>CM057455.1:41990000-43467500 GCA_016271365.2 Neoceratodus forsteri
ACCTTAATCACTTAAATGCAACTAAATTTATCAACAAACTGGCCATTAAAGCTTATGTTCCATTTATATGTAAAACATTTCTATTGCAAATAAATTTAAACATTGCTTGAAGTTCTAAAATAATGGACTGTTTGCATTAAATGTATTCACAGCATATGCAATTCAAGAGCCTATGCTCTGCTATATGTATGACTGCATTGTTATACACTTTAGGTTCACAATGTGTATAAAATATATATGTGTGACAAGATGTCCCATTCAATATAGCCTCTTACAAAATGCAGTGCTATGCCATATCAATCCATTTAAATAGGCAGCTATGTTAATTCTATTGTTCCTAAGTCTAAAACAAATACTAAGCTCCAAATTCACAGTATCATAGTATAACTGCCACTCAATTCAGTTTACTGATGTTCACCACTGAATGGGTTGCCCATAACAGAGTCAGACTGCGCTCATTATTCATGCTATTTACTCACTAAAACGAGTCACAAGCAAATCTTATCCAATTCCTTTGCAGCCCAGAATTAAGGCTTCAAATTAACATTTATCAATCTTGACAGCAGAAGAAAAAAAACTCAGAACAAGGACAGCCAGAAGTAATACAGGATGAGAATAATGTGATTTGATCAATGTTCGGTATGTCTTGCATTTTATATGTTATGCTTCAGTTCTACATTGAATTGTATGTGATTTATTGAAAATAAAAAACAAAATGATTTTTCCCCAATTGGTTAACCAGGAGAGACACAGTAAGCTAAAAGCTTGTTTACAGATGTGACCTGACAGCATAGGAAAGTTAAGTGAATTGCTTAGGGTCAGACAGTGTGCAAATGGGGCTGTGGGATTCAAACCCAGGTCTCCAGATTTGCAGCTCAGAGCCTTAATCCACTGTGTTATACTGCCTCCAATGTATACTAGTTATTTGTATATTTGGCAATTTAGTTAATTGTCCAGCAATTTTAGCATAATCGAACACTATGCATTGATAGTAATAGATCCACACTACACCCTAGCAACTTTGTGCTTTGATGACAGATCGATAACTATAAATCTGAAGCCTTAATTATGGGCTGAAAATTACTTGGATAAAATCTGCATGTGATTCATTTCAGTGAGTAAATACTGTCAATAACGAGTGCAGTCTGACTGTGCCATGGTGAGCTCATTCACTAACACACATTAGTAAATTGAATTGCGTGGCACTTACACTACTACACTTTGCACTTGGAGTTTAGTATTTCTTTTAGAAATAGAAACAATACAATTAACATAACTGCTTATTTAAATCAATTGATATGGCATGATACTGCATTTCTGCTAAGACTGCTTTATTACATGGGACGCCTTCTAACAGATATATATTTTATATACACATTGTGAACCTAAAGTGTATAACAATGTAATCATACATATAGCATAGCATAGTAGCATAGGTTCTTGAACTGCATATGCTGTGAAAAATTAATGTAAACAGTCTATTCTTTTAGAAATTGGAGCAATGTTTAACTTAATTAACAATATAAATGTTTAACATGGTTGTACCAAGTAAATACCGCAATAATGACTGCAGTCTGACTCTGTTATTCACGCTCACATGCAGGTATTGAGGGAATGGGTTGACAACTGATCTCTTACTATACCTGCACATGAAGCAGACTTAGATAGGCCAGGTGATCTGTTTCTGCTGACACTTTCATAGGTTTGTATGTTCACCATATACTGCAATAAATATGTCTATATGGTATAACTACATTCTTAACATTAATCTCTTTGTCATACCTCTGCATCCTTATGCTTTCTATGGCAAGCCCCACTCTGCACACCCTTCCCTTCTTCCCCTCATAAGTACCCTTCCACCACCCGCCTCCTCAGTTGTTACTATCTCCCAGCACCTATGAACACCTGAAACTCTCTGCCATGACTGTTACAGCCCATGACACAAGGCACATACCCCAACACCTCTCACTCTCTGCAAGGTGGGGGTGGCAGTTAGCATTACTACAATACCTCACTACCATTCCTATTATGCATCTGTCACTCCTGCACTACCAATGACAATACCAGCAAGCAAACATTCAGCATTGACAAATGCTTGTTATAATAGTATCTGCCACTTCACCCTTGCGGCTTAAACTAACACATCGCTGTCAGCTCTATTCTTCTCTCAATTGGCTCACCCCGTCCCTCCTATCGTCTGTACACAACTGGTTGTCTGGTCGATAAATTAACCCAGACTAGTACTCCAAGGTCCCTTGTAACTCTGCTAAGACAACCTGACTTGCTCTATACACTTAGATCCACTGAAAATGCTTCCTTTATTACTCCTAGATGTCTCACCAAGAAGGGTGAACTTGCCATATCTGCTCCCAGAATGTGGAACACCCTTCCACTCTATGTTAAACAACTGGCTACTCACCAGGCCTTTCAAAAGTTTAAGAACTCACCTTATGAGCTCATGTCTCTGCTCCTGCTCTACGCTTGCTTTCTCCACTCTGCACTATTACCACTGATCTTCCACCTTGAGAGCGTACTTCCTCTCAGCACTTATGTACCCCAGTGTTTACTGTATTTGTATTTCTTCAGTCAATTATACTGTTTTACAAATTCTATAAAATTTTATGTACTGTAACTGTGATTACTGTTTATCCTCATGCTATGTATATTCTACTTGTTGTTCCTAGAAAGTGCCATGTATTCAAAATTGTCATGTGTTATTGTATTTTCCTTCCAACTAGATGTTTTGTATTCTGTTGTGGACACTATGTATCTGCTGTTTCTGATGTGTAACCCTCCCAGGTCATCCCTGAAAATAGGCAAACTCTCTTGTCTAGTGCACCTACCCGGTTAACAAAAACAAAATAAATAAAAATATTTTTTTTTCTTTGGGGCCCAAGTATCAAGGCAATGGTTCATTTTGGACAAAGTAAGCGACCAAACCTGTTGGACATTAAGGTTTATAAATTCTGTCTCCCAGTCCCATGAGTCAAGATAATTTTTAATTTCATGATAGTTTGCTTGAGAATAATCCTAACCAGTGTATTTCCTCTTGTAACTCTTATTTTAGACGGATTTGAAATATGATCATATTGTGATCATTATTGCCTAGTGGTGCAAGTATACTAGGTTGTAAAACGTTCCCCCATATTGGTTAGTATAATATCTAGAATATTATTATTTCTGGTTCCGACTTAAATGATTTGCTACAAATTTTGATTGATCATAATTTCCATAAACTCCTTTCAATAGTTCCCATACAGTGGAACATTTCCCAGTTTATTTAGGGAAGTTGAAATCTCCATAAGAATATAGTTATTACTAGGATCATATTTATCTGTTGAGTTTAGGAAATCTGTATTCTGGTCTTTATTAAGATTAGGAGCTCTACAGGCCAAGCCAACACATAGTTTTATATCAGGTAACTTAATCTCTGCCCAGATTATTTCATTATCATTGTCTGAAGTATGTTTAGAGGTAATAGAGTGTGAGGTGTAGTCATTAGATATGCAGATGCTATCCCCCATTTTATCATTTCTATTTTTATAATTTTATTGTATCCTGGTATATCTGTATTCCAACTATTATCCTGAAGCCAAGTTTCAGTAACCCACAGATTGCAATAAACTCTTTTTGTATAATGTATCTCAATTCATCCATTTTATTTACAAGCTACGAGCATTAAGTAGTAATATACAGTATTTATTGTATTATTTGCTGGTTTGGTGGTGTCTGTAGTGATAGGAGATATATTTTTTCGTTATTTCTGTTGATAAGATAGAGTTCTGATAGTCACTGTAGTTGTGCAACCATGTACCCCGATTAGTTTAAATGTTTATTAGTGAAACTGATAAAATGTTTACCCAAAGTATGTTCCCTTTCTACTTAGGTGCAAGCCATCTAAACAATACAGGTCATCATAATGGTAAAACTCTTCCCAGTGAGTTAAACACTGGATTCATTGCCTAATAGTTCATTTTCTTAACCAGTCATTAAAACTTCTGATTTTCAAATTTAGTCTTAGTGAGGCCCTTGGTATGGGCAAAACTTCAGAAATAACAATCTCATATCCAAGGTTAATCAATTTGTTGGAGAGTGCCACCATGTCTTGTTTGATCTCATCAATTGGATCCCTAAACATGTTATTGGTTCCTGCAGGAATTAGTGCTAGTGGATTGCTACCCAAGTGTTTAATATTGGATTTGCTCATAAATGTTAGATCCGCTATTCTAGCCCCTCTGTTTGAAGACAGTGTCCTCGGGCTTTGTCTGGGTTACACACATCTGTCCAGATTTTTATCATGGCATCTCCATGACCAATAATTTTCTTGGGGTTGATTGATAACAAGATCCGAATTAGATCATTCACTGTTGTAACAGGCTCTGAGTTATTTTAGCCTAGAGGTTAGAGGAACGAGGTGGGAATTAGCTTGGTACATCCAGCAGACCAGACCTGAGTTTGATTCTCACAACCTCCATTTGCATACTGTGTGACTCTGAGAAAGTCACTTAACCACCCAGTGCCCCAGGTCACCCTGAATACAGGCACTTGTGCCTAGTGGGCCTACCGGTTACCAAAACTAAAATAAAATAAACAAATATTTTGTGTGGGCAGTGAGCAGCTGCCATAATCTGTGTTGAAGGTGTAGGTTCAGTAGGGGTATCAAACTATATCAGCTCTTGTAATTAAGTAGAATCGGTGTCATTATCTGGTTCTGTTAAAGTATACATCTATTACTAAGGGAATACTAAAATTAGTCGCATGCCTTCCTTTTGGGGGTTTAGCATACTGAACATTATACCATAAATCATCTGTTTCAGAAGAAGGGTCTTCTTCCTTAGTCCTTTTTCGTAAGTTTCATATATGGCTCATCAGGCCTTAAAGCAGTATGTAAGGTTTTGTATGGTGTAATATGCTTAGGAACATCACCGTTTATGTGGGCTGTACAGGCAGGAGGATTGGTTGGCACATTAGTTCCTGGAGATAGTTTGGTGTCAAGTCTAATGGCCATTTCTTTTTTGACTTGCCTCTAGCTGTAGTAGTCTATCAGTAAAGCATTAAGTTCAAGCAACAACTCTTCATTATGAATACATTTTCACATTTAAAGGGGTCTGCTGGAGCCTCTATGGCTATTAAGTACATGAGGCAAGTGGAACATCTAATGCTAACTTGTCCTGCCAGTAAAACCAAATGTTCAGCCATTGTGAGACTCTGTGTAAAGGAGAGTGACTTGATATGATGGGGGCACAGAGCTATGGATTTGAGCTGCTTTTCCTATTTATGTCTTACTACCCTGTCTAAGTTGCTATGGGTGCTCACTCTTATCGAGCCTGTCCTACTTACTATAGGCAGGAAATATATTCCAATGTTACTGATAGAATGTAATACACTTTAGAAAGTATGGATACTAGGTGTAACACCTCTTATTATAGTGAACAATAATATAGTTAGATTACTGTATAGAGTAAAGCTGCTCTTTACTGTTGTTGATCATGGACAACCCACAAGATTATTCTTTAGTATGTGCCACAAACCACTGCCTCACCTTCTGTTTATGCTAGCGGCTCCTGATATCAACACTCAATACAGAAATTCTGAATAGTACACTAAGTGGTTTAGTGTGGCTTTCAGAAATATCACAGAGGAACACGATCCAAAGTAGCCTCCTATGATAGAGTTAGCACTTTTCTTCCCATTAGTGGTAATGATAATCACTGCCTAATTTATATGTAGCAGGCTAATGGGTTGCTGAAAGAAATGTATACAACTAGGTACCACCTCTCACCTGCTAGTCCTACAGAAAACACAGTCCTTATACTCTCACCCTCCTAACATACCTAACACATGCAGACATGCATGTGTCTTTATATCGTCTTCACGTCACGTCACGCAGTGCCAAATTTAAAAGCACTAGGATAACCCAGAAGTGCTCGTGGAGGTCACAGCAACCCTGAAGTCAAACAATACAGTTTTGAGGTATATTAATTTTAAAAGCGCCCAAAAGGGCTTTCTCAGTCACAAATTGTCCCCTCCCTGGTATAAAATTTAAAATAATCAGTGAAATATTGAGCTGTAGTCCAGGAACTGTCTTTACAAACTACAGCTGCTCTTCCTGATGCAGTGACTAGGGCTCAGAGGACTCGTGATAGTGAGTAGTTTAAAACAACTCAAAGCACAAGTATAATGTTACAGATATAGAAACAGAAGTCAGGGCACGACACATCTAGTGCTCAGACAATTAGACCCATAGCTGTGAAAAATTCCTTTTAAGCCTAAGGAAATGACAATACAGAAATGAATTGATTAGCGATGGGGTGAACACTCTTTGCATGTAGCAGGAATTCTCTGCAGTTTTGTCCTAAAACGTACTGCCTCAATGTCTCCGTTTTAGATATAGAAAGAGTTATATACAAGAAATGTATCTTGGTTCTGTCTGTTACATGTGTCAATGTTAAATTCATGTCATTATGTCCTAGTGACTCCACAAAAACCTTGCTTCATCTTCTGTCCCCCTCCGAATGATGAGCAAATCATCTATGTAACAATTCCATGACACTATGTTATGCAAAATCCATTTTTTCAGTGAATATATACCTGCTCTCCCACCACCCGAGATAAAGGTTTGCATAAGTGGGTGCTACCGTAGTACGCATCGCCATTCCTTTTTCTGCAAATAATACTTCCCATTAAACAAAAAATAGTTGCGATTCAAAATAAACTCTGTAGCTTCTGTAACAAATTTGGTGGTGGTGCATCTTCAGAATGAAATGTTTGAAAAAATAAATTTAATCCTTCCACACCTGGGTGGTGGGGACACAGGTATACAGTGAAATCACATCTACAGAGATTCAGATATAATCATTCTGCCATTTTATGTTATTTAGTTTATTGAGAATGTGCATTGAGGCTCTGATGTAGACTGATAGTTGCTGAACAACAGGCTGCAAGAAGCAAATCATAGAATTTTGAAAGATTTTCTGTTAACAAGCCTACTCCGAAATGATGGGGTGGCCGGGGGGTCGTAAGACTCTTTTGCACCTTTGGTAAATAACAAAAAGTGGGGATTACTGGATTTTCAGTTTTACGGTATTGCCCTCTTTGACTGCTATATATCCTGTCTTCATGGACTCATCCATCATCTCGAACAATTGATTTTGGAAATGCAAGGTTGGATCACCTTTTAAAATGGTATATGCTTCTGTGTCTGAAAGGAGACTAAGTGCTTTGGATTCATAATCTGTTCTATTCAATACAACCGTACTGCCAACTTTCTCAGCATTTTTAAAGGCCACACTTGTCAAGTTCTTTAACTTTTGAGTCTGCACTTTCAGGCACAGAGAGAGTACCATAGTTATTATACCATCTCCTAGAAAATAACAGATCAGTTTCCTTCAGAACAACATTTTCTTTGTTTTAACAGTATGATCATAAGTTACTGGACAAAAATGGGTTTTGGCCTAAATTGGTCTGCTCTGTTTAGGTGTAGTAGGTTACCATTGCTACCAGTTTCCACTGTCTCAGGAACAATAGCAGTTCCTGTAAATCATAATCAATGAATTCCAGCATGCCAGCATTTACAGATATTCATTGCAAAAAAGTTTGTTAATGTATCAGTTAGCGTGAGAACTATAGCCACAGAAGGAGGAATAAGCGTCAGGGTTTCCAACCTAATGCTCAACCACAACCCCCACGCCACCTGACAGGGGTTGGGGGGTCCTTGAGGTCATAAGTCATAACACTCGTGCCATTCTACCTCCCACTCTGCAGACAGAGACAGGCGTCAGGGTATGCTTTATGGTCTTGGCCTTAATGCTTACCCCATTCCATAACTAAATAAGGTGAGTTGGGTGCAGTAATGGGAAATGGGGTGAGCATTGGCACCAAAGACCCCAAGGCACACCCAACGCCTGTCTGTGTTTCAGGGTGGGATTAGGGATGGAATGGCGTGAGCATTATGGCAGATGACCCAAAGACACCCACTCCTGTCACTCTCTGCAGGGTGGGAGTGGGATGGGATTGGGCATTAGGGTTGGAAGCCATAACGCCTCATTTCCCTCCTTTTGGTTATAGTTCTCAATTCTAACTGATGCATTAACAAAGTTTTTGCAATTCATTTCTTACTTTTGAGATAGTACAACAGTATCCCCAGTTTATTGTGGGGTGCAGGGTCCTTTGGACCCTGTGCTCCAATCCCACCATAGACGTGCATATGAACAGTGACCAAACTGGAAACATGACCATCTTATTACCTCACCTCATGTACCATGGTACAGAGCAATTGGAAATGGAGTGAAGCGTCATTATGCACAAGTGCAATGGCATTCTGAGCCACTGGTGCAAAAACATATTGGCAAGTCATTGACATCAGGTTCATCGGTTATATCAGTGTTCATGGAGTTAATTAGTTACCTAGCTCCATTCTGTTCATTTCTTGAGTGTCATTTACTTAGAAACAGAGAAACATAGACTTTGATTGCAGATAAGGACCACTTGACCGACTGTCCTACCCCTACTATAATTGTCTTATGTCTGTCCCATGCACTCTTGAATTCCCCTACTTTTTTGACCCCACGACTTCCTCAGGAAGGCCATGCCATATGTCCACCGCCTCTCTCAGAAAAAAACATTCCTCATGTTGCCCCTGAGCTTCTCCCCCTCTAACAGCTAAAGAAGAGATTCCCTGTCCTGTCCATCAAAATCAAAGCCAATGCACTGCTCAAACAGGTTCACTCATTTAAGTACCTGGGTGTCACCAATGATGATACCCTATCTTATGTTCAGCATATAGACATGGTGGTCAAAGCTGTTAACTCCAAGCTCAGAGTCTTATACAGACAACAGAAAACCTCACTCCAAATGCCTCCATCTCTGTCACTAGCTCGCTCTTATCCATCATTGACTATGGGCTGGTGGCTTATGGATAAGCCATGAATGCTGCTGTGTAATGGGTGGCAACAGCACTAAACAAGGCATGTGGACTTGCCACTGGTGCTAACCGACTCACCCACTCCTGCTGTCTGTACTCTCAGGTGAACTGGCTGTCACTGGAGCAAAGAATAAAATTCCAAACCTGCCTACTCAGCAAGAAGGCACTTCTAGGCTTCACGCCCTCTGCATTTCTGTCCTCCTCTACCAAGCTGACCCCAAGTATAGAACCAGGAGTAAGGTGTTGGGTGCGCTTGCTGTCCCCTTCATCCAGAACCGCACATGGGCAATGGGCCTTCAAGTATAGAGCCCTCTATGGCTCAGTGAGTGCCTGGAAGTCTCACAAGCAACTCCAAGCTTTCTAGCCTTTAAGTCTGAGCTTAAAAACAACTCCTCTCCAGGAACACTGTGACTGTCCTAGTGGCACCTAAGATGGCTCTTGCCCCACAAACACTCCTCAAAGATGTCTCTGCACTTGCCTACATTGTCCATCCTCAATTTTCACTCTAAGCAGCCTATATCGTCCACCCTCAATCTTACCTCCCCTGCACATCCACCACAGTCCTCCCACCTCCTTACCTGTCCTTGTAGAACACACCTCATACCTTCCAGACCCCTTCTCTCCCTCCTTCTTCCCTTAACTTCTTGTAATCATCCATCACTTTTGGCGCTCCCTTCTGTTGTAACCTACCCTCAGGCTTTCTCCAACCTTCCTTACTGTTTCCACTTCCCACCCACCCCACGTTTCTGTTCTGACAAAGTCTTTCTATCAAATTCAAACCTTTCCCTCACCTCTACCCCTCTCTTCCTCACAGACCACATCTCATCTCCTCCTCTCCCTCCCCAAACATCTTGTAATCACCCATCACCATTGGCCCCTACCCTTTCTGTTGTCATCTACCCTCATGCTTTCTCCAACCTTCCCCACTGTTTCACATCCCACCCACCCCACTTTCTTTTTGACAAAGTTTTCTACCAGACTGCTAACCTTTCCCTCACCTCACCTCCTCCTCCCACCTGCCCCAGGTTCTCCCTTGAACCTGTCTATTCTCCTCACTGCAATGGATCAATGTCACCTAAACATCTCCCTGTGTTAATTGTTGTTGCTGCACCTCAGTGAACTGTTCATTTGTTTATTATCATGTGCTATATATTATGTATTTTTAACCATTTGTTTTGTTCTCTGAAGTGGAACTTTTATAAAAAGCTTCTGCTCAAAAGGCTGTTTCTGAATAATCAATCAATTAATTAATAAATAAATAAATAAGATATCTTCAAATTGTGCCCCTTTCTTCTTGGACATCTCTTTTGGAACTTTGTTGATTCCTTTGAAGTACTTGAAAGTTTCTATCATGTCCCCCTGCTTCCTCCTTTCCTCAAGGTTATACATATTAAGGTCCTTTAGTCTCTCTTCATTCAGCTTCTGGTGCAGAGCCTGCCCCATTTTAGTTGCCCTCCTCTGGACTACTTCAAAATGGTCCCATGTCATAATAGTGATCATAGAATAGCGTTTGCTATTATGGAGTGTATATTGCCAAAAGCAAATCGGTGATATATACTTCCAGGCAACCCAACATCCGAAAGGAGAAAAGTATTTTTTTGGGGGTCCCACACCCTCCCTGATTATAGATTATCAACTCCAGGAGGATGCATGTTGGGGAGGAGCAAAATCCCATATCATGAAAAATTAAGTGCCGCAGCCACAAGCAGCAGCAAAGATTCTCCACCCAGTCCCAATCCCAAACCCTGTACCTGCTGGACCAGAGCAGCCACCCACACCACCACACCACTTGGCTAATTCAACGCCAGCAGGCACACCCATTCCTTAAAACCCTGTCCTCCCCTTTCCTCGCTAGTCTCCCCTTCCTGTCGTCGTCCACTACCCTCGTGTTCATCTACAGTCGCTACCCTTGTAGGGTAGCTGAAGAGTATAGTGTAGAATATGAGCCACCATTTTGATGTGTCGCCCATATTTGGTCGCTATACTCACGGTATACCCTTCAAAGTTGTGACCCCCCATACTTCTGTCAGCAAAAATAACTTAAGTTGATTTTTCTAAAGATTTTAAATAATTCTACCTGAAGCAAAATATATTCCCTGCGGGAAGGGAACAGATAAAACCCTTTTCAGCACATTCAGTTCAAGATTACTAAATGTACAGGAACTCACGTTTATTACTTCTTTGATATTTTCTGATTAGTAAACCTTGTTGGTGTTTGCTGTTGTCTTCTCTTTGCTTCCTGCCACCACGTTTTCCTCTCCTTGTCTTTTTTGTTATGTGGCTTGCTTCTTTTTGTCTAAAAAGCCACTTTTATGTTCAGGCGTGCCAGGTTTTACTGGTTGAGCAGAGGCGTATTTAGGGAGATCAGTTCTGCCTGTGGAGCACTATTCTCCCGAGCATTTGATTGGAGTTTAGAGGGCTTTTTGTTTTGTTATGTAAAAGTAATACCTTGATCATGATCAGTACCGACCGAGTCGCATGAGCATAGCTAGAAGTCAGTGACCTTCCCCAGCACACCAGATGGCCAGCTCAGGAAGCAGCCCCATCACCAAACCTACACATACTCATCCACGTAACTACAGAAAGTCGTGCTGTAATTACAATGTGATCTTAATAGCTATCACTATTAAGAGCACATTGCCATTTATCTTTCACTTTTCTGACATCACTCATTTTACTCGCTCAGAAGGAGTCGCTCCATTCATGGGTTACCCGTGCAAAAGCTTTCAAATGTTAAGGAGCCAGTTTGGTCTAATTGTCCTCAGACCCATGAGAACAAAAGTATGCTGCACACTAATTGGAAAAAGAAAAGTATGATACCTGAAGCTGCCATTTTGTACTGTCTGTGCTCTCAGTCACATGAACCGCTCCAGTTTATATATGGCTTGACTGAAATAGTCTGAGTTTAATCATTTTCAGGCCCAGAGTAAAGTTCTTGGTTTCCAGGAATCGTGGTGCTGGTGTTTCTTCTTGATCTAATGAAGTGGATATCAACAGACTAATTTTAATTGCTTCATGTGTCTCTTTGCCTCCTAAAATAAGAACAGTCCTGACCACCTCAGTTTGGGGGTACCGTAGCAGCTGGCACTACCAAAATCTGGTGCTGATTCTGTTTCCACTGCCACTGGGCACAGATGATTCAGCTGAGGAAGAAACATAGAAACATAGAAGTTGACAGCAGATAGGGACTACAAGGCCCATCCAGGCTGCCCATTTTTCTGCCTTGTGAATCTGTTATAGGCCTTTACCCTATCAATGGCCTATCTATTCACGCTCATCTGTATTGCTCCTTATGCCCATCCACACCTGTTTGAAGCCCTGCACTGTATTCATATCCACCACTTTCTGAGGTAGGCCGTTCCAAGAATCCACTACCCTTTCTGTAAAAAGAACTTTCTCACATTACCCTTAATCAGCCTCCCTCTAATCTTATGCCGTGTCCTCTTGTCCTGCTATTTTTCTTATATTGAAACATGTTAGACTCTTTCACCTTGTTAATGCCTGAAGATGTTTGAATGTTTGATCATATCACCTCTCTCCCTCCTTTGCTCTAGGGTATACATATTGAGCTCCTTTAATCTGTCCTCATGTGTTGTCTGATGCAGTCCCTGCACCATTTTGATTGCCCTTCCCTGGACTGCCTCCATTTTGTTGCTGTCCTTGTGCAGGTGTGGCCTCCAATACTGCACGTAGTACTCAGATGGGGCCTAAGCAGTGTCTTATAAAGAGGATTATTACCTCCTTCTTATGACTTGCAATACCCCTACTGATACACCCCAACATCCCTCTAGCCTTACATACTGCTTTAGTGGTCTGCTTGGATAATTTCAGGTCATCTGTGATGATGATGCCCAAGTCTCTTTCTTCCCTTGTGATTGCCAGCAACTCCCTCCCAACCTGTAGGTGGCTTGGGGTTTCTCTTCCCTATGTGCATGATCTTGCACTTCTTTGCGTTAAACCCAGTTGCCACTCTTCCGACCATTTGCCAGGTTATCCAGTTCTCTTCTCATTCTGCCCACTCCATCTGGAACATCTACTCTGTTGCAGATCTTGGTGTCATCTGCAAATAGACAAACCTTATCCTCCAGTCCATCTGCAATGTCACTGATGAAGATATTGAAAAAACTGGCCAGGACTGATCCCTGAGGTACCCACTTGTGACTTGCATCTCTTATAACTGTATACCATTTACCACCACTCTCTGTTTTCTGCCCGCCAACCAGTTTGCCACCCAGTTGACCAACTTCTGACCCAGCCCACGCCTACCCAACTGATTAATCAATCTTCTATGTGGAACAGTAGTGAACACTAGAGGTAGGCTGTATTCATTAATTTTATTTTTTTATTTTAGTCTTTGGCAACCGGGTAAGGCCCACTAGGCAAAAGTGCCTGTTTTCAGGGGCAACCTGGGAGCACTGGGCAGTTAAGTGACTTGCTCAGAGTCACACAGTATGCAAGTGGAGTCTGTGAGAATCAAACCCAAGTCTGGTCTGCTGGATGTACTAAGCTCATTCTCAGCTCATTACTCTAACCTCTAGGCTATACTGCCAGCCAGTTTGAATACATCTTAAGGTAGTTCACCTCTTTTCTGTATGTTTCAACAGCAAGAAGTGTCATGGAGTATTTCTAGTCTGTGTCCCTTTCCTCCCCATAACATCCAGTACCCCAAGACTTAGAGAGAAGGGGTTGCAGATGTTGGGGCTCGATTTAGTTCTTCACACCCCAGCACCTGGTGGCACTTCTTCTGGGGAGACATGGGGGGCAGGCTGGCCCAGGCCTGTCTCCATGTACTGCAGTTATGGCAGGTTGTAGGCCTGTCTGGAAGTTCCTCTTAGGCCTGTCTCTGTCATTGGTGCCTCAGTGGCTGGGACTGGTCATGTGATGAGAAAAGGCAACTGTGATTGGACAGCTTGGGAAGGCACTGAAGTAGAGCTGTGCCTGAGGCACTTT
Organism: Neoceratodus forsteri; assembly: GCA_016271365.2. NCBI lineage: Eukaryota > Metazoa > Chordata > Ceratodontiformes > Ceratodontidae > Neoceratodus > Neoceratodus forsteri. Next base: position 42,003,874 of record CM057455.1, read on the forward strand.
TTCTGCCCGGATACTGAGAGACTAGGAGAGATAGAGAGTGACGTGTTAGAAGCAGAAAGGAAGTGTTTTGAGGATTGTTTGAGGCAATATATCTGCAAAGGCCATGGCAGAAGGTAATATTCCTAAGGAGGACCCCCACACCATTCCTACCTCCTGCTCTAGTGGCTCTGGGACTTAGCAGTGAGGGACAGGTCAATCAAATGTGTGTATGATGTGAATACAGAGGTGAGGGGTCATCAAGTTGTCCATTTGTGCACTCTGCTCCATTGCTGCACCAGAAGGAATTTTGAGGATTCCCATGGTGGATCCCTGGTGTTTTCTAGCTAGTATTTTGGTGGGCATGGCTTCCTTGCTGTCATGTGGAAGCCTGGATCTGTGAGCTGAAGCCAAGCTAGAAGTTCAATAGAGTTTTGACTTGGTGGTCAAGGTGAAAGTGAGGTCTCTGGACATGAAGATTGAAGCCATGGAAGAGACTCCTGAGGTGGCAGGAGGAGCACAGCCATCTGCTCAGCTCCACCCTGCTGGCTGTCAACTATCCCCATGGCACAGGGAGGGGCACAGGTCTGCAGTTGGCATCGGGGACCTCCCCAGGGCTCAGGGGTCTCCAGTGGGATCTCTGCCCAGCAACAGCAGTTGCAGTACTTTGGCAGCAAGTGAAGCCTCTTCCTTCTTATAGAGTTCGGCCTGTTACAAAAGTAAGGCTCGCCAAGGTGGATGTAACTCAAGAGGAATATTGAGAGGAGTCTGCCCCAGTAGATGCTGGAGGACCCTGAAGTATTATCAGTTTTCTGACCATGAGATACAGCGGGTGATCCCTAAGCCTTCACACAGAGCTGCCATAACATCACTAGATACCACTCTGTGCCGGACGATGCAGAGCAAAGCACTTAGAGCTCGAATGGATGGCCTCCTGAGGAGTGACCTGGATAATACTGTATAGGAATGGTGTGTGATTGGAGTTGGGGCTGCATTTATCTCCACTTTAACCCTGCTGTGAACTGCTCTTACGCCTCATTTTGGGCTGTCATATTTGCTCCAGTGTTTGTCCTTTGGCATACCAAGACTTGTCTGCAGTGCTCCGCTCTACAGGCTCTCTCATGGGTTACTTATGTTTGATGGTCTTGTTGTTCTGCCTTCTCCTGTTCTACTCTGCTGATCAATTAATTGCAGTGTCCTTACATGACCAGCAAAATAAAAGCGCCTCCCCTTCCATGTCACCTTTGGCTGGATTCCTCTTGTGTGCTTTTATACATCCCTTGTCTCCCTAAGCCTGACACTGTGCTTCTTGGGCTCTGGGTCCGAAAGTGCCTAGTTATAGCTTTTAACGATACTGCTCTTAATATGCTCATCTTGCACCCCATCATGGTTCCATCTATTCATTCTCTTCCTTCTGGCCTGTGCTGGTGATATTGAACTTAATCTTAGGCCCCTTGCCCTTCTCCAACCCACCCCTGCCTTTCTGCTGCACTACCCTGTGCAGGGACTAAAATTGCTCATATGAATATTCATAGTCTATGCCCAAAATGGTTGAAATTGAGGCTTGGGACATACAGAAGTCTTCCAACATCTTATGCATTTTGGAATCTAGCTCAAAACCAGTAGTTATGCAGCATGAGGTGGCTTTACTGCGGACAATTGTTTCTAGAGAGGATAGGGTGGGAAAAAGGAGGTGGTGTTTTATCTACTCAAGGTCAGATTTGAATATTGTCAAACTTTCTGTACCCGACTCTGGTCCCCCTTGTGGAAGTCATATTCATCTCCCTAACCCTTGGCAACATCAAAAATGTATCATTGGGTGTGCTTATCTGCCCCATTAAAGCTTCCCTAGGACTCCTCCTTTCCTAACCTCCTAGTCAATCTTACCGCCATGACCTTATACTCTGTGGTGATTTCAGCATTAACTGGCCTCCATGATCGCGGATAACATGTGTACTACGCTTGCTGACTCAAACCTAGTACAACTCATTCTGAATCTACGCATTAATATCAAGTCAGGAAAACACACCCTGCTGGACTGGATGGTCACTAACTGTCCACTAAAGACCAAGGCCATGGGTGTCCTCTCAGAATGTATTAGTGACCATTTCCCTACATATTATATGGAGAAATATTTGTCCTAACCCCCTCCCAAGATCTCCCTGGTTGGGATATGTCTACGTTTGATGTAAGCAGCTTCATCTCCTCCATCAACAGCACTGACTGGTGCCCGATTAAGACTCTCCTGATATAAATCAAGCCTTGGACTTCCTAGTTTCCTCCTTCACTCACATTGTCAATATCCGTGCACCTCTGAAGAAATGTAGGCCTAAGAGGATCAAGGCCCCTGGCTCTCAAAGAAATCAGGACTCTTATGTCCCATCGTGACAAGGCTTGATGGACCTATAAAATATTAGGTTGCCCTCTGACTGGCAAATATATAGGCGACACAGGAACAAGTGTAAAACTCACTTCAAAAAGCCAAGCGCTGCCATTACAAATCCTTCAAAATGAGCACCTCTCAACCAAAGGAATTCTGGAATAGGTTCATTCTTTGATCAAAGGAAAGCTGCCGTAGCACTGAGCTCCAAATCCACCAATGGCATAACACTTACAGACCCTGGAGTCCATCGCCATTGGATTTAATGAATTCTTTACTGACCTACAAAATATACCTCGTTTTCAGTAACTCTCATCCCACTCTTCTGTCCAACCCCATCATGTACCCCCTGAGGCTCAACCTGCCTTCCATTTGAAACTGGCTTCATGAAGGCAAAATTATGAAGGCGACTGTGCTGTGCTGAGCCAACTGTCTGTTGCTGTAGCATTGTTTTATTTTAAGTTATTTTGGTTTAGTTCTTAAGTTTGTTTTGGTTATCTTTTAATTAAGATGGCTCATTATTCGGTCCTCATTTGTGAGACCTTGCATAACGTCCTGCAGCCCATATCATTAGTTGGTGGAGCTGCTGTTTGGTGTGGTAGTAGTGCCTACTTTATTCAGTTTTAATCTGTTTTACTTCTCGACTCCTCGGTCTGGTCCTGTTTTACCTGCATCTGCTGGCCTCTCTTGGTGTGTCCTAGACTAGACAGCATGGGCGTTGACTACACCAGTCATTTGGATTGAATTTAGAGCAGTCAAGCAGGAGGGAGAAGGAGTCTTCCTGCTCCAGGAAGGATTTTGTTGTGCCATCTGCTTTGAAGAATGTGACCTGGTTGCCCAGCCGTGAGGTAGGTGCCGGCTTGTGTTGTGGCCCTAGGAAGATTAGGCGGTGCTGTCCAGAAGGTAGGCACTTTCTGGTTGCCTTAGAACTGCTGAAGGCTGCGTGGCAGAGGTCGAGTTTTCAGCACTGGTTTGTGGGGACATTTGGACTAGATACCTTCTTTGGACTGGAGAGAGTTGAATTGCTGGATCCATTTTTCCTGGAGCTCTGTGACTGTTCGTTATTCTGGTAGATTTGTCAAGACCTTGGTCAGATGGTGTTTGGGGCTTTGTGACTGCCCTGTATCGACTATGAGTGCTGGAATCTTTTTAACCACCAGGATTTATCTTCTGGCTTTTATAAGCTGATGCTGGGTCTGTTCTGAGGAGACATTTGACTTATTTTGAAGGCTGCGAGAGGTCTTATTTCATTTCACTGAAACAATTACCTTTTGAAGCTGTGGCAGTAAGAGGGCTACATGAGTGGACATTGTCGGTGAAAGAGGTAGTGAGAGCCCTCATTCTTCATGATTTAACAGTGATTCTGAGATCATACAGATTATATTTTAGTCTTCTGTGGACTGTCAGTGATCTGTTTTAGTGACTGACTTTAGTTTTATATTTTGATATTTGTGTTGGGGTGTACTTAGGGGTGTTTAAGGCGGGAAGGACAGTAGTGTTAATATTTGTGGCAGTAGGTGTTGGGATTGTGCCTTGGTGGGCAGGTGATATTCCTTCTCTGGGTTGAGGGACCTGCACATCTTTATTTGCCCCATTGTAACCCAAGGTGTATATGCATTGTTGTGCATTGGGGATAGCGCGGAGGAGCGGAGGGTGGGTTCCTTGGACCTGGGTTGGGGACGGGGTGGGCGGATTGGGGTTGTGTGGTCAAGGAGGCACCCTGGGGCAAATGGGTCTAGGAAAGGGGCCTCCTGTCTGGTGCCCATACTCAAGGGTTCCACTGATGGAGGGCAAGTAGCCCACTCTTCCATGGCCCCCATCCAACTCAGGCAGTGTTATTCAATGTCAGGTTAATAAAAACAAGACAGCAATTATTGCTGATCTTGTTGAGACATCTGACCTGGCTTGCATCGCTGAGACCTGGCTGGATGAGAATGCTGACCTGATAATGGAATCAGCAGTTCTAGCTGGGTACTTGGTGATACACTGCCTGAGACTGGATCATGGGGAAGGGATGTAGCCATTTGTTTTAAGGTGAAACTAGGCCTTGTAGAGGTTCCAGAGGGGCCACCAGGTCCTTCAAGTGTATCGTGGGTGCAGGTGTGGGTTGCAGGATTCTTCTCATATACCGTCCACCGAAGATGGGAACGTTTTCCTGCAGGAAGTTGCAGACTTCATGGTCGAACATGGTACTGGAATCCTCCAGGTGGTTGGTCCTGGGAATTTCGGTGCCTGAGTCAATGATGAACTCTGCCTTTTGGCCAAAACCTCTTCCAACTGATGATTTCATTGGACTTCGCATAAGTAGTTACTGCTGCTACCCATATTCATGGTCATTCTCTGAACCTGGTGTTCCTCCTGAGGATGGAAGCCGCCGACCTGGTGGTGGAACCAGTCAGGTGATCTGATCATCACTCTGTGAGGTTCAGTTTCATGGCTCCCTTGTGAGACCTGCCCCTTTGGAAATGTCCGTACTGCCCTTTAAGGGAGGTACGCCACAGGGTCTGCTGGTGATGCTGGACTTATCAGGGACCTGGTATCGCACTATAATAGTGGGGTGTCAAGGCCCTGGATTCTATAGCTCCTGTCCAAGTTCACCCTCTCCCTCGCCCTCATTCCCTTGGTTTGATGGGACCCTGAGGATGCCAAGAGAAGGGGGTGAAGGTTGAAATGCTGCTGGTGGAAATCTGGCCTGGAGGAGGCAGACTTAGAATGATGGCCCATTATTCAGACTATCAATTAGCAATCTCCGTGAGAAGGCAGAGTTCCTGTCCAGGGAGACTGCTGCAGCAAGGAATCAACTGGCTCAGCTTTTCTGGACTGCTGACAGGCTGTGCAATCCAGCCTGCTTTCAGGGCAAGAGCTTTTTACAAGTTAAGTGTGTGAGTTTGCTCAATTCTTTGCTGATAAGGTGTCCTCCATCAGATCAGAGATCCACTTGTCTCACTCAAATGAGGATTGCACAGGTCAGTTTGAGGCACAGACACCCAGCCTGTCTGGACAAACTTTGGCCAGCCAGCATCGGAGATATTGTGAAGATTATTCAGGTATGCAACTGACTTGCTGTAGTTTGGATCCTGGTCCAACCTGCCTCCTTGTGGGGAGGGGTGTCAATGTTATTGGACCGATCCTTGCTCAGATTGTTTGGTGTTTGTTGGATAAGGATGTGCTCCTGGGTCCTCTGAAGGAGGCAGTGGTGACACCCTCTTGAAGAAACCTTCCCTTGACCCAGATTGTCTTGTGAACTGCAGACCTGTCTCTAACCTGCAATTCCTGGGCAAGATTATTGAAAAGATAGTTGCATTGCAACTCGAGAGCTTTCTTACCACCCACAAGATCTATGATCCTCTCAGTCTGGTTTCAGGAAGAGGCATAGTGCTCTGGTTGGGGTGCTTAATGATCTCCTGATAGCGAGGATTGGAGGAGCCATTCGATCTTGGCCTCCTTGATCTCTCTGCAGCATTCAACACCATGGATCATGGGGTGCTGCTGGAGTGCCTGTGGTTACTCTGTGGACTATCAGGGACAGTCCTCAGGTGGTTCCATTCTTTCCTCACAGGCAGGACACAGAGGGAGGTATTGGGGATTTTTTCCTCGGCCCCTTCCCCATCTTGTCGGGTGCCTCAGGGCTTTATGCTGTCCCCAATGTTGTTCAGTGTGTATGCTGTCATTAGGAGACATTAGAAGGTGGTATGGGCTGAGTTTCACTGCTATGCAGATGACACTCAGCTGTGCATGTACTTTGTACCCAAACAGAATGATGCAATCTTGTTTTTAACAACTGCCTCACTGAGTTTCAGGACTGGATGAGTGTTAACTGGCTGAGATTGAATCCAGAAAATATTGAGGTGTTGGTGGCGGACCCAGGTCATCGGGTGAGAGGCTGACTCCTGGTCAGTCATCTGGCCTTGTACTAGGAGGCAACCAGTTGAGACCCTCTCAACAGGTGTGAATCTGGGTGTAGTACTCAATGATGAGCTGACTCTAAAAGCTCAGGTATCAGCAGTCAAGTCTTCTTTTGCCGTATGAAGAATGTCACCTGGATAAAGCACCTAGTTCTGCCCGAGTAGCTTCCTGCATTGGTCCACACCTTTGTGTCCTCTCACCTGGACTACTGCAATACTCTATACCTAGAGCTACCAGGGTGGACCTCCATCGCTTGCAGCTGGTGCAGAACACTGCAGCCAGGCTGTTGACAGGAGCTGCCGAGATCTAGCCATGTCACTTCTGTGCTTTACAAACTGCACTGGCTGCCTATCGATGGAGGATTATCTTCAAGATCAAGTTGCTGACCTATAAGGCCCTATACGTACAGGGACTGGGCTACATGCAAGCCCTCCTGTGGCCCTACTGCCCCTCCACCCACTCAGTTCCACCGATGAGGGATTACTAGAGGTTCCCAGGGTTCGTCTCAGACTTCTGGTGCTAGGGCATTTTCATTTGTAGCCCTGACCCTGTGTAACACTCTATCTCATTGGATTAGAGAGTGCCTGTCCACCGAGACCTTCAAGTCTTCCCTGAAGTCTTATTTATTCAGTCTTGCCTTGAGGAAAATGTTTAGCTGGTTCTGTTTGCCGCCTTTGTTAAATTTGATTGTATTTAAAAATTTTTTATAAAGTATGTTATTGTTTTACACTGTATTCGCACTTTGACATTTGAAAAGCGTTATAAATAAAGCCTGATTGATTGATCCATTAAAGAGGTCCAGAGACTTCTTGCCAACTTAAAAACTGAGAGCTCCCTGTTATGACTCCTTAAACCTAAACTTCTTAAGCTTCGTGCTCCAACTATTTCCAACCCTGTCTGTGATCTATTCAACTGTTCACTCTTAACTAGTACTGTACCTGACAAGTGGAAAGTGTCTATGGTCATTCCGTGCATACAGGGGGACCCAATACTATCACTGAAAGCTTTAGACCCATCTCTGTTCTCTGCCCCTTGGCCAAAATTCAAGAGTGAATTATCTACAACCACCTTCAGAGCTATGTGGAACTTCAGGAAAGAAGGAGGGTGGAAGAACAATGGGGAATAATAAAACTGCCATCACAGAGGTAACAAGCCTTTGTGTGAAGCAAATAAACAAAAAAAAACAATGTAAGAGACCACTATGGTTCTCAAAGAAGTGGCAGTGAAGGTTCAAGAGAAAAAGAAAGCATTCAGAAAGTACAAGAAATCACAGAAGGAGCAGGACAGAGAACGGTATCAGTTAAAGCAAAGGAAGCTGGAAAGGCAGTCAGCAAAGGCCCAAACCGAGAAAAAGATAGCCAACTCAGTTAAGAAGGGGATAAAACCTTTATATGTACATCAGGGAGCGAAGGAAGACCAAGGGAGGATAGTGAGGCTTAATAAGGGGAGGAAGGGTGGGCAGAGGGTGACTGAAAAGGCACAGATACTAAACAGATATTTTGCTCAGTATTTACAAATGAAGAGGAGGAGGTACCTAAAACAAACAGTAGAAACACTCTGGATACAGAAGTTGATACCAGCCATTTACAGAAGAAAGGGTTCTGAAAGAACTCTTAAAACTGAAGGTGGACAAAGCAATGGGGCCTGATGGGATTCATCTCAGAATTCAAAAGAACTAAGGGTAGAACTAGTGACACCACTGACTACCCTCTTTAACAAATCATGGGAGGATGGGGTGGTACCCGAGGACTGGAGGAGGGCAGATGTGATTAACCTTCACAAAAGTGGGAGCAAGGCAGAAGCGGAAACTACAGACCTGTTAGTTTAACCTCAGTGATAGGAAAATGATGGAATCACTTCTGAAGGAAAGAATTGTCGGTATCTAGAGGCCAGAGGGGCACAGAACCAAGGCAACATGGATTCACAATGGGAAGGTCATGCCAGACAAATCTGATAGATTTCTTTGACTGGGTGACCAAAGTAGTAGATCAGGGAGGGACTGTGGACATGGCCTACCTAGACTTTAGCAAGGCATTTGACACAGTCCACACAAAAGATTAATATACAAGTTAGCCAGCCTGGGAGTGGATCCCAAGATGACAGCCTGGGTAAAGAATTGACTGGAGAATAGGACACAGAGGTAATAGTAAATGGAGTCCACTCTGAAGAAGGGGGTTACTAGTGGGAGTGCGGCAGGGTTCAGTATTAGGACGGTCCTCTTCAATGTCTTTATAAGCGACATTACATAGATACATAGATACATAGACAGTGTGGCAGATAAGGGCCTATGGCCCACCCAGTCTGCCCATTTAAGTTTGTAAGTTCAGTTTATGTTTTCCAGGAAGTCTGTTGCCCTTACCCTGACCTCCAGAATTCCTTTATGTCTATCCCATGCATTCTTAAATCCCGTGATTGTTTCAGCCCCCACCACTTCCTCTGGCAGGGTGTTCCACTTGTCCACCACCCGTTCAGTGAAGAAATTCTTCCTCACATTTCCTCTGAATCGTCCTCCTCAACTTCATCCCATGCCCTCTAGTCCTGGAACATCTTTTCGCTTAAAAATAGTGCATTCCTGCACCCTGTTCCTCCTGTAAGATACTTGTATGTCTCTATCATATCCTTCTCTCCTCCTCTCCTCCAGGAGTACATGTTCAGTGCCTTCAACCTGTCCTCATAGGACTTGTGATGCAATCCATGCACCATCTTTGTTGCCCTCCTCTGAACCTTCTCTACCCTGTCTATGTCTTACGTAGGTAAGGTCTCCAGAACTGCACAGTGTACTCCAGGTGCGGCCTCACTAGTGTCTTGTATAGTGGAATTATGACCTCCTTTTCCTGCTGGTGATGCCCCTGCCTATGCATCCCAGCATCCTATTTGCTTTACCTGCTGCCTTGTCACACTGTTTCCCTGCCTTGAGGTCATCAGAGATGATAACTCCAAGATCCCTTTCCTGCTTGGTGCATGCTATATCCTCACCCCCAACTGATATATTGTGCCAGGTTTTTGTGCCCCATATGCATTATCTTGCACTTCCTTGCATTGAATTTCAACTGCCAAACCCTGACCATTCTTCAAGGTTCTGCAGGTCCTTCTCATTCTGTCTACACCCTCTGGTGTGTCTACTCTGTTACAGAGCTTTGTGTCATCAATGAACAGTGAAATTCTGCCTTCTAGGTCCTGTGCAATGTCACTGATGAAGATATTGAATAGTACGGTCCCAGCACTGTCCCTGTGGTACCCACTGGTCACTCTTCCCTCTGTGGAGTGACAGCCATTTACCACCACCCTCTGTGTCCTGCTGCCCAGCCAGTTACCTACCCACTGCACTACTGTCCTGCCCACACCCATATTCCCCAGTTTGTGCAATAGTCTTCTATGTGGCACAGTGTCAAAGGCCTTGCTGAAGTCCAGATAGGCCATGTCCACTGCCCTCCCGATCCACCTCCCTAGTCACCCAGTCAAAAATTCAATGAGGTTGGTCTGACATGACATTCCCCTGGTGAAACCATGCTGCCTTGGGTCTTGCAGTCCATTGACAACCAGATGTTCCACCTATCTCTCCTTCAGTAGTGCTTCCATGACCTTCCCCTACCGAGGTGAGGCTGACTGGTCTGTAGTTCCCACTTCTTCTTTGTTCCCACTTTTGTATAAGGGGACTACATCTGCTGTCCTCCAGTCTTTGGGTACCTCCCTGTTTCTAGTGATCAGCTAAACAGGATAGCAAGAGGTTCAGCCACCACCTCTCTTAGTTCTTTAAGGACCTGGGGTGCACCCATCTGGCCCCATTGCTTTATCAACTCTTATTACTTCCAGTTCCTTCAGGACCCTTTCTCGTGTAAAGGGACTTGTGTCCATTTCTGCACCATTCTCACCCTTGTACTCCATTCAGACCCATTATCCTCCTCTTCCTTAGTAAAGACTGAGCAGAAATACCTGTTCAATATGTCAGCTTTACTGTGTCATCCTCCACACAGCCTCCATCCTCCCCTTTAGTCTCACTATCCCTCCTTTGTCTTTCTTTTTCCTTATGTACCTGTAAAGGTTTTGTCCCTCTACCCACTGATTTGCAATGTGTTCTTCTGTCTGAGCTTTGGCTTCCCTTACTGACCTCCCTGCCTCCTTTGCTTCTCCTGGTACTTCTCCCTATCCCCTTCTGCCTGTGTCTTTTTTGTATTGCATGAATGCAATCTTTTTAGCTTTCACTTTCTTTGCTACCTCTTTGGAAAACCATAATGGTCTCCTCTTCCTTTTCCTCTTGCTAACCTGCTTAATACATAATTCTGTTGCTCTTGTAATCCCCATTTTAAATACTTCCACTGTTCCTCAACCCTGATTCCTGCCCATTCCCTTAATGCCTCTTTCAAGTATCTCCCCATTTTCCCAAAGTTTGCCCCCTAAAATCCAGGATACGTGTTTTGTGTGGTTAGGTTCTGCTCTTTCTATGATTTCAAACCACAGTGACTGGTGGTCACTGTTCCCCAGGTGCTCCACCACTCTTACCCCCATCACACTGTCCCTGTTTGTGAGCACAAGGTCCAGTATTGCCTTCTGCCGAGTTGGTTCCATGACCAGTTGCTTGAGGAAGGCACCCTGAAGGAGTCCAGGATAAATCTGCTCCTAGTTGATGCTGCTGCTGGGATGCTCCAGTCCACGTCTAGAATATTGAAGTCTGCAACCAGTACTACCTCACCCTTGTCTGCCATCCTCTGGATGGCTAGCATCAACTCTATCTGTTTCTTCCTCCTGGGCTGGTGGTCTATAGACCACACCTGTCTGATAAGCTGGCCCATTTTCCTTTCAGCTTAACCCACAGTATCTCTCTCCATTTTGTTCCTCCTGGATCTCTGTGGCCCTTATGTCATTTTTCACATACTGTGCCTCCTCCTCCCTTCCTGCCTGCCTGCCCTGTCTCTTCTGAATATGTTGTAGCCAGGTATGGCCAACTCCAGTCGTGGTTATCATTACACCAGGTTTCAGTGATGGCCACAATGTCCGGAATCTGACTGCACCATGACAGCCTCCAGATCTTCCATCTTGTTGCTAAGGCTCTGGCATTTGCACATGACTTTCCATGATTTGACCTCCCTAGACTGTTTCGCTGTTCTACTCCAGCCCTTCCTTGGTTGTCCTTTATCCCTGGTTCACCTTGCTGTCTGCCTTTCTGCTGAATTTTGCCCTATTCTGCCTATCCACCTCCTGGGCGCTAATCTCCATCTTTGCACTTGGCTAACCTCCACATCCTTTCCTTCCATTTCTCTGGGTACCTCTATGTGGTTGTCCCTGTTTGGCAGTGTGTTTGACATTGCAGAGGGACTGGAAGAAAAAGTATGTCTCTTTGCAGATGACACAAGATCTACAACAGAGTTGATGCACAAGGTGGGTGGAAAGGATGAGAAGGGACTTGGCAAGGTTAGAGGAATGGTCAAATGTACGACAGCTTAGATTCAATGCTAAGAGTGCAGGTAATGCACCTGGGAAACAAAACCCAGGGAAGAGTACACAGTGGGGGTGAGATACTAATAACAACAAAAATGGAAAGGGACCTGGGGTAGTCATATCAGATGACCTAAAGGTGGGCAAGCAATGTGAGAGGGGCAGCAAGGGGCTGGGGGATACTGGGATGCATAGGGAGAGGCATCACCAGTAGAAAACAGGAAGTTGTTATCTCTCTGTACAGACAGCTGGTCAGACCCCATCTGGAGTACTGTGTGCAGTTCTGGAGACCCAATCTCACAAAGACATAGACAGGATGGAGCTGTCAGAGGAGAGCAACTAAAATGGTGCAGGGTCTGCACCAGAAGACAGATGAAGACAGACTTAAGGCGCTTAATATATAGCCTCGAGGAAAGGAGGAGAGGGGGACATGATAGAAACTTTCAAGTACCTCAAGGAATCAACAAAGTCCAAAGGGTAGCATCTTTCAAAAAAAAGGGTGTGCAAGAACAAGGGGCACAATTTGAAGATGGGAGGGGCTCAAAGGTAATTTAGGAAGTATTTTTCACAGAGAGGTTGTGGATGCGTGGAATGGCCTTCCGAGGAGGTTGTGGAGTCAAAAACAGTGGTGGAATTCAAGCATGCATGGGACAGTCATAAAGGCAATTCTAGGGGTGGGGTAGGAAGAAGTAGGCTGCTGGTTAACTAGGATCTGCAGCTTATCCAGTAGGTAGGAAATGGGCAGACTGGGTGGGCCAAGTGGTCCTTATCCACTGTCAAATTCTGTGTTCTATGTTTCACAACCTTCTATCTCCTTATCAATATGGCTTCAGAAGAAATCACAGTACCCTTACTGCCCTACTGAAAGTGACCTCTGACATTTTCAAGCTATGGAATGTGGGTCTCTACTGGAACCATCTTTGTCGACCTAACTAAAGCGTTTGACCTGGTTAATCAGCATCCTGCCCCAGCAGCTTCATGTTCTGGGTATGGATTCCATAGCACTGAATTGGGTTAACAGCTATCTCTCCTCCCGCCTCCAAATGGTCAACTGGGCTGGCTCTGTCTCTGATCTGAGGCCCATCACTCATGGTGTTCCTCAGGGCTCCATTTTAGGACCAATGTTGTTCTCGCTATTTATTAATAACCTTCCTAACTTCTGTGGTGGGGCTTCTGTACATCTCTGTGCTGATACTGCCATAATCTATCTTTCATCTCTTGACATTGCTCTGATTAATCAAGAACTTGCCTCAGACTTTGCATCCCTGGAGGACTGGTTCAGGAGCAAACATCATCCATCTTGTAAATGAGCTCTGCTCAATGATGTTCACCTGAATAAATAAAGATTTGATTGATTGATTGATTGATTGATTGATTAATACAAAAGATTAAAGTATGCTATTTTTAGACCTACCCCTTTCTCGTACTCTCCCCCTTAACATTACCTCTCTCAGTGGAGATACTCTTTAAATTTGTCTATTCCTTTAAATATCTGAGATCTGTGGTTCGAATCCCAGTAGGCCACACTTTTCCTTTCTCATTTCCATCCTTGATTTAAAAATATGTATACCTTGCAGGGGTTAAACTGCACTGAGAGAAAGTGGTATTTTAAATATCTGGGCATTACGTTGGACTCCTTGTTCTTCCTCAGTATACATGTCTCCAATATCACTAGATCTTTGAACCAAAACTAGGCCTCCTCTATCGCATCTGCCCTCTTCTCTCTACAGCTTCCTGCCAAAAATTGCCTCTTCCTCCCTTCTTCCTCTCCTAGCTTACAGTGCTCCCCTTCTGCTATCTACCAAATTCTCCACTCTGTCTCTCCTCTCCCAGGCTTACTGCTTTGGGGTTACTGCCCATCATTACCACTGTGATGTACTGTCCTCTTTGGCCTATACAGCCAAACTTAAGTATTCTTCAATGTGCTTCATGCATAAACCTATCCTCAAATCCACCCCTCCTGCCTCAGGGTAACCATATGTCTGAGACACGCTTCCGTGCTCTAAGATTTGCCCTCTCCGCTTCTCCTAAAAGCCAAAATTGCATCTAGATATTGCTCATAAGGTCTTCTCCTTTGCTGCAGTATCTGACTTGAACTCCTTGTCTCCGTTTGTCCTGTCCTGCTCCTCTCTCCCCAACATAGAAACATAGACATAGACTTTGATGGCAGATAAGGACCGCTAGAAGCCCATCTAGTCTGCCCATTTCCCTACCTACAGGATAGGCTGCAGATCCTAGCTAACCAACAGCCTATTTCTTCCTACCCCCACAGAATTGCCTTATGTCTGTCCCATGCATTCTTGAATTCTCCCACAGTTTTAGACCCCACAACCTCCTCAGGAAGGCTGTTCCATGCATCCACTACCCTCTCTGTGAAATAATACTTCCTCACATTGCCCATGAACTGCCCTCCTTCTATCTTTAAATTGTGTCCCCTTGTTCTTGCAAGTCTCTTTTCTGAAAGATGCTACCCTCTTGGACTTTGTTGATTCCACTGAGGTACTTAAAAGTTTCTATCATGTCCCCTCTCCCTTCTTTCCTCAAGGGTATACATATTAAGCTCCTTTAGTCTCTCCTCATACAGCTTCTCTTGCAACCCTGCACCATTTTAGTTGCCCTCCTCTGGACTACCTCTATCCTGTCTATGTCCCTCGCAGAGATGGGGTCTCCAGAACTGGACACAGTACTCCAGATGGGGTCTCACCAACTGTCTGTACAGAGGATAACAACTTCCTGTTTTCTGCTGTGATGCCTCTCCCTGTACATCCCAATATACCCCTAGTCCTCCCTACTGCCTTCTCATTGCTTGCTAACCTTAAGGTCATCTGATATGATTACCCCAAGGTCCCTTTCCTTTTTGTTGTTGTTACTACCTCCCCACCCATTGTGTATTCTTCCCTGGTTCTTGTTTCCCAGGTGCATTATTTTGCACTTCTTTGCATTGAATCCTAGCTGCCATACTCTGACCATTCCTCCAACTTTGCCAGTCCCTTTTCATCCTTTCCACGCCTCCTTGTGTATCAACCCTGTTGCAGATCTTTGTGTCATCTGCAAAAGGCATACTTTTCCTTCAGTCCCTCTGCAATGTCACTGATGAAGAAATTAAAGGACTGGACCCAATACTGAACCCTACGATTTCCACTAAGTAACCTCTTTCTTCAGAGTGGACTCCATTTACAATTACCTTCTGTGTCCTGCTGTGCAGCCAATGTTTACCCATGCTACCACCCTGGGACCCACTCCCAGGCTGATTAATTGACTATTAATATTTTGTGTGGGACTGTGTCAAATGCCTTGCTAAAGTCTAGGTAGGCCATGTCCACAGTCCCTCCGGTCTACTACTTTGGTCACCCAGTCAAAGAAATCTATTAGATTAGTCTGACATGACCTTCCGCTGTGAACTCATGCTGCCTTGGGTCCTGTGCTCCACTGGTCTCTAGGTACTCAACTATTCTTTCCTTCAAGTGACTCCATCACTTTCCCCACCACAGAGGTCAGACTGACAGGTCTGTAGTTTCCTGCCTCTGTCTTGGTCCCACTTTTGTGAAGGGGAATCACATCTGCCTTCCTCCAGTCCAGGGTACCACACATCCTCCCATGATTTATTAAAAGAGTAGCCAGTGGTTTCACTAGTTTCTCCCTTAATTCTTTTAGAATTCTGGGGTGAATTCCATCAGGACCCATTGCTTTGTCCACCTTCAGTTTTAGGAGTTCTTGCAGAACCCTTTCTTCCTGAAAGGACTGGGATGGACCCCCTATCAAAGTGCTTCTATTAATTGGATTAAGCACTTCTCCCTCCTCTTTTGTGAATACTAGGCAGAAATATTTGTTCAGTATCCTGCTTTCACTGTCCCCTCTGCCCACCACCGTTCATTCTATTCAGCCTCACTATCCCTCCTTTGTCTTTCTATGCTCGCTGATATACCTATAAAAGGTTTTATCCCTTTCTTAACTAAGTTGGCTATCTTTTCCTCAGTTTGGGCCTTTGCTATTCTGACTTCCCTCCTGCTTCCTTCTGCCTTAACTGGTACAGCTGTCTGTCCTGCTCCTTCTGTGTTTCCTTATACTTCCGGAATGCAATCTTTTCTTCCTGACTTTCCCTAGCCCACTTTTGAGAACCATAGTGGCTTTTCTTTCGTTTTGATTTGTTTATTTGCTTCACACAAAGGCTTGTTGCCTCTGTGATGGCAGTTTTGATGATTCCCCATTGTTGCTCCACACCTCCTTCTAGCCTGTTTGCTAGTGCTTTTCTGAGGCACTCTCCCATTTTGCCAAAGTCAGCCCTTCTAAAGTCCAGTACCCTCACTTTTGTGTGGCTTGACTCTGTAGCCTGAGTTTAATGTGAACCACACTGTTTGATGGTCAAGTTCAAGTTGAATTTATATGCCTTTTTCTCAGGCTCTGTATCTTACTCCTGCCTCCACTAACTGCAGCACCTAGTCCCACACTGCCCTTCTCCTCTCTCCTCCTCCTCCTTCCTTCCTTTGAACCTTTTCTCCCTCTTCACTCTCATCCTCATCTTGCCCCTGCCCCTCCTTCTAACCTCTTCCTCACTGCTCCTTTTGTGTTTGCTTGCATGCATGCGCAAGGAACATTTTGGGACAGTATGACTTTTGGAGGTGTGTGACCCTCCTCTCCAATGCAGTGCTCGGTGTAGTAGGTGCAACCCTACCACACCAGTGGATGTGCAAGCTGTCTATGACAGCAGTTTGGCTGCAGTGGTCTTCACCTGAAAGAAAACCACCACTCCAATCAGCGGTGGTAATGTTTCTGTATTTAGCATATTAAATCACCCCTTTTCCCTCCAGCTGCTTGAAATCCCTCCTACTTCCTTCCTCTGCTGCTCTCTTCCATCTCCTCATTATTGCCCTCCCCAAACACATTGTGTTTGTCTTGAGCAGTGCCCAATCCCCATCAGCTCCAGCCCTCCACAAATAATCCATTTGTTGTGTGATGAGGTGCCCAATCCCTTGGCTCATACACCACCCCAAGCACACTGGCTGGCCGACAGGGTGCTCAACAACCATCGCCCCAGGTCACCCCAACAAACACCCAAGTGGAACACTGGGAGCCCTCCCAGCATGCCCATGCACCCTCAAACACACTGTATGGCTGATGGAGTGCCCAGTCTCCATCGGCTCCAGGATCCCAACAAACACCCAGGTAGCAAGCTGGAGCCCACCCCAGCATGCCAAAACACACCTGTAAGTGAAAATCCAACCTCGTTGTCTTTTTCAACCTAAAAGAGAAAAGGTCCCTCCTGCCTCCAGTGCCCCTCCCCAACCCGCACCCACTTTCTGCACCCCATCTCCCACACCATACTAACCTCTGAGTCTAGCACGATGATCTTCGATGGAGCGGAACACATCTGCACTCTTCAAAGCCGACAATGAACTGAAGAAATGCTGGTAAGCTGTATGATGGTATAAATGGGTTTTTCAACTTAGGTGGATATCGTGCCCATTTCTGCGACCTTTGGCTCCAAATTTTAATCATGGATTCCTGGGAACCCACCTCATGAATTCAGTCACTGTCATGTCGTTATTCCATCCTGAAAGGTGATTTTTGCAGTCACTGTGCAGAATCACCTTTTGGGACTGATTAATGAAAGGACAGTGTCACTGTTCAAGGGTGGGCTCTAAAAAAGCCTATGTTGCAAATTTGGTAAAAAATTCAAATAATGACTGTGTTATGGCGTATGTTGCACAGTTTAAACACATACTCGTAACTTCAAGAATCTGTAATATTTTCACTCCAAATTTTCAACATTGGCATTTTTCACACCTCCTTATGAACAGTACAGCTGATATTTTCACATCTTGGCCAAAATGTGTTTTCGCACATCCGGGGCACAATGGAGCAGTCATTCTGGGAATCAATGTTCAGGACAGATTACAAAATCACAGTGAAACTGTTCATGAGCAGAGGTCCCAAATGTCAATATTGAAAATTTGGTGAACAAATTCCAAAACATGACAGTGTTCCAAGTGTGCATTGCGCAGTTTCCGCACATTAGTAACCGAGAATGTATAATATTTCCTCCAGATTTTCAACATTTGCATTTTTTCATCATCCCTTATGAACAGTACAGCTGTCATTTTCACATCCTCACCGAAATGTGTTTTGCACAATGGTGCAGTCGCCATGGAAATCAATGTTCGGGACAGATTAACAAAATCACAGTGACACTGTTCATGAATGAAGGTCCCAAAATGCATATGTTGAACATTTGGTGACAAACATCCACAAAATGACTATGTTATGAACGTGCTTTACGCAGTTTCCACACACACTGTAACATCAAGAATTTGTAACATTTTCACTCCAGATTTTCAACATTGCCATTTTGCACACCTCTCTATAAACAGTACAGCTGTCATTTTCATATCCTGACCAAAATGTATTTTTGCACATCTGGCGACAATGGCACGGTCGCTGTGGGAAATCAATGTTTGGGACAGTTAAGAAAATCATAGTGCCACTGTTTATGAGCAGAGGTCATAAAATACAGTACCTATGTTGAAAATTTGGTGAAAAAGTCCATGAAATGACTGTTACGATTGTGCATTATGCAGTTTCCATGGATGCTTGTAAGTTCAATAATTTTAATATTTTCACTCCAGATTTCCAACATTACCATCTCTTCACACTTGCCTATCAATGGTACAGTTGTCATTTTCATCCTCCCCAAACTGTGTTTTCACATGTTGCATAGAATGGCGCAGTCACTGGGAAATCAAAGTTCAGGACAGATCAACAAAATCACAGTGCTATTGTTCATGAGCAGAGGTCCCAAATGCTTTTATGAGGTGGGGGGTCACAGAAAGGCCATGTTGAAAATTTGTAATGCAAATACCAGCAAACGTTCTGGGCATCAGGGTTTCTAACCATAACATCCCACCCTGTACAGACTGACAGGAATTAGGAGTGTGCCTTTGGTTTTGTTGGCTGTAATGCTCATGCCATTCCTCCCACTCTGCAGCCAGTGACAGGTGTAGAGGTGTGCCTTGGACTCTCCAGCCCCAGAGTTCACCCCATTCTCCTATACTGTACCCATTCCAGCACATCTTCTTATGGAATGGGGTGACTGCAAAGCCGAACACCCAACACACACCTCAACACTTATCAGTGTCTGCAGAATATGGTGAGGTGAAATGGCATGATCATTATGGTCGACGATCCAAAGGCACACCAATGCCTATCCATCTCTGCAGAGTGGGGTGAGGTTGTTGTCACTTCAGTACTTCACTGCCATTCGTATTCTTCATCTGTTTAACTCATGCACTTCTAATGCTAATACCAGCATGTAAACATTCAGCATTGACAATGCTTGTTAGAAGTGCCAGTGTTACAGCAGTTGATGAGTACAGTTGAAGTGGATGCTGCGGTAACTGATGGCTGTATCGGGGAGTCTGTGATGTGGGCATTTCATAACTTGCCATGCATTGACTCGATACAAAACCACACACAGGGGCAAGCCGATGGTGCTTAACATAATGAACATAAAAATAAATGTGAACTCTAAACATTGAAACATATAAAAAAAACACAAATGCCACTGTTTCTTATTTCTAACTTATTTAACAGTTAGTTTCAGCAGACAATTGTTTCCTATCAATGAAAATTAAACTTTGTACTAATAAAGGCATGTGTTTCCAGGTGTTCTCAGGCTGTATCTCACTGTTTGAGGATGTGTCTCATATTGTCCCCATTCTGACCGTCAGTATCCCATATTTCAAGACAGACAGTTAAGAAGTATGAGGTTGAAATGTAAATGAGATGCAAGAGGATTTGCAGAGAGGTACTCTGTTGGGACATGGGTGCTGAAGGGACATGGATACAACTAAGGAGGGGCCTGCATAAGTGTCAAACACAACTGCAAATACCTGCAAATGAACGCTCGACATTGACAAATGCTTTTCTTACTGTGCCATTTGCTTACTTCCTTAATCCATTTACTTATTCCCTTCTGCTCTTGGACTGTATCCCGTAAATTACAATGTATTTTATCTGTGCACGTTTATCGTAGCATCTTTGTATATACCTTTTTTGGCCAGGTTATCTTAATTGTATGTTGCTTTAGTTTTGCTCTATGCCTACTCCTGTATCCAATTATGTTTATCTCCCTTAACTGTATGCACTGTATTTTGCTTGTTTCATTGTACCTTTTGTAAATTGATTGTATTTCTCCTGGGTCAACCCTGAAAAAGGGACTGTAATCGTCTCAGTGGACTTACCAGTTACCAAAATTCAAATAAATAAATAGATAAACCAGTGTCAGGAGTTGCCTGAGTGGTCCCAAGCTGAGCAATGGATCAGAAGAGTACCCACCACTGAGTATCCGTATATTTCTGAGTGCCTCTGGGATGTGATTGAGGAAAAGAGGTCAGACTGGATTTTTCGAGAGTGTCTCACCAAGTTGCTGTTGGGGCCTGGAGGGACTGCTCCTCCTCTCAGCAACTAATTCTGGGAGCTTGTTCTAGGTGTTTATCTGAAAGACCTTCTGGTACCTTGCTGCCCTGGTAGATCACTCCGCTCTGCCAACGAGGGTTGCTAGAGATTCCGAGGTGAATCTGAAATCATCTGGTTCTAGAGCCTTTTCCTATGCTGCTCCCACCTTTGGAATTCTCTACCCAGTCAGTTACGGAGTGCACTTCTGTGGAGGAATTTAAGAATGGTCTGAAACCTTTCTCTTGCAGAAAGCCTTTTGGAGAACTGAATTGTTTATTTGATTATGACTCTTTGGTTGTGTTCGATATTATTGATTTTATAATGGTTGTTTTAATTGTTTTAAATTGTAAGGCACCTTGGAAATAGAAAGGCACCAAATAAATAAAGATTATTATTATTATTATTATTCTCTGGCTCCTGGGCTGGCCTTATGCTGTTCAAACATGTTGTCCTGGTGCAAGACCTAACAGGGTGCAGGGTCAAGTACTACATTATTTCCAAGGATTCCTTCACAGACAAGACAACCAAGCCTGCCCTGGACTATTATTTCTCTCGGAGGTAGGCCCCTATTTAAGGAAAAGTAGATGAATGGAGCTGAAACCAAGCCAGGATTGTCTTACTGATTGACTAGAGCAAAATGAAAATGACAATTTCCACCCAAGCTGTATGCCTGGGTTTTGTTAGCATTGATAAGCAGACAAAATGTGCTTGGGGAACTTCTGTTTCCACCTAGAAAACTGGCATAATTGTAACCATCACCTCCCAGAGGAGCCTACTACCTTTGCCTGTGGCCCTCAATGCAGTTGAGGGGCCTGGGTTTGGTTCTAACAGTTACTGGGGATTTTTGCCCAACAGTAAAACTACAACTATGGTGCTTCCACCCAGAGAATTCTTTAAGTGGGTTAGATGTTGCTAGTAAAACCCTCTGGGAAGTTGTACCTACCCTCAGCCCCATCTAGTGGCTCCACACTTACAATTTCCAAAACACTTTACTTTGCATTCAGTTTACATGTACTGAGGAATTCTAATAATATGCTCTAATGACCATACTTATCAATACGGTCTGTAACTCTGGAATACGCCCTGTACACCTGTAATGAAATGGCTACCAATAACAACACTGAACCTTTCAGTTGTTGGCATCTATTTATTTAGCTTGTGTTTACGGGTAAACACACTAGACAAGGAATGCCTATTTTCAGAAGTGTCCCAGGAGATTGCAAGGTAAATTTACACACAGGATAACAGCATGACAAAGAAGTGACATACAGGCATTGAACAGTGCAAACAGTAGACATGTGCAATAGTGGTAAAGTCAAATACAGTAAAGGGTAATTAACCAGCACTCAGTAATAATTTGCTCATGGACCTGGTTAACATTCAAACAACAAGCTGATTTATCTAGGGATTGGTACAGGAAGGGGACATGATTCAAACTCTACTTTAAAGAAATGTTTTAGATTTAGGTAAGCATGTAAATACATTTAACCCTTCAACAGTCCAAATGCAGCTGCTGAGTTTAATTAGGTGCAGGCCTGAAGCATTGCCATGGTCGGCCAGCATTGCAGCTGTTAAAGGCCTTTAAATAAACTATTGATTATTGATTTTTGTATCTTTAGCTTTGCAACATTCACAAACACTTTAAACCCCCAAATTGTAATCCTCAGACCAGTTGACCTGCAGAAACAGTCTAAACCACAATGAAAACTCAGCAAACAAATCAGCTGGTCAAACACTATTATTCTGTGTTGCAGGGTAAAACCCTACTGTACTCACTGAACTTTGAACCTCAGGATCTGGGATGATTTCCTTGCTGGTCTCCTTTGAGGTAGAATTTGGCTGTCTGGCATCTAGCTGCAGGCTGCAGGACTCAATCCTTTCTGGCAAGGACCAAGACACAGGGACCAGGGGCTGATGCCAGCTCACCCCACTTCAAGGCTTTGCCCCAGCATTAATACAATCTGTGATGATCTCTTCGAAGCTGACTCCCTTCTTTGGTCTTCCAGCAGCATTGGATAGACAGACAGCAACAGTCTCTCAAGCAAATTTGTGGGCATCACAGGCTAAGCTTTTGGTACAGTTTTGGCATAGGCCACATGGCTTACCTGCTTGCAGGCTACATCCCTTGGAATACAAGCGGACAAACAAAAGTTCAGATCTCCCTCTTTTAGTAAACAGACTAAAGACAATTCCGGTGACCTCAGGCTTCAGGTTTGAGTACAGTCCCTGAGACAGAACAAGTTTCTCAATGAGATACAGATTTGGGAATCTTTTCAGACACTCTGACCCTACAGTCTGGAGATTAGCTCTGGGGAAATTACTTCTCATCTCCCACTTGAGGCTTTAGAACAATCGGTGGACTTAGTAGTCCCAATAGTTACAACTGGAGTTCTTTTTTTTTTGTACTTTCATTTTATTCCTTAAGACAGAAAAAAAATTCAGTTACAATTAAGTATTAAAGAATTCCATTAAGAAAATTCTTACCCTAATTCTATTCCATTGCAATTAAATAAGGCACAATATTTTTATATTTTAAGGGGGTAAAATATATTTTACTTTACATACTTTTGCCAAAATCTAAAAAAAAAGAAATTTTATAAGGTCTGTCAGGTCTCCAAGTTTAACCATCCCTACAAATCAAAATTAAACAACAAGCTAAGCTAAGCGTCTTATTTAATCAACTTAGGTATCAAGCTTATCATGAGAAAATCATCAGTATGAAAAAAGACATTAGACTGGGTGATACTCGGTCACCTTAGCAGCATCTTCTTCCTCCTCAAAATCAGACCCAAAGTCTCAAAAAGGATCTTGCTGAGTCTGGATCATCAATAAAATAATTTTCTATTGAAATAATACCTTCAAACAAGCTGAAATTAGTAGAACCACATTTAAACTGGCATCTTTAAATTCAGATAGAATCGGCAAAAATGTTTCTTCTTCTCTGAGTTTGTACACATAAGTCTGGATGCAAATGTATCCGATGTCCTTTGTAAAACAACTGCTTTTTGCCACATTAACTGCAATATTCTATTCCTCTCAGAGAGATTGAAATGTTAGTATAATATATCTGGCCCCAGATTGCTGGGTAGAATCCTTAGTTTATCAGGAAACTGGGTGAAATAAAGATTCAAGAGCCAGAGGTACTTCCAGAGAAAAATAGTGGATAAAGCCTTGGTACAGTATCCCTCAGTTCAACATTAGGAATATCAGCAGGTAAACCAATCAGCCTTGAATTTTTCCACAAGAGACTATTCTCAGTCCTCCAACCTCATCATTTGAGCCAGCTGCTCATGTAAAGCTGCATTTGCAAGTCCCTTCCATCGTGAGGATGGGGCAGAGATTCTCTCGATCTCCTCTCCTTCTTCTCCAATTAAACCCCGCTTTCTCCATTCTTGTCTCCACTGCAGAGCGTCGAGCAGAAGTATCCAAAGTGAAGCTTCAATTTGTGCTGTCGACTCCCTGCCTTCGCTGAAACTCTCCCACCATTATAACTGAATAGTAGCTAGAGTTGGCTTTTGAGACACCTTAAGTTTAGCACCTGTATCAAGATGAACCACCATCAGTGAGGCCCTGCTCCAGCTATCTGCACAGGCCCACATGCTGGAGCACCTCTACCAGCTAATTTCTGGGGAAATAAACTTCTCCATCACAGTAAGCAGATATTTAACTCAAACGTAAGTAAAACAAAAATCCCAAGACAGCTTATTCCTTAAATAAGTTTGAGTATACCGCCAAACCACGGAGCTCTGACAGACGATGTAGATATACTATTGGCTCATTAGCACTACAACTGGATTTCTGACCAGGGAGAGTGTAAGAGGAGACCTAGGCAATGCAGAAATACTCAATAAGTACCTCTGTTCAGTATTCACTGAGGAGGGGAGAGTCAGGGACACAGCTGGGAAGCAGATGTAAAGGGGGAGGTAGACACCAGTCCATTCACAGTGGAGAGAGTTCTGGAAAAGCTCACAAAATTGAAAGTGGACCAAGGTATAGGGCCAGATGGCATACACCCAAGGATAGTAAGGGAGCTGTGAAGGGACCTAGTAGCACTACTGGCAACCATGTTCACCAAATCAGTCAACACAGGAGTGGCTCCAGAGGACTTGAAGAGGGCACATGTGGTCCCTCTCACAAAAGCGGCAGTAGAGAAGGTGGGGAACTACAGGCCAGTCAGCCTCACCTCAGTGGTGGGGAAGATCATGGAGGCACTGTTGAAAGAAAGGACAGTGGCATGCCTGAATCCAAAGTTGCCCAGGATCATAGGCAACATGGATTCACAGCAGGAAGTTTGTGTCAAAAGAATCTTATAGATTTTTTGATTGGATGACAAAAGGAAGTAAATCAGGGAGGGTGGTGGACATTGCCAACCTTGAGTTCAGCAAAGCTATTGACACTGTCCCACATAGAAGACTGATTAACAAGATGGGTAGTCTGGGCATGGGGCACAGGGTAATAAACTGGGTAAGTAACTATCTGATGGACAGGAGGCAGAGGGTGGTGGTAAGTGGGATCCAATCTGGTGAGGAGGTGGTGACCAGTGCGGTACCTCAGGGATCCTGGGACCAGTCCTGTCCAATGTCTTTATTAGTGACACTGCATTGGGCTGGATGGAAAGGTCTGCCTGTTTGCAGATGACGCCAAGATCTGTAATTGGGTGGATACTCCTGAAGGGTAGAGAACATGAGGAGGGACCTAGAGAAGCTTAAGAAATGGTCAGAGGTGTGGCAACTGAGGTTCAATGCAAAAGTTCAAAATAATGCACCTAGGAAGAGGAACCCTGGGAGTGCTACAGGATGGTGGGAGATGCTAATGATCACAAAGAGGAAAGGACCTAGATGTTATCATTTCTGATGACCTAAAGGTGTCAGAAGCAGATCACAAAGGCTGCAGGGAGGGCCAGTGGCATTCTGGGGTGCACAGGGAGAGGTATCACTAGCAGGAGGTGGTGATGCCTTTGTATAAAAGCTGGTGAGGCCTCACCTACAGTACTGTGTGCAATTCTGGAGGCCACACCTGTGCAAGGACATTGACAGGGTGGAGGTGGTCCAGAGAAGGAGACCAAGAAGGTACAGGGCTTACACCACAAAATATATGAGGAGAGACTAAAAGCCCTCAATATGTATTCACTGAAGGAAAGGAGGGAGTGAGGGGGCATAGTACAAACTTTCCAAGTACCATAAGGGCATTAGTAAGGTGCTAGGGAGACATATTCCAAAGCAGAAGAAGTACAAGAATGAGGGCATGACATGAAATTGGAGGGGTAGATTAAGAGGAAATGAGAAAATATTTCTTCACAGAGAAGGTGATGGACACATGGAATAGTCTGCCACAAGAGGTGCGGGAGCGAGCACAGTGGGGAGTTTAAACATGCCTGGGACAGGCAGAAGGAAACCTGAGGTGGGAGAGAAGTGATGAAAACCACTGACTAATAAGGGTCAGAGGACATACAAGCATTGGGCTTACAGGCAGATTGGATGGGCCTAACAGTCCTTATCTGCCAACAGTTTCTATGTTTCTATGAATTTTTGTTTAGGTGATTTCCTTACAAACTCCTCTTAACGTTTTCTAATAGTCTGTCTTTGCATATAACTTGAGGGTATTATGTGTGGTTCAGAAAGCATGTTATTGAGATAAATGCCACTGTCCGCTAAACTAGAAAGTCTTCTAAAACGCTTTTCTCTCACTAAAGCTGAGTTTAATATTATACAGATCTTCTCTTTAACAGGTTTTATTTTGTATCTATACACCAATACAATATTGTCCCATTTTAATTCATCCTTACTTATAGTCTTAAGTAAGTTACAGTCTGTAATCTTTAACAGAAGTTGTGTTTCTCTTCTGGAGGCAGGAATTCTTTTTATACACAGGGCCCCATATTCAGAGCCATCAGGAAGCTCAAACCTAACAGAGTGTTGAGAAAATAAATTGCACTGGCTGGCTCTGTTGCAATATTCAAACAGAATGCTTGACTGGAACAGATCACACATTTTGTTTGAATATCAGACCCTGGATGCGCAGTGCAAAGCAAAGCAGCCACCATACATAGCACAGGTCTGAATGCCACCCACAAGAATCCGTGGCACATAGCAGTATGCTTCACAGCCCCATGAGCAATTTTCAGCCCAAACACTGCCAAATTAGCCCACTGGGCAACACAGCACAAAGGGCCTGTTGCATGCCCATTATAGGCTCAGTGCATGGCTGCCTGGTGTAATGCACCAGGCATTTCTAAGTAGAAATAATCCAGTACTCCAAGATATGCTTTCAAAAGGTTTATTCCAATCGGAGAATGAAAGCACTGGACTACACAAGAAACATGGCTCCAGCACTTCGACTGTTAGGTCTTCCTCGGAGTGCTCCAAACCATCTTACAGAACTTGAATTGAAAGAATGTATCTTAAAGAGACAGTAACACTTTTCATTAAAAATAAATTCATTGAGAATATCAGTGCATAGGTAAAACATTAATGGCAGCAGTGTATGAATGGAACATTTTAAAGGTGTTCCAAAATATTATATGCAGGAAAGTGATTGTTACTTTATATAAACAAATAAAAGTGACATACATTAATATCATTTATATAAAGGCTTTCAGTGCATCACAAAATGAATTAGGGCTTAGTGCCCCCACCCCACCCCATGTAATTAGAGTTTCTGAACAATGTTTTACCTCTGCATTGATATTTCATTTAATTTATTTTAATAAAAATGTTACTGTCTCTTTAAGATACATTCTTTCAATTCAAGTTTGGTAACATGGTTTGTACCCCCACCCGTGAGGAATACCTAATAGTCAAAGTGCTGGGCCTACGTTTTGGTGTAGTTCAATGATTTTTATTATCTACATTGGAATAAGCCTTTTTGAAAGCATATCCTGGAGTGCTGGATTATTTGTACTACTGACTATTGGTTTGTTACCATATACAGCATCCCTATCCTCTGCTGCTCTCCTGTGAGCAGTTTGCTCTCTTATAAGTTACCTTTGCTCTTAAATTTTGCTGCTGGAGTCACTACTCAGTGAGGCTTGGATGGGACTCAGATTAGAAAATTTTCCTTTGGAGAACTTTGATATGTCCTTACCTGCTGTTACCTGTAGTTGCTGAATGCAAACCAGGAACTTTCAAGAAATTCCTGCCTCCTTTTCAACTCACCCCTCTCCCCCGCTTCCTTGCTATATTAGCCCTGCCTCCCACCCCCTACTGATACTCAGGGTTCGCTTCCATTGAGCACTTAATTCATCCAAATGTTATTCTGCCTACTACCGTTCTTGGCACTGGATCTGCTTTGTCGACTGTAACTCATCCATGCCATGCTTTATATTTTGCCTGTTATGCATTTATGTGCTACATATCCTGTTGTATATACAGTATTTACGATATCTCTCTGTATAACTGTTACATTTTCATATTGTTTGTTGTATTGTACATGACATGCAACCTATGTAAAGAGCTTCTAGCTCAAAAGGTGTTATCAAGATTGTAATAAATAAATAAATTCACAAAAGCTGAATAATGAGTCAGAATGCCAAACCGACAGTGGGTACTAGTGATTACCATTCACTGCAAAATGCAGCTGCTTTTCATGTCAGGCGAGAAAGGGCAAGACAAGCCTTATTTTCTGATGGTAACAAGACTGTCCTTACTCTGAGGAAGTGGAAGGCAGTATAGCCTAGAGGTTAGAGGAACGAGGTGTGAACAAGCTTAAAACATCCAGCAGACCAGACCTGAGTTTGATTCTCACAACCTCCACTTGCATACTGTATGACTCTGAGCAAGTCACTTAACCACCCAGTGCTCCCAGGTCACTCCTGAAAACAGGCACTTGTGCCTAGTGGGCATTACCCGTTACTAAAGACTAAAATAAAAATAAAATAAATAAATAAATAAACTCAGAAAACACAGATTTCTGTGAACTCAATCACTTTTACAATGCTATTGCATTGGGAAAATATATTGACCAAGGCTTGTCACCGAGAGGTCTGCATATTGACAAATTACCTTCTTGCGGACTCAGTGAGGAAGAACCAGAGTTTAAGGACAAACAGGAAGGTACACTAACTAAGTGTGCTAACATGTTAACGTTTATTATCATCAAATGGAACAAAAACACCAGGAGAGCTTACCAAAGAAACTGAATCACTCCAGAATCAGATCACTGAATATCAGAATGATCCTCGATCTGAGGAACTTAACAAAGAATATGTTGCCAAAACTGCCTAACATGAAAATGAACTCTTTTCCAAAAAACAAACTCTGGCCAGAGTTGATATGGCTATGGAGCTTTTGGATTGCTTTACCCATTATTTTTATGAATCTGCACAATATAGATCTGCTGAGAGGCAGTTTCAATGTGGTCTTCCTTTACATATTTTTACAATGTGTTTTCCTAGAATATGCCTGCATGATTATATATATATATATATATATATATATATATATATATATATATATATATATATATATATATATATATATATATATGTGTATGATATATATATATAAATATAAATACAGCCTGGATTGTTTACAGAAGACATTGCCTCTTATTTTCAGTGGGCTCTACAGCTACACAATATTATGCTGCATTGTGTAAAATCAGAACACACAGAAAACAATGTTTTACATCTGGACTAGGATGCCCTGAATAAATACATTATAATAATGGTAAAATCATGAACCCACTAAAAAACAAGATTGTCCATTTAATCTGGGACATCCTGAGTAAATACAGTGCAAAATGTGTAAAATGAAGATCCCTATGAGAATTAGATGTAGCATCTCCCTGTGCTATCCAGGATACAAAATATAGGATGAGAAATATTTAAAGATAATCTACTGTAAACTGAACTTTGCTGTGTTCATTGACATAAACAGTTTCTTTATTGATTTGTAACATATTAGACTGCAGTATTTATATCAAATATTGTGGCCATGAGGATGGTGTGTGTGTGTGTATGTGTGTGTGTGTGTGTTTGCTGTAGCTCAATATATTTTTCCCAAAAAGCACAGTAAAAATTCCTTCTGATTGCTATATATTTAGCCTGGATAGTTCACAGAAGACCTGGCATATGTCTAGTTCAGTATTTATCAGATAGTCTTAAGAGTTTACAAAATGTAAATCTTTCTAGATGCGCTTTTGGGAAAGGGTGTGATTTATGAGGTATGAATCTTTCTTGAAAAACAATACCTGCCCAACTGAAGGTAGTGACAATAAAATGTTTAAATGCTAAGCATTTAAATGTGCAAGTTGTGGCATTTTGAAGGGGTAAACAAATCTCCAGTTTAATAGACAGTCAATATTTAACAATCTGTTTCAGTTTCCTAATGACCATCTGATAAGCAGCTTGAAGTTCTGTCTCCAACATTATAAACAGAAAGAAGGAAATATTTTATTTCAGCTGGCATAGTGATTTATAGTTACGAACATATGAACATACAAAATTTGCCAGCAGATAAAGGTCTAGAGGTCTATCAAGTCTGCTTGAATGTGCAGCTAGCACCTTATTCTGTAGCTGCCCCTCCCTTCCATCCTTCCTTCATTAACCCTCCCTTGTCCTGTCCCATCCTCGTTTGAAGCAGTCCACTGTTCTACTGCATACCACTTCAGCAGGTAATACATTCCACCCAGTCACCACCCTCTCTGAAAAAAGTGTCTCCTCATCTCCCTCCTGAACCTTCCTCGCTCCAGTCTCATATCATGGCCTCTGGTGGCCCTCCTCCTCTTACTTTGAACAGCCCCTCTGTACCCATCTTGTTTATTCCTTTCATGTATTTAAAGGTTTCAATCATGTCATCCCATCTCTCCTTGCCTCCAGTGAGTACATGTTCAACTCCTTCAACCTCCTCTCGTATGATAAGTCCCCGCACCTTCATCATCTTTGTCGCTCTGCGCTGCACCCCCTCCAGTAACTTAATGTCCCTCTTCAGATATGGACGCCAGTACTGCACGCAGTATTCCAGGTGTGGTCTAACTAATGACCTATACAGTGGCAGAATCACCTCCTCCCTCCTCTAGGATATACCCCTTGCAATACATCCCAGCATTTTGTTGGCCTTGCAACTGCCTTCCTACATTGTGCCAAGTTGTTCATTGACCCTGTAATGAGCACACCCAGATCCTTCTCCTCCTCTGTCTGGGCTAGCTGCACTCCCCTAGCTGGTAACTCCTCCTTGGGTTCTTCTTCCCAAAATGCAGCACCTTGCACTTTTGGCATTAGAGCCCAGTTGCCAGGTGTCTGGCCAGGTTTCAAGCTTTGCCAGATCATCCTGCAACCCCTGCCATCCCCTAGGTCATCCACCACCACTGTGCCTACCTTGGTATCATCAGCAAACAGACTGATCTTGCTCTTGATGTCCATGATATGTCTGCAATAAATATCCCAAACAACACTGGTCCCAACACGAGCCCTGTGGAACACCACTAGTCACTGCCCTTGGGTGTGAGAGCTCCCCACCCACCACCACCCTCTGTTGCCTTCCCTGCAGCCAGTTTCCTACCCATCTCACCAGTTGTGGAAAGATACATAGAAAACTCAAAAATGTGTTCCACGATCTTCTATTTTTCCAGCTACAGACAGCAAGATGGCTGTAGGCTCTGGCCACAGTCATAAATGCATAAATTAAAATAGGACACTACCGACTATGATAGGGGACATTTTCACTAGGAAAGATGCTACTGGTCACAAAGCAGAGGCAGGCAACATTCCAAAACCAGGGGAATGCATCATAATCAAAAGGAACAGACCCAACAAAAAGAACACCAAGCTCGTTTTGAAGAAGAATAAGATGAGTCGGAATCATCAAACAAGGAACTGGATGCATCAGAAGATACCACCTCCCTTGCGAAACCAGGGCGCTTAGGGACTAAAATAAGAATGAAAATAAGATCTCAAATGGCAAGAAGGGACCTACCCCCAGAATAAAACCTCAGGGCAATCAAAACATGACAAACAGGTCAAAAAATGACACGAGAGGGAAAAAATGGGCAGAGGTAGGAGTGGGTAAAGGAGGAAAAATAACCAGTGTTGCCCACTGATGGAATAAATATTATTAATCTTACCAATTCGCCTAACTTAAAGCTAAATAAAATGTCGTCAAAGGTTAACTTTTGTACCAAATCCACTGGTGGACTTATTCAACATAAAGGTAGACAGTTTTCGATTTATATGAAAACTTATACTATACTGCTTTTGGGAACACAGATTCTTCAATTCCTGATATTAACATGGGCCATGCACCTGAACCAGTAACCACTTCACAGGTGGATTTAGCACTGTCTCTCTCAGGAAAACTTTAACTTACTTGATGGGCTCTCTGCTTTGGGCCCATTAGATAGATCTCTAACTAGACTTCTGGGGACAAAATATAATTGATGAGTATGATTTGACTAACCTGCTCAATGAACCATTAACAGCCATGGGGACTATGCAATTCCAACAAATACTGCTCAAACATAAGTCAGTATTTTGTCCAGGAGCCCAAATAAGTCCTGCTATTACTAACTTTGAAAGGACCATTAACTCTGAAGTTGAAAACTTATATCAGGAACAGAATTTACATTTAACACAAAGTATCACCAACTGAACATGAGGCCCTCAAGGAGTTGAGGAAACTGGAAGATTTTGTGATCAAGCCCTCCGATAAGGGGGACACTATTGTTTTATGGCTAATAAATTTTACACATGTAAAGCTTATGAACTTTTGAATGTAGTAGATGACTATATTGAATTAGACTAGAACCCAAACAATGCCTTTCAGGGTGAACCTTCCCAGGTTATATCTAGAGCCATGGATAGGTGATGGGTAATGAGTGAGGAGGCTGGTTTTCTTGATCTTGATTTCCCAATAGTTCCAACTTTTTATTTGTTACTGAAAACCCATAAAAATGTCAGTGATCCACTTGGCCAACCCACTTTATTGGGTATTGGATCAGTTACATATCATTAAGGTACATATTAAGACTTTCGATTACAACCTCTTGCTGTTACACTTCCCTCTTATAGTAGAGACACCATGAGTCTATTACATGAGCTCTGTGGCTTCATTTGGGATGTCAGTTTTGTTGGCTAACAATTGATGTTAGCAGTGTTTACACAAGCATCCCACACAGCAGAGGTCTGGAAGCTGTTAGCTATTTTCTGTACTCACAGACCCTACTACAATGTCAATACAATGTATATTGGAAGGCCTGAAGTTTGTATTAACTAAAATCTACTTTGTGTTTAACAAACAGTTTTACCTCCAGAAACATGGCACTGCAATAAGTGCCTCAATTGTCCATCCTACACAAACTTGTATATGGGTTATTGGGAAGAAACCTATATTCACAACAAACACACAATTTGTTTTACAGGAATGTTGTCAGAGGATGCATTTCATTGATTATATTTTTGATTATGAACTGGTAGCATGGATGAAGCAAAGGTATTTCTGGAATACCACAACACTAACAGCTTCAACCTCAAATTTACTTCCAGTATTAACCCGACTTCCATAAACTTCTTGGATCTTACAGTCCATGGTACACCACAACAGGAAGTGATCACATCAGGGTTTAGAAAATCCACAACAGTCAATGATATTGCATTACAACAGCTCACATCCAAATAAATCGAAGAACTCTGTACCGTACTCACAATATCTTAGAATTCAAAGGAACTGTTCTAATGACTGTACTTTTGAAACATAGGCCAATAAGCTCGAGTCAAACTTCTAAAAGAGGGTATACATCCTGTGTTCTAACTCAGGCACTTAACAAAGTAACTTTAAACAGGATAATTTACCAACACAGATATATGAAAAATAGGAAAGTTATACCCATCTATAAAGGAGGAGAAGCAACAGAACCCTCAAATTATAGACCCATTGTTTTGCTGATGACCATGTCAAAGCCCTGGAAAAGCTGGTTCAAGGACAACTGAGCCAATATTTAGAGGATATGGCCTCTTGTCAGATGTACAGCATGGATTTAGGGTGGGAAGATCCATGAATACCACCTTCCTTGACTTTAACAACTTAATCACTTCCTCAGTGAATGAGGGAAGGATAAAGGGCAGTGTTCGTGGACCTCAGAAAGGCCTTTGATCTGGTCAATCACCAAACAATGTTGGAGAGACTGTTAGGGATGGGTGTACATCAAGAACTACTAAGTTGGATCTACTTTTACTTACCAAACAGAAGATGATGTGTCTTAAATAGTACAGCAATTTCTAACATAAAACATGTAATTCATAGGGTACCTCAGGGATTCATCCTAGGTCCATTATTATTTAATATTTATGTCAATGCTCTGGAGAATTACATTGGGAACAATGGGGTGAGGCTGCATGCAGATGACACCATATTGGCTGCATTCATGTGCAGCTCCCCTTACTGGAGTTTAAGCTCCAGAGTAATTTGAGCAATATGGAAGAATGGTTTAGGAAATCTAGATTGTTATTGAACAAAAAGACCCAGTGTTTATATTTTCAACAAAGTAATAAAACAAAACAGGATCTGGATATAAAATTTGGGGATGGATTCAGGATGGAAAACATTACCGCTATAAACATTTGGGAGTAATGGTAGGCGTGTAAGTTACTGTAGATTTCAAAGAACATATAAAGACCATTGTTAAAAACAAAACTAACCAAAATTAGGTGCTCTTAGAAGGATGTCAATTTGTTTGTCAAATGAAACTAGAAACAAAATAGTTAGCTATGTGATAATCCCAGTACTTGAGTATGGGTCAGTATTATATTGAAACGCTAATAAGACAGAATTGAATAAAATAAACCAACTGTACTATAAACTAGCGAGATTTGTTACAAGAAGCACATATGGTATACATCATTGTAAGCTTCATCATGAATTAAGCTGGCTTCACCCAGATGAAAAGCGGAATTACATTTGGTTACAATGGTGACATAAAATGCTATACCCAAAAAGCAACGGTCTGGGCAATAATAACTTAAAACTTGCTTTTAGAACAGATAGGGATACAATTTAAGATTTAACAGTATGACTGTCCAAACAGTTAGAACTTCCAATAGATTTGGTGATTTGGTCTTCTATAGGTAAAACCTAGAACAGGTTACCAAACAAATTGAAAAATATACCTGCTCTTAATCTATTCCTAAATGAATGAAAAAGTATTTGCAACATACTTGTGATTGTTTTAGATAATCTATTTTAATGTGCATTGTGTTGTATGATAGTGTTAAGTTATGCAATTGTATAGGAGTGTGGTATGGTCTTGTACAGAATAACTGTTGTAAATAGGGTTTTACCTGAACAATATACTGCCCATATAAAATAAACCTTTATCTATTTATTCCTTTAACACCAACACAGAAAAACAGAATAGAATTCCTCATGTACTATAGTGCTTGACTATAACCTGACTGTGAGTCAAATCAGAAACCTTATTTATAAATTCTGGCCCATTTACAATAATGACACAAATTTAAAAAGTGTTTAGGAGCCAGACCCAGGGTCAAATTCAAGAAGTGAAATCACTAGAAGATATTCTGATGTCAAGTCACTTTACTGAGGCATGCAAACCACCGCTAACCTGCACCCAAAGGGTTTCACAAATGTGTTTTTGCAACATTTTTAATATGCACCTGAAGGCAACTTATACATAGATCCATTTCAGCATAACCTGAATGTCAAATTAAAACAAGTTCTAAATTGTAGAAGCACCTATGCTATTTACATTGTATGGTGCCCATGTGGCCTTCAATATGTCGGATGAACCAAGAGGTTCCTGAAAACTCGAATTAAGGAGCACATCCATGCTGTATATAACCACAGTTTTGACAATCCCATCAGAGCTCACTTTGGTGTAGCTCACGACTCTAACCAAAGAGATTACAATTTACAGCTTTGGGTCATGTTCCATCTCCTATCAGAGGAGGTGACAGACTGAATATCCTTCTGCAAAAACATATTATTTGGATTTTCCACTTAAAAGCACTCAGCCTCTATGGGATCAATGAAGAGTTAGAATTAACCCCCAGTCTGATTTGTAACTAACCAATCTCATTGTTTCTATAACCGAATGCTTCACTTCAACTTTAATGTAGAACATCTGTAATGCACTGTCAGACCCTTGGAATGTTCAGAATAGAGATGTTATATTTGTATCTATACAACTGATTTAAGTGTAATTTGCTTAATTCTATTTATGTCTATCTGTTTCATTTCCAACAATCTGTTCCACACTGGTTCCTTTGCTTGGGCACCTTACTTGCATGTCCCTTTGAAGTCTCCAGGTGCTCTGATGACCCGACACTCCTCCACTGGTTTTCTCTGAAATTTGAATGGCTCATCATTTTGCATTGGACACTTGTTACCTTGCATTTGAGCATTCTATTTCATTCATGCCTCATATAACCCATGACCTTACTAGACACCTCTAAAGATACCTACCAATTTTTTCTACTCCATATGCATGGTTCAATTTGTACATTGTATATGTTTATGCTTAATAATAGATATCCAATCTGATTAGTTTTATTTCCATTATTATTTATTTATTTATTACCTCTTATGGAGTGACATATTTCTTACTCATTATTTTTCTTAGTAACAGTCCACCGTTAGAACGGAGCACTCATGTATACATATTAGTGACATTTACCCAAACCTGCTATCTCTATTGATTTACACCAACTGGACCCAAGCTGGATAATATGGAAATGTTACATACTAATAGTGTATGAACTTTTCTTATCTCATATGGTTAATTTTCTAAGGTAATTGCTATTAATTCTCATCACATTTTCATTTTCTTTAAAACAAGACCCCCATTAACACTAAATATAATTTTATTATTATTGTTTTCTTCTGATTTTTCTATCATTGATAGAATGGAATACAAGTTTATTCCAATAGGTTTGCTAATATAGCCTACTCAACTTAAATAAAAATATTCCTTTGTTCATAAACCTAATTACATGTATTCATTTATTTATTGAAATGTTTCACCAGGAAGGCACACTGAGCAACAAGTCGCCGTCTCCTGGTGCGACCTGGGGAAGGAGTACAACTAGAATGAGACATTATACATTCAGATTGCAAGATCAACATTATCATACAGTTGTAAGGCATGTGTTACAACAGTGTTAGCATAACATGTGAAAAGAGTGGACAATAACAAGTGCCAGCTTAATAAGTAAAAGTGCTTACGAGAAAGAAAAGGGGAAAGGGGAAGGAGGGGTGAGGTGGGGAAGGGAAGAGTCATGCCCTGGAGACCCCTTCAGGATGAAAGAAACCCTGCAAGGGGACTGGGGACCAGAGAGAAGGAGATAAGGCAGTGTCCCAGAGATACCTCTTTAAGATGGTGGGGAAGGGTTACATTGTGGGGCCTATGCCCTACTTCATTTCTGTGTGCAGTGAGAGCCTTTATCTAATGGTATTAGTTTATCCCACTGTTATTTGTTTATATAAACTAACAATCACTTCCATGCATGCATATTGTGGAACTCCCCTTTAAAATGTTTCATTCCTACATTGTTACAATCAGCGTTTACCTCTGCATTGATACTCTCATTGAATTTATTTTTATTAAAAATGTTACTGTCTCTTTAAGATACATTGTTTAAATTTAAATTTGGTAACATGGTTTGGACACACCCTGAGGAAGACCTAATGGTCAAAGCACTGGGGCCATGTTTCTTGTGTAGTCCAGTGCTTTCATTCTCCATACTGGAATACACCTTTTGAAACCATAGCCTGGTGTGCTAGGTTACTTCTACTACTGACTGTTGATTTGCTACTATATCCAGCACCCACTGTCACTCTCCTGTGCACAGTGTGCTCTCTTGTAAGCTCCCCAAGCCCTGCATGCATGTAAAAGGCAAACACATACATCATGTTGCCATAATGCATGAACCCTGCCTCCTATCCCATTCTGATGCACATATATAATTACAGATATCCTTTTCTGTAGTGTAGGGATCCCCTCCTAGCCCCATCACAATTATAAATAAATTCACATATATCCAGTCCCATAGTGTAGGGAGCCCTCCCTAGCCCCATGCATAATTATAACTAAAATCAAAGATATCCCTTTTCCTTAGTGTAGGAACTCCACTCAATAGCACCATTCACAATTACTGTATAAACAAATTCATAGAGATCCCATTTCCATAGAGTAGGAGACCCTTCCTAGCCCCATTCCCTTACAGAAATAAAATCCACAGACATCCCTTTTCCATAGTCTAGGGTTCCCTCCCTAGTCCCAACACCAATACAATAGTGACACCCCTTATCCAAACCCCAAACCACAGAACACCGAACAGTACCTCCACAGTGGACAAAATGTCCCCACCGTGAGCCATTGTCCAACCAAACTGCTCGCTTCCTGCAAGCCTCACTAGAGCTGGTGACTGGCACTGCCCTCCTCACCCTCCCATGGCCAGCAGCCGACTGAACGAGACCAGATTGTGTACACTATGTAGTATGCACCTATTGATAGTCTCGATGACCAGTGAGTGCATACTATGTACTGTATGTAATCTGGTCTCATTCAGTTGGTGGCTCTCCATGGCAGGGTAAGGAGAGAAGTGCCAGTCACCAGCTCCAGTGAGGTTGGTGGGGAACAGTTTGTGGGACAATGATTCATGGATTGGGAACCTTTGTCTACCTGTGGAGGTACTGTTCTGATGTTCTACTCTTCGGGCTGTGGTAGGGTGGCAACATTGTATCAGTGCCAGGGCTAGGAAGGGACTCCTACACTATGGAAAAGGGATGTCTGATTCTATTACTACATGGGAATGGAGCTTGGGAGGGGCTCTCACACTAAGTGTGGAAAAGGGATGCCTGTGAGCTATTACTACATGGGAATGGAGATGGGGGATCCTACACTATGAAAATAGACATCTGTGAAATTATATTATAATTGTACATGGGCTAGGAAGAGGTTGCCATGTGTTTGGACTGTGTTCAGGGCATGGGGATATCCTGTTGGTGGCATGGTGTTCGGGGTTGCCATGGTCCACTAGATCACGAGGGTTCTTTCAGCCCTAGACTGTATGTGGGGCACCAACCTGCACCACACATAGATAAAGAAGCGTCTGAAAAGTTTAACTATGTGCCGACACATTTATTGAAACAAAACATGTTAAAAACCAGGCAAACTCCCATTACACACCAAACGTTTTTGATCTCCTAATGCTCTTTGTCAAAGTGTACCTGAGGCATGTTTCTAACACAAAAACTAGCACACTGTACAGTTAATCCTGTGGATCTGCACTTATAGTAAAGTGGACATAACATTGAAAAACAGAAAATAGCAATGTATACAGGAGATAAAACTCTGGGCAAAATCACAAATTTATTTAGAACATACAATGATTCCTCGGTGCTTGAGGGTGAAACCTCTTCACCAGCCACAAAATGTCTACTTACATTGAGTCTTGTGGAGAAGTCCGAGGATGCAAGATTTGCAGAAGCAAGATGAGAAGAGACACTGGGGCAGGAAAGAACACTAATATCAGGAAAACCATAACAGAGAAACCACGGGGCATGAGTTAAAATAGGAGGCCCTGGAGGAGCAAGAGGTAGAACAGTCTCTGGTTATTAATATTTCTAACTGTGAACTAACAGATGTAGAAACAAATGTTTTGGAGATGAGTCTTACATTTACTCTGACCAGTAGAACCACTGAATTTGAATTAATTGTTGATTTGCATAGACTAACTGGAACCTAATCTTAAGGGCCCGATTCTCAATGAGGCTGCGTTCAGCGCCAAGCTACCAGCAAACAGCAGCCTGCGCGAAGTCCCATATGCCAGGGACCCTGCACGGATTCAGCTACAGGAGAGGTCCCGCATCTAAGTCCTGACACTTATGGCATTCCCTCCCTTG
This sequence comes from Neoceratodus forsteri, assembly GCA_016271365.2. Lineage (NCBI taxonomy): Eukaryota > Metazoa > Chordata > Ceratodontiformes > Ceratodontidae > Neoceratodus > Neoceratodus forsteri. The sequence goes on from CM057455.1 coordinate 42,042,874, forward strand.
CACCGAACACCTGGTGCATGGGAGGTGTCCATTGCAAGCCTGCTGCGGCATGGGAATGAGCGCCATTGCATATGTGCACAGTGACTGCCACCAGTCTCAGAGACTGTGCACATATGTACAGTATGGTGCCGACACAGACCACAGTCGGCAGCTGGCAGGGCACCAGGGGTGGGTTCCACTAGATCACCAGGTAGTGGGCACTGCAGTGATTGAGGCACATGCCCATGCCACCTACAGGTGGCCGGGCAGCATCGGGATGGGACTGTGGCATTGGGATGGGTGCCAGTATCTGGCAGGATGGGGTACCAGTGGCAACCGGGGCAACCACAGCATACAGTGGCACATAGGATGATTGCTTTCAGTGGGAAATATTCTAACTGGTCTAAGGGCACTTAGAATATCTCCCACTGGGTGCTATCTGAGAATAGCAAGCTGCTGCTTGTGTTGGCGCAGTCCACCTAAGCGCCATGTCACAGGGCAAGAGTGCAGGGCTGGCTGCAAGCCCTGTTTAGCAGTAACCCGCGTATTGACACAGGTAACCTTTGTGAATTGCGTGGAGGCAGTCCTGAAGCAAGATGCACCTTGCACCATATCTGTTTGGTGCAAGCACCTTGCAACAAATGCAGAGCTTTGAGAATCGGGCCCAAAATGTCTTTCCTTCTGAGCACCAATAAAGTGTGCCTCTTTGTCATATAATTCATCAACATTAAATGGGGCATCACTGGATCTAACCGACTGGATTCAATCACAAGGTGAAGCTGATTTTGTCACTAGCAACTCAAAGAATAAATCCACTTTTATGCCACCCTACAATTCTACTGTTGCTGTGTTTGAAGAACTGTGTAACAGGACATTAAGACCTTTCTGCCCTCCCACTCACTCACCTCACATTTCACAATAGCACTTTCAAAGAAAGGACGCCTTAAAGAACTTGGCTGGGAAACACAGACATAATCAAGGAGGCGGGGGATTGTGGCTATAGACTCAGTTCAGTATGAACAGGAAATGTTAAAAAATGTAGACACTTATCTGCCATTATTGTATGATCCTACTAATAAATTTAAAAGGGAGAGTGATGTTTATTTTATGAAATGCAGACAAATGCACAGATTTCTAAACAGACCTATGAAGCTGTAACTGTTAAGCACCCAGTTAGAGCAGTAATTTATGTTCCACAAAACCTTGAGAACCAACCCCTCCGGGCATGACCTATTGTATCTCCTGACTGAATCTCTTACACAGTATGTGGATGAGAAGATTAACCATCAGGCTGAAATAGCCTTCAGTTACATCTGTGATGCCACACACATTCTGCAAATATTAGAGGAATTGTACAGTGTATATGGAGCCAGAATGGTGGATTGTCATGTTAGATGTAACAGCACTGTATACAAACATTCTGCATCAAGGGGTTTTAAGGCATTGAGGGAGACCTTGGTAGGATTCAATGTAACAGGGTAATGGGAAGGGCAAATGGAATGTTAGCATGCATAGGCAGGGGCATTGCTAGCAGGAAGAGGTAAGTAATAATGCTTTTACAAATCCATGGGAGGCAGCAACTAGAGTAAGGGGTTCAGTTCTGGAGACCACACCTCTGCAAGGATATAGATGCATTGGAGAGGGTTCAGAAGAGGGCAACAAAGATGGTGCAGGGTATGCAGGGAAGACACATGAGCAGAGGTGTAATGAGCTGGATCTGTACAACTTTAGACAAGGAGGGCATGTGAAGGCATGGTTAAAACATTTAAATATGTAAAGGGACTCAAAAAGTAGGAGAAGGGGTTTACTAAAGAGGAAGGAGGAGCCAGAACTAGAGGGCACATCCTCAGATTGCAAGGAAAAGATACAAGGGCAATGTGAGAGGGCGTTTTTTCATGGAGAGGGTGGTAGATCCCGGAACAGACTGCCAGATGGAGTGGTGGGAGCTAAATAGGTGGAAGAATTCAAGAGGGCATGGAATAGGCATATGGGATTGAGTATCAGGGAGGTGGCAGCAGGCAGGGGGGAGATGTAAAGGGAAAAACATGTCCCCTCTTTTCCTCCCTCTCCTCTCTTCCAGCGAGTACATATTGAGGTCCCTTGCAAGTCTTGTGTTGCAAGCCCTGTACCATCTTAATCACACTTTTCTGAACCTTCTCCAGCTTGTTAATGTCCTTACAAAGGTACAGCCTCCAGAACTGCACACAGTACTCCATGAGAGGCCTGATCATGGTTTTATAAGGCATCACTACCTCCTTCCTGCTGGTGATACCCTGCCTGTGCACCCCGACAAGCCACTTGCTCTCCTAGTTGCCTCAGCACTCTGCTTTGACAATTTCAGGTTGTCTGAAATAATAACCCCTTTCTTCCTTTGTGACTGTCAGCAACTCCCCCCATCCTGTAGCTTTCCCAGGATTTCTGTGTACCAGGTAGATAATTTTGCATTCTTTTGAGTTAAACTTCAGTTGCCAGTCCTCAGACCATTTTTCAAGCTTCCCCAGGTCCCTCTTCATTTTCTCCACCCCTCTGGGGTATCCACTCTGTTACAGATCTTGATTTCATCTGTAAACAGGCAGACCTTCCTCCAGCCCTTCTACAATTTCGCTAATGAAGACATTAAACAAGACTGGCCCCAGGACCGGATCCCAGAGGCACCCACTTGTTACCCCTCTCCCCAGACTGCACCCCATTTAACACCACCCTCTGCCTACTGTCTGTTAGTCAGTTTCTAACCCAGTTTACCACCCTGTCCCCATGCCCAGCTTGTTTATCAGCTTCACGTGGACAGTGTCAAACGTTGCTGACATCCAGGTGTTTACATCCATTACCCCTCACCCTGATTTACTTTCATCACCCAGCTGACAAAATCAACCAGATTTGTCTGACATCACCTCCCTACTGTGAATCTATGTTGCCTTTGGTCCTGGGCTCTGAAGGCTTCTAGATGCCTCACTATCCTTTCTTTAAGCAATGTCTCCATGATCTTCCCCACTGCTGAGGTGAGGCTGACCAGCCTATAGTTTCCTGCCTCCTCCCTGCTGCCGGATTTGTGTAAAGTGACCACATGTGCTCTTCTCCAATACTCTGGTACCACCTCTGTGTTGAATGACTCAGTGAACATGGCTGCCAGTCGTTCTGCTATCTCCCTTTGCAGTTGAGTGTATGCCATCTGGTCCCATTGCTTTGTCCACCTGCAATTCAGTGAGCTCCTGCAGGATTTTTCTCCCTGTGAAAGGACTATTTTCCACCTCTTCACCCCTTGGCAACTGCTCTACTACTGTGGCCCCTGCCCATCCCCTCTTCTGTGAATACTGAACAGAAACATTTATTCAATAGTTCTGCCTTTTCCATGTCACCCTCCTTGCATTCCCGTCCCTCTCTCTTGAGCCTTAGATCCCCCTTGTTTTTCCTCCTTTCACTGATGTACCTGAAGAATGTCTTGTTTCCTTCTTAACCGACTGTGCTAAACCTTCCTCAGTCTGTGCCTTTGCTCACCTTACTGCCTATCCCACTTCCCTTAGACACTTTAGGTACTCATCCCTATCCTCCTCCCTTTGGGTCTCATTATATTTCCTGAACTCTTTCCTTTTGCCTTGATCTTTACCACCACCTGTCTTGAGAACCACAGTGGTTTCTCCTTCTTTACATTTGGATACCAATCTGATGCATTGGTTTGTTACTTCCAGTAAGGCCCCTTTAGGACGCTTTCACTGTTTTTCCACCCTCCCTCCTGCCCCAGTTCTCCACAGGGCTCTTTGATACCCTCCTCATTTCAGTGAAGTCAGCAATTTTGAAATCCAAAACCATTGTCCAAGTATGACTTGAGTGAGTCTCTGTCTCTATGCTGAACAACACAATGTGATCACTGGATCCCAGTTGCCCTTCTACGGGACATCTGCAATTAGATTTTTGTTTGTCATTACTGGATCTAGAATTGCCCTATCTCTGGTGGGATCACGTACAAGCTGCCCAAGTACAGCCTCCTGGAGTGAATCATGGATGCCTCTGCTTCTGGCTGAAGCAGCTACAGTGGTGTTCCAATCCACGCCTGGCATATTGAAATCCCCGTCAGTAGAATTTCACCTTTCATTGCCATCTCATGTATTTCCTCCACTAGCTACATGTCCAGTTCCACTCCCTGTCCTGGAGGCTTGTATATCACCCTATGTGTACTGTTGTGCCATTTTGAGGTTGAAGGGTGATTCACAGTGCCTCAGCCTCCCCCTGCCTACCCTATACCTGTGTTACCATTATACCCTCGCTGACATACAGGGCTACTCCCCTGCCTTTTGCCCTCCCTATCCCTCCTGTGTAGAACATATCCTGGTACATATGTTTCTCATTCATGATTAGCTGTGCACCAGGGTTCAGTTATTGCTACTATGCCCAGGTCTCTTCAATTGTTAAGGCCTCCATGTCTGGGACTTTACAGGCTGCATTCATTTGTCAACATAACCTTCCAAGTTTTACTGTCTGACCTCTCACTCTTCCTGTTTTTGGTCCCTGCATCTCCCTTCCTGATATTTTTCTCTTGTGTTCCCAGCTCCTTTCCTTCTCCATTTCTGCCTGACTCTGATGACCTTGATATCAACTACTTTTCTGCTCCATTGTTCCGCCTTCTCTACTATGTTGGGGTGAGCTGCCTGAACATCCTTACTTCTGTTGCCGTCCCCCAGTTAGTTTAAACTGTCCATTGAGGGCTGCCTTCCCTTGCTGGACAGTTGCAGTCTGCCCCACTATACAAGGATGCATCACTCCAGGTGGGTCCCCAGTCCCCAATGAAGCCATATCCCTTCTCATTGCTCCAGCCTTTCACTTATGTGTTAAAGATACTAATGCAGAGATTCCTCCCTCCCTTGTGGTCTGGCAGCCCCTCCAAAATGTCACAGAGTTTGCTACCTTCTCTAGACACCCTCCCAACTCTTTACAGTCCTTCTTCACCTGCTCTAATCTTGCCTTATCCTTAGATAGGTCATTTGTCTCCAAGTGGATAATGACCTCCATCTCTCCCTCCTTGCCAGAGCTTCAGCAATCCTGTGGTTGTGCTCTCCTTCTGAGCTGTGCCTCCTGGAAGGCATTTTACCTCACTTTCCTCTCTACTATCTCTGCCCAAATCCATTCCCTGGACAACTGAGTCCCCCAACAGGACTAACTTCTTCCTCCTATGGGGTTTTCTTCCTTCATCACTGGGCCTCCCTGCTGGAGGACCCTCACCTACTCCATGGACTCAGAATCAGGTTCCTTTGCAGGATGTCCCATTCCTCTCATACTGTGCAGGGTTCAAGACCTGGATTGGATGGGGATGTGTCTCTGCCCTCCCCAAACCTTTCTGAGCCACCATAGTCCATCCTGCCATTTGCCAGGGTGGCTGCTGTGGCATTGTCTGGGGACCTAGTGGCCTTCTGGGTGGGGTGAAGGTCCCCAATATTCCTGCCTGCTCAGCCCCACAGACTGGTGACTTCCACCCTCAGCCCAGAGAAGTGCCTGCAAATGGGGCAGCACTGCAATAACCAGAATATTTTTCTGAAGACTGCTGCACCACTTCTTGAATCATCCTGTTGCAGAACCTGCAGTCCCCCTGAGTCCCTGTTTGGACTTCCTGATCCAAATATTCCAAAGAAGCAAACCTGTAATCTCCTTGAGTCCCTATTTGGACTGCCTGATCCAAATATTCCAAAGAAGCAAAACCTGTAATCCCCTTGAGTCCCTGTTTGGACTGCCTGATCCAAATATTCCAAAGAAGCAGCTTTTTCTAGAACTAGAGGACATGATGGAGCAAGAACCCGTTATTTCCCAGAGACAAATCAACAAATAGATCTGACTGATTGACTTTTCTCTAATTAAATAATGACAATTGAAAAATGTTTTACTTCTGCTTTTCCTGAATTAAATTAAATACAACCTTATTGCCAAGCATAATTCTGTTTAGCCAATAAATTGATTGTGTCTTACTGTAAAATAGTTAAAAGATACATTTAAATCAAAATGATTATAGCTTCTCTGCAATATTTGGTTGTAACATTAACATTTCACAGGTTAAAGAAAACGTATTTTTAAACCTAGCTGTAGAATGGGGAAATGTATTTGAGAAAGTGCAAAGAACACACTTCAAGAAAGCAGCAGGCTAAACCAGTTTCCTCTATAGCACATAAGTTACATTACAAAACAATGTTCCAGTAAAGCAAGAATCTGACATGACATTCCACTTTTAAAATAAGATATTTTGTTGCCACCTTGCATGATTAACACACTTCTACAAGAAATGTGTCATGGTCATGGGGTGTACTTCTACCAAAGTGCATCCAAGAGACACACTTCTACCAGAAGTGTGACACGAGTACATCCAAAAACATATAAATTTAGACTCATTTAAGCTAAAGGAGGGGAGAAGAGAGGAAGGAGTTGCGACAGCATGTCCGTCTGCCCAGGACTTTATTTGAGACATCAAGGTATGGCTCTGTGTGTTATGAACTGCTATTTTCCTGATATGGAGCAGGGAGGATGATACTTGCATTTTATGATATTTATTTTATTTTTACTTTATTATATGATTGCATCTAAAGTAGGAGAGAATTTCTCTCCAGTTAAAGATAGATTGTTTGCTTGCACTGCTGATCCAAATTATGTTAATTCTGTATACCACCTTTAAGTAAAAGTTAAGACAATGTGACATTTCCTGGTATTTCTTTTCAGTTAAATATTTTAACTTATAAAGCTGTTGAATTACAATACAGGGGTTAAGCTTAATTGTGACTATTGGTATATATAAGTTGTACCAGAATATTAAATGAAAAATACCTATAAAGATTTAGGATAAGGTAATTTTAATCAGACAAATAGACTAGACCATGATTGAGGTAGTGTAGTTGTAAAAGAACACGCAGCCAAGTGCATGCTATCATGCACACCCAGTTAGACTTCCCCATTGCAAAATTTCTAAATGGAGCGGTTGTTCCTAAAGGTCTTGGGAGGCCAAAAGGCTATCCCATGTACACGGAGTAAACCTAAGAAGGCAAGCTGGGGTCAGGTTTAAACCCCACAGCTCACTGTGCATGCTGATATACCTCCCTAACCCTTTTATGTTTGTTTGCGCCTCATGCAAGAAATAGTTGTGGCAACTTGCTTCAGTAGCAAGTTGTGGAGGTGTAGCACTGTTGTTGCCATTATCAGCAGCCCATTTTGGGGCTGGTCCGTGTGGCACCATTAGAAAATCGTGCTGTCCATGACAGCAGTACTGTAGCTTGCCACAACCTTGAAAGAAACTGGCCGCTGCAATCAGGAGCCCCATCATGAAACAATCAGCTGTATTTGCAGGGTGGTCCTGACTGCAGCAGCCAATTACAGCTGCATTGTCTGGTGTCCCATTTAGGAGAAACATGGTGGTGGCTTCTCTGTCAGCCTCTCACAGTCCCCACGAAGCTGACGGACACCGTCCACCTCTCCCAGTCCATGTTAAATCTGATGGGGTGCCCAATCCCCCAGTCAGCTTGCCCCTCCCAGTTCATTTGCTGATGGGGTAGCCCAACCTCGTCGGCATAATGCACCCCATTTGTTGTGTGCTTAGGGGCGCCCAATCCTCTCAGCTCATGCACATTGCCCCACTCACACACTGTATGGCCAACGGGGTGCCCAATCCCTGTCAGCTCCAGTCCCACTCCAAAACACCCAGGTAGCATGCTGGGAGCCCACCCCACCATGCTCATGCGCTCCTCCCAGCACACTGTATGACAAATGGGGTGCCCAATCCCCATCAGCTTCACTCCCCAACAAACATCCAGGTGACATGCTGGAAGCCCAACCCAGTGAGCCAAAGCATCCTGCTGCATCTTTTTATTCCTGTTAAAAGAAAAGCGGTCCCTCGTTGAGTCCCTTGCCCCCTCTCCCAACCTGCGCACCCTCTGCACACCCCACCTCACCCACCCCCCTCACCCCATACTTACTCTCCAGAGCCTGGCATGACAATCTTCGTGGACTGGGAACAGTTTGCACTCTTCAAAGCCGACCGCGAACTAAGAAATGCCGTAAGCAGTATAATGGCATAATGTTTTTAAACTTATGTGGATATCTCACCCATTTTTTCAACTTTTGGCACCAAATTTTCAACATGGGGTTCTTGGGACCCGATCTCATGAATTCAGTCACTGTCATGGCGTTATTCGGTCCTGAAAGGTGATTTTGTGGTCACTGTGTGGAATCACCTTTGGGATCGATTAAAGAAATGACAGTGTGATTGTTCATGAGGTGGGTTTCTCAAAAGCCTGTTGCAAATTTGTGAAAATAGCTGAGTTACGAGCGCATTGTGCAGTTTACATGCACACTCGGAACTTCACGAATTTGTAATATTTTCACCCAGATTTTCAGCATTGGCACTTTTCACTGCTCCTTATTTTTATTTTATTTTTAGTATCTATTTACATTGCACACCAGTCAGCCCCATCCAACTGACCCCCAGCCCCATCACCCGAAATTACGGGCGCTACCTTGCCCAGCCCAAGAGCAGTGCCTGCAGGGAGTCGGTCTTTATCCTGCTGACTGGCATTTTCCCTCTGATTTTCTCCCAGGAGCCCCAGGATTATGAACGCATTACGTGGAGGCACACATGCACCATACAGCCCCGTATGACCCCTTTCCCCACCTCATGGCCTAATGCCTGCACACCCTCTGAGTCTCTGCTACCCCTAGCTTCCACTGGGGTCACCGTCCAGCCAAGGGATGCCATGCTTCCTCCCTGTGAGGACAGCTTGCCTCCGTCAGCTCTATGCAGCTCTGCCTCCCCCATGCCGACTCCACGATGGCCCGGCTCGTTCCTGACCCCAGGTCACCAGCATGGGTTGAGGTAAGGCACCTGCACCTCAACCCTCTATGCCACTGGGCCAACTCACACCTCCTTATGATCAGTACAGCTGTCATTTTTCACATCCCAGCTAAAATGTGATTTCGCACTTCGCGCAGAGTAGCACGGTCGCTGTGGGAAATCAGTGTTCAGGACAGATTAAGAAAATCACAGTGCTACTGTTCATGAGCAGAGGTCCTAAAATGCCTAGGTTGAAAATTTGGTGACAAAAGTCCATAAATGACTGTGTTACGAGCGTGCATTTCACAGTTTCCACGCACTGTAACTTCACAAATCTGTAGTATTTTCACTCCAAATTTTCAACATTGGCATTTTACACACCTCCTTATGAACAATACAACTGTCATTTTTCACATGCTGGCTAAAATGTGTTTTCACTTCCAGCGCAGAATAGCACGGTCACTCAGTAAATCAGTGTTTGGGACAGAGTAAGAAAATCACAGTGATGCTGTTCATGAGCAGAGGTCCTAAAATGCCTATGTTGAAAATCTGGTGACAAAAGTACAATGACTGTTACGAGTATGCATTGCACAGTTTCCACGACACTCATAACTTTACAAATTTGTAATATTTCCACTCAAAATTTTCAACATTGCCCATTTTGCACACCTCCTTCTGAACAGTACAGCTGTCATTTTTTGCATCCTGCCCAAAAGTGTTTTGTGCAGTCGCTGTGAGAATTCAAGCTTTGGAACAGATTAATGAAATCTCAGTGCCACTGTTCATGAGGGAGGTCCCAAAAGCCAATGTTGAAAATTTTGAATGAAAACACCAACAAATGCCTGGGGTGTTAGGGCTTCAAACTGTTAAAGTCCTACCCTGTACAGACTGACAGGCATCGAGGATGTGGCTTGGGGTTCTCGCCATAATTCTCACGTCATTCCACTCCCATCCTGCAGCCACTGACCGGCATTGAGGTGTGCCTTGGGTCTTTGGCCCTAACGTTTCCCCATGCTCCTATACTGCACCCATTTCACCTTATTTCCTTATGGAATGGGGTGAGCATAAGAACCAAGACCCCAAGGCACACCGTGACACCTGTTACTATCTGCAGGTGGGGTGAGGTGGAATGGCGTGAGCATTATGGCCAACCCAAAGGCACACCCAATGCCTGTCAGTCTCTGCAGGGCAGGGTGGAGACTGGTGTTAGTTCACTACTTCACTGCCATTCCTACTATGCATCTCTCTAACTCCTACACTACTAATGCCAAAACCAGCCAGCAAATATTCGGCATTGACAAATTCTTGTTTTCATTCTCCTTCTCTCCTGTATTTACATAGATACATAGATACATAGACAGTGTTGGCAGATAAGGGCCTATGGCCCACCCAGTCTGCCCATTTGAGCTTGTAAGTTCAGTTTATGTTTTCTTAGAAGTCTGTTGCCCTTACCCTGACCTCCAGAATTCCTTTATGTCTATCCCATGCATTCTTAAATCCTGTGATTGTTTCAGCCCCACCACTTCCTCTGGCAGGGTGTTCCACTTGTCCACCACCCGTTCTGTGAAGAAATTCTCCTTCATGTTTCCTCTGAATCATCCTCCTCCAACTTCATCCCATGCCCTCTAGTCCTGGTACATCTTTATGCTTCAAAATAGTGTATTCCTGCACCCTGTTCCTCCCAGGGAGATACTTGTATGTCTCTATCATATCCCTTCTCTCCTCCTCTCCTCCAGGGAGTACATGTTCAGTTCCTTCAACCTGTCTTCATAGGACTTGTGATGCAATCCATGCACCATCTTTGTTGCCCTCCTCTGAACCTTCTACTCCTGTCTATGTCCTTACGTAGGTATGGTCTCCAGAACTGTACACTGTACTCCAGGTGGGGCCTCACTTATGTCTTGTATAGTGGAATTATGACCTCCCTTTTCCTGCTTGTGATGCCCCTGCCTATACATCCCAGCATCCTATTTGCTTTACCTGCTGCCTTGTCACACTGTTTCCTACCTTGAGGTCATCAGAGATGATAACCCCAAGATCCCTTTCCTGTTTGGTGCATGCTATATCCTCACCCCCAACTGATATATTGTGCCAGGGTTTTTGTGCCCCATATGCATTATCTTGCACTTCTTTGCATTGAATTTCAACTGCCAAACTCCTGACCATTCTTCAAGTTTCTGCAGGTCCCTTCTCATTCTGTCTACACCCTCTGGTGTGTCTACTTTGTTTCTCTCCTGCTGTAGTTACTACAGTTCTCTTTCTCTTGTATGTGCCCTTGTGGACCAAGTTGCTAGCTACACCCACTGTAATTCTTCCTATATGCAGGTTAGGATATTGCTAGTGCTACGCTGCTGAACTGTTCATGTGTCTTTAAGTAGGTGCAGTGTGGCCTTCCACTATAAAGGTAGAGCACCTGGGGTGGCTGGGGAATGGGGTGAGAGGATTGATCCATTGGTTCTCTGTGTCTGCAAAAATCAGGTAAAAATACTTTTTCTGAAAACTACAGGAAAAACACAACTCTAGTTTAAGTGTAGCTGGTAGCTGCTCTGTCTTTCTCGGCTTCTGCAGCAGACAGAGCCCACAGTCAACTCATGATTGTAATCCACAGTCCCTCAAGCCTTCTTCAGCTCTCCCTTATCAGATACCTCTTTCACACTGTTTTAGTAACAGATCTGGTCTGCAAATATTCTCCCATCTAAATTACAGACTTTTGCAGATAGTCTTCAAGGAGTGCTGTAGCTGTGGGGCTGAACTTGGTTAGGACAATCACAAGCAAAAGCAGTAATTAAATCCACGGTCCACAACTGGGGCATGTTTGATGTTGCTGGGGAGGGGGCACTGTACAGCCAGAAATACAGTCCAGAACTTACTCATTACCTGGTTCAATGATAGATGGTCTGGGGACAGACAGTCTGCTGTGGGGCTAATCTTGGTTAAGACAACCACAATCAAAAGCAGTAATTAAATCCATTGTCCACAACTGATTAAAAGGTCCTGAACTAATTTAATTAGATAAAAGTTAGCAACTACTCCATAGAGCATACGGCAACACTTTACTGTGCACAATCCAACAATATTCATGGCTGAAACCAAGATACACCATATTTCACCCTTGGATCTCATGCAGGTACTCCAAGGAACTGAAATCAGGCACCTCCAAAATTATGGTGACAAGTTTTTCTTCAGCCCAAATGGGCCTGTACAAAGCAGCTCCAAACTCCTCCAGCACTATTTTTACACAGCTCTCATCAGGAGCATCTGAGTATTTACTCCATCTGGACTACTGTGTGCAGTTTTGAGACCTCATCTATGCAAGGACATAGGCAGGATGGAAGCAGTCCAGAGGAGGGCAACTAAAATGGTGCAGGGTCTGCAGCAGGAACCATATGAAGAGAGACTGAGAGAGCTTAATATGTATACCCTGATGAAAGGAGGGACGGGGGACATGATAGAAATGTTGAAGTACCTCAAGGAAATCAACAAAGTCCAGGAGGGTAGCATCTTTCAGAAAAAGAGATGTGTAAGAACAAGGGGCACAATTTAAAGATAGAGGGGACTGCTCAGGGTAATGTGAGGAAAATTTTTTCACGGAGAGAGTGGTGGATACATGAAACAACCTTCCTGAGGAGGTTGTTGGGTCCTAAAACAGTGGGGAATTCAAACACACGTGGACAGACACAAGGCAATTATAGTGGGGGTTGCAGGAAGTAGGCTGTTGGTTAACTAGAATCTGCAGCTTATCCAGTAGGTAGGAAATGGGCAGACTGGGTGGGCCAAGTGGTCCTTATCTGCCATCAAAGTCTATGTTTCTATGTATATCTCTCTATATGAACATCTCCTCCTTTACTTCCAGTACACACCATGCTGCAACGAGCACCCCATGGTCAACTTCCAGCTGGGTGATCGAAACCCACAACACTGGGACTCTCAGAGTCCTTCAAACTGACACACAAAGCAGACACAGGGCTATTGCACAGTGTCGGGACACAGGCTGCCATCACTGCAACTCCAACAGGCCAGGGCTGCTACCACCAACCTTAACTTGTAGGAACCCTCCACTGTCCTGCCCCAGTGCCAGGGGTCACATTGCAGGCTCCATTTCTCCCAGGCCCTGGCTCCTGAAGTGGTGTGGTGGTCCCAAATCAGGCCATGCTACCAGAACACTGTTCCTGCCCGAGTGATTCCAGGTGCTACTCATTGAGGGTAGTTGGATGGGGTGGAAATTGCCCCATCCTAGCCCCTAACCTTGGCACTCGGCTCAAAATATCCAAGCCTCCCATCTCCATCCTCTCCCTGCCTGCTCACTCTTTCTCCCAAAAGGTGCCAGAAACTTCTCTTATATAGCCCCTGGCCTCCTAATCCCTTCATCCAGCAGGGGGCCCCAGAGACCAGGCGAGCAGTTGATGCAGTGTGGTGCAGTGGTTTAAGGCTCTGAGCTGCAAATCTGGAGACCTGGGTTTGAATCCTACAGCCCCACTTGCACTCTGTGTGGCCCTGAGCAAATCACTTAACTTCCTCGTGCCCCAGGTTGCACCTGTAAACAAGCTTTCAGCTTGATCACACCTGGTTAAATAATTGGGCAAAAAGTAAACTCCCAGAGGGGCTTACAAATAGGTATCCAAACAAACAGAAGAGAGAAAGAAATACTTGCCTTAGCGAGAATTTGAGCCCAGGTTGCCCAGAATACCATTCTGGTTGTTGCCAGCTGCACCGCCTAGGCAACTAGAACCTTGGATTCCAAAAGCACCTACTTTTTCTGTAATGCACCATCTGGTGCTGCATAGATGATCACATTTTCTTACACAAAGTGTGTGCACATCCAGTATATACTGTAGAACTCAAACAAACAGAACAGAACAGAGAAACAAAGGAGTGCCTAGCTGGATTTTAACTTAGGTTACCCAGAGTACCATTCACACTGTACCCTTGCCTTGGTGGTGCAGCTGGTAACACACCTGGAATTATACTTTGGGTAGCCGGGTTCAAATTGCACTTAAGCCACTTATCTCTTTCTCTCTTCTGTTTGCTCTGGCTCTATACATGTTCACACTGTTCCCTGTGTATAGAAAAATATATGTACACAAACTATGAAATTATTTGCAAGTAATTTTACAGCTAATTAATTAATGCTTCCACAAAGTAATTGTTAATGTACAATGCATTGTCATTCAGTTGCTTTTCTTTATATCTATATGTTTGCTTGCGTGCATGCAAAAGCAAACATACTGGTACCACTATGGAGAGTACAAGTGCTGATGAGCAATTTAAACTTGGTGCCAGCAGCAGTCCCTTTGTTCTCCTCGGTATGGCTCTGGTGCAGTCTGTTTTTTTTAAAGTGACTCTTTATGTCGAGGATGTTGTATAGATCCTCATAGGACACTACTCTGCAGAGATATGCAGAGACAACAGGTTGGGAAGCCACATGAACTTACCCCCAGTAACAGTGACAAAAGACAAAGGGCAAGTACTATTGGTGATGCTAGTAAAGGATGGCAGGATGGGGGTGGAAGGTGGTCACCTCAATGCTAGGAGCCTTAGGAGGAAAACTGCAGACCCACAGATGCTCATGGCAGAGGGAGAGATGCACATTGCAGCCATGACAGAAACATGGGCCACCCAATACAATGACCGGGACCTGTCTGTACCAGGGTACAGGTTATTTCGTAGGGACAAGATGATTGTGAAAGTAGGGGTGGCATTATATGTGAGGAAGGACTGAACTGTATAAGGGAGAAGGGTAGCACAGAGTCACTTTCGATGCAAATCCAAGATTCCAAGAATAGGACTCTCAGAATGGGAGTGGTGTACAGGCTGTCCTCTCAGATGGAGGAGTTAGACAAGGAACTAGCAGGACAGATCAGAAGGACCTGCAGGAGGGGTACAGTGGTGAGGAGTGGACTGGAGCACCCCAACATCCAGCAACAGAAGGGAGAAGATACTGCTGATGCCTTCCAGGATAGCTTCCTGATGCAAATGGTCAGTGAACCAAACAGGTTTGGGAATACCGATTGACCTTGTGCTGGCAAATGGGAGTTTGTGAAGGAACTTAGGGTGTACGAACTGCTGTCAGGGAGTGACTACCACTCAGTATGGCTCACATTGAATATGAGCAAGGAAGGAGGAATCTGGCACAAGGGTGCTGGACTTCAAGAGGCCAACTTTGGGAGGATAGGGGAAGTGGTAAAGGGCACCTGGCCAGAATTCAACCTAGCATGGGCACTAACCAGAGGTGGGAGCTCATAAGCTTGGGATAGTGCAGGCAACAAGAACCTGCAGCATGGCCCAGATCAAGAAGGCTAGGGCTAGAAACCAAGCTGGGTGAGCAAGGAGGTCATGGAAAAGGTAAGGAGGAAAAGAGCTGCCTTCAGGAGGTACAAGAAAACAGGAAGAGGGGAGGACAGGGAGGAGTACTTGACAGAATCAAAGGAGGTGACAAGGGCAGTAAGGGGAGCCAAGGCATCTACGGAACTCAGGCTGCACAAGGCATTAAGAAGGGTAAGAATTACTTTAGGTACATTAGGAGAAAAGGAACTGTAATGGACCACATAGTAAGGATTAGGAAGGAGGGGTTGGGTGAAGCATGAGCAATAAGGCAGAAGTGCTAAATGATTACTTCTGCTCTGTATTTACTGATGAGAAGAGGAGGTGATACCAAGGGGAAGGAATGGCAGAAACGAGGGGTGGTGACAGATGGGGAATCATGGACAGCAGAGTTCTAGAGGGTTTGAGGGCACTGAGGGTGGACAAGGCAACAGACCCAGATGGCAGCCACCCAGGGCGCTGAAGTAGATGGCAGAGGTCCTTGCAGGACCTTTGGCATAGAAACATAGAATTTGATGGCAGATATGACTGCTTGGCCCACCTAGTCTGCCCATTTTCTTACCTAACAGATAAGCTGCAGATCCTAGTTAACCAACAACTTACAAGGTGCTGCATTTTGGAGTGAAGAACCTATTTAATGCCTCACTACACTCAGGGTGTGTACCTCAGGATTGGAGGAAGGCTCATGTGGTGCCACTCCCAAGAGTGGCCCCAAGGATGAACTGGGTAACTACAGACCTGTAAGCCTCACATCCATCGTGAGTAAGCAGATGGAGGCTATCTTGAAGAAAAGGCTGGTGACCCTCCTGGAGGCCAAAGGAATACAAGACAGCAGACAGCATGGCTTCATACGTGGCAGATCCTGTCAAACCAACCCGGTGGAGTTCTTTGACTGGGTAACTAGGCAGTGGACAGGGGCCATGCAGTGGATGTCCTGTATCTGGACTTCAGTAAGGCATTCGACTCAGTGCCACATGGGAGGCTGGGAAGTAAGTTAGAAGTCACATGGGCAGGTGCAAAACTGGTGAGATGGGTAGGGAACTGGCTTCAAGGAAGGCAACAGAGGTGGTGGTGGTGGGTGGGCACTCTCATCCCCAAGGGTAATGGCAAGCAGTGTTCCTGAGGGCTCAGTGTTGGGACCAGTGTTTTTGGGATATTCATTGCAGACATATCATTGGGCATCAAGAGCAAGATCAGTCTGTTTGCTAATGACACCAAGATAGGAGTGGTGGTGGATGCCCTAGGGGATGGCAGGGATTGTAGGATGATCTGGAAAAGCTGGAAACTTGGTCAGATACCTGGCAACTAGGGTTTAATGCCAAAAGTGCAAGGTACTGCATTTTGGAGTGAAGAACCCATGGAGGAGTTACTAGCTGGGGAGTGCAGCCAGCCAAGACAGAGGAGAAGGATCTGGGGTGCTCATTACAGGGTCAACGAACAACTTTGACACAATGTAGAAAGACAGCTGCAAAGGCCAACAAAATGCTGGGTTACATTGCAAGGGGTATCTCCTCGAGTAAGGAGGCGGCGATTCTGCCACTGTATAGGTCATTAGTTAGACCACACCTGGAGTACTGCATGCAGTACTGGTGCCTGTATCTGAAGAGGGACATTAAGTTACTGGAGGGGTGCAGTGCAGGGTGACAAAGATGATCAAGGGACTGGGGACTTACCATATGAGAGGAGGCTGAGAGAGCTGAACATGTACTGCTTCAGGAGAGGAGGAACAGGGGGACATGATTGAAACCTTTAAGTATATGAAGGAATAAACAAAACAGGTACAGAAGGGCTGTTTAAAGTAAGGAAGGGAGGGACACCTGGCCATGATATGAGACTGGAGGGAGGAAGGTTCAGGAGGGAGATGATGAGACACTTTTTACAGGTAGGTTGGTAGCTGGGTGGAATGCATTACCAGCAGAAGTGGTATCCAGCAGAACAGTGGACTGCTTCAAAAGGCTGGAACAGGGCAAGAGGAGGGTCAATGGAGGGAAGGAGGAGGGAGGGCAGCTGCAGAATAAGGGTGCTAGCTGCACATTGAAGCAGACTTTATAGACCTCTAGGCCTTTATCTGCTGGCAAACTTCATATGTCTGCACTCCACTTGAACCATGTACTTGTGCAGGACCTGTTGTCACTTGAAAAATGGTTCCATGCTAATAAGCTGATTCTTAATGACAAGAAGACAAAGATGATCCTATTTGGCCCTAAGGGTCTGTGTCCTGACAGGTCCCATTTTTGTCACCATCTCTCTCACTTGCTCAAGACTGAGGTGGTTGACTGTGTAAAGTATCTAGGTGTATACATAAACCAAGACTGTTCTTTTAAGGTCATAGTGACCAAGTGACCAAGACAATAAACCAGAAACTGGGACTTTTGTACTGCCTCAGCCCTTTACTTACTCAGGAATCCAAATTAAGGATAGTTATTGGCATCGTTCTTACCTAAGCTACTCTATGGGTCCACAATATTACACTCATTCAGAAGCTCAGAGATGAAAAGACTGAGTGTACTGTATCAGCGAGTAGGATGATTGACTGCAGGGACCCCCAATGGAGCATCACTGTCAAGTGCTGGGGTCACTTAACTGGCCTTCCCTCGTGGGCAGACTGGCTTGCCCTTCACTATGCCTTACTTTTTAAGGTTCAACAAACGATACCGCCCCAAGACTAAATGGCATGATTACTCTCCAAGCAGAATGGAAGAGCACTTAGGTCTTCCAATTGGCAGCTTCTTCATGTCCCCAGGGTCAGAACCTCTCTAGGGTTCTGCCTCATTTGTTGCATCCAATCTGCCCTTCGGAATGATCTTCCCAACAACCTTCAGGCCTGTACATCCCTTTGGGGCTTCAAGAATGGTCTTAGGATGCACCTCTTGAGTTAAACCTATGACTTGCTATCACTGAGACTGTTTTATTTTGTAAGGAGGTGACTCACATAAGGTGCTGGCTCTCACGGATTAAAATTTTTACTAGACTATGACTGTTGTGAGTTATTGTATTGTTTCTCCAGTGTTATTAACTGATCAACTTATGATTGTATTGTCTGCACTATTATGTTTACATTGATTGTACTATGTTCATATTGTCCTGATGCTCTTTGCATATGTGTAACTATTCCCAGGTTGCCCCTGAAAAGGGAAATGTAATGGTCTCAGTGGGACCACATGGTTACCAAACTTTAAATAAAATAAACAAGGTTGGTGTGTGTGACATAGACCAGCCAGCTCTGAAAGTCGTATCATTTTTATTTCTTAAAAAATAACAGAAAAGTGGTATTGAATTTGTCTGTGGGAAATGCCAGTGTACTTTTGGTGACCTCCTTCACTCACCCCCCAGATCTCAGATGTGAGATGACCACACACACAGGAACTTAGATAAAAAAACTAACACCTGCAAGGCCAAAATAATTGCAGGGCTAAAGGCACCTAAAATCAGGGACATCCTGTTCAGCTAGCTCTATTATCAGTAGCCGAGTTGGCAGGAAAGAACATATCCATTTTACAACATTTACAGGAAAGGAAAGCAGGGCATGACACTTCTAAGGGAAATTAAAAGGCTTTGATATCTGTGAAGATCAGGAAGACCCTTTTTCATCAAAGAGGTGTCATTTGAGAATTGATGTTATGCTGAGAAAACAGGATCTTACTGCCTTATAACGATCCTGCTTCCTGTAGAGATATATTTTCAGTAAAAATATCCTGATAGGGAGGAAGTACAGTGACCTCATCCAGGGGCTGGAGAAAGCAGCTTTTAAAACTATGATTCTGGTTTCGTAGATTCACTTCTTTACCTGACATTGAAACAGCCAACATCAACCCTTTAGAAGATAAGTATTTTGTGGATAGAAAATATAGATGCACTTTTATACCTTTTGTTTGATTTGTATGTTTTGTGATAAGAGTTCTGTATATTATTGTTTACTATTTTACCTTTTGTTTAATAAAGATATTTTAAAACAGAAACTGCCTGGTGTGCCTTGAAACATTTCTTTGGTTTTAAGTGAAGTTAGATGGTTTTAAAGTTGATACGGTGCATGAGTTTATGGGTGTACCAAACTGGGAAACAGTTTAAGAGTTTATCTGGGTCTTATATAGAGTTCAAAAAGGGTTCATTTTGTAATACCTGTTTAGGTGCCCATAGGCAAAGATATCTGGCCCCTGAAGACAGAACTGTCTGAGCCTGACAATTGGGTATGTTAACAAGAGGTTAACAAGTTTGAATCCCTCCAGAACTTGGGACTGTGGTGACTCAATCCACAAAACAGACAAGAGGGCTACCTTGTTCTATTCACTGTTCACAAGACTACACTCACAGGTTGGCACTTTGGGAGTATAGGGCTGACTTGCTGAGTAAATCTGTGACAGACTGGTTGGCAGCAGTCGCGGATAAAGTTTGGTATAACCAGCTTCACTGTACAGTGTGTCAGCTTGAGACTGTTAAGCCTACTTGAAAGAAAGAAAGGCAGTGATTACATTTTTTTTTAAAAGGGAACAGAACTTTATCACTTGGTGTACAGTCAAGTTCCTACCTATTTTATTTTTTTCTAAGTGCAAAGTCAGAGTAGCAGTAGTGAGAGAAGAAAATGTATTCCGACTACAGCAGACACACTGTAGATTTTTTAAAGCAGTTGTGGGGACAAGGGAGTCCCATTTGGGTGAAAGCCAGTAAGCAGAACCTCATAGAGGCCCTGATGGTAGCAGATACCCAGAGCAGGAGTCACAGACCATGACTGAAAGGGACCAGACCTCGAGTGTGGCAGAATTAGTGGCCAGTGAGGGGTCCCGAGCCGATGAGGAGGGCAGAAGGGCCACTGTCAGTGAAGGCCACAGCAGCAGGGAAGGTCACCAGTATCCTGAATCCAGAGGTAGTCAAGCTGCAAATTGAGTTGCACAGGATGGAACTGGAGGCAGAGTGACAACAGAGAGAGTCGGACTGTGAGGCAGAGCGACAACAGAGGGAGGCAGACAGTGAGGAACATGAGCACCAGCGAGAGGCAGAGGAGAAGAGAGAGGAGCGCCAGTGGCAATGCGAACTGGAGAAGCACTACTCCAACCAGAGGCACCAGGGCAGGTAAATGACTTGGGTTTAACTGGGACTGCAGGACTGGTTTACAAATTGAACTCCAAATTAATAGCTGAATTTAAGGAAGGAAGATATAGACGCTTTTAAACTCTTTTGAAAAGTTTTATTCAGGCTAAAATTTCTAGAGAGTCCTGAGCTTCCAACTATCCCTGCTACTTAGGGGAAAGTTCGATGCATTTGGT
Source organism: Neoceratodus forsteri (assembly GCA_016271365.2). Lineage (NCBI taxonomy): Eukaryota > Metazoa > Chordata > Ceratodontiformes > Ceratodontidae > Neoceratodus > Neoceratodus forsteri. The sequence goes on from CM057455.1 coordinate 42,063,229, forward strand.
CAAACGAACAACGAAGACAGTGACGATCACAGAAAGTTAAAAGCTACACTGTTAAAGTTTGAATTAATTGCGGAATCATACAGAGCTAAATTCCATAAGCTCAGGAGAAGCCCTGATATGAGCTATGAGGAGCTAGCCACGAAACAACGCCAGTTTTTAAAACGTTGGTGGGAAGGAATTGAGGCAAACTCTGTTGATAAAATTGAAAATGTGATTTTATTAGAACAGTTTTATTAGGCATGCCCAGCAGAGCTAAAAACCTGGCTAGAGGACCGAGATCCAAAACAGTGCAAGAGGCTGCTGAACTCTTGGACCACTATGCCAAGAGCAGACCTGCTCTGAGAGTGAATGGGCAAGTGCAGCTGTGCAAAAATGGAAAAGCATACCTTCAGGGCAGCTAAAACCCTCACTGCCTCCATCGAAACCAGTTAGCCCCAGGTTTCAAAGAAAAGATTTATCTGAAATAAGAAATGCTTGTTGGTTATGTAAGGAAACTGGGCATATTGCCAGACAGTGCCTAAATAGGACAGCCATGATACACAACAGGGTGCTAGAAAAGAAGTGGGTTGTTTGTGTGTCCCTGGGAGCATGCCAGTGAACATGAGGGAACAAATGCACCCAGTCATGGTAAATGGTGTACAGATGCAGGGGTTAAGGGACACAGGGCATCCCTGACATTGGTAAGGGGATCTGGTACAGCCTGGTCAGCTTATACCCAATAAATACGTAACTGTACAAGGGTTTACTGGTGAAGAGAAAACATTGTCACTCACTAGTGTTCTACTTGACTGGGGTGAAACAGGCGGAACTGTGCAGCAGGTGGCTGTAGCCAACACATTAGCAGTGGATGTGATCCAGGGTAACAATCTCCAGCAGAAGGTGGCATGTGCAGTTACCCACTGCCAAGCGGCAAGGGAAAATAGTAGTTCCCTGAGCCACCCAGAAGCCATTGGGGAAGATACTGAGAGGCTGATTCCTCAGCCTATGTCTCCAGAGGGGAGACTGATAAAGGGGGTAGAAATTTCCCCAGGAGCAAGTAATCACCCTGCTACAGAGGGTTACTCCAAAGAGGGAGGGGTGAAGAGGGTAGGAATTGACAGTGATCCTGAAAGCCCATATGCTAGTGCTAGGAACCCTAGTTTAGTGACTGAAGGGACTTGTCCCATGCCATAGAAAGGTGCGAGGGTTCACAGCTGCTCAGAGAAGTGACCCTAGTTTAGAGAAGCTGAGGCTTAGGCAGACTCAACAGAGCACAGGGAGGTGACGGAAGACATAGGGTTTATTGGTAAAATGGACTTATGAATACACAGGCAGAACAGACGGAGGGATGCTAGGCAGGCTGCTTGTCGCTCCCCAGGGATATCGTGAGCAGTTGCTCAAGGTTGCCCATGATATTCCCTTGTCTGGTCATCTGGGAATCACACACACAACACAGTGGTTGGCCCAGAATTTTACTGGCCTAACTTCACCCAGCAGGTGAAGAAGTATTGCAGGTCTTGTCACGGTGCCAAGAAATAGGAAGGCGGCAAGAAAACCCAAGCGCCCTGATTCCATTGCCCATAGTAGAGGAGCCATTCCAGAGGGTAGGAATGGATATTGTGGGCCTTTAAATACCCCCAGCTCCTCAGGGAAGAGATTTGTCCTGACTGTGGTGGATTATGCCACCCGGTACCCAGAGGCAGTCGCCCTATCCTCTCTGAGGACAGACAAAGTGGCAGATGCCTTACTTGGGATTTCTCTTGTGTTGGGTTTCCACAAGAGGTAATCACTAACGAGGGGTTCCTTCATGTCGGACCTAATAAAATGTCTATGAAAGAAGTGTGGGTGGTGCAGAGATGCACGACACTGTATCACCCACTTGCCAATGGACTTGTGGAAAGATTCAATGGTACCCTGAAGGCAATGCTCGGGCATTTGCTGGAACAGCATGGGAGGGACCGGAGAAATACTTTCCCACCTGTTGTTTGCATACAGGAGCAGCCCCAAGAGTTGACAGAATTTTCCCCTTCCAACTCTTATATGGACGCTGGGTATGTGGGCCCCTAGACTTGATCCAGGAGGACTGGGAAGGCAAGCACGCCACCCAGGGTACTCTCATTGTGGATTACATCCTAAGGTTTAGGGAAAGGCTGAAGGAGCTTATGGGGACAGCCCAGAGCAACCTGACAGCTGCCCAACAGAAACAGAAAGTATGGTACGACCGCAAAGCCAGAGTTCACTTGTACATGGTGGGTCAGGAAGTCATGGTCCTTATTCGGTCCAGAAAGACAAGCTGCAAGCTGAGTGGGCTGGACCATACAAAGTGGTTAGGAAGGTAAATGACGTAAACTACATTGTGGAGTTACCTGACTGTAGACAGACAGAAAGGATGTACCATGTCAACATGATGAAGCCATATGCAAATAGGGCTGACATGGTGTTTGCAGTGTGTAGTCATGGGAGGGGACAGACGAAGGAGACCCCTTCTGGACTTGCTGGAAAAGAGTAAGTGGGAGTTCTCTGTGGAGGCAGTAAAACTGTCTCCCCAGCTGACCCCGGACCAGATCCAGAAAGTGAGGAGGTTTTAGCAGACTTTGCCCCTTGTTTAGTGCCAAGCCTGGACTAACCCCCTTAGCAACACACAATGTGGAGACAGGGACACAGATGCCCATATGGTGGACAGCATATCGGTGTCAGGGCTGTCCAAAAGGACATTAGGAGGAAGTGGAGGAGATGCTGGATTTAGGGGTAATCCAGAGACCCCACAGCCCTGGCCTTACCCGTAGTCCTTGTGCCAAAGCCAGATGGCTTGACTTGTTTCTGTGTGGACTTCATGGACTGAATGCAGTCACAACGTCTGACTCCCACCCAATGCCCCAGATGGACTAACTCCTGGACAGGTTGGAAGGGGGTGACCTGCCTTACGACTATTGACCTGACCAAGGGATACTAGCAGGTAGAATTGACAGACAGAGATAGGAGAGGCCAGCCTTCATCACTCCGATAGGCTTATTTGAGTTTAAAGCAATGCCTTTGAATGAAGAATGCCCCAGCCACTTTCCAAAGGTTGGTGAACCAGGTGTTAAATGGTGCTAAAAGAGTAGCGCCATAGCATAACTGGATGACATTGCCATCTTTAGTACCAGATGAGAAGAACACCTTTCACACCTTAGGGACGTGCTGGGCAGGATACAGAGGGCTGGGCTCACTGTCAAAGCCCGAAAAGTGTCAGGTGGCCATGAGGAGGGTGGTATACCTCAGACATGTGGAGGCCAGGGACAGCTCCATCCTAACCAAATAAAGATAGAGGTGATCCAGGCATGGCCCAGACCAGAAACCCAGAAGCAGGTCAGGAGCTTACTAGGGACAGCAGGGTACTACAGAAAGTTTGTACCTAATTACAGTGCCCTAGCTGCACCTTTATCTGACCTCACAAAGAAAGGATGCCCCAAAAATCACCTGGGAGCCAACCTGTGAGACAGCCTTTACCAGACTAAAGGAGGCCTTGTGAAGTGTTCCTGTTTTGACAAGTCCTGACTATAGCAAAACCTTTATAGTTCAGATGGATGCCTCAGATGTGGGTATTGAGGCAGTACTGAGCCAGACTTCCAGCCAAGGGACAGATCACCCAGCAGCATACCTGAGTCAAAGCTGCTCCCAAGGGCAAGCTACTCCAGAGTGGAAAAGGAGTGTCTTGCCATAGTGTGGGCCCTAAAGAAATTAGAGCCATACTTGTATGGGCAGCATTTTGTAGTGCATACTGACCACAACCCCTGGTTTGGCCTACGATATGGGGAAGAACAATGGGAGACTGCTAAGATGGAGCCTTGCTTTACAAGGGAATGATCTAAAAATTGTACATAGGGCTGGAGCGAATAATAAAAACTCAGATGGGCTGTCTAGGGTCTATGAGGAGTGAACTGATTTGGGAAGCTCATTGCATACTGCTGGGTATGAGCCCCATAATTCAGTCTAGGTAGGGAGGATTGTGACATAGACAGCCAGCTCTGAGTGCTGTATCATTTTTTATTTCTGAAAAATAACAGAAATGTGGTATTGAATTTGTCTGTGGAAAATGCCAGTGTACTTAGAGTGACTTCCTTCACTCATACACACATCCCCAGATCTCGGTATGTGAGATGACCACACACACAGGAACTTAGATAAAAAAATCTAACACCTGCAAGGCCAAGATAATTGCAGGGCTAAAGGCACCTAAAATCAGGGACATCCTGTTTAGCTAGCTCTATTATCAGTAGCGAGTTGGCAGAAAAGAACATATCCATTTTACAACATTTACAGGAAAGAAAAGCAGGGCATGACACTTCTAAGGAAATTAAAAAGGCTTTGATATCTGTGAAGATCAGGAAGACCTTTTTCATCAAAGAGGTGTCATTTGAGAATTGATGTTATGCTGAGAGAAACAGGATCTTACTGCCTTATAAGGATCCTGTTTCCTGTAGAGATATATTTTCAGTAAAATATCCTGATAAGGAGGAAGTACAGTGACCTATCCAGGGGCTGGAGAAAGCAGCTTTAAAACTATGATTCTGGTTTCATAGATTGACTTCTTACCTGGCTTTGAAACAGCAACATCAAGCTTTTAGAAGATAAGTGTTTTGTGGATAAGAAAATATAGATGCGCTTTTACACCTTTTTGTTTAATGACTTGTATGTTTTTGTGATAAGAGTTCTGTATATTATTGTTTACTATTTTACCTTTTGTTTAGTAAAGATATTTTAAAAACAGAAACTGCCTGGTGTGCCTTGAAACATTTCTTTGGTTTTAAGTGAAGTTAGATGGTTTTAAAGTTGATACAGTGCATGAGTTTATGAGTGTACCAAACTGGGAAACAATTTAAGAGTTTCTCTGGGTCTTGTATAGAGTTCAAAAGGGTTCATTTTGTAATACCTGTTTAGGTGCCCATAGGCAAAGATATCTGGCCCCCAAAGACAGAATTATCTGAGCCTGACAATTGGGTATGCTAACAAGAGGTTAACAAGTTTAATCCCTCCAGAATTTGGGACTAAGGTGACTTGAATCCATGAAACAGACAAGAGGGCTATCTTGTTCTGTTCACTGTTCACAAGACTATGCTCAGAGGTTGGCACTTTGGGAGTATTGAGGGCAGACCTGCTGAGCAAATCTGTGACAGTGTGTAGGCAAGCAGCCATGCATCTGTGTCTGCAGGACAGTGTAACTAGTCCCGACATGACAATGCTCCTGCACAGGCTGGTGACATTCACTGATGGGCACAAACTTCTCCATACAAAAGGATGAAAATGCACCTATCACAGTGTGGCTACATCCTTTCATTTGTTCTGCCCAATTAACAGTGTTTTATCTCCTGACCCAGTTTTGTAGCTTGGGAGGAAACAACACTGTGGCACTCTGCCCTGCTTCTGGTTACCTGTATGATATCTATACTACAAATAAGTGGTCTGTGTATGAAATGTCAGTATGTGAGAGATTTAGCCTTTAACTTTCAAGGTCAGTAGCTGAAACCACAGGATGTTGTAAAACAGACCAGAAGAACCAGTTAATTAAGACTTCCTTACAGAAGGGTATTTTATTGCCCTTTATGATCTGCCCAGGCTTTGAAGTTGAAAACCAAATGTGAGTTTCATGGTGTTAGAGGAAGGATAATTGGGCTGGTTCTTCTCCTTTAGCATATAACCAGAAATGTGTGAAGAGTCATGAAATCCTCAGATCACACTAGCACAGGAAATCAGCCAAGAGGACATGAGTGTGGGATTGTTAAGTTCAAAGAGAAAATGTTTAATTAAAGACTGTCATATTTGGGAAATGGCTAGTTACAGATTTTTCAAAGCAATGACTCACATCCTCAGAGACAATTATGTCAGAAATGATCTAAGGGAGGTTCTAGCTAACCTCATCAAAAGGGGGTGGGGACAGATAGAGTTAAAAATGAAACATTGTATATGGATAGCAACATATGATTCTAGACTGACTGGGAAAGGACTTAGAAAGGTAATAGCTAGAAAATAATTAATTATCTGTGGGGGAGTGTTTGTTCTGAAACTTCCTTTTGTTTTACAAGATTGTAACCTGTATGATATATTGTTCTGTGTTTAACTTTACCTTTTTATCATATTTTTAGTCAACAACCATTTCTTTGAAATACTGCCTAGGTGTCTTTTCAGTTTCTTTTTTGCATGTGATGTATATGTGGTTAAGTCTGACAGCTGTTAAAAGCTTGATTGTGTTACTAAGCTTAAAGGCAAGAAAACACCTAAGGTCTCTTACAGTTTTAAGGGTTCATTTTGGAGACCTGGCTGGGTGCCCCACACAAAAGATTGTACCGCAGTCCCAAGAGGGTACATATCTGAGCCTGTAATTGCATATGCTAGCATAAGGTTCACAGTTTGAATCCCTCCAGAACTTGAGGCTAAAGGTGATTCAGACCCAAAGCAAACAGGAGGTTACCCTGCTCACACTATTGCACTCTGAGGTTGGCACTGTGGGAGCAGAGGGCTGACCTGTGGAATGCGTTTGTGATGAACACCACCCCCAAAGTTACTCAATTTCTTCTCTTTATCCCCTTCAACAATAAACACAGCTCCTATGGCTTTGCTGCTTATTCCCCAACAACAAACACCCCTCCTGTGACTCAGCTGCTCCTCACTACCACCAAACAAACACTGCTATGTCAGCTCTGCTGCCTCTTCTTCCCTCCTGGCTCTATTTCTCCCCCAAACAACAACAAATGCCTCTATTATGGCTCAGATGCTTCCCCACCGCCAACAAATGCTGCTACAGTGGCTGTGCTGCTTCTTCCCTCAGACTGTATCTCTTCCCCCAAACAACAACAAACACCATTCCCATGGCTCAGCTACTTCCCTTCCACCACCACTAACAGACATTGATCTGCTGGTTCTCCTGCTTATTTCCCCTTCAGACTTTCTCTCTTTCTTTTCTCTCACTATTTCTCACCCACCCCAAAAGAAACACCCTTCCCACCACTCAGCTACTTCAACATCCACCATCAATAACAATGTTGCTCCAGAAGCTCCGCTGATTCTCCCTCCCAGCTCTCTCTCTCTCTCTAGGGCATTAAGAGTCACAACCCCATTACTGCAGCATTTCCTCCTGCATATGGTGTGCTCTGCCCCACTGTGGCTACCTTTAAACACAGGCCAAAACATATTTATTCGCACAGGCCAACCTGATTATTAACTAACTTCTGACCTGAACACTTTAGTGATTCTTTTAACAGGTTGAGGTATTTACTGAATGTTCTTTTGAATGTGTGATCTGTTTTATGACATAGGAGGTGCTCTGAGCCACTGGAAAGGGTGCCATTCAAATATAATTTGCCCTGCCTTGCTTCTGACAACAAACAGTGCTCCCATGTCTTACCTGCTCCCCCACCACCAACAAACACTTATCCAGCTACTTCACTGCTTCTTTCCTCCCAGCTCTTCCTCCCCACAACAAACATCACTCCCATGGCTCGGCTTCTGCTGCCCCCACCACCAACAAACACTGATCCAGCTACTTCACTGCTTCCCTCCTCCCAGCTCTTCTCCCCACAACAAACATCACTCCCATGGCTCAGCTTCTGCAGCCCCACCACCAACAAATGTCACTCAGATGGTTCTGTTGATTCCTCCCTCCTGACTCTTTCTCCCCAACAACAAACTCTGCTCACACATTCAGCCACCCTCCACTAACAAAATGCTGCTCCGGATCTGCTGCTTCTTCCAGCCTCCTGACTCTCCCCCAAACAACAAACACTAGCCCATGGCTCAGCTGCTCCCCTCCATCACCAACAGACACTGATCAGGTAGCTTGGCTGCTAATTTCCCCTCCATGCTCTCTCTCTCTCTTGTCTCCTCCCAACAACAAACACCACTCCCATGACTTAGCTGCTCCCACTACTACCAACAAATGCTACTCAGTGGCTGCACTTCTTCCCCCAGCTCCATGTCTTCCTCAACAACAAATGCTGTTCCCATGGCTTAACTGCTTCCCTCCACCAGCAACAGATGTTGATCAGGTGGCTTTGCTGCTTTTTCCCCCACAGCCTCTCTCTCTCTCCTCCCCAACAACACATGATGCCCTGCAGCTCAGCTGCTTCACTTCCCCACCAATAATAAATGCCACTTCAGTGGCTCCACTGATTCCCCTCTGCAGACTCTGTCTCCCCAACAACAAATGCAACTACCAAACCTCAGCTGCTCCGTCTCACAAATGCACTCAGCAGGTCAGGTCCTCTGCTCCCATAGTGCCAACCTCTGCAACCAAGCAGCAGGAAAATCCCAGCTCTCCCTACAAAACAGGGTACTGTATGAGAAAAGACCAAGGTAGAAAGGTCAGTGGGGATGCTGCAAAAGAAGGTAAAGCCATCAAAAATGGAGAGCAATGAGTACCAATGCCCGTAGTCTGAGTTCAAGCTTCCTGAATTAGTGGCCTTGATGGAGGAGGAACATCTGGATATCGCGGGCAGTCACAGAAACATGGTACACACAAAACCATGACTGGGACGTAAACATACCAGGATACACTATCTGCAGGAGGGACAGGGAGGGTAAAGAGGAGGAGGAATAGTTCTTTACATAAGAGAAGGAATCAAAGCAACAGAACAAAAGGGAAAACAGGGAGGAGAAGAAGCACTGTGGGTAAATTTGGAGACTGGCAATGGCACCAGAATCCGCATATACAAAACATATAGAAACATAGAAACATAGAATTTGATGGCAGATAAGGACCGCTTGGCCCACCCAGTCTGCCCATTTCCCTACCTGATGGATAAGCTGCAGATCCTAGTTAACCAGCAGCCTACTTCTTCCTACCCTCACCCCGAGAATTGCCTTATGACTGTCCCATGCATGCTTGAATTCCACCACTGTTTGTGACTCCACAACCTCCTCTGGAAGGCCGCTCCATACATCCACCACCACCTCTGTGAAAAAATACTTCCTAATTACCTCTGAGCCCCCCATCTTCAAATTGTGCCCTTGTTCTTGCACGTCTCTTTTGAAAGATGCTACCCTCTTGACTTTGTTAATTCCTTGAGGTACTTGAAGTTTCTATCATGTCCCCCTCTCCCTCCTTTCCTCGAGGCTATACATATTAAGCTCCTTAAGTCTCTTCATATGTCTTCGTGCAGACCCTGCACCATTTTAGTTGCCCTCCTCTGGACAGCTTCCATCCTGTCTATGTCTTGCAGAGACTGGGTCTCCAGAACTGCACGCAGTACTCCAGATGGGGTCTCACTAGCTGTCTGTACAGAGGATAATAACTTCCTGTTTTCTACTGGTGATGCCTCTCCTATGCATCCCAGTATCCCCCAGCCCTCCTTGCTGCCCTCTCACATTGCTTGCCCACCTTTAGGTCATCTGATATGACTACCCCCAGGTCCCTTTCCATTTTTGTTGTTGTTAGTATCTCATCCCCCATTGTGTACTCTTCCCTGGGTTTTTGTTTCCCAGGTGCATTACCTGCACTTCTTAGCATTGAATCTAAGCTGCCATACATTTGACCATTCCTCTAACCTTGCCAAGTCCCTTCTCATCCTTTCCACTCCACCTTGTGATCAACTCTGTTGCAGATCTTTGTGTCATCTGCAAAGAGACATATTTTCCTTCCAGTCCCTCTGCAATGTCACTTATAAAGACATTGAAGAGGACTGGTCCAACACTGAACCCTGCGGTACCCACTACTAACCCCCTTTTTCAGAGTGGACTCCATTTACTATTACTCTCTGTGTCCTACTCTCCAGCCAATTCTTTACCCAGGCTGTCATCTTGGGACCCACTCCCAGGCTGGCTAACTTGTATATTAATCTTTTGTGTGGGACTGTGTCAAATGCCTTGCTTAAAGTCTAGGTAGGCCATGTCCACAGCCCCTCCCTGATCAACTACTTTGGCCACCCAGTCAAAGAAATCTATCAGATTTGTCTGGCATGACCTTCCGCTGTGAATCCATGCTGCTTTGGTTCCTGAGCCCTCTGGCCTCTAGATATTTAACAAGTCTTTCCTTCAGAAGTGATTCCATCATTTTCCCTACCACTGAGGTTAAACTAACAGGTCTGTAGTTTCCTGCTTCTGCCTTGCTCCCACTTTTGTGAAGGGAATTACATCTGCCCTCCTCCAGTCCTCGGGTACCACCCCATCCTCCCATGATTTGTTAAAGAGTTTAGTCAGTGGTGTCACTAGTTCTACCCTTAGTTCTTTTAGAATTCTGGGATGAATCCATCAGGCCCCATTGCTTTGTCCACCTTCAGTTTTAAGAGTTATTTCAGAACACTTTCTTCTGTAAATGAGCTGGTATCAACTTCTGTATCCAGAGTGTTTCCACTGTTTGTTTTAGGTACCTCCCTCTCTTCCTTTGTAAATACTGAGCAAAAATATTTGTTTAGTATCTCTGCCTTCACAGTCACCCTCTTCCACCCTCCCTCCCTTTATTAAGCCTCACTATTCCTCCCTTGGTCTTCCTTTGCTCCTGATGTACCTATAAAAGGTTTTCCCTTCTTAACTGAGTTGGCTATCTTTTCCTTGGTTTGGGCCTTTGCTGTTCTGACTGCCTTCCCAGCTTCCTTTGCTTTAACTGATACAGTTCTCTGTCCTGTTCCTTCTGTGATTCCTTGTACTTCCTGAATGCTTTCTTTTCTCTTGAACCTTCACTGCCACTTCCTTTGAGAACCATAGTAGTTTCTTACCTCATTTCATTTTGTTTATTAGCTTTATACAAAGGCTTGATACCTCTGTGATGGCAGTTTTATTATTCCCCATTGTTCTTCCACCCTCCTTCCTGCCCATTTGCTACTGCATTCCTTAGGCACTCACCCATTTTGACAAAGTCAGCCCTCCTAAAATCCAGTACCTTTGTCTTTGTATGGCTTGACTCTATTGCTGTGTTTATTGTGAACCATACTGTTCGATGGTCGCTAGTTCCCAGATGGCTACCCACTTCTACATCTGTGATCCTCTCTTCATCTCCATTTGAGAGAACCAGGTCTAAGATTGCTCCCTCTCGAGTGGGCTCCAATACTGGTTGTCTAAGGCATGCCCCTGTGGGGCATCTAGAATAACCCACTCTTAGAAGTGGCTGCTGCAACTGCACTCCAGTTAACATCTGGCATATTCAGATCACCCATCAGCAATATCTCCCTTTTTCTGCCATTCTAAGTATACTTTCTATCATTTCCTTGTCCATTTCCTCCCCTGAGAAGGAGTCTGTATACAACCCTGTGCATATTGTGGTGCCATTGCCGGTCTCCAAATTTACCCACAGCACTTCTTCTCCTCCCTGTTTACCCTTTTGTTCTGTTGCTTTGATTCCTTCCCTTATGTAAAGATTCCTTCCCTTATGTAAAGAGCTACTCCTCCTCCTCTTTACCTCCCTGTCCCTCCTGTAGCTAGTGTATCCTGGTATGTTGACATCCCAGTCATGGTTTTGTGTGTACCATGTTTCTGTGACTGCCACAATATCCAGATGTTCCTCCTCTATCAAGGCCACTAATTCAGGAAGCTTGTTACTCAGACTACGGGCATTGGTACTCATTGCTCTCCATTTTTGATGGCTTTACCTTCTGTTACAGCATCCCCACTGACCTTTCTACCTTGGTCTTTTCTCATTGAGTACCCTGTTTTGTAGGGGAGGCTGGGATTTTCTGCTGCTTATCAGTGCCTCCCCTTGACAGGGTTGTATACAGACCCCATCTCAGGGGAGGAAATGAACAAGGAAATGATAGAAAGTATACTTAGAATGGCAGAAAAACAGCAGATATTGCTGATGGGTGATCTGAATATGCCAGATGTTAACTGAGTGCAGCTGCAGCAGCCACTTTGAAGAGTGGGGTTATTCTAGATGCCCTACAGGGGCATGCCTTAGACAACTAGCTTTGGAGCCCACTCAAGAGGGAGCAATCTTAGACCTGGTTCTCTCAAATGGAGATGAAGAGAGGATCACAAATGTAGAAGTGGGTAGCCATCTGGGAACTAGTGACCATCGAACAGTATGGTTCACAATAAACACAGCAATAGAGTTAATCCAAACAAAGGCAAAAGTACTGGACTTTAGGAAGGCTGACTTTGCCAAAATGGGTGAGTGCCTAAAGAATGCAGTAGCAAATGGGCAGGAAGGAGGGTGGAAGAACAATAGGAATAATAAAATTGCCATCACAGAGGTAACAAGCCTTTGTGTGAAGCAAATAAACAAAACAAAACGATGTAAGAAACCACTATGGTTCTCAAAGGAAGTGGCAGTGAAGGTTCAAGAGAAAAGAAAGCATTCAGGAAGTGCAAGGAATTACAGAAGGAGCAGGACAGAGAACTGTATCAGTTAAAGCAAAAGGAAGCTGGGAAGGCAGTCAGAACAGCAAAGGCCCAAACCGAGGAAAGATAGCCAACTCAGTTAAGAAGGGGAGAAACCTTTATAGCTACATCAGGAGTGTAGGAAGACCAAGGGAGGGATAGTGAGGCTTAATAAAGGGAGGTGGTGGGCAGAGGGTGACGGTGAAAGGCAGAGATACTAAACAAATATTTTTGCTCAGTATTTACGAAGGAAGAGGGGAGCTACCAAAACAAACAGTAGAAACACTCTGGATACAGAAGTTGATACCAGCCCATTTACAGAAGAAAGGGTTCAAAAGAACTCTTAAAACTGAAGGTGGACAAAGCAGTGGGGCCTGATGGATTCATCCCAGAATTCTAGAAGAACTATGGGTAGAACTAGTGACACCACTGACTACCCTCTTTAACAAATCATGGGAGGATGGGGTGGTACCTGAGGACTGGAGGAGGGCAGATGTGATTCCCCTTCACAAAGTGGGAGCAAGGTAGAAGCAGGAAACTACAGACCTGTTAGTTTAACCTCAGTGGTAGGGAAATGATGGAATCACTTCTGAAGGAAAGAATTGTTGCATATCTAGAGGCCAGAGGGGCACAGGAACCAAGGCAGCCTGGATTCACAGCGGAAGGTCATGCCAGACAAATCTGATAGATTTCTTTGACTGGGTGACCAAAGTAGTAGATCAGAAGTGGCTGTGACATGGCCTACCTAGACTTTAGCAAGGCATTTGACTCAGTCCCACACAAAAAGATTAATATAAGGTTAGCCAGCCTGGGAGTGGGTCCCAAGATGACAGCCTGGGTAAAGAATTGGCTGGAGAATAGGACACAGACAGTAATAGTAAATGGAGTCCACTCTGGAAGAAAGGGGTTACTAGTGGGACCATGAGGGTTCAGAATTAGACTGTCCTCTCAATGTCTTTATGCTTACATTGCAGAGGGACTGGAAGGAAAGTATGTCTCTTTGCAGATGACACAAAGATCTGCAACAGAGTTGATGCACAAGGTGGGATGGAAAGGATGAGAAGGACTTGCAAGGTTAGAGGAATGGTCAAATGTATGGCAGCTTAGTTTCAATGCTAAGAAGTGCAAGGTAATGCACCTGAGAAACAAAACCCAGGAAAGAGTACAATGTGGGGTGAGATACTAACAACAAAAAATGGAAAGGGACCTGGGGGTAGTCATATCAGATGACCTAAAGATGGGAAAGCAATGTGAGAGGGCAGCAGGAGGGCTGGGGAATACTGGGATGCATAGGGAGAGGCATCACCACTAGAAAACAGGAAGTTATTATCCTCTGTACAGACAGCTGGTGAGACCCCATCTGAGTACTGCATGCAGTTCTGGAGACCCAATCTCCACAAAGACATAGACAGGATGGAAGCTGTCCAGAGGAGGGCAACTAAAATGGTGCAGGGTCTGCATTGAAAGACATATGAAAGAGAGACTTAAGGAGCTTAATATGTATAGCCTTGAGGAAAGGAGGGAGAGGGGACATGATAGAAACTTTCAAGTACCTCAAGGAATCAACAAAGTCCAAGAGGGTAGCATATTTCAAAAAAAGGTGTGCAAGAACAAGGGGCACAATTTGAAGACAGAGGGCAGTTCAGAGGTAATTTAAGGAAGTATTTTTCACAGAGAGGGCTGTGGATGGCTGGAATGGCCTTCCGGAGGAGGTTGTGAGTCAAAAACAGTGGTGGAATTCAAGCATGCATGGGACAGTCATAAGGCAATTCTAGGGGTGGGGGTAGGAAGAAGTAGGCTGCTGGTTAACTAGGATCTGCAGCTTATCCATTAGTTAGGAAATGGGCAGACTGGGTGGGCCAAGCGGTCCTTATCTGCTGTCAAATTCTATGTTTCTATGAGCACAGTAATGTGAACAGGTAACAGACAGGGTAACCCTCCTGTCTGCTTGTGGGTACTAATCACCTTTAGTCCCAAATTCTGGGGATTCACACTGTGAACCTTATGCTAGCATGCCCAATGTACTGGCACTGATTCGTATCCTCTTTGGGGATTGCAGTACAATCTATCCAGGGCACCAAGCTAGCTTCCAAATGAACCCTTAAACTCTATTAAAGACCTTAGGTATAGTCTTACCTTTTCCAGCTTAGTAACACCATCAGCTTTTTGAACAGTTTTTGTCGTCTTAACCCTCTATACGGCACATGTAAAAAAATAACTTGAGCAGATACCCAGGCAGTCTTTCCAATAATATATTTACTAAAATGGATACAAATATGAAAAATGTAAACACAGAACAATATATCAAAGAGCATACAACCACTTGAAAGAAAAACTAAGAAAGCTGCAGACAACTCCTACCAAAGTACACTTAGATATTTTCTATCTAATGTATTTACCTCTAAGTGTTTGAGTTAGATCAAAGATCTTGTTTCTTAAGAGTCCAAAATATATGTCACAAAGATCAGGCACAAGTCTTAGCTTAAACTGTGTCTCTCTCCCACCCTTTTGTGTGTCATCTAGCTCCTCCTTGTTGAATATAAAAATATACAAACAGGTTGTCCTATCAGGAGGTATATTAAATAAGGTGACATCAGCAAAACTCATTTCCCAATATGACCTTAATTAGCATTCTCTCTTGATCTTGAGCAGTTCCTATTCCCAAGGCATATCAAAGGATTTTGTAACTCTTTAGCACCATGGCTGGATAACATGTTTTTCCTCTACGACATCATAAAAGTTACGAGCTCTATATCCTGGCAGCTGGGTCAGTTTTAATTATGACATAAAACAGAAGACCCTTAATTAAGTCTCTCTAGTTTTTTATTACCTCCTGGTTTCAGGTTAATATATCCTGTATCTCTCTGAAACCTTGGGGCACTTATAAGCACGGGCTGTCTTATAAGAGACAATCACCACTATTTTATATTACAAATATCATAGAACAGTATTAACCAGCTGGCCTAGCGCCACACTCCCCCACCTAGACTGAATTTGTGGGCTCTATCCTGTATGATGAGCTTCCCAAGTTAGTTCATTCCTCAAGTAAATGCGATAAGCCATCTGCGTTCTAACTGGTCTCTCCAGCCCAATGTAAGATAGTCATGTTATACCTTGCAAGGCAAGATGCCATCTTAATAGTCTATCATTAGTTTTTCCCATTTGGGTCAGCCAAACAAGGGGCTGCAGTCTGTTTGTACCTCAAAATGCTGTCCATAAAAGTATGACTGTAACTTCTTTAGGGCCCACACTATGGAAAGACACTCTTTTCCACAGTAGAGTAAACCTGCTCCCTGGGAAGTAACTTTTACTCAGGTACACTACAAGTGATCTTTCCTTGGTTTGGATGTCTGACTCAGTACTGCCCCAATAGCCATGTCTGAGGGGTTAGTCTGACTATAAAGGGTCTGCTGTAGTCTGGACTTGTCAATACAGGAGCACTGCAGAGTTCTCCTTCAGTCTGGTAAAGGCATTTTCACAGACTGGTTCCCATGTAATTTTCTTAGGCATCTTTTTTACCTAGTCAGATACAGGAGCAGCCAGGGCACTGTAATTGGGCACACATTTCCTATAGTACCCTGCTGTCCCAGAAAACTCCTGACCTGCTTCTGCATTTCTGGTTTGGGCCATGCCTTGATCACCTCTATTTTTACCTGGTTAGGATGGAGCTGCCCCGCCTACAACATGCCCAAGATATGTCACTTCAGCCATTGCCACCTGGAACTTTTCAGCTTTGACAGTGAGCCTGCCCTCTGTATCCTGCCCAGCACTTCCTAAGGTGGGACAGGTGTTCCTCCCAGCTGGCACTAAAGATGGCAATGTCATCCAGGTATGCCACAGCGCATCTCAGCACCATTTAACACCTGGTTCACCAACCTTGGAAAGTGGATCGGTGTTCTTCATTCCGAAGGCATTACTTTAAATTCAAATAAGCCTATCGGAGTGATGAAGGCTGACATCTCCCTAGCTCTGTCCATTAACTCTACATGTCAATACAGCTTTGTCAGATCAACAGTCGTAAGGTAGATCACCCTCCTAACTTGTCCAGGAGTTCATCCATCCAGGGCATCATGTGGGCATCTGACTTCATGACTGCATTCAGTCCATGATAATCCACACAGAAATGAGTTGAGCCATTTAGCTTGGACACAAGGACTACGGGTGAGGCCCAGGGGCTGTGGGATCTCTGGATTACCCCTAAATCCAGCATCTCCTCCACCTCCCTCCTAATGTCATTTTAGACAGCCTTCAACCGATATGCTGTCCACTGTCTGTATCCTTGTCTCTGCATCGTGCATCACTAGGAGTTAGTCCAGGTTTGGGCTAAACAGTGGGGCAAAGTCTGCTAAAACCTCCTTACTCCCTGGATCTTGTCCAGGACCAGCTGGGGAGACAATTTAACTGCCTCCACAGAGGACTGATGCTTGCTTTCTTCCAGCAAGTCCAGAAGGAGATCTCTCTCGTCTGCTCTCCCCAGGACTACATAGTGTAAACACCATGTTAGTCCTATTAGCATATGGCTTTATCATGTTGACATGGTACGCTCTTTTGTCTGTCTTCTGTCAGGTAACTCTACTAAATAGTTCACATCATTTACCTTTCTAACTACTTTGTACGGTCCTGCCCACTTAGCCTGTAGCTGGTCTTTCCAGACTGGAATAAAGACCATGACTTCCTGACCCACCGTGTACAAGCAAGCTCTGGCTCTGTGGTTGTACCACACTTTTTGATTCTGTTGGGCACCTGCTGTTGCTCTGGCTGTGCCCATAAGCTCCTTCAGCCTTTCCCCAAACCTAAGGATCTAATCCAATATGGGAGTTCCTGAGTGGCATGCTTGCCTTCCCAGTTCTCCCAGATCAAGTCTAGGGCCCTCGTACTGGCATCCATATAAGAGCTCAAGGGAAAATCCTGCTCACTCTTGGGGCACCTCCCTGTATGCAAACAACAGGTGGAGAAGGTATTTCTCCCAGTCCCTCCCATGCTGTTCAGCAAATGCTTGGAGCATTGACTTTAGGGTACTATTAAATCTTTCCACAAGTCCACTGACTTGTGGGTGATATGGTGTTATGCGTGCGCCTTGCACCACCCTCACACTTCTCTCCCAAACATTTCATCAGGTCTGACATGAAGGAACCCCTGATCAGTGATAACCTCCTACAGAACCCAACACTAGAGAAAATCCCAAGTAAGGCATCTCCCACTTTGTCTGTCCTCAGTGAAGATAGGGCAACTGCCTATGGATACCGGTGGCATAATCCACCACAGTCAGGATGAAACTCTTCCCGGAGGAGCTGGGGTATTAAGGCCCCACAATATCCATTCCCACCCTCTGGAATGGCTCCTCCACTATGGGCAATGGAATTAGGCCAGCTTGGGTTTTCTTACCTGCCTTCCCTATTTCTTGGCACCTGTGACAAGACCTGCAACACTCCTTCACCTGCTGGGCAAAGTTGGGCCAATAGAAATTCTGGGCCAACCGCCAGCATCAGATGATTCCCAGATGACCAAAAAGGAAATATCATGTGCAATCTTGAGCAACTGCTCATGATACCCCTGGGGAACAACAAGCTGCCTGCCTATCACCTCTCCCTCTGTCTTCATAGCCTGAGTATACATCAGTCCATTTTCCCAAGAAACGTTATGTTTACCATCACTTCCCTGTGCTCCATCAGTGCCTGCCCAAACCCTCAGCTTCTCTAGACTAGGGTCACTTTTCTGAGCAGCTGCAAACTCCTTACACATTCCCAAGGCATGGGACAGGTCCCCTTCAGTCTCTAAATAAGGGTCCCTCGCACTATCATCAGGGCACTCAGGATCACTGTCATCCCTAACCCTCTGACAATGGGTCACCCTCGTTCTTCAGAGTAACCCCGTAACTGTGTGGTTAACTGTTACTGGGAAATTTCTACCATTATATTCTCTATCAGAAGACACAGGCTGGGGAACCAGCCTCCCGTGGTTTCAACAATGGCTTCTGTGGGGTCTAGGGAACTACAATTTTCCCTTGCCGCTTAGCTATGGGTAACTGCACACACCATCCCATTTGAGATTGTTGCCAATGATGACATCAACTGCTAATGTTTCAGCTACAGCCACGTGTTGCACAGTTCCCCTGTTTCACCTCTGCCTTGGACAACACTAGTGAGTGGCAATGTGATCTCTCACCAGTGTATCCTTGCACAGTTACAAAATCATTGGGTATAAGCTGACCAGGCTCTACCAGATCCCCTTTACCAGTATCAGGGATGACCCTGTGTCCCTTAACCCTTGTGTCTGTACACATTCACTGTGACTGTGTGCATGTGTTCCCTCATGTTCACAGGCATGCTTCCTGGGACACACAAGCAACCCACTTCTTTCCTAGCCCCATTCTGTGTATTGCTCACCCTTTGGGAGACACTGTCTGGCAATATGCCCAGTTTCTTTACTGATCCAACATATGTTTCTTTTCTCAGAGAAATCTTTTCTCTGAAGCCTGGGGCTAACTGGTTCCAGTGGAGGCAGTGAGGGTTTTTAACTACCCTGAAGGTGTGCTTTTCCCTTTCTATGCTGCCACGCCTCCTCATTTGCTTTCAGAGCAGGTCTGCTCTTGGCATAGCGGTCTGAGAGTTCTGCAGCCTCTTGCACTGTTTAGGATCTCAGTCCTCCAGCCAGGGTTTCAGCTCTGCTGGGCATGCCCAGAAAAACTGTTCCAACAAAATAGGATTTTCAATTTTATCTGCAGAGTTTGCTTCAGTTCCTTCCCACCAATGTTTTAAAACTGACATTGTTTCATGGCTAGCTCCTCATAGTCATGGTCAGGGCTTCTCCTGAGCTTACGGAATTTAGCTGTGTATGCTTCAGCAGTTAAATCAAACTTTTTAAAAGTGCAGCTCTAAGTTTGCTGTAATCATTACTGTCCTCATTGTCCATTTGACCCACTGCATCCTGAGCTTTCCCGTAAGTAGGGGATATCTGCAAGCTCCTGGACCCTACAGGAATTTTAGCCTGAATACAAACTTTGCAAAGGAATTTAAAAGGCATCCATATCCTCCTCTTTAAATTCAGCTATCAATTTGGAATTTAACTGGTAACCCAGTCCTGTAGTTCCAGTTAAACCCAAGCCACTTACCTACTCTGGTGCTGGTGGTTGGAGTCATAGCTTCTCCAGTTCATGTTGCCTCTGGCACTCACGCTCCCCAGTCTGCCTCTTGCTGTTCATGGTCTGTCTCGCCATTCTTGCTCCCTTCTTCTCCATGGCTCGCTGTTCTCACTTCTCTCTCTCTGGAACTCCAGCTCCATTCTGCATAGCTCAATCTGCAGCCTGATTGCTTCAGGCTCCAGAATGCTGGTGACCTTCCACTGCTGCTGTGGCCTTTGCTGGCATTGGCCCTGCTGTCATCCTTACGGATCTGGATACTGCACTGGCCGCTAGCCCCTCCAGGCTCAGGTTTGGTCCTTTACAGTCACAATCTGTGACTCGATGCTCTGGGCATCTGCTGCCATCAGGGCATCCATGAGGTTCTGCTTAGTGGCTCTCCCTCATACAGGACTCCTCTGTCCTGGCACAACTGTTTCAGTAGTCTACAGTGTTCCCACTGTAGTTGGAAGGCATCTTCTTCCATAACTATGGCTACTCTAACTTACACTTTAGAAAAAAAAATAAAACAGGTAGAAACTTGACTGTAAGCAAAATGATATAGTTCTGTTTCTCTTTAAAATAAATCACTGCCTTATTTTGCAAGTGAACTGTACAGTATTGTTGACACACTGAATAGTTAAAGCTTGTGTTATCAAATTTATTTATTTATTTAGCTTTTGTTTACCAGGTTTATAGCACTGCTACCAACCAAATCTGTTACAAACGATCTCAGCAGGTCAGGCTCTCTGCTCCCACAGTGCCAACCTCCAAGCACAGTAATGTGAACAGGTAACAGACAAGATAACCCTCCTGTCTGCTTGTGGGCCAAATCACCTTTACCACCTTTAGTCTCAAGTTCTGTGGGATTCAAACTGTGAACCTTATGTTAGCATACCCAATGTACAGGCACATATTTGTACACTCTTTGGGGATTGCAGTACAATCTTATGCCAGGACACCAAGCTAGGCTTCCAAAATGAACCCTTAAAACTATAAAAGACCTTAGGTATATTCTACCTTTCTCAGCTTAGTAACACCATCAGCTTTTTGAACAGTTTTGTCAGTCTTAACCCTCTACGTCACATGCAAAAGGAACTTGAGCAGACACCTAGGAAGTCTTTCCAATACTATATTTATTAAAATTGATAAAATATGAAAAGTGTAAACACAGAACAATATATCAAAGAGCATACAATCACTTGAAAGAAAAATGAAGAAAACTACAGACAATTCTTACAAACTAGATTTAGATATTTTCTATCTAATGCATTTACTTCTAAGTGCTTAAGTTAGATCAGAGATCTTGTTTCTTAAGAGTCCAAAAGATATGTCACAAAGATCAGGCACAAGTCTTAGTTTAAACTGTGTCTCTCTCCGCCTCTTCTGTGTGTCATCTAGCTGCTCTTTGCTGAATATAAAAATATACAAACAGGATGTCCTATCAGGTGGCATATTAAATAAGGTGACATCAGCAAAAACTAATTTCCCAATATGACTCTTAATTAACATTTTCTCTTTGATCTTGAGCAGTTCCTATTCCCAAGGCATATCAACGATTTTGTAACTTTTAGCACCATGGTGGATAACATGTTTTTCCTCTAAGACGCATAAAAGTTTATGAGCCCTATATCCTGGCAGCTGGGCCAGTTCTAATTAAGACAGAAAACAGGAGACCCTTAATTAAGTATCTCTAGTCTTTTAATTACCTCCTGGTTTCAGGTAAATATATCCTGTATCTTCTAGAAACCTGGGGCACCCAAAAACACGGGCTGTCTTATGCGAGACAATCACCTACTATTTTATATTACAAATATCATAGAACAATCATAACCAGCTGGCCTAGTGTCACACCACTATCGTCAAAAGTCATTCCAGTAACTCCACTGCTTCCTCCTCCCAGTGTTTTCTCACCAAGAAATGACACCACCTTCAGCTCAGCTGATTCTTCAACACCACCAAAAATACCACTGCCATGACTCCACTGCTTCTTCATCCCTCCTGTCTCCATTCCCCACCAACAAAAACATTGCACTGAAGGCTCTGTTGCTGCTTCCTCCCGACACTCTCCCAGCAACACTGCTCCAGCAGCTTCACTCGCTTCTCTCCACTCCCTACTGTCCTCCCAGGTAATCAAAGTACTAAGAGCATCGCAAGGCTACCAACTGCCCACTTGATGTGAGCCTGTTAAGGTGCAGCCCTGTTAATATGATAATTGAAATTTCAAAGCAAAATAATCACCAAAATAAACAGAGATGATCTCAGCCATATGACCTACTGAAACACGTAATGATTTTTTTCTTTTTGTTGTGTTACTGTGCTTTGCACACTCTTTAGAAAGTTTCCTTTCCAAAATCAGAACAGATTTTTGTAAGTTAATGTGGGCTTGAAAACATAAGAACTAAGTGGTGGGTGTCTGATACTTTGTTGCAGCTAGGAAAACACTTATTTTACTAACTTTGTTTAATTTTGGTTGTTTCAGTAATTCTCTGTGTGGTTCACGTGTAGACTAACACATGGGAAGATTATTTGGTGTTTAAAGGTTGAGATTTCTGTTTGTTTACACAAAAGATCTGGTTATTGCAATTTGAACCATCTATCACATTCTTATAGTTTTATATTTTGTTAAACATGTTTTTACCATGTTAAAAATAAGTAGGGTATGCAGAGAATGTTTGTATAATAGTCTGAAATTTGAGTTCTTGGCCATCACGTGTTCTCGGCTATGACTTGCACATGAACAATTAGAGGGTTGTTATTATAATGATAAAGTCAAGCCAGAAGCGGCTGTTATGTAATTGAAACTGGGATGCTTGCAGTTGGTTAATCAGTGGACTGGGCAAATGAAACCTGAACAACACTTGAAGATAGTCCTATAAATTCAGTAGAAGAGTGAGTGCAAGCATTCAACCACATGCTCTTGATCAGTCTACACTGCTCCCCCACACACACACCAGCAGCACACCACCCAACACTGCCTCCCCTGCAGCAACCAGTGTTCCAACTTTACAAATCGCTGACTGCCTCACAAGTCTTGCATCATTCAATAGACTGTATTTATGTGGCATACTGTTCAAGTTCAAGTTCAAGTTTATTGCAGGAAAGACTCTGTTGAGCAAGCTCATTCACAAGGAGGTCCTGAGCACATACACATACAGTTCGCAATGTCTGTTGATACAAGACACAGTTCTCTGAATGTCCCAGAAAGTGTATCAAGTAATACTGTGGAGCAATCTTGGGGATTCTGGACAGCGTTTAATAAGAGGCATCGGCAGTGATGGTCTTAAAGAAATTAGCAGAATTGGCTGCAGAGCTGTACTGGCACAGGCCCAGTGGAGATATATGGTTATGTGGGGTTCACAGTCACTCTGTTTGTGTCATGTGGTCAGTATTAAAATGGCATATCTTTAGTAGCAAATTAAGAAAAGGTTTTACCTTTCTGTGGACTGGGACTCATTTCAGGTTTTAATAGAAATTGCCCCAATAAGTTCAAAAATAGCAAAATATGTTGCTTTTTTTATGATTTCAGAGTACTTTCTGGTTTAAAATCAGCAGTGGCAATGAGTGTACAAGATAAAAGCAACCTGGTTTAGTGTTTTGGTGATTAGCATTTTGATGTCATAAAGGCGTATTTCCTTCTCCTTAGTGTATTAGCTTCATTACTTTGGTTGGCATACTTACAAGAAGTGACATCTGTAGAGACAGTTACCTTCTGTGATAATCGAGTGGCAACATTTTTTTTCTGGCACTCTGTCACTCTACGAGGTTATACTGGCACTTCTCAGCCACCACAGTAATAGAGTTACCCGTGCCTTTCAGTTCTGCTCCTTGTACAAGTTGAGTGATTTTGAGTCACATTTCAAACATCCTGTCACTTTACAAGTGCAAATGTCAACATATAGCTGCAACAGGTGAGAGGTGTGTCACTGTCTGTCTAATGCAGGGCAGTCTGCAGAGGGCTCGACAGTGTCAGGCCAAACATCAGCCAGGCTGATTGTGACACTCTTCTCTTATTGGTGGGTGGAAACTTAATGGAGTTCAAAGAAAAGAGCTGCCTGTATCACAGGAATGCCCTTTGCATTGATCTGCATGACACCACCCAGGAAGCAGCTGATCTGCATCATGATCAGCCGCACCTCTTCCCACATCTCCACCTGTAGCAATCACTGACTGTCATGCTGCATACTCCAAAGGGCCTACAGTAGTCCCCATTTCACAAAACAAACTCATCTGCTGGCAAAGATCCCACCCTCTCACGAGTCTGCTCTTTGAACACGCAGTGTGATTTTCAGTCTCTATCTTCCAGTGGTCCTGTGCTTTCCCCATCCATTACCTGAACCCATACAGTCACCCCTGATGGCCAACAGCAGCCTATCCCATGTTCAATGGTTCCTTGTCCTGCAATCTGTGAGCAATACCCTTTCACTCCATGCAGTAATCCCTTGAGTGTGGGGGCTGCAAAGAAAATCTGTGTCCATTTTAGTCACGCTGTAAAATCAGGAGGTATCTTGGCCGACTTCAAAAAAAAAAAAACAGCTTGCCAATACAGCAATTAAAACAAATTGTTCTGACAAGATGAAATTAAAGCATTATGTGTGAGAGAGACTTCTCACAAAAGAAGGCAGTCCATAAATATACCATGAAGCACAAAGCAACAGATGGTGCGCCTAGTTCATCCAGTGGGGCCTGATGGAGCATCTTACATTGCTCTGGACTTCCTTTGAAGAAACAGATTAGCAAAAACTGCTACTCCAATCCAGGTTATTCCCATCATAAATTTATTGCACAAGAAACTTCGAAGCTGATAGAAATCTTGGATGAAAAGGATCAAATCTGGTGCATCCTTCATGGATTTGACTGATACAGCTATTCCAAACTGCAGAAGAATTCACAATATCACAACAGACACAAGTGTTTTTCTTTTGACTCTTCTTGATCCTCAGTTTCAGTTGCAACAGCTTCCTCTTTCAGATCTTGGTGAGTCTTAGCTTGAATACAAAAACATGCTGATTTCAATAACTGTACAGGAAAAGGATGGGACTGTATTTGATAATACAAGTGAATCACGTGATGTAGATCTGAGGATGCAACATCTATTGGTGGTGACAGCACTATCCACTTAGTGCCATCACACACTCCATCAACACTGGGTTATCCTGCACCAAGTCCTCTTTCACAGCCCTTGAAAAGGCATATCATTCTGAAAATCACACAGATAAATCTCAAACTTTTGGTCAAAACTTTTGGAAACTGGTAATTAATACGTGCCTGTTGTGGAGCCACCTTCTTTGTCTTTGCCTGATATTGTGGATGCTGTTTAAAAGAACCACACATTAATATTACTTATGACCCTTTTGAGTACGGTCTGGAAAAGAAAAATATATGGCCTGCACTATCTTTCCTTGTTATTATGCTTCTTAGCTGCCTTCCTAATATAGTTTACTGTGAGCTATATTTAGCACAGCTGGAAATGTTGTCTCAGATGGCTGCACAAGGCTTACTCTTGAAAAGGTAGAGTGCCTTACCTTCCTAAAAGTCAATGTCAAGAAATGATCTTACCAGTTCAGTGAACAGTGGCAGGAACATAAAAGCGATGAAGATGAACAGCTGCAACAGGTGTCTTCTACCAAGACCACCAGGCCACTGCTGCTGCCTCAGAGGTTGCCAAGAAAGAGGAGCAGTGGGACCACAAAGGGCTCAGGGAGGGTGAGGGTGGTAGAACAGAGGTGCATCTCTCCAGTTGTACATCGCCACAATTTGTACACCATTCTGTCAGAGTGTGGTTCCTCTATAGAGGCACCTGCAGTGGAGTCCAAGGAGGATGTTGGGGAACCTCCACAAAGGAGACCCACAGCAGGGTGGCATTGGACCCCATAGGGAAGGAAATAACTCCTGGTGGTGGACTCCATTGTTAGGGAGCACAGAACTGGGGAGGGAGGGAAGTAGGGTGCCTGCAAGGCGCCATGTCTTGGAGGGACAGGGAGCGAATCCTCAGGCTTGCGAGAGCAGCTGCATGGGGAGGGAGCTGATGTCATTGTCCACCTAGGAACAAATGATCTGGCTGGGAAAGGATCAGAACAGTGGAGGAGGAGTTTGTGGAGGGTCTTAGACAAGTAGCATGCATGGTAACCTTCTCGGAGGTGCTGCCTGTCTATAGCATGGGTGAGGCTAGAGTGCTCCACACACATGGGATTCAATCAGTGCTTGAAAAACTGGTGCAGAGCCAGGGTTTTGGCTTCACTGGGGACTGGGGTCCACCTGGAGGATGAAGGTCTATACTGACGTGATGGTCTATATCTGTCCAAGAGGGAACCAGGATCCTAGGTGATAGGTTTAAATGCTTCATTGGCAAGCATTTAAACTAGCCAAGGGGAAGGCACTTAAAATGAGCAGGAATCCTAGCCCACCCCCAAACAAAATCAGGGTAGCCAGTGAGGTAAACACCAAGATACAGACATCGTAGGGAGAGGGGCAGGGGTAAATGGAGAAAAGGCAAAGGCAGTAAGGACAGGGATAGGGCAAAAGGGTAAGGCCATCAAAATGTAGGATAATGAGCACCAATGCCCATAGTCTAGGTAACAAACTCCTGAACTGGTGGCCTTGATGGAAGAGGATGCCTGGATATCATGGCAGTCACAGAATCATGGTGCACAGAGAACCATGACTGGGATGTCAACATACCAGGGTACACAATCTACAGGAGAGACAGGGAGGGTAGAAGAGGAGGACGAGTAGCTCTCTATGTAAGGGAAGGGATAAAAGCAATGGAACAAAAGAGTAAACAGGGAGGAGAGGAGGCACTGAAAGTCATCCTGGAGACAGAAAATGGCACCACAATCTGCACAGTAGTTGTATACAGACCCCCAGCTCACGGGGAGGAAATGGACAAGGATATGATAGAAGGCATCCTTAAGATGGCAGAGAAAGAGGGAGATAGTGTTAATGGTGGACCTGAATATGCCATATGTTAACTGAAGCATCTTTGCTGCAGCCACATCCAACGGCAGGGCCATTCTCAATGCCCTACAGGGCATGCTTCAGACAGCTAGTGTTGGAACCCACTTGGGAGGGAGCAATCTTAGACCAGGTACTCTCAAATGGGGATGGAGAGAAGATCTCAGATCTAGAAGTGGGTAGCTATCTGGGAACGAGGACCACCAAACAGTGTGGTTCACGATAAACTCAGCGCAGATTCAAGCCATACAAAAGTGAGGGTACTGGCAGGGCCCTACTTTTCTGCAGCACAGTGGGACCAAGTTCTGTAGGCAAGACTACCATTTGCCGCAGAACTTCAGTGATGGTTTGTAATTTCTGCAGAAGTTCTGGCACTAACAAACTACCACATCACAGTGTCAGCTTGTCATCCTGACTTCACTTTCATGGCAGTGGTTACAGCAATCAGGATGGTGGAAAGCACAGTAACACTAGTTCAAAATAACAGACATAAAATAATTTTATGCCTAGGCAAAACAAATGTCTCTCCCTTAAGGTCTTAGTCTGTTGCATAAATGACATACGCAGAGGGAATCTTATGTGATAAATAAGGTATTTCTATATGCATGCTATCTAGCCCACTAATGAGGTTTCCACTGTCTATCACTTATATATTTGTATGTGCTTACTACACCACTCATGAGGTTCCCACTGTGTATCACTTATATATTTATATGCAATCTGTAACATACATACAAACATATGTGTGTGTGTGTGTGGTGAGAGAGACAGAGATACTGTATGTGTGCATGTGTGTAAATATATATATATATATATTTTATTTCCATGAACTTGCATCCTCATTCATACAGGTCCCATTGGAAATGGAATAGAGGAGTTATTGCAAAACTCACTTTTCATGTCAACCTGCTTTCCCTGACACACCGCGTAACACCATCAGGCCATGACATGCATGTGAACCAATTGTGAGATAGAGCTCTCCAGCCCATCACAATGTGTCCACCATGTGACAGAACACTGCACCATACCTTCCCAGGCTCCGAGCAGTGATGTGTTCCACCAATCCTTGTGCTGCCCAGCCAGCTCCCAGAGCTAATATCTGAAACTGAGTTGTCGGCACGGAAACACAGCATGCTACCCAATGGCCCAACAGCTGACCCTGCACACATTTCTCAGTAACTTTTAGGTGAGTCTATCAACCAATGATAATATGTAATTAATAACCCTGGCAAAAATGCATACATTGCAATTATTTATTTAATAGGTCTATTCTTTCAACAAGTCTACACATTATTATATTTCACTTTTCTGGGCATAATTACTTTATTTTTCTTAAAAATTTAGACAGTTAAATTCATTTTACTAGTTATTCATTTCAAATAGCATCTCTTTACCTTAAAGGCACAAATAGGTTTGTACAAAAAGTGAGGTATGGACTTAACAAGTCTGTGCTATTGACAAGGTTTTAAGTTGGCCTAGTGCAACAATGTAAGACTGAAAATTGTATTAGGCTGTAGTGCAGGGTGAGCAAATATCACCATGCATGATGTGCTGTGCCACCGTCTCTGGCAGTGGAGCTGTGGTAGATAAGTGACTGTTCATTTCTGTTGCAGAATACAGCCATTTCATTACCTAATGTATGATGCTATAGCAATGATAACATCACATTCTGAACATATAGGGGGTTTTGGATATAAAAGAGGGAAGGAACCAGATTCTAAGTATCAATAGAAATATTAATAAAAATCACCAAGAAGAGTGAATTCTCGGCAATCAGAGAAGTTCTGTGGTAGATTGAAGTTCTCTATGCAAAATCTCATGCCGCAGAATTCTAGGGGCCTTGGGTACTGGACTTCAGGAGGGCTTTGTCAAAATGGGAGAGTGCCTCAGAAAAGCACTCAGCAAACAGGCAAGAAGGAGGGTGGAGTAACAATGGGGAAACATCAAAACTGCCATCACAGAGGCAACAATCCTTTGTGTGAAGCAAATAAACAAATCAAAACAAAAGAAACAAGCATTTGTCAATGCGAATGTTGTCTCACTGGCATTGGCATTGGTAGTGCAGGAGTTAGAAATGCATAATAAGAATGGCAGTGAAGTATTGAACTGGCGTAACTACCCACCCTGCAGAGACTGACAGGTGTTGGGTGTGCCTTTAGGTGTCAGCTATAACGCTCATGCCATTGGCCTCACCCTACCCTGTAGACACTGACAAGTTATTGTGGTGTGCTTGGGGTCTTTGGGCCTCATACTTACCCCATTCCATAAGGAAATACACTGAGACGGTGCAGTATAGAGAATGGGGTGAACTGTAGGACCAAACACTCCACCGCACACCATGATGCCTTTCACTGGCTGCAGGGTGGTGTAGAATGGCTTGAGCATTACAGCCAATGATCCCAAGTCACACCCCAATGCCTGTCAGTCTCTACAGGGTGGGGTGTTACAGTTGGAAACCCTAACGTCGTATGGCTTTGTTGATTTTCACCCATATTTTCAAAATAGGTTTTTGTGACCCCATCTCATGAAAAGCGGCACAATCAGTTTGTTAGCTGAAAGGTGGTGCTGCACAGCGGCTATGCCATTTGGCGACACAGGGATGAAAACACATTCTGGGCAGGATGAGAAAAATGACAACTGTATTGTTCATGAAGAGGCGTAAAAATGGCAATGTTGAAAATCTGGAGTGAAAATATGAAAAATTGGTGAAGTCATGAGCATGCATAGAAACTGTGCAACATATGTCCGTAACCCAATTATTTTGGGGATTTTTCTAACCACATTTTCAACATAGGCATTTTGGACCTCCCTCATGAACAGTGGCACTGTGATTTTGTTAATGTGTCCCAAAAGTTGATTTCCACAGTGACTATGTCATTGTGTGCCACAGGTGCGAAAACACATTTTGGGCAGGATGTGAAAATGACAGCTGCACTGTTCATAAGGAGGTGTGAAAATGCCAGTGTTGAAAATCTGGCATGAAAATATTGAAATTTGTAGTTACAAGGATACATGGAATCTGGCGCAACTATACTTGTAACACAGTCATTTTATGGATTATCACCAAATTTTCAACATATGCATTTTAGGACCTCTGCTCATGAACAGTGTCACCGCTATCTTCTCAAACTGTCCTGAAAACTGATTTTGCACAGCAACGCGCTATTCCGTGCCAGAAGAGGAAAACACATTTCGGTCAGGATATGTAAAATTACAGCTGTACTGTTCATAAGGAGGTGTGGTAAAATGACAATTTTGAAAATCTGGAGTGAAAATATTACAAATTCATGAAGTTATGTGTGCGTGGAAACCGTGCAGTGCACTGTCAGAAACAACCATTTTTTGATTTTTTCACCAAATCTGCAACATAGGCTTTTGAGAGCTGCTCTCCATGATCAGTGGTACTGTCATTTCGTTACTTGGTCTGGAAAGGTGATTCCGTGCAGTGAGTGCAAAATCACCTTCCGGACCAATACGCCATGAAAGTGACTGAATTCATGAGGAGGGTCCCAATAACCCCATGTTGAAAAGCTGGTGCCAAAATTCTCCAAATGGCGAGAAATGCATCAAAGTTGAAAAACCCTATTTATGCCATTATACAGCTTACCAGCATTTCTTCAGTTCGTGGTCGACTTTGAACAGTGCAGAAGTGTTCCAGGTCCACTGAAGATCATCATGCCAGACTCGGAGGTAAGTATGGGCTGAGGGGTGGGGAGGAAGGGTCTGCAGAGGGTGGGCATGGGTTGGGATGGGGTCAGGAGATCGTGAGGAACTGTTTTCTTTTTACAGGTTAAAACAAACAAAAAGACAATGAGGGTCAGTTTTTTTTTTAGGTGTTTGGTACACTGGGTGGGCTCCCAGTCTACCACCTGCATAATGGAGAGGGACCATAGCCGATGGGGATTGGGACCTCCGTCGGCACAGAAATGGGTGGGGGCACACATGATGCAGAGGGGACTGGGCACTCTCTTGGCACACAGGACACATCGGGGCTGGTGACATTATGCTAACAGGGAGGGCTCCCCACAGGCAAATTAAACTAGGCAGGGTGGACAGAAGTCAGCAGGGATTGGGCCCTCCGTCAGCAAGGAAAGACTGTTGGGGGCACATGATGCCGAGGGGATTGGGCACCTCGCGACCGCACATGTAGAATGGGAGGGGGCATCATGCTGATGGGAGTGGGCTCCCGTCGGCAAATGAAGTGGCTGCGTAGTCAGTGCCACCATCTTTAGGTTAGGAAGTGCTTCACCAGCAAGGGCACGCAGGAGGTGCCACTGCATGACGAGCTTGGCTCTCATTGCAGCAGACCTTTCCTTAGATGTGCTTTGCAACATTACATGTTGCTGGTGTGGCACCTGCATGTTGCCTTATTGGGAATGAGGGACACACCTACTGATGTGTGCCCTGCATTCACCACAGTGACTGCACCTCCAAGTCTGCTGTTATTGCAATATGTTGGCTGGCGTGCAAGCAGCCAACATAAAATCACTATGGTTCTCAAAGGAGGTGGCAGGGAAGGTTAGGAGAAAAAGATGGCATTTAGGAAGTATAAGGAAACACAGAAGGAGCAGGGCAGAGAACTGTACCTATTAAGGCAGAAGGAAGCAGGAAGGCAGCAGAATAGCAAAGGCCCAAACTGAGGAAAGATAGCAAACTCGGTTAAGAAGGGGGATAAAACCTTTCATAGGTATACTAGGGTGTAGAAAGACAAAGGAGGGATAGTGAGGCTGAATAAAGGGATGGTGGGTGGGCAGAGAGGGACAGTGAAAAGCAGGGATACTGAACGAATACTTCCCATGGTATTCACAAAAAAGAGGAGGGGCGTGCTAATCCAATCAATAGAAGCACCTTGGATAGGGGTCAATATCAGTCCTTTCACAGAAGAAAGGGTTCTGAAAGAACACCTAAAACTGAAGGTGAACAAAGCAATGAGGGCCAACAGAATTCACCTCAGAATTCTAAAAGAAGTAAGGAAAACAAGTGACACCACTGACTACCCTTTTAACAAATCGTGGGAGGATGGTGTGGTACCTGAGGACTGGAGGAGGCTGGATGTGATTCCCTTCACAAAAGTGGGAGCAAGACAGAGGCAGGAAACTACAGACCTGTCAGTTTGACCTCTGTAGTAGGGAAATGATGGGATCACTTGAAGGAAAGAACTGTTGAGTACCTAGAGGCCAGTGGGGCACAGGACCCAAAGCAGCATGGATTCACATCAGGAAGGTCATGTCAGATGGATCTAATCAATTTCTTTGACTGGTGACCAAAGTAGTAGACCAGGAGGGGCTGTGGACATGGCCTACCTAGACTTTAGCAAGGCATCTGACACAGTCCCACACAAAAGATTAATAAACAAATTAGCTAGCCTGGGAGTGGGTCCCAGGGTGGTAGCCTGGGTAACACACTGGCTGGACAACAGGACACAGAAGGTAATAAACGGAGTCCACTCTGAAGAAAGGAGCGTTACTAGTGGGGTACCATAGGGTTCAGTACTGGGTCCGTCCTTTTAATGTCTTTATAAGTGGATTTGCAGAGGGACTGGAAGGAAAAGTATGCCTCTTTGCAGATGACACAAAGATCTGCAAAAGGGTTGATACACAAGGGGGTGGAAAGGATGAGAAGGGACTTGGCAAGGTTGGAGGAATGGTCAGGAGTATGGCAGCTTGGATTCAGTGCAAAGAAGTGCAAAGTAATGCACTTGGAAACAATAACCCAGGGAAGAGTACACCGTGGGGGAAGGGGTAGTAACAACAAAAGAAGGGACCTTGGGGTAATCATATGAGATGACCTTAAGGTTAGCAAGCAATGTGAAAAGGCAGTAGGGAGGGCTGGGGATACTGGGATGTATAGGGACAGGCATCACCAGTAGAAAACAGGAAGTTGTTATCCCTCTGTACAGACAGTTGGTGAGACCCCATCTGGAGATTGCATCCAGTTCTGGAGAAGCCATCTCTGCAAGGATATAGACAGGATGGAGGCAGCCCAGAGGAGGGCAACTAAAGTGGTGCAGGGTCTGCAAGAGAAGCAATATGAGGAGAGACTAAAGGAGCTTAATATGTATACCCTTGAGGAAAGGAGGAGGGGGACATGATGGAAACTTTAAATACCTCAATGGAATCAACAAAGTCCAAGAGAGTAGCATCTTTCAGAAAAAGAGATGTGCAAGAACAAGGGGACACAATCTGAAGATGGGGGGACGGTTCAAAGGCAATGTGAGAAAATATTTTTCACAGAGTGGCACATGGAACCGCCTTCCTGAGGAGGTTGTGGGTTCTAAAACTCTGGAAGAATTCAAGAATGCATGGGACAGACATAAGGCAATTCGTGTGTGGAGGGTAGGAAGAAATAGGCTGTTGGTTAACTTGGATCTGCAGCTTATCCAGTAGGTAGGAAATGAGCAGACTGGGTGGGCCAAATGGTCCTTATCTGCTGTCAAAGACTATGTTTCTAAGAATTCTTCCTTGATGGTATTTGAAGACAAGGGTAATGATATTGTTTAATATAATCATTTATTTCTTTGAATTTAGAGGACAGAGGTCAGAAACCATAACAAAAGGTTAAGTAAAAAGAATTCTTGTGCGGTCATGGCGTATATGTATTGCTGTATGTGTTTTCAATTCGGGAACCCAGGCGGAGTGTATTGTGTGGATCCCCACCAGCTTGACAATGGGGTTGGGCACTGCACGCCGGCATCATGGCAGGAGTAGGGGAGGTTCAGGACAAACAGCTCTATAAAAAACTATAATTTGGGGGTATGCAATGCTGGAGGGAGCTGCAGACGGACAAGGTCAACCAGAAAAAACAAATAAGTTAGAAAACACAATCAATAAAAAATAACTGGCCAATCAGGCAGGAGTGTGTGGGCTTGTTTGGGTCCCACAATGCTTGCTATAACACCAAGTACGTTACTGTAAGGTAGCACTCAACCAGTTTCCAGGTGCCACACAGCGAATAACAATCCCAGTAGTTTCAAAGTAGTTGGGCTAACTGAAAGAGACATCACAGCCTCCCGCAAGGCTTGGAAATTATAACATTTTTATTTTAAAACAGCACTGACACCCCATTCACTACTATTTTGTGCCAAATCAAGAGATTTATCAAGGCATAATTCATTACAAAAGTGTACCAGCATTTAAATCCCTCCCTTAAAGTGGTATAACCCCAATTTTGCTTGGGGCTGCAATTCAAATCAATCAATTCAAACCCACAGTAGCACTTAGATTGTATATGCATATATGATAACTCACAAATCATCAAAATACAATAAAATACACATTCATATGGTTTTATGCCTGGGGTAAGGAAAGGGAGAAGGGGAAGAGTCTATATACAAAATATACAATTTATGCAAATTTTGCATACTCAAAATTTTCAGTGAAGTAAAGGATTCTTATAAATATGGTTCTAGCTGAAATAATTAATTAGGTCCAGGTGCAACCCCAGCTCTCAATTTAAACTGCCAAAAGGTATCCTTTTGTAACAAGGGTTTATGCAAATCACCTCCTTGTGGTACCAATGTGACTTTTCAATCCCCAAAATGCTGAACCTATGTTCCATTTGATGACACTACGATAATGTCAAGGCATTTTTCACATCCTTTTGAATTTTCCTCAAATGTTCACCTATCCTCTGTTTAAATTTATGACTTGTTTTCCAGTGTAAAACTGTTGAGCTTATATGTACCTAAATACAGTACACCCAAGTGGTGTTAAATTCAATGTTATTTTTAGTTTATTTAGTTTTGTTTACCGAGTAAGTGCACTAGACAAATCCTGCCTATTTTCAGGCACGACCTGGGGAGAGGGATACAGATGAATGCCAACTGACCCTGGAACCAGATTAAGCTGTGACAATTAGACTTTTTTTTAACCAGGAGAAACACACTGTGGCCTTGTCCACACTAATCCGCTTGGTCCGTAACGGATGCAATCCGTTACAGCCGGGAGCGGTGCAGTGCGCCCACACCTCGGTGGTGTCCATTACAGGACCAGCACTGCCGGTCCACTACACGGGAGCCAGGCGCCGTTAGCGGCGGCGCTTGATCCCACAATGCAGCTGTAGCTGGGCTTCGGTCCCTGCGGGGACGTTACCACCCGCCCACACTACCACCGGTAATGTTACCGAGTAGGATTAGTTTATACCGTTGTTGAAACCACCTCATATGTGGTTTCAACAACGGAAATAGAAAACGCCTCCTGTAACGTTACAGGTGTAAACGCAAAACCATTGCGGTAACGGTTTGGGCACTCTGTAATGTTATAGAGGCGAGTGTGGACAGGGCCTAAGCTGGAAGCTTGTTTGCAGGTGCGACCTGGGAGCACAGGAAGTTAAGTGACTTGCTCAGTGTCACACAGTATGCAAGTGGGGGCTGTGGGATTCAAACCCAGGTCTCCAAGTTTGCAGCTCAGAGCCTTAAACCACTGTGCTATACTGTCTCCTAATTTATTAACATTTGTCACAAACAATTCATCATAAATGTTGTAATGTGTGTGCAAAATTTTAAATTTCTATATTTACAGTCACAACCAAATACATGGTCAAATATTTCCTGACATTTCTGTGATATTTATAGGAAATCTCCTGCTTTCTGCAGTTCCACAGTAGGGGCAGAATAGAGAAGCTCTTTAGAAATTTCACAAAATATCTGGAAATATCTGACCATGTCTCTGACTACTACTGTATGTCACAAACGCACTAAGCAGGTCAGACCCTCTGCTCCCACAGTGCCAACCTCTGAGTGCAGTATTGTGAATAGGTAACAGACAGGGTAACCCTCCTGTCTTCTTGTGGGTCCACCTTATGCTGAAGGCATCAAATGTACAGGCTCAAAAAATCTGCTCTTCGGGGATGCCAGATATCTTTCACTAAGGGCACCTAACCAGGTATCCAAAAGTGAACCCTTAAAACTCTATAAAAGACCTTAGGTATATTCTTACCTTTTCCAGTTTAGTACACCATCAAGCTTTGAACAGTTTTGTCAGTCTTAACCATCTATAAGTCACATGCAAAAGAACTTCAAGACACACCCAGGCAGTCTTTCAAAATATTTTTACTAAAATGAATAAACATATGTAAATGTAAACACAGAACACTATATCAAAAAGCATAGAAGAAGCACTTAGAAGAAAACAAAGAAAACTACAAACTCCTACCAACATACAGTTAGACTTTTTCTATCTAATGTATTACCTCTTTACAGTGCTTACGTTAGATCTTGTTTCTTAAGAGCCCAAAAAGAAACATCACTCAGATGAAACACAGAATGCAATTTAAAACTGTGTTTCCACCAATTCTATGATGTCATCTAGTTCCTCCTTTTAGAATATAAAAATTATGCAAACAATGATCTTCCTGTCAAGAGATATTTTAAATACTGTGACTTCAGCAAAAACTAATTGCCCATTATGACTCCTTAATTAACATCCTCTTTGTTCTCGAGCAGTTCCTCTTCCCAGGCCACATCAAAGGATTTTTATGACTTTTCACACCATGGTATAAAATGTTTTCCTCTAAGACGCTCATAAAAGTTTACGAGCCCTATATCCTGGTAGCAGGGTCAGTTCTAATTAAGATCTCTAGTCCTTTAATTACCTCCTGGCCTCAGGTTAATATATCCTGCAGCTTCTCTGAAACCTGGGGAGACCCATCGCACAGCTGCCTTATGGAGACAATCACACACTACATTTTTATATTACAAATGTCATAGAACAATCATAATCAGCTAGCCAAGTGTCTCAATCCTCCCCACCTAGACTGAATCTGGGGCTCTGTTCCTGCATGGGATGAGCTTCCCAAGTCAGTTCACTCTTCATATACATGCAACAGGACATCGGCATTCTGACTGGTAGCTACAGCCCTATGTAAGATTATCATGTCATACCTTTGCAAGGCAAGACTCCATCTTAATAGTCTACCATTAATTTTTCCCATTTGGGTCAGCCAAACCAGGGGTTGTGGTCCATTTGTACCTCAAAATGCTGCCCATATAAGTATGGCTCTAACTTCTTTCGTCCCACACTATGGCAAGACACTCTTTTCTACAGTAGAGTAGGCCTGCTCCCCGGGAAGTAACTTTTTACTCAGGTACACTACAGGGTGATCTTTCCTTGGTTGGATGTCTGACTCAGTACTGCCCCAATAACCACATCTGAGGCGCCAGTCTGAACTATAAGGAGTCTGCTATAGTCAGGACTTGTCAATACAGGAGCACTGCACAGTGCCTCCTTCAGTCTGGTAAGGCTTTCACAGGCTGGTTCCCAGGTAATTTTCTTAGGCATCCTTTTCTTTACCAGGTCAGGTAGGGGAGCAGCCAGGGCACTGTAATTGGGTACAAATTTCCTATAGTACCCTGCTGTCCCGAAAACTCCTGACCTGCTTCTGCATTTCTGGTCTGGGCCATGCCTTGATCACCTCTATTTTACTTGGTTAGGATGGATCTGACCCGGCCTACAACATGCCCAAGGTATGCCACTTCAGCCATGGCCACCTGGCACTTCTCAGCTTTGACAGTGAGCCCGACCCTCTGTATCCTGTCCAGCACTTCCCTAAGGTGGACAGGTGTTTCTCCCAGATGGCATTAAAGATGGCAATGTCATCCAGGTACACCATGGTGTTCCTCAGCACCATCTAACACCTGGTTCACCAATGTTTGAAAGTGGCGGGTGTTCTTCATTCCGAAGGCATTACTTTAAATTCAAATAAGCCTATCGGAGTGATGAAGGCCGACCTCTCCTAGCTCTGTGAGTTAACTTGACCTACCAATACCCCTTTGTCAGGTCAATAGTCATAAGGTATGTCACCCCTCCTAATTTGTCCAGGAATTCATCCGCCCGGGCATCGGGTGGTGTCTGACTTGTGACTGCATTCAGTCCACGATAGTCCACACAGAAATGAGAGAGCCATCTGGCTTGGGCACAAGGACTATGAGTGAGGCCCAGGGGCTGTGGGATCTCTGGATTACCCTAAATCCAGCATTTCCTCCTCCTCCCTCCTAATGTCCTTTTGGACAGCCTCTGACACCTGATATGCTGTCCGCCATATGGGCATCTGAGTCCCTGTCTCCACATCGTGCACCGCTAAGGGGTTAGTCCAGGCTTGGTGCTAAACAGGGGGCAAAGTCTGCTAAAACCTCCTTACTTCCTGGATCTTGTCTGGGGCCAGCTGGGAGACAATTTAACTACCTCCACAGAGGACTCCTACTTGCTTTCTTCCAACAAATCCAGAAAGGGGCTCCTTCGTCCGTCCACTCCCCAGGTCTACATAATGCAAACACCATGTCAGCCCTATTAGCATATGGCTTCATCATGTTGACATGGTACATTCTCTCTGTCTGTCTTCTGTCAGGTAACTCTATGATACAGTTCATGTCATTTACCTTCCTAACTACTTTGTACGGTCCTGCCCACTCAGCCTGCAGCTTGTCTTTCTGGACGGAATAAGGACCATGACTTCCTGACCCACCGTGTACGAAGAGCAGTGGCTCTGTGGTCATACCACACTTTTTGTTTCTGTTGGGCAACTGCCAGCTGCTCTGGGCTGTCCCATAAGCTCCTTCAGCCTTTCCTAAACCTAAGGAAGTAATCCACTATGGGAGTTCCTTGAGTGGTGTGCTTGCCTTCCCAGTCCTCCCAGATCAAGTCTAGGGGCCATGTACCGGCATCCATATAAGAGTTCAAAGGGGAAAATCCTGTTGACTCTTGGGGCACCTCCAGTATACAAACAACAGGTGGGAAGATATTTCTCCCGTCCCTCCCATGCTGTTCAGCAAATGCTTGGAGCACTGACTACAGGTACCATTAAATCTTTCCACAAGCCCATTGGCTTGTGGGTGATAAAGGTGTTGTGCATCTCTGCACCACCCACACTTCTCCCACAAACATTTCATCAGGTCCGACATGAAGGAACCCCTCGATCGGTGATAACTTCCTGTGGCAACCCATTACGGGAGAAAATCCCAGGCAAGGCATCTGCCACCTTGTCTGTCATCAGTGAGGATAGGCGCCTGCCTCAGGGTACCGGTGGCATAATCCACCACAGTCAGGATGAACCTCTTCCCGGAGGAGCTGGGGTTATTTAAAGGCCTCACAATATCCATTCCCACCTCTGAATGGCTCCTCCACTTTGGGCAATGGAATTAGGGTGGCTTGGGTCTTCTTACCTGCCTTCCCTATTTCTTGGCACCAGTGACAAGACCTGCAATACTCTTTCACCTGCTGGGTGAAGTTGGGCCAATAGAAATTCTGTGCCAATTGCTGTGCAGTGAGCACGATTCCCAGAATGACCAGACAAGGGAATATCACGTGCAATCTTGAGTAACTGCTCGTGATACCCTGGGGAATGACAAGCTGCCTGCCTATCACCCCTCCGTCTGTACAGCCAGAGTATACATCAGTCCATTTTCCCAATAAGCGTTATATTTACCATCACCTCCTGTGCTCCATCAGATTCTGCCCAAGCCCTCAGCTTCTCTGAACTAGGATCACTTTTCTGAGCAGCTGCAAACTCCTTACATTCCCAAGGTATGGGACAGGTCCCTTCAGTCTCTAAACTGGGGTCCCTAGCACTAGCATCAGGGCACGAGGATAACTGTCATCCCTAACCCTCTGACAATGGGTCACCCTCCTTCTTTGGAGTAACCCTCCATAGCTGTGTGGTTAACTGCTACTAGGAAATTTCTACCTCTTTTCATTAGTCTCCAGATCAGGAGACACAGACTGGGGAATCGGCCTCCCAGGGATTTCAACATTGGCTTCTGTGGGGTCCAGGGAACTACAATTTCCCCTTCCGCTTGGCTATGGGTAACTGCACACACCATCCCATTTGAGATTGTTGCTAAGGATGATGTCAACTGCTAACATTTTGGCTACAGCCACCTGTTGCACAGTTCCCCTGTTTCACCCCAGTCTAGGAGAACACTAGCAAGGGCAATGTTTTCTCCTCACCAGTAAAGTCTTGTACAGTTACAAATTCATTGGGTATAAGCTGACCAGGCTCTACCAGATCCCCTTTACCAATGTCAGGGATGCCCTGTGTCCCTAACCCTTGTGTCTGTACACCATTCACCGTGACTGGGTGCATGTGTTCCCTCATGTTCACAGGCATGCTTCCAGGGACACACAAACAACCCACTTCTTTCTTTGGGTATTGCTTGCCCTTTGGGACCCTGTCTGGCAATATGCCCAGTTTCTTTACAGACCAACATTCATTTCTTTTCTCAGAGAAATCTTTTCTCTGAAACCTGGTGCTAACTGGTTTCGTGGAGACAGTGAGGGTTTTAGCTGCCCTGAAGGTGAGCTTTTCCCTTCTCTCTGCCACACCTCGCCCATTCACTCTCAGAGCTGGTCTGCTCTTGGCATAGCGGTCTGAGAGTTTAGCAGCCTCTTGCACTATTTTGGGATCTTGATCCTCCAGCCAGGTTTTCAGCTCTGCTGGACATGCCCAAAAAACTGTTCTAACAAAATAGCATTTTCAATTTATCTACAGAGTTTGCTTCAATTCCTTCCCACCAATGTTTTAAAAACTGACATTGTTTCTGGCTAGCTCCTCGTAGCTCATATCAGGGCTTCTCCTGAGCTTACAGAATTTAGCTCTGTATGTTTCAGCAGTTAAATCAAACTTTTTAAAAGTGCAGCTTTAAGTTTGCTGTAATCATTACTGTCCTCATTGTCTATTTGACCCATGCATCCTGAGCTTTGTGTAAGTAGCGGGATAGCTGGAAGCTCCAGGACCCTCTAGAATTTTAGCCTTAATACAAACTTTTTCAAAGCAATTTAAAAAGGCATCCATATCCTCCCGCTTAAATTCAGCTATCAATTTGGAATTCAGTTTGTAACCCAGTCCTGTAGTTCCAGTTAAACCCAAGTCACTTACCTGCTCTGGTGCTGGTGGTTGGAGCTGTAGCTTCTCCAGTTCATGTCGCCTCTGGGTGTTCACGCACCTCACATTCAGCTTCTTGCTGTTCTTGCTCCCTCTTCTCCTCTGCGCTCACTGCACTCCGCGCTTCACGGTCAGCCTCCCGCTGTTCTTGGTCAGCCTCTCACTGTTCTTGCTCCTCCTCTTGCCAGATTCTCATTCAGCCTCCCTCTGGAACTCCAGCTCCATTTCTGCAAACTCAATCTGCAGCCTGATTGCTTCTGGCTCCAGAATGTTGGTGACCTTCTCTGCTGCTGTGGCCTTTCGCTAGCACTGGCCCAGGCCCTGCTGTCATCCTCACTGGATCTGGACACTGCACTGGCAGCTGGCCCTCCATATTCAAGGTTGGTATTTTACAGTCAAGTTTGTGACTCGATGTCTGGGCATCTGCTGCCATCAGGGCATCCATGAGGTTCTGCTTGGTGGCTCTCCCTCATAAAGGACTCCTCTGTCCTGGTACAACTGCCTCAAGTAGTCTATAGTGTGCGGCTATAGTTGGAAACCATCTTCTTCTCTAACTATAGTATCTCCAACTTGCACTTTAGAAAAAAAGCAGGTAGGAACTCGACTGTTAGCAAATTATATAGTTCTGTTTCCTTTTTAAAAATAAATCACTGCCTTTTTTTTTTGCAAGTGAGCTGTACAGTATTGTTGACACACTGAACAGTTAAAGCTTGTGCTACCAAATTTATCTGCAACGCTGCCAACCAATCTGTCACAAATGCACTCAGCAGGTCGGGCCCTCTGCTCCCACAGAGCCAACCTCCGAGTGTAGTACTGGGAACAGGTAACAGACAGGGTAACCCTCCTGTCTGCTTGTGGGTCCAAATCACCTTTAGTCTCAGTTCTGGGAGGATTCAAACTGTGAACCTTATGCTAGTGTACCAAATGTACAGGCTCAGATAATCTGCTCTTTGGGGGATGCCAGATATCTTTCACCTAAGGGCACCTAACCAGGTATCCAAATTGAACCTTCAAAACTATAAAAGACCTTAGGTATATTATTACCTTTTTCCAGTTTTACAACACCATCAAGCCCTTCAGAACAGCTGTCATTTTAACCTCAGATACATCACATGCAAAAAGAACTTTAGATACACCTAGGCAGCCTTTTTAAATATAAAGGGTACTTTACTTAAAGAGGATAAAAGCATGAAAATGTAAACACAAAACAATATATAACAAAGCATACAATCACTTAAAAGAAAAGCAAAGAAAACTACAAAACTCCTACAAACATATAGTTAGACTTTTCTATCTAATGTATTACCTCTTTACAGTGCTTAAGTTAGATCTTGTTTCTTAACAGCCCAAAAGAAAATGACACTCAGCTGAAACACAGAATACAGTTTAAAACTCTGTGTTTCCACCCCTTCTATGATGTCATCTAGCTCCTCCTTTGAGAATATAAAATTATACAAACAATGATCTTCCTGTCAGAAGATATTTTAAAATACTGCACTTCAGTAAAATGAATTTCCCAATATGACTCCTTAATTAACTTCCCTTTTGATCTCGAGCAGTTCATCTTCCCAGGGCACATCAAAGGATTTTATGGCTTTTCACACCATGGTATAAAAAGTAAGACATTATAAAAGTTTACGAGCCCTATATCCTGGTAGCTGGGTCAGCTCTAATTAAGTCTCTAGTCCTTTAATTACCTCCTGGCCTCAGGTTGATATATCCTGCAACTTCTCTGAAACCTGTTGGGGATCCCTGGCACAGCTGCCTTATGGAGACAATCACACACTACATTTTATATTACAAATATCATAGAACAATCATAACCAGCAGGCTAGGCGTCACACTGTACATGTACTTTTGGCAAACAATTGGCACACACACAGTAATATCTTTGTAAAACTATGTGTAATCCTGTCACCAACATTAGTGCCTCTCCAACAGACAAACTATTGTCCACCTGAAGTGACATGTACAAGTTTATTTTCAGTGTGAAAATGTCCAATTATTCCAATTTGTGGAAAGTTGTGTAATGTGCTGTTTTAAAATATTTTTTTTGTCTTTCCCAAGCATTACACAGAAACACAGAATTTGATGGCAGATAAGGAATGCTCGCCCACCTAGTCTGCCCATTTCCTACTTACAGGATAAGCTGCAGATCCTAGTTAACCAACAGCCTACTTCCTCCTACCCCCACTAGAATTGCCTTATGTCTGTCCCATGCATTCTTGAATTCCCACTGTTTTTGACCCCACAGCCTCCTCAGGAAGGCCGTTTGATGCATTCACAACCCTCTCAGTGAAAAAATACTTTTCTCATTATCTCTGATCCATCCACCCCTCCAAATTGACCCCTCGTTCTTCCATATCTCTTTTTCTGAAAATGCCACCCTCTTGGAATTTGTTGATTCCTTTGAGGTACATAAAAGTTTCTATCATGTCCCTCCTCCCTCCTTTCCTTGAGGGTATCATATTAAGCTCCTTTAGTCTCTTCATATGGCTTCTGGTACAGACCCTGCAACATTTTAGTTGTCCTCCTCTGGACAGCCTCCATTCTGTCTATGTCCTTGCAGAGTTGGGGTCTCCAGAACTGCATGCAGTACTCCAGATGGGGTCTCGCTAACTGTCTGTACAGAGGATAACAACTTCCTGTTTTCTACTGATGATGCCTCTCCTATGCATCCCAGTATTCCCCAGCTCTCCTTACTGCCTTCTCACATTGCTTGCCCACCTTTAGGTCATCTGATATGACTACCCCAGGTTCATTTCCATTTTTGTTGTTGTTAGTATCTCACCCCCATTGTGTAATCTTCCCTGGGTTTTTATTTCCAGGTGCATTACTTGCACTTCTTTATGCTGAATCTAAGCTGCCATACATTTGACCATTCCTCCAACCTTGCCAAGTCCCTTCTCATCCTTTCCACCCCATCTTGTGTATCAACCCTATTGCAGATCTTCATGTCGTCTGCAAACATACAGACTTTTCCTTTCAGTTCCTTTGCAATATCACTTATAAAGACATTAAAGAACCAGTTCAGTACTGAATCCATGGTAGCCCGCTAGTAACTCCCTTTCTTCAGAGTGGACTCTGTTTACTATTACCTCTGCATCCTGTTGTCCAGCCATATGTTTACCAAGGCTACCCTTTGTGTGGGACTGTGTCAAATGCCTTGCTAAAGTCTAGGTAGGCCATGTCCACAGCCTCTCTTTGATCTACTACTTTGATGATCCAGTCAAAGAAATCTATTAGATTCATCTGACATGACCTTCCCGCTGTAAATCCATGCTGCCTTGGGTCCTGTGCCCTACTGGCATCTAGGTACTCAACAATTATTTCCTTCAGAAGTGATTCCATCATTTTCCCTACCACAGAGGTCAAACTGAGAGGTCTATAGTTTCCTGCCTCTGTTTCACTCCCAATTTGTGAAATAGAATCACAGCTGCCCTCCTCCAATCCTCAGATACCACCCCATCCTCCCATGATTTGTTAAAGAGGGTGATCAGTGGTATCACTAGTTCTCCCTTATTTATTTATTTAATTAATTTTAGTAACTGGGTAGGCCCACTGAGTCCAGTAATGGTCCCTTTTCAGGGTGACCCGAATTAATTACAGATACAGCAGAAATGTAACAATTGCAGAGATACAGAGACAGTATTTTACATTAACACAATGCTGGTACAACACTTAACAAAACTCAAGACTTTGCAACACTTGCTAGATACACTCATGTACATTTGTGGGTACAACCACTCACTATTTATACAATTAACTTACATTTACATTTGTGAAGTTCAACCAACCCTGAATGATTTAATTTGAGAAGACGTGCTGTTGAAGTCTGGGTGAATCTCATCAGGCCCCATTGCTTTGTCCACCTTCAGTTTTAAGAGTTCTTCAGAACCCTTTCTTCTGTGAATGGATTGGTATAGACCCCACTACCCAAAGTATTTCTATTGTTTGGTTTAGGTACATCCCCTCATCTTCTATTGTGAATACTGAGCAGAAGTATTCATTCAGTATCCCTGCTTTTTCACTCTCACTCTCTGTCCACATTCCTCCCTTTATTAAGCCTCAGTATCCCTCCCTTAGAATTTCTTCACTCCCTAATGTATTTATAAAGAGGTTTTATCCCCTTTTAACAGAGTTAGCTATCTTTTCCTCAGTTTGGGCCTTTGCTAATCTGACTGCCTTCCTGCTTCTTTCTGCTTTAACTGATATACAGCAGTTCTCAGTGGATCAGGGAGGTTGAGGGTTGCATTGGTAGAAGGGCTGACATCTGAGAGTATCAGGGGCACCCACAGAAAAGAACACTCGGTCAAGGGAGGGATTAGGGAAGGGGCAAACTAGACAGGGAGCCAGCTGATGAAGGGTGCACTCTAGTAGGGCCTAGCAAAAGAAGAGCAGCAGT
The DNA here is from genome assembly GCA_016271365.2 of Neoceratodus forsteri. Classification (NCBI taxonomy): domain Eukaryota; kingdom Metazoa; phylum Chordata; order Ceratodontiformes; family Ceratodontidae; genus Neoceratodus; species Neoceratodus forsteri. Next base: position 42,107,841 of record CM057455.1, read on the forward strand.
AGGCAGGAGGGAGGAGAAACACATAGTAATGCAAATAGGGAGTGAACATTTTTTTTTTTAGTCATTTAACCAGGAGTAGTACACTAAGCTGAAAGCTTTTTACAGGAGCAACCTGGGAGCACAGGAAGTTAAGTGACTTGCTCAGGGTCACACAGTATGCAAATGGGAGCTGTGGGATTCAAACCCAGGCCTGGTCTGCTGGATGTCACCAGATTTGCAGTCAGAGCCTTAAACCACTGCACTATACTGCCTCCCAAACATGTTTGCTATACTAGGACACATGGGAAAGAGGAGGACGAGGGAGGTGATCGTGCAAGGGATAGTGCTCATGAAGAGGAGGGAGTGAGGGGCATTACTAGTGAGAGACTGAGAGCAGCGTGGCAGGGGAGCAACAACACTCAGGAGGTGAGGAGGGAGAGGAGGTTGGCAGTCAAACAGGAGGAAGGGAGGGTCTCAATCGAGAGGGGTGGGGGAAGACACTGGGGCAAATGGTAAAGTGCCATCTTGAGTGGTCCTGGGAATGAGAACCTGGTAGAGGGGTGGCAACGTCACAAGGAAAGAGAAGGGGGTCTACTGGTTTTGGGGACTCCTGTAATCAAGGGGATCAGATGGGGCAGCAAGGGGAGAGGCACAGTCAGGTATGGGTGGAGTCCATAAAGGCAGACAAGGCAGGCAGGCAATCCTAAGGTGCACAAGGAGGGGTAGGAGGAAACTGCACATTGTGGTACATGTGGGAACAAATGACCTAGTGGGGAAACAGTGGAGGTAACAAGGGAGGTCTGAGGAAGTGGTAAGGTTATGTGAGGAGACTGGGGGAGTCTGTGGCCTTCTAGGAGGAGCTCCCAGTACCCTGCACAAGCACAGTGAAGGAGGATGAAGAGTTGAGAGCATGTTTGGTAGAATGGTTTCAAACAAGGGGTGTGTGGGTGGGAGGCTGGGGCAGTACCTGGGATAAGAACAATCTGTTTACAAGGACAGGCTGCACCTGAGCGGGGAAGGAAGGAGGTATTAAAGCAAGATCTGGTCAGGTATATTACACAATCGTGGATTTAAACTAGTTTGTGGGTGGCAAGTGGACAGCAGGTAGGCAGGGATCTGATAGAGCGGAGTCACACCTCAACCCCAGGCTAGCAGGGAAGGATCTGGGCCGTAAAAGGAAGAAAGTAGAAGGGGCAGGAGGATGGAAGGTGATGAAGGGAAGGGGGCAGGATGGAAGGTGGTCTTGCTGAACATGAGAAGCTTAGGCAACAAATCAGCTGAGCTACAGGCACTACTGGTAGTGTGGAGGGTGGAATATGCGGCTGTAGGAAATGTGGGCAACCAAGCACCGGACTGGGATCTGGCAATCCTAGGGCAATATATACAGGAAGGACCGTGAGAAGGGGGTGGGGTGGCAGTCTATGTGAGGGACAGGATCAAATGCACAAGGGAGGAGGGAAGGAAAGGAGAACAGAGGCAATCTGGCTGCAGCTTCTAGACTCAAGGGTAGGAAACTGAAGTCTGGTGGTATACAGGCCACTGTCCCAATCTGAAGAGTTTGACAGGAATTAGCAGGACAAATCTGAAAAGTATGTAGAAAAGAGAAGGTGGTCAATGTGTGATTTCAACTTGCTGGGGTTGACTGGAGCATTCTGGTCACCTAGTGCTAGGACGATCCAGTAGGGTCCCCTGATGCAGTTGGTCAGTGGACCTAATAGGCTACAGAACACTTTAGATCTGGTATTGTTGAATGGGAGGCAGTAAAGGAAATAAGGATGGAGGACCCACTAGCAGACAGAGATCACCAAACGGTATGGTTTAATATCATGATGTGCAGGAAGCCAGAGAACCTCAGTAACCCGGTGATAAACTCAGGGGCAGACTTTGGAAGGATGCAGGAAGTACTCAATAAGAAACTGGAGGGCATAACATAAGGCAGGAAATGGACATGGAGCAGAAATGGAATATTATTAAATGGGGATTACAGAGGCAACATAAGCCTGCACCAAGACATAGAGTAAGAGGAGCAGAGCAAGTAAACCATGCTGGTTGAACAACGATGTAGTGGAGGAGGGAGGGCAAAACAAAAGGTGCACCAGAGGTATAGAAGAACGGGAAGGAAGAGGACAGGGAGGAGTATGCAAGATGGTCCAAGGAGGTGACCAGAAAAGTGAGAAGCCAAGGCCCAGAGGGAGCTGAGATTAGCGAGGGAATTAAGGGGGTAGAAAGATTTTTCAGATAAATCAAGGAGAAAAGGAAGTGCAAGGACACAACAGTGAGAATAAAAGGTGGGCAATGGACAGAAAAGGAGGACGAACAGGTGGAAGCACTGAATAAATACTTTTCTCAGTGTTCATGGAAGAAAAGGGGACCACTACCATGGGTTGATAGGGTGGGGACAGGGGAGAGGAGGCAACAGATGGAAGGATTGAGGGAGTGGAGTCCTAGAGGGACTGAGGGGCACTGAGGGCAGACAAGGCACCAGGGCCAGATGGTATCCACCCCAGGGTGCTGAGAAAGATGGTAGGTGTTGGCGGCCACTGGCAGATCTGTACAGCACCTCACCAGAGTTGGGATGTGTGCCATTGGTCTGGAGGATGGCACATGTGGTGCAGATTACATGACAGCGATGGACCATAGGATGGAACCAGATAATTATCATCCAGTAAGTCTCACCTCACTCATAGTGTGAAAACTCATGAAACTATACTAAAGGAGAGACTGGTGTATACTGAGGACAACAGCCTCCAGGATGTGAGGCAGCATGGGTTCATTTCAGGAAGTCCTGTCAAACCAACCTGATACAGTATTATGACTGGGTGACAGGTGAGCTGGATAAGGGTCATGCAGTGGATGTCCTTTACTTGGACTTCAGTAAGGACTTTGATTCGGTGCCTCATGAGTGGCTTGGGAGGAAGCTAACTGATGTAGGGCAAAATGATGAACTGGATTACAAACTGGCTGAGTGGGAGGCTGCAACAGGTGGTGTTGGTGGGAGGGGGCTCTACTCTGAAGCCAGTGATGAGTGGGTTGCCACAGGGCTCTGTGTTGGGACCAGTATTATTTGGGCTCTTCATATCAGACATTGCACACTGGGAGGTGAGCAAGTTAAGTCTGTTCAGAGACAACACCAAAATGGGAGCAGTGATGGATGGAGAGGAGGGATGGAAGCAGCTGCATGGTGACCATAGCAAAGTTAGAGGAGTGGTCTGAGCATTGGCAGCTGGGGTTCAATACAAAGAAGTGTAAGGTTATGCACTTTGGGATGAAGAACTCGAGGACAGACAACCGACTGGCGGGGGTTAAGCTAGGGATCACTGAGGAGGAGAAGGACCTGGGGTAATGGTTACAGGGACCATGAACAATAGTGCCCAGTGCAGGAGAGCAGCTGAAAAGCAAACAAAATGCTGGGATGCATAGTAAGGAGTTTTTGTCCACCCTGGAAACAGGAAATGGGACAGCCATATGAACTAGGGTTGTCTACAGACCTCCAGACCAGGGAAGGGACACAGACACATTACTGTTAGAAGATATACAAAACATGACAGCTAAAGGGAGGTTCTGATAATGAGAGACTTCAACATGCAGATACAGATTGATTAAAACCAGCAGGAACATGTGCCAGAACTAGACACATAGTGGATTCCTTGCAGGAAGAGGCCTCAAACAACTGGTAGAACAACCCAAAAGAGACAGGGCTATCCTAGACTAATACTGACTAATGGGGAAAGGATCACAAATCTCCAGGTAGAAGGTCACCTGGGGCCAGTGACCATCACATGGTATGGTTCAATTTGCCACTAGAACTAAATCATCCCATTCCAAGGCAAAATTATGGGACCTCAGAAGAGCTGACTTTGATAAGATGGCCAACAGAGTTAAGCTAGCCCTGGCAAGAAGAAATACAGGTGAGGGGTACAGGCAAAGTGGGCAAGCATTAAGGATGCAATACTTGAAGCAACATCACATTGTGTTAAGACAGAAAGCAAAGCAAAAGAAGGAAAGCACTTTGGGTTTCAAAACAGTAGCAGAAAAGGTCACAGCCAAAAGGCTGGCCTTCAAGAAATATATGAGAACACAGGGATCGAAGATAGGAGGATTCCAAACTTCCCAAAGGGAAGCAGGGAAGGCAGTAAGCAGCAAAGGCCCAAACCGAGGAAACACTAGCATGAACAGTAAAGAAGGTGACAAGACTTTCTAAAGATACATCAGTGAAAGGAGAAAGTCAGAGGGTATTACTAAGATCAAAGGGATAAGGGGAGTGTGAGGAGGAGGAGGACCAAGGAAAAGCATCAATTCTAAATAGATACTTCTGCTCAGTATTTATTGAGGAGAAGGCAGGGCAGGGCTCACAGCTCAGCACCATGGACACGGGGGAGGTGCACTAGTCCCTTCACAAAATAAAGGGTCCTACAAGAGCTCGCTAAGCTCAGGGTGGACAAGGCAATGGGACCTGATGGCATACATCCCAGGGTACTAAAGGAGCTAAGGGTGGAACTAGCAGAGCCATTATCAGAACAGTTTAGTGAGTCTCTGAGCACAGGAGGTCCCAGAAGACTAGAGAAGAGTCATATGATCCCACTCCACAAGAGTGGAAGCAGAGAGGAGGAAGGAACTACAGACCAGTCAGTCTTACCTCAGTAGTGGGCAAGATTATAGAGGCACTTAAGGAAAGGATGGTGCAACACCTGGAATCCATAGGACACAGGATCCAAGACAGCATGGGTTTACAACAGGAATGTCCTGTCAAACTAATCTCGTAGATTTTTTTGACTGAGTATCCAGAGTGATGGACCAAGGGGAGCAGTTGATGTTGCCTACCTTGACTTCAGCAAAGCTTTCGATACTGTTCCACACAGAAGATTGATTAATAAGCTGGGTAGGCTTGGCTGGGTCAGACGTTGGTCAACTGGGTGGCAAACTGGTTAACAGGCAGAAAACAGAGAGTGGTGGTAAATGGTATACAGTCGAAGAGATGAGTCACAAGGGGTACCTCAGGGATAAGTCCTGGGGCCAGTTCTTCAATATCTTCATCAGTGACATTGCAGATGGACTGAGGGTAAAGTTTGTCTGTTTGCAGATGACACAAAGATCTGCAACAGAGTAGATGATCCAGATAGGGTGGGCAGAATGAGAAGAGATCTGGATAAACTGGCAAAATGGTTGGAAGAGTGGCAAATGGGGTTTAATACAAAGAAGTGAAAGATCATGAACATAGGGAAGAGAAACCCTGAAGCCACCTATAGGTTGGGAGGAGCTGCTGGCAATCACAAGGGAAGAAAGAGACCTGGGCATCATCATCACAGATGACCTGAAATCATCCAAGCAGACCACTGAAGCAGTAGGTAAGGCTAGAGGATGTTGGGGTGTATTAGTAGGGTATCGCAAGTTGTGAGAGGGAGGTAATAATCTCTTTACAAGACACTGGTTAGGTCCCATCTGGAGTACTGTGTGCAGTACTGGAGGCCACACCTGCACGAGGACATTAACAAAATAGAGACAGTCCAAAGATGGGCAACCAAATGGGCAGGGACTGCATTAGAAAACATGAGGACAGATTAGCAGAGCTCAATATGTATACCCTAAAGCAAAGGAGGGAGAGAGGTGATATGATCAAAACATTCAAACATCTTAAGGGCATTACAAGGTGAAAGAGTCTAACATTTTTACCTTTTGTTTTACCAGGAGAGACACACTAAGCTGACAGCTTGTTTACAGGTGCAACCTGGGAGCACAAGGAAGTTAAGTGACTTGCTCAGGGTCACACAGTATGCAAGTGGGGCTGTGGGATTCAAGCCCAGGTCTCTAGGTTTGCAGCTCAGAGCTTTAAACCACTGCGCTATACTTTATAAAGAGCAAGGAGCTCCACCTCCCCTGCTGATCACTCTGCCTATAGATCCCTGAGGAATCAGTGCAAAGAAAATCCAAGAATGCCAAAAGGACTACTTAAATCCTGCAGAGGCAAACTCTAACTGACCCAAAGTCCTTCTGGACAAGTATCAACTCCCTGATAAAAGGCACTAAACGCCCCCAGCAGGGTAACATATAACACACAATGGAACTTCTCTCAACGATGGAAAGGAGGTTGCTACAGCCTTCAATCGCTTTTTACCGACCTGGGGCGCTCAGACCAACACCACTTGCAGCTCTCAGAGCCCAACGGTCAATGAAACGCAGGACCCTACAATCACCAACTTCCATCTACAGATGATCGACCAAAGATGTGCTGACCCTCCTTCAATGCTTAAACCATGGATCTCCGGCACCCGATGGGCTGGACCCAAGGCTGCTCAGGGCTGCCGCCCATCGCACTGCCCGTGACGCAATTAATAAACAGATCCCTGCAGGAAGGTGCAGTCCTTAATATGGAAAAGGGCACATGTAATGCCAATTCACAAGGCGAGCAGAGAACCTATAGGAAACTACAGGCCCATCTCAGCCTCTGTCACTTGGCCTAAAATCCAAGAGCGGCTAGTTTACAGCCAACTCAGAGATTACCTGGAAGCCAACAGATTACTGGCACCCACACAACATGGCTTTAGACCAAAGCATGGGACCCGATACCGCCCTCATCAATTCACCTCGGTGTCCTAACAGCCTGGGACAAGGGCAACTCAAGTGGGGCTGTATTCGTAGACCTCTCTAAGGCCTTCGACCTGGTGGATCACTCACTCTTGCTAACAAAGCTTAGCCAACTAGGGATGGACCAACACCCCTCAATTGATCTGCAATTACCTCGTGGACCGGACTCCACAGGTCAAGTGGAAAGGGCCACCTCACAACCCCTACTCTTAACTGAAGGAGTCCCTCAGGGTTCAATCTTAGGTCCACTTATGTTCTCCCTATTCACAAATGACCTCCATGAGCACTCCGGTGGAAGCTCCTTAGTACAGTATGCAGACGATGCGGTACTCTACAGAACTGGGGATCACCCATCCGATCTAGGACCTAGGCTCCAAAACGACTTCACCAAGGCTGAGACTTGGCTAATGGAGAATCGCCTTGTTCTCAACCCCACCAAGACCAAGGCCGTGCTGTTTGGGCCAAAACTCGGCCTCTCCAGGGACCATCTCCTGCCATTCACTACTTTGGCAGCTCCAACATAGAGGTGGTACAATCAGTCAAATACCTTGGTCTCATATTAGACCAGGGCCTCACCCTCAATCCCCAAGTGATGCTGTAACAAAAACATCCATCAAAAACTGGGCCTTCTATCGCCTTAGCCACAATATGATACCAGAGACTAGACTGGCCATCTGACAAACTATCCTTCTCCCGACCTTAACCTACGCCGCTCCCATCTTACTCAGCACCACTAAACGGACCGGAGAAGACTCATGACCCTGTATCACAAAATAGCTCGCTTTGCTTCAAAATCCTGCTCGAGGACCCACCATTGTGATGCCCTCACTGCCTCAACTGGCCATCCCTGGACAATGGGCTCCAGTACCCCTACTAACTGGACCTATAAGCTCCAGGAAGCCCATCCACCAGCAGGCCTGGATGGACTACTTGCACCAAAGCCGCTCAGGCGACCGCTTGCTCCTTGAACAAAAACTCCTGGAGACTTCCCGGACCTGTACAGTTGCAGGAGAAAATCCTTTACTCACCTAGCCCGGAGACATGGAACAATCTCCCCAGGCGTCTTCAGGAGGCACCGACATTAGCCATCTTTCAAAGGGGCTACGTGTTCACATTAACAAACCAAGTCCCTGCAACTGCCCCAACAGCTAAGACAATCACACCTAATATCAGTCCATACCCGACTAGACAGCTTCCTAGTATGGGCTACAACTAACGCTGGCTTGAGCTGGCTCACTACCCCGCACGAACGCCCTGTAGACACAGAAGCACTTATTCACCTCTCCACCTGACGTCACTGCTTTATTCTATACTATAATGTATTTGTTGCCCGCCTCACAGAAATTGTATGGTGTATTCATAACCCCGTATTATTTGTCCACAGAAACTGTATGGTGTATTCATAACCCCTATTATTTGTACTACTCTCAGTGCATCAGAGGACCTCATATGTACTGCTCTGAATTGCTATATCTTGTAACAAATACACTGCACTGTATTATGACTGTACCAACTAATACAATGTACCTCATGCCCCTTGCACAAAATTGGGATATTGTATACTGTCTTAGCAACTCTGTATGATCCAGTAGACTCTATGATACCTGTCTGTATGTTCAATCTTATGTACCAATTCCCCGGGTCACCTTGAAAGGGATCTTCGGAGCCCAGCAGGCCTACCCGGTTAACAAAATTTAATAAATAAATAAATACTGCCTCCTTGTTTCAGTATAAGAAAAACATAGACACATAGAATTTGACTGCAGATAAGGACCACTTGGCCCACCTAGTCTGCCCATTTTCCTACCTAACAAATAAGCTGCAGATCCTAGTTAACCAACAGCTTACTTCCTCCTACCCCCACTAGGACTGCCTTATGTCTGTCCCATGCATTCTTGAATTCCCCACTGTTCCTGACTCCATGACCTCCTCAGGAGGCTGTTCCATGCATCACAACCCTCTCTGTGAAAAATACTCTCACATTACCTCTGAGCCGTCCCTCTATCTTTAAATTGCGCCCCTTGTTCTTGCACATCTCTTTTTCTGAAAGATGCTACCCTCCTGGACTTTGTTGATTCCCTTGAGTTACTTGAAAGTTTCTATCATGTCCCCCCTTCTTTCCTCAAGGGTATACATATTAAGCTCCTTCAGGCTTTCTTGATATGTCTACTGGTGCAGACCCTGCACCATTTTGGTTGCCCTCCTCTGGACAGCCTCCATTCTGTCTATGTCTTCGCGGAGATGGGGTCTCCAGAACTGCACACAGTACTCCAGATGGGGTCTCACCAACTGTCTTACAGAGGGATAAGAACTTCCTGTTTTCTACTATTGATGCCTCTTCCTATGCATCCCAGTATCCCCAGCCTTCCTTACTGCCTTCTCACATTGCTTGCCCGCCTTTACGTCATCTGATATAATTACCCCAGGTCCCTTTCCATTTTACTGTTGTCAGTATATCACCCCCATTGTGTACGCTTCCTGGGTTTTGTTTCCATGCATACCTTGCACTTCTTTGCATTGAATCTGAGTTGCCATACATTTGACCATTCTCCAACCTTGCCAAGTCCCTTCTCATCCTTTCCACTCCATCTTGTGTATCAACCCTGTTGCAGATCTTTGTGTCGCCTGCAAAGAGACATACTTTTCCTTCCAGTTCCTCTGCAATGTCACTTATAAAGTCATTAAAAGGACCGGTCCCAGTACTGAACCCTCACGGTACCCCATTAGTAACCCTCCTTTCTTCACTGTGTACTCCATTTACTACTACCCTTTGTGTCCTGTTGTCTCAGCCAATGTTTTATCCAGGCTACCACCTTGGGACCCACCAAGGCTGGCTAACTTTGTATTAATCTTTGTGTGTACTGTATCAAATGCCTTGCTAAAATCTAGGTAGGCCATGTCCACAGCCCCTCCTGGTCTACTACTTTGGTCACCCAGTCAAAGAAATCTATTAGATTCATCTGACACGACCTTCCCATCATGAATCCATGCTGCCTTGGGTCCTGTGCCCCACTGGCCTCTAGGTACTCAACAATTCTTTCCTTCAGAAGTGATTCCATCATTTTCCCTACCACTGAGGTCAAACTAACTGGTCTGTAGTTTCCTGCCTCTGTCCTGCTCCTACTTTGTGAAGAGGAATCACATCTGCCCTCCTCCAGTCCTCGGGTACCACCCCATCCTCCCAGATTTGTTAAAGAGAGTAGTCATGTGTCACTAGTCCTACCCTTAGTTCTTTTAGAATTCTTGGGTGAATCCCATCAGGCCCCATTGCTTTGTCCACCTTCAATTTTATTAGTTCTTTCAGAACCCTTTCTTCTGTAAATGGACTGGTATCGACCCCGTCTTTAGAGTGTTTCTCTTGTTTGCTTTAGGTACCTCCCCTCCTCTTCCTTTGTGAATACTGAGCAGAAATATGCATTCAGTATCCCTGCTTTTTCACTGTCACCCTCTACCCACATTCCTCCCTTTATTAAGCCTCAGTATCCCTCCTTTGGTCTTTCTTCGCTCCCTAATGTACCTATAAAAGGTCTTATCCCTTCTTAACAGAATTGGCTATCCTTTCCTCGGTTTGGGCCTTTGCTATTCTGACTGCCTTCCCAGCCTCTTTCTGCTTTAACTGATAAAGTTCTCTGTCCTGCTCCTCTGTGTTTCCTTGTATTTCCTGAATGCTATCCTTTTCTCCTTAACCTTCTCTGTCACCTCTTTTGAGAACCATAGCGGTTTTTCCTTCATTGTGTTTTACTGATTTGCTTTACACAAAGGCTTGTTGCCTCTGTGATGGCTGTTTTGATTACTCCCCATTGTTCCTCCACCCCTCCTTCTTGCCTGTTTTCTAGTGCTTTTCTGAGGCACTCTCTCATTTCCCAAAGTCAGTCCTCCTAAAGTCCAATACTCTTGCTTTTGTATGGCTTGACTGAATGGCTGTGTTTATCGTGAACCACACTGGTGGTCGCTTGTTCCCAGATGGCTACCCACTTCTAAATCTGAGATTCTTTCTCCGTCCCCATTTGAGAGTACCAGGTCTAAGATCGCTCCTCCCGAGTGGGTTCTAATACTAGCTGTCTGAGGCATGCCCCTGTAGGGCATCAAGAATGACCCTGTCTTGGATGAGCCTGCAGCAAAGGTGCTCCAGTTAACATCTGACATATTCAGGTCCCATCAACATTATCTCCCTTTTCTGCCATTCTAAGGAAGCCTTCTATCATTTCCTTGTCCATTCCCTCCCGAGATGGGGTCTGTATACAACCCCATGCGGATTGTGGTGCCATTTCCTGTCTCCAGGGTGACCCAGAGTGCCTCATCTGCTCCCTGTTTACTCTTTAGTTCTGTTGCTTTGATCCCTTCCTTTACATAGAGAGCTCCTCCTCCTCTTTTACCCTCCCTGTCCCTCCTGTAGATTGTGTATCCTAGTATGTTGACATCCCAGTCATGGTTCTCTGTGTACCATGTTTCTGTGACTGCCACAATATCCAGGCAACCTCTTCCATCAAGGCCACTAGTTCAGGGCTTGTTACACAGACTACGGGCATTGGTACTCATCACCCTCCACTTTTGATAGCCTTACGCTTTTAGCTCCATTTCTGTCCTTACTGCCTTTGCCTTTTTTACATTTACCTCTGTTCCGCTCCCTAATAACTTCTCCACCTTGGTGTTTGCCTCACTAATTACCATGTTTTGTGGGGAAGGCTGGGATTCTCTGCTCCTTTTCAGTGCCTCCCCTTGGCTAGTTTAAATGCTTGCCAATGAAGCATTTAAACCTCTTCACCTAGGATCCTGGTTCCCCCTGGACAGATGCAGACCATCGCACCAGTATAGGTCTACATCCCTCCAGGTGGCTTCCCAGTCCCCAATGAAGCCAAATCCCTGAGCTCCACCAGTTTTCAACCACTCATTGAATTCCCTGGTGAGGAGTGCCTAGCATCACCCTTGCCATAGACAGGCAGCACCTCCAGAGAAAGGTTACCGTGTCTCTGGTGCTTGTCTAAGGCCCTCCCAACTCTACAAACTCCTCTTGCATTGCTCTGATCCCATTCCTAGCCAGGTCATTTGTCCCTAGGTGGACAATGACATCCAGCTCCTCTCGTGCAGCTCCTCCCACGATCCTGAGGATTGCTTCCTGTCCCTCAAGCCAGTGGCACCAGGAGAGCACCTTACCTCCCTCTCCCTTCTTCCCCATTTCTACCCCCTAATGACTGAGTCCCCCACCAGGGTTGTTTCCTTCCCTGTGGGTCCCATGTCACCCTCCTGTGGGTCTCCTTTGTGAAGGTTCCAGCATCCTCCTTGGTCTCCACTGCGGGTGCCTCCATAGAGGACCACTATCCACCAGGAGGCATTAATTATGGAGGGTACAGCTGGAAGGATGCAACTTTGTTCCACCACCCTCTCCCTCCCTGAGCCCACCCTGGTCCAGCCTCTCTCTCTTTCTTGGCAACCTCTGAGGTAGTGGCATTGGCCCTGGTAGTCCCTGGGTGGGGGAGGAGGTTTCACATCCTAGCCAGGTCAGCCTGGAGGCGGGCATTCTCCTCTCTCAGACCAGAGAGGTGCTCTGCTAATGGGGCAGCATCGCAGCCTCCAGAATGTCTCCCGGAACACTGCCGCCCCACAGTCATTGCACTGCACCACTCCTATCATGTCTTATTTTGTGTCCCTCTACTGTTTCTCTGTATGCTTCCTCTCTCTCCTTACAACTCTCACCCTTCCTGTTCTGGGACAGCAACTCTTATTTTCTTCAGTAGCCTCCTTCTTCCTTGCTCAATGCCAGACCACCAGTAGCTGGGGGGAGAGGCTATTTTTTTCCTTTAGGGTTAACAAAACCAATGTTTCTCTATGATCCTTCCCTTCCTACTGCCAAACAGGAAGTTCCTGTTGACAGTCAAATCCAGTGGCTATAAAAGTAGAACTGGCTTAGGGTGGGTGGGTGGAGGGTGGGATGGAGGCAATTAGTAAGAAAAAGGCTAGTAACAAGAAGTTGTAATTTGAGTCACCTGCTTTTATAGTGCTCAGCCACACCCCGATTAAGCTCTCTTTCCTCCTATTGGTTTAGCAAAGTCAGCTGATACAGTACCTTCCCAGCACAGAACACACACTGACTTTCTTTCTTTCTTTTTAACCCTAAATAAAACCCCTTCTACTTCTAATAAAGTATCTGTCTACTAATGCTCAACAGACACTGACTCCAGCTGAGATATAAGCATACCTCTCAACCTCTTGCCTCATGAATCAGGACATGGCTTAAAAAATCAGGGACAAAGACCTCAAGTCAGGGACACATCTTAAAAACTGGCGCTATTCACTCAGAAAGCTGACAGAATAAAGGGATTTGTGTTAAGATGCATTTTCTGAAGAAGAACAAGTATGTTACTTCAATGTTTGACATTATTTTGTGCTTTTAATCCCCACTGTTTTGTCACAAAAATACAAATTTTAGGAGGGACAGAGGAAAATTTTGAGGCAAATCAGGGATGTCCCTGAAAATCAGGGACAGTTGAGAAGAGTATGGATATAAGTTTTAAATTAATAAGAAAATGTAGCTTCTTTTAGTTAGCTGCTTTCTGCTCTACAAGCAAGGCTAGCAACAGGAAGTTGTAATTTGAGTCACCTGCTTTTATAGTGTCTAAGCCACATCCCCAATTAAGCTCTCTTTCCTCCTACTGGTTTAGCAAAGTCAGCTGATACAGTACCCTTCCCAGCACAGAACACATACTGACTTTCTTTCTTTCTTAACCCTAAATAAGACCCCTTCTACTTCTAATAAAGTATCTGTCTACTAATTCTCAACAGACACTGACTCCAGCTAAGATATAAGTTTTAAATTAATAAGAAAATGTAGCTTCTTTTAGTTAGCTGCTTTCTGCTCTACAAGCAAGGCTAGCAACAGGAACAGGAAATAGCAGGATGAGAGGACACAGCATGAGAATGGGGAGGCCAATTAAGGGAATGTGAGAAGTTCTTTTCACAGAAAGGTGGTGGATGCATGGAATGGCCACCTCAGGAAGTGGTGGATGTGAATACAGTGCAGGACTTCAAACAGGCATGGGATAGGCATAAGGGAGCAATAAAGATGAGTATGAAGAGATAGGCCATTGACAGAGTACAGGCCTGTGGCACATTCATAAGGTAGATAAAATGGGCAGACTGGATGGGCCTTTGGTCCTTATCTGCCGTCAACTTCTACGTTTCTATGCAGGTGATCTTGCCTCTCTACAGGTCGCTGGTAAGGCCGCACTTGGAGTACTGTGTGTGTTTTGAGGCCATACCTAAAAGTGTGATACTAGGCTACTGGAAGCAGTGCAGAGGAGAGCAAAAAGAGATATTTGGAATGGAGGGAGAGACTATGAGAGCAGGCTGGAGACCTGAATATGTACACCCTGGAGGATAGAAGGGATGGGGGGACATGACAGACATTCAAGTATCTGAGGGAATCAATAAGGATGGGGCAGACAGGATCTTTAAGCTAAGGAGGAGGAGGACACCAGGGGCATGGGCTAAGAAGAGAGGGTGAAGATTTATAAAGGAAATGAGGAGACAATATTTCATGGAGAGGTGGTAGCAAAATGGAATGCACTACCAGAATGGGTGTGTCGGTGGTGCTGAGGGTTGAGGCACTGGACGCCCACACCTCACACACACTAGTGAACCGGGTTCGAGGAGCAGACTTGGAGTCGCTGGTAGGTCAGCCAGGGGAGATAGGCTCAGTGTCCAATGACAGCTCGCCCCTTCTCCAGGGGAGGGAAGAGGCCAATGCCCTCACAGTTGCCTGACTCCAAGTGGAGGCTTGGGAGTAATTGCAAGCCCCAATTGTAGGAGATGGGTGGCCCTCAGTACCAGTGCGGATGTCGGTGCTCTGTCCCATGACATCAGGGGGCTGTACAGGGAGGGAGAAAAGTGTGAAAAGAGCCTGCCACCGCTGGGAGATGGGGAGCTAGAGACATGCCCACGATTTGCCTGTGCCTGCCCGACAGACCCAGACCGACAAAATATAAGTCACGGGTGTCGGCACCCCACCTCGCCCCCACCCGAGGGGTAATACATGGCTTCATGGGGGCCTTAGGAGTCCATTATGGGTAGGGCAGTGCCAAGAAGGGATGTCTGCCATGTCTCCTCTGATGGGTCGGGGGTGGCAGGCTGGGGAGAGGTGCATAAAATGTAATTAAAAAAAGAATAGGTGGCACCATGTAAATCTGTGAACAGCTTTAAAACAGCATGGGACAGGGAGCAGAGAAGAGTGAGGGTGTGGGGAGATGGGGGCAGTAGTGGGATGACAAAGGGGGAGGGGTGGGGCAGCTACCAACTAGGGATACTAGCTGCACACTCGAGGAGATATATAGATAGAAAGGATGTCTGTTTTAGGTCCTGCATCAACAACATCCTCCTTTTCTGTCATTCTAAGGATTTCATTTATCATTTCTTGTCCATTGCCTCCCCTGAGACGGGGTCTGTAAACAACCCCTGTGCAGATTGTGGTGCAATTTCCTGTCTCCAGGGTGACCCACACTGCCTCCTCTCCTCCCTGTTTACCCTTCAGTTCTGTTGCTTTGATGTCTTCCCTTATGTAGATAGCTACTCCTCCTCTGCCTCTATTACCCTCCCTGTCCCTCCTGTAGATTGTGTACCTGGTATGTTGACACCCCAGTCACGGTTCTCTGTGTACCATGCTTCTGTGACTGCCACAATATCCAGGCATCCCTCTTCCATCAAGGACACTAGTTCAGGGAGCTTATTACACAGACTATGGTCATTGGTACTCATCTCCTCCAATTTTGATGGCCTTACCCATTTTAGTCCCATCCCTGTCCTTACTGCCTTTGCCATTTTCTGGATTTACCCATCCTGCTCCCTATCGACTTCTCTACCTTTGTGTCTACTTCACTAATTAGCCTGTTTTGTGTGTCTGTGGGGGCCTGGGATTTCCCTGCTTCTCTTCAGTGCTCCCCCCTTGGCTGAGTTGAAATGCTAATCAATGAAGCATTTAAACCTATCACCTAGGATCCTGGTTCCCTCCCAGACAGATGCAGGCCATCATGCCAGTATAGGCCTGTATCCTCCAGGTGGACCCCAGTCCTCAATGAAGCCAAATCCCTGACCTCCACACCAGTTTTCAACCAGTCATTAAATCCCATGTTGATGGAGTACCCTAGCCTCACACATGCCATAGAAAGGCAGCACCTTTAAGAAAGTTACCATGCATGCTAGTTGTCTAAGACCCCTCCCAACTCCACAAACTCCTGCTTCACTGCTCTGATCCCATTTCTAGCTAGGTCCATTTTCCCAAAGGTGGACAATGACATCCAGCTTCCTCCTCTGTGCAAATGCTCCCAAGATCCTAAGGATTCATTTTTGTCTTCAGCTAGAGGAGAGGGAGAAAGGGCCTTAGCTGCTGAGTGTGTTTGTAAGTTGATTTAAAGTAGTTTTTAGCTGCCATTTCTGTGTGTTGGATATTGTATTTGAGGTCTGTTCCCAACTGCCTTTTTGTGCTTTTAAATCTGGTTTGGGCAGGGTTATGGATTCTAGCACACAACTTGGTGATTGTGTGTTTAAATGTTGCTCTTGGCCTATAAGTACAGACATCATATTACAGGATTAGTGCTGTTAGAATGTGATGGTTAACTGCCATCTCAGTCAGTCTTCAGCTAGAGGAGAGGAGAAAGGGCCTTTAGCTGCAGAGTGTGTTTGTAAGTTGATTTAAAGTAGTTTTAGCTGCCATTTCTGTGTGTTGGACACTGTATTTGAGGTCTGTTAACTGCAGAAGCAGTTGGGGTCTGGCAGAGGTTGTCTGAACCTTCTTTGCTGAGCAGTTGGGGAAAGGATTTAGTTGCTGGATAAGCATTACTTTCTTTCAGTCTGTGGACTTTTGGGCAGTAGTGCGACTTGTTTAATACAGCGTTTGTTGGGACCTTCCTCCAGAGGAGGTTGCAGTGCTTGGAGGTGCAGACACAGGGCTGATACACTCTCGTGAGTGTTGGCGTGGGCCCTAATCCCACCCCTCCCCAGATCACAGCTCATTTATAGGGGAACACCTGCCCTGCAATTAGAGGAAAGGCTTCAGGTGCAGCTCATTTACTACTATCCAATAATGCAGCCATGGGGCAGGGAAAAGGCATAGGTAGGTCTCAGATAGGAGCACAGCATCCACAGTGAGTTGCTGACAGTGTGATAGGTGGATATTGTGGGAGGCCTTCAACTGGAATATATCAGGTATTTCTGTTAGAGGCTGTGCTAGGATTACTTAATTCTACTTGCTGTAGGGATAGATAGTGTGCAGAGGCTGTATAGGTAGTGTGGACCATGGGTAGGGATTGTTGTAATGGTTGTGGTGCAACAATGCAGATGAATATACTGTTGAGGCTGGGAGGTGCCCAATATGCCACATGCTAAGGAGGCTCAAGGAAGAGGTTCAGTGGCTGGGCAGGGAGCTGGAGAGGTTGAGGGATGGGGAGGATTTTATCGGTAGGAGGGCTGACATCTGAGAGTATTGTGGGGCACCACAGAGAAGGAACATGGGTCGGGGGCAACTAGATAGGAAGCCAGCTGATGAAAGGTGGACTCTAGTAGAACCTAGAAAAGAGGATCAGCAGTAGGCAGGAGGGAGGAGAAAGCACATAGTAAGGAAAAGGGGATAGGGAACATGTTTACTTGCTAGAAACACATGGAAAAGATGATGCAGGAGGTGACTGCACAAGGCTAGCACTCACAAAGAAGAGGGTGTGAGGGGCATTACTAGTGGAGAGATTGAGCATGGTGTGACGGGAGGATAATACTTGGAGAGATGAGGAGGAGACTGGCAGTCAAACAGGAGGAGAGGAGGGTCTTAATTGGAGGGACAGGGGAAGACACTGGGGCACATGATAAAACACAGTCTTGAGTAGCTCCAAAAATGAGAACCTGGCTGGGGGGGTGTTGACAGGCACAAGGAAGGAGGGGTGTACTGGTGTTGGGACCTTCATACTCAAGGGGATCAGATGGGGTGGCAAGTGGGAGGCACAGTCGGATATGGGTGGAGTCCATACCAGGATTACAAGCAGACATGGCAGGACAGGCAATCCTAAGGTGCGTAAACAGGGGTAGAAGGAAACCACACATTGTGGTACACGTGGGGACAAATGACCTAGCGAGGGAAATGGTGGAGGAACAAGGAAGAGGACTGAGGAAGGGAAGGTTGTGTGAGGAGACTGGGGAGTCTGTGATCTTCTCCAAGTGCTCCCAGTACCCTGCAAGCACAGTGAGAAAGGAGAGGCTTAGGGAGTTGAACACATAGTTGGTAGAATGGTGTCGAACTAAGGGGTATGGGGTTGTGGGCAGCTGGAGCAGTACCTGGGATAATAACAATCTGTTTGCAAGGGATAGGCTGCACTTGGTGGGAGGGAAGGAGGTATTAAAGCAAAGACTGGAGAGGTATATTACAACAAGAGTGGATTTAAACTAGATAGGTGGATGGCAAGTGGACAGCAGGTGGGCAGGAATCTGAGAGGTGAGTCACAGCCTACCCCCAGGCTAGCAGGGAAGGGCTTGGGGAGGCCAAAAAGGAGGAGAAGGGACGAGATGGAGGCTAGTGAAGAAGGAAGGTGGCATTATGGAGGGTGGTCTCACTGAATGCAAGAAGACTAGGAAACAAATCTGCTGAGCTACAGGTACTCTTAGCAGTGTGGAGAGTGGATATTGCAGCTGTCACAGAAACATGGGCAACTGAGCACCAGGACTGGATCTGGCAATCCCAGGATACAAATTACACAGGAAGGACCATAAGGATGGGGGTGGCAGTCTATGTGAGGGAGTGAGGATGGGATCAAATGCACAAGGGACGAGGCGAAGAAAGGAGAACAGAGGCAATCTGGCTGCAGCTCCTAGATTCAAGGGGTAGGAAACTAAGGTATGGGGTGGTATACAGGCGTCGTCCCAGTCTGAGGAGCCTGACAGGAGCTAGTGGGACAAATCAAAAGGTACGTAGAAAAGGAAGGTGGACATCATCTGGGATTTCAACTTGTCGAGGTTGACTGAGCATTCCGTCACCTCCAGTGCTAGGAGCAAGTGTTCCTGGATGCATCCAGGAGGGTCTCCTGACACAGTTGGTTGCTGTACCTACTAGGCTAAAGAACACTTTAGATCTGGTATTGTCAAATGGGGAGGCAGTGAGGAAATAAAGTAGAGGCCCCAATATCAGACAGCGTTCACCAAGCGGTGTGGTTCAATATCACGATGTGTGGGGAGCCAGAGAAATCAGTTACCGGTGGTAAACTCAGGGGTGGACTTTGGGAGGATGCAGGAAGTACCAAAGAGAAACTGGAGGGCATAAGGCATGAGATGGACATGGAGCTGAAATGGGATATTATTAAATGGGGGTTACAGAGGCAACAGAAGCCTGCACCAAAGTACAGAGTAAGAGAAGCAGAGCAAGAAAACCATGCTGATTGAACAGCGAGGTTGTGGAGGTGGTGAGGGCAAAATGAGTGGCTCACCAGAGGTTTAGGAGGACAGAGAAGGAAGTGGGCAGGAGGAATGCAAGATGGTCCAGGAGGTGACCAGAAAAGTGAGAGAAGCCAAGGCCCGAGGAGCTGAGATTAGCACAGGGAATTAAGGGGGGTGGAAGACTTCTTCAGATACATCAGGGAGAAAAGAAAGTGCAAGGAGACAATAGTGAGAATAAAAGGGGTGGGGAGTGGACGGAAATGGGAGGAGCAGGCAGAATCACTGAATGAATACTTTTGTTCTGTGTTCACGGAAGAAAAGGGGGACCACTACCAGCATGGGCTAGGAGGTGAGGACAGGAGGAGAGGACGCGACAGATGGAAGAACTGAGGCAAGCAGAGTCCTAGACTGACTGAGGGCACTGAAGGTAGACAAAGCACCAGGGCTGGATGGTATCCACCCCAAGGTGCTGAGGAAGATAGCGGAGGTGTTGGCAGAGCTCTACAGCACCTCACTGGAGTCGGGATGCGTGCCACTGGACTGGAGGATAGCACATAGTGCCATTACACAAGAGCAGGCCAAAGGATGAACCACGTAATTATCGTCCAGTAAGTCTCACATCCATAGTGTGCAAACTCATGGAAATGATACTAAAGGAAAGACTGGTGTCATACCTGGAGGACAATGGCCTCCAGGATATGAGGCAGCATGGGTCTGTTTCAGGAAGTCTTGTCAAACCAACCTGATACAATATTATGACTGGGTGACAGATGAACTAGATAAAGGGTCATGCGGTGTATGTTCTTTACTTGGACTTCAGCAAGACCTTCAATTCGTTGCCTCATGGGTAGCTTCTGGAAGCTAACTGGTGTAGGGGTAGGGCAAAATGATGAACTGGATTACAAGCTGACTGAGTGGGAGGCTGCAATGGGTGGTGGTGAGAGGGAGCACTCAACCCAGGGTCAGTGACAAGTGGGTGCCACAGGGCTCTGTGTTGGGGCCAGTATTGTTTGACTCTTCATATCAGACATTGGACATGGGGTGGTGAGCAAGGTAAGTCTGTTTGCTGACAACACCAAAATCGGAGCAGTGGTGGATGGAGAGGAGGGTGGAAGCAGCTGAGGGGGACCTAAGCAAGCTAGAGGAGTGGTCAGAGAGGTGGCAGCTGGGGTTCAATACAAAGAAGTGTAAGATTATGCACTTTGGGGTGAAGAACCCAAGGAGTGAATACTGGCTGGGGGTTGCTGGGGATCACTGAAGAGAGAAAGACCTTGGGGTAATGATACAGGGACCATGAACAACACTGCCCAGTGCAGGAGAGCAGCTGCAAGCGAACAAAATGCTGGGGTGCATAAGCGGGTGATCTTGGCCTCTACACAGATCGCTGGTAAGGCTGCATTAGAGAACTGTGTGCAGTTTTGGAGGCCATACCTAAAACGTGATATCCGGCTGCTGGAGGGTGCAGAGGATGGCAACAAAGTTGATATGTGGAATGGAGGAGAGACTACGACAGCAGGCTGGGAGACCTCAATGTGTACACCCTGGAGGATAGAAGGGACAGGGGACATGATAAAGACATTCAAGTATCTGAGGGAATCAATAAGGATGGGGCAGATGGGGTCTTTAAGTTAAGGATGGGAGAGGTCACCAGGGGCATGGGCTAAGAATGGAGGGGAAAGATTTAGAAGGAAATGAGGAGACACTATTTCACAGAGAGGGTGGTAGCAAATGGAATGCCCTACCAGAATGGGTAGTATCATGTAAATCGTGAACAGTTTGAAAAGGGCATGGGACAGGGAACAGGGAGAGTGAGGGTGGGGTGGCAGGGATGACAAAGGAGGGGGGCAGCTGCAAACTAGGGGTGTTGGCTGCAGACTGAGCAGACATAAATAGACTGGGTGGTCTGTTTCTGCTGGCACATTCATATGTTCGTATGTCCCTCCAAGCCACGGTGCCAGGCAGGCACCTTACCTCCTTCTCCCAGTTCTATCCCCTAATGATGGAGTTCCCCACCAGGAGTTGTTTCCTTCCCATGTGGGGTCCTGTGCCACCCTCCTATGGGTTTCCTTTCTAGAGGTTCCCAGCATCCTCCTTGGTCTCCATGGTGGATGCCTCCATAGAGGAACCACGCTTCACCAAAATGGCGAATAAACTGTGAAGAGGCACAACTGGAGGGATGCGCCTTGGTTCCATCACCCTCACCTCTCTGAGCCCACTGTGGTCCAACCTCCTCTTTCTTGGCAACCCTGAGACAGTGGTGGTGGCCTGGGTGGTCTCTGGGTGAAGAAGGGTTTCCAGAATCCTCACCAGGTCAGCATGGTGATGAGCAACTCTCCTCCTTACCAGAGAGGTGCCTGCAAATAGTGCAGCAACACAGCCTCCAGAATGTTTCCCAGAGACTGTCGCTCCACAGCCAGTGCACTGCACCACTCCTCACATGTCTCCTTCCTGTTTAAGATGTTTTTTCCTTTTTTTTTTTAGTGTGTGCAAGTGTGTGAGTGTGTTTTACCCTATTCAGTGTACTGTGCTGTTCAGGATATGAACAGGTGTATGTCCTTTGCAGTTTTGGGAAAGTGATGTCAGAACCCCTGATATAGAGCAAATGATGCGTTTGGGGCAGATGGGTTGAAGGGCAGGGTGGGTGGGACTAAGCCCATGCCCTCCGGAAACAATCATCTACAACTCTGACCCACCACCCGGTGACTGTCTTCCTTCCTTTCAGACAACTACTTAAGTGAGTTTATGTAACAGGTCTAGTCACAAATGTCTGCAATTATTCTCCCAGATAGATTTCCTCCTGGCAAATAAAACTTATACTAATGTAAAGTCAACCCACTAAACAGAGGACCAAAGCAGTGACTTCTACTTATTTACACAGGCCCCAAAATTAGGAATTAATTTCAGTGTGCTCTATTAAATCACCTCCTTGCTTTAAGGAAGCTGGTGGCTAATGTGCCGTCTCGGCTACAGCTGTAGGAGTTTGTGATGTTTCTTTGGTTAGCCAGCCTCTTTGGAACTACTACAACACCAAGTAGCCAAACAAAATAATTACAAATAAAACAAAAATAGTATCTTATGTCAAAGGGCAGGAGGTATTACTGGGGTCCCATGGCATCCTGCTAATGCTGCCTGTCTCCACCAAAAAGCATGCCAGGCTCAGTGAAGGTCTGCACTCTGCTGTTTTCTGCTCTTCAATTTGTTGGCCTCTCTCTTTTCAATGTTTAATACACTTGGCTCCTTTCACTGCAAGCTCAGATGACCAGCATACAGTGGACTGGATTCACAAACATTCTGGGGACGAGTCTTACACTGCAACTCCAGCTGCAGTCAGGAATCACCACAGCTCTGGAGTTTGACTGCTATTCACATTTGCAGCAGTTGTGGAAGATGTTACAACTGGTCTGCCAGGCTTAATACATTTTTCAAAGCTACAGGGATTTCCACCGCACACCACCTGCAAGCTGCCATAAATAACGAGAGCGGTCATAAACCAGCTCCAACTGTGAGAATGCGCAGCTACAGGAGAAACTGTGGTTCCACTAGTGGTAACCTACTCATGCCGAGAGTTTTCACTCAGCTGTGGGATTTTCAAGAGTTTTGTGACTCTAGCCCACTGTTTCCTATAGATGTTACGTGGTGGCTGATACACAGGATTGGCAAGAAAAACAGTCCATTTATTTTACTGCTGTTGGACGCTTGCTGACCTTGAAAAGGTTAATTTTCTTTAACAATCGGGATCTAAAGAATAATACTAATACATTTCTCATACTCAGATTAAAATAGGTCTACAACTTATCAGAGCAAATCAGAACCTTTTAGGAAAAAATCAGAACTGGAATTAGAACCAGGTCAGAGCTGACTCGCCCATCCTAATTTAGATGGTCTCTCTCTAGAGTTAATTCACTGATGTATTAAAGGCCACTCTTCTAGTCAAAACTCTTGCGCATTTATTCAACATATCATAGATACATACATAAATACATAGATGTTGATGGCAGAAAGGGCCCTGTGACCCATCCAGTCTGCCCTATCATTCTTTCTAATGCTTAAGATACCCTAGATGCTATGAAAAGTCCCACCCCTTTGCCCTAGCTTGATAATTCCCATGTGCCTATCCACAGTTCTTGAATCCCTGAACTGTGGTTGACCCCACCACTTCCTGGGAAGACTGTTCCATTTCTCCACCACCCTTTCAGTGAAGTAGAATTTCCTCAAGTTCCCCTAGATTTCCCCATTTAGTCTCATGATGAGCCCCCTTGTTCTTCTATTTCCTTCATGTGAAAGACACTCCCCTCTGGTGCCCTGTTGATCCCTTCAGATACTTGAAGGTCTCTCTTGTCCCTCTCTCTTTCCATTCCGCCTGGGAGTAAACACTGAGAGCTCTGAGTCCCTCCTCAAATGACTTATGCTGCATCCTGACACCACTGTTGTCCCCTTCTTGAGGTACCATCTCCGTCCTGTCTTTGTCTATTTGAAGATGGGGGCCTCCAGAAATAGACACAGTACTCCCAGATGAGGCCTTGCTAGAGGTTGTACTACAGTACCACTTCTCTTCTTCTACATGCTATACCCTACTTATACCCTAGTATTCTGTCTGCCTTTCCAAATGCTCTGCTGCACTATTTTGTCACTCTGAGGTTGTCTTCTATGACTATCCCTCAATCCGTTCCTCTTCAGTGGCCTCCAGTGTTACCTCATCTAGTTCATACTCCATATCCATATGGTTCATCTTCCAGGGTTAGTGTCTCCATATGTTCAGGGATTTCTAGTCCATAATGAGAATGGACCCATTCTGAAGCCAGGGCATATTCTAATCATGTATATTTACATGGCTAAATTCCTAAAGGTATTCTCTACCCTGTGTGAGCCAGTTGATGTTGTGTGACACTATGGTGTAATACAAACCTCTTGCTACATTCAGCACATTTATATGGCATCTTTCCCTGTGAACTTATATTTAATCAGAGCACTCTTCCTGAACCTCTTGTTATATTCAGCAGTTACATAGTCTCTACCGCTGTGTGAACCTGATGTCTTGTGATGTTATACTGTGCTTTAAAACTATTGTTATATTCAGTGCATTTATATGGTTTCTCACAGGGTTAGTGTCTCCAAATGTTTAGGGATTTCTGATACCGTAATGAGAATGGACTCCATTCTTAAGCCAGAACATATTCAAAACTCAAGAAATCAGTACTGTATTAGTCTTGATGTTTGCTGAGATAGGTCTTCTCAGCACATGCAATGTCCCCAAAATGACTCCTTTTGAAGTTCATAAGGTGTCACAAGTATTGGTAGCATATTTAAATGTGCCTGAAAGTTCTTTTGATTAGTCCCATTGCTCCAAGCACTATTAGAACAATTTGTGTGTCTTTGTTCCACATCAGTTTGGTTTCTGACTGCATATCTTGATAGTTCATGATTTTATGTCTCTCTGTATGCAGGACACTGTAGTCACTAGGGATGGCTATTTCAATCAGCAATGATACCTTTGTTCTTTTTTCTAGTATTACAATATCTGGTTTCTGCTTCCACTTTCTTGGCTGTTGGTACTGGGTGATCCCATGTAATCATTACTTCTTCATTCTCTGCGATTCTTTGTGGTTCATACTTCCAGTGTTTCTCATGGGGTTAGTGTCTCCAAATGTTTAGGGATTTCTAATACCGTGGCAAGAATGGACCCCTTCTTTAGCCAGGGCATATTCAAAACTCAGAAATTAGTACTGTATTAATCTTTGATGTTTGCTGACAGCGCTCTTCTCAGCACATGCAACGTCCCCAAAATGGCTTCCTTCGAAGTTCATAAGGTGTCACAAGTATTGGTAGCATATTTAAATGTGCCTGAAAGTTCTTTTTGATTAGTTCCACTGCTCCAAGCACTACTGGAACAATTTGTGTGTCCTTATTTCACATCAGTTTGTTTTTGACTGCATATCTTGGTATTTCATGATGTTGTGTCTCTCTGTATGCAGGACACTGTAGTCACTAGGGGTGGCTGTTTCAATCAACAACGCTCTTTTCTTGTATTACAGTATCGAGTTTTCTTGCTTCCACTTTCTTGGCTCTTGGTATTGGGTGATCCCATGTGATCATTACTTCTTCATTCTCTGTGATTCTTTGTGGTTCATGTTTCCAGCATCTCTCTGCTACCTGTATGTTATAGTGTTTGCACAGTTTCCAATGGATCAATCTTGCTACATTGTTGTGTCTTTCAGTACACAGGCCTTCTGCCATTAGTACTTCACATCCAGCCACAAGATGCACAACCGTTTCTAATTCTGTACTATAGAACCTGCACTTGTCTGTTTCTCCTGTTTTTCTATGGATTTTGTGAACCATCTTGTCGTAGTCCACTATCTTGGGCTGCCATTATCAGTCTTCCATCTTGTGGCCTAAATTCACCTCTGTTTAACCACTCATGGGTCAGGGCTTGATCCTGTGAACCCACTAATATTTAATCGGATCACTCGGGGCAAACCGCTTGTTACATTCAGCAGTTTTATAGTCTCTACCTCCATGTGAACACGCTGAGGTTTAATGAAGCTGTTCTGTGATATAAAACTTGTTGATGTTTTATCAGGGTACTCTTCAGGGTAAAACTTATGTCAGAGTCAACAACACATTTTTATGGTCTCTCTCGAGGAATTAGCTGATGTCTTTTCAGTGTACTCTTCTGAGCAAAACTCTTACTGCATTCAGCACATTTATACGGTTTCTCCCAGAGTGAATTAGTTGATGTACTGTCAAGTGACCCTTCTGACCAAAACTCTTACTGCATTCAGCACATTTATAGGGCCCTTTTCCAGAATGAATTGCTGATGCTTCATCAGGTAACTTTTCTGGACGAAATTCTTGCCACATTCAGCACATTTGTATGGTCTCTCTCCAGAGTGAATTCCCTGATGTCGTTTCAGTTGACCCTCCTGGCCAAAACTCTCTGCATTCAACACATTTGTATGGTCCTGTTCCAGAGTGAATTTGCTGATGTTTTATCAGGTAACACCTCTGGCCAAAACTCTTGCTGCATACAGAACATTTATGTGGTTTCACTCCAGAGTGAATTTGTTGGTGTCTTACCAGGCTACACTTGTTGCCAAAACTCTTGTCGCATTCAGCACATTTATGAGGTCTCTCACCAGAGTGAATTCGCTGATGTTTTATCAGGTGACCCTTCTGGCCAAAACTCTTGTCGCATTCAGCACATTTATGAGGTCTCTCACCAGAGTGAATTCGCTGATGTATTATCAGGTGACCCTTCTGGCCAAAACTTTTATTGCACTCAACACATTTATATGGTCCCTCGCCCGAATGAATTTGTTGATGGTTTTTCAAGTTACTTTTCTGGCCAAAACTCCTTTCACATTCAACACATTTATATGGTCTCTCCCAGAGTGAATTAGCCGATGCATTATCAGGTGACTCTTTGCCAAAACTCTTGCTGCATTTTTCACATATATGGTCTCTCTCCTGAGTGAATTAGCTGATGATATATCAGGGCACCCTTCTCACAATAACTCTTGTTGCATTCAACGCATTTATATGGTTTCTCTCCAGGTGCATTCGCTCATGTAATATCAGACTATACTTGTGTCTAAAACTCTTGTTGCATTCAGTACATTTATATGGTGTCTCTCCAGAGTGAATTAGCTGATGTATGGTCAAGTCACCCTTCTGTGCAAAACTCCTGTTGCATTCAGCACATTTATGTGGCCTCTCCAGAGTGAACTCGTTGGTGTTTTATTAGGGTACCCTTCATACTAAAACTTTTGTCACATTCATTACATTTATATGGTCTCTCCCGTATGAATCCGCTGATGTGCTATCAGGCTACTCTTGTGGCCAAAACTCTTGCTGCATTCACCACATTTATAGGTCTCTCAGTGTGAGTTCGTTGATGTAATATCAGGCTATACTTATGGCCAAAACTCTTGTCACACTGAGTACATTTGTATGGTCTCTCTCCAGAGTGATTCGCTGATGTTTTATCAGGGTACACTTCATACCAAAACTCATGGTACATTCAGAACATTTATATGGTCTATCCCCTTGTGACTTCGTTGATGCCTAATGAAGATACTCTGTGCTGTAAAACTCTTGTCACACTGGACACATTTATATGGTTTCTTGTGAATTTGGTGTGTTGTAGTTTTATGCTGCACAGTAAAACTCTAGTCAGTACAGTTAACTGCATTTAGCTTGCTTAAACTCCTCAGATATCTGGTACCTTTAAATTGCCTCTCTCTTTCATAAATCTGTGGTTGTACATGATGAGGTCAAGTGATAACTGCTGCCTCCAAGTTTCATGGCACTCAATCTTCCTGCTGACTAAAATAGATATTTAATTAGTATTTTTCTTACAATAGGCAAACAAATGTGTCAGTCATTTTTCCTTAAAGGGAATATAGACTGGGGTTCTAAAAACTAAAACCACAGCATGGTATGTTAGAGGCAAACTTTCATAATGATATGCTCCATTTGCATAGAAACTTATTTTAATCCATTTTCATCATTGTTTAAAAGGTCAGACAAATGTAAACAAACCCCTGCTTCTGTTCAAAGATTGCACTTTATTAGGAGCCTAAAATGGCCACCATGTCATAGCATTGATGATATCAGTGGAGTGGCAGCACTTTGGAGTAGTAATACAGTCTTCATAGGGACCTTATTATCCTTTGCTGAGCCACGGACTGATATATTGAGTCCAGAATCCTATACGTTCTAATTCTGTTGGCAGCCAAGGGCTAAGAAACTGTTAAAATAACCCTAAGATAGTGCTTCTCCTCCAAATCCCTTACTGTGCATGTGGGAAAGGTTTTCTCACATAAAAGCTGTTCACACTTGCACAGTAAGCAATTTGGAGGAGAAATGTAATTAGGGTTCTTTTATCAGTTTATTGTAATAAGGTCCCTATGAAGTCTGTATTACCACCCCAGAGCCATGCGCTCCACTGATGTCATCATGTTACAGGTGTTGTGGCCATTTTAGGCTACTACCAAAGTGTGATCTTTGAACATATGAACATCTGAAGAAGCCAGCAGAAGAAGGATATTTGGTCTATCGAGTCTGCTTGTATTGCAGGGTCCACAGCTTGAGCTAATGTCCCTGCCCTCCTCCCCACTCCTCACATTCTCCCTACCCATGGTTCTTACCTTCCCCTTATGCCTATCCAGCCTCTCTTAAAGCTGCCCACTGTCTTCAATGAGATGACCTCCTCCAGCTGTGCATTACAGTGTCCACCACCTCTCTATGAAGAAGTGCTTCCTGACCTCCCTCCTAAACCTCCCACCCTCCAGCTTAAGACTGTGCCCCTAGTAATATGGTTTGCCACTCAGCTTAAAGAGTATCTCCTTATCAACCTTATTTAACCCTTTCAAGTACTTGAATGTCCCAATCATGTCCCCTTTCTCTCTCCTGTCTTCCAGAGAGTACATGTTCAGTGCCCTAACCTCTCCTCATATGCCTTGCCCTGCTGACTGGCTATCATCTTTGTAGCCCTCCTCTATACCTTCTTCAGCAGGTTAATGTCTTTTCGATGTGTGGGCACCAGTACTGAACTCCATACTCTAGATGCGGCCTTACCAGTGACCGATCAGTGATTCTTTCCTGCAATAAACTTGAACTATACAAGGGTAGTATAACCTTCTCTCTCCTACTACTGATCCCCCTAGCTATGCATCCCAGCATCTTGTTTGCCTTTGCTGCCACTTTCTTGCACTGCGTGAGTGCTTCAGGTCACTAGTGAGCATTGCTCCTTCTCCTCCTTTGATGCAGATACTCGGACTCCATCCAGGTAATACTCTGTCCTGGAATTCTTGGCTCCAATATGCATAACTTTGCATTTCTTGGCACTGAAGCCAAGCTGCCAGATCCTGGACCTCCTCCCCAGCTTTTCCAGATCTTCCTGTAGGTCCGTATCCCTTCAGCTGTGTCTACTCTCCCACAGAGCTTGGTGTCATCTGCGAATAGCACATTTTGCCTTTAATGCCATCCCCAATGTCATTGGTGAGGCAACAGACAGCAGCCCCAGCACAGAGCCCTGTGGGACCCCCTAGGTCACCTCTCTGGTGCCAGATAACTCTTCCCCACCACCACCCTCTGAGTTCTGTCCCTCAGCCAGTTTTCCACCCATCTGACCATCTTTTCCCCAACTCCAAGATCCACCAACTTCATGATCAACCTTTTGTAGGGCACAGGGTCAAAGGCCTTGCTGAAATCAAGATAGAGGATGTCTACCGCTTGGACCCTGTCTACTGTTTTAGTGACACTGTCAATGAAGTCAATCAGATTTGTTTGACATGATCTCCCCCCATGAACCCATGCTGCCTCTCATCCTGGAGACCATGTTCTCTAGATATTCCACCAACCTTTCCTTTAGTATGGTCTTCATGAGCTTGCCCACAATGGAGGTCAGACTGACTGGTCTGTAATTCCCTGGATATCATTGGGACCACTTTTGTGAAGGGGCACTACATGTGCTGTTCTCCAGTCCTGTGGTACCATGCCTAACTCTAGTGAACTATTAAATAGGTCTGCTAGTGGCCCTGCCAGCTCCTCAGCCAGTTCCTTTAGTACCCCTGGATGTACTCTGTCTGGGCCTGATTTGTCCACTTTCAATGCCAGCAGACCTTCTCTCCTCTATCCTCCTCTATGACTATGTCTGTGTTCCCCTCCTCCCCACTCCTCGTTTCCTTCTAGAAGGCACTGGTCCATCCTTCTCCCTGTTGAAGACAGAACAAAGTATTCATTTAGTATCTCTACTTTTCTTCCATTATCCTCCACCCACTGCACACCTTTCTTAAGCTTAACAATCCCTTCCTTCTTGTCCTTTTCTCACTTACATAGTGAAGAAATTCTTCTCCTAAGTCTTAATTCCTTCAGCTATTTGAAGCTACTTCTGTGCCTTGGCTTGCTGAACTTCCTTACTTGCCTCACTAGCCAACCTTAGGTAATTTTCCTATCCACCTCTCTCTCTCTTGGTCTTCCTGAATTTTCTATAGGCCAACTTCTTTTCCTTACTGCCTTGGCAACCCCAGAACTGAACCAGCTGGGCGCTCTGGCCCTTGTGTTCTTCCCCCTGAGCCTAACACACTCATCTGTGACAAAAGTATTCCTTCCTTAAGATGGACCACTTTAGGTCCACCCCACATCTGTTCAGAGTAGAGTAGAATAGAAGTAGGGGTTGTTTACATTGTCAAAACTTTTGAACAATTATGAAAATGGATTAATATATATTATGACAGAAAGCCTCTAAACTATCATGCTGTGGTTTGGGTTTGGTTTTAGAACTCCTGTTTATATTCCCTTTAATGTTTGTGAGAGTTCCATCAACTTTCCTCAGAAATGTGTTTTCAAACATTCTCATTTAAAATAATTTGAATCAATTTTTTTTGTGAAATTTCAATTTATTGTTGTTACTAATAACATTCATGCATATGTCTGCTCAATTCAGGTTTCTCATTGGTTGAACCCTAATCAAGAGGAGTTATGTTAATGGATAATAAAACATGGCAGGTTGTATGAAAACAGAAATGAAATTGAATAAAGATGATTACACAAATCACAAGAACCATAAAACATTTCCACCAGGAAAACATTTAAACTACATTTTCAAAATGCAGGCAACAACCAA
Organism: Neoceratodus forsteri; assembly: GCA_016271365.2. Classification (NCBI taxonomy): domain Eukaryota; kingdom Metazoa; phylum Chordata; order Ceratodontiformes; family Ceratodontidae; genus Neoceratodus; species Neoceratodus forsteri. Next base: position 42,138,433 of record CM057455.1, read on the forward strand.
GTCATAGTAAGACTGAGTAAAATATCAGTCTGCAGTTACCCCCAGTAAGAAAAGCAAAGCCACATTTTTAAATGCAGGCAATCACAAAGTCAAGCAGAACAAATACAACTGCAGCTACCCATCTCCATCAAAAACAAATATCACATTTTGAAATGTGGACAGTCACAAAGTCAGACAGAATACAACTACATCTACCCTTCCCTGAATAAAGGGCACACAAATCACATTTTATAATGCAGATAGGCACCAGAGCCAGTCAGAATACAGTGCAACTGCAGCTACCCTTCATCTAAGCAAAAAAAAATTACATTTTTGTAGGGCAGACAAGTCACTACAGCCAATCACAACACAATGAAAATGTATTCCGACTTATTCTGATGACTATCTGCATCATAAAAATGTGATTCCCTAAGAAAAAAAAAAATCACATTTTATAATGCAGATAGTCACCAGAGCTAGTCACAAAACAATATGACTGTATTATTATAGTCTGATGGTGTATGGGTAGAGTGTCTTCCCCTACAAGAGGAGATTATGGGTTCAAACCTAGAGTAAAAAGTGTTTTTGTGGGGTACCTCGGGGATCACTCTTTGGACCAGTCCTTTTCATGTCTCCATTAGTGGCATTGTGGTAAGACTGGAGGGAAATATTTGCAGAGGACACCAAGATCTGGCAACTGGGTGGAGAAAATGAGAAGGGACCTGGGGAAGCTTGAAAAATGGTCTGAAGTGTGGCAAAGTACAGTTATGTAAACTTACTGTAACAGTAGATCTTCGAGAGAGGTTCTTGCAGGAGGTATTCACATATAGGACTAAGCCTCCAGGCATCAGGACCCCATGGAAAACTTCTAGCTAGCAGTCTCTGGCGAGGGACGCCCACATCAGGTGATCAGCGTCAGCTGGCGTCAGTATAAAGGGCAGTCCCCATGCCCACCTTCCAGTTCTTTCCACCAAAGGCCAGAAGAGGCATGATGAGAGAGAAGATATGTCCCCATGAAAGCAAGAAAAGGAGAAAACTCAGGGGACAGAGAGGAAGGCAATACCTACTGCAAGAGCCTCTCTCGAAGATCTACTGTTACAGTAAGTTCTTATGTAACTGTACTATCTTACTTCAAGAGGGTTCATGCAGTAGGTATTCACATATAGGACTGAGTCCCAAGCAGTCTGGAACAAAAGAAATACGGAGGAGGATAGTCATCTACAACTGATATAAATCAGGGCTGAGCAGGTCTTTTGATGAGAGGCCCTAGAACAGTCAATCTGAAGCTTGCTCTCGGTGAGGCAATGTCAAACTAGTGTTTCATGAAGGTATGGGACGGAAGTCCAGAGTTGCGGTTGCACAGCTATCTGCTGCTGACACATTCCTGAAACAAGCAGCAGAGGCAGCTATCCCTCTAGTGGAGTGACCTCTGACCTCACCTGGAAGGGTCTTGTTGTACTTGTCATAACAGAAAGTGATACAGTTCACTAACCACTTAGATAAGCATTGCTTGGAAACTGCATTGACTTCTCTTTGTGTGCGAAAGAAACAAATAGCTGATCCATTTTCCTGAGATCCTTAGTCCGATTAGTGTAGTATCTCAGGATTCTATTTACATCAGAGTATGCAAAGGATACTCTCTGTGATTGGAGTGTTCTGTGAAAAGGCTGGTAACTCAATGGATTGGTTTCAGTGTAGATTTAGCCACTACCTTAGGAAGGAACTTAGGGTTGGTGCACAAAGCCACTCGTTCCTTGTGGAAAATCAGGTGCAGTTTTACACATCAAGAAGCTTGGAGCTCAAAAATTCACCGAGCAGTGATGGCCACCAGAAAAGTGTCTTCCAAGGAAGGAAACTTTAGATCTGCCTCCACTGCCGGTTCAAAGGGGTCAGTGTGAGTTTCTCAGTATGGAATTCAGATCCCATGGAGGGCAGGATTGTGGATGGGGGCTCAGATGGAGAACCCCTTTGAGGAAGGTCTTAGAGACTTCCAGTTGAGCAAAAGATCTGTCTTCAAAGGGAATGTGGTAGGCTGAAATTGCTGCCTTATGAACCTTTAAAGAAGAATGGCGAAACCCAGATCAAATAGGTGTCGCATGTAATCCAGGACTTTGTTAGCTGGGCAAGAAAGGGCTCTAAGTCCTTACAGCTGACCCAGATGGAAAACTGTTTCCACTTCATAGCGTAGGTGGATCGTGGAAGGCTTTCTAGACTCCACCAAAATGTCCACTACCAGAGGGAGACTCCAAAGCGCACCTTGGCTACGTCTGAAGGAGCCACACATGGAGATGGAGTGATTTGAGACCTGGATGAACCAGGGTCCCTGATCCTGGGTCAACAGTTGTTGCAACAGAGGAAGAGAAAATGGAGGTTCCTCGGAAAACTGTTGCAGAAGAGAGAACCAAACTTGCCTGGGGCAGAAGGGAGGCGATGAGGATCATTCGTCCCCTCTGCCCAAAGCTTGTTCAGCACCCTCGGAATCAAAGGAATAGGAGGAAGGCACAAACGAATCTGTCCCTTCAACAGAGACAGTGCATCCTGCCAGAAAATGTCTCACCCTGGGCGGCGAGCAAAAGGCGGGAAGCTTGGCGTTGTTGGGAGGCAAAGAGGTCCACCTGAGGAGGCCCCATTGCTAAAAAAAGGTAATTTATGACCTTTTGATCTAGTTCCCATTGTGGGACCTGGCTGATGGCGACTGAGAGCATCGGCCGGAGTATTTTCCACTCCCGGAACATGAACCGCGGTCAGGTGAAGGCTGTGCTGGGCTGCCCAATACCAGACTCTCATCGCCTCCCAGCATGGAGGGTAGGAGCAAGTGCCTCCCTGCTTGTTGAGGTACCAGACTACGCACATGTTGTCTGACTGAACCAGAAGATGACTGGGAAGAATGAAGGGAAGAAGAGGCTGTAGGGCTTAGAGAACTGCCCTCAGCTCAAGCACACTGATGTGAGCTTCCTCTCAAGATGAGACCAGCTGCCTTGTGTCTTGTGAGATCCGAGGTGGGAACCCCAGCCCTCCCTTGATCGTCTGTTGTCAGACTCTGGATTGGAGGGTCGGTGTAAACAGGACCCCAGACTGAGGTTCTCCTTAACCATTCACCACTGCAAGTCCCTGATCATGGGATCCGACACTAGAACCTCGTGGTCCAGGTCATCCAGAGTTTGGTTCCATTGGACGAAGTGTCCATTGGGAGACTCTCATGTGCAGCCAAGCTAAAGGAACTGTCGGAATGGCAGCCGCCATGAGCCTGAGAAGGCGAAGAACTTTCTGGCTCCTACCGCCTGAGGCTGGACAATAGACAATCATGATTCTGAAGAGTCTCGGCCCTGTCCAGAGGAAAAAGGCTTGCCTAGGGTGGTGTCCAGCACTGCTCCTATAAACTGTAGATGTTGGCAAGGGACCAAATGGGACTTGGCCTGGTTAGTGGTTATACCCAGGCTGGAGAAAACCTGCAGGGTAAGGAGCAGGGGTACAGGAGTTCCCCCTGGATGGGGCAACTAACAGCCAGTCATCCAGGTAAGGAAGCCCTGCACTCCTGAGTATGCAGGTGGGCTGCCACCACTGTCAGGCATTTGGTAAACACTCGGGGGGCAGGAAAGACTAAATGGGAGGGCCTTGAACTGGAAGTGGGCCCCTGAAAACAAAACAAAGGTATTTGCAGTGGAAAGGCATACTGGGATATGGAGGTAAGCATCCTGCATATCCAGAGCACATGACCACTGTCCCGGCCGAAGCATTGGAAGAAGGCTCTGCAAGAGAGCATTCTGAAATGCTTGTACTCCATGAAGTGATTCAGGGGCCGAGGTCTAAGATAGATCTCAAGTCTCCTGTCTTCTTCGTACTAGGAAGAAATGAGAATAGTAACCCATCCCCTGAAGGGAGGTGGGGACAGGGTCTATCACCACCTTCAGCAGAAGAGCTTGGATTTCTTCTAGTATCAGAGGAAGGTGTCTTGGGGAGCACGACGACTGAGGGGTGGTTTCAAGGTGGTTTCTCAAGAAACTCTATAGCGTGTCCGGCTGATATTAGCTGGAGCACACAAGTGTCTGCCATTATCTCTCCACCCGGTAGGTGAAAGGAGAATCTCCCCCACCAGTTCCTCTGGAATGGCCAGAGGAGAGGCAGAGTCACGAGGTGGTGGGCAAGGCAGCAGCGAAGCTCGGAAGGTTTTACTGGAGGGAGCTTTGAATGTGGGAGGGCTCTAAGCTTGTTGGGGCATTTAGCCTGTGTTTGCCTTTGTTTTTGATGGTTTTGGTGTGAAAGGAGCGTCACTGCCCTTGAGCAGGTCTGTACAAAGTCTGAACAGATTTAAGTGCAGTACCCTTTTCCTGTAGTTCAGTTATGATGTCTTTGACATCGCCCAAACAGCACTGAACCCTGAAGGGAGCATCCTGGATGGCAGTCTGCACTTCAGGGACCAATCCTGACACACAGAGCCAGGCATGATGTCATAAGCCTACAGCGAGCAAACTCCTACCTGCCATGTCCACCATGTCATATGTAGCACATAACATGCACCTACAGGCGAATGCATGGAATGGACAACGTCTCCCAGTTCCTGCTTGGTGTGTGAATCAGGAAGGAGTCCAGTTTTGCTTCTACCTGACTAAGAAGAGACTTCTGGTATCCCCATGTGGTGGATGTAGTTAAAGGCCCTTATAGCTAGGGTCGAAGATGCATAGATCTTTTCTCATACTGGTCCAGAAGCCCACGGCTCCTTGTCCGGGGGACAAGCTGAGGTGTTTTGGGGTGGCGGAACAGCCATGAGTGGTGCTAATCACCACGGATCCACCTTGGGGTGAAGACTAAGGCAGTCTTTACACTCTGGTAAAGCCTATCCAACTTCCTAGGAAGGGGCTAGCGCTAAAGGTTGTTTCAAAATAGTGGAGACAAGATCTGCGTGAGGCTCAAGCCACAGTGGAATCAGTGTAGCAACAGTCTCGGGCAGACCCAGATGGGCAGTGAGTTTTTACACTGCAGGTCTGGCTCCAGTGATTGCCACTGACAGGTATGCTGGATTTTCCTAGTAACTCCAGAAAGAAGGGTCCCCAGAGGAGACTTCAGAGGATCCTTTGGTCTGGTATTTTCTGGAGTGCGTCGCTAGTCCCCAGGATCAGAGGATCTGAGTCAGAGTCTGAGTTGGATGTCTCTGAAGAGAAGAGGACTCCTCCTCCCTGTTGTGCAGTGGAATGACCCTCTAGGATTAGCCGGAGGTTCGTCTCCTCCCAAGCCGAGAGCAGATGGTTCTCCTATGGCGTCAGGTAAAGTGGGAGGGGTCTCCTGTCACCGATGTAAGGGTGTCCGGTGTAGGAACCGGTGTCGGTGAGACAACTTTCAACCTCCCTGGTGAGCTGGGCCTTGGCTTCTACCCACCAGGAGGCCAAGACCTCCTTCAAATCCACTGGCAGCTGTGAAGATGGTGGAGGAGGAGGAGGAGGGGTGGGTGTGGTAGTTGGGAAACCCATGGTAGTACCCATAGCCCGGCGGGGTAGCCCGGTGTCGGGTATTGAGGCACTAGGTACTGCAGCATCAGATATTGCGGCGTCAGGTACTGTGGCGTCGGATACTGGGAAGCTGGTACTGCAGCCGGGTATTGTTGTGTTGGGTATTGCAGCACTGGGTGCTCTGGCGAGCAGAAGACTTGGCGTCAACCCTGCAGGTGGACTGGATGATGAGGCATTGGTCCCAAGGGTGTCGGGCCTGGAGTAGGATGATGGCGGAAGGGTCCAACGGTCCTGATGGAGGAGTGGGTCCTCTGTTAGGCAATGGGATACCAGAGGTGACATCGGGTCAGTGGGTGTCGGGTCCAGCATCTGAGTATCCAGCGTTGGGAGGAACCCCTGATGGCAGTGTCCCTGTATCCCCGACCCGGCCGTGGAAGGAGGAGCAAAATCCCAGGGAGGAGCCTGAGGGACAGAGGGATCTCAGCGGGCAATGTCACAACATGCTACAGCGAATCCCGGGCATGGAGTAAGACATCAGAGCCTGTTGTGGGTTAAGCTGGCTGGCGGTGGATCAGAGGGCTGACGACCGGCTTAGTAAGCCGTGTCCAGGCAGACATCGGCCAAGCCAGTGTCTGGCTTAGTGGACTCACTCTTTCCAGAAGACCGAGAGGAAGGAGCAGCCTAAGTGGAAGAGCAACAGGCTGGGTGGTTGTCAACAGTGCTGGCAACCGACTTAGCAGTCTTGTCGGGCAGGCGTCGGAAGAACCAGCGTTTGACTTACTGGACCCACTCTGACGGAAGGCCATGAAGGAGGAGAGGTCTTGGTGGGAGTGGAGGCCTCCTTTGCCCAGAGGCTCCAGACAGGACCGAGTGCTAATCCACGGGAGGAGGCGCTGCCTTGGTAGCCCCAAAGCGACCATCGAGGATCATTCCCGGGCGAGTACCTTGGGCCCGCGACTCCAGCGAAGTTGTGACAGCTGTGACGGCGAGTCCCGGTTCTTCACTTTGTCCCTTTTCTTTTGTGGCCTTCAGGGGAGGTGGACACCTGCCTAAGTTTTTCAATTCTTTCTCCATGGATGCCAGTTTCTTCTTGGTAGGTGGGCTTCCAGGGGCGGCTACCTCCATTACGGGTAGCTGAACTGAACTCTGGCAGTGCTGGCACTCCTCCATGCGGTGGTCTGGGCCTACATAGAAAAAGCACAAGGAATGGCCATCCTTATGAGGGAGCTGGGAACCGAACAAGTCGGACCTGTTTTATGCGATTCAGAGGGTGTCGGGGCGACATACACAGCAGATGTAAATTTGTCAAAACCATGTACTAGCTGCAGGACCGGAGGGATGGGGGCATGATACAAGGTGCAGGGAGACATTTTCCAATATGAGAGATGTACAAGAATGAGGGGCATGATATGAATTGGAAGGCAGCAAGCTGAGGGAAAATGTGAGCAAGTTTTTCTTCACAGAGAGGGTGGTGGACACATAGACTAGACTGCCACGGGAGGTGGGGGCGAGAACAGTGGAGGGTTTTAAACATGCATGGGACAGGCATATGGGTACCTTAGAGGTGGGAAGCAGGAGTGAAATGTTATTAATCAGGTAGGGTCAGAGGCCACAAAATAGTTACCAGGACAGTTTCTCACACACACCTCATAAGAGGGATGCTGGAAAACAAAGGTTCACTGGAAAAATTACTTATTCATCCAAGACAGACCACTTCCCGCCTGGCGTGGCAGACTGGATGGGCCTGGGGCTCCTCATCTCCAACAATTTCTGTGTTTCTATGTCCTGTGTTTCTGACTGGCTGTTCTGGTGTCTGTCTGAATTATAAAAATGTGATTCACCTGAGCAGAAAACAAAATCACATCTTTAAAATACGGACAATTACTACAGTTTGAGTAAAAATAAAATCACATTTTTCTTTTATTTATTTATTTAGTTATTTCAAATTTCAGATTAATACCCTTGAGCCACAGGGCTCTTTTACAAAGGTTCCAAGTCAAAATAAAGTACACAGTACAAGACAGGTAGTACAAACACAATATAAAGCTTACAGAGTTCGAGGTACACATGTATACATAACTTGTTGGTTACAGAAGTGCAAAAATGCCCAGACAGCAGCACCTCTAGGAGGGAGCACGGGGTCCCGAGCAGTGTAGAACACTCTGTTTGCTAATGTTGCTCAACAGCCTTAAAATGTTAAGGTAGCAGCCTCGGATAGGCATTGTCAGGATAAGGGAGAGGTGAGGGAAAGGAATATGGAGAGGAGGAGGAGGGTAGGGAGGAAGGGTATGTAGGGAGAATAGATAGTAGGAGTGATCACAAAATGTGAAATAGGTCACTGGGGGCACTCGTTCAGGAAGAGGCAGTCAGTATGATTTGCCTGTGCTAGCTGCTAGGAGGATGCAGCGGTCTCTTTTGAAAGGAGCAATCTTATCGCAATTATTAGGAGGGCGGAGGTCATTAAACTAGAGAGGCCCTCGCACACAGAGAGAGAAAAGAGCTTTACAAAGGTGATATGCCTAAAAGGGATAGAAACATAGGATTTTTGAAATTTATTTATTTGAAATCACTTCAAGTGGGATACACATCTCATTTTCATGGCAGTCCCAGGGAGAATAGCAGAAATTAACATAGTCCAGGAAAGTTCCATATAGGGTAAAAGTATACACGGTAACACAAACAAGCTCTAAATGTAAATACATCCAAACAGTAATCAAAACAATTGCACAAAGTGAGGTCACTGCATTGTATAATACAGGTATCAAGTCACTAAAGCTAGATAGTGCAATACAACTGCAAACATCCATCTAATACACAGTGCAACTGAAAATATCCCATCTAATATACAGTGCAAATGCAAATATCCCATCTAATATACAGTGCAACTGAAAATATCCCATCTAACATACAGTGCAACTGCAAATATGCCTCTAATATACAGTGCAACTGCAAATATCCCAACTAATATACAGAGCAACTGCAAATATCCCATCTAATAAAAACAGGGCAACTGCAAATATCCCATCTAACTAATATACAGTGCAACAGAAAATATCCCATGTAATATACAGAGCAACTGCAAATATCCCATCTAATATCACAGTGCAACTGCAAATATCCCATCTAATATACAGTGCAACCGCAAATATCCCATCTAATATACAGTGCAACCGCAAATATCCCATCTAATATACAGTGCTACTGCAAATATCCCATCTAACTAATATAGAGTGCAACTGAAAATATCCCATGTAATATACAGTGCGACTGCAAATATCCCATCTAATATACAGTGCAACTGCAAATATCCCACCTAATATACAGAGCAACTGCAAATATCCCACCTAATATACAGGGCAACTGCAAATATCCCAACTAATATACACTGCAACTGTCCCATCTAATATACAGTACAACTGCAAATATCCTATCTAATATACAGAGCAACTGCAAATATCCCATTTAAATATACAGTGCAACTGCAAATATCCCATCTAATATACAGAGCAACTGTAAATATCCCATTTAAATATACAGTGCAACTGCAAATATCCCATCTAATATACAGAGCAACTGCAAATATCCCATTTAAATATGCAGTGCAACTGCAAATATCCCATCTAATATACAGTGCAACTGCACATATCCCATCTAATATACAGTGCAACTGCAAATATCCTATCTAACATACGGTGCAACTGAAAATATCCCATCTAACTAATATATAGTGGAACTGCAAATATCTCATCTAATATACAGTGCAACTGCAAATATCCTCATCTACCTAATCAGGCATTTGCCAATGTCGAACAGTGTTTGCTTGCATGATGTTACAAGATATGACAACAGTATCTTTAGGCCATGGGCAGACCTTTCTTGCCCCAGTAGCCACTGTCTTGTGAATTTGAGCTCCACGGAGCTACGTGGTAAAGTCCCCACATTCAGAGCAAGCCATGTGTGCTGTGCTGACAGGAGCACTATGTGACAATTAGTGCACAGCCAGCTCAGGGAATATTGAGACAATTGGTACACTCTGATCAGAGCATGCTGTTTGAATATGGGGGCCATGTCAGCCAGTGTATCATGACTATGCCTTGTGCTAACATAGCCCCAGGCTGAATATGGCCCACAGGAACCTGATGGATATAGTGCAACCCAAACAGAACCTTTACTACAGCTCTTGTGGTCCATATTCAGTGCCTTGGGATTTCCACTGTGAACACTGAGCAGAGGAATTTGTTCAAGATGTCTGCCTTTTCTTGGTCCCCTCCACAAAGTCCCCCTTAAGCTTACACTCTCCCTTTGTCTTCCTTTTTACTACCATATCTAAAAAGTATCCTGTCGCTTTTTGATATTGCCTGAGTTATTCTTTCTTCAGTTTGCCCTTTGCACTCCTTTCTGCTTTCCTTTCATCACTCTGTTTTCCCAGATACACTTCCCTATCCGCCTCTCTCTACATCTCCTTATACCTTCTGAATGCGATTCTTTTAGCCTTTATCTTTTCTGGCACCTCTTTCAAAAACAATAGTGGTCTCCCTTTTCTGTTGTCTTTGCTTACTTGCTTGATGTAGAGGCTTATTGCCTTCACTATGCCCTTTTTAATTTGGCTCACTTTTCTCTCCGCCACCCAGTCCTCTCTTCCTGCCAGGTCATTCCTGAGGCATTCACCCATCTTTATAAAACGTCCTCTTCTGAAGTCCAGGCTCTCGTTCCTGTGTGGCTGGATTCCAAAGCTGTTCTTATGTTGAACCACACTGACGATGATCACTGGTTCCCAGGTGGCTTCCCTCCTTGTCATGTGCAATACTGTCCATGTTAGTAAGCACCAGGTCCAGTACTGCCCCATTATGAGTGGGTTCATGGACTAGTCGCTTGAGGAATGCTTCCTGCAGGGAGTTCAGAATGTCCCTGCTTCTAGTTGAAGCCACAACTGAGTGACCCCTCCTCTCCAGGCAACTACAGGGCGATTCCGCTCCTCCTCTCTCTTATTAAGGTTCAAGAGACCATTGTGTACTCTAGGCTTGCTGACTTCCTTGACTCCTCAACTTTCCCATCACCTTACCAGTCTGCTCTTAGGAAGAACAACTCCACTGTCTCTTCCCTGTTGCATGTAACGGACTCTGTCCTCACTGGGATGGATCAGGGATGTATCACTGCATCCATATTTATCGATCTTACCAAAGCTTTTGACTCGGTGTCCCATCCGCTCCTCCTGTACAAGCTGAACTCTACTGGCTTTTCAGCATCTGCTCTGCACTGGTTCCGTTCATACCTTATGAGCCATCAACAGTCAGTTTAGCTGGCCCAGTGGGCGCAAAGGGTTGAGGCTGGATGCCACCTTGCGCTACACCAGCGACCGGGTTCAGCAGCGAGCCTGGGCACTGGGGGTCGGTGGGGAAGGGAATAGGATCGAGCATCCGATGGACAGCTTTCCTCTCCTGGGGTGGGATCGGGATTCCCGATGCAGTAGTGACCCCGGTGGAGACTGGGGTTTCACCTGCTGGGGTTCTAGTGGGGCGTGCACGATGGGCATCTTATGGGGCTCCGCCTGCGTTGTGACACCATTGCATGCTCACGCATGTAGGGAAAAACAGAACCTGGAAAAGGCCTCCTACACCATCGGTGAGATGGCCAGTGGCCCCAGTGGATTCACCCACATCCCAAATGCCGGCCCAGGCAGTGCCCAGGATTTCCTTCCAGAGTGACCCGACGACATGCAGGTATGCACCTCACACTTAGGAGCCAGCTGCCGAGGGAGGGTGGAATCAGCCCCAAAGATGGTACCGGGTAGGGCCTGCCTGTAGTTGTTCGAGGACAGGAGATCAGGGGAGATGTGGGGGTTCAGGCTGGGAGTAGGGTGGACTCTGAAGGAGCACTCCTTATGGATGCCCAGGGGTGTAGGTGAATAAATAAAGTTAAATAAAACAAACAAAAATACAGTTTAGGTGGGTGGTGTTCTGCCCCAGCAGGGATTCCATCCTGGGTCTGATCCTATTCTTTATTTTCCTCAATTTTATTTATTTATTTTTATTTATTTATTTGAGTTTTGGTGACCAGGTAAGTCCACTGAGATAACTGCAGTCCCTTTTTAAGGGTTGACCGGAGTTACAACAAGCAATACAATACAGTGCAATAAAACAGGGAAGCAAAACAAGACAGCAAAAAATAGACATAAAGCATAAAATATACATAAATAAGGCAAAGTAGGTAAGATATATACACTTCGTAAAACATAATTTACAAGGCATTAGACAATTGAGACTACAGTCTAACAACCTAAAGCTAAGGCAGGGAAAGGGGAAGGGTTCACGGGAAGGCAGAAGAAGAAGGGGAGAGGAGACACGTGAATAGATGAAACATCAACAGAAGCAGGAGCAAGATCTGGAGGCTGAGGCGGGCGCACTGAGTAGCTTGGAACTTGGGAAGAGGAGCAGGACAGGATGGAGGGAGGGAGGAAGGAGTTCCAGTCAGATAGTAGCATGAGGAGAAAGACTTGCGGACAATGGCAAGATGCAGTTTAGGCATAATAAGAAGGGTGAGGGAGGCAGACCTGAGGGCACGAGGAGCTTGTCAAGACATATTATCTCACTAAGGCAAGGAGGAATGATTTGTGAACTAAGCTAAACAGGAAGCTAAGGAAGAATACCTCAGCTTAGATTTGTAGGATAGCCAATAGCGAGGAGAGGACCTCACAGTGGTGATAGCGGTGTTAACCCTGGTGCAAACCTTCCCACCCTTTAGTAGGACTGGGAGAGGAGAGGAGAGATAGGGTTGATGAATTCATTGAGAACAGTAAAAGAGCACAATAGGTTGGAGAGGTATTAGGAAGATGTGGCGATCTTAAGGCAGGAGAGCAGAGGAGAGGAAGGGACGAATCTGATAGAGGAGGCCTAGTCGGTGGTTCAGAGATTTAGTAACATTGGATACGTGTTTTGAGAGAGAGAGAGAGAGAGAGAGAGGACAATGTGATACCCAGGTATTTAAAGGAATGAACACACTCCAGGGTATCACCACTGAGAGAGTAATACTAAGAGAGGTGGGAGAGTATGCAGGAGGAAGGTAGTTGGGTAAATAGCATATTTTAGTTTTTTCATATTCAGAACAAGATGATTGCACCTAAACCAGCTCTCAAGGGAAGAGAAGTCAGAAGCAAGTTCTCGGGTAATCAAAGCAGTATCAGGCGAGGAGCAATAGATGATTGCATCATCCACATATAGGTGAATGGATGCCCTCCACAGAAGCTAGGTAAGTCATTAATGAACAGTGAGAATAGCACTGGACCCAAATGGAGCCTTAAGGAACACCATGAGTTATGGGTTTAAGATCAGAGACGAGCCAGCCCATTTGACTCTTTGAGAATGGTAGGACAGGTTACTTCTGACCCAGTTCAATGCACTAGAGTCAAGACGAGGGCATGAAGCTAATGGAGCAAAAGACTATGATTTACCAGGTCAAAAGATTTTGTAAGGTCGATAAAGATGGCACTGGTGGTAGAACCTTGGTCAATTGCCTAGAATATGTCTGTGGTCACTTTTTCAAGGCAAATGGTACTGTGATTCCTTCTGAAACCATGTTGATAAGGGGATAGCAGATTGTGATGTTCCAGGTAGTCCTGAAGGTGGTTGTATACAATTCACTCTTGGATTTTAGCCAATGAGCAGAGGATGGAAATGGGTTGAAAGTTATAAACAATAGTGTTGGGTCCACCCTTATGCACAGAATAACTACCACCACCTTCCATTTATCCAGTATGGTTCTGGAGAAATGAGCGGTTGAACAGATCATGGACAGGGTGAGCAAGGTCGGAACACTCCGGCAAAAATTTAGGCTCAAAGGAGTCATGATCAGAAGAGCTCCCTGCTTTAAATTAGCAAGAAGCCTCTGGACCTATTTGATAGAAGTTAGTTTCAAGTGGAAAGCAGGCTGGAGCCCCAGGGGTGCTCATGGGGTAAGTCAGAGGGTGAGAAAGGGAGTTGCTGAAAAGTGAAGTGTATTTGTGGAGATCAGTAAAGAAATCATTAAACCCAGAAGCGATGGGACGAGGGGTCAGTGAGGTACTGCTGTTGGCAGAGATAACGCTGGGACTTCAGCAGTCTTTCCTTTCACCAGAGAATTAACCTGTCTCCATAATCCTTTAGGGTTGCAAAAGTGCTTGCTTTGTAGAGATCTGAAATGGTGACGTTTGGCTTTATCTAGTGAATTTTGCACCTATTTCTGAATTGAATATAGACTTGCTAGTCGGATGGCAGTCTACTTTTTAAAGGTCCACCAGGCCTTGTCACGGTGGGACATAAGTACCCTAATTTCCTTTGTGTAGAGCTTTGACTCCCTTGGACCTACATTTTCAGTGGGGCATGGTGATCGATAATGACCTCCTTCTGCCTTTGTCTCTCTACATATCCATGTATGTGGATGACACGGTCATCTATACTTCTGGCAGGACACTACAGTCCAGTAAGTCTCACATCAGTGGTGGGGAAGATCATGGAGACACTCCATAAAGAATGGATTGTGGAACTCCTGGGAGTCATAGGGGTGCAGAATCTGTGGCAACATGGATTTACTGCAGGAATTGATTTATTTGACTGGGTGACAAAGGTAGTGGACTGGGGAGTGGAGTATGACACCTACTTGATTTCAGCAAGGCCTTTGATACTGTTCCACACAGAAGGTTGGTAAGCAAGCTGGGTAGTCTGGGGTTGGGCAACAAGGTGGTAAACTGGGTTGGTAACTGACTAGGGACACAAAGCAGAGAGCAACAGTAAATGGAACCCAGTGAGAGGAAATGGAGGTGCGTGGAGTACCCATGGGGTCAGTTCTAGGCCAGTCCTCTTCAATGTCTTCATCAGTGACATTGCAGAAGGGCTGAAGGGAAGGTTTGCCTGTTTGCAGATGACACAAAGATCTGTAACAGAGTTGACACGCCAGAGGGAGTGGGAGAATGAGAAGTGACCTACAGAGGTTGGAAAGGTGGTCTGAGGCATGGCAGCTGAGATTTAATGCAAAGAGGTGCAAGATCATGCATGAGGGTGTAAAACCCAAGGGAGAGCTACAGGATGGGAGGAGAGCTGACAGCAGTCACCAAGGAGAAAAAAGATCTGGGACCATCATAACAGATGACCTAAAACCACCAAGCAGGCAACAAAGGTGGTGGGGCAGGCCAGCGGGATGTTGGGTTGTATAGGAAGGGTGTCCCAAGCTGAAGGAGGAGGTACTGGTTCCACTGTACAAAACACTGGTGAGGTCACATCTAGAGTACTGCATACAGTTGTGAAGGCCACACCTTCATAAGGACATAGACAGGAAATAAAGGTGCAGAGGAGGACAACTAAGATGGTACAGGGATTACAGCATAAGACATATGAGAAAGGTTAGAGGACCTCAATATTTATATGCTGGAACAAAGGAGGAATGGGAGGACATAACTGAACGTTCAAGTACCTCAGGGGCACAAATAAGATCAGAGGGAAAACATCTTCCAGTACAAAAAGTACTAGAAAAGGAGACACAACATGAGATTGGAGGGGCTATATAAGTGGAAATGGGAGAAATTATTTTCACTGAAAAGGTGGTGGATGATGGATTGGCATGCCCAGGAGGTCATGGGAGCAGGCACTATGGAGGGATTCAAACATGCAATGGATAGGAATAAGGGGCCCCAGAGATGAGAAGGAACAGCAAAAGCAGGTGATGAACTAGTGGCACCAACTGCAGTTGCAGGTAGGGAAAAGGGCAGACTGGCTGGATCTGGTGGTCCATTTCTGCCAATAACTTCTATGTTCATCCTCAGTTGTGGCTCTCCACTCCAGCAAGACATCCACAGTGTGCTGCACTGATTTCAGGCCAACCAGCTCAGGGCCAACACCAAGAAGATGGGGCATGCCTAGCGCCATGTTGGTGCTCATGGCACAGTTAACCTCCCAGGACATAAAACTTTAAAATGCTCAAAACACGGACCAAATTTAAGAAGCAGTGACTCCAAGCACAGATTGTATTTTCAGATGGTAAAAGGCAGTAAATAAGCAAAAAGCAAGCAACTGAAGCTAAATTTTGAAGTGGTGGAGACAGCAAAGAAGCAACGTACTGGGCTAGAAACCCGCACATGCATGCAGACCCAAGCAGCAGTGGAGGTGAAGTGTGACATGGCGAGCCTTGAGTGGTCTCAGGTGGGAGTGCAAGCCACGCTGGCTAACAAGCAGTCGGAGATGAAGGCAGGCATCACCAACATTACTACACAAATCACCCATCTCCAGGCAGTTGTAACGTGCCTCTCCGAAACAGCTGCTTACACCACTCGGATTGAAGAACTACAGCACAGAGAGAGTGAGCTGAGGACACAGTTATTTCAGTCTCAGGGACGGAACGTACTGAAAAAGTGGTGAAGGAACTAAAGGTCAGATCAACGAACAGGAGAACTGATCGAGATGTTCAATCCTCCAGAGAGTGGGTGCTCCTGAAGGGCACTGAAAGGAGATCCCCAGCTGAGGGATTGCAAAATGGATCATGAAGAACCTCAAACCGAAACCGAAGCTGCAAAGTTTGAAACAGAAAGGGCACACCGGTAGGATGGCCACCAAACCAGGTGAGCTCCAGGCACTGCCTGATAAAATATCTAAGATTTACCAATAAAGGAATGTGTATTGCACGGAACAAAAGCACAGGACCCATCATGGTGGAAAATGGCTGAGTAACTATCTACCGGGACTATAGCCAGGATTTGCAGCAGTGCAGGCAAAATTCAACCAGGTAAAATCCAAGCTGCATGCCCTGGGCTAGACTTTTGCCTTTATGTATCCAGTTGAGGGTAGATAGCCCTGGAAAACCCACTAGATATTTTACAATGTACCAGGAGGCACAGTGATAGGTGGAAGAAGAGTCAGCTACCACTGTGGAGAGACCTGGAACCCGACTTCCTTCAGCTACAGTCAGATGAGTATCCATTATCTTGAGGTTTGTCTATGTATGTCCAGCAGTCCAAGTGGACAGAACCCGATCCTGATAGCTGCAAATGATTTGTGAATTTTGCGACCTGGTAGGCACTCCCATGGTACAAGGCCTGGAGCCTGGAAGGGCTGAGTTTGCTGGAATAATGCAACTGCATCGTTCAAGGGCTCCACTACTACAAGTTTGGACACTGTTTCAGCCTCTAAGATGTTTCTGGGGTCCTAATTGCCTATTGGCATATTCTTCACTGGCGACCTGTAAGAACTACTTGCTGATTGGCGATACCCTGAGTAAGTGCAAAACATGCAGTTCTAGAGACACTGTCTCGACAATGACATAGACAAGATGGAGGCAGTCCAGAGCAGGGCCTAAAATGGTACAGAGTCTGCAACAGAAGTCATACAAAGAGGGACTAAAGCAGCTTAATATGTATATCTTCGAGGAAAGGAGGGAGAGGGTAGCATCTTTCAGAAAAGAGATGTGCAAGAACAAGGGAAGCAATCTGAAGATGAGGGGTTGGCTCAGGGGCAACAAAGGAAGTATGAAATGGCCTTCCTGAGGCGGTCATGGGGTCAAAAGCAGTAGGGGAATTCAAAATGCATGGGACTGACATAAGGCAATTATAGGAGGATGTTAGGAGGAAGTAGGCTGTTGGTTAATTAGGATCTGCAGCTTATCCAATAGGTAGGGAAATGGGCAGACTGGATGGGCCAAGCAGTCCTTATCTGTCGTCAAAGTCTATTGGTCTATGTTTCTAACCCACCTAGCAAGTGGGTGCTTGACTGCCTCTATACTGGATCTGGTGCAGGAGGGGTCATACCTCTTGGAAATGGGATCGGAACAGAATTGCTTTTCTTTTCATTAGAATACCTTGGGTGGCTGCCCTCTTATTTATTTATATTTATTTATTGAAATATTTCACCAGGAAGGCACACTGAACAACAAGTTGCTCACCTCCGTGCGACCTTGGGGGTACTATTGGATGAGGAATTAGAGATCCAGTTTAACATTTGAAACATACAAGAAATTAAACATTCAGTTACATTTGTAACAAGACAGCTTAAAAAATATTGTAAATAATCATTCAGTCGCATTTGTGACATAACATCCAATTAAATATATCATACTTGTGAAATATACATTTAATTACAAGTGACATATCTGAGGAACATAGTACATAGTGGTGAAGGGAGAAAGCATGCTGAGACGCAGGCTGGGGGTGGAAGATTAATAGGTGATGTGAGTCATGGAGAGGAGCAGAGGCATAGGAAGACAGTTAAGGAGGGTTAAAGCAGGAGCAGTTAGATGAGAGAGAGTTATGTAAGGCAGAGACAAGGGAGTGAGAGGGGGAAGAGTGCCATATCTGGGGAGGGAGTTCCAGATTTAGGGACACGATGGGTAAAGCCTGACTGACTGATGAGAGTGGTAGTGACTCTCTTCTCTTCATCACTAATCTGCCTGAACATGTCTAGGGACATGGATAACTATGGCAGATACAGGAGCTGCATGGGGTCTGTGACGGAACTACAAGCCAGACTGCCTGGCAATCATTGGGGCTCTCTATTTAAATGCAGCAGAACTGAAAAAGTAACAACTGTTTATTGCCTTGGGTGCTGCTGTGTAAGATGCACATATGGTATCTGGTTCTGGGGGTGGTTGGAGGGAGGAATTTATGTGCCCTCTGAGGTCATGGTATACCCTACCCTACAGAAACAGGGAGATAAGAGGGTGAAAACGTTCCTCCTCTCCTATTCCTCCATCAAGAGATGGTGTCGATTAATGTGTCCATTTGGGTAGGGGCATCCCCTAAACTCGTATAATGGAGATGTGCCTTGCCCTAATATGCATCCAGGTGTTTGCTAAATTAAAATGTGCTTCTCTTATTAAAAAGGTCAGTTGTTTTACACATATTAGTCCACACTGATCTTGAATCTTATGCCCATTCAAATGAGAATAGAATCTGTAACAGCTTCTAATTTCACCGAGTTTGTAAGGACAGCTGTCTGGGCAATGTGCTCAGTCGAGAGAGGGAGGGGATGTTTGGGTGTTACATGTTTATACAGTTATTGTTATTAGTATTGAGTTTTCTGCATGGAATGGTAGGGTGGGCTTTTGGGGGGTTGCAGACCAAGGGGAAAGTTAAAAATACAAGCAGGATACAGTCATTAAGGAAGTTCCGTGCTTTCTTGGTTGAAGCTGGTTAAAATGGTGCTTCTCACCAATGGCCGTGAGACTTTACATCCAATGGCACGATGGCTAGTATGGTGAAAATGACCATCTGGGACATTAACTGCCCCAAATCCACAATGAAACACAAGCATGTGGCTGCAGGGATTAAAAGAAATAAAATTCAGGTCATGTTGATGCAGGAAACACGCATGACCTGTGCAAAAACCATGAAGACAACAGGAAGTACGGCAGGGGTGGATCACAGCATGTTTCTCCACAAAGGCCGGGGGTGGCCATCTGGTCCCCAAGGGCATCTTAGGCTAGAATAAACTGCATGTTGCTGGAACCGGGGGTAGATATGCACTGGCCAATGTACACCTTTAGGGGTGGGCACCGTATCAGCTGGATCGGTATATGCACTGAACATGCCCTTCCATCTCCTGTCTCAAAATTTGCACATTCTTTGGGACGTTTGGCCTGTAAGCCTGTTTATTCTTCTTCGCTTTTCCTTTGCCTGATTTACTTATTACTAGATGTTCTTCTGTGAACTTAGGTCTACTAGGGTCACTACCCTTATAGTCCTTCACACAAAAATACATTCGGATTACAATCTTTTTCTATTTGTGCTGCTAAATTGTGGACTGAGTTACCTTCTGAGCTGCACTCAGTTTCTACATTGTCAAGTTTTAAAGTGAAATTTGAGACACATTTGTACTCCTTGAATGCATGTAACTGCAATACATGATTTTCTATGTTTGCATTCGTTAATGTTGATTTTGTATTTATGTTAAATGTCCACGTTGGCCCTGAAAAAAGTGCTTTTTGTCCAGTGGCCT
Source organism: Neoceratodus forsteri (assembly GCA_016271365.2). Taxonomy (NCBI): domain Eukaryota; kingdom Metazoa; phylum Chordata; order Ceratodontiformes; family Ceratodontidae; genus Neoceratodus; species Neoceratodus forsteri. The sequence goes on from CM057455.1 coordinate 42,157,805, forward strand.
TACCGGTTAACAAACTTTAAATAAAAATAAAAACATTGAGGATCCAGGATTTTTCAACATCTGGCGGTAGACATGGCATCCCTACCGGGCCCGTGGATCTTGGGAGAAGGGATTATAATTGTGTGTTAGATGTAATTGTGGACCAATCAGATCGCCCCATACCCGTCTCAAAAATGTGAGAGCCTGGGGACCTGGAGAAGACATTTCATCTCATAGATGTGTGAAGGCAGCAGCATTCGATCAGTCAGGAGTACAGTTTTTTCTCACATGCCCACTACTCAAATTTCAGGCTGGAAGAGCTGCTGGTTAGCTCTATGCTCCTCCGGCACAGGACACACTGAATGTTCACTGATATTAATTTCTAGCCCACCTCACTTACTCTGTCCATTGCTCCGGTGGGAACCCAGTCCTCTTGCCGACCCTGAAGATTAGACCCTTTATTGTGAAAAGATGACACCTTTGTTGCGTGTATGTCCAGGTTGATCCCAGAATTCTTGCACCACAATGTTAGGGGACACATCCTATGGTACAAGGTGGGGAGGCTAAATACCTATATTTGGGGGCAGGCGATTGCCTATTTAGCACACACAAAACCAACTCCAAGCAGAAATCAGAGAAGCTCAGAGTTAAGATAGCAGCATGCAAGGAGGCACATAAGAGATGGCCAAACCCCACCCTTTATGGGACAGTCCAGAGGTTAAAATGGTGCTTTAATTTGATGCACAGTGCTTGGGTGGAGCACTCTATATTACTGTTGCAGGTCGAGTGTACTTTGAGCGAGGACTGGGGAAAATACTTGGCATGGCAGCTGCATCAATGGGAGGAGAAGGCCATCATACAGCTCCAGACACGACTGTGTCAGGCCACATCCATAACCTCTCAGATGGGGAATGAGTTTGGGGCCTTCTATCAATCCCTGTACACCTCAGAGAGTATCCCCATCCTGCCACCAGATGAATGATTTCTTTGTGCGGCACCCATCCCCTCCTGACTCGGAAAACTCTAGAGGCTTGGAGGCCCTACTGGCAGTGATGGAGCTGCAATAAGCCATTCGTTCACTGAAGGGGTGGTGGACCAGAAGGCTTACCCACTGATTTTGTTTTAAACGTTCACCCCCTCTGATTATTGGAACCACTACATGACGTGTTGACTGAATCCCTGGAAAAGGGTGTTTTGCCCCCCTCAAGCGATCGGCCACAATAACTGTACTACCAAAATAAGGGAAGGACCCAACACTGTGTGTATCTTACCACCCCATCTTGTTACAAGCGAATTATAAAATTTTATCCAAGGTCACTCGTCCTGTCTTGAACCATTGCTTACTTTACTGGTACATTCAGACCAAGTGGGGTTTATGCAGGGGTGACAGGGGAAGCATAACACCAGAGGACTCATATTATCTATCCATAGGGAAGACAGCTACAAAGCATGGTGCAGCCATACTTCAATGCAGAGAAAGCATTTGACCATCTGGGTGGGGTACATGTTGAAACCCTGGGCCACATTTGGGTGGGCATGAAGCTCTTGAGCTGGATCAGGGCTATGAACACCTCTCCTACAGCTCAGATTCTAATTAATGGGAAGCTAACACCTCCCTTCTCATTAGGGCAGGGCACCCTTCAGGGATGCCCTAGTCCCTGATCCTGTATGTTCTCTCACTCAAGCAACTGGCAGCCCCATTAGGAGACACAAGGACATACTGAGATTTCAGGAGGGGTGGTGAACAAAGTCCTACTGTATGCAGATCACCTGCTACTTTATCTTAAAACCTGGCCCAGAACTTGCCAGCAGTCCATGCTCTGTTAATGGAATATGGCTCTTTGGACACAAGGTCAACTGGACTATGGCGAACTCCTTCCCATTGGTTGAACTGACAGACTACAGCTGAGCTCCAATTTCAGTGGCCTAGTGATGGTGGATCACCTTAAATACCTGGGGACTCATATGTCAACTAAGCTGGGAGCTCTGCCGCTATAAATTATTGACCCTTGCTCAGTCACTTGGCGGAGGACTATGAGAGATGGCAGTCTCTGCCATTGTCATTGCTGGGATGGGTTAATGAAACATAGAAACACAGAAACATAGAAACATAGACTTTGGCCAGATAAGGGCCGCTTGGCCCATCTAGTCTGCCCATTTCCTACCTACAGGATAGGCCATAGATCCTAGTTAACCAACAGCCTACTTCTTCCTACCCCCACAAGAATTGCCTTATGTCTGTCCAATGCATTCTTGAATTCTCCCACAGTTTTAGACCCCACAACCTCCTCAGGAAGGCTGTTCCATCGTCCACTACCCTCTCCAGTGAAATAATACTTCCTCCGTTGCCCTTGAACCGCCCCCTCATCTTTAAATTGTGTCCCTTGTTCTTGCCGTCTCTTTTCTGAAAGATGCTACCCTCTTGGACTTTGTTGATACCACTGAGGTACTTAAAAGTTTCTATCATGTCCCCCTTTCCCTTCTTTCCTCAAGGGTATACATGTTAAGCTCCTTTAGTCTCTCCTCATAGGGCTTCTCTTGCAGACCCTGAACCATTTTAGTTGCCCTCCTCTGGACTGCCTCTATCCTGTCTATGTCCTTGTGAGCCAGCGGTCTCCAGAACTGGAGCAGTACTCAGATGGGGTCTCACCAACTGTCTGTACAGAGGGATAACAACTTCCTGTTTTCTGCTGCTGATGCCTCTCCCTATGCATCCCAGTATACCCCAGCCCTCCCTACTGCCTCTCACATTGCTTGCTAATCTTAAGGTCACCTGATATGATTACCCCTGGTCCCTTTCCTTTTTATTGTTGTTACTACCTCCCCCATTGTGTATTCTTCCCTGGGTTCTTGTTTCCCAGGTGCATTATTTGCACTTCTTTGCATTGAATCCTAGCTGCAATACTTCTGACCATTCCTCCAACCTTGCCAAGTCCCTTCTCATCCTTTCCACGCCTTCTTGTGTATCAACCCTGTTGCAGATCTTTGTGTCATCTGCAAAGAGGCATACTTTTCCTTCCAGTCCCTCTGCAATGTCACTTATGAAGACATTAAAAAGTACTGGACCCAATACTGAACCCCACGGTGCCCCACTAGTAACCCCTCTTTCTTCAGAGTGGACTCCATTTACAATTACCTTCTGTGTCCTGTTGTCCAGCCAATGTTTTACCCAGGCTACCACCCTGCGACCCACTCCCAGGCTGGTTAATTTGACTATTAATCTTTGTGTGGGACTATGTCAAATGCCTTGCTAAAGTCTAGGTAGACCATGTCCCTCCCTGGTGTACTACTTTGGTCACCCAGTCAAAGAAATCTATTAGATTCATCTGACATGACCTTCCGCTGTGAACCCATGCTGCCTTGGGTCCTGTGCCCCACTGGCCTCTAGGTAGTCAACTATTCTTTCCTTCAGAGTGACTCCATCACTTTCCCTACCACAGAGGTCAGACTGACAGGTCTGTAGTTTTCTGCCTCTGTCTTGGTCCCATTTTGTGACAAGGAATCACATCTGCCTTCCTCCAGTCCTCGGGTACCACACCATCCTCCCGTGATTTATTAAAAGAGTAGCCAGTGGTTTCACTAGTTCCCCCTTAATTCTTTTAGAATTCTGGGGTGAATTCCATCAGGCCCCATTGCTTTGTCCACCTTTAGTTTTAGGGTTCTTGCAGAACCCTTTCTTCTGTGAAGCGACTGGGATCGACCCCCCACATCAAGAGTGCTTCTGTTAATTGGATTAGGCACTTCCCCTCCTCTTTTGTGAATACTGAGCAGAAATATTCGTTCAGTATCCCTGCTTTCACTGTCCCCCTCTGCCCACCACCGTTGATTCTATTCAGCCTCACTATCCCTCCCTTTGTCTTTCTCGCTCGCTGATGTACCTATAAAAGGTTTTATCCGCTTCTTAACCGAGTTGGCTCTTTCCTCGGTTTGGGCCTTTGCTATTCTGACTTCCCTCCCTGCTTTCTTCTGCCTTAACTGGTACAGCTCTCTGTACAGCTCCTTCTGTGTTTCCTTATACTACAGTGAAGATGATGATCATCCCAAGATGCTTATACCTTTGTCAGTCTCGGACCACTTTAGCCCCTCAGGTACAGTTCAGGCATATTCATTTTATAGTACACAAATTTCTGTGGAGGGAAAGTCGAGTGTATAAAACAAAACATCGTCAATTCTCAGAGGCTAAAGGAGAATGGGCCTTCCAAATTTCCTGCATTATTATCGAGCACCACAGTTGGCTTTCATTCCTGTAGGCCTCACCAAAGCGGACCAGCCTGGCTAGCGATGGAGGAAGAGGAATTGGGGGTCCTCTGCATATCCAGCTGCTGTCCTCCACTTTGGGATCCTCAAGCACCCCAGAGGCTCATAATCCCTTCTCGATGGTCACTCTTAAGGCATGGACTGCCTCCCACAATCATATTGGGCACCCCATCTCACACTCCCCATACAGTGACCTTATCACTCCAGTAAGGGACAGGGGATCATATCTGGTCCAACTGCACTAGCGCTTGTAGGGGGAAGCACCTAGGCATTAACTCAGTACAACAGTTATACATGGGGGCCTCCAGGACTTTGCCTTACTGAAACAGACCTGGCACTTGGACCCAGGTGATTTCTTTGTTTATCTGATAGTGAGGCGCAGCCTTGGAGAATCCTTAGATCATATCCATGGATGGGCCCTACACTCACCACTTGAAGAACTGTATAGACACCAACCATGCAAAAGCCACTGACTATCTTTTGTCAAACCCTCCAAGGAGAGGAAACCAAAGTGGCAGGTCCTTAATTGCTAAATTTGAACAGAATCTCTCTTATTCAGGTCACTCCAGCACCTGAAAGCTTGCACTAAGCATTAGAGCACCTGTTCCTGCAAAAACAGACAGGCACACCTTAACTTTATGCATAAAGCACATCTTACTTGCAAGCGACTACAATTCTGTTAGCTGTCCTAGTGCCAGAGGATGCCAATTTCTTACACATGGCATTAACGTCACCCAAATGATGCCCTTCTGGTATGAAATTCACAGAATAAAAATGGGACATTAGGATACAGCCCCTCCAGATCCCCAGTGAAACTCTTGTTGCGCCAACCCCAACATCCGAGGGCAGACCCTGGGCTCCTTGTGGTTCCTGACATTGGTCAATACTAAAAGACCATAGCACAGTCATGGATTTCAGCCAAAACCCCATCTATTCAGCAGTGGGCCAATAACATGAGACAGTGCTTGACCCTGGAGAAAGCCCAATTAATTGCAAATGGAGGTAGGGGCTTTGAGGCTGTAGAATCCCTGTGGACATGATGAAGAGAGGCCAGTTCCCCACATGAGAAAAAGGGGAGGGTGTCACAAAGGTGCCTCCACCAGTAGACAATGTGGCACAAAATGCTTGTCTATAAAATGATGCTTGTATATAAAAGGTTGGCATAAAAAGTGTGAATACACTGACATATGCATGCGATATTACAACTGCTAATTGTTTTTATGCAATACTAGTAACTAGTCCAACATTTTCAAGTATCACTATGTACGATGACCACTGTGTTGTTAGCCTGCTTGTTTTCAACAAAACATTTTACAAAAAAAAAAAACAAGACAGCAGTGTCCATAACTTTCGGTACCAGCCAAAAACTGGCAAGGCTCTCATTTTCCCCATCTTCTCCACCTTGGATGGCACACACCTGGAGTTTGCCACAGCCTTCAAATACCTTGGGTGTGGCTCAACAGTAAACCTTCTCTGCCCACACTAATGCCATCCATGCAAAACTTTACCCCAAGCATAGCACTGTACCACTACGGACCCCTCTCCCTTCAGGGTCATTGGAAGCTGGTAACAAAATGGCCCTCCCAGTTTTGACTATGCGTATGTGGTCTATGGCACCACTTCATCCTTTTCCTGCCAAGCTGGACACCCTCTGTAATACCTTCTGTTGCGCCTAACCACACTCCACACTCACCACTGCTCCCGCTATTCCTCCTTTCTATCCTCCCACTTCTTCTCTGTCCCAGGGTTACATAGAAACATAGAATTTGACAGCAGATAAGGGACCGCTTGGCCCACCCAGTCTGCCCATTTCCCTACCTATTGGATAAGTTACAGATCCTAGTTAACCAACGCCTACTTCCTCCTACCCTCCACTTGAATTCTTCCACTGTTTTGAACCCACAACCTCCTCAGAAAGGCCTTTCCATGCCACCACCACCCTCTCTGTGAAAAATACTTCTTCACATTGCCCTGAACCATCACCCTCTATCTTCAAATTGTGCCCCTTGTTCTTGCACATCTCTTTTTCTGAAAGTTGCTACCCTCTTGGACTTTGTTGATTCCTTGAGGTACCTGAAGTTTCTATCATGTCCCCTCTCCCCTCTTTCCTCGAGGGAATACATATTAAGCTCCTTTGGTCTCTCTTCATATAGCTTCTGGTGTAGACCTTGCACCATTTTAGTTCTCTCCTCTAGACAGCCTCCTTCCTATGTCCTATGCACTGAATCTAAGCTGCCATACATTTGACCATTCCTTCAACCTTGCCAATTCCCTTCTCATCCTTTCCACCCCACCTTCTGTACTGACCCTGTTGCAGATCTTTGTGTCATCTGCAAAGCATACTTTTGTTTCCAGTCCTTCGCAATGTCACTTATAAAGACATCAAAGAGGACCGGTCGCAGTACTGAACCCTGCGCCCGCGTACCTGCTAGTAACCTCCTTTCTTCAGAGTGGACTCCATTTACTATTACCCTTTATGTCCTGTTGTCCAGCCAATTTTTACCCAGGCAACCACCTTGGGACCCACCAAGGCTGGCTAACTTGGATATTAATCTTTGTGTGGGACTGTGTCAAACATCTTGCTAAAGTCTAGGTAGGCCATGTCCACGCCCTCCCTGGTCTACTACTTTAGTCACCCAATCAAAGAAATCTATTAGATTGGTCTGACATGACCTTCCGCTGTGAATCCACGCTGCCTTGGCTCCAGTGCCCTGCTGGCCTCTAGGTACTCAGTTCTTTCCTTCAGAAGTGATTCCATCATTTCCCTACCACTGAGGTCAAACTAACAGGTCTACAGTTTCCCGCTCTGCCTTGTGCCTGCTTTTGTGAAGTGGAATCACATCCACCCTCCTCCAGTTCTCAGGTTCCACACCATCCTCCATGATTTGTTAAAGAGGGTAGTCAGTGGTGCCACCAGTTCTAGCCTTAGTTCTTTGAGAATTCTTGGGTGAATCCCATCAGGCCCCACTGCTATGTCCACCTTCAGTTTTAGGGTTCTTTCAGAATCCTTTCTTCTGTGAATGGACTGGTATCGACCCCCTTCCCAGAGTGTTTCCATTGTTTGGTTTAGGTACCTCCCCCTCCTCTTTTCCATGAATATTGAGCAGAAGCTATTCGTTCTGTATTCCTGCTTTTTCACTGTCCCCTCTGCCCACATTCCCTCCCCATTATTAAGTCTCAGTATCCTCCTTGATCTTTGTTCACTCCCTAATGTACCTATAAAGGTTGTATCCCCTTTCTTAACAGAGCTGGCTAACTTTTCCTGAGTTTGAGCCTTTGCTATTCTGACTGCCTTCCCACCTCCTTCTGCTTTAACTGATATAGTTCTCTGTTCTGCTCCTTCTGTGTTTCCTTGTATTTCCAAAGGCTATCTTTTTCTCCTTTACCTTCCCTGACACCTCTTTTGAGAACCATAGATGCTTTTTCTTTGTTTTGTTGATTTGCTTTACACAAAGGCTTGTTGCCTCTGTGATGGCAGTTGTGATTTTTCCTATTGTTCTTCCACTCCTCCTTCTTGCCAGTTTGCTAGTGCTTTCTGAGGCACTCTCCCATTTTGCCAAAATCAGCCCTCCTACAGTCCAACACCCATGATTTATTGTAAGGCTTAACTCTACAGTTGTTTATTGTGAACCACACTGTTTGGTGGTCACTGTTCCTCAGATGGCTACTCATTTCTAAATCTGAGATCCTCTCCATCCCATTTGAAAGTACCAAGTCCAAGATTGCTCCCTCCCGAAAGTGGGTTCCCACACTAGCTGTCTGGAGGCATGCCCCTGTAGGGCATCGAGAATGACATTGCTCTTGGATGTGGCTGCAGTAAATGTGCTCTAAATAACATCTGGCATATTCAGGTCCCCCATCAACAATATCTCTCCTTTTTCTGCCATTTTAAGGATTCCTTCTATCATTTCCTTGTCCATTGTCTCCCTCTGAGACGGGGTCTGTAAACAACCCCTAGGGGAATTGTGGTGCCATTTCTGTCTTCAGGGGGACACAGTGCCTCCACCCTCCCTGTTTACCCTTTAGTTCTGTTGCTTTGATTCCTCCCTTATGTAGAGAGCTACTCATCCTCCTCTTTACCCTCCTGTAGATGTGTACCCTGGTATGTTGACATCCCAGTCATGGTTCTTAGTGTACCATGTTTCTGTGACTGCCACGATATCCCAGCGTCCTTCTTCCATCAAGGCCACTAGTTCAGGGGCTTGTTACCCAGACTATGGGCATTGGTACTCACCATCCTTCATTTTCTGATGGCCTTACCCTTTTAGGCCATCCCTGTCCTTACTGCCTTTGTCTTTTCTGGATTTACCCTGTTCTATTCCCTATTGACTTCCCTACTTTTGTGTCTACTTCACTAACTACCCTTGTTTGGGGGATTTCCTGCTCTTCAGTGCCTCCCCTTGGCTAGTTTAAATGCTTGCCAATGAAGCATTTAAACCTATCACCTAGGATCCTGGTTCAACCCTTCTGGACAGATGCAGACCTTCATGCCAGTATGAGCCTGTATCCCTCCAGGTAGACCCACAGTCCCCAGAGAAGCTAAATCCCTGAGCTCTGCTCCAGTTGTTCAACCAGTCATTGAATCCTATGGTGCGGAGTACCCTAGCCTCACCCATGCCATAGACAGGTAGCACTTCGATAAAGTTACCATGTGTGCCACTTGTCTAAGACCCTCTCCAACTACACAAACTCCTGCTGCACTGCTCTGATCCCATTCCCAGCCAGGTCATTTGTCCCTAGGTGGACAGTGACATCCAGCTTCCTCCCTGTGCAGCTGCTCCCACGATCCTGAGGATTTGCTTCCTGTCCCTCCAAGCCATAGCACGGGCAGATACCTTACCTCCTTTCCCTTCTCCTCCTCAGTCCCCCCAACAATTGAGTCCCCACCAGGAGTTGTTTTCTTCCCTCTGGGGTCCTGTGCCACCCTCCTGTGGGTCTCCTTTGTAGAGGTTCCCAGCATCCTCCTTGGTCTCCACTGTGGTGCTTCCACAGAGGAACCACACTCCACCAGAAGCGGCAAATGGACTGTGAAGAGGAATAAGTGGAAGGATGTGCCTCTATTCCACCACCCTCACCCTCCCTGAGCCCATCTTGGTCCAAATTCTCCTCTTTTTAGCAACCTCTGAGGAACTGGTGGTGGCCTATGTGTTCCCTTAGTGGGGAAGGAGGTTCCCACCAGACACAGTGGGCAGAATGCCAGAGGAGCTGCAAGGTCTACCAGTCCCTTCGGCAGTGCTGTGCAATACCAGATCAATGAGGAACAAGACCTCAGTTCCTCTGTGCGATCTGGCTGCATTATGGAGATCTGGTTGAGTAATGATGCTGGTTATGTTTTGGAGGCAGCCATCACCACTGAGTATTCTGTAGTAGACTGCCACAGGTGGGATCGCCGGGGTGGAGGAGTAGCCATCTAGTTTAGATTTGACTTGAGCTTCACTGTGCACCTGGTGGGGACTTCCAGATACTTTTAATGTCTGGCTGTATGTGGGGGTCGGGTGCAGGCTGCAGGATTCTCTCTTTTACAGCTCTCCTGGGGCAAGGGAGGTTCCTGCAGAAGGCTGTGTATTTCATCACTGGCAGGTGTTGGAATCCCCAGATGTCTAGTTCAGGTGGACTTCAATGCCTGGGTCAATGACAAATCCACACAGTTTGGGTCTAGCCTTCCAGTTGATATCATCACTGGGACTATCACAAAGGTTACTTTCATGACTTATCACCACAACCACAGACTGGATCTGGTGTTCTCACTGTGGCTTGCTGTTGCTAACTTCAGGAATGACGGATTGCATGGTCTGATAGTAGCACAGGGAGGTTCGCCAGGGCTCTTCCCAAGAGTGCCCCCTGAGATGGTCAGCTACCGGCCTTTAAAGATTGTACTCAGAGGGACTATTGGTGGCAGCTGATCTATCTTGTGTAGACAATGCATGTGCGATGGGATGCAGGTTGAAGTGGTTGCCACTTATAATAGGGTGGTTTCTTGTGGACAGGCTTCTATATCCAGTTTATCTGCAACTGAAGAAAGCCCTTTCAATCACCTTATGTGATGAATTTGCTAGGTTCTTCGCTGACAGGGTGTCCTCTGTCTGGCAAGGGATCCTGTCATCAAGTCACTTTTTGACTTGCAGGGACCAATCTGGGGTCACAGAGGCACTGCGCTGGCCTGGGATGAGTTTAAACAGGTGGAGGTGGCTAAAGTCATTGAGGTTCCTCAAGCTGAAGCACATATTGTGAGCCAGACCAACTCCAACACGCTTTAATAATGTGTTTTATAGTGCCGAGGTAGTATAGCACAGTGGGTTAAGGCTCTGACAGATCTGGAGACCTGGATATGAATCCCATAGCCACCTAGGTGCATGCTGTGTGACCCTGAGCAAGTCACTTAACTTCTATGTGCTCGCAAGGTCGCATCTGGAAACAAGCTTTAGCTTAGTGTGCCACTCCTGGTTAAACAATGTTCCCTTCCTTCATGAGATGTTTTGAGTCTGTTGGCCCATGTTCACCCTGATTGTCCAGTGTTCACTGTTGGAGGGGGCTTTTCAGATTCCTTAAAGGAGGCTCTGGTAAGACCCCTTCTGAAAAAGTCAACTCTCGACTGAATATCATGACATATTACTGTCCTATCTCCAACCTTCCCTTTTGGCTATGGTTGTTGAGAAGATTGAGGCACAACAGCTTGAGAAGCACCTCATGACTTTGACATCTATAAGCCACTCCAGTTGGGTTTCAGAGTCAGGCATAGCACTGAAAGTACAGTTATATAAGAACTTATTATAACAGTAGATCTTCAAGAGAAGCTCTTGCAGCAGGTTCAACATTATGACTGACACCACCTGAGGCGGTTCCGCAACTTTTTCTCTAGTAGTACCAACGTGGGGAACGCCTGCCAACGTTGGCTCCACCCTTGATGTCACCCTATATAAGGGAGGTGCTCTCTATGAGCTCCAGTTCTTGAACGCACTCCCATCAGGCAAGAAACCGCAGGCCAGAAAAGAAACTGATTGCCAATGGACAACCCTCAAGAGGAAATGATGCTAGCCTGAACAGGACCCGATCCCTGGGGAAGGAGGCGGAAATATACTTGCCATGAAACTTCTCTCGAAGATCTACTGTTACGGTAAGTTCTACGTAACTGTACCATCTACCGGAGAAGCTCTTGCAGCAGGTTTAGCACTTAGGACTGAGTCCCAAGCAGTATAAACTTATAACAACCCCTTGGGAGGGAAGAACAGAAAATCAGGAAAGATCATAGAAGGGAAGATCCCTAAGGAAACCAGGCCTTGCAGAACGCAAGGCCAAACCCTGCTTTGTGTCTGGAAATGATGTCTAGGCTATAATGCCTGACAAAGGTGTGTACAGAACTCCAGGTAGAGACAGCGCAGATATCTCGCTGTCGGTACTCTCTTCAAGCGCTATGGCGAAGTGAGATGCCCTAGTACAGTGAGCTTTAATCGGCCTCAGTTGACCCTATTGTGCTTCTCATAACAGTAGAGATTCAATGGACCAACCAGCACGAAGCATCTGTTTGGTGACTGGGTGACCTACGGACCGCTGGGTAAAGGACACAAAGAGCTGATCAGACTTCCTGACCTCCTTGGTTCTAGACAAATAGCATCCTGAGAGCCCTGGGACATCCAAAGAATGAAGCAGGGCCTCTCCCTGTTGGAGTATTCTGGGTAATAAACCAGAAGCTGAACCAACTGATTCAAAGTGAGCTCTGAAACCACTTTCAGCAAAACTTCAGATTTGTGTGGAGATCAACCCTGTCCTTGTGAAAGACAAGGTAGGGTTCCTCACATGAGGGCTTGAAGTTCTGAAATGTGCTTCACCAAAGTAACAGCTACCAAAAGCAGAATTTTCCAGGAAAGGAAATGGAGCTCACTCATAGCCAGTTCAAATGGGGGAGAGAAGCTTCTCCAGAACGAACAGGAGATTCCAAGGGGGGACAGGGTCCCTGATGGGAGGTCTGATATGCAGTATGCCATGCAGGAAAGCTTTGGAAACCTCCATCTGAGCCACTGTCTTACCCGACACAGATGAGTGGTAAGTGGAGATGGCAGCCAGGAGTACTTTGAAGGAGGAATAGCTAAGGCCTTTCTCAAGAGAAAAGCAAGTATTGTAGAACGGTGTTAACCGGACAGATCAACGCATCCACATGCTTAGCTGTGGCTCAAATGCAAAATCATTTCACTTCATGCTGTAAGTGGTCCTGGTGGCAGCTTTCCAGCCTCAACTAACACCTGAGCAACTTAATCAGACACCCCGGCCGGACCTTGGCTAAGTCCTAAGGAGTCAGGCGGCAGGTGAAGAGAATGTAAGTTTAGGTGCAACAGGGACCCACTGTCCTGTGACAGAAGGTGCGAGGATAGAGGAAGATGCATCGGAGGCTGTGCCGCTAGATGCTGTAGTAAGGGAAACCAAATCTGACGAGGCCACAACGGAGTGATCAGGACAATGGTGGAAGGTTCCGACTGAGCCTTGAGGAGGACCTGTGAAGGAGAGGGAAAGGAGGGAAGGCATAAAGGAACCTCCGCTCCAACAGAGGGACAACGCGATTCGCCAGAAAGCTCCAGGTTCTGGACCTAGCGAGCAAAACTGGGTAGTTTTGCATTGGATTGAGATGCAAAAGGTCCACCTCTGGTGTCCCCCACTGGTGGAAGATGTGATCTGCAATGTCCTGATGTTATTCCACTCATGAGCTTGCGATCTTGTCTTGCTGAGTGTGTCTGCCAACACATTTTGAAGTCCTGAACATGAACCGCCATCAGGAACAGGTGATGCTCCAGGGCCCAATCCCAAACCCGCACTGCTTCCCTGCAAAGGGGTAGGAATGTGTGTGCTCCTGTTTGTTGATGTAAACGTCACCAAGTGTTGTCTGTTTGCACTAAAGGTGGCCCGGATATAGGACCCATTCCAAGGTTTGGACGGGTGAGAGCATGGCTCTCATTTCAGGACACTGATATGCAGGTTCACTTCCATGGAAGACCAGGAACCCTGGGTACAGTGGATCTCTAAATTGCCGCCCCATCCCTGGGACGACGATCCGTGGTTAGGACTGGATGGCTCCCATTGAAAGGGATGCCTCTCAGAAGATTTTCGGACAACACCCACCAGCGGAGCTCTCAGCAGATTGGCTCTGATATTCTGACCAAGGCATCCAGGCTGTCCGACGCTTGTCCCACTGGACCCTCAGGAACCAATGGATGGTCTTCTGCGCGCAGACGCTGAGGAACTGACACTATGGCAGCAGCCATGTGACCCAACAATCTGAGGAGGAACCGAGCCAGCACCTCTGAGGCTGATGAAACCTGGGACGCGATGATCCGAATGTGACCCGCTCTGTCAGAGGGAAGAAAGACCTTCCCGAGAGTGGATCCAGAGAAGCTCCGATGAACTGGAGAATCTGAGAAGGGGACAGGCAGACTTGTCCTTGCTGATGGTGATTCCGAGACTCTGAAACAGAGAGATGGAATCCCTGAAGTCTCCGGACAGGCGAGACCTGGAAGGGGCCAGGAGGAGCCAGTCATCCAGGAAAGGAAACACGAAATGGCACCATCTTCGAAGCGCAGGCCACAACTGCCAGGCACTTGGTGAAGACCCTGGGGCAGAGGAAAGACCGAAGGGAGGACTCAGAACTGATAGTCCTGTCTCAGATCTGAACCTTAGACATCTCTGATGGCTTCTGACGATGGGAATATGCAAGTAAGCATCTTGCATGTCCAGAGACACCAGCCAATCTCCTGCTGATATGAGAGGGAGGAGAGTGGAAGAGAAATATCCTGAATCTCTTGTAGGAGACCCACTGATTCAGATCGCTGAGGTCCAGAATGGGTCTGAGATCTCCCGACTTTTGGTACTAGGAAGAAGTGGGAAAAGAACCCTTCCCTGACTCGCCAGCGGAATTGGCTCAATGGCTCTTTGTCCAAAACCAAGGATATCTCCTGCCAGATCAGGGCTCTGTGCTTCCTTGGGTACCAGGAAGGGGCGGTGGTCTGTCCAGAGGAACAGATGCAACCTCGATGGAGTGCCTAACTCCATGAATTCCAGTACCTACTGGTCAGAGGTCACCTGAGCCCACACATCTGCGAGAGTGAAAAGCAGCTCTGACCGCCTCCCTGGTTGGGTTACCAGAGGAGTAGGTCACCTGAATAGTCAGGCTGGGTGGGGAGGAGGCTGCAGCTGCTCTGGGTGGTCTAGAGGTGGAGGCCGATCACCTCTGGCTCGCCTCTACAACCAAAGCCCCTTGCTGTGCATGTTGCTGAAAGCGAGGTTGCTGTGACTGATGTCCTCCACGGCCACTAAAATGAGGCCTCGTGGTTCGCTTCTGTTTCAGGCGGTACATGGACTACATGGAACGGATAGCCTTCCGGAGTCCAGCAACCTGGTGATGAGCTGCCCATGTCTTCGCCAAAGAGCACAAAGCCTTCAAGGAGCATCCAGAAGGTTGGTTTGGATGTCTGGATCGAACCCTGAAACCTAAAGCCACGCTGCGGCATCGGAGGCAGATGCCAGTGGCGGCCGCCTTGGAGGAGATGTCCACAGAGTCATAGGCCAATCGCGAAAATGTGGGTGCCCATGTCTGAGCCAGTCTGCAGCAACTTGGTAAGCTCTGTCCGCTGGGGACAATCGGGCAGGCTTTGCACAATGTCCAATCTTTTCCCAGAGGGCATTCTGGAATTGGACCATGTTTGTGAAGTTGAGACTCCTGATGCTGCAGGTGGCAGCAGAGCACACCTTATGGGCCCATAGAATCCAGCTGCTTCCATTCCTCATCGGAGGCTGGATGCTCAGATGTTTGGGCCTCTGTGAATGATCATGAGCTGCTAAATCACCACTGAGTCCGCAGCGGGTGGTTCACTAAAGGGTGGTCCGCAGGCACCCGGTAGAGCTGGTGAGCCTTTTGGCACAGCGGAGGAGGAGGAGGGCGCCCAGGTTGCACGGGTGACATCTACAAATGTGTCAACCATGGGAGGGATGACCACCTGCTTTGGGTCTTTTGGCAGAGGTATTTAGCCAGCCACAGTCGCTGGGGTCCAGGGCCTCGGTGTCCAACCCATGTTGCCCTGGATGTGCCTCATCACCCCATGAAGCTGGGGTCATGGCTTTGAGTAGACAGAGGAGGAGAAACTCGAGTCTACATAGGAGGTAGGAGTAGAAGAGGGTGAGGGCTACGCCTCTTCCCTTTGTGCCTCTTGTCTGAAGAGCAGAGGGAGGAGAGAAACCACTGGACCAGTCCCTCTTAGACTTTTTGTTGTGTTTGCACCTTGTCACCCCACCATCCGGTTCAACAGGATCTGGAACCGCCACCGAGTGGGTGGAGGCGCACCGCTGGCAGGTCTTTCTTAACAGTCTCCCACCAGTAGGTAAAAAGCTCCTTCACCTGAGAGAGGTGTATTTTGGGAGAGTCAGATATAGGCTAAGGCGCCTGAGCCTGCACCGCCAGTCCCACTGTCCGGGGAACCGGCATCGAAGTCTGTACCTTGTGCCGACTGGCGCCGGCCCAAGGGGGGACATTGGGGTGGCATCAGCACCACCTTCATCAGGGTCCGCATCATCGGATCAGCGACCGTGGAGAAGGAGTATCCGAGCTGACGTCGGGTGTTGGAGAAAGAACCAGCGCCGGGCGAACCACGACCAGCAGCGGAAGAACTGGCGCTAGCACTGGGGCAGAGGGAGTAGCAGGTGGGACGAGGTCTGGCGTCCGCTTCTCCTTAGGGACCGATAGGCGCTGCCTCATCGTGGAGACTTAGGACGGTCGGTCTTGTGGCTCAAGACTTCTCGGCCGAATGCCAGTCAGAAGCCAGAGGCTGGCGGGTCAGAGTCTTTATTTTTGGTGGCAAGGAGGAGGAGGCCCTGCTGCTGGAAGACCCAGAGGCCTTGCTCAACTCCCGGAGTCGGCCTTGGAAGAAGAGGCTCAGCGGAGGAGGCCTTACTCTGCCCCTTAGATTTCTCGGAGGGCTGAGAAACTTTAATTGGCTGAAGAGAAGCTGTCTTGAGCTCACAGAAGAAGGCTTGAGGCCGTGGAGGTGGGAGTCATGCCCCACGACCTGGACTTCGATCCCAAAGACCTATGTTTCAAGTGGAATCTCCTCTGTCTTGCTACCTGTGTTTTTGGTGCTTGTGAGCGGGTTGAGGATCAGATTCCCTGAGGAAGAGGCCTGCTCCATAGTGGTGGATTTTGTCTCAGTGAGGAAGGCTGCAAGAGACTTTTAGCGGACTCACATTCGCGAACTGAAGGGCAGGCGCCAGTGCGGTGGTCGGCCCCAGGCAGTTGAGACATGCCGAATGTCCGCTTTAGCGGGTATCTGCCGCCCACAAGTGCACTTATTAACATGTGAGGACATAGATTCAAAGAAACTAAGAAATGTGAAATATTAGTAGTGGAGAAAGAGCAATCAGTACTAGGATGAAACGAATGAACTAACCCTGACCGTGCAGCAGGAAAGAACTGAAGCATGTGGGGAGCACCTCCCCTATATAGGGTGATGTCGGGTGGAGCCGACGTCGGCGTGGGGGGCATTCCCCACGCCGGTACTACTAGAGAAAAGTTGTGGAACCGGCGCCAGGTGGCGCCATCCTCAATGTTGAACCTGCTGCAAGAGCTTCTCCTCGAAGTGAGATACTGCATTACTTAGGGTGCATATTGACCACCTCAGATCTAGAGATAGAGGAGACAGGTAAGTTCCTGTTCTTCTTGATCTCTCTTCCGGCTGTTTCTAGCAGAAGAGGACTGGTTGCAGAGCAAGAAACAGAAGTCCAGAACTACAGATTTTTTACTAATTAATCACTTCTCTCAACAGGAGTAGTACCTGTTTGGATAAGGCAAAAGATACTTTATTAGAAGAAGGATCTCATTTAAGTAAAAAAAAAAAGCCGTTTCTGAGGAAGGGGCAGTATCACCTTAATTTACTGAGAGCAGAGAGTGAATCTAATTGGGGTGTGGCTTAGCAGCTTGGATCTACAAAAGCAGCTGTCTCCAATTACAGCTTCCGGCTGTTTCTAGCAGAAGAGGACTGGCTGCAGAGCAAGAAACTGAAGTCCAGAACTAGAGATTTTAACTAATTAATCACTTCTCTCTCAACAGGAGTAGTACCTGTTTGGATAAGGCAAAAATATACTTTATTAGAAGAAGGGGTCTCATTTAAGTAAAAAAAGTGTTTTTTTTTCTGAGGAAGGGGCAGTATCATCTTAATTTACTGAGAGCAGAGAGTGAATCTAATGGGGTGTGGCTTAGCAGCTTAGGTCTACAAAATCAGCAGTCTCCAATTACAGCTTCTGGCTGTTTCTAGCAGAAGAGGACTGGTTGCAGAGCAAGAAACAGAAGTCCAGAACTACAGATTTTTACTAATTAATCACTTCTCTCAACAGGAGTAGTACCTGTTTGGATAAGGCAAAAATATACTTTATTAGAAGAAGGATCTCATTTAAGTAAAAAAGTGTTTTTTTCCTGAGGAAGGGCAGTATCACCTTAATTTACTGAGAGCAGAGAGTGAATCTAATTGGGGTGTGGCTTAGCAGCTTAGGGTCTACAAAGCTGCGTCTCCAATTACAGCTTCCGCTGTTTCTAGCAGAAGAGGACTGGTTGCAGAGCAAGAAACAGAAGTCCAGAACTACAGATTTTTACTAGTTTCCCTCCTTCCCACCCAAAGCCAGTTCTAGTTTTATAGCCACTAAATTTGACTGACAACAGAACTTCCTGTTTGGCAGCAGGAAGGAAGGATCACTGAGACACATTAGTTTCAGCAACCCTGAAGGAACCTAAAAAAACTTTATACCCCTCGCTGCTGGAGGTCTGAATCCAAGCATGGAGAAAGGCGACTACTGGAAGACTACAGAAAGTTGCTGTCCTAGAACAGGAAGGGTGAGAATTGTAAGGGCAATATAGGCAGTAGGAAAGTAAGTAAAAATACATAGAGGGAGGAGGCAATAAGCATACAAAGCAACAGGAGAGGGGACACAAAATAAGTCAAGATGGGAGTGGTGCAGTCCAATGGCTGTGGGCAGCAGTTCTGGGAGACATTCTGGAGGCTGCATCTGCCCTGTTTGCAGGCACCTCTCTGATCTGAGGGAGGAGGTTGCCTGCCTCCAGGCTGACCTGGCTAGGATTCAGGAAACCTCTCCCCACCCAGGGACCACCAGGGCCACCACCATTACCTCAGAGGTTGCCAAGAAAGAGGAGCGGTTGGAACAAGGTGGGCTCTAGGAGGAGAGGGTGGTGGAACAGAGTGCATCCTCCAGCTGTAGCCTCACAACCATATGCTGTCTTACAAAAGTGGTTCCTCCTGGTGGAGGCACCCGCAGTGGAGACCAAGGAGGATGCTGGAAACCTCCACAAAGGAGACCGACAGGAGGGTGGCATGAGATCCCACAGGGGAAGGAAACAACTCCTGGTGGGGGATAGATGTGGGGGAAGGATAGGGGTAAGGTGCCTGCCTGGCGCCACAGCTTGGAAGGACAGGAAGCGAATCCTCAGGATTGTGCAGCAGCTGCAGGAGGGAGGGAACTGGATGTCATTGTCCACCTAGGGACAAATGACCTGGCTGTAAATGGGATCAGAGCGGTGCAAGAGGAGTTTGTGGAGCTGGGGAGGGCCTTAGACAAGTAGCATGTATGGTAACCTTCGGAGGTGCTGCCTGTCTATGGCAAGATGATGCTATTGTATTCCGCGATCATGGGATTCAATGAATGGTTGAAAAACTGGTGTGGAGCCCAGGTTTTGGCTTCATTAGGGACTGGGGAGCCACCTGGAGGATGCAGACTTATACTGGTGCGATGGTCTGCATCTGCCAGGGGGAATCCAGGATCCTAGGTGACAGGTTTAAATGCTTCATTGGCAGCATTTAACCAGCCAAGGGGAGGCACTGAAAAGAAGCAGGAAAATCCCAGCCTCCTCACAAAGTGCAGTAGTTAGAGAGGTAAACACCAAGGCAGAGAAGTCAGTAGGGAGCAGGACAGGAATAAATGCAGAAAACAGTGTTAAAGACAGGGATGGGGCTAAAAGGGGTAAGGCCTAAAAAATAAATGGAAGGTCATGAGTACCAATGCCCGTAGTCTGTGCAACAAGCTCCCTGAACTAGTGGCCTGATGGAAGAGGGATGCCTGATATTGTGGCAGTCACTGAAACATGGTACACAGAGAACCATGAGTGGAAGTCAACATACCAGGATACACAGTCTACAGGAGGGACAGGGTGGGTAAAAGAGGAGGAGGAGCTCTCTATATAAGGTAAGGGATTAAAGCAACAGAACTAAAGAGTAATCAGGAAGTTGATGAGTCACTATGGGTCACCTGGAGACAGGCAATGGCACCACAATCCGCATGGGGTTGTGTACAGATCCCCATCTCAGGAGAGGAATGGACAAGGAAATGATAGAAGGCATCCTTAAAATGGCAGAAAAAGGGGAGATATTGTTGATGGGGACCTGAATATGCCAGATGTTAACTGGAGTACCTTGCTGCAGGCACATCCAAGAGTAGGGTCATTCTTGATGCCCCACAGGGGCATGCCCAGACAGCTAGTGTTGGAACCCACTTGGGAGGCAGCAATCTTAGACCTGGTACTCTCAAATGGGGAAGAAGAAAGGATCTCAGATTTAGAAGTGGGTAGCCATCTGGGAACAAGTGACCTCCAAACAGTGTGGTTCATACAACACAGCCATAGAGAAAAGCCACAAAAACAAGAGTATTGGACTTTAGGAAGGCTGACTTTGGGAAATGAGAGAGTGCCTTGAAAGCACTAGCAAATGGGCAAGAGGGAGGGGTGGAGGAACAATGGGGAATAATCAAAAGCCATTGCAGAGGCAACAAGCCTTGTGTGAAGCAAATCAATTAAACAAAACAAAGGAAAAACACTGTGGTTCTCAAAAGAGGTGACAGGGATGGTTAAGGAGAAAAGGAGAGCATTCAGGAAATATAAGGAAACACAGAAGGAGCAGGACAGAGAACTTTATCAGTTAAAGCAGAAGGAGGCAGTGAAGACAGTCAGAATAGCAAAGGCACAAACGGAGGAAAAGATAGCCAACTCTGTTAAGAAGGATAAAACTTTTATAGGTACATTAGGGAGTGAAGAAAGACCAAGCGAGGATACAGAGACTTAATAAATGGGAAGGAATGTGGGCAGTGGGTGACAGTGAAAAACAGGGATGCTGAACGAATATTTCTGCTCAGTATTCACAACAGATGAGGAGGGGAGGTGCCTAAACTAAACAAGGGGGGAACTCTGAATAGGGGGTCGATACCAGTCCATTCACAGAAGAAAGGGTTTTGAAAGAACTCTTGAAACTGAGGGTGGACAAAGCAATGGGGCCTGATGGGATTCACCCAAGAACACTAAAGAACTAAGGGTAGAACTACTAACACCACTGACTACTCTCTTTAACAAATCATGGGAGGATGGAGTGGTACCTGAGGACTGGAGGAGGGAAAATGTGATTCCACTTCACAAAAATGTGAGTAGGGCAGAGGCAGGAAACTAAGACCAGTTAGTTTGACTTCAGTGGTAGGGAAAATGATAGAATCACTCTGAAGGAAAGAACTGTTGAGTACCTAGAGGTCAGTGGGGCACAGGACCCAAGGCAGCATGGTTTCACAGCAGGAAGGTCATGTCAGACGAACCTAATAGATTTCTTTGACTGGGTGACCAAAGTAGTAGACCAGGAGGGGCTGTGGATAAGGCCTACCTAGATTTTAGCAAGGCATTCGACACAGTCTCACACAAAAGATTAATATACAAGTTAGCCAGCCTTGGAGTGGGTTCCAAGGTGGTAGCCTGGATAAAAAACTGGCTGACAACAGGACGAAAAGGTAATAGTAAACGGAGTCCACAGTGAAGAAAGGAGGGTAACTAGCGGGTACCGCGAGGGTTCGATACTGGGACCGGTCCTCTTTAATATCTTTATAAGTGACATTGGAGAGCACCTGGAAGGAAAGGTATGCCTCTTTGCAGATTACACAAAGATCTGCAACAGGGTTGATACAAGGTGGGGTGGAAAGAATGAAAAGGGACTTGGCAAGGCTGGAGGAATGGTCAAATATGTGGCAGCTCAGATTCAATGCAAAGAAGTGCAAGGTAATGCATCTGGGAAACAAAACCCAGAGGAAGAGTACACAATGGGGGTGAGTTAATAACAACAAAAAAATCGAAAGAGACCTAGGAGTAATTATATCAGATGACCTAAAGGTGGGCAAGCAATGTGAGAAGGCAGTAAGGAGGCTGGGGGATATTGGGATGCATAGGGAGAGGCATCAACAGTAGAAAACAGGAAGTTGTTATCCTCTCTACAGACAGTTAGAAAGACCCCATCTGGAGTAGTGTGTGCACTTCTGGAGCCCATCTCTGCAAAGACACAGACAGAGTGGAGGCTGTTCAGAGGAGGGCAACCAAAATTGTGCAAGGTCTGCACCAGAAGACATACAAGGAGAGACTAAAGCAGCTTAATATGTATACCCTTGAGGAAAGGAGGAGGGGGGGACATGATAGAAACTTTCAAGTATCTCAAGGAATTAACAAGGTACAAGAGGGTTGTATCTTTCAGAAGAAGAGATGTGCAAGAACAAGGGGCACAATTTGAAGATAGAGGGGACAGCTTAGAGGAAATGTTAGAAAGTATTTTTCACAGAGAGAGTTGTGGATGCATGGAACAGCCTTCCGGAGCAGGTTGTGGAGTCAGGAACAGTGGGAGAATTCAAGAATGCATGGGACAGGCATAAGGCAATTCTAGTGGGGGCAGGAGGAAGTAAGCTCTTGATTAACTAGAATCTGCAGCTTATCTGTCAGGTAGGGAAATGGGCAGACTGGGTGGGTCAAGCGGTCCTTATCTGCTGTCAGATTCTATGTTTCTATAGCTTCGACTCTGTAGATCACATTCTGCTTCTCGAGGCACCTCAGAGAGTACTGTGGCCTCACCGCACTGTCATCAGCTGGTTTGAGTCCTAGCTAACTATCAGGTACCAATCATTAAATCTTTATTTTACCAGGCAAAACACCATTAGTGGAACTCATTTGCATGGTGGACCTAGGGTACAGTAGCATAACTAAAGGGTACAGTAGCATAACTAAAGGACAAAGTGTTACAAAAAGTAAAACAGGAAAACTGAGAGATTAAACAACAATATGCAAAACATACTGAAGAGGAACAACAGTAAAAGATAAAACAACCGCTACAGTATATACAATATTTACATACCATACACAATATATGTGCAAAATGGGCATACAGTAAATACAATATACAGTATATACAAAATGTGCAATATATACGATACAGTGTAGAAGGAATATGCAAAGCATAACAATGATTTTATAAGGGGGTAAGAAAGGAACAAGTATGAAGCGGAATTCAAGGAGGGTGAGGAGTGGAAGGGTATGGGGCTAAGGAAAGGGGAGAAGTAGGGGCTACAAATCAAAGAAGAAAAATCAGGAGGAACAACCAGAGGATCACATAGGATAGATTTCCCAGTCCCTAGGAGACAAGTGGTAGTGAGGGGAAGCAATTACAGGTCTCATTAAGGGTCACAGAGGACAGATGTCCCAGCCCTGGGAACGGACGGTGGTCAGGGAAGCAACTGCAGGTATCATTGAGGAAACATGCAGGAGCAGTCTGAAGGCAGACAGTTTTATAAGGATAGTTTATAGGTAATGATGGAGAATTTCTCCTCCTCCTCCACCCCAACGCCCTGCCTTGTGTGTGGGGTGCCTCAGGGTGGATCTTCTTGCCGATATATTTGCAGTGTACTGTATATGCTGCCCTGGTAGAGCATATTCATTGATACAATGTGGGTTTTCGCTGCTATGCAGATGATACCCAATTGTCTGTCCTTTGCTCCAGAACACTGAACACTGTTGAAGTGCTTAACACCTGCCTGGCTGAGATCAATGACTGAATGTCCTCCATTTGGTTGCGACTGAACCTGGATAATACTGGAGGTGCTAGTGGTTGAGGTGGGTCGAGGGCATGATGGGAGAGCTTCCAGCAGGTCCTCAAGTGTTTTACTCGGGCCTATGCCATTGACTGCCTCTCTTAGGGTGTGTGTGGTGTGATCCTGGACGACAGGTTGACATTTAAAGTCCAGGTGACATCTGTTGTCCAAGCGTTTTTACCACTTGAGGAACATACCAGGATCAAACCCCTAGTTCCACCAGAAGACCCACTCACAATTGTTCTTGCTTTTTGACGACAGGCTTGATTACTGCAACGCCTATACTTCAGAGTCTGTACCTTTCGCTGGCTGCAGCTGGTGCAGAAAGTTGTGCCAGGCTACTGCCTGGTCTTTCTAGGCCCAGTCATGTGACCCCAGTTCTGTCAACTCTGCACTGGCTGCAGGTCAGTGGAGGGTTATCTTCAAAGTTAGTTTACTCACCTATAAATCCCTACACGGACTAGGCCCAGCTATCTGATTGACCTTACAACAGCTGTCTCGGTCCGATCCTTCCGCCTCCTTGACTAGGGGTCACTTGAGGTCTTAGGACCCACATACAGTAAAACTGCTGGCAACCAGGCTTTTAGTGTCACCAGCCCTGTCCTATGGAACACTCTACTTTTGTCTATTTGGAAGCCCCATCAGTCAAGTGTTTTAAGAGCAGTCTCAAGGCCCACTTATTTTCTGTAGCATTTCCTGATGTTAAAATCTGACCAGCCTCTGCATCTGCTCTTACATTAGTCGTGCTTTATACTACTGATGTTTATTATTTGCTGTTTTCTTTTATTATATTTGATGTTTTTACCTGCCTTTATGTGTGTTTGGCGCTCAGAGCCTTGGGATTGGGCACCTTATAAATAAAACTTCTTGCCTTTCTTCGTCACCAGTCTCACTGTACTACCTTCACACTGGTTTGGCTCCTTTCCTCCACCCTCTCCTGACTCCTCCCTTGCTCTCTTCACTCTCTCTACTCTTCACGTGCTAGGCAGGCATCTTTCTCCTATCATTGCCCCTCCTCTGAAACCTTCTTTCATCCTCCTTTCACCTCTCACCCTCTCTCTATACCTTCAGGCAGCTGCATAGGCTTATTTCTACACCCTCCTGTTCCTGTCACTTGAACCTTCTGACCTTACTCACAGTTTGCTCCCCACCTTCCTGTAACTCTCCATTTCTCAGCTAACTCTGCCCTTGGCTTTCAGTCTGCTCTCTATTCAGTCGGTCCACAATTTATGCAATCTAGCATGCATTTTCAGCGTTTGTGTATGAATCCATGCACTGTTCATTTTACTCAATGAAAGATGCCTTACAGCTGTTAATTCATGTGGCACATAATTTCATTTGGACTGTCCAAGCCCTTTGTATTTTGTATATTTTCCGCTTTGGATGTTTGTAATGTTTTGTGCCTGTACTGGTTTCCCCACCACTGGATCGCACCTGGAAGCCAGCCTTGGCTCAGTGTGACTTTCCCAGTCATCAAAATTTTAAATAAACAAATATACAACACCTCTGCAACATTCGGCGTTATTTTCGTTAGGTGGTAGAAAGAAAAAGGCAGACTGCATAAGTAGCGGTCCTTATCTGCCGTCAAATTCTAGCGCCCTCCTGAATTCGCCTGCATCTCTGTTGCTTGATGCTTTCCTCTCACATAAAATATCACCCTCCTTCCTTCCCCACCCTGTCCTAACTGAACAACATGTACCCTGGTATGGTCATGACCCCAGTCATGGTTGTCAATGCTCTGACTCAGTTATGGTCACAATATCCAGGATGGTCTCTGTCATGATGGTCTCTACATCTGAATTTTATTTTCCAGACCTCTGGCATTAGCACACATGGCCTTCCAGATTTTGTTAGTTCTTTGCTTGCTGCTTCCCCATTTTCCTTTTCCTCCCATCATTCACCATTCTCTTTAACTCTTCTTTTCCTTTCCTCCTTTGCTATCACTCTGCTCCTCTGACTCCAAGAGCTTCTGGACTCATATCAAGGGTCTCATGGGGAACAGTAAGAGCCAAACCACACCTGATATAATAATAATAACTTTATTTTTAAAGCACTATTCACTAAGTATCAGAGTGCTGTACAGTACGCATAAAAAATGCTTAAAAGTACTAAAATTCTAAAACAATCATCCACTCAGTTATTTAAAACATAATTACAGTAATCCAATGAGGACTAGGTAATAGTATCACCAAAGACAAGCCCAAATAGTTATGTTTTTAAAGCAGTTTTGAAGCTCTCCACTGTTAGGCACTCTCATATCCGATGGGGGCAGAGAATTCCTCAGGGCTGGGGCTGCGAAAGGACCATGCCCGTGATCCAAGTTTTAACTGTACCCTGGGAATCTCGTCAATCCCTTGTTGGCTGAGTGAGCAGTCACAGGAGGCAGTAGAGGTGTAGGAGATCTTGTAGATAGCTTGATCCCAGTCCATGTAGGGCTTTGTAGATCAGCAGATCGACCTTGAAGGTGATCTGCCACTGAACTGGCAGCCAGTGCAATTCACGCAACACAGGTATAATATGACTGGATTGGGATAATACAGACAACAACCTGGCTGCAGCATTCTGCACTAACTGCAAGTGGTGGACATCAACCCCGGAAGCCCTAGATAAAGGGAGTTACAGTAGTTCAGACGTGAGGCCTGAAAGGCATGGATCAGAGTTGAAGGTCATCAGATGAAACTAGGTGCTTAATCCAGGCGATATTCCTCAGATGATAAAAGAGGACTTCACCACAGCTGACACCTGAAAACAAAGTGTCAGCCCATCTTCAAGTATTACCCCAGATTTCGTGCCTGCAGAAGTCCACAAATGGCACCCCAAAGCCAAAGCCCTGAGGGACTTTCTGCCAAGGCCTCTACCTGGTGACCAGGATCCACTACCAACACCTCAGTCTTGTCTGAATTCAGCTTCAGCCAGTTGGTATACATCCAATCCTGGATTTCCACAAGACAATTGTTAAACACTGAGGGCGCACTATCCTGGTCAGGCACAAAGTAGAATGAATAGCACCTGCATAGCAGTGAAAACCCAGCAGATACCACCTCATAATGTCTCCTAATGGCAGCATGTACACCATGAACAGCATGGGGGACAACACGGAACCTATGGCACCCACATGGCAGACAGAATGACTCAGAGGAACAAATACCCAAGACCGCTCTCTGAAATCTGCCATTAAGAAAAGAGTGGCGCCATCTGAGAATTGTACCAGACAGGCCACAGATGACTTGCAGACATTCCAGCAGTATCCAATGGACCACGGTGTTAAAAGCTGAAGAGAGATCTAAAAGTACCAAGATGAAACAGCTGTTTCTGATCTCTCTTGCAATCAAGAGATCACGAATACCCAAACCAGAGTGGTCACCGTGTTATGCCTTTGAAAACCGAGTGGAGAGGGTCGTAGATGTCATGGATGGTAAGATGGCTCTCCAGTTGTAGCGCCACAACTTTCTCAATAACCTGGTTTGTAGTTAGTGGGACAGTCTGGGTCAAGTAAAGATTTCTTGACAGGAGATTACTACCCGCTTCCTTCAAGGAGCAAGGAAACTCACCAGACTTCAGTGAACACCAGACTATCTCCGCAAGGACTGGGCTGATGACATCAATACAGCCTAATAAAAGGAGTGTAGGGCTCAGGTCCAAACTACAGCAGTTCGGTGCATACCCTGGAGAATCCATGTGACATCCACAATCTCTAGCCACTCAAACTCCATCCAGCAGAACCGAGGAGTAGCAACCCTGCACCAACCACCATCCCCCAACAGAGAGTGTTGAGAGATCTCAGACCTGATGTCAGCAACCTTATCAGCAAAGAAATGTGCAAATTCCTCACACTTATCCTGAGAAAATGATGTTCGAAATTGCAGTTCAGGCTGGATATGACCATCAGTGACATCAATTGAAATAATCCTGACAAAATATTAATGCTTTCAATTTCTTACTTACCTAACCTAACCAGGTTTGAGAGTCTAATGTTGAGAGACCCTGAATATCATTCCTCCCAATTGCCCCAACTTTCTGCAATTGTACTCCATATGGTCTCTCATAGGAAGTCCTGTGTCATCTAAAATCCATACCTACCCATGGGAGTGTTAGTACAGATGGACTTGAGCCTGAACTTCTTAGGTTAGACACCCATTCATTGCCTCCTGATCACCAGATTATTCAACCTGTCCTCACCACTGCTACAGTTCCTATCAGCTGGCAGGTGACCAGGATTATCCTGGTATTTAAAAGGTGATACTGCAAACACAGGAACTAAAACATTGACAACTACTGGCCTATTGCAATCCTGCCAGTCCTCAGTAAATACGGAAAAACTCCTGGCCTCCCAGGCACCTTTACAAACACAATCATCTATCCCCAGCACGGTTTTAGGCAGGCTCATAGCAATACCACTGCTCTAGTCCCAATGGTCAAGGAGAGGTGGAGTGTGTTGGAGCACAGGAAGGGTGGTGGCAGCCATAAAGAGGTTGTCCAGCTCAGTACCATCCAGACAGCAAATTGCTTTGTACCCCTGGAGGAGGTTCAGGCTTCTGACTCTGCCAGGGGAATTCCAGACAGGTCAAAGGAAAAGGGTAGGACAACACGTTGGCACCCAAGGGAGCAAGGCTAACAGAAAGATTCTCATGGTCAGGGACTCAAAAGTTAGGGGACAGACAGGTGATATGGGAGAGGATGGAAAGGAAGGGATTGGTCAGATACAAAATTAGAGCATTAGCCAACCAGGATCTAGACAGAATAGGAGGATGGTGGTGGGGAGCTGGGGTGCTGGTACACCTGGGTACCAATGATCTGGCTAACCAGTTGGTAGAGACAGTGAAGAAAAACTTCCAGAGACTGGGACACAGACTGGCGGTGCACTCAGCACCCTGGCCATCTCTGAAGCCCTCCCTGTATGGGGCAGGGAGGGGAGGACAGATAGGATTAGGAGCAGTGAAACAGAGGAGTTTAACAGTTGGCTTAAGGAGGTGGTGTCAAGACATGGGTTACCACATTGTAGGGGACTGAGGGAGTTATGGAACAGGAGACTCTTCATGGGTGATGGACCTCACCTGACAAAAGATGCAACCAGCACAGTAGGGCAAAAGTTTAATGTTTATATCAGACGTTTAAACTGACTTCAGGGGAATCTGGGTCTAGATGATCTATGGTAGATGGTGAGCAGAATGAAATCCTAGATAGTACTCCCCAACATCCAGAGGATGGTACAGGTACAGGGAACACAGCAGGGCTTACAGGAACTAGAGAAGGGACAGCAGTGAGGAGGAAAACAGGAGACAAAAGCACATGCAAGGAGGAGAAAACACAGAAAACAAGAACGGTAGCAGAGTTAGAATAGGGGTCAAATGGAACAGGGTATGCCTTAACACTAGGAGCTTAGGTAACAAACTCAGTGAGCTCCAGGCAATGATTTGAATATATAAAAAAGATGGCAGCCACGCTGGATCAGCCTCTGAGAGTTACTAAGAGTGACTCATTTTAAGTTTTGTTTTAATTAATTTATAGTTTAAAATTAAATTTATTTAGTTTTAATTTGTTTTTCGTTGATCGCATTATCGACCGTATCTATACGCCATCTGGATACAGTACTGGATACTCAGTTTTACTGTTCGCTCTGTCGGGACCAAGGACAAACTCGTAGCTTAATCTTTGGTCTGTTGTTTGACTTTTGTCTCTCACCATCTCTTTTATTCCATCAGGATATGTGGATATGTGGAGCTTATTGCTTCGTTTGAAGATTTTTTTGAAGAACTTTTATGCAGGGAAGGAGTTCATTGTTGGATCCGTGGATTTGCCTGAGGTGTTTGTTACAGGGAAACGCTCGCCTGATTAGCAGGCTTGATACGGCTGCTTCAGTGAATACGGACTGAGCGGAGATCTGTTTGAGTCCTGTGAGGTGATTGCCCTTGCCGGGTCTTCTGACCGGGCAGGAGTTGCCTCTGTGATCCTTTAGGAGCTGGGAGACTGGGGCTCCCTAAGTCGCTTTGGGGTTCAGCCTCCTTGGCTGACTATTGAGGCATCTGTAGCGCTGGTCGTCAACCGGTTGGGGTGTCTCTGCCTCCTAAGTGAATGGGCTTATGCATCTGCTTGTGACTGTTCCTAAATGTTTGCCTATTTGGTGTTTTCGATTTGATTGCATTGTGAGGATCAGCTGCGGTGGACTATGTTGAGAACTGTTTTGGTTTTCCTGCCTGGATTTATTTGGATCTCTGCTATGTGATCGTTTGCTGGAGAAATTATCCTGCCCTTTCCGTGCTGGATTCAACCCTGTTTTACCTTTATCTGGAGCTGCTGAAGAACTGGCTTTTTCTCTGTCCTGTTCTTGGATTTAGGGTGGTGAGAGCATGGTATATATTTATTTTACTGCTTGATATATTTTACTTAACGATCCCCAATTCATGTGAGAGGTGGTATCGGGAAGTATATAAATTTTAATATTCTGACAATATGTTGGATTGTAGCACGTGAGAGGTGCTTCATTGAACTTTAAAACACAAACTTTGAGTACCCAGTGGCATGTGTTAGCATTGACATTGTGTTTTAGTTTATTTGATGTTATTTTATTAATATATTTTTGTTATTTGGGATATTTTTGGGTTGGGATTTAATTTGTGATTGGGAGGGTCTTATTTTTATTTTATATTAGACTGTTTGTTTTATTTTGCCCTCCTCTGTGAGAGAGAGTGGAGAGTGTTTTATTTATAGGTTTGATATTTGTAGGTTTTGTTTTGTTCTTGTTTGTTTTTGATATTTGATTTGTTTAATGACGGTTGGACATTATTCCCTCACTAGGCTCAGGGAACTATGTCCTTTGAGTGCCCACCATTGTCATCCGACACCTATTTTAGGATTGTGGTACAGGCATCCTGGGGAGGCGTGGACGAAGGTGGAGAGCCGGGCCTTGTGGGGACAGGAGGGCGGATTGGGGTTTTAGGGTCCAGAAGACACCCTGGGGCGAAATGGGTCAGGATAGAGGTTACTCTTGTCTTTTCCCATACCCAAGGGCTCCATAGAAATCAGACAGGTGCCGAGGTCTTCCCGACAGCTCATCCTGCCTTGGCGGTGTTATGCAATGCTAGATCAATTAAGAACAAGACATCTATTATTGCTGATCTTGTTAAGTTCATCTGATCTGACATCACCGAGACCTGGCTTGATGAAATTCGGGCCCTATTTTGGCCTCTTAGTAAATCCAGCAGGGTTCTCGTGATACACCGCCCAAGGCTGGATCAGAGGGGTGGTGTGGCCATTATGTTTAAATCTGAGCTGGCCTTGTGGATGTGCCATTGGGAAATACCAGCTCCTTTGAATATATCCTGGGTGAGGGTGCAGACTGTGGTGGATTCTCCCTCATTCACCGCCCACCAGGTGACGGTGGAGAATTCCTGCAGGAGATTGCAGGCTTCATCGTTGACCTGGTGCTGAGGTTTCCCAGACTGATACTTCTGGCGACTTCAATGCCTGGGTCGACAATGAACTCTCTCATTTTGGTCAAAATCTCCTCCAGCTGATGAATATGCTGGGCCTGACAGGTTGTTACCTCCTCTACCCATATAGGTGGTCATTCATTGGATCTGGTCTTTCTCTTGGGTATGGAGATCACTGATTTGGGGTGGAACCAGTCAGTTGGTCTGACCATTACACACCATAAGGTTCAGCCAGGGCCCCTCAATATGTCTGCCCCTCTGAAGATGGTTCAGTACCGCCTTTAAGGGGTGTTAACCCCAATAGGCCTGATGGCGGTACTGGATCTATCGAGCTTGTCGGGTGAATGCATGAGTCCAGATGATCTTGTATTAGCCTATAATAAGGATGATGGGAGATGCTCTGGACAAAATTGCTCCTGTTCGTGTTCGCCTCTCACCCTCCGTCCAAGGGCCCATGGTTTGATGGCTCCTTGAAGGAGTTATTAGGCAGGTAGGCGAAGGCTGGACAGAGCCTGGCGAAGTCGGCCTTGATGCCAACATTCTTAGATTGATGGCGCATTATGATAGCTATCAATCAGAAATCACTGAAGAAGGCAGAATTCCTGTCCAGAGAGATTTCTGCTGCACAAAATCGACTAGCTCAGCTCTTTCGGACTGTGGACAGACTGTGCAATCCAGTCTGTCTTCAGCCTAGAGAAGCTTTTTCTCAGCTAAGATGCGAGTTTGCTGTTTTTTGCGGATAAGGTTGTCAGCATCAGGTCGGCATCGGTCTGACCCCTCCTATGGGGGACTGCGGTGGTCGATTGGAAGTGGCTTGCCCTCAGTCTGTCTGGTTAGATTTTCACCGGCCAGAATTCAGGGACATTGTGAAGATCATCCAAACAATGCGACCAACTAGTTGTAGTTTGGATCCGGGTCCTACACCACTTTTAGTAGGTTGTGTAGAAGTTATCTACCCAATCAGACTGGATGGGCCTTGCGGTCCTTATCTGCCAACAACTTCTATGTTTCTATGTTTCAATCCTTGCAGACATTGTCTGGAAGTCTTTGAGAGGGTTTTTTCCTGACCCCTAAGGAGGTGGTAGTTCGACCACTCCTTAAAAAATCCTCCTTGGACCCAGATTGTCTAGCTAACTACTGGCCTATCTCTAACCTGCCATTTGTTGGTAAGGTTATTGAAAAAGCAGTTGCATTGTGGTTGGATGATCACCTTATATCTCACAATGTATATGATACTCTCAGTCTGGCTTCAGGAAAAGGCATAGTACAGAGACTGCCCTTGTCCGGGTATTGAGTGACCTCCTAATGGCCAGAGATCGAAGCGTGTACCATTCTGGGTCCTTCTCGATTTGTCTGCTGCATTTGACACGAGACCATGGAGTGCTATTGGAGCTCCTCATGGTCTTTGTGGGCTGTCTGGTACAGTCCTCAAATGGTTCGCTCTTACCTCACGGACAGGTTTCAGAGAGTTATCACTGGAATTTATTCCTCTGGCGCTCACTCCCTGCCTTGTGGGGTACCACAGGCTCCATTCTAACTCCCATGTTGTTTGCAGTGTATATGCTGCCATTGGGAGAAATCACCAGGCGATACAGTCTGGGTTTTCACTGCTATGCAGATGATACTCAGCTGTATGTCCTTTCTCCCTGGTCAGGGTGATGCACTCTCTATACTTAATAGCTGCCTTGATGAGATAAGACTGTGGATGAGTTCGAGCTGGTTGAGACTCAATCCGGATGAGGCTGCTAGAAGCCAATCATCCAGGTAAGGGTAGACAAAGTGACCCCCTCTCCCTTTTTTTGCCATAGAAGTTTTTATTGAATTTTCATGGATAGCACTTGAATAAATATCAAACATGATGTACAGAAATAACATTTCAAAGAGATTTGAAAAGTCCAGTAAGTAAAGCCTCATGAACAATTGGTAATCGATTAACAAACTGTGCTCATAACAAAATACATACAGGTACAAGCAAAAGTCATAATAAAATAATAAGACAGTACAGCAGGGGTGCATAATGTTGTGCTAAAAGAAATTAAGCTAAACAATGACTTTATAGAAGGTTATTACCTCAAAAAGAAAGTCAGGCACAATCGATGAAAACATGTTCGGATAAGGGTAGGTAGAGAAGAGCATAAGGTTTCTGAACAAGTTTGAACAAAACATCGGGAGGTGAGGCTAGGTAGGTAACACCAACTTCAGACTTAAAGGGAGGTGGGTTAAGTAGGGCCCAATTCCTGGGAAGGGATTAAATATAGCTTAATTTACCCATGAGTTGGTGAGAGGTTTTCTCATAACGGGCTGTTAAAGATAGTAAATGAAATCACTCATCAAATGAGGAGAAGCAGAAGATTGCCAATGTCTGAGAATTACTCTTTTGGCTGCAGTAAATGAGCAGTTAACCCAAAAACTCGGGAATGAGAGATGCATTCAGCTGGGGAGACCCGAAGAGCTAACTGAGGGTCTCTAACACCAAGTGAGGGAATAAACAAACAGTAGGTGGTCCATACTTTAGACCAGTAAAAGTCCAGGCTAGGGCATGACCAGATAATGTGCGTGAGGGATGCCTGCAGGGAGCCACAGCACCAGCAGTCACTGCTCACCGTAAGACCAGCCTTATACAGCCCAGGGTGTTCGATAGGCCATATGCAAAATCTTACATCGGACAGATCGGGCCTGAAGATCCCGGTAGAACAAACTGAATTACCCCAGGGCTGTTTCCACTCTAATAGGAAATATCCAGACCTAGTTCACGCTCCCATTTCTCTTTGGGGACCACACAGGAGGGTACTGGAGAGGACTTTTACCAGTAGGCCTTCAGTTGAGCCAGCAAATGCAAGGTCCTGAGCTTGGTCAGCCAGCTTTCAACGGAGTGGCAGGGTGAATGGTAAGATCATAAGATACTCTCTGTTTAAAGAGGCTTCTGAACTGCAAGTACCTCCAAAAGTGAGAAGAAGGGAGGTTAAATTTTGATTGAAGCTCTGCAAAGGCAAGAATTCCTGTGGAGGAATCCACTAGGTCTCGAACAGAGGTGATGCCTCGCTGTTCCCAGTCATTCAAGTGGAATGGCTCATTATCAACAGTCAGGGCAGGGTTATGCCATAAAGATTTGGTAGGTGAGGTTCAGGGAGTCCAACCGATGTGGGATGCATATTTAGCCCAAATAAATCTCATGTATTGTGCACATGGAGAAATAGGCGAGAGGAGGGACCAGTCTGGAAAGAGAAGATCTGGAGCAACCATAAGATTTCCCTGGGCCGACTCCAATGGGAGCCAGTCAGAAGTAGTCGGAAGCAGGTCAGGGACCAGGCTCACCACAGCCTGGCACATTACTGTGAAGTCATGAAACAGTTTCATATCTGGGAGGTCTAAACCACCATCAAGTCCAGGGTCTCTGCAAAGTACTATGGTGAGTCTTAGGGGCTTTGTCATCCCAGAAAAGGAGGAGATCTTAGAGGCTAAATGCTTAAAGAAATCCCTCGGGAGGCCAAGGAAAGGTTGGAGACAATGTACTGGAGTTTCGGTAAGGCAACCAGTTTAAATAGTTAACCTTGCCCACAAGGACAAGATCAAGGCTTTCCAATGGGAAAGATCCGCATCAAGAATATCTAAAGCCTTCTGGATATTTGCAGAAATAGAGACAGTATTTTGAAGGATAATCCGAGGCAAGTAATACCTTCCAGAAAGGGTAATGGGCAAACAAATCTGCTGTACAGCGCACATTCAAGGGGAGGACTTGATATTTGCTCTTAGAAACACAGAATTTGATGGCAGATAAGGACCGATTGGCCCACCCAGTCTGCCCATTTTCCTACCTAACAGATAACTGCAGATCCTAGTTAACCAACAGCTTACTTCTCCTACCCCCACTAGGACTGCCTTATGTCTGTCCCATGCATTCTTGAATTCCCCACTGTTCTTGACTCACGACCTCCCTCAGGAGGCTGTTCCATGCATCCACAACCTCTCTGTGAAAAATACTTCCTCACATTTCCTCTGAGCCGCCCCTCTCTCTTCAAATTATCCCCCTTGTTCTTGCACATCTCTTTTCTGAAAGATGCTACCCTCTTGGACTTTGTTGATTCCTTGAGGTACTTGAAAGTTTCTATCATGTCCCTCTCTCCATTCTTTCCTCAAGGATATATATATATTAAGCTCCTTTATTCTTTCTTCATTAGTGTGTTCTGGTGCAGACCCTGCACCATTTGGTGCCTCCTCTGGACAGCCTCGATTCTGTCTATGTCTTTAGGAAATGGGGTCTCCAGAACTGCACACAGTACTCCAGATAGGGTCTCACCAACTGCCTGTACAGAGGGATAACAACTTCCTGTTTTCTACTGGTGATACCTCTTCCTATGCATCCCAGTATTCCCCAGCCTTCCTTACTGCCTTCTCACATTGCTTGCCCACCTTTAGGTCATCTGATATAATTACCCCCAGGTCTCTTTCCATTTTACTGTTGTCAATATCTCACCCCCATTGTGTACGCTTCCCTGGGTTTCTGTGTGGCCTGACAAAGCAGAAAAGGAGCAAATTATACTTAAAAGGGACTGCAGTACGGAGTCAGGGTGCAGAAAACAAAAAGGGTAATGTCATCAGCAAACAAAACAACTTTATGGGTAGTAGCACCCACAGTAATTCCAGAGAAATAGTTGTCAGCTCTTATTCTAGCTAGAAGCGGTTCTATGGCCAAAAGAAAAGGTGAGAGGGACAGCCCTGATGAGTACCTCTCTGGAGGGTAAAATAAGGGAAAGGACCGAATTAGTCAAGACCACCACTCGGGTAGAGTAGAAGATTCGAATCAGAGGATGAAGTGGGAAGGAAACCAAGCCATCGCAGAGCTTCCAACAGAAAGACCCATTCCACCCTGTCAAACGCTTTTCAGCTCTAATGATGGGGCAGCAGCTGGATAGTGAGCAGATCTGACTTCCCAGATCAGATCTATGACTATGACAAAATGTTATTGGAACCTAAACGGCCTGGGAAAAACCAACCTGATCAGTGTGAATAAGTAGCAGCATAATAGGTTCCATCTGTTTTGCACTGATTTTCAAAAACTCTTAACATCGACATTTAAAAGTGAAATAGGTCTAAACTGCAAGCAGTGAACACTGTCCCTACCCTTCTTTGGAATCAAGGTAATAATAGCTTTGGTGACGTTGGGGAGTCTATCGAGCTCCCAGGACTCATTGAATACCCGTGTTGGACAAGGTGCCAACTGATCTACAAAGGTCAAATAGAATTCAGACAGAAATCCATCCAGGCCTGGAGACTTGCCTTGCAACATACTGAATCATTGAAATTACTTCTGAAGGCTGAATAGGGACAATTAAATAAGGAAAAAGGTCTTTGGCACCATTGAGAGGATAACCCTGAGAAGAAAGCATTCAATTGGTCAGGCAGAGGATCTGCCTCTGAGGAGTGAAGTTTTGGTAGTAAGTAAGAAAAGCCTGGTTTATGTCACAAGGGAAGTGACACAGACCCTTCATCAACAACGAGTTTTGGGATATACTTCTCGTGGCTTGTGCATGAAGCCTAGAGGCAAGATGTATTCGAGACGCTCACCTGACTCCCAAGATGGATGATTAAGTTTATACAGGGCAAACTCAGTGTGATACTGTAGGATATCCTCTATTTCAGTTTTGAGGGCTAATAGTCTGCTTACAGTTTGAATCCTCAGCAGGGGCTTGGCACCCTAGCCTGTAAGGACTTCAGCTCAGTTTCAAAGCCCTTCAATGTGGATTCTCTCTGGCATAAGCTGGGCAGAATGGGCTATCAATCAACCTCTAAGGTCAGCTTTAAGGGCCTCCCAAAGGTAGCTTGAGAGCAGCCAGAGGGTCATTTAAAGTAAAATATTCCTGGACTGTCTGAGTAATCCAGATACAAGTCTCCTCCTGGGATAGCAGAGAGGTATTAAGATTCCAAGTACTGCGTCAGCCCATTGCATTTTCCCAGGAGAAGGAGAGGATGGCAGGAGCATGATCAGAAATAAGGATGTTGCCCAGGGAGGTGTCCATTTCCGTGAAAGCAAGTCTGGGGAAGTTAAAAGTACATCTGTTCAACTGTAAGATTTATGGGATGAAGAATAATGGGTAAAGCCATTCTCTCTAGGAAGGGTTGCTTGCCAAATATCAGTTAGGTCAGCCTCCTTTATTAGTGATTATACTTGTGGGGCGGGAAGGAGCTCAAAACAGGGCCCAGGGCTAGTCCTATCCATGAGGGGGATCTAGGGCCAAATTCAGGTCTCCCCTAGTACTATTGTGGGAGAGGACAGAGGAATCTCCATGAGCACTGCCTGATAAAATTAAAGTCGGGTATACTGGGAGCACAGAAGCTACCCAGTACTATATGGGCCCCGGATACATTCCAGCTATCAAGATGCAACGACCTCCCATCCTTGTGAACCCACAAGATACCCAAGGAAGATTTTCTTACAGAGGATTACAACTCCTCTGGCATGCCAAGTAGCAGCTATACAAATATTGACCTATCTACATGCGCCTAGACCTTCAGTATCTTCCTCAAGCAAATGTGTCTCTTGGATTAATGCAATATCATAATTAGCATCTCTTAAATATTGTAAAAACGGTCCAATGTTTCTTAGGGTAATTTAAGCCTCTAACATTCCAAAAATCGCTTTCAATAAATTTGTATTAACCGTTTTTCCACATAGCTAACATCAAACAGATTGAAATGGTATCGCAGACAGAAAATACCCTCTCCCACCACCCACACCCTCAAACCCCCACCCAGTATCAACCACCCCAAATTAAAACAAAAAAAAAATACATGAGCCCCCAGCCTGAGTATGCTCCCCTTAGCGTAGCTTTCCCTCCAACGCTGCCCACATTGCCCTCAGCTGCTGCTGGAACCCAAAGGTATGGTCCCTGCCCGCAAGCTAGCACAGTTAAATTTTGGTGCCCAGGAACCTCCTTTCAGCGACTGGCCACTTCTCATTGAGATCCATGCTTGATTGACCCTGCAACAAGAACAAAGACTGTAGCTAGCTGAAACAGTTTCTGTGCAGCAACGGCTTCTCAGCAACCCCTGTATCGACTGTATTTACTGCAATTTTTCAAACTAATTACCTGATTAGCAAAACTTCATTTGTTTATATATATCGCTTGACTGGGTTCTTAGTTTTCCTTGCTGGTTAGCTATAACTATTCAAATTCATTTTTAAATGCTGTGTCCTAGACTGTATTTACATTCCCTCTTAACCTGTGGCCAGGTAGAACCACATAAACTGCTTAATTCTTATGCTTAGACTGGTTTTGACATGTGTTCTTAGTTTTATTCCAATTCATTTTCAATGATGTGTCCTAGACTGTATTTTT
Source organism: Neoceratodus forsteri (assembly GCA_016271365.2). Lineage (NCBI taxonomy): Eukaryota > Metazoa > Chordata > Ceratodontiformes > Ceratodontidae > Neoceratodus > Neoceratodus forsteri. Next base: position 42,195,723 of record CM057455.1, read on the forward strand.
GCCTTCTCCCTTTACTTCAACCTGGAAGAACCACACAAATTGTTTAATTTCTTTGTGCATAGACTGAGTTTTCAACCTGCTCTCTAGTACTGCTCCTGCTGATACCTGTAAAACTTCTTAAAACTCCTAAGACTAGCTTTCCCCTTTTCACTTGCATGCTTTTCTCTCACTAACCCACCCTCAGAGCTCAGCACTGACCTGCCCTGCCCCTTCATCTCTTTTGACTATTTCTTTTGTGCAAAATCCTGCTCCTGCTCCCTGTTTGAACTAATTTGCCCCTAGGCACACTAGCCTCGTTGCCTCGCACTTTAATTAGTATGTGCCTGCTTAGCCAGTCCCTCCCCATAGTTACCTATTTATTAAATCTCTGCTCTGTCTTTCTCCACAGACCAGAGCCCGCCCTGGTGCACTCCCTTTCTGCGTGGCTTTCACCTCCAACGCCGCCTGCATTGCCCTCGGCTATCGCTGGAACCCAAAGGTACTGTTCCTGCCTAGAAGCTAGTACAGTTAAATTCTGGCATCCAGTAACCTCCATGCGGCCACTGGCCGCTTCTCGCTGAGATCCACATTTGATTGGCCTGCAACAAGCCCAAAGACTGTAGCTAGCTGAAACAGTTTCTGTGCAGCACATGACTTCTCAGCAGCCCCTGTGTCAACTGTATTTACTGCAATTTTTGGCCCCCCAGCCTCCATTCTTTAAATCCTCTAGCTGCACCGCTAACCCTTCCCTGATGTGCAGCTTGCCCAATTGTAACCAGGCGTAAATTTCACTTTCATCCCTGCATCACAACATTTAATTGGCCACCTGAAATCTTACTAATACAGCACAGTCAATTTGTCCTTTCCAAGTAATCCTCTCCCCTTTCCTCTACTGTTTATTCTTTAACCTCAAGCGTGCTTCTCTCACCTTCTTACAACTACCCGTTTCCCATCTTTTTCAATTTTCCTTGGTGCTCTTTACCAAAATCATGCTGCCTCCCTTTCACTCCCTCTCCTGATTCTCCATACTAACTCTCCTCCCCTCCACCTGCTACCCTGTCCTTTTCACCCCTCTCCTCAGCCGCTAAGCCCTGTCCCACCTTGTTCACCCACCTCTCCTTACTCCCATCTATTGCCCCTTTCCACCACCCCTCAGCCCACCCCATTTTCTCATTTTCCCATTCTCCAACCCTGCATCCCACTCACCTCCCCTCACTCTGTTTTTCCCCCACTTATCCACCCTCGCTGCTCCCTTCCTGCCTCCTAAACCTCAAGACTCTCATCGCTACTTAAACCTCTCTGTACCACCCCATGCGTGCAGTTCCATCAGGTCAAAATGCCCCCACATCTCACACTCTTCCTCCTTCTACTGATCCTCTCTGGGGACATCCAGCCCAACCCTGGCCCTCCCGTATTCAACCCACTGCCTCCTCACCAGTTACACCCTCTGGGGTGTCTCCGTCTTCTCTGCCAAAGGGTCTCCATCTTTCACCTCAATGCCAGGAGGCGTTCTCCCCAAGCTCGATGCCCTCACTGTATGGATCACACAATATTAACCTGACATTCTCTTTATCTCTGAAACTTGGTTATCTGCTAGAATCCCAAACTCCTCCCTTGCCATTCCTGATTTCAATCTATTCCATCAAGACAGGGACAAGTGTGGTGGAGGTGTAGCTTGTATATCAGGCAATCCATCTCCAGCAGTATTATCTTCAAAGAATCCAGCCCCTCCTCCCATGAATTCATTACTGCCCATCTATCCCTCCTGCCTCTATCCCCTCTACATCAGTGCTCTATACACCTTGCCAAAGGCATCACCCAACTCCTAATCAAGGTTATCTCTTCAGTCTTCTCCCTCACCTCAAATGGTGAACTCTTGTTCTTAGGTGATTTCAACCTCAACTGGCTCTCCCCAAAGGCCAGGCTCCACACCCCTAACAATCGAGGCCCTTAACCTCTCACAACTTATTCAGGAACCTACCGCTAAATCCTCGGTCCCAAAGCACTTTCTTCTAGATTGGATTCTATCCTCCCACCCCACCACATCTCTGCATCGGTATCCTCTCAGACACATTTAGTGACCACTGTATTACCTACTGCATTTGTAAATCTGCTCTCCTCATCCCCCAAATTCATATGGTCCCACCCCTTCATTCCCTTAACAAGACCGCCCCTGCAGCAAGATCTCCTACATGCTGACTGGGAACCTGTTCTCTCTGCCCTAGACGTGGACCTTGCCCTTTCTCACTTCCACCATATTTAACAGAATCTGGGACTCTCATGCTCCACTCAGAAAAGTCAGGGTAAAACAAAATCATCACCCCTGGATTACTCCCAACCTTATTGCCTTGTGTGCACCAGAGACACAGTCTGGAGGAGCTCTACAAAATCTCCCACGCCTCCCCAGACCTCCTCTCCTACAAACGCCTCAGAAACAGGTGCCCAAGACTATTCGCTTGTCTAAGGCATCCTATTTCAAATCACAGCTAGAACAAAGCCCAAACATCCCTGCCTCCTTCTGGAAGCTGATCCACTCCCTCATGGGTCCTCCATCTCAGCAAGCTTGCCAGGCCCTTAAAATTGGCTGACTCCCAAATCTCTGACCCCACCTCAGTAGCTGAAGCTTTCAGCAAATTCTTCAACTCTTGTGTCGGTATCGGCTGGACTACGCTGACATGGTGTTGCACACCGCCCCTGCCACCTCCATCTCCAAATTGGACATGCTCCTCAACTTCTTTTGCCATTTTACCGTCTCCCCCACCCATCACTGCCTCCTCTATGCCGCTCTCCCTATCTCTGTGATCTCATAGGCGAGCTGTTCACTACGCCTCCCTCATAGGCTAATTATTGGTTTGACCCCTTCCCCATCTCTCACTCAGACTTGCATCCGCAACTCCATCACCTACTCTTTCCGTCCACAAGACTTGTGCACCTTCTCTACCCCTCTACCCTACTTGGCTGCAGGCCAGTCCGCCTTCTCGTACAGTCTCCCTCTTCTCTGGAACAATCTACCCTCTGACCTTCAGCTTTGCTTCTCCACTCCCTTCCCTCAAAACACTCCTGGTGGGGATTCAATCATTAGGTGGGTAGGCATGGGGAGGAAGGGATAGGGAGGTAAGGTGCCTGCCTGGAGCCACGGCTTGGAGGGACAGGCAGATGACCTCAGGATCGTGGGAGCAGCTGCATGAGGGAGGAAGCTGAATGTCACTGTCCACCTAGGGACAAATGACCTGGCTGTAAATGGGATCAGAGCGGTGCAAGAGGAGTTTGTGGAGTTGGGGAGGCCTTGGACAAGTAGCATGTATGATAACCTTCTGGAGGTGCTGCCTGTCTATGGCAAGGATGATGCTAGGGTATTCCACATCACGGGATTCAATGAATGGTTGAAAATCTAGTGTGGAGCTCAGGGTTTTGGCTTCATGGGGACTGGGGAGCCATCTGGAGGATACGGACTTATACTGGCGCGATGGTCTGCATCTGTCGGGGGATCCAGGATCCTGGGTGACAGGTTTAAATGCTTCATTGGCAAGCATTTAAACCGCCAAGGGGAGGCACTGAAAAGACAGGAAATCCCCCCACAAAGTGCAATAGTTGGAGAGGTAAACACCAAGGCAGAGAAGTCAGTAGGGGCAGAACAGGGATAAATGCAGAAAAAGGTGTTAAGGACAGGGATGGGACTAAAAGGGTAAGTCCATAAAAGATAAATGGAAGGTGATGAGTACCAATGTTAGTAGTCTGTGCAACAAGCTCCCTTAACTAGTGGCCTTAATGGAAGAGGGATGCCTGGATATTATAGCAGTCACTGAAACATGGTACACAGAGAACCATGAGTGGGAAGTCAGCATACCAGGATACACAGTCTACAGGAGGGACAGGGTGGGTAAAGAGAAGGAGGAGTAGCTCTCTATATAAGGGAAGGATTAAAGCAACAGAACTAAAGAGTAAACAGGAAGTTGATGAGTCACTATGGGTCACCCTGGAGACAGACAATGGCACCACAATCCACATGGGGTTGTGTACAGACCCCATCTCAGGGGAGGAAATGGACAAAGAAATGATAGAAGGCATCCTTAAAATGGCAGAAAAAGGGAGATATTGTTGATGGGGACCTGACTATGCCAGATGTTAACTGGAGTACCTTTGCTGCAGGCACATCCAAGAGCAGGGTCATTCTTGATGCCCTAAAGGGAGCATGCCTCAGACAGCTAGTGTTGGAACCCACTGGAGGAGCAGTCTCAGACCTGGTACTCTCAAATGGGAAGGAGAAAGGATCTCAGATTTAGAAGTGGGTAGCCATCTGGGAACAACTGACCACCAAACAGTGTGGTTCACAATAAACACAGCCATAGAGTCAAGCCATACAAAAACAAGAGTATTGGACTTTAGGAAGGCTGACTTTGGAAAATGAGAGAGTGCCTTAGAAAAGCACTAGCAAATGGGCAAGAGGGAGAGGTGGAGGAACAATGGGGAATAATCAAAACAGCCATTGCGGAGGAAACAGCCTTTGTGTGAAGCAAATCAAAAAACAAAATGAAGGAAAACCACTATGGTTCTCCAAAAGAGGTGGCAGGGATGGTTAGGAGAAAAGGATAGCATTCAGGAAATATAAGGAAACACAGAAGGAGCAGGACAGAGAACTTTATCAGATAAAGCAGAAGGAGGCAGGGAAGGCAATCAGAATAGTAAAAGCACAAGCGGAGGAAAGATAGCCAACTCTATTAAGAAGGGGTAAAACTTTTTATAGGTACATTAGCGCGAAGAAAGACCAAGGGAGGAATAAAGAGACTTAATAAAGAGGAGAGAATGTGGGCAGATGGTGACAGTGAAAAAGCAGGGATGCTGAACGAATATTTCTGCTCAGTATTCACAACAGATGAGGAGGGGAGGTGCTAAACCAAACAAGGGAAACTCTGAATAGAAGTCGATACCAGTCCATTCACAGAAGAAGGGTTTGAAGAACTCTTGAAACTGAGGGTGGACAAAGCAATGGGGCCTGAGGGATTCACCCAAGAATACTAAAGAACTAAGGGTAGAACTAGTAACACCACTGACTACGCTCTTTAACAAATCAAGGGAGGATGGAGTGGTACCTGAGGACTGGAGGAGGGCAAATGTGATTCCACTTCACAAAAGTGGGAGCAAGGCAGAGGCAGGAAACTACAGACCAGTTAGTTTGACTTCAGTGGTAGGGAAAATGATGGAATCACTTCTGAAGGAAAGAATTGTTGAGTACCTAGAGGCCAGTGGGGCACAGGAACCAAGGCAGCATGGTTTCACAGCAGGAAGGTCATGTCAGGCCAGACCTAATAGATTTCTTTGACTGGGTGAAGTAGTAGACCAGGGAGGGGCTGTGGATATGGCCTACCTAGATTTTAGCAAGGCATTTGGCACAGTCTCACACAAAGATTAATATACAAGTTAGCCAGCCTTGGAGTGGGTCCCAAGGTGGTAGCCTGGATAAAAACTGGCTGGACAACAGGACGCTAAAAGGTAATAGTAGCACGAGTCCACAGTGAAGAAAGGAGGGTAACTAGCGGAGTACCGCAGGGTTCGGTACTGGGACCGCCCTCTTTAATATCTTTATAAGTGACATTGGAGAGCACCTGGAAGGAAAGGTATGCTTCTTTACAGATGACACAAAGATCTGCAACAGGGTTGACACACAAGGTGGGGTGGAAAGAATGAAAAGGGACTTGGCAAGGCTGGAGGAATGGTCAAATATGTGGCAGCTCAGATTCAATGCAAAGAAGTGCAAGGTAATGCATCTGGGAAACAGAAACCCAGGGAAGAGTACACAATGCAGGGGTGAGTTAATAACAACAACAAAAATCGAAAGAGACCTAGGAGTAATTATATCAATGATCTAAAGGTGGGCAAGCAATGTGAGAAGGCAGTAAGAAGGGCTGGGGATACTGGGATGCATAGGAGAGGCATCAACTGTAGAAAACAGGAAGTTGTTATCCTCTCTACAGACAGTTAGGGAGGCCCCATCTGGAGTACTGTGTGCAATTCTGGAGACCCCATCTCCATAAAGACATAGACAGAGTGGAGGCTGTTCAGAGTAGGGCAACCAAAGCAGTTGCAAGGTCTGCACCAGAAGACATCGAGGAGAGACTAAAGCAGCTTAACATGTATAACCTTGAGGAAAGGAGGGAGAGGGGGACATAATAGAAACTTCAAGTATCTCAAGGAATTAACAAGGTACAAGAGGGTAGTATCTTTCAGAAGAACAGATGTGCAAGAACAAGGGGCACAATTTGAAGATAGAGGGGGCGGCTCAGAGGTAATGTTAGAAAGTATTTTTCACAGAGAGGTTGTGGATGCATAGAACGCCTTCTGAGGAGGTTGTGGAGTCAGGGACAGTGGGAGAATTCAAGAATGCATGGGACAGGCATAAGGTAATTCTAGTGGGGGCAGGAGGAAGTAAGCTGTTGATTAACTAGAATCTGTAGCTTATCAGTCAGGTAGGAAAATGGGCAGACTGGGTGGGCCAAGCGGTCCTTATCTGCGTCAAATTCTATGTTCTATGTTCCTTGACTCCTTCCTCCCTCCCTCCCCAGTGCCCCAATTGCTCCTAACCTCACCTCCATTTTGCTTCCGATCCCTTACATGCCCCTCCTACACCCTCTTTTGAGGACTGTTGAGCATTCTCTACCACCTGTCTTTCAAAGTTTCATTCAAGTTTTCAAGCCCCTCCCTACTTGCTGCTACTTTCCTACCAAGTGTCCTAAAACAAACAATCTTTCATCACATCTATGTACCTTATCGTACTATGTCACCTCTGTATATATATCATGTCTGCAGCATATTATCTTCTTGCAACAGTGTGTTCTTAGTATATTATCTTTACTGTAACTATATTTAACTTCTGTTGATTTGTGTTTGTTTTACATTGTACCCGGTGCACCTGAAACAAGCCTCGGTTCAGTGTGCCTTTTCCAGTTACCAATTTTAAATAAAATAAATAAATAAATACATCAGACAGGGCTAGACTTACAGTGTAAAAACAATAACAGAAAATAAAAAGACACCAAAGGAAAGCAGTCGAATGAGAAGACAAAACAGGAACAGCCACACAAAAAAAAAAAAGGAGACAATGGCGTTCCCAAACCCAGTGCAGGCACACTGGGTGCTTCACTAACAGAAGACAGTGGAGGCTAGTAAGAAAGCACTCTCACGGGCCTGAAGGAGAACAAAAACAAGACATAAGGTTCCTACCCTCCCCATGTCCCTGCCCTGTCTGGCCAGTGGACTAGTAGTATGAAAGACAAACAGTAAGAAAGGAAAGAAAAAGAAGAGGAGACTGTTACAATTAGGGAGAACAGAAAGGAGGAAGACAGAGTACTACTATATGAGAAGTGTTAAATTAAGTAAAGGCAGCATAAGAAGACTTAGGGGTATAAAGGGCCGTGAAGAGGAGATACACAAAATAGTAAATAGAAGTAAAATCAGAAGGCTGCAGCAAGATATTAAACTTCTAGTAAAGGAAGATGGGCTATAGAATAACTAAAGGGAGAAGGAGATAACACTAAACAAAGCACATGGGTTGCTACCTGTTCTACATAATAAGGCAGAAGCTTATAACAGACTCTAACCAGGCAAAATGACCAAAACAAAGTGCAAACAATATTAAGAGCCATGAATTAGTGACAACAGCAAAACATATCCCCTAGTGAACCATTAGCTTAACAATATTTAACAACTGATATAACCATATAGAGTAGGGTAGGAATGGTGCACCACACCCAATTACATTAGCAATCTGCACTGCAGAACAGGACCCAAAATAGAAACGGAATGAATTAGATCTTATCAGTAGGAAGGAAAGTTAGCATGTAACAAAGATTCAGCTAACTCAACCATGAGCATATAAAGGAAAAAGTCCTAATAAGACCTTAGACTCATCCTGTTGTCAAGCTTTGCAGGGTGGGTCCGTAAGAAGCACGATAATGTGGTTGTGACCACTAAAATTAGAAGCAAAAGCAGATCAGCCGCACTGCAGTGGGACCGGCAAGAGATCCAGGACTGAAGTACAGAGTGGAACACAGGCAATTAATAGCAAGCTTGTGGGTTAAATTAAATCTAAACAGTCTGTGCTGTTGAAATGCCCAGAACAGTTAGGGCAGGGACCAAACGTGCAGCAAAATAACATGTCCCGCAGCATAAATATTTACACCAAGTATCCCCATATAGTGCAAACAGGTATCACAAATGAAGTCATCACACCACGGCCCATAGTAAAGAATCTGCAAGAACCAAAGTTCGTGAGTATCATAGAGGCCCCCATAATAGTTCACAGTTCGATTAGCACCATGTCAGTCTTAACAGGCAGGCAGGTAGTCAGCGGTCTAGAAAGAACTAAAACTCCTCGCAGAGACTGCAGTCTGCAGACACGCCAAGTTCCAGTAAAACACAATGAATAAAGAACTGTAAAGTATCTCCAAATGAGAGGGTAGCATAAGCTCAACATGGAAGGATTCCCAAAATGAGTGAGGAGATGCCACAGAATAACTCGCTGCAAGGCCACCGATGTCCACACATACGACACGGTAAGCGGGAAGGGCATTAAAGAAAAGCTGCATACTTACAAACTGCAGACCTCCTACAGTTAGTAACATGAATGACCAGGGGCATGGATCATGGTATGATACAGGTCCATGGCTTACTGTATATCTGCAACGTCCATCATCGAGGCTAAGCATCTGCTATATTTGGGTGCTGCTGTCTGAGGGTTACTAACGCCTCCATGGAGCGGGAAGCCATTGGAAAGCAGTACCGAAGTGGAGTTACAAGTGCCCAGATCTTACTGAAGAAAGAGGTCTACTTCAGCCAGTGAAGTAAACTGGACGTTGCTGACCATCCCAGAAGAAGATAAGTGTAACCCCTGCAAATGGGGGTTCCCAAAAGACTTCAGGAGCTTGCTTGAATGCTCCAAGCCTGAATGGTGTTTGGCATTTAAGCCATTTATCAGTGAGTGTTTTTAGAGCCTCTGGTACTGTCTCTTTAAGAGCTGTCTGCTTGCAGACATAATTAGTTTGTATGGGGACTGTGTGCTTCTCTGTTTGAGTACCACTCGAGCTGCTGCCAATTCACTCTATTTTTGCAGTCACTAGGAGTGCAAAGGGAACCTATCTGAAAGATGTAACTGTTTGCCAGAAATCATGTAGAGTAATAATGAAATACAGTTTGTCTAACCTACTTTCTTTGCAGTCAGAACTGTGTCTGCCTAGTTCCCCATTCTGGTTTTGAACTGCTGAACTGGACCAATCAGTGTGGGGTAAGCTAGCTCTAAAATGGTGCCTTGGACGAATCAGAACTTGGATTCATAATCTGAGCCAGCCACAAGAGGATTGCATGGGCAGTGACTCTGGGAGATGTAGTTTAGACTTAGGCGCCTTTTTGGACCAACAGCAGCAGTCTATTGTGAGTGACAGCCAATCCAGTCAAGAACTGGGAGGAACTCAAAGGAAGTGCCGGTTTTGTCTGTTGGAGTTTCAGTTTTAGATCTGGCAGTGAAGGAAAGAAACCCTGTGCTCCTTCAGTGCACAGTTTCAGTCAAAAACGTGTGTAAGGCCCAGCGTTCCGGTCTGCAGCTTGTGTAACTGCTTGTTAGGACTGAATCCGTCCTGTGAAAAGAATCAAAGGATCTCTGAAGAGTAGAAACCAGGCTCACCCTGTAGAAGACTGAAGAAATTGTTGAATTGCACTCGGTCTGTCAGGAACTGAATCTGCTGTGTGTTCTCCGGGTATTGTGCAGTAATTCGATCGGGATAGAGAAGCAGCCTGCCTGGTACAGTACTTTCTTTTTTACCATATAAATGTGTGAAGAGTCTCGTGGAGCTCAAAAGTAGCCCTGCTGACGTTGAAGGACCCTATCTTGTTTGGAGGTCGTGAGTACTAATTCAGGGTCGCTCCTGTTGAATTGCCACATTAAATCCAAATGGAATCACTGTACTGCTGACTGTTTAAGCTAATTTTGTTTTCACTGTGTGAAAGGGCCCTACCAGCTGCCACGGTTTGGACTAGCCACTAGGGCTTGGGTACCCAGGGACAGTAACTGGTAGGGATAGGCCTGTGCACAGAGCCATAGGTAGATAGTAAAGTGATAAGCTAATTAACCTGATTTCCCCTGTCCTTGTTATATCCCCCTAAATAAATCAGAGCTGCTTGTTTCAGCAAAGTTATACTGCCTGAGGTATTTGTCTATGTTAAAGTACTGTACTGTGATTGTTGTACTGTATCTTATTTCACGGGAGGTCCCAGTGCCAGAACCAGACCGGGGTAAGTGTATACTGTGAAGGTAATTCTGATATATTGTGTGGGCCACTAGTGGGAAGAAAGGGGGTTGCAGTGTACCAGAGGCTGTGACCAAGTTAGTTTAACTATTGCAAACCCTGACCTCTGGGTGGAGGCACCCGCCATTGGATCCAGGCCCCTCAACCTGTTAGTGGCAAATCAGGCAGGGGTAGTAGCCCTGGGATAACGCCATCTAGGGTTACATAAGCATGACGGGGTACAGCAGGGCATAAGTGATCTCCCTACTGCAAAGTAATTGTTTAACTTGGTCAAATGCCTGACGTTTCTCTAATATAGTTCTAGGATAATCAGGGCAGAAGGATATACAAGCACCCCTCGACTCTAATGTCCTTGAGATCCCTGGCCTTTGACAAGATCAGTTCTTTATCTTGATACTGAAGTCATTTCAAGATCAGAGTCTGGGGTTTGTACAGGAGTGGGGATATGCTCACCAGATGTGGTGGCTCTCTCAGTTTCAGAAAGAAAGTCCTCCAGGGATAGTTGCAGCCAGAGAGGTAGTTGGTCCCTGAGATAGTCTACTAGATTCTTCACCTTGATACCCTCCGGGAAGCCTATAATCCGTGGGTTCTTATGCCACCCCGCCTTCTAGGTCCTCGAGTTTTGAAGAAAGCCAGGCCACCTGGGCTTCTGCCACCACAACCTTGCATTACTTGTTGGAGACATGCTCCACAATAGCAAAGGGTCTCTTCAGTTTTATCCACCTAAGAGGTAAGGAGCGAAATACTATTTTGCATCCCAGTGATAGTAAGATGGATCACATCCACAGATGAGGCATTTTTTCAATAAGTGCTTGGCGCTTGGCAGATGGGACCTGGAGAAGGAGGGTGGCGGTCATTCATTGCTGCCCACTTGGAGTCGGGAGTGGATTCCTCGGTGGTGATTCATCAATAGATTTCTTCCTTTTGAGCCAGTGGCAGTTCAGCAGGAGTAATATCTCTAGGGCTCACAATTATAGCAAACCCAGAAAGCTGATAAACGCAATCGAATGTCAAAAGAAAGTATGGAGTCAAGAAACATGGAGGAATGGAGTGGAGCTAAAGGGAATACAACTCCTTGTCTCTTTGAGGACAGGGGACCTCCTGGATAGCTCTTTTTTCTAGCAAGGTCTGTATTTCTGTCCTAGGAGAGCCACATGGGAGGTGAGCAGTGGGAGGGACTGGTGGGTTGTCCAGTGGAATCTGGGTAAATTCTAGGGTATCCTCTCTGTACTATCTGGAGGACCAATTGATCAGATGCAATACTGGATCATCCGGATTGGTAAAGGAGAATCTCCCACCTATCGCCTCCCCTGCACTCCTCCAGAGGAGGAGGGTCGAGTGAGAGGCATGCCATAGTGGAGGGCAAGCAGGAGAGGTCTGGACATCTTGCCATTTTGGGACATTGGGTGCCTGAAGGGACAGGAGGGCCTTTTCTTTTAAAACCTCCCTTGTGCTGTGGCTGATGTTCTCCCTTCTGTCCCTGCTATTTTTTCAAAAAGGATGGCGTCGGGTTCCGACCTATACATTCGGTGGACCTCAGATACAGACTTGCCTGAGTACTGCAGACCAGTTATAAGTTTCTTGGTTTCCTGACCAAATAGGAAGGGTCCCTGAAAGGGGTATCCAGATGGCATCCTGCAAATCTTGGCAGAAGCCAGATACTCTCAGCCAGGCATGCCTTCTCATGCAATTATCTGTGGCAGCTGCCCTTGCTGCCAAGTCTGTTTAATTGTAAGAGCTCCTTAGGATGTGCTTGTCCACATCCATCCCTGATGGATGACTGCCAGGAGCTCTGCCTTTCCCTCCGAGTCTGGCTGGGTCTTAGCCAGATCCACTGCTTTTACCCACAGTGATTTCTGATATATCACCATTTGAGCCAGAAAGTTCAACAACCTGACTGTGCAGGTGGCCGATGAGTATACTCTGTGGCCCATCTGGTCCAGCTTTTTGGACTCTGGGTCCAGAGGCTGGGCACTCACATGCCTCGGTTGTTGTGCCCTACCACGTGCGGCTGTCAGCACCATGGAATCTGCTTTTGGATGCTCTCCTAGGAAAGGCTGTCCTTTGGGCATTTTATAGAGCCTGTCTGCCTTTCTGGTAGCCGGGGCTTCCATGTTGATCTGGTGACATCTTGGAAGGGCTCTAATAATGGGGGAATGATTAAGGGTTTTGGGTCAGTAGCCACCAGGAATTTAGCTAAATGGCGTTGCTCAGGGTCCAGCTCTTCTGTGTTCCACTGGTACAAAGTTTGGATATGCCTCATTATGTCCAAGAAGGACGGATCATTCAGAGGTGACCTAGGAGAGTCTTTCCTTGGATCTGGAGAAGGAACAGGCAACTAATCCTCAGAAGAATAGTCTAAGGAGGAGTCTCCAGTGTCTTCTCCTGAGGACAATGGTGGTCGTTCAATACTGGACAGAACAGACAGCGAGTACCTCATCCTACCTCTAGGACCGGGCATCCACCTATCATCCTCCTGGGGCAGCCAAGGGTCCATCGACGGGGAGGACAGTTAGGCAATGGATCCCTTGGTGGTAGCCAGATCAGGGATGGGTCCCTAGGTTTTGGGAGTAGATTCCCTTTAATGGTGTTCCACCATGCGCTAAACAGTGCCCCCACCTCAGCCAATGGAACAACTGGGAGTGGAGGCATAGGCTTTAGTACGTTTGAGGGGCCAGGCATCAGACTCTGTGGGCCTTTGGGTGCTGGCATCTGGTCCTGGGGAACCTCATCTACTGCTGCCTCTGGTGTCAGGTCTGACAGGGTTTCTTCCTGCAGAGCCGAGCCCCTCTGTGGTCTGGCATCAGGCTCTTTAGGAGGAGGTGGTTGGGCATCCTCGGCCCTTGGAATTTTATCCTTCAGGACCTTGGTCTCCAGGGCTGATGTCTGATCCTCTGGGGCCGACAAACATTCCTTGGCCAGTGGCGTCAATCCCTGTCCAACACAGAGTCTGATAGGCCAATAGTCTGCCTACTTTCGGAGGCTGACATCACCCTTTCCTCAGGTGGAAGAGGTGTCCAGTACCTGACAACCTCCTGGAGTCTAGTGGAGTCATCCGGTCTCTTGTGCTTATAGGGCAAACCAGCGTGCGTTATCAGAAGATTTGCCTGAAGCAGACGCCTGTCCCTCTTGGGTAGACCCATAAGAAGATTTCTGAGGTCGGTGCACCAAGGGAACTTGGGTGGACGACGCCCTTGGGTAGAAGAGTTCCTACCTTTGGAGTGTGATGAGGTGGTGGCCTTCTTATGAGTGGTACCTGGGGAACCGACTCACCTCCCACCAAAGGTAGAGAAGCAGAAGTCCTGAGAGGGACTTTGGGTGGGATTCTGACCTGGTTCTCTCTTTCTCCTTGTGATGGCATTTCCTCCTGATCTTTTCTCCTTGGGGGAACCCTCTGGCTGAGGAGGAAGAACTATGTCCCGACTGGGTCTTCTGCACGCAGATTCTTGTTTCTCTAGCAGGTAGGCCTGGAGCATTTGGTGCTGCCTGTCTGCTTTCTTGGAGACAGCTGCAGCTGATGAAGTGTGCCTCCGTGCCAATTTTGTGACGTCCTGGAAGGGAGGAACCAAGAGAGTACAACCAAGGGTTTGTTGTCACTCATGCCCAGAAAGGTGGCAAGCCTCGCCTTTCAGGGTCTAGATTTCTATGTCCCACCAATTTAAAAACTGAATATGTGCATAACGTCCATGAATGTTGGGTTATCCGGGAGCAACCTTGGAGTCCCTGTGGTTGTCTGATTAAGAAGGAGGAGGAGAAACTTGTCTTCTGAGGATCTTAAAGAAGGAGAGGGACTCCTTTGGAGGAATCTGATGAGAAGGACCTGTGTACAAGTGCCTGAACTGATGGCTGTGAAAGCGGCTCCGGTGGCTTGAGGAGGATCAGGATGAGGAGGCCCGTCTATGCCCGTGACAGGTGGAAGGCTCATTGTCTGACACCCTGTGAGAGGGTAGCTTTCTTCAGCGGAGGCAAGGGCTTTTTGGGTGGTGGAGGAGTTGGCGGTTTTATGGGATTCAGAAGAGTCAAAGGCAGACTGAGTGCGGGACTGGTCTCTCCTTGGGAAGGAGGTCCTCATTGGTATTCCACCAACTGTTAAATAACAACCCAGTGTCAGCCAGGAAACCAGAGGGTTTTTGGGGTCTCTAGTTCTGGTCTTGGCATGTCAGAAGGGCCTGGTGTTGGGCCTGTCAGATGGCTGGGCCCTAGCATCAGGTCTGGAGCATCACACATACTTGGCATAAGGTTATCTGTGGTCAGATCTAGTGATGCCAGGTCATCCGTCAGATCAGGTGATGCCAGGATGCCTGGAAGCAGCTGGCCTGGCATTGGAGGAGAGGTCACTGGCTTAACTAGCAGACGATTCTCAACCGGCGAGGGCAATGGTGCCGGCTTGGCGATGGGCGAGCCTCAGATGACAGGGTCTCTGCGGCGGTTTAGGGACTTGTGCCAGGGAGGCGTTGGCTACTGAGACCTCAGAGAGGCTGAAAAAGAGGATATTAGGGACTGGCATCATGTGTCTGACGTTCTCTGCTTGGGTGAGCAAACTCCAGACTGGAGTGTCTTCTCTGGATTTCCTGGCGTCAGGCTCGGAGGGCGGCCAATGAAGAAGACATCCCAGCCAGGCAAGCACTAGAAACTTCCTGCTGTCCTAAAAAGAGCAGGCTGCTTTTCTGGACCTAGAGCCAGTGATGTGCTGGAAAGGCCTAAGGCTCAGAGGAGGACCTGAATGCCTGTGCCCCGAAGTCCCCGCCTGATGTCTGGACAAGGGCAGAAGGCTCCATCACCAGCAGCCCAGAGGAAGATAGGGTTGCCGGTGGGCCAAGTTTGCTCTTCTATGAGAGTGGGGACTGGAGGAATGTGCCTTGCAGTGAGGAGACCTCGAGCGGAACTCGATCTATGCTTTTACTTCTCCCTGTGGTGATGTTTCCTGCTGGTCTTTTGTCCCAGTAGGAAGATATAGACCTGGGATCGAGGAAGAAGAGGATCCCACTGGGGTCTTCTGCTGTGTGGCCATTGTTGCTCCATGAGATGACTTGGAGTTTTCAGGTGTTGGATGCAGGTGCAGCGGCTAAAGCTATGACAATGAGGGCAGGCCTCTGGGTCATGGTTAGGGCCTAAACAAATAAGACAGGCTGAATGGCTGCCTTTTGCCGAATTGTTTCGCCAGGTGCACTTTGATTTCTCCACTCTGGTGCAGAAACGGAGAAGACATGCACTAATTAATACAAATAAAAAACAAGAAACGCGAAAACGATGAAAATGGTGGTTGACTGGTAGCAGGAGGCATCCATGGAGTCCATGTGTATGGGTCAACAGCAGGAAATGAACTGAGGTGGAGCTGGGACCACCCCTTTATACCACTGGCAAGCGTTGAAGCTGGTCGGGCAGTCCCACTGGGTACTGCTAGCTAGACTTTTTGTAGGGTCCTAGTGCCTGGCGGCATGGTCTTTATTATGTAGCCTGCTGCAAGAGGCAGTCCAGATAAGAGTGGGGATTGCCAAACCATGCAGGAAGCGGGCACACTAGGTGGGCTATGGTCCTTATCTGCCAACAGATTCTATGTTTCTATGTTTCTAAGAGCTCCAACTCAAGTAAGATGGGGAATGGCACATCTAGTTGAGGGGCAGAGTGGCAGAGGAGGGTGAGCAAAGTCTGCAGTCCTGAATGACTACTTTGCTCAGCATTCACTAACAAGGACTGTGGGTCCATGCAAGAGAGCAGAATCAAAGCAATCATTAGCGAGTCCTGGAAATGAGACACACAGACATTGCATACTAGTGACAGGGTCCTCAAGGGCTGGCAGCCCTTAAGACAGATAAACCCCAGGACCAAATGGGTTGCATCTGAGAATACCTAAGGAGTTAGCAGCACAGCTGGCAGAACCACTGGCTGGGCTGTTCACCAGCTCACCTAGGTCTTGGGAAGTTAATCAATCCTTATTTTATACTGCAAAGGTATATGAGCAAAAATGCCCATATTCGCACATGTCCAGTTACATAGAATAAATAAACAAAGAGAGAATACAGTGTACAAAATATACAGGTCAATACATCATGGAAAATACATAGAACAACATTATACAGGTTAAAACATCATACAGAGCAAGGAGGTAAGGTACAGTGTATTCATAACTTGGTACTTGGTAAAACATGACGGAAGTAGACCTAGGCTCGTCGGATCCATCCCCATTCTCAGTGGGGCAAAGAAGCATTAGTAGCCCAAAATGTGTCCAGTTCATTATTAAATGTAACATTTGTGATACAGTATTTACCAAATACTCAGGCAACTTATTCCATGTTGCCACAGACCTAACAGTGAAATAATTATCCCTTTTTCTTGTGTTGGTCTTTGGTAACACAAATTGTTTGTTGTGTGAGCTGAGGTTTAGAAAACGTTCGTGGTACGATATTACAATCATTCATTAACGCCTTATCACCTGCAATGTTATGGAACAGAAGGCAATCACCCTTTTTCTTCTTTCCTCAAATGACATCGGGTTCAACTGGCATAGTATGTTTTCATATGGCATGTTTTGAGTCTTGAATCATTTTGCTGCCCTCCCTGTACCCCTTGAGTAGTTTTATGTCTTGCTTGTAACATGGTGACCAAATGAAAGTGGCATAATCCAGGTGAGGCATCACGTAATTTCTGTAGAAATTTAGTATACAATGTTTGTTTCTTGAAATGAAAGATGTTTTTATGATATTAAAATGTTATTTGCCCTTTGAACTACAGTAAATGTATGAGAATGTAGTTTGAAGTTGTTTTTGATGATAATACCCAAGTCTCTTTCGTTATTAAAAGTTTGAAAAATAGTAGTGTTAAAAGCATAAGAATATAATGGGTTGTGTTTTCCTAAATGCAAAACCATGCATTTGTTTAACTTTAATTCCATATTATTACCACTTGTCCATGTAGTTATTAGTTCCAGGACTGTAACAAGAGATTAATGTTTGGAGATTGAGTCTACCTCAGCAGCAATCTTTGTGTCATCAGCAAACTTTATCAATTTTGATGTAACACCACTATATAAGTCGGATATAAAACAGTTGAACAGAAATGGTCTGAGGACCGATCCTGGGGACACCACTAGTCTCCTCTTTGGTGGTTGAAGTTTTACCAAGCATTCTGACTTGTTGTGTCCTGTTTTCCAGCCATGCACTAACACAGTTTATAAGATGTGAGCTATATAACATGTTATATAAAATCACACATAGTCCCATAATGCAAAGCATCATGGGTTGTATATGCAAATCACCACAGAATATTATGCTGGTTCAACTTTAAGCAAAAATGCATGGTGCTGAAAGGCCTCACACACAGTCTGCAAAGGCCTCTCACTGTGTGTGAGGCCTTTGGCACCATGCATTTCGCGATAAAGTTGAACCATCATAATATTCTGTGATGATTTGCATATACAGCCTATGATGCTTTGCACTAAGGGAGTATGTATGATTTTGTATTTCTTTGAAACTAGGCTTCCCAGCCAATGCACTTTGGGGTAACTTTTACCTCAGTGCTTACGCACTGAGGTTCTTTGTCTATATAACATGTTAGTTAACTTCCAGCCATGCATAACCCAGTTTATAAGATATGAGCTATATAACATATTTGTTAGCATCCAGCCATGCACTAACCCAGTTTATAGATATGAGCTATATAACATATTAGTTAGCTTATCTGTAGGTTTACCATGAGAAACCTTATCAAAGGCTTTTTGAAGTCAAGCAGAATGATGTCCACAAGGTTTACCTTCATCTAGACTTTTGTTATTGTTCCATAAAAGACTATTACGTTGGTGCGTGCATGTGCTATGTTTCTTAAAGCCACACTGAGTGCTGTCATTTAGTTAAAGTTCTATAGTTTCATTCTCAAATCTTTGTTTAATCATTTGGTCAAGCACATTCCCTGGGACAGGGTGATACTAATGGGGTGGCAGTGTTTGAGAGATGATCTACTTCCTTTCTTATTTATTGGGGTAATAACAGCCGACTTCCAATTTGCTGGTATTTGCCTCTTTTAATGGATTTATTAAACAATATACTAAGGGATATACTTAAGAGTGATGTCATATTTTTAAGATATTTAGGTTTGTGACATCCAGACCAGCTGAGGAATGAGGTTTGAGGTTATGTAAACTACCTTTAACATCTTGATTGTGATTTCAGATATGTTAGTTGTAGCTTGAATACATTTGTTGAGGGTAATATCTTTTTGCTAAAAACTGTAGAAAAAAAGTCATTGAGACTGTTGGCCATTTTGGTAGGATCGTTAAGTAGTTTTTCCGTTAGCTGTTGGGAGTTTACTGATTTTTTCCAAAATATAAATAATTCACATATGCAAAGAATGATTTTTGATTTCCCTTACTCATTGCAATTCTGAATTCCAGATTTTGTTTTCTCTTTCAGTTAACTGTTTGGTGAACTTTAGTTCGATTTATATTTGGGGTAAGACTGTTGGCTTTTAATTTTATAATTTTGTAAGTTTTTTTATTATTGATTTGTTTTCTTAGTTTTTAGTCATCTAGGGTGGTACTTTCCCTTTTTGCTCTTAATGGTTTTGCTTGGCACATACCATTCTTCAGTTGTCATAATGATCTTTTCTATTGATTTCCAACATTCTTTGACAATAAAGTTTGAAAGAATATATCTCAAACTAATGTAGTCCTAGGCTTTCTTTACTGCTTTAAGATTTGCTTTATTATAATTTTTGAGGTTACTTTATTTATTTAGTTAGTTTTGTTAACCAAGTAAGCACACTAGACTAAACAAATGCCTATTTGAAGGTACAACCCAGGAGGTTACAAAGAAAAAGGAAGCAGATTGTGGAGGGTTGTGGGATAACTGATGGACCAGACACTGAACATCAGGTTCAACCCACAACCTCTGTGTGATGTTTATTCAAAACACAGGAAATAAGCTTCAGCAATGTCATATTCTTTCTTCAGTACATCAGTGTGCAGCAACAGACTATGCATATCCTTTCTCTGCACTTAGCCAAGGGTTGTATATGCCACAACAAAAATGATTGTGACTGGCATTACAGCGACGGGCTCCATGTCGACTGAAAGTTGCAGTCAGCATAGAGCCACACTGTTCCTGACTATGTGTTACATCAGGGGCAAACCCCCACACAGGTCAGAGTTAGTTCGGGAGGAGGTACGAGTCGGGAAGTGGTTGTTCCTTTCAGCCGCACTTCTACAGCAGTATGTCACCTTACAAACGTCGCTGTTAGGGTGGTATACCCTTAGCCACCACCTACTGACACTGATCTGTGATCTAATCATTTTTAGTTAAAACCCTTCATCCCTATGTGGGCCTTGTTTGTTTGGGTAGTGGGGGCTCAAAAAGAAGAAAGAAAAAAAGAACTCTATAGACAAAGAATCTCAATGCAGAATCACTGAAAAAGGGTTACCCCAAAGGATATTGGCAACAAATCAACTTTTAAAGAAATACAACATCATAAATACTTCCATAATGCAACGCATCATGGGATATATGCAAATCAACATGACATTTCAGAGTGTCTCAGTTTTCAGTAATTTACATGCATTTGAAATAGCACAACTAACTTAATTTTTATGATACAGTCAACTAGTACATTTTTACCTTTATCAAAACACCTAGTGCCATAGTATTGTTAACATTTACAGGTTTCATAAAAATAAGGTACATACAATATATCAAGGTATTTTATGACATAGTAGTGTTATTACATACTAAATCCAACAATGATAAACACAACCTGTTGTTTTACATATGCTCGGAGGTCACTACAATAACCTCCTGTACGAGGACCTGAGAGGGGAAAGGAAACTTAAAGAGGACACTATAGCATAGTCAAGAAAGGGAAGGGATGTCCATAGGTGGCCAACATTATGGACCAGAAATTGTAAAGGATAGATTTGGCTAAGGAATATAAGAACTGTTGCAACAGATTTAAGAAAAGGTCGGTCCTCAAGAGTGGCAGGAGCTCCCTGTCACACAGATTACGTAAACAGAGCTCAGGTAGATAAATATACAGATATTTCACAGATAAGGCAGGGAGGCAAAAAGAAGCACACAGTAACATACACAAGAGCAGTTAACTTAATATACATACATTACAGACTGTGAGCAGAGAGGCACATTTCAAATACCAAAGGGTACAAGCCACGAGGAACACTGTGGGCAGGTGGTTCTATTATCAGACTAGGTGCCGCGATATGGTGCTGTAGTCATTGGTCCCTAAGGGGCACTTTACAGAAATGTCAGATAAACCACTAGTCAGATTTGTGAGTACAAGGTTGACGGTATTTTCTGCTCTAGTCTGTGTTTTAACCAGCTGCTCTATACCAACAGATAGAACAGAGTCGAGGAAAATGTGTCCCTGTGTGTTTGTTGCAGTATGTTCAAATCAAGTGATCCCAGGCTAGTTAAAGTCACCTAAGATAATCACATCCGATTTCTCAGATGAAGTCATGAACTCCTGTATGAGTTTGGTACTGTATGCCACAGTACTGGGGGGCTATAACAGGTTCCTATCAGTATGATTTGGTTAGTAGAGATTTAACCTGAACCCAGATTGACTCTATGTCTTCTGATTGGTCAGTTAGAACTGAGATTTCGGCAATATGAAACCTATGGTTTACATACAGGCATCGCCACCTCCTTTCTTGTTAAACCTATTTTTGTTATAGAGGTTAAACCCTTGATTTCCCTAGACCACAGACTAGAGTCATCCCACCAGATTTTGTTACAGCTATAATGTCATTGTTCTCATTGTGGATTAATATTTCAGCTCTGCCTTCTTAAGTATATTTAAACTATGGACATTGGTCAATAAAGTTTGGGTTTAGAGTATTTGTTTTTACTTTTATAGTAGATGAACTGATCCCTTGTACCTCAGTAATTAACCTTCCAAAGTTCCAAGGGATTGGCAAATGGTTGATATTGTACCATTTATAACATAGCGCTCCTCACGACTACTTGGACCTCACCGCCCACCTCGAAGCCAGCAAGGCTCCTAGTCGCCTTGTTCAGGCCACACTGGTAAGCTTCCCACGCCCTTGACCTCATACCAGCCCACCGGCCAGCAAGGTACTGTAGCCAGCAGGTTCCATTTCAAGTCCTCAGGCAGCCCAGCTTTGAATTCTGGCACTTTTTAAGCAGCTCCCTGCCTTCCGAGGCTGTGGCTGAATTTCTACCTCAACTTACCTCTGCACTATTGTAGACTGCAGAGACCACAAACCCCTGTGCAGACTGACTTAAATGTGCACCTGTCCAGCAGGCTGTAAACTGAATTTGTCCTTGCACTGCAGCTCCCTGCTGTATTTGGCATTTCTATGTGCACTGCAATCTTGGAGTTTACAGCACATTTTTCTGATTTAATTGTATGCTTCTAACCTGTTTTTCGAGAGACACTGAAGTCAGATTTTCTCCCTCCCTCGAGTCTTATTAAATGCTTGTTGCTTGGGGTGGATATTCTTTTCCCCCTCAGTGATTTGACCATTTATTCTGGGGTGAGGATCTCAAGGCAGCTAGCTTGTTAATGTCATTGTTGGACTGCCCCAGGAAGCTGGTGAATATCTCCACACTTAGCAAAAGCCTTAATAAGGTTTCTAGTTGCAGCTCTATATCTCTGCCTGCTGGATAGTTTCATCCTTGGACTTAGCTACTGTCTCACTCCAGCAGTCAACTGCGCATTTGCTTCTGTCCCTCTCCAATCGTGAATTGCTGCTGTCTCTCTTTTCCCTAGTTCTACCTTCCCTTCTTTTCCTTACCAGCTATTGTTTCTCAAACCTAATTATCAGGGGTAATACCTTTATCCCTGAAACCTGGCTCCTAAAGCTTATCCCATTTGCTAGTATAGCTGACTACCTACCCTTTTTATATGCCACTGGAGGCAAACTCCAAACCTCTCTCATTGAGACCTGGGTACCCCTATGTCATCTCTCTCTCCAGTAATATTGAACCTAACTCAGAAACTCCTGATGGCATCACTCCCAAGAACCCATCTTATTGGTTCACAGAAAGGGACTTAGGCTTGCACATATGAACATTAGACGTCTGTCTGCTAATTTTGCACAGCTTGAAGCCTGGATTGCTCACAACACCCTGATGTCTTAGGTCTGACCGAGACCTGGTTAAAATCCCATATACCAGATTCATCATGTAGCATCAATGAATATAAACTTCACAAATGTGATCATCCAGATGCTAAAAAGGGTGGTGGTGGTGTTTTGTTTTATACCAGAAAGGACCTTGACATTACAGTCCTCCCAGTCAACACTACCTGTCTATTTGAAACAATTCATATAGTTATTACCTTAGGTCTCACTAAGAAGCTAAATGTAGTGTGCATCTATAACCCTCCTAAAATGGACTAACAGGCCTGATTAAGGTAATTGACCATCTTCCCTTGTTAAAGGGTAGACAAGAGCTCATTGTTATGGGGACCTCAACCTGGATTGGCTAGGAAAAACTCTATCCTATGCTGCTGAACTAAGCAGGTTACACCTGTCTCAACTGGTCACTCTCCCGACCAGACAGGCTAGTAACAGCAGTCTCCAGTCTCTTCTAGACTGGGTCGTCTCCAACAGACCTGAGAGGATCAGTGCTGTTGGAATTTACCAGACTCAATCAGTGACCTATCCCCAGTTTACTGTGTTTGAAGGCTAGGGGCCCTAAACCACCCCCAGAAATTATTTTCAGGATTTTCAAAATGGATAATAAAGCCCTAATCTTGGAGCTACAGAACATGGACTGGGCACCTCTGTCTAATACTTGTGATACGGACGTGCTGCTCAATACCTCCATACCACGCTTTTGAACCTTTAAGACAAATATATTCCAGTAAAAGGCACGGTGTACCGGGGATCTGCTACCTGCTGGTTAAATTCTTCACTCCTGTTCTCTCTCAAAAGGGAGATAAAGCATGGAACAAAGCTAAGCTAACCCAATCCCTATCGGATTGGGCAGAGTACGAAGACTCTGAAACCTGTAAGGTTTCCATCATATCTGCTAAGGGCAATTACCGCTATCAGCTCCTTAGTACCTCGATCAGTGACTCTTGTGGGTTTTGGAGTCATGTTAACACCATTATGGGAAAAAACAAGTGCAATACCATCTCTGATATGGTCGTGGATGGTTGTAATTGCAATATCCTGCTCACTATCGCTGAGGCTCTTAACTCCAGATTCACTGACCTCTCCTCCTATACTGCACGTCCTGGGCCTTTACCTGTCACTCCATGGGATAACCTTAAACATTCCAACCCATCTTTCACCCTTCGCCCAGTCTCTGAGACTGAAATCTTATCTTACTTAAGTCCATCTCTCCTGCTGCATCGGCAGGGGCAGATGGACTCTTACCAAATTCCTAAGAACCGTTGCACCGTCTTATAGTCTCTCCAGTGACTAGACTTTTCAACATGTCTCTTCTTACAGGACATGTCCCTTCCCTCTGGAAGACTGCTCGAGTTGTGCCCGTCCACAAAAAGAGTGACACCACTAACCTGGATAATTACCACCCTATTGCCATCCTCTCCACCCTCTCTAAAATACTGAGAAAATTGTTGCTACCCAGGTCTCGGATTACCTCTGCTCCTTCAAACTCCTCACCCCTGACCAGCATGGTTTCCAACGAGGCACACTACATCCACTACTCTCATACAGTTTACAAATGATGTCAGACTCACTATGGACAATGGCTCTCTCACTGGGGCTACTTTTGTTGATCTTACAACAGCGTTTGATTTAGTTGACCACCCGCTGCTCCTATCAAAGTGGTAATCCCTAGGCTTCTGTACCTCCGTCATCACCTGGTTCCAAAATTATCTTTTGAAGAGTCAACAATTTGTCCAGATCAGATGCTAAGTCCCCACTTGCTCCTACTTGGATCAGAGTGCCCCAGGTTCGATTCGTGGTCCTCTCGTGTTTACGGTCTTCATAAACGACATCTCACTGCTCACTGGTGCTTGCTCAGGTCTGCTATATGCCGACAATCTTGTTCTTTACTCATCCTCCTCAAACCTCTCAGATATCAACTTGAATCTCAATAGTAATTTCAATACCTTTCAGAGTTGGCTACTCAAAACAAGCTTGTCTTAAATAAAAATAAAAAGGTGACTATGCTCTTGGGTGCAGGTTAAAAAATTTGGTCCTGCACCCAACCATTAAGTATCAGCGCTTGATGGCTTTCCCCTTAACACAGTTACCTCCTTTAAATACCTAGGAATAACCCTTGATCCTGCCTTGGATTTTGATCTGCACCTAGCCTCAGTCATTAAATCCATCAATATTCAACTTGGACTGGCACATAAGGTGAGACATGACCTAACTTCCACGGAGGATGGCCATTACACAGGGGATCCGAGACCCAAACTGGCATATGGATTAATAGCCTTTCCAGCAACTTCTGAAGGGCTCCTCTGAAAGTGGGATGTCTGCTTCAACAGCATTGCCATTTTGCTCTGTCTTTGCCCAAACTTACTCACTGATGCACACTATACTCCAGTTTGGGATGGTTTACCCCTCAGCCTTCCATCAGTTTACTTCCTACTGTTTTATACAGAATATATTCTACTCCCAGATACCTGACAAATTGGCTCCACTGCTCCAACCTGTGACCTCTGCCTACCCACTGAGATCACCTGACAAATCCCTTCTTGTCCATCCGAGATGTAAACCAAAATGGGGAGAATGCTCTCTAGTTGGGCCCCTAAACTATGGAACTCCATTCCACTGAATCTAAGAATCTCCCTTTTCCACGCAGCTTCAAACAGGAGCTCGTGATGGCTCTTCTAAGCTCTGAACCCTGCTCCTGTTCTTTATCCACTCACTTCTGTACTGGTTTCTCCTAGTTGCCACCGGCTGCAACCTCTACTACTCTCAAACCTGCCCGAAATCTTGCTATTTCCTCTCTTCTAACACTTACTCACTAGTTGTATGACTTATGACTGTTAGTTATTTGCACTTATATCCCTGTTTTGTTTACTACATATAGATGCCTGCAAATGTACTGTTATTGTTGAAAAGTTTGTATAAGTGTACTATGTCTAACTTCTACTTGTTCCCATGATGTTTTCTTGTATCTACTATTGTCTGCATACCCTTTGTTGTAATCTCGGGTCGTACCTGAAAATAGGCAGCCATGCTGTCTAGTGTACCCTACTCGGTTAACAAAAATTAAATAAATAAAAATAATGGGGTGGTGGGACAGGAAGCAACCAGGGAACTACATGCCTGTAAGTTTGACCTCCATAGTGAAGAAGCTGATGGAATCACTAATCAAAGAGGACCTCATAGACTACCTGGAGAGCAACAGATTCCAGGATAGTAAACAGAATGGTTTTGTGGCAGAAAGATCTTGTCCAATTAACCTGATAGTTTTCTTTGATTGGGTGACAAAGGAAGTAGGCAAAGGCCATGCTGTGCATCTGGTGTACTTTGACTTCAGCAAGGCTTTTGACTCACAATCACAAATGGTTGCTCAAAAGATATGAACTAGGTGAGTAGCTGACAAGGAGGAAAGCAGCAGAGGGTGGTGGTCAATGGAGTTAAATAAAAGGAGAGGAGGTTATGGGCAGTGTTCCATAGGGATCTGTCCTGGGTTTGGTACTCATATGAACACACTGCATATGAACATACGAAATTGCCAGCAGATAAAGGCCTTATGGTTTATCAAGTCTGCTTGATTGTGCAGCTAGCAGCTGCCCCTTCCTCCCTTCCCTCCAGAGACCTTCCCTTACCCTGTCTCTATCTCTGAAATCAAATAAAGAGGCAGAAGACACTGCAGAGCAGGACACTGCGGCACAGGAGCTAGCACAACAATACTCACCCAAATCAGGAACCAAAACTAAACAAGCAGAAAGGAAATCCAAAAACTTCTGATCATAGGAGACTCCATGATTCGGGGAGTTGATACCCATCTCCAGCCAGGGTGATGGTCAGATGTCTCCCAGGTACATCAGCATGGAGAGACACTGACCATTGCTAAAATTGTTCACAAAGCAGGAGAAAACATTGATGTCCTAGTACACATAGGGACTAATGATCTCGCCAGCCGGTCAGTTGTGGAGACCAAGGAACACCTGACTAGGCTGGGTGACAAACTATCATCTATTTCGTCCGCATCTCCTTCTCTGAGATCCTGCCAGTCTGGGAGAAGGGAGCAGATGGACGGAAGGTCAGAGAAGAGGAGATAGGGAGCTAAACACGTGGCTCAAGGACTGGTGCCAGGAAAAGGACACAGATTTGTAGGGAACTGGCAACAGTTCTGGAGCCAAAGTTCTTTAAATTTGATGGACTGCATCTGACTAAAGAGGAGTCAGTGCATTGGGGCAGAAGTTTGACGCTTTGCAGAATATTTAAACTAGCAATGGGGAGAGGGTGCAGCACCCCATACGTCGAATGGAAGAACACCCCTCCCCTCAGCTAGTGGTCAAACAGGAATTCAGCGTGTTTGCCATTCATTTGCATCACCAGGTAAGAAAAAGGTTTGTCTCCCCATACGATGCACAGGGTAATGCCAAACTTCACCCAACAACTAACACACCAAAATCTGGCCAATGGAAAATCATGTACACAAATGCTCACAGCCTGGGAAATAAGATCCCAGACCTGCAGGCAATAATGTCAGAGGCTAAACTGGACATAGTAGCAATTAGTGAGACGTGGTTTACCAGTAACCACACTTAGGAGACTTCAGTACCTGGATATGTATTGTTCAGAAGAGACCAGGTGCAAAAGGGGGAGGGGTGGCCCTGTATGTTAATGAAAATATCAAAGCTACAGAAATTCAGAATACATAAGGAGCCAGAAGAACTGTGGGTCACCCTGAAACAGGTAATGGGACAGCCATAAGAACTGGGGTTGTCTACAGGCCCCAGACCAGAGGGAGGACATAGACACATTACTGTTAGAAGATATACAAAACATGACAGCTAAGGGAGGTTCTGATAATGGGAGACTTCAACATGCCAGATACAGATTGGTCAATACCAGCAGGAACATCTGCCAGAACTAGACTCATAGTGGATTCCCTGCAGGAGGGCCTCAAACAACTGGTACAGCAACCCACAAGAGACAGGGCTATCCTAGATCTAGTACTGACTAACAAAGAAGGGATCACAGATCTCCAGGTAGAAGGTCACCTGGGGCCAGTGACCATCACATGGTATGGTTCAATTTGGCTACTACATCTAAATCATCCCATTCCAAGGCAAAAATATGGGACTTCAGAGGAGCTGACTTTGATAAGATGGCCAACAGAGTTAAGCTAGCCCTGGCAAAAAGAAACACAGGTGAGGAGGTACAGGCAAAGTGGGCAAGCATTAAGGATACAATACTTGAAGCAACATCCCATTGTGTTAGACAGAAAGGAAGTGCAAAAGAAGAAGGAAACCACTTTGGTTCTCAAATATAGTAGCAGAAAGGTCAGAGCCAAAGGCTGGCCTTCAGAAATATATAAGGAACACAGCGGGATGAAGATAGGGAGGCATACCAAACTGCCCTAAGGGAAGCAGGTAAGGCAGTAAGGCAGGCAAAGTCCCAAACTGAGGAAACACTAGCACTAACAGTAAAAGAAGGTGACAAGACTTTCTATAGATACATTAGTGAAAGGAGAAAGTCCAGAGGGGTATTGCTAAGCTTAATGGAGAAAAGGGAGCATGTGAGGAGGAGGACCCTGTAAAGGCATCTATCCTAAATAGATACTTTGCTCAGTATTTACTGAAGAGAAGGTAGGGCAGGGCCCACAGCTCAGCATCATGGACACAGGGGAGGGGTGAGCACTACTCCCTTCACAAAAGAAAGGGTCCTACAAGAGCTTGCTAAGCTCAGGGTGGATAAGGCAATGGGACCTGATGGCATACATCCCAGGGTACTTAAGGAGCTAAAGGAGGAACTAGCAGAGCCATTAGCAGAATTGTTTAGTGAGTCTCTGAGCACAGGAGAGGTCCCAGAAGACTGGAGAAAGGCTCATGTGATCCCACTCCACAAGAGTGGTAGCAGGGAGGAGGGGGAACTACAGACCGGTCAGTCTTACCTCAGTAGTGGGCAAGATTATGGAGGCACTCCTTAAGGAAAGGATAGTGCAACACCTGGAATCCATAGGGCACAGGATCCAAGACAGCATGGGTTTACAAAAGGAAGGTCCTGTCAAACTAATCTCATAGATTTCTTTGACTGGGTAACCAGAGTGGTGGACCAAGGGGAGCAGTTGATGTCGCCTACCTTGACTTCAGCAAAGCTTTTGACACTGTTCCACATAGAAGATTGATAAATAAGCTAGGTAGGCTCGGGGTGGGTCGAAGTTGGTCAACTGGGTGGCAAACTGGTTGACTGGCGAGAAAACAGAGAGTGGTGGTAAATGGTATATAGTCAGAAGAGATGCAAGTCACAAGTGGGGTACCTCAGGGATCAGTCCGGGGCCAGTCCTATTCAACATCTTCATTAGTGACCTCGCAGATGGACTAGAGGGTAAGGCTTGTCTGTTTGCAGATGACACCAAGATCTGCAACAGAGTAGATGATCCAGATGGGGTGGGCAGAATGAGAAGAGATCTGGATAAACTAGCAGAATGGTCAGAAGAGTGGCACTGGGATTTAATGCAAAGAGTGCAAAATCATGCACATAGGGAAGAGAAACCCTGAAGCCACTTATAGGCTGGGAGGAGTTGCTAGCAGTCACAAAGGAAGAAAGAGACTTGGGCATCATCATCACTGATGACCTAAAATCATCAAGCAGACCTCTAAAGCAGTAGGTAAGGCTAGGGGGTGTTAGGGTGTATTAGTAGAGGGTATCACAAGTCGTAAGAGGAGGTAATAATCCCTCTGTACAAGACATTGGTTAGGCCCCATCTGGAGTACTGCGTGCAGTATTGGAGGCCACACCTTCACAAGGACATTAACCAAATTGAGGCAGTCCAGAGAAGGGCAACCAAAATGGTGCAGGGACTGCATCAGAAGACATATGAGGACAGATTAACGGAGCTCAATATGTATACCCTTGAGCAAAGGAGGGAGAGAGTGATATGATCGAGACATTTAAACACCTTAAGGGCATAAACAAGGTGAAAGAGTCTAACTATGTTTAAATATAAGAAAAATAGCAGGACAAGAGGACACAGCATGAGATTAGAGGGAGGCCGATTAAGGGGAATGTGAGGAAATTCTTTTTCCAGAAAGGGTGGTAGATGCATGGAATGGCTTACCACAAGAAGTGGTGGCTATGAATACAGTGCAGGGCTTCAAACAGGCATGGGATAGGCATAAGGAGCAATACAAATGACTATGAATAGATAGGTCACTGACAGAGCAAAGGCCGATGGTACATTTATAAGGTAGAAAAGAAATGGGCAGACTGGATGGGCCTTGCGGTCCTTATCTCGCCGCAACTTCTATGTTTCTATGTTTCATCCCCTTTGAAGCAGTCCACTGTTCTTCAGGATACCACTTCCTCTGGCAATGCATTCCACCCAGACACCACCTTCCATAAAAAGTGTCTCTCATTTCTCTTCTGAACCGTCCCCTTCCAGTCTCAGACTGTGCCTCGAGTGTCCCTCCCCGCCACTCCTTAATTTGAAAAGCCCTCTATGCCCATCTTATTTATGCCCTTCATGTACTTGAAGGATTTAATCATGTCCCCTATCCCTCCTGTCCTCCAGGGAGCACATGTTCGAGCTCCTTCAGCCTGCTCGTGAGGGTAAGTCCCTTACCCCTGGATCATTTTTGCCCCTGCGCTGCATCCTCTTCAGTAACCTAATGTCCTTCTTCAGATACAGTCACCAGAACTGCATGCAGTACTCCAGGTGTGGTCTAACCAATGACTTGTATAGCAGCACCACCTCCCCATCCTGAAGGATACACCTCTGGCAATATAACCCAGCATCCTGTTGGCCTTTGCAGCTGCCTTTCTACACTGTGCTGAGTTGTTCATTGCTCCTGTTATGATCACCCCAGATCCTTCTCCTCTTCTGTCTTGGCTAGCTGTATCCCCCAGCTGATAACTCCTTCAAGGGTTTTTGTGCCAAAATGTAGCACCTTGCATTCCTTGGCATTGGACCCCAGCTGACAAAGTTTCCAATCAGGCCTCCAGTTTTGCCAGATCATCTTGCAGCCCTGCCACCCTTCTGAGTCATCCACTACGCTCCCATCTTAGTGTTGTCTGCAAACAGACTTATCTTGCTCTTGATGCATACTGAGATTTCTGCTACAAAGATCTCAAACAACACCGGCCCCAGTAGAGCCCTGTGGCACCCCACTTGCCACTGCCCTGGGAGATGGGATCTCCTCCCACAACCATCCTCTGCCATCTCCCTTGCAGCCAGTTCACTACTCATTCCACCATCTCCCCGCCTCTGTGCCTTCCAACTTACTCCTAGCCTCCCATGCGGCACCGAATCGAATGCCTTACTAAAGTCCAGATACAGGACATCCACTGCATGGCCCCTGTCTAACTGCCTGGTTACCCAGTCATAGTATTCCACCAGGTTGGTCTGGCAGGATTTGCCTGAGACAACCCCTTGCTGTCTGTTGTCCTGTAGCCCATCAGCATCTAGGAGGAAACCAGCCTCTCCTTCAGGACTGTCTCTATCAGCTTTCCCACAATGGATGTGAGGCTGACCGATCTGTAGTTTTCTGGCTCATCCACGGGGCCACTCTTGTGGAGGGGTCCCACATGCACCATCCTCCAGTATTGATGACACTTCTTAAGTAGAGGGAGGTGTTGAACAGGTCTGCCAAGGATTCTGCCAGGACTTCTGCCAGCTCCTTATGCACCCTGGGGTGTATGCCATCTGGCCCTGGCACCTTGCCCACCCTCAGTGTCCTTAAACCCTCCAGTACCCTGTCCACTGGGATTTCCCATCTGTCACCTCCTCCCCGTGCCCACCCTCCCACCCACTTTGAGTACAGCTCCCCCTTTCTCTTTAGTAAATACTGAGCAGAAGTACTGCTTAATGCTTCTGCCTGTTCTACCCATTTCCACTCACCCCCCATCCCTCTTTGTCCTTACTATTTGGTCCTTACAACTCCTTTTCTCCCTGATGTACCTGAAGAAGTCCTTCTCTCCCTCTTTGATGCCCTGTGCTAGCCTGAGTTCCTGGGATGCCTTGGCTGCCTGACTGCCCTTGTCACCTCCCTCGACTCCTACAGGTATTCCTCTCTGTCCTCCCGCTCCCTGTTTTTTTGTTGTACCTTCTAAAGGCAACTCTTTTCTTTCTTAATTTTCCATGCCCCTCCCCAGGAATCAATGAATTTCAAAATTGTGTGCTATTCCAGGACAACTGGCCTTGCCAAAAATGGTAGTCCCCGAGTTTGAGTGGTAGTCCAGCATATTTTAGTGTAAGTTTAAAAAAACCTGCACAGAAACAAAGTACATGGTGTATACCCAACAACCACTAGTTAGGCTAGGCAGGGTTGGGGCAGTTGTGCAGAGTCACGTGGCAGTGGCAGCTCACTACCCTGGTCCTCAGGCAAAAAAACCAAACAGGGTGGCACAGCAGTGGCACTGGCACTACAGAGGTTGAAATTAAGTTTTTCAGTTACTAGCCAGTAGGGCTAGTGACTGGGAAAATATGGAAATGATGTACCTACCATAATTCTTGATCTTCTTGGATGAAGTCTCCACCACTCATTCACACTAATGGGAGTTCACTTGAGGCACTAGGACCAGTGGGAGCAAAACTTTCTAAAGAAGGGCGGTAGCCTGAGATGGAGCCCAGCGAGGAAGTAACACATAAGTCCGACTTGTGCGGTAGCCAGCTATCTCGGCGTCGACCCTCCAACCGCCTCAGTACCTTTTTCGAGGAGGTGCAGCATAATTAACCTAGAAGGACTAGCCTAGAAATCGGACATAAGATAGTCCAAATGACCCGTGTAAGAAGGGTCAACAATAAAGTCTTCACAGTCCAACCATTGAGGAGTGAAGACCATAAATGGAGAAGTGAGCTCGGGGGATAGTGGGTAGACATGTGAATGAGTAGTGGAGACTTCATCCAAGAAGATCAAGAATTACGGTAGGTACATCATTTCCATATCTTCCTGACATAAAGTCTCCACCACTCATTCACACTAATGGTAGAGTACCAAGCTAAATAATCTCCGGAGGCGGTGGCAGGAGATAAGAGCTCACGTGCTTAGGACAGAAGTCCATTAAGAATGGTCCTGCCAAATGACATATGTTGTCTGGCATGGACTTCCAAGGCGTAGTGCTTAATGAAAGTATGCATGGAGCTCCAGGTAGCCGCATTGCAAAGATCTGCAAAGGCCACATTACGGATTTCCACCAGAGATGCCATGACTGCTCTGGTAGAGTGAGTATATACTCTGCCTTTCAGCCTGACCTGTGCCATAGAATAGCAGTGGCGAGAGGCATGCCACCAGCCATGCTGAAATGCATCTGATGGCGACAGGTTGACCCAGCCGGGTCTTGCTGAAGAAACAGTTGTTGAGTCTTACGACTTTATTTTGTTCTATCTAGATAGAATCTAGCCTCTCTTAACATCTAGTGAATGAAGTATACACTCCCTTCATTCTGGAAGTTCGCAAAGTAGGTAGGAAGGACTAAAGGTTTGCTTAGATGGAATTCTGAGACAACCTTAGGGAAAACTAGGATGAGTCCTAAGAACTACTTTGTCCTTGTGAAATACAATGTATGGGAGGGTCTGTGACCAGTGCATGTATTTCAGAAACTCTAAGGGCAAAGTAATGGCCACCAGGAAGGCCATTTTCCAGTGAAGAACTTCAAGTTGCAAGTAGCTAGAGGCTTGAAAGGTTTACGAATGAGCATGTCTAGTACAAGGTTAATGTCCCAGGTTGCGACTGGATGTCTGATAGGAGGATTATGCAGAATATCCTAAGAAACCTCTTAACTACAGGCAACTGAGCCAGTGACATGGAAAGTACTGGTTCGTGATATGCGAAATGGCACAAAGATGAACTTTGACTGTGAGTACTGCAGACCTGTATATGAGAGGTCTAAAAGATACTCCAAGACTTTATTTGGTGGGCAGAAAAAAAGGGTTCCAAAGACGATTTTGCAACCAGATGAGAAAATGCTTCCATTTGGCTATGTAGGTATTTCTAGTGGCGGCTTATGCGCAGCCAAAGAATATCTGAAACTCTGAGAAACATTGAACCTATTCACATCTATCTCTTCAGGAGCCAAGCATGAAGGTGAAGTGACCTCACGTTGGATGGACCACGTGACCCTGGGTCACAAGGTTTGTCTGAAGGGGAAGCATCTTCGTGGGGTTTCCGATAGACTGTTGAGTAGTGGAAAGCATATCTGCCGAGGCCAGATGGGGGCAATGAATCATTTTTCCCTCCTGAGTCTCCAGTTTGAGAAGTACAGTCTGAATTAGGGGAAGAGGAGGAAGGCGCACAGAAAGCGTCTTGTCCACTGCAGCCTGAACGCATCCTGACAGAAACGCCAGGTCCTGGATTTCTGGAGCAGAAGAGAGGCAGTTTTGTGTTGAGTGGGAGCATAAAAGGTCCGGATCTGGAGTTCCCCACTCTTTCAAGAGTGACTGAGCGACAGTTAAGTCGAGGACCACTCGTGAGGATCCGTCTCCGTTCTGCTGAGATGGACTGCCAGTTTGTTTTGTACTCTGGCAGGTAAACCACCTGAATGAGAGCCTTGTGTTCCAGGCACCACTCCCACATTCTCATTGCTTCCCTGCATAATGGGTAAGAGTGTCGCCACCCTGTTTGTTGAAGTAGTACATCACTGCTTTGCTGTCCGTTTGAAGGAGAATGTTCTTGTGATAGAGTATGTCCTTCAAGGCTTGGACAGCATAGAGGATAGCTATCATTTCCAGGACATTTATGTGAAGTTGGGACTCATCCTGAGTCCATGTACCCTGGGTGTGGAGATCCAGGCACTGGGCCCCAGCCCATTAGGGATCGTCTGTGGTAATGGAGAGCTGATGATCCAGGGGGCAAAGGAATATCCTTCCAGAAGACTGTCCTCCAGCGACCACCAGGCGAATGACCTCTTCAGAGGTTCCACCTTGATGAGAAAGGAATGAGGGTGAGTGGTTGGGGACCACTGAGTACTGAGCATCCACTGAGAGGTTCTCATGTGGAGATGAACTAGGGGTACAGTGAACACCGAGGATGCCATGAGGCCCAGCATCCGTTGCATCGAGATAGCTCAAACCGAGCTGTGTTCTCTGATGTATCAGGCCATCTGTAAGATTTCGCTTCTTCTGTCCTCTGGAAGGAAAAACCTTCACAAAGGAGGTGTCCAGAAGAGTTCCTATGAAGAGGAGCTTCTGGGAGGGCTGCAACTGCGACTTGTTGAGATTCAGCAGGACTTCCATGGACGTGAGGAAGTCTGAGGCCATGGCCATGGCCTCCAGAGTCTCTTGCCTGGAGGGACTTGCTAGGAGCCAATCGTCCAGATATGGGAACACTTGTATTCCCATTTTCCTGAGGTGCCGCAAGAATTGCACAACACTTTGTAAAACTTGAGGCGTCGAGGACAGCCCAAAGGGCAGGACTCTGAACTGATAGTGTTGACCCAATGCCACGAACCTTAGGTATTTGTGGTGCTCTGGGTGTATGAGAATGTGTTGGTAGGCATCCTGCATGTCCAGGGAGGCTAGCCAATCGTGTGAGTGAAGCAAAGGTAGCAGGGTACCTAGTGATATCATCTTGAACTTCTCCTTTAGAAGAAACTTGTTTAACTTTCTGAGATCCAGAATGGGCGCATGCCGCTGGTTTTCTTCATGACCAGAAAGTAATGGGAGTAGAAACCTGTGTTTCAATGATCCAGCGGAACTATTTCTACTGCCCTGTTGTTCAGAAGGCCTTGTACCTCAGAAGCAAGAAGGTCTGACTGTACTCCCAACAGCCTGGGCTGTCGTTTGGGAGGATGATCCACAGGGTTTCGAAAGACTGAGAGAGTACCTCATGGATTATCTGGAGGACCCATTTGTCTGATGTTATAGATTTCCACTGATTGTAGAACTGAGTCAAATGTCCTCCCACCGCTGAGGAGAAGTCCCTCGGACAGCTGCGGTGGGGCTGGGCCAGAAACTCAGAAGGTGGCACTGGGTGCTTTGGGCCTTTGTGCCTTCTGCTGCACTTTCTTTTGTGGCTGAGGGTTGTGTTTTGTGTTAAAACCTCCTCTGCCCTGAAAGGACAGCGGTTGTGAAACTGACACTTGTTCACACCTCCTCGGAAGAGGCGGGTGCAGGTCTAGCCATCTTAATGGCAGACCTAGTCTTCTACATGGCCTCCAGAGCTTGCTCCACCTGAGGCCGAACAGATACATACCGTCAAAGGTAAAGCCATGACCTGCTGCTCAGCATCATTCATGAAGCTTGAAGTATGTAGCCAAGAGTGGTGGTGGTGAGTGCAGATGCCAGCTGCAGCCACCCAAGAGCGTATATCGATAGGCATCCATTGCAGCTTTAACATGTTGGTTATTGGATTCGATACCCCTAGTTATGGTCTAGAATAGCTCTGAGCTAACTTCCGATTCGGGCAGAGCTTCTACCATTTCTTTGAGGGAATGCCAAAGTACATACTCATATTGAGAAAATATCCTGGTAACTGGCAAAGCGTATGCTCAGGGTTGAGGCAGCAAAGACTTTCTTACCTAAGGTATCTATCTTGCGAAATCCTTTGTTCATTGGTCGGGCTGTTCCTTGAGGAAGAACAGCTTTATCATTCTCTGCCAAGACTACAACGGCATCAGCAAAGGCTTGTGGAGGCCAAAATGAGGTGATCCTTGGGACAGGCATACTTCCTATCTATGGACTTGCACGGAAGGATGAGAGATGGATTCTTCCATACCATCTGAGAGAGGGTCTCGAAAGAGGGCTGTACTGGAGGGTTAAATTCAAAGGGATCTCTAGGACATGAAGATACTGGAGTCATAAGCCTCCAGGATCGATTTCTGTAGTCTGGGGAGAAAGAGTAGAATTTAAATTTTTGAGCAGAGACTTAAAGGAAAGGTCTTCAACCATAGACTCTGCAGAAGGATTGACCCCTGCTCCCAGGGCAGAGTCATCAACATCATCACCCAGGCAAAGATCTGGGTCAGGCTCAAAATTATCTCCTAACAGGCCAAGGGGGACTGTACAGACAGGAAAGGAGTGAAAATCAGGAGAAAGAACAGAAGAAGAAAGAATCAGAGTCGAGAAGCCCTGAAGATCGGCCAGCACTGCACCACTCCCAGGTGCCATAGAGGAACATGGTATCAAGAACAAGGAGGAATTGCTAGCCAAGCGGCAGCACACACACTGCACCGCCAGAGACCCCGCAGTGCCTGCACAGCCCACAGCACTGTGGGCGGCACCAAGAGAGCCGAGGCACCACAGATCGTGCCAGGACATTCCCAGGGTCTGAAAACTGTGATATGATGTAAAGGGGAAAAATAGCAGGAGACAGAGGCATCAGTGTGAAGCCCTATGCTGCAGCCATGTGAGGAGGATAAAACCCATAGCTGGAGTCAATGGCACTGAAGAAGGTGCCACGCGACTAGGAAGGCCCAACCGCCTACTCGCCCCTCAGAAACCGAATGGCCCAAGGCCCTGGTGTCGGACTGACCAGCCCGTCAACTGGACCAAGCCCAAGCCCACTGCTCCATAAGATCAGCCCACTGGTGGAACTGCTCATGGAAGCTCCTCCAATAGGCGGGAGGGGTTCCGGTGTCTAGGAGGTCTAGACCAGACACAGAAACCAGCAACTCCGACAGAGGTAGAGACCGGCTGGCTGGCCCCTAATATCGACTGTCTATGCGCAGAAATACCAGAGGGTGACCTCGAGTGATGTTATTTCTTCTTTGACCTATGTGTCGAGAAAAACTTGAGGCCGAACGGCATAGAGAATGGGACCATTTCCTTTTATGCCTTGGAGGACCACCCATCGAGCATTGGACCATCCGTTGTCAGACTCCCCAGGGAGGCGGTGGACGGACCGGCCTGGCTGACTGAACAGCTTTCATATGAAGTCCCTACTGTCACCTGACCCGCTCATGGTCGACTCTGTCAATGGAGGGCTGAAGACTTCTGTTATACAATTAAAATATATAATCGGTACTGATTCAAAATAATTCTACAAAACAATAAACTTAACTATTGCTGCTAGTAAGTTTAACTCCCAGCAGGTGGCGACGTCATCACTGAAGCGCTTTCGATGGAGGAAAAAAGGAACTGAGGCGGCTGGAGGGTCGGCTGAGATAGTCATTACCGCATGAGCTGGGTCTCGCAGTGCCGCTTCCTCTTGGCTCCATCTCAGGCGCGGTCCTCTTGAAAAGTTTGCTCCCACTGGGTTCTAGCGCCTCAGTGAACTCCCATTAGTGCGAATGAGTGGTGTAGACTTTATGTCCAGGAAGATCCACTACCACACAGCCATTTCAAATGGCCTAGTTAGTGAACTTATTGAAATGTTACCTTTTCCAGTACAAGCCCGCGAGAGGTAGTTAAAGGAAAATTTTACTAGCCTGATAAAAGAAAAAAAATCTACCAGCATCTGGCTAGCAAGCTGGTGCCAATTTCTACCCATGCACTGGTGGTCAACAGTCACCACACCACCTCAGCCTTCTTTCCTCCTTTCAGGTAGTTGCTTTCTCTTAATGGCTCTGCTCACCTCCTTTTTAATTATTAAAGCTTCTACTGTTACTGATTTATATATCTTTTTTTTAATTGCTTTGCTGCAGAGGAATCAGTCGAAATAAGTCGCGGCCACAGCAGCAGCCACCTTTACTTAGGCAGGTTTAGAACAGTTCTGTTAAGTGAGTCAAGACAAGTGGCTGTGGCAGCACACCTCCTAGACAAAAAAAAGCAGAACACACTCCTGTCTTGTTAGTTTTATTAGTGGCACTGGCAAGACACAACTAGGCTAGCTTCATGAACTAAAGGCACAACAAAAGTTATATAGTTTTCCAGCCCCACCACCGCAACACCTTTTTCTTTCTGTATTTTTCTTCTACAGTACACCAATTAGTCTGACTCTGGTATGTGTTGCATTTGCTACCCACTATCTCACCCCTTCCCTACCAGCTTCAGTTCTTTTCCTTTATACTGTAAAACCCTTTCTTTGTGTCTCTTTCTTTTTGCTAATTTAAAATGCTTATTTTTTCTTTTTGCTACTGAATGTGTTTACACCAACGGTCCTAGCATGTACACAAGCTTTGTTTCCCACAATCTCCCTACCCCCCACTGACTTGGGTTTCTTTCTTTTTAAATGTTTGGGTTTTTCTTATGTGTATCTAATTCTGAATGCTTTTTGGTTTGCTGTGCATTGTTTCCCAATCCCTGATCTCCAACTTCCCCTCCGACTTCAGTCCTTTCCAATTGCATTCTTGTTCCCATTCTCACAATCTCTGGCTCCCCTCCCTCACTCCAGTCGCTTCCACTTAGGAAACACTTTTTTCTTTCTGCTTTCTCTTTTGTTTTGTTTTCTCCCCTGATTTAAATGTTTTTTTCTTTGCTGCCACTTTCTTGGGATCCTAACAGAATCCTGACCCAAGATCACTTGCCCACACTGAAAGAAATGACCGTCCACTGCCAATCTGAAGAGTAAAATGGTGCTTCTTCACGGTGCCAGCGTCTTCATTCTTCCACCTCCCTCCTCACCACCGCTGCGGCCAATTGCAAAGGACTGACAGGTAGTCTCCTAGTTCCTATTGGATGACTCACCTGTCAGTCCTGAAGATGTTGTTCTAGTGTTGCTGTGCGGGTGGGAAGGGTCCTTCATTCTGTGCAGCCAGCTGCCATGCTCGCTCCTGTGCAGGCTCAAAGACTTGAACACCAGCTCTCCTCTGGATCCCACATGATGCTGTCTCAATGTGTTCTCACCACCATGTGACCACCAGCCAATGATGAAGAAGCTGAGCTGATGCAGCATGCGGGCATCATCTATTGACTGGGACAGGACCTGTGCTGCAGGGTTAAAAAAAAAAAAATACTACCTTGGCACTGAGCTCAGTTGTCCATGGGACAACCTGCTGCTGCTAAAAGTGTATCCGCCTGACACAACTTGTAGCCCAGGACAACAGACTACTGAATTTGTCGAACCCTGCCCCCGCTCACTCAGCTAGGCATCTTGGCCCCAGCCCTCTTACTCTGGACCCTTGTACATGTTATGGTTCTCTCCTCAATTCCCAGTTTAATGACCTCCCACTTCTGGTTAGTGTCCATGTTTGGATGGATCCTGGCCAGATATCCCTATCCTAATTCCAAAGTTCCACAAGGATCAATACTGGGACCTTTGCTTTTCAGCATTTTTCTTAACAAGCTCCCAGACTACTGCCCCATACAAGTTCTGCTTTATGCAGATGATGCGTAATCTTCACAAAGAACTCTGACTACTCTCAGCTGTTGAGGCAACTTCAGGAATGTTTTACAGAAGTAGAAGAAGGGTTCCTTGAGAAGAAACTAGAGCTCAATTACAATAAAATCAAATCTATGCTCTACCACAGCCCCCACAGCAAACATCGTGCAGAACCACTGATAATCAGAAATTGCTCGGTACTGCTCTGGAACAGACCCAATCTTTCAGGTATCTTGGTGTTACTCTGGATTCTACCCTGTCCTTTAATAACCGTATGAACTTTGTTGCCAAAACAGTGAATCCCCACATTAGTCTCCTCTACAAGCATAAACACTGCCTTACCGACCAAGCCCTCAAGATAGCTATCAAAGCTCCATAGTCTCTGTAACAGAGTATGGGCTGGTGATCTATGGAGCAACAACTGACACTGCACTAAGGAGATTATCTTTGGCCTTAAATAAGGCTTGCTGGCTTCTTGTGAGGGCTGCCCCTCAAAACACACCTGTGATCTCTATGAACAGGCCGAATGGCTGCAACTGCATGGACGAATTTTGTACCATACCAGTCTTGCTGAGAAGAAGGCCTCCACTAGACTGCTGCCCCTGGGTGAAGAATCTTCTCATCCCCTCATGCACTATCCTCGACACCAGAAATTCTGACAACTCCTCCTACAAGTCTCTCGGTGTCGTACATCTCAAGGACAGAGGTCTTTTGCTTTCAGAGCACCAGAATGGTTTAGTTCCTTGCTCAGGAGCGTTACTGATGCTGCCACACTTGGCCCTTTTAAACAAAACCTCTGTGGCTACCTCGTTGCAGGCCTCCTGTGACTGTTACACTTAATCCCAAGTCCCCCCAACGATTATCCTCCCGCTCCTCCGCCACTTAACATACCCACCACCTCGCCCAGTTCACCTCCCTTACTCTCATCTCCCTCACTATCCTCCCTCAAACCTATCTATCCCTTCCACCCCTGTACACCTGCTTATCCACACTTCCACTGCCTGGTTAAATGTCTTCTATGCCTCTATTCCTTCTAACCCTGCCAACATTCTTTCTCTACCACTCCCCCACCTTTCTCTCAATAAACATCCATGCTGTGCTCACTTCCTGCTTCCGCTGCCCACCTCCTCGAATTAGGGCCTAAGCCCCCAGCCACTTGCTCCTGCAGCACTCTGCTAGTCAAGGCCACTGGCTTCACCTATAGATATATACTTGTGCAACTCTCTACTTAAAAAACTTAACTGTAACTTGTTCCTTACCCTTCAGCATTCTGAATATACAACTGTAGTGCTTATACTGTATGTTTAACCCAACTTATTTGTTTACCTGTACCTCCCCCATTGTCCTTGATGTGGAACCTATGTAAAAGAGCCTTTGGCTCAGCGGTGATAATCCAAAACTAATAAATTAATAAATAAAAATTAATTTAATAAATAAAATAAAAAGAATTCCCTCATCTTCCTGATGTCTGTCCTCCTGAAGTCCAACACCATTGTGCCCATTCCTACTCCCTCTTTCCCCGTTATTCATGAACTACACGGTAATGGTCACTCCTTACCAGTGGTTCCTCCTCCCAGCTCCCTCACAAACTGACCATTTGCCACGAGATCTAGAGTGTTCCCTAACCTGGTTGGCTCATTGACCATCTGCAATAGGAAGCTGTCCTGGGAGGCCTCCGAAGTACCTGATCCCTCCTATTCGTAATGGATGGGGTACCCCAATCCACTCCCGGCAGGTTGAATTTCCCACAATCACCGTGCTGACCCTCCCACAGGTTCTTCTGTAAGACTTGTCTGCTTGCAGGCGACACCAAGATCTGCACCAGAGTAGATGATCCAGATGGGGTGGGCAGAATGAGAAGTGATCTGGATAAACTAGCAAAATGGTCAGAAGAGTGCAATTGGGATTTAATGCAAAGAAGTGCAAGATCATGCACATAGGGAAGAGAAAACCCTGAAGCCACCTATAGGCTGTCAGTCACAAAGGAAAAGGGACTTGGGCATCATCATCACCGATGACCTGAAATCATCCAAGCAGACCTCTACCACAGTAGGTAAGGCTGGGGGATGGTACGGTGTATTAGTAGGGGTATCACAAGTCATAAGAGGAGGTAATAATCCTCTTTACAAGACACTGGTTAGGCCCCATCTGGAGTACTGCGTGCAGTACTGTGAAACCACACCTTCACATGGACATTAACCAAATTGAGGCAGTCCACAGAAGGGCAACCAAAATGGTGCAGGGACTGCATCAGAAGACATTGAGGACAGATTAACGGAGCTCAATATGTATACCCTAGAGCAAAGGAGAGAGAGGTGACATAATCGAAACATTCAAACACCTTAAGGGCATTAACAAGGTGGAAAGAGTCTAACATGTTTCAATATAAGAAAAATAGCAGGACAAGAGGACACAGCATGAGATTAGAGGAAGCCAATTAAGGGCTAATGTGAGGAAGTTCTTTTTCACAGAAAGGGTGGTGGATGCATGGAACAGTCTACCTCAGGAAGTGGTGGATATGAATACAGTGCAGGGCTTCAAACAGGCATGGGATAGGCATAAGGGAGCAATACAAATAGTATGAATAGACAGGCCACTGACAGAACAAAGGCCGATGGCACATTATAAGGTAGAAAAGAAATGGGCAGACTGGATGGGCCTTGCAGTCTTTATGTGCCATCAACTTCTATGTTTCTATGTCCCACTAGTTCCCTGTCTAACTCTTTGGTCTGAGAGGGTGGCCTGTACACCACTCCCATCCTGAGGTCCTATACCCTTCAACAAGTTCATCAGTGACATTGGAGAGAAAATCCAGGGCAGCTTGTCTCTTTGCAGAGGACACAAAACTATGTGGGAGGCGGACAGTGATTAGGAATAAGGCATATGCAGAGGGATGTACAAAGCCAGAAGGGATGTCAAAGCTCTTGCAGTTAAAATTCGATGCCAAAAAGTGCAAAGTAATGCACCTGGGAAAATTAACCCTAAGGCTGAAGTACTGGGCCAGGGTGAGTTGAGACTTAGCACTGCAGAAGAAAAATGGGATCGAGGGTTATCATCAATAACTCCTTAAATAAACCTGTGCAACAGGGCCTATAGAAAGGTTAACAGGATGCAGGGATGTATCAGAAGGGGTAATGACAGCAGAAGAAAGGAGGTAACTCTCCCCTTTACAGATCCCTGCTGAGGCCTCACCTGGAGAACACTGCCTAATTCTGGAGTCCTCACCTAAGAAAGGGCAAGG
The DNA here is from genome assembly GCA_016271365.2 of Neoceratodus forsteri. Taxonomy (NCBI): domain Eukaryota; kingdom Metazoa; phylum Chordata; order Ceratodontiformes; family Ceratodontidae; genus Neoceratodus; species Neoceratodus forsteri. Next base: position 42,238,503 of record CM057455.1, read on the forward strand.
ACAGGCTGGAGACAGTGCAGCACAGACTAACAAAAGCATTTGTCAATGCCGAAAGTTCACCATTGGTACAGTAGTTGCCCTTCTGGATGTCTCCAGATGGTTTATGCCCTTGAAGGTGCAGTCTCTAGAACTGCACACAGTACTCCATGTGAGGCCTGGCAGGATGTTATATAACGTCATCACTACCTCCGACCTTTTGCTGGTTATACCCCTGCTTGCACCTAGCATGCCACTGGCCCTTGATGCTGCCTTTGCAGTCTACTTTGACATTTTCAAGTCATGTGAAATTATAACCCCAGGTCCCTTTGTTCTCTAGTGACTGTCAGCAATTCCCCCCATCCTGTAGCTTTCCCAGGATTTCTATGCCTCAGGTGCATAATTTTGCACTTCTTTGATTTAAACCTCATTTGCCACTCCTCAGACCATTTCTCAAGCCTCCTAGGTCCTTTCTGATTTTCTCTACCCCTTCTGGAGTATCCACCCTGTTGTAGATCTTGGTGTCATCTGCAAATAGGCACACCTTTCCTTCAGCCCTCTGCAATGTCACTAATGAAGACATTGAACAGGACTATCCAATGACTGATTCCTGCAGACCCCACTGGTCGCTCTCCCTCCCAGACTGTATCTATTTACCACCACCCTCTGTCTCCTGTCTGTTAGCCAGTTTCTAACCCAGTTCACCACCTTGTGTCCTATACCCAGACTACCCATCTTGTTAATAAGCCTCTTATGTGAGATGGTGTCAAAACCATGCTGAAATAGAGGTAGGCGACATCCACCCCCATTTACTTCCTCATCACCCAGTCAAAGAAATAGTACAGTTAATGCCTAAGCACTGTAACAGTAGATTTTGAGAAGAGCTCTTGCAGCAGGCTGCACCATTAGGACTATGCCACCAGGCACTAGAACCCCACGGAAAATTTCTAGCTATTAGTCTATGGTGGGGACTGCCCTGATGTCCGCCCCACCCCAACGTCGGCCATGGTATAAAGGGCGGTTCCCCAGCACCACCTCAGTTTGTCCACTGGAGACCCAGCTAGCATAAAGGATGGGGAACCGAGGAGGTTATCGATCCCCAGAGAGAAAGGATAGTTACATGACCCCTGAGGTAGGAGGAGAGAAAGCATAACTGATGCAAGAGCTTTCTCATAGATCTACTAAGTTCTCCCGTAGCAGTACTATCTCATTTTGAGATAGAGCTCTTGCAACAAGTTACACCATTAGGACCGAGTCCCAAGCAGTACAAGGAAAGATCACAGGTCAGAAGGGTGGTGGTTATGTATAAAAATAAACCACTGGAACCCGAAGAGAGTAGTCCCGTAGGATGGCTAGGCTGAAACCTGCTGTCCTCCATGATGCAATGTCCAGACTGTAGTGTCTAAGCTAATGTATGGACTGAACTCCAAGTAGCAGCTGCACACATACAGTATCTGCAGCTGACACATTCTTAAAGGATGCAAAGGAAGTGGCAGCCCCTCTGGTGGAATGACCTTTAACTGGTCGGTAAAGGTTTATCATACTTCTGGTAACAGAACACTATACAAGTGACCAACCATTTGGTCAAGGTCTGCTTAGTCACTAGTACCCCTGTAACCCCCCTACAAATGGGGGTTCCCCAAAAGTCTTCCTTGAGCTTGCCTAAATGCTCACTGCCAGGCTGGTGTCCTGTGTTTTAGCAGTTTAAATATGATTGCCAGAGAGTGCCTGTATAGCTTCTGTGCACTGTCTCTTTAACAGCTGCCTGGATTGCAGTCATAAGTAATCTGAGAGGGAGCTCTGTTGAAAGATGTAACTATTTGCTGAAAATCATTTAGAGTGATAATGATAATGCAGTTTGTCTAACCTGTCTTCTTTGCAGCAAGGACTGTTTTATTTATCTCCACTATCTTGGCGGGACTGCAATTGGACCAATCAGTACTGATGGGACCTAAAATGGAGCCAGACTACAGGAGTTGTCTGGAGTCAAAATCTGTAGGAATTGTAGTTTTGGGCTTTTGGCATCTTTTGCACCAGAAGGGCAGCCTTTGTTGTGACTGACAGAGATCAGCCAACCAAACCTTTTGGATTCTGGAGAAAGTCCCAGGCTTGCTGGCAGTTAAGTTAGATCTAAGTTGGGAGCTGAAGAAGCAACAGCTTGAGACAGTCAAGCAACCGTCTGAGTAGTTTCACATGGGAGAACTGCGGAAAGGCCTGAGTTGTGGCCTGCATGTTTGCCTGCTGCCCCTGGGAGGCGAGAGGGAATTATTTTGGACTAAATCCAAGTTTCTGAGAGCAGTAAGCCACCCAGTGATTTTTACCAGGCTCATACCTGAACAAGACTAAAGATTTTGCTGAATGCGATTGGCCTGTCAGGATTTCCAGCTGCTTTTGAATCCCAGTTTGTGGAGAGACTTTCTGATCGTGACCGTGAGAGTGGTTTGTCTGGTACAGTAGAATTTCCTTACATGTAAATGTGCTGTGTATTGAAAGTGGGTTGTGATTTGGTTTCCCCACTGTGTGAACTGTGTAATGCTTGCTGGTACCATAGAATTCTTTACATGTAACGTGCTACAGTATTGAAAGCAGGTCGTGATTTGGTTCCCACTGTGAACTGTGTACTGCTTGCTGGAAGCTTTATCCAGACTAATCGGACTGAATCCGCATTCATCTCCATTCGGCCTGGGCCATGCCACGCTGGCCCTGTCAGACTATCCACTGCACAGAGAAGCCACCGGCGAGGCCCTGCCTGGGATAAGCCCACAAACAGGAGCGGCGCCTCGGCGATTCACGTGGGCCCTGCTTCTCCTGGCACTCCAGATTAACCACCTGCTATCTTGATTTTCATCCAGCCTGTGTTCAGTCTTGGGTATTGTGAGTAATCATCAGGGTAGCTCCTGCAACAACAGCCTAATCTAAAAGTGTGTCATCGGATTGTCTTGCTGTTTTCTTTTAGTGAACTGAGCCCTTGGCTCCAGATTACAAATATTGTGTGTTGTGCATGTTGTTTTCTTCCATCACAGGGCCCCAACCAGCTGCAACGTTCCTGGCTAGACCACCATTCTCCATCTGGGTGCCCAGGGTGTGTGACTGTTTATGGACCCGAAGTGCATGCATAACTGTTGACTGATGCAGTCTTTAAGCAAATTAACCTGATTCGCCTTCCCTTGTTCAAGTCCCTTAAATAAATCAGATTTGTTTTTGCATTTACCCTGACTGTGGTTCCAGTTTGTGCAAGATACTGTACTGCTGTTATTGGCTGTATATAACCTTGTTTACAGGGGGTCCCCAGGGCGAGCCAGAGAAAGCCCTAGTGGTAAGTGCAAACAGTGTGGGTACTTGTGTGGTGCATCAGGGTATTGTGAAAGTGATTAGTGTGTATTGTTCCAGCCACTAGTAAGGAAGAGGGGTTACAGTGTTCCGGAGGGTTGTGCCCAGGTTAGCTTGACCACTACCAACCCTGACCTCCAGATGGAGGCACCGTTTCAGAACTCAGGCCCCTTAACCTGCTACTAGTCAAGCAAGCAGAGGTAGTAGCCCTTGGTATAGCACACCTAGGGGTTACAAGCATCTGTTGGGCAAAGGAGACAAACAACTGGTCTGTCTTTCTAGAAGATCAAGTGTGATCCATATAGAAGCGAAGAATTCTGTGAACATTCAGAGTATGCAACAGAACAGGGCCTTCCTTAGTTTGGGTACTCTGGGTAGTAAACTGGTAGTAGAATGTCCTTATTAAGGTAAATTCAAACAATACCTTCGAAGGAACTTAGGATGTGTACACAGGGACACTCTGTTGCTATGGAAAATCAGATAGAGCTCTTCACGTGTTAGAGCCTGAAGCACAGAAATTCTTCAAGCGGAGTAATTGCAACCAAAAATAATGCTTCCAAGAAAGGAAGAGTAGCTTACAGCGTGCAGCTGGCTCAAAAGGAGGCAAAGTAAGCTTTTCAAACATAAACAAAAGGTCTCAAGGGTGAACAGAGTCCTGCCTGGGGGTTCGATATGCAGGATACTGTGCAGAAAGGTCTTGGACAAGTCCAACTGTGCCAGGGTCCTACCCTCCATAGGCCGTGATAAGCTGAAAGTGCAGAAAAATGCACCCGTATGGATAAGTAGCTAAAACACTTGTCAGAGAGGTCAAGGAGGTACTCCAGTACTGAGTTTTTTTTTTTTTAAATTTGCCCTTTTTCTGGCAGGACCACGGGCCATCCGCCCTAGTCACGACCCCGGAGACCTCTACGCCGTCAATTGCTGGGGACCCACAGTCACCCCGGCTTGCCCCGGAGGGTGGGGCACAGCCACCTTCGCGTGACCCGGAACTGTAACTGGTCGGGGTCCCGCAGCAATGGCGGCAATGTGAGGCTCTCCAGGGAGGGCTTTATATATCGTGGTCCTGCCCGCCTTCCATTTTCCACCAGATTTTCTCCCGGGAGGGGCGGGGACATGCAATAGCGCCAGCGTCGCCCAGCCTCCTCCCGCCGGCGGCCGGGTTGCGTGGAACTCCCGGTCTCCACCAGGGGTCCCTATCGCACCGAGTGCTACCCGCGCCTCCCCCGCGGAGTAGGAGAGCGCCCATCGACGCCGATCCTACTCCCCTGCCAACCCTCCGACCCAGTACTGAGTTTACTGAGCAGGTAAGTGGATCTAGGAGGCGTGATGTAGCCCACAGACAGAAGCGTTTCACTTCATAGCATATGGGCCCTAGTCAAGGGTTTCCTCGCAGCTACTAGGACCTCTGCTACCCTATGGGATACGCCATATCTATCCTTCACTAAGTCAGCAGGAGCCATGCATGCAGATGATGCAGATGTAGCAACTGAAGATTCAGATGCACCATGGTTCCCTGTTCCTGTGAAAGTAATCGAGGAGACAGGGCAAGGGAACTGCGGATTCAATGCCAGCTGTGGAGAAGTGGGAACCATATCTGTGAGGCCAGAACAGTGCAATAAGAATCATGGTCACTTGCTCTGCTTGAGGCTTGAGCAGCACTCTCTAGATTAGAGGAAAGGGAGGAAGGTGTATAGAAACCTGTGGGATGGCAGAACTTTATATGCATGTAGGCATCCTGCATGTCAGGGAGCAGAGCCAGTCTCCTGGTGGAGCACACAAGAGCAATCCCGGTAGTGTCACCATCCTGAACCTTTTGTATTCGATGAAAGTGTTCAGTTGGCTGAGGTCAGGATGGGACCTAGGTCCCCTATCTTTTGGGACGAGGAAGAAGTGGGAGTAATATCCCATTCCTCTCCAAGATCTGGCAATAACTGGATTGCTCTCTTGTCCAGAACGGCTTGAATCTCTGCCCTGATGAGATGTACATGTGATGGCACACAGTGGAAGTAGTGGAAGGGCTGCAGAGGGTTGTCTGGAGGTTTGTATGAACTCCAGTCGTAACCTCTCTCCACAATTTGAAGGACCCATTGATCCTTGGTGATACTGGACCACATGTTGAGATAGAGGAGAACCTCCCATCGCCTCCCCTGCCACTCTGCTGGAGGAGGGTCCGGCAGGAGTCATGCTGAGGTAGTAGGGGTTAGCAGAGGGGCTCTGGTATTATTTGCACTCTTGGGACCCTGTGCTCCAGAGAGCCAGGGGTGCCTTTCTTTAAAGCCTCCTCTGTGCTACTGAAGTCTGCCTTGCTGCCTACGAAAAAGCCGGCATCTGGGTGCAGCCAATTCGGATTTGTACATCTTGTGGGCCTCCGAGGCTGTCTTGCCAGAGTCCTACAGTTCAGTGATCAGTTTTCTGCCTCTTGGCCAAAGAGGACTGGACCCTGAAAGGGAGAGTCAAGGATGGCATCCTGAAGGTCCCAGCGACACCTGAAAACCAATAGCCAGGAGTCATGCCTGAGGCATCGCCGGTGGCCGCCACCCTGGCAGTAGTGTCAGCTGAATTGAAATAGCACATGAGCACAAGCTACCTACATCAGCTCCTGATTGAAGGACTGCAAACAATTCCGATTTGTTTTCAGAGTCCTGTTGCACCTTGGTCAGCTCAATGGTCTTAATCCATAATGACTTCTGGTACATCACCATGTGAGCCAGAAAGTTAAGGGATCTCACTGTGCATCCGGCCGAGGAATAGACTTTGCTGCCCATGTGGTCCAGTTTCTTAGATTCTTTATCTGGAGGTTGAGAGCTCATACATTTAGGCTGATGAACTCTACCATGGGCAACTGTAAGGACCATGGAATCTGGTTTTGGCTGCATGCTTAAGTATGGTTCCCACCTAGGAGTCCTGTACAACCTGTCAGCTTTTTGGGAATAGCTGCAGTTGCAGAATAGTTCTTCCAGGCTATTTTGGTAACATCTTGAAAGGGCTCCACCAAGGGTAGTGTGACCAAGGTTTTGGGTCTGTGGCTCCTAGGAATTTTGTTAGGCGTCACCACTGCGGTCAAGTCCTCCATCTCCCACTGACTGAGAACCTGGATATGGCACATTGTGTCCAGGAATGTAGGGTTGCAGGGAGGCGATCTTGGGAGTTCCTTCAGTGATCAGGAGACAGGAGGGACAGATTGCCCTCAGAGGAGTCACAGAAGGATGAGTCTCCTGGGGACACCTTTGAAGAGGTATAAGGACAGCCTCAGGAGAAGGACCTGGGCGACAGATGGCAGCTATGCCTCTCTGCGTACAGCTCTACGATGTTCATCCCTGACAACAGGTAGTCAGGCACGGGGGGTGGCGGGCATTGGGGAGACAGCAGTCGTTGTGGTGCTGGGGCTAGTACTAAGATCCAGCACCGGGGGCCTAAGGCAACAGATCCCCTTTAAGTGTTCCACCAACTAGTGAATAAGGCTCTGGTCTCTGCCAGAGGAAACACTGAGCTCAGTTAGGGCTCTGGTGTCGGCTTTGAGGCACTGGGAGCCCTGACAGTAGCCCCCTGACATTTTGTTCCTAAGCGTCGGGTCCAACGGTGTAGGCTTTTCTGGCATCGGCCCTTGGAGGATTCCCCAGCATCAGGTGTCCGAGTGTCATATCTTGGGGTCCCAGGGGCAGTCGGCAGGGGGGTGATGCCAGCTCCTCAGTATCCTTGAGCCTGTCAGGTCCCCTGATGTCTGATCTGGCATTAGGTTGCCAACCGTGCCCAGCGGAGCAGATGGCAGCTTTGAGGGTTGGCCGAAGGCTGGAGAGAGTCTGGCAGAAGTCGGGCCTTGATGCTGACAGGTTGATGGAAGCATTATGATAGCTATCAATCAGAAATCACTTGTAAGAAGGCAGAATTCCTGTCCAGAGATTTCTGCTGCACAAAATCGACCAGCTCAGCTTTTCGGACCGTGGACAGATTGTGCAATCCAGTCTGTCTTCTAGCCCAGAAGCCTTTTCTCAGCTAAGATCCGAGGAGTTTGCTCATTTTGCAGATAAGGTTGCCAGCATCAGGTCCGGCATCAGTCCGACCTCTCCTATGGGGATTGCGGTGGTCGGCAGTGACATGTCTCGGTTTGTCTAGTTAGATTTTGGCGGCTGGAGTTGGGACATTGTGAAGATCATCCAAACAATCGACCAACTAGTTGTAGTTTGGATCTGGGCCTATACCTCTTTTAGTAGGATGTGTAGAAGTTATCTGCCCAGTCCTTGCTGACATTGTCTGAAGTCTTTAGAGAGGGGTCTTTCCTGACCCCTTATAAGGAGGCGGTCATTCGACCACTCCTTAAAAATCCTCTTGGATCCAGATTGTCTAGCTAACTATCAGCCTATCTCTAACCTGCCATTTGTTGGTAAGGTTATTGAAAAGACAGTTGCATTGCAATTGGATGATCATCTTATATCTCACAATGTCTATGATACTCTCCAGTCTGGCTTCAGGAAGAGGCATAGCACAGAGACTGCCCTTGTCCGGGTATTGGCGACCTCCTAATGGCTAGAGATCGAAAGGCATGTACCATTCTGGTCCCTTCTCGATCTCTCTGCTGCATTTGACACTGTAGACCATGGAGTGCTGTTGGAGCCAAGTGGTCTTTTTGTGGGCTGTCTGGGTACAGTCCTCAAATGGTTTCATCCTCACCTCACAGACAAGTCTCAGAGAGTTGTCACTGGAATTTATTCCTCTGGCACTCACACCTGCCTTGTGGGGTACCACAGGGCTCCATTTTAGCTCCCATGTTGTTTGCAGTGTATATGCTGCCATTGGGAGAAATCATCAGGCAATACAGTCTGGTTTCCACTGCTATGCAGATGATACTCGGCTGTATCTGTCCTTTCTCCCCGGTCAGGGTGATGCACTCTCTGTACTAAATAACTGCCTATGGAGATCAGACTTTGGATGAGTTCCAGCTTGCTGAGACTCAATCCGGATAAGAGTGAGGTACTGGTTGTGGATCCAGGTCGTCCAGGGTGGGTTTGGGAGCTGGACAACCATCAGGTTTGTTACTTGGTGGTATACCGCTCTCTACCTCCGATCAGGTGTGAAATCTGGGTGTTATTTTTGACGATGGTCTGACCTAAAATCTCAGGTGTCAGCTGTTGTCAAATCCTCTTTACTATCTGAGGAATATCGCCCAGGTGAAACATCTGGTTCTTCAGGGATCTTCCAACATTGGTCCATGCCTTTGTCACTACCTGTCTGGACTACTGCAACTCCTCTACTTAGGACTACCAGGGGTTGATATCCGCCACCTCCAGCTGGTGCAGAGCGCGGCAGCCAGGCTTTGACTGGGACTTCTAGAACCAGTCATATCGCCTATGTTCTGCGAACTGCACTGGCTGCCTGTCTGGTGGCAGATCACCTTTAAGGTTGGTTTACTAACCTTTAAAGCCCTACATGATCAGGGACCTGGTTACCTGAAAGATCTCCTGATTCTCTACTGCCCCTCCGTCCTCTCTGTTCTGCCAATGAGGGACTGCTGGAGATTCCAGGGTTCGATTTAAGACATCAGGATCTCATGCTTTTGCTTTTCAGCACCAACCCTGTGGAATTCTCTATCTCGTTGGTTGAGAGAATGCCCAACCATCGATAGTTTTAAGGTTGCTTTAAAAACATATTTATTTAATTTAGCATATTCTAGTTAGTCATGGCTGATATTTTAATGTATGGACATTTTATTACTTTGTGTATGTTTTTGTACAGTGCCTTGGATTTGAAAGGCGCTATATAATAAAGTTGGATTGGATTGGATTGAGGGTGGCATCTGATCCAGATCCACCGTGAAGTCAGATGGCAAAGGGCCTGGCGTTGGGTGAAGCCTCAACTGACATCTGCCTGGAAGGTGAGTGATGTTTCTTGTGGTGCTCCCTTCCGATGTTTCTTGGAGACGTTTGACCTGAAGCCTTTTCAGACATCCCTGTAGCCGAGCTCTTATGGATGGCAGGGGAAGACCTGTGGTTGAGCCACCTGCGCCTGTTCTGCTGACTGAGACCCTAGTGTCTGCTTGTGGGGTTGGACAGCCAGGGACGGAGGAGCCTCGGAAGGCCAAGCCCGGAAGATTTCCGCCATGCGCCTGGGAGGAGGCAGGAGCTACCTGGGGTAGTCATATTAGATGACCTTAAGGTAAGTAAGCAATGTAAGAAGGCAGTAAGGAGGGCTGCAAGGATACTAGGATGGTAGGGAGAGCACTTCACGTAAGGGTTACTACCCTGCCTACTACCTGGGATGTTGACTGAGGGGCCTGGGTTCCCATTTTAACATTAATCAGGTTCTTTCCCAATATAGTACATTGCACAGTGCCTCCATCCAGAGTTTACCTCTAAGTTGACTAGAATAAAACCTGGTACAACCCTCTGGGATGCTATACCCACCCATATTACCATAAAGCTAACCCAGACATTAGGCTCCACCTACCTCTCTGCCTCTAGCACCTGTGACTGTATCCTTTAATCAGCCCTCCTTACCATTATCCAATCCTTGTCTCAGCTCTTTCTACATAGCACTTCTGTTATCTCCCACCAATCTCCCACAACCCTCCCCACCCCTCCACCACCTGTTGTTCTCTCTGTGATGTGACTGCCTCTGGCTGCTCTTACCTTTTGTGTCCTTGCCGTGTCTTGTAACACTATTTACCCTGTCAATGCCTCTGGCTTTAGTTTAACCAAATATATGCATTCCTATTCATGTAACTGATTGTTAACCTGTTATCCTGCCTAGTTGCTTAATTGTCTTTTTTGTTTGTTTAATATTGTACTGCAGCTGACATGGAACCTTTGTAAAAGAGTCTTGGCTCAAAGGTACTTGTAATCCTAGATTGAAATAAATAGATAAAAATAAAACATGACCCAAAATTTACAGCTCAACAATTTAAACACTTTTGCATTTAATGACTTACTACTAATAATATGCTCCGACACAGGTATCTGCAAAACAAACAACACATTTATTTACATGGGGAGGGTTAGGGAGAGTGAAAATGGAACAGAGGTTATACTATTTACAGCATTTACATTCAGTTTGATTGGGTTTTACTAGTGCTAGAGACCCTTCAGCTGGTAGTTAAGTTGCTTTATAGATTTAAGGCATCAATCGTATTTTCCCTCAAACCTCTGAGGTAGTCAGGTCCTTGACCTTCTAGATAGCTGCATTAATGGCACAACATATTTACAAATGCACACTGGTACCAGTACCCCAGAACCGTATAGAACCCTCAATTTTACACAACCTAGGTACCCAGTAATTAAAGTTCTCAAATTCTGCAGGCCTGATGAAAGGTACAGCTATATGTTGGATAGCTAGTTGGGGCCCTTGAAGAGACTTAAGGATTATGCTTGAAAAGATTTAACACTTTGAAACTTTTTATATGTCTCTTTGGTGGCACAGGGCTGATCCTAGATTACTTAAAGTTGGACGTCTTTGGATTTGAAGAGCTTTCAGCAGGTGGGCTTCATCCTGGAGGCTAAAATGCTGGCAAAGCTGGCAGTCGCCCCAGTACCAACTGCAAAGGTCTTATTGCTCTTGCAGGTGGAAAACAATCTTTAACATTCTGTAGGCTAAGCCCTTTCTCTGAGCTAAAACGTTTTTAGAATGAGCAAGCTGTATACATCACATTGACACATTTATGCATTCAGCACATTAAGTAGGTTAGCACATTTATTAGTAACACGAGAGCTAGATTGCATCTTTGCACAAGACCAGAAGATATTTGAAAATCAGCTTTTCACCACGTGACCACATATTAGCACTGGACTGGCTGGAGGCTGCCTAGCTACCATTTACAACCACTAGAGCTGGCCCTGTGGCAAGACCCACCACTATTTTCCAGACTTTGCTGGCTAGCAACAGATGCAGTAGTCTCTTTCTACGCAAACAACTTGCTCTTTTGGCAATAAATGGTTTACTGTAGCTCTCTAAGCTCTTTAAACACCAAACTTGCACTTGGCAGCAAACAGTTTCTGTAGCTCTCTAGACTCAGTAATACAAGATGCAGGCCCTTGTGGCCTTCGCTGCTTGCAGCTCCTACAGACAAAATACTGGACCTCCCAGGCAAAGTTAGGAAGAGACCCAGCTCAAGTACTTTCCTTCCAGTCATGTAGGCACTTAAATCGGATGCATTTATAGACCATTCTTGGATCCATCCTGGTCACTAGGCAATGTCCACCCATTTAGCATTTTATTTAAATCTTAGGGTGCAGACAATTAGTTGCTATCAGCACATTTGCTCCTGGCACATCAGACACATTTATTTAAAGAAACTGGCCCTTTCCTGGTCATTTAGCAAATGTCCACCCTCTGGTCATTGCTGTGAGCGTGAGGTGCAGACAGAAAGTCACTATTGAGTGCGCTCTGGTCTTCTCTGCCCCTCCAGACTTTCTCAAAGTTGCCGTGGCAAAAGCAATTTACTCACTCAGGTGTCTTGCAGAAATTGTGTTCCTTCTTCTGAGGTTTCAGGCTTTCATCAACCTCTAACCTTTGAAGCAGGTTCAGCTCTCCTCACAACTGCTTCTCAGGTTACTTACCCATGTTTTCCCTACGTGGAAAGGTTCTGGCTAGCCCTGGAGGACATTCTCTGGCAACCCCCAGGCTAGCGACTTCTGCTTCAGGCAGCCACTTGCCTCTCTCTTGGCAGGAGAAAAAGCCCTCCTGTGGAGGGCTTACTCTTGAATGCTAGGCCCATTTTGGCAAAGGGCCTGAGCCCCTACCCCTGTGGGTGGCTCCCACTTGAATCTGCTTGCACAGCAAAAAACACTGTCTTTTATGGAGCTATTCTGAGACTCCCAATTGGCTGAAGTTATCTGTTGCTCCCTCACCGATTGGCTAATCCTGCCTATCAGTCCAGGAAATTAATATTCATTAACTCCTCTCGATACACTCTAGGCTCCCTGTTTTGGTTCCTGAAATTAGTCCCTGCAGCTACCCATAGGCACTTTGCTATGTCCCATGAGCTTTGGCAAAAGCCCCACAAGTCCTAGCTTGATATCCACCTTTCTGATTGGCTGTTGCTGCACTAAAATGGCTGCTAGTACACACAGTCTTGTTCCAGATACAACACAGTCTCAAACATAAAGTTCTGCTAAAGCCAAAGTAATTGCTTTATTAGTTCACTTGCCCCACTGTCCTTTTGTGTGCCTCTTAAGCGTTGCCCTGCTTGAACATGTTAATTGAGTCCTTAGCCTGTCACTGCTGCTGCTATTTTAATGCCCCAGGCAGCAGGCAGGCTGTCTATCAAGTTCCAACATTTAAAGCTGGTGCCACTGAAAATACTTTTATTTACAGTATCTCCCTCACACATTAGCCCTGAAGTGTCCATGGCAGCTGCTGCTGTAAGCTTGCTTTTATTTACATTTTGTTCCTGCAGCAGCCCGAAAATAAGGCGTTCCGGGGTAGACAACACTCTTATTAATATGTGGGAGAGGCTCATTAATACTCATGAGCCCCGGAGAATGCCCTCGCTCAAACTCTCTTTCTGGCGGCTCCGCTGCTTCTTCTGTTACTTGGTTTCGGGTCAACAGTCCCCAGTCAAGAGAAGAGAGGGTATGGGACCTCACAAGGACCTCCTATTTTCACCGCTAATTTAGCAGGAGGTCAAAGCGCATTACGGAATGCGTGACCCCACTAGCACCGAGTGCTAACATAAGCAGCGTGGGATTGGGACCTCAGACTGGAGCCCTAAAAAGGGCTAAACATGATTACTGGGGCTGCTTGGGAAACTGGGGCACCTGTCTGGACTTGGGGTTGTAGTGGCAGGACACAAACTTTTAAAACTTTCAAACTTTATTGGATTTCAAACTGAGATTAAATTATCTCTTTGCAACTGAATCCACATTTTACATAACATCACATAAACAGACATACATACATAATTTCAGTTTCAATATAATATTGATTAATTTTAGTTATACACAAACCAAAATATCAATAATTTATCCATAACAATTACAGTGTTTGCTATATAAAGTCATTAAAAATATTTAAAATGATTAAATGGTAACAATACTGTGCATTTCCACATTTTGGATATTAGTTCCCAAGTTTTAGGCACTAAATTTGAAATTGTTTTATCACCAAATTTTGTTCTGGTTCTAGATCTAATAAAACCTTTCCGGACAGAAGATCTTAAATTATATTGACTCTGTATTCTTACTTACAATATATTTAACAAAAAATAAGGCAATGACCATTGTACAAACTTATACACAAATAAATTCCAATGATAATCTCTCCTATCAAATAATGAAAGAAGACCGAATTTTGATATAGCACACAAAGATGAGTTCTAAAAGGAAGATTTGTTATAAATCTCAACGCACTATTAAAGAGAACATCAAGGAACACAGCAATGATTTTTTGCATTTTGTAAATTATATTACCTTAACCTAATATTGGTAAAAATAAAGGCAGAAACCAATAACTTCGAATCTTTAAACTAAAAGATTTCTATCCCTATAAAAGAAACTCAGAAGTCTCTTCAGTCTCATTGACATAGACATTATATGCAATTCAAAAGTCAAATTTTTATCTAGTATAACTCCTAAATATTTATAGGAGTTTACTCTTTCTATAGTCAATTGTTGATAAAGATCTAAGCTCCTTTATAGTCGAATCTTTAAAATCTTTTCTACCAAACATCATCCACCGTGTTTTTCTCATTCAGAAGCAATCTCAAATTAACAAGTTCCCTCTGTATTTTATTAAAATCTTGTTGCAAAACAACCATTGCCGTATCCACATCATCACTCATGGTGTACAAAATTGTATCATCCGCATAAAGTTGTATACAAGTTTTAGGTGAACAATAATTTGGTAAATCATTTATATATAATAGAAAAAGGAGGGGCCAAGCACAGACCCTTAGGTACCCCATTTAATAGGGTATAATCTCCCAATCAAATAACTATGAAACCAGCCTAATGCTGGAATACCTAATCAACATTTTCAACTGATTAAGTAATATAATATGATGAACTGGGTGAATGCCTTGACAAATCTAGAAATAATATTGGAACTTCCTGTTTTTGTCGAAAGCATTCAACAGGTCATCAACTACTTTTAAAATTGTATATGTAGTATTATGCCCTTTCTAAATCCTGATTGTCAATGTGTTATTATATTGGGTTGAGGCACAAACAGGAAGCAGCCAGCAGATAGGAGGCGCTCCATAAAAGGAGCAAAATGGGAGCAATGACCATAAGGTAAGACCCATATTTTTTGAGGGGTTATAATTTATCTTTAAAATATTTTGAATGATCAAACTTGAACAAAAACATAAAAATTGTTCAGCAGTCTAGTGCTATACAATTGAGAAACTGGTCAGCATTACCCTCCGATATTTATTTTATTTATTGAAATATTTCACCAACAAGTGGCCATAAAGCTTAAGGATATCTTGCCTGTTCTTTCACCTATGAGCCTTTCCAGTCTAGGTTCCACATAGGGCATGTGAGGAGACTGCCCAGCAGAGGGTCCTTAATGATCTCCTGATGGTGAGGGACAGGAGAGACAGTACCATCTTGGTCCTCCTGGACCTCTCTGTGGTGTTTAACACCATGGACCATGAGATGCTACTCGACTGCCTGCAGTTCTGGGGTAGCCTGTCCGGTAATGTTATCAACTGGTTCAGGTCATACCTGACAGGCAGAGTGCAGAGGTGATGAGGGGTTAGCCTCATCTAACCAAAAGCCTCTGTGATGTGGGTTCCACGGGGTTTGGTCCCATCACCCTTGTTATTCACGGTGTACAGCTGCTGCTGGAGGACATTATCAGGCGATGCGGGCTGGTTTTCATTGCTATGCAGATGATACCCAGCTGTACTTGTCCTGTGCACCCGATACCCAGGTGTCAGCCTCTGTATTTAACAGCAGCCTCAAAAAATCCAGTCGTGGTTTACTCAAAAACTGGCTTAAGCTAACCCAGACAAGACAGAGGTACTGGTCATGGATCCAGGTCGTTGGGGCGGGGTGAGGGATACCCCTGGTCTAGTGTTAAGAGGCATGCCCCATACCCTGTCTAGACAGGTGAAGGATTTGGCCATGATCCTGGATGATGGTCTGGCGCTTGATACTCAGGTTTCAGCCGTCATCAGGAGTGGACTTTAGAGCTGGCCCAGTGGTGCTCAGGGTTGAGGCACTTGCGCCAGATCTCACGCCAAACCGGTGACCCGGGTTCGGGAATGAACCAGGGCCACTAGGGGTCGGCAGAGCTGAGAGAGAATGAGCATCCATAGGACTGCTCTCCTCTCTCAGGGAGGGATCCAGAGTCAGCCCGGCACCGCAGCGGGGCCAGAGGCACTGCTACGCATAGGGCTCAGGTATTGGGTATGTGAGCTGCGGTGGACATCACTTTCGATGTCATTGCACGTCTGAGCTCAGGGAGGGAGGGTGTAACAAAGAAAATCCCCACCAATGGGGATGGCGACAGCACTATGGACCCTGGAAAGCCACACTCCAAGGCCGGGCACCTCTCCTCTGTCCCCCCCCGACCACCTGGCAAATTAGATTGTAGATAGAGCACCATGGAAGGATAGGGCAGCCCCTACCTCAAGGGTGCAGAGTCAGGGGTCTGCCAGGGTGGCTCGGGTGAGGAGAAAAGTGCTTCAGGCAGGAGGTAGAGCTCCGGCGGTAAGTGGATGCCAGAGAGAATTTCCCACGGAGCAAAAACAGTTAAAAAAAAGGAGTGGATTTTACCATCTTTGGAATATCACCCAAATCCGAGTCCTGATCTGCCCAAAGACCTGACCTCGCTGGTGCATGCTTTCATCATTTGCAGGCTAGACTACTGTAATCCCTGTAGCTGGGGTTATCTGGAGGCAACCTCCACAGGCTACAGCTGGTGCAGAATGTGGCGACAAGACTGCTGACTAGGGTTAGGCGGTGTGAGGATATCACCTCAGTCCTCTGCAGACTGCACTGGCTGCTGGTCAAGTGGAGGACTGTCTTCAGATAGTGTTCCTGACCTACAAGACCCTGCACAATATGGGATCTGTCTATCTGCAAGATCTCCTTACCATCCACCGGGCACTCCGTTCTGCCAAGGAGGCCTCCTTGGAGCTCCCAGGGTTAGGCAGTGGCATTCTGGGGACAAGGCATTCTCGGTGGCAGTGCCTACCCTGTAGAACTCCTTTCCTACTTATTTAAAGGAGGCTCCCTTGGTAGAAGACTTTACAAAGGGTTCAAAATGTATTTGTTCCAGCAAGCTTTTATTGATTGTTTATTTTAAAGTGATAGACAGATAAATTTAAATCGCTCCAGCTGAATTGTTGTGTACATTTTTCTATATAGTATTTTATATTGTTGCTTATTTTTTACTGTACAGCGCTAAGTCCTGGAAATGGGCACTTTTATAAATTAAATATCTATCTATCTATCAACCCTGTTCAGGTGAGTTCCCGGCAGACATCGAGGAATGTTTTCCCCAGTTCTTCTTCTCACATTTTCCATCTTCTAGAGATATACCCTGTCGATCCCTGCAAATCCTGTTCAGGTGAGTTCACTAAGAGATGTCAGGGATTTCTTCCCAGTGTTTCTTCCCTCCTAGTCCATTACTCATAGATATACCTTGTAGTTCAGGGATAATGCCTCTTCAGGTGAGTTCACCAACAGATTTTTATTTATTTATTTTATTTTGCTAACGGGATAGAGCACTGGAACAAGTCAATTTTCAAGCCCGGCCCGACAAAAATAAAACAAACAAACACAATAAGACAAGACAATAACTTAACAAATTACAAAGAACAATTATTATTATCAGCAGACATTAAATATTACTTAAAGTTAACTTTAAAAGTATGCAGTAAGGAAGATGTTAGGGGATTTTCCTACTTTTCTCCCCACCCTTCTATTACCAAGAGGCGTATAAACCCTGTTGATCAGGGATAAACCCCATTCAGAAGAGTTCACCAAACAGATGCTGGGGAATACTGTATCCAGTTTAACTCCTTGTTTCCTCTCTCCTATCCACAGTGTAAGCCATGTTAATCAGGTTTGGCGTAACAGCAAAGCCCTGCAGCAGAAGCAGGGGTACTAAAGGAACTCAGGGAGATGATAGCTGTCCCATTAATGGGCTTACTCAGCAAGTTCTCCGCCCACCTACAGGGATTGTAGAATGCCAGAAACCTCCTGCTCCCTTCCTGGCTGAAGTAGGCTGCCCTCCAGCAGCCACCTGCCGACTGATCTGCCTCCTGACGAAGCGATGCCCCTGACTGTTATAGGAAATATATGTTTATCTTCTCCTTTGTGATCTTTGTTCAGAAGTCATTACATTTGTCAGTTCCAAAAGTGAGAATGAAGACTGTACAAGGTCATTCCTTTAGTGTCCAGGCAGCTGTATTATGGAACACAGTCCCAGAGTACATCACACATTAGTGGCCTCAATGACCGAACTGTACCCTCCACTGAAAACATTTTTTATTTCAAATTTCTTATAATGGCGCATAATATAGAGCGCATTTTATATAGTATCAAGAATTGTATATTGATGATGTTATGTATGGGCTACATGAATATGTTTATGTTGTGATATGGTGTGTCCCTCAATGCCATTCTCCTTAAAAAACTGTGTAGTTGTACACTGAACGCTAAACACAGCCAGCCTCAACAATCTCACTGGGGCCAGTAAGAGGCAAAAAGCTGACCTGGTATCCCATTTTGCTAAAAAAAACCTATGAACAACTCAATAGTGTGGTCCACTGTAAGTACCTGACCCACAGTTACTGCTACTGATGAAATTGTTTACTGATTCACCATCTTGGAAGGATGCGATGAATAAAGCAAAATAGTTCCACTTTTGGGTACCAAACACAATGGGATATTGTTAACTGCTTCAGATGGATGGTTCAGATGGGTCCTCCACTATATCTGCCTGCACTTCTTGCTGTATCAAGTCCCTTGCTGCCTCCATATTCTCATTTACATATTTTAAATTGTCTGTCTTCCTGCTAACCCATAGTCATTCACAGGAATATCGAGAAACATCTAGCCTGGAGCTCTAGTGCAGCCTCCATTCTGTCTGAGTATACAGTAAGTGCAGTGAAGTTCTCCTGTTTAGAAAATGGTGGTACACAAAAGGAAAGGGAAATGGTTCAACCAGAAAGTTTCTAGTTGTGACCTGGGAGCACAAGGAAGTTAAGTGACTTGCTCAGGGCCACAGAGTATGCAAGTGGGGGCAGTGGGATTCAAACCCAAATTGCACCAGGAAGCGAGCAACTTGTTACTCAGCGTGCCTTCCTGGTGAAACATTTCAATAAATAAAAAAAAAACAGGTCTCCAAGTTTGCAGCTCAGAGCCCTAAACCACTGCACTATACTGCCCACACTAGCTAGGTTACAAAAATAACTTTCTTCAAGCCATATTTGCAGAAACTGAAAACCATGTTAACCAGAAAAAAGCAAGCATTTGTCAATGCCAAATGTTGATTGCTTTGCTCCATTGAGCTCGCTCACTCCCAATCTGTCAGTCGCTCGTTCTGTGTCTGTTGGTGCTGCAGGCTGCGCTTCTGTACTGGGCTCCTGTCTGCATTGGCAACTTTGTCTGCCCATAAAGAAATCCGCAGCTGTCCCAACAGAGCTCCACTGAGGTCGCTCAGTCTCCTCTCTCACGTACTCATTCTGTTTGTCCTGGGCTGCAGGCTGCCCTTTGTACTGGCTCCTGCCTGCATTGCTGCCTTTTTTTCTGCCCACAAAGAAAGCCGCAGCAGTCACAATGAGCTCAGTTGAGCTCGCCACTCCCCTCTCAGTCACTCTGTTTCTCCGCTGCTGCAGGCTGCCCTTTGTGCTGGTCCCCTGCCTGCATGGCTGCCTTTTCTGCCCACAAAAGAAATCCGCAGCAGTCCCAACAGAACTCCGTTGAGGTCACTCACTCCCCTCCCTCACCCCGTGTTCTGTTTCTCCTGGCACTGCAGGCTGCCCTTTTGTACTGGCTCCTGCATGGGGCCTTTCTGCCCACAAAGAAATCCACAGCAGTTCCGACAGGGTCAGTTGAGCTTGGTCCTCCCTCCTCTCACTTCGCTCAATCTTAATCTGTCCCAAACACTGATTTTCCACAGCGACCGTGCTATTCTGCGGCAGGAGTGCAAAAAGATATTTGGGCCAGGATATGAAAAATGACAGCTGTGCTGTTCATCAGGAGGGTGAAAAAATACCGTGTTGAAATTGTGGCGAAAATATTACTGATTTGCGAGTTACAAAAGGGTGCGTGGAAACTGCACAACTCTGCGCTAGTAACACAGTGATTTTGGACTTTCATCCCAAAATTTTCAACATAGACATTTTAGGACCTCTGCTCATGAACAGTGTCACTGTGGTTTTCTTAATGTGTCCCGAACACTGATTTCCCACAGCAACCGCACTATTCTGCGCTGGAAGTAAGAAAACACATTTTGGCCAGGATGTGAAAATGACAGTTGTACTGTTCATAAGGAGGTGTGGGCATATCTACTCACTGCTTTGTCTCACGCCACAGACCCTGCTGTAATAGAGGACCACGGAGGACCATGGGAGGAGGGTGGGCAACTCTTAAAGTTCTAGCACAGCTCCACTGTGCTCACTCCTCCCTCTCTCACTCGCTCATTCTGTTTCTCCTGGCGCTGCAGGCTGCCCTTTTGTACTGGGCTCCTGTTTGCGTTGGTGCCTTTCTGCCCACAAAGAAATCCGCAGCAGTCCCAACACAGCTCTGTTGAGGTTCACTCCTCCCCGTCTCACTCACTTTCGTTCTGTGTTTCCCAGCGCTGCAGGCTGCCCTTTGTACTGGGCTCCTGCCTCTGTTGGCACCTTTTCTGCCCACAAAGAAGTTCAAAGCTGTCCTGACAGAGCTCCGTTGAGGTCACTCACTCCCCTCTCTCACCCGCTCATACTGTTTCTCCTGGCGCTGCAGGCTGCCCTTTGTACTGGGCTCCTGCCTCTGTTGGCGCCTTTTTCTGCCAAAAAAATCCGCAGCAGTCCCAACATAGCCGCTGAGCTCACTCACCCCCCTCTCTCAGTCCCTCATTCTGTTTCTTCCGGCGCTGCAGGCTTCCTTTGTACTGGGCTCCTGCCTGCATTGGCGCCTTTTCTGCCCACAAAGAAATCTGCAGCAGTCCTGATAGAGTCTGCTGAGCTCACTCAGTCCCCTCTCTCACTCACTCATACTGTTTCTCCCACCACTGCAGGCTGCCCTTTTGTACTGGGCCCCTAACTGAATTAGCGCCCTTTTTCTGCCCAAAAGAAATCTGCAGCAGTCCCGACAAGAGCCCCGTTGAGTCCGCTCACTCCCCTCCCTCACTCGCCTCTCGTTCTGTTTCTCCCACTGCTGCAGGCTGCCCTTTGTACTGGGCACCTGCGTAGCCTTTTTCTGCCCACAAAGAAATCTGTAGTAGTCCCGGAGAGGCTCACTTGAGCTCGCCACTCCCCCTCTCACTGCTTGATCTTAATCTGTCCCAAACACTGATTTCTCCCAGCGACTGTGCTATCCTGCGGCAGGAGGGCAAAAACATAGTATGGCCAGGAAGTGAAAAATGACAGCTGTACTGTTCATAAGGAGATGAAAAAATGCCAGTGTTGAAAATGTGGTGTGAAAATCTTACAAATTTGGCAAGTTACAAGAGTGCATGGAGACAGTTCAATGCAGCATACACAGTCATTTATGGAGTTTCATTACCACATGTTCAACATAAATTTTAGGACCTCTGCTCATGAACAGTGTCACTGTCATTTTCTTAATCTGTCCGAACACTGATTTCCACAGTGACGCGTTTTCTGCGCCAGAAGTGCAAAACACATTTCAGTCAGGGCGTGCAAAATGACAGTTGTACTGTTCATAGGAGGTGTGAAAAATGGCAGTGTTGAAAATCTGGCGTGACAATATTACAAATCTGCGAAGTAATAAAGGTGCGTGGAAACTGCACAACGCATACTTGTAACACAGTCATTTGATGGGCTATCGTCAGCAAATTTTCAACATAGGCTTTAGGACCTCTGTTCATGAACAGTATCACTGTCATTTTTTAATCTGTCCGAACACTGTTTTTCCACAGCGACCGAGCTATTCTGTCAGAAGTGCGAAAAGACATTTCGGCCAGGATGGGAAAATGACAGCTGTACTATTCATAAGTAGGTGTGGGAAAATGGCAATGTTGAAAATCTGGAGTGAAAATTTTATAAATTTGTGAAGTTACAAGCGCGTGCAAACGCGCAACGCACACTCGTAACACAGTCATTTTATGAGTATCCTCACCAAATTTTCAACATAGGCATTTTAGGACTCTGCTCATGAACAGTGTCACTGTCATTTTCTTAATCTGTACTGAACACTGATTTAGCACAGCGACCGATACATTCTGCACCAGAAGTGTGAAAAGACATTTTGGCCAGGATGGAAAAATGACAGCTATACTGTTCATAAGTAAGTGTGGGAAAATGGCAATGTTGAAAATTTGGAGCAAAAATATTATAAATTTGCGAAGCTACGAGTATGCATGCAACCGCGTAACGCATGCCAGTAACACAGACATTTGATGGAGTATCGTACCAAATTTTCAACATAGTCATTTTAGGACCTGCTCATGAACAGTGTCACTGTCATTTTCTTAATCTGTCCCGAACACTGATTTCCCAGATTACCGGTATATTTTTTACCGGAAGTAAAACACATTTCGCCAGATGTGAAAAATGACAGCTGTACTGTTCACAAGGAGGTGTGAAAAATGGCAATGCTGAAAACATGGCATGACAATATTGCAAATTCACGAAGTTACAAGCGTGCATTGAAACTGTACAGCACACGCTTGTAAAACAGTAATTTTTGGATTTTTCCCACCAAATTTGCAACATAGGCTTTTTGAGCGCGTCGCATAAACACTGGTACTGTCGTTTCATTAATCAATCCGAAGGTGATTCCACACAGTGACCATGAAATCACCTTTCGAGGCGAATAACACCATGACAGTGGCAGAATTCATGAAGAGCAGTCCCAAAACCCCGTTGAAAATTTGGTGCAAAATTCCAAAAATGACTGAGATATGCACCAACGTTGAAAAAAAACCCTATTTATGCCATTATACAGCTTACCAGCATTTCCTCAGCTCCGGTCGGCTTTGAAGAGTGCAGGCGTGTTCCCGGTCCACCAAAGATCGTCACACTGGACTCTGCAGGTAAGTATGGGGTGAAGGGGGGGTGGGGAGGTGGGGTATGCAGTGGGGGGTGCAGGGTGTGGGAGGGGCAGGGAGACTGCGCCGGACCATTTCTTTTACAGGAAAAGAAAAAGAAAAGACTCACAGGCACATTTGGCACGCTGGGGTGGGCTCCCAGCATGCCAACTGACTATTTTAGGGGAGGCCAGCTGTAGCCAGGAGGGGATTGGGCACCCCATTGGCACAAATCGGGGATTTGCAAGAGCCGAGGGGATTGGGCACCCCTCGGCACAACTGTCCCGCTATTCTTTCTGGGGTGGGGAACTTATGTCAATGGAGGGCGGGCTCCCTGTTGGCAACTCACACTGGAGGAGGATATAAGGCGATGGGAGTGGGCTCCCCGTCAGCAACTGAACTAGCACTGAGGACTGAAGCCACAGGAAGTGGAGCCCATGTCGGCATAAACACGCTGTTGGGTAGCAGGAGCATGCTGCCGAGGGATTGGGCACCCCGGCAGTGGAGACAGATTAATATTGTTTGTGAACACGGCGGCAAGCTGCCACCATGAGTCAGAAACAATATTACAGTAACAACGTTCCGCCCAGCAATGACGGGTCGCTCCCTCATTGCAGCGAACCGCTGAGGCTTGCAATGACGAGGCGGCCCGATTGCAGTGGCTGAAATGTTTCAAGGTTGTGGCACACTGGCTGAACTAGTGTTATCAGCAGCGTCCACCCTATTGGGAACAGGGGCAGGACTCAAAGGCAGTGGGGCATTGGCCACAACAGTGCCAGCTCTCCACAACCTGCTTCTGGTGCAAGCTGTCGCGATATTTTCTTGGCGCACGTGCTCAAGCAACATAAAAACACTAGATGGGGTAGGATAAATGTTCTGTAAACTGTGGAGCAGGGAACTTTCACTAGTTATTGGCACTGGCTTTGTCTGATGTGGCTGCTGGATACATTTAAACAAAGGCATCAGATCCACTGAGTAATCACATTTATTATATTCTTTTGCAGTGCAGGATGGAATGAAACCCTTCACACCTGGAACAGACATGTCTGAACCTGCACTCCTACCAAAAATATGCATTTTATGTCTAGTGTGTCTACCTAGCTAAATAAATAAAATAAAATAAATAAACCTTCTGCAGGCTCCAGGACTGAAAAGATGCAATGCTTCATTTTATGCTCTTTATATTAAGCTTTCTTTTATCTTGATTATTCCTACACACACTGAAGGAATGACAGCAGAATCCGATAAAATCCAGAAATTAAACTAACAATCACCGTTGCAATTCCTCTAATTTCAAGTCTTGACACTGGAATGTCATTACTTTAATCACCATAAATCAGTTGCTCTGTACATTTTCAGTATTACCCTCTATCATAATTATTAAGTAAATGCTCACCAGCTTTGTCTCTGGGCTGCACCATCCGTGATTTCTCCTTTGGTCTCTGCCCCTCTTCCCCTACCTTGTCTGGCCCGCTGTCCTGTGGCTTATCCTTTCTTTCTTCGACTTCTTCTTGTTGCCTTTCATCTTCCTTTTCTTCTTCATTTCTTTCTTTTCTCTGGTGTCTGCTCACATGCGAGTTGAAACATGGGGAATGCAGGGGCTCTGAAGTTTAAATGTGCACAGGATTAGTCAAAATATCAATGGAACTTAAAGGCATCAAGCAGTCCTAAGCCAACACAATTGTCTTTTTTTTTTTTTTAAGTTTTTCCTCTGGAGCCAGACTGGGTGGCTGCTCAGCCACTTCCCGACTCCTGAACAATCTGCATCCTCTCCCACACTGTGGACTAGTTCCCCATGCCCCCTTCCCCCGCAGCATGGCCTTGCCTCCCACCACCCCACATCAAATACATTTATCCAAATTGCCTTACCAGCTGGAGTGGAAGGGCAGCAGGTTCAAGTGTCTGGGCAGGGCTTCATGTAGCCTGGTCTGCTCAGATTTCCACTCTGTTTTTCTTCCCTCTAGCTCTCAAAGCCACAGTAGCATGGAGGACACATGCATTCCGAACTGCATCTCCTCCACCAACTCCTGACCTATGTCTGCCTCCCAGATGTCAGTGCTGCCACCTAGCCTCCAGCTAATGACAGATAAGAGAAAGTAGGGCTCACCACCCCAGTCCGAGAGAGGAAAGCTGCCGGGCAGCTGCTGGATCCTCTCTTGTCCTTCCACCCACAGACCCCACCCCCAATACACGCAGCTCATTCCCGAACTTGGGTCACTGTTACAGTGAGAGGGTGAGCCACCTGACAGCACCTCAGTCCTTTGTGTTACCGGCTGGCCTACATATGTTTTTTTTTTGTTGTTGTCAATAGACAAAAATACTGTACTAGCACAATTTTAAATACAGAAACAAAGAGCAATACATCATCGCACTTACTCACACACACAAGTCATGTCAGGAGTCTCCAGTCCCACAGAAACACAGACACTGCCTGCAGATAATGACCAAGGGTCCATCTAGTCTGTCCATAAAGAGTATTCTACCTATGCCACTGACCTACCATGTTGAGGGGTTTGGCTGCATTACCCACTCTTGAACTCTCTCCTCGCTCCCTACATCCACATCCATAGCTTCCTCTTGGAACTGCCACCCTCTGTACTGTACCAGGCCCAGCCATTCCTGATCCTGTTTATATTCCTCTGTAACCCCTTACACAGGCAATCTGTTCCCTGGCTACACCATCTCTCTGCACTGAACAGCTTAACATTCGATGATTTAACCTCTGAAACACATTCCCCATGCCACCTCCAACTTGAGGGTCAGTAATCCCAAGCCCTCGCCGAGGTGGTATTACTCCCAGTGATACACACTACCTATTTGTTATTTTTTGTAATATATGGATCCAGTTTCCAATTCTATGGTACTTTGTTTCTACCATGTGGAGAGGCCAGCCAGACGCCACACTAAGGACTCACACACTCCATATGCACTCCTCCCTCCATACACAGTCTCTCTTAATTTCTGCTCATTTTAGAGTGCCTCTGATGACTATGTTTAGTAGGTAGTCCTACCTTTTCATTGTTGTCACAATCTGTGAATGCAGGATCAACCAGATAGTTTCTGTAACATTCAAAAATAAAAGGGATCGAAAGAAAAGCACAGGTGAAGATTTTCTCTCACCTGCGGACACGGCTGCCAGGTTTTTAAAACTGATCTGCCTGTCCACTGACAAACAGCGCAAATCAAAAGGCACAGTTTGAAGAAACGTCACTAAGTACAGTATGACTTGGGGACTATAGCAACATGCTGCAGAGACACTGAGTCTTGACTTGCGCTGTTCAGTTCTTCTGACAATACTGTCATTCAGTGCACTGAACTATAGTATTACGGGCCATGAACGATAGTATTATCGGTTGTCAACAATAGTACTATCAGTTTGGGGGCAGTAGTATTACAGGCTTTTATCTGCACGCTTTACAAGACATAGAGGATAATGTATGGGTTTAGTTAACAACAACGCTTATATTCACGCCAAGAGGTTACCATGGCAACTGTATAAACCTCAAGAGAGAAGCTCGAGAGGTCTACTGTTGCCTGGTAATGTCGAAGTGAATTCAGCGATGTTGTTAACTGATGCCCATACATTGTCTTGTATAGTGCATGGGCATCAGTAAACACATTTCTTGATCGCACCAGTATCAACTGTGTGCTGTTGCTCATCCCCCCAAGACAAGAAGAAGCCCTGTTTGGTCCACGTTCTCCAATTGCAACACACTAACGTTTTTAGATAGAATGAAACGCTACCCACTGATGCTGAACATATGGACTGTGTCAGCTCCTCAGTGCTGCTGTCTTCGCTTAAAAATCTCACTGCTGCAGCCGCTTTCCCCATGATCACAAGCGGTCTGCCCTCTGTAGCGGCTGAGTGCTGCCTAATGTGAGCAAGAGGGGATGTTCCATATTGTTGTACAATCATGGTGACATCCTCAGGCAGGTACAACTCCATTGAGACGCTCCACGATGGTACAACAGCTGTGTGTTTCCAATGAATTTTGCCCACAATAACGTTCTACCATACACTATATTAAAATGATGTAGCTGTATACTACAAAGTGTTTATAATGCAGATTACCCACCTTCTTACCCAGTCTTGCTAGGAAGACCCTCTAGCACAGATGGTATGCATCTCTGGTTTTAAACAAAATATCTGAGATTCTTGTTGGGCCTATTACAAAATCGTTCAGTCCTCTTTGGACAGTGGCGATGTAGTAGAGGGTTGGAGATGAGCAGTGGTGACTCCATTACACAGAAAGGGTAACAGAACTGTATGCAAGAATTATAGGCGATTAGCCTGATGTCAGTGTTATGTAAGATTTTGGAAAAATTATTAAACATTATTAAGATTGAAACACACAACCACATTACTATCAACAATATGTTTGACATCTACACAGCACGGCCTTATAGGGAAGGCCTTGCCAAACCTATTTACTGACATCTTTTGACAGGGTCAGCAGAGCTCTGGGCCAGGGAACACAGTAGATGTCATCTTTTAGACTTTAGTAAAGCATTTGATGAAGTCCCACATAAGGAGGTGGTGAAGTGTTTAACAGACCTAGGACTAAATCCTAGGTTAACAGCATGGATCAATTCATGGTTGACAGGGTACAGCAAGTGGTATTACTTAGACTAGCATCCAAGTGGGCAAACTATGGCTAGTGGAGTTCTGCAGGTCTTGGTTCTGGGTCCCTGCCTTTTAATATTTACATTGCAACAATGAAGACGATGAGAAAGTGTAGCTGTCCAAGTTCATTGACACACCAAACTGGGCTCTGGGATTACTAGCAAGGAAGAGACAGATCATTTTCAGTATGAACTGCTGAGGATCGAGTAGTGGGACACAACCATACATTAGAATTTAATATCGAGAAATGTTCAGTTATGCATTTTGGTGTTAATAACTGCAAAGCATCTTATGCATTTGGGCAACAACTCTAGAGGACTGTTTTAGAGGAGTGCGACCTTGGAATAATAATTTCCAGTGATCAGAGTTCTAGGAGACACTGCAGCCAGATCAAAAGAAAAGTGTTTCAGATACTGAGCTGTATAAAGAGACATATGAACAGTAGAGACAGACATGATTTTTGCCACTGTCCTGCTTGCTGATTAGACACCACTATGAATGCTGTGCTCAGTTCTAGGCTCCTTCCACTAAAAATGGATATCCATCAATTAGAACATACATACATATATAGATACCTACATATGTACTGTACATACATATGTACTGTACATACATACTGTAATACACTGTACATACATTCTACACACACAACATACTGCACATACATACTGTACATAATGCACATACATACTGTATATATTGCACATAATGTACATACATACTGTACATAGATACATACTGTACATACTGTACATACACACTACATACTGTACATACATACTGTACATACATTATTATACATACTGTGCATACACACTGTACATACCACGCACTGCACATACATACTGTACATACCATACATACATACTGTACATATATATATACTGCATATACTGTGTATATACTGTAGATGCTGCATATACATACTGTACATAATGCACATACAAACTGCACATACAACATACTGCACATACATACTGCTCACACAACATAATGCACATACATACTGCACATACTGTACACACACTGTACACACCGACATACATACTGTACATATTGTACACATACTGTACACACCACATACATACTGTAAATACTGTGCACACACACTGTACATACATGACATTGTACATACTGTACATACATGTACATACAACATAATTAATATACATACTGCACACATACTATACATACATACTGTACATACTGCACATACATGCTGTACATACTGCACATACATGCTGTACATACAGCACACTGCACATACATACTGTACATATTATATACATACTGTACACACTGCATATACATACTGTAATCACTTGTATACATACTGTACATACTGCACATACAAGTACATACAACATACTGCCAGATACATACTGTACATACTGCACACACATACTATACATACATACTGTACACACTGCACATCCTGCACATACATACTGTACATATATATGTACTGCACATACTATACTGTAGATGCTGTATATACATACTATACATACTGCACATACAAACTGCACATACTAATATAATGCACATACATACTGTACATATAACTTACTGCACATACATACTGTACATACAGCACACTGCACATACATACTGTACAACAAACTGTACACACTACACATACATACTGTACATACTGTGCATACATACTGTACACACTGCACATACATACTGTATATACATACTGTATATACTGTATAAATATGTACATACAATATACCGCACATACATACATGCTGTACATACTGCACACACATATATATACATACTGTACACACTGCACATCCTGCAATATATACATTCTGCACATACTATACATACTATACTGTAGATGCTGCATATACATATTATATATACTGCACATGCATACTGTACATACAATATACTGCACATACATACTGTACATACTGCACATCATCTGCACATACATACTGTACAATAGCATACTGCACATACATACACACTGTACATACTGCACACGCATACTGTACATACACACATACATACATATCGTATATACAAACTGTACATACTGTAAGTACATACTCTACATACATACTCTATACACACACATACATACTGTACATGCACATACTGTATATACATACATACTTGCCAGCAGATTACACCTAGCAGTCTATCTTGTCTGCCTGATGCAGCTCACTTGTAATGTACCACTGCTGCTCCACCTCCCACCCATCTCCACCCTGAACTACTCTGGTGATGATCTTTCCCCTCACCCATACCCCTTGCCTGTCCCATCCCTTCTTGAAACCTCCCATGGTTCCCATTTGTACTAGATCATCTGGCAGTGCATTCCAGGGTGCCACCACTTTCTCTGTGAAATAGTGCCCCTCGCCTCCCCTGTACCTCCCCCGCTAACTTTAGCCTATGGCCTCATTGTCCCCACCTCCCTCAGCTTGAGCTGACACTCCTGTTTACTCTGCTGAACCCTTCAGGTATTTCAAGGCCTCTATCATGTCCCCTATCCCTCCTATCCTACAGGGAGTGCGTGTTCAGCTCCTTGACTCTATCCTTATATGACAACTCTCCTCAGACCACTGACCATCCTCATTGTCCTTCGCTGGACCCTCACCAGTAGTGTGATGTCCTTTTTCAGGCATGATCACCAGAACTGCCCACAGTACTCTAGATGCGGCTCACTAGTTAGGTGTATAGGAAACATAGAATTTGATGGCAGATAAGGACCGCTTGGCCCACCCAGTCTGCCCATTTCCTACCCACGGATAAGCTGCAGATCCTAGTTAACCAGCAGCCCTACTTCTTCCCTACCTCCTTTCACCTGGACGTTATCCCCTGGCACACCCAAGCATTTTGTTTTCCTTGCCTGCTGCACTCCTGCTTTGCTCTGAGTGGTTCCTTTGCATCAGTTATAATCCCTGGGTCCTTTGCTATTGTTGTTACAGCCAGTTGTGTGTCCCCAAGTGGTAGATACACTCCAGGCTTCCTATTACCGAGATGCACAACACTGCATTTATCTGCACTGAACCCCAACTGCCATGTGTGGGCTCAGTTATCTAGTTTCTGTAGGTCATCCGGTATGGCCTTCCTTCCCTCCTTGCTACCCACCACCCCACACCTTCCAATTTGGTGTCATCAGCAATAAGCTCATTTTACTACCTATCCACATAGAAACATAGACTTTGATGGCAGATAAGGACCACTTGGCCCACCAGTCTGCCCATTTCCCTACCTACTGGATAAGCTGCAGATTCTAGTTAACCAACAGCCTACTTCCTGCAACCCCAACTATAATTGCCTTGTGTCTGTCCCATGCATGTTTGAATTCCTCACTGTTTTAGACAACAACATCCTCAGGAAGGCGTGTTCCATGTATCCACCACCTCTCCGTGAGAAAAAATTCCTCACATTACCCCTGAGCGTGCCCCTCTATCTTAAATTAGCCCCTTGTTCTTACACACTCTTTTATGAAAGATGCTACCTCCTGGACTTTGTTGATTCCTTGAGGTACTTGAACATTTCTATCATGTCCCCGTGCCCTCCTCTTTATCAAGAGTATACATATTAAGCTCTCAGTCTCTCCTTCATATGGCTTCTGCTGCAGACCCTGCACCATTTTAGTTGCTGTCCTCTGGACTGCTTCCATCCTGTCTATGTCCTTGCGTAGATCTCCAAAACTCATGCAGCACTCCAGATGGGGTCTCACCAGCTGTCTGTACAGAGGATAACCACTTCTTTTCTACTTGTGATGCCCTTCCTATGCATCCCAGTATCCCCAGCTCTCCTTACCGACTTTTCACATTGCTTACCCACCCTTAGGTCATCTGATATGACTACCCCAGGTCCCTTTCCATTTTTGTTGTTGTTAGTACCTCTCCTGCTATTGTGTACTCTTCTCTTAGGTTTTTGTTTCCCAGGTGCATTACTTTGCACTTCTTTGTATTGAATCTAAGTTGCTATATCTCTGACCATTCCTCCAACCTTGTCAGGTCCCTTCTCATCTTTTCTACCCCCCATGTGTATCAACTCTGTTACAGATCTTTGTGTCATCTGCAAAGAGACATACCTTTCCTCCAGACCCTCTGCAATGTCACCTGTAAAGATGTTAAAGAGGACTGGACCCAGTACTGAGCCCTGAGGTACTCCACTAGTAACCCCCCTTCTTCAGAATGTGTTCCATTCACTATTACCTTCTGTGTCCTGTTGTGCAGCCAGTTTGCTTACCAGGCTACCACCCTAGGACCCACTCCCAGGCTGGCTAACTTGATTATTAATCTTTGTGCGGGACTGTGTCAAATGCCTTGCTAAAGTCTAGGTAGGCCATATCCACAGCCCTCCCTGGTCTATTACTTTGGTCACCCAGTTGAAGAAATCAATTAGATTCGTCTGACATGACCTTCCTGCTGTAAATCCATGCTGCTTTGGGTCCTGTGCCCTTTGACCTCTAGGTACTCAACAATTCTTTCTTTCAGAAGTGATTCCATCATTTTCCCTACCACTGAGGTCAAACTTACAGGTCTATAGTTTCCGCTTCTGCCTTGCTCCCAATTTGTGAAGAGGAATCACATCTGCCTCCTCCAGTCCTCAGGTACCGCCCATCCTGCCATGATCTGTTAATAAGCATGGTCAGTGGTGTCACTAGGTCCTTCCTTAGTTCTTTTAGGATTCTGGGGTGAATCCTCGCAGGCCCCATTGCTTTGTCCACCTTGAGTTTTAGGAGTTCTTTCAGGACTCTTTCTTCTGTGAATGGACTGGTGTCAACCCCCACCCAGAGTGCTTCTATTGTCTGGTTTAGGTAACTCCTCCTCATATTCTTTTGTGAATACTGAGTAAAGTATTCCTTCGGTATCTCTGCTCTTCCACCTGTCGCCCTCTGCCCACCTCCCTCTCCTTTATTAATCTTCACTATCCTTCCCTTAACCTTTCTATGCTCCCTAATGTACCTATAAAAGGTTTTATCCCCTCTTAACTGAGTTGGCTATTTTTCTTGGTTTGGGCCTTTGCTAGTCTGACTGCCTTCCCCACTTCTTTCTGCTTTAATTGATACAGTTCCCTGTCATGCTCCTTCTGTGATTCCTTATAATTTTGAATGTAGCCTTTTCTCCTTAACCTTCCCTGCCACCTTGTTTGAAAACCATATTGGTTTTTACTCCGCTTTGTTTTCTTTTATTTGCTTCACACAAAGGCTTGTTGCCTCTATGATGGCAGTTTTGATTTTCCCATTGTTCTTCCACCCTCCTTTTTGGTCATCTGCTAGTGCATTTTTCAGGTATTCACCATTTTGCTAAAGTCAGCTCTTCTAAAGTCCAGTATCCTTGTTTTGTATGGCTTATCTCCATGGTTGTGCTCATTGTGAAGCACACTGTGCAGTAATCGCTTGTTCCCAGATGTCTACTGACTTCTAAATTTGTGATTCTCTCTCCATTTGAGAGTACCAGGTCTAATATTGCTCTCCCAAGTGGGTTCCAACACAAGCTGTCTAAGGCCTGCTTCTGCAGGGCATCGAATGACCCTGCTCTTGGATGTGGCTGCAGTACCTGTTATCCAGTTAACACCTGGCATATTCAGGTCTCCCATCAACAGTATCTCTCCTTTTTCAGCCATTTTGAGAATGTCCTCTATCATTTTGTTGTCCATTTCCTCCCTTGAGACAGGGTCTGTATATAACCCTTGTGCAGATTGTGATGCCATTCCCTCTCTCCAAGGTGACCCAGAGTGCCTCTTGTCCTCCCCTTTACTTTTTAGTTCTGTGGCTTTGATCCCTTCCCTTATGTATAGAGCTACTCCACTTCCTCTTTACCTTCCTTGTCCCTTCTGTAGATTGTGTGCCTGGTATGTTGACATCCCAGTCATGGTTCTTGGTGTACCACGTTTCTGTGACTGCCACAATATCCAACTGTTCATCTTCCATCAGGCTACTAGCCCAGGAAGCTTGTTTCCAGACTACGGGCATTGGTACTCATTGCCCTCCATTTAATGTTGGCTTTATTCTTTTTTACCCCATCCCTGCTCTTACTGTCCTTGTCTCATTTTCCATTTACCAATGTCCTGCCCTGTGTTGAGCTCTGTACCTCAGTGTTTACCTTACTACCTGCCATGTGTTTGTGGGGGAGGCTTGAAATTTCCTGTCTTTATCACGCCTCACTTTGGCTAGTTTAAAAGCTTGCCAAGGAAGCATTTAAACCTATCACCTAGGAGCTTGGTTCCCTTCGTGGACAGATGCAGACCATCATGCCAGAATAGACCTTTATCTCTCCAGGTGGCCCCCAGTGCCCAATGAAGCCAAAACCCTGTGCTCTGCACCAGTTTGCAACCATTCCATTAAACTGCATGGTGTGCAGTACCCAAGCCTGACTCCTGCTGGACTGGTAGCACCTCTGAGAAAGGTTACCGTGCTTGCTACCTGTCTGAGGGCCCTCCCAAACTCCAAAATTCATTCTGCATCCCCTCCCCAATGTCTGAAATGCACACATTAAAATGATAGGGCCCAAGACTGAGCCTTTGTGGGACCCGCTGATGACCTCCCTGGGTGTCGAGACTTCACCTTACCACAACCCTCCGCTGTCTATTCCCAAGTCAATTTGCTACCCACCCCACCAACTTATCTCCCACCCCAGCCCCTTAATTTCCAAATTAGCCTTCCATGCAGGACCGACTCAAAAGCCTTGCTTAAGTCCAGGTATAGAACATCAATCGGCTTTCCTCCATCCAGGGACCTAGTCACCCAGTTGAAGAATTCAACCAGGTTTGTTTGACATGATTTCCCTGGACAAACCAATATTGGTTTTCATCCTGAAAACCATTTACCTTCAGGAACTCCACTATCCGTTCCTTCAAGGTAGTCTCCAACATTTTCCCTACTATGGATGTCAGGCTGACGGTCTGCAATTCCCCAGATCATCCCGAGGTCTGCTCTTTTGGAGGGGCACTACATAGGCCAACTTCAATCTAGAGGGACCCATCCTGATTGGAGGAGGAATGAATAGCTCCGTCATCGAAGTGCCATGATATCCCGCCAGTGCCTTCGCAACCCTCGGATGGATGTCGTCTGGCCCTGAAGCCTTATCCGTCCTCAAGAACTTGAGAATCTCCTTACCCTCACTATCTGGATCTCACCATCACTGAGAGCCTCCCCACTGCCCCTTTCCTGTCCACTCCGGAAGCAATGGTCCATCCCTTTCCTTAGTGAAGACAGAGCTGAAGAGGTCATTTAACACTTCAGCCTGCTCTATACCCTCCTCTACCCATCCCCCTTCCTCAGCTTTATCATCTGCCACGCACCCTTCCTCCTCTCCTTAATACTGCATATTTTCTATATATACTTTATTGTGATTTTTTCTGTTTTTTATCCCAGTTCGATCCCTGCCTCAGACATATGCATGCATGTAGGCATGCACATGCTGCGACTCAAGGCTTCCTCCTTATGTGTTTGCCCCCTCTGGTAGCCACCACACCTCCACCCAGTGACAGGCGGGACTATGGGGGGCGTGATCACCCAGGAGAGGAGGTTGCCTTCTGGCTGCTCAATCCTGCCCCTACCTTCTCCCCATGCTGGCACCCTGACAACCAGAGTCCATTCCTGAACCCGGGTCGCCAGTGTAGCTGAAGTAAGGCATCCAACGCCTAGCCTTCAGCGTCATCGGGCTAGCCATACTCCCTAATGTATTTAAAGAATTATTTCTCCCTTCCTGATCCTCTCTGTAATCTAAGCTCCTCATCAGCCTTGGCCTTTTAACCTTTCTACTAGCCTCCCCAGAAATCCTCTGATATTTCACAAGGTCAGCCTCACTGCGGAAGGATTTATACCTTCTAAAGATCAACCTCTTATTCCTTACTTCCTCCTGTACCTCCCTTGTCCATCAACAGGGCTTTCTGGCCATCTCATTTTCTGACCTGGCATAGGTTTTCATGGCCTCCAGGATACCCTAATTCAGTATTTCCTATTTCCCTCCGTGTCCATCCCCATCCAGATTTTTCTTACCACGCCTGAGTATATTTTCCATCTCCTGAAGTTTACCCTGCTGAAGTCCATTACAGTGGTCTTCGTTAGGTTCCTCTCCTTCCCCAAATGTAAGGTAAAGCACAACGTGAAGTGGTCACTACCAGCCAATGAGGCTTCTACTGCCAGATCCCTGACCTGCTCCCCACCAGCTAGGACCAAGTCCAGTATGCTTCCCTCCCTAGTCAGCTATTCAACAAGCTTGCACTATTAGGCAATGCAAGGCAAATTTTATTTGTTAGGCACCCAATCCGGGGCTCTAGGTGCCATACAGTTAAAAGCTAAAGATTAGTACAAATACAAACAATATATAAATATATTTAAAAACAAATATCATAAAACAGCAGGCTTAAGATAAAGAAGCATTCCCTGTGAGGCAGGAACAAATTACCTCACAGACTGTCGCTACAGAAACTACGTCCCTACAGGGCTATGTCTGGGAAATGCCATACTAAATCGGTGGGTCTTGAGGCAGGCTTTAAAAGCCTCATCTGAAGGGGCCTCCTAATCGCTGGTGGGAGAGAATTCCACAGGACAGGCCGGTGACACTGAAGCCCTTGTCGCTGACAGTTTTAACCACATCCTGGGATTTGCCAGGAGTCCCTAGAGGAGGACCGGAGGAGCAGACAGAGGTGGCAGGTGTTAGAAGGTCAGTCAGATAGCCAGGGCCAAGTCCATGTATGGTCTTAAGGTAGCAGGCCCACCTTGAAGAGGACCTCTACCTGACTGGCAGCCAGTGCAGTTCATGCAATATCGGGTGACATGGCTGAACTTTGACAATCCAGTCAGCAGCTAGCAGCAGCATTTTGCATCAACTGCAGCCAGCAAAGGGTACCTCCAGAGACCCTGAAGAAGAGTGCATTACAGTAATCTAGCCTGGACATCACAAAGGCATGCACCAAGGTGGGGATGTCCTCAGACAGAACTAGGAGTTTGATCCTGGTGATATTCCTCAGATGGTAGAAGCTGGTTCAGACAACGGAAGACACCTGAGACTCAAATGTCAAACCGTCATCGAGGAAGATGCCTAGATCTTGCACCCTAGAGGAAGCTTTCAATGGCGTAGTACCAGAATAGACCTGTTGCCACACCACAGGCTAACCTATCATGCCTTTGGTCTCGACTCACCATGAGTACTTCCATATTATCAGGTTCAGTCACAACCAGCTGGAGGACATCCAGTCACTGATCTCGCAAGGCAGTTATTTAACACTTCCACGAGCGCCAGATGTCCCAGAGACAAAGAAAATACAACGGGTATCATCTGCATAACAGTGAAAACTCACGTTGTACTTCCTAATGAGCTGACCTAGGGGCAGTGTACACACAGCAAACAACATCGGCGACAAAACCGAATCCTGGGGTACCCCAGGAGGACAAGAGGCTTGGTGGGGAGGGCAGAAGAAATTCCCATCACCACCCATTGACTCCTGTTTGCAAGATAGGACTCAAACCAACAGATGGCAGTGCCAGCAAGCGCACAATACTCCTTAAGGCGGTCGAGAAGCACAATGTGGTCCGCTACATCAAACACTGAGGAGAGATCAAGGAGAATGAGAACTGACCCTCACCTCTGTCACCGCCTCTGAGGAGGTCATTATACACTCAAACTAATGCTGTTTCAGTGCTATGCCTCGCACAAAACCAGACTGGAATGGCTCAAAGATATCAAAGCCACAAGGTGCTCCTCATGCTGCAGTACCACAATCTCAGTGTCAGTGTCAGTGTGGAACAGTGTCAGTGGCTCTGTAGGTAGCCACTCATCTCTGAGGCTGGGAGATCAGAGGGCTGTGGTTCAGTTCCCACATCTGGCACTTGGCTTACTATCTTAATACTGACACTGTAGTGCAGCATGGGTGGGGGGCGGGGAGTGCTGCACTTTGAGGTGCCATCTTTCGGATGACACGTTAAACTGAGGTCCCATCTGCTTGGACTGGTGGCACTCATCGAAAAAGAGTAGGGAATTTTATTAGAACAATAAAGCAAATCATATACATTAACAGTGTTCATCACACAAGCCATACATATTTAAACTGTAAAGAAAAAAAACACATTGAGAAGGAAGAAGGGAAAAGAAAACACAAAAAACCCAGATGAAATCACTGATACATAATACAAAATGTTGTAATAGTTTCATCATGTCATCCTCTTCCTAAAGCTAAACTCAGAAATTAATGGCAGTCTCCCAAACATAAATGGATATCATACCCCATCTACTAACTCAAATTCACATTTATTTATATTTGATCAATTTAGAGAACCCTTCCACCATTGCAATACTTTATTTGCTGTGTGACTTTTTCATCCTTAGATACACCTTTCTAAAGCTTGTATTATTATTAATATATGAACGTATCAAATGGCATCATTTTCTGATACAACATCCATTGACATTGTGCCGCCACAAATAATATTTCAAACAAAGAAAAAAACAATCGATGTCTCCCTATGTAATGTGTTGTCCAATTGGGTATACTGTCCTAGTACTAGAGAGTCATAAGTCAATGATGTCAACCTACTTTACCTACTAATTCCACTTATTGGCCAGATATACCCATACATTTTTAGCATATGAACAGGGAACAGAAAAGGATACATGGTTTCTCGGTATTAATACATTTACTGTATGGACAATGCCTTTCCCCAGTGGCCTTATGTTTGTGATTGCCTCAGAAGTTCAGTCTCCCACACAGACAAACCATAAAGTTTCCCACATCTGTAGCGGAAATCTGTCGGATTTCTGCTGTCTATATACACTGTTGTTTAAATCCTCCAGACAGTTTTAAGGACAGGTACTACTGGTAGACAGCCATAACTAAAGTATATAACTGTGACCTTTACTTTGTTTTATTTGCTGTTTGTTCAGTCCCCATTTATAAAGTTTCTCGTGAGATACATACATACTAACATGCATACTCGACGCCAGCAGAGTAGGCCTATTGGTCTATCAAGCCTGCTCATGCTTCAGCACCCTGACTACCCATAGCCTTCTGTCTGTCTCCTTCCACTGTTACTCCATCACCAGTCCCAACCCCCCAAGGCAAAGCAGCCTCTGCTTCACCCCTTGCCTATACCTGTCCCACTCTCTCTGAAACCCTCCACCGTAGCTGCCTGTACCAGCTCCCCAGGCAGCACATTCCATGGTTCCACCACTCTTTCAATGAAGTACCTCCTCCTCCTTTCCCTAATCCTACCAGCATCAATCTTCCAGCTGCGTCCTCTGGTGATTCCACCCTCCTTCAGCCGAAAGCTCCTACCTTGGCTTACCTTATTTACTCCCCTGAGGTACTTGAAGACCTCAATCATGTCCCCCTGGTCCCTCCTCTCCTCCAGCAAGAACAGGTTGTGCTCCCCTAGTCATTCCTCATATGTCATATCTCCCAGGCCCTGGATCATTCTGGTTGTTCTCCTCTGAACCCTATTCAGGAGTTGGATGTCCCTCCTTAGGTGTGGTCTCCAGAACTGCACACAGTACTCAAGATGTGGTCTAACCAGGCTGTTGTACAGTGGCAAATCACCTCTTTGTTTCTTGAGGTAATCCCCTAGTGATGCATCCCAGCATCCTATTTGCCCTGACTGCAGCCGTCCCTGCGCTGCATTGAATTATTCATGTTAACATCCACCAAGACTCCTAGGTCTCTTACTCCTGCCGCTGCCTGCAACCCATCCTTCAGGGTGTACACATAGTTGGGGTTTCTCCACCTGGTGTAGCACCTTGCACTTGGAATTAAATGATTTAAAGTATTCAAAAGTATTTACAGTATTCAGGGACATGTAGATATTTAGACAGTTTGGGTGTTACCACAGTCCAAGCTTGAAAATATCTTGCTAAATTATAAACTACCCACTCCTGATACATAGTGTCCAACTGTAAAAGCCTACATTTTACCGCCTGTGAAAGAAATAAAGTGTGAAAAAAGACCACTGGTTCAATTATTCCTAGACCTCCCTTTATTTTCACAAGATAGGAATAGCCTCGCATAATTGGGTTTAACTGATTACCCCACAGCATCTGAAAAAATAAACTGTATAACTTGCAATAAACCTGGTATGAGGAACTGTTTAATTATCTGAATTCTATTCAATTTTGACAGTTTCCAATGCTTCCATCTTTGGATTTTAACATGCACTTTTTGTAGCGAGTTCTCCCAGTTGACTAATGGGATATTCCGTGAACCAAACACTAATCCCAATATCTTCAAGGGATCAGTTGAATGGTAATCCCTGCAGTGTGAACTGAAGGAAAGGAACCTGACCCCACCCAAAGACCTCTACTTTTACTGGGGTTGAGTCTTGCATTCGATACTAAGGAATGTGATGCTTGGTCAGCTGGTTATGATTGTTCTATGATATTTGTAATATAGAATGTGGTATGTGAGGTGTCTCACACAGACATCCTGTGCTCCTGGGTGACAACCCCCAACCAGGTTTCAGTGAAGCAGGAACCATTTAATTAACAACTTACTTCAGAGTGCCATTTTATTACCTTTCTATGATATGCCTAGGCTCTTTGAAGTGGAAATGAAATGGGACTTTATGAGCCTGCCACAGGATGGAGATCATAAACTTTATGATGTCTTAAGAGGAAGACCATTTAATATCAACTGGTGTTAAAAAGCTATATTGCACCTAAGGAGATATGGCAGAGTTGTTTAAAACATTTGATGTCCTTGGGAAAATAGGAAGCCAGCCTCAAGTTCAAAGGAAAGGGCTTGTTTAAAGACTGTCATAATTTGGGAAATTAGTTTTGCTGAAGTCACAGTGTTTAACATACCTCCTGATAGGACATACTGTTTTGTATATTTTTATATTCTGAAAGGAGGAGCTAGATGATATCATGGAAGGGTTTGTGAGAAAGACACAGTTTAAACTGAATAATGTGTCTGATCTGTGTGACATTTTCTTTTGGACTCTTAAGAAACAAGACCTAACTAAGGCACTTATAGAGGTAACACATTAGATAGAAAAGTCTAACTGTATGTTGGTAGGAGTTTATCTATAGTTTCTTTGCCTTTTTTAAGTGATTGTATGCTCTTTGATATGGTGTTCTGTGTTTACATTTACATATTCTATCCATTTTAAGTAAACCTTTCATTTTAAAGATACTGCCTGGGTCTTCCAAGTTCTTTCTTTTGC
The DNA here is from genome assembly GCA_016271365.2 of Neoceratodus forsteri. Taxonomy (NCBI): domain Eukaryota; kingdom Metazoa; phylum Chordata; order Ceratodontiformes; family Ceratodontidae; genus Neoceratodus; species Neoceratodus forsteri. Next base: position 42,278,708 of record CM057455.1, read on the forward strand.
ATGTGACGTATGGAGGGTTAAGACGGACAAAACTGTTTAGAAGCTTGATGGTGTTACCAAACTGGGAAAAGGTAAGAATATGCCTAAGGTCTTTACAGAGTTTTAAGGGTTCATTTTGGATACCTGGTTAGTTGCCCTTAGGCAAAAGATATCTGGCATCCCCCAAGAGCAGATTATCTGAGCCTGTACATTTGTGTATGCTAGCATAAGGTTCACAGTTTGAATCCCCAGAACTTGACAGTAAAGGTGATTCAGACTCACAAGCAGACAGGAGGGTTACCCTGTCTGTTAACTGTTCACAATACTGCGCTCGGAGGTTGGCACTGTGGAGGCAGAGGGCCTGACCTGCTGAGTGTGCTTTGTGACAAGGAATAATGTCTTATTTCTCTAGAAACTACCAATCTGCCGACAATCTGAAAAATAAGCATATATCATCTGCATAAGTTTGTGCATGACCAGTCATGTCACTAGTGCTCCCCACGAGTCCTTGCCATTTGGGTATCATTTAAGGTCCTAAGAAGGGGTCTAAGGTAACAATATAAAGAAGAGGGCTTAGGGGCACCCTTGCTGAACCCAGTAGTCACACGTATACTACTAGTTACCTGAAACTGTAATATAGGTCTCACTGTGGCAGAAACATCAAGCATTTCCAACCAGTCAATAAATCGTGGAAGAATACCATATGCCCTCAATATGGCAAATAAAATGAATGAGAAACCCTGTCAAAAGCTTTGGATTGATCAACCGAGATAATACAACTACTCCTCCCTGTAGGGATAGAGAATCAATGACGCCTTGGACAATCATCAAAGCATGCTGTATCTTTCAATTGGGAATACCATAGTATTAGTGTGGGGAGATAACCAAGTCAGCATACAGTTTTCATCTGTTGTTCAATAGATAGGATAATATTTTGAAATCTGAATTAAAAATTGTAATTGGTCTCCAATTTTGGATATGAGATTTGTCAACAGATTGGCAAAGGAAAATTAATAGGCCTTCTGAAAAGGAAGTGGACAAAGCCCTGCCTTGCAAGAAAACTGAAAAACAATAAGCAAACACTGTGCCAATTCCTGTGCAAAGGTTCTATAAAACACGCTTGAGAGACCATCCAACCCTGGTGATATTCCAGGTTTTAGGAAGTAATGACTGATCCTATCTCTGAGACCATAATAGGCTATCATCTCCTTTGCTTCATCAGGGAAAGTTGGTATACCAAATCCTGCAAATAGGACTGGATGGTATCCGAACTAGGAGCAGTAGATGGAACATGTGTTTTACAAACTGGTCAATGATATCATGAAGTCCTTCTATAGTATCAGTTTCAACCCAGTCATTGCTGACTAGTGAATGCAATGATGTAGCGCCTTTCCTACATTTACAAAATTCAAATGGATCTCCAACTGGAGAATGTTTAGTGCCATATTGAAGCAGAACTTGTATGGTATTAGCCCTGTTATACTGAAATAACTTCATTTCTGCTTTCAATGTTTGTATCTGAGAGGAATAATCGTGGGTAGTAGAATATGAAAGGGTAAAAAGTACTTGAGTTGTCTTCTAAGTTTTAAATAAGTCAAAAATTATTTACTTTTTGTCTACCATATCTTTGAAGCCAGCATTCAAAGTCTTTTGAGTCCTCCACCAGTCTCCAAAGTTGTCATAAAGAAAACTCACTGCAAGTCTGGCGGTATTAGATTCTTAACACTTGTATGAACTTCATGAAGTTAATATGGCTGTATTTACTTTCCACGGTTTTGATCCTCTGTAACTGAGGGGTTTCAGTAAAGGAAATAGTATCAGATGATCTGAAAATTCTATTGGGATAGTACTAAACTGTAACAGTGACGTGTTTGGAAATGAAAATATGATCAATGGTGGAAGTAAATGTACTCCTTTCTATAAGTATAGGGAGGGCCCTGAACCTAAAATTCACTACAGTCTATCAAGTGAGCTAATTCGATAGTTTTGGAAAGAGCATTTAAATCACAGTAAATCTTCCAATCTGTCCCTCTTTGCTAAGCTAGCTTAGTTTTGGTATTACAATTAAAATCTCACATAGAAATATTTTAAGTGAAGTCATTAAATAAGGTTGAATGGCATGTAACATAGCAACCCTATCAGCCTTAGTTTGAGCACTATAAACATTCATGATTCTGCAATGACTTGACTTCCAACCCCATCTAAAATTAGCTCCCTTCCGGGAATTAAATCAATTAGATTATGTAACGTAAATGAAAAGAATTAAAGAGAATACCTAACCCATCTGCACTATCCAGTCCAAAGGACCAATAGGATGGTCCCCATCACAATTCCCCTGAAAGGTTCATAACTGGTCACTGGAAAACATCCATGTTTCTTGCAGTAGGCCAAAATCTGTATGAGCAGTATGTATGTAATTAAAGGTAGCAGTTCTCTTAGTCACATTAAGTAGACTGTGGATATTGAAGGAGCACAATAAACTTAGAAGCGAATTAGATTAAGAAAGTTTTTCCTCTTGTTTTTCTTCTCCCCTCTATAGCCTACTAACTCTAGGGAGTGGGGGTACTGAACAGGCATTTGTGTGTCCGTTTCACCTTGGTCCATATCAGAATCACTCCAGTTGGTGGATAAGACAACAAAGGGATTCTCTGATTCTATCCCCTCAATCTGGGAAGGTCCAGATTTAATGTTTTGGGAGAATCTTCTTCTCAGAAGTGGAGAAGGGATAAGAGGGAGCGCCATCACTTGACTGCCTCTCAGTGGGATCTCTATAGCAAACCGGGATCAGATTGACTAGTGGAAGGGAGGTTTCTTGTTTGACAAGGAGTTCTTGCACTGTTGTTTGAACTAGACATTCCTGAGTTGGGCCTGGGGTAGTTTCATGGTGAAGAAGGGGTGGGGGATGTGGGAGTGAGGAATATCCCTATCGCTAGCTATGGCCAAATCCTGAGCCTGTTGTATCAACAATTCAGGACTCATGCATGAACCTTGTTCTTGGCAGACCAAGAAAATTCTAGGAAAGTATGATTATACTGTTTTGCACAAATCACATCTGGTGTGGTTTGTACATTGTAGGGCTATATGGCCAATTTCCACAGCTGTCACACATGCGCTTATCACAGGAACCTGAGAGATGTGTGCAGTAACCACAACGATAATAACCATGGGGCTGACCCACATAAAAACACACACACCTCTGTCTCTTCCCAAGAGAAATGCACTGGGATATGTTCTATTTCAGTGTCTGTCTGTCGCATTTCACTTTATATTTCCACCCCAGTCCAGAACCTCTGGAGTCAGATTATGGCTTCTGAAGGGAGAGAACGTTACATTTCTGTGACAACCAGTAAGTGATATCTCCACATGGACCCCTCATTCCTAAACATCACAGTGATGAATTTTGTAAGTGGTTTTGATAAAGGAATAACAAAAAGGGGTCCATATGGGGAGTACTTCACCTGGTTGTAACGTTCCCAAAACATGTCTAAGGTATATGGTATGAAAACTAACATCAAAGTTGTCCTTGCCTAAAATATTAATAAAAGTAAAACTTTATTAGGGAAACATGAAGTAAGTCATTCAACAGTTTTCCTATAGTGTCTATCAGGCCAAATCTCCAGTCCACCTTTGTAATGCATGTGCACAGCATCCTTCGAGAGGCAGCCTCCTTCTTGGTTTTTGTAAATAGCTCAGAAAGCAAAGGTTTGGTCGGAGGGTGGGACCTGACTGTCTTCATCATTTGGCTGAGGTAGGTCCTCCAGTTTAGCAGCAAGAACTGGGTCCGACTTTAGTTTCCTTGGAGTAGGGCTACCAGCAACTGCTGTCATCATATCTGACATCTCAGACTGTGAGACTGATAGAAGCATTCCTTCGGCTGTCCACTATGTCCGAGTGGGCTCTCAGTGCTGTGGAAGTAGGGCACCAATCCAGTGAAGCTTGGCGTAACCAACAGTCTGACCCCAATCAGGGTCAGGCAACCCAGCCCCACTGGTTACTTTCTTCCAACCTGCTTCAGGTAAAGTTTTCTGCAACAACCATGCCTCTACAGGAGGAGGGAGAGGCTGAACCACAAAAGCTTCCTGGATGGCAACAGCAGTAGTTTTAGCAGCCACACACTGTGAATGCTGCAAGGTAGCTTTCAAGTCCTGTTTGGAAAAATGCCGGAATTTCTTCTGCAACTCTATGTCTTTTGCCAGAGTTATTGCAGTCTGTTTCCTTTGCTGTCATCCCACATACTGGACTTTGTATCCTGATTTCTTGCTAGAAAAGAAAACACTGTACTGCCCCTTGTGCAGTGCCATTTGTGTGGTACTGAATTTGACCATCAGGTAGCTCCATCAGCCTAGTAATCTGATCATTCAAAGCATGTCGGAAAACAAACCTGCCATTTTAGACAGGTGTGGGTGCAGAAAGTGGTAAAGCATGCAGTTCAGCAATGTCAGGAGAGAGTGGTCCAGACAAAGTGTCAGCATATAACACAGATTCTGACTCCTCTGTATTCGATGGCTTTGGACACTCACTATCCTTAGCGCTTCTCTGCCAGACAGTTCACCCAAATTCAGTAACAGTGTAGAATTTGCAAGAAAAATGTGTGACTCACCCTGCTCAGCAGTACAGTTCAGTTTACTGCATCACACACCTCGTGGTCTCGATTGACAGTGCTGTCAGCATCACTGACAGCGCCTTCCTTCTTTGACAACTGAGTGAGATGCTCCTTCAACTTCTCCTGGAGCAATACATGCCATTCAGTGTCTCTTTCTGTTTGTTCTAACAGTGCTTCCTTTTCAGTCTGGGGATGAGTAATTCCAATAACATTCTTCAAAATAGTAGGTTGGCTAATATCTTCCATAGAGATATAAATTTCTGGTCCTGATTCTTCATGACCACTTTCCTCACCATCAAGTCTAGTGGCAACCTCTAAGCAAGGAGGGGCAGGGGAGGAGGTTTGCTCCCTACCTCTGAGACATCCATGTCCGCCATGATCTCAGGCAGAGCGGCCATCTTGGAATGGCCAGCAATTCCCCACAGGTGAGCAGAGAATTTCCCAGGTGTCCTGGCCAAATTTCCCATTCATTAGAAATACCACAAACAGCTTTATCTGGTTCAGTCTCACTTGGCATTCATCTGTGTGTGACTGTGAAGGGGAGAGGCAGCTGCAAAGCAGGGTGCTAGCTGCACACTCAAGCAGACTTGATAGACCGTGTGGCCTGTATCTGCTGGCAAGTAAGTAAGTAATCTTCTCAACAGCCATACCTAAAAGGGAGAGTTGGAGATAGGTTGGTAATTCATCATGATGTCAGGTCTAGAGATGTTTTTTCAGAAGGGCAGGGTATTAAATAAGCTCTGAAAATTGATTAGCACAAACTGCTAATCAACTGTGAAAATGTATAGCACATGCCTCAATTTGATTAGTAAAACTAAAAATGCTGAAATGTGTGTATAATAATTAAATATATCAATTTATATGTTTTAAATACTGTAACCAAAATAAAATCTTTCATTTAAATCAATTCTGTCTTTGCTTCATGTGTTTCAGTACCCCCAGCACTGACACACACACACACAGTTATCTCAGTATCACACCCTCCCACCCTTGTTCCCTTTGCCAGAACTACTAAAACCATCCTCCCACCAATGTCAATGCCTAACCACCCTCCTCACCCGTATGTACCCTTTGTCAGAATACCTATCAAAACCCCACCCATCTCAGCCTCCTCAGACAAGCCCCTTTGTCAAAACTAAAGATATAAGAGTCACCGCCACAACACTCCCCCACCATGCCTCTCAACCTTTCTGCACTGAAATGAGGGACATGAACACTCAAAATAAGGAACAGTGACCATCACAGAGGGACACATCAACATGCAGATACAAGATAACACTTGCAGAGATAGATAAATCACACTAACAACAAAATGTAATCATTTAAAATAAATGTAATTAAAAATAAGGACAATAAGCCCTGTAGCAGGAGTTAAAGCAGAAAGGCTCTAGAGAGCAATGGCAAATAGATAGTAAACACAGTACTGGCAGAGGGCATTCTTTCTGTAATTTATTTAAAGTTAAAATCAAGCTCAGTGGTCTCTATGGTACCCCTACTCTCCTTCACTGGTGCAGTGTAACAAGCCATTGCTCAAGAGCCATTCTGCTAACTCCTACTGCCGAGCTTACTGCCCTTATTTTTAAGCACATGTTAAATGTATTTGAAATTGCATTTTGTTGTTAGTGTGTTTATCTCATGTAGTGCTATCAGCTTCTTGGATAGACTGTTTCTGTAGAGTGGGCTGCCCTGTTTGATTAGCACCGCACTCTCCTGGTTATGCACTCACTGGAACTGTTCTAAGTTGGTTTTTGGGTTTTTACATACCTGGTGATCTAGTGGCTGATTCCGATGGCACTGGTGGTCCGTTCCACACCTGTCCACTCGCTTGCTCATTCAGCCCTCCATCTCATCTTACTACGACATGGACAAAATGGTATGCCTCACCGCACATTTGCCAACTACTTCCTCATGTTCTGAAAGGCACTATGCAGGACCGCATGTTAAAACAGAGGCAGGGAAAACTCAGAAAAACGGATCAAGCTTTTTTGTGATCCAGGCTCAATTTGACTAACACAACCAGCTGGTTTGCATTACAAACTGCGATGTGATACCAGCTATTTAAAATCCTGAAGGGTCTCACCAGTGCTTTTTCAAGGAATCTGGGAATACCCTTCCGACAAAGAGCACTAGGACAATCAAGGCAAACACTGGGCCAACGAGTCAACGATCCCATCAAGAACTGCATTGGCACCAGGTCCAGTTCACAATATGTGTGCGTTAGGTTGGAAGCAACCTCAATGACCTTGGCCACCTCCACTGGTTTAAACTTACTTCATATGGACAGAGTACCCTGCAGTGTCCTAGGCGACTGCTGTAGGACATACTCTAGCTCGCTGGTGGGATTCCCGCTAGATAGAGGACACCCTGTCAGACAAGAACCAAGCAAACTCTTAGAAACATAAAACATTGAATTTGATGGCAGATAAGGACTGCTTGGCCCACCTAGTCTGCCCATTTCCCTACCTAATGGGAAGCTGCAGATCCTAGTTAACCAACAGCCTACTTCCTCCTACCCCCACTAGAATTGCCTTATGTCTCTCCCATGCATGCTTGAATTACCCACTGTTTTTAACTCGACGACCTCCTCAGGAAGGCCATTCCATACATCTACAACCCTCTCTGTGAAGAAATGCCTCACATTACCTCTGAGCAGCCCCATCTTCAAATTGTGTCCCCTTGTTCTTGCACATCTCTTTTCTGAAAGATGCTACCCTCTTGGACTTTGTTGACCCTTGAGGTATTTGAAAGTTTCTATCATGTTCCCCTCTCCATCCTTTCCTCAGGCTATACATCTTAAGCTCCTTTAGTCTTTCTTCATATGTCTTCTGGTGCAGACCCTGCACCATTTTGGCTCCCTCCTCTGGGCAGCTTCCACTCTGTCTATGTCTTTGCAGAGAGGGTTTCAGAACTGTACACAGTACTCCAGATGTGGTCTTACCAGCTGTCTGTACAGAGGGCTAACAACCTCCTGTTTTCTACTGGTGATGCCTCTCCCTATGCATCCCAGTATCCCCCAGCCCTCCTTACTGCCTTCTCACATTGCTGGACCAATTTTAGGTCATCTGATATGACTACCCCAGGTCCGTTTCCATTTTGGTCAGTATATCACCCTCATTGTGTACTCTTCCCTAGGTTTTTGTTTCCAGGTGCATTTGTAACCCCTAGGTGGCATTTATCCCAAGGGCTACTACCCCTGCCTGCCTGGCTAGTTGCAGGTTTAGAGACCTGGGTACTGAACGGGTGCCTCCACCAAGAGGTCAGGGTTGTTACTGGTCAAGCTAACCTGGGTACAGCCCTCCGGGACACTGTAACTCCCTTCTTCCCTTCTAGTGGCCTGAACAATGCACAATAATCATTCTCACAATGACCCTTATTCATCAGGCAATTACCCACACTGTTTGCACTTACCACCAGGGCTGGTTCCTCTAGCTCGACCCTGGAGACCCCCAGTAAAACAAGGTTAAGCACAGCAAACAGCAACAGTACAGTACTTTTGGCACAAATTGAAGCACAGTCAGGTTAAATGCAAAAAGAGTTAGATCTAGTTATTTGGGGACTTGAACAAGGGAGGGACATAATCAGGTTGATTTGCTTAAAGGCTATATCAATCAGACAGTTATGCATGCACTTCAGAGTCCCTACACAGTTACACACTCTGGTTACCCAGGTGGGGAAAAGTTGGGCTAGCCAGGAAGACGTTGCCCGGGTAGGCCGGCATTGCAGCTGGTTGGGGGCCCTGTGATGGAAGAAAGCAACATGCACAACACACGATATTTGTAATCCAGAGCCGGAGAGCTCAGTTCATGAAGGAAAATGCAATCAGACAATCAGATGACAACACTTTAGATTTAGCTGTTGCTGCAGGGAGCTACCCTGATGTTTACTCACAAAACCCGATGCAGGACACAGGCAGGATGAAATTGAGACTGCAGGTTGTTGAGCTGGAGTGCCAGGAGAAGCAGGCCCACACGGTCACAGGCATCATTCCTGTTCAAAGCGCTGAGCAGGGGCTGATCCCCAGGCAGGTCTCTCGTCGATGGCTTTTCTGTGCAATGGATAGTCAGACTGGGCCAGTGTGCAAGGCTCAGGTGAATGGTGGATGAATTCAGATTCAGTCCGTTGCAGCTGGATGTAGCCTCCAGCGAGCAGAACACAGTTCAACACACAGTGGGGAACCAAATCACGACCCACTAACAGCACACAGCACATTTACATGTAAGAAATTCCACTATACCAGGCAGATTGCTATCCAGTCGCAATTACAGAGTCTCTTCACAAACCGGGAGTTAAGAGGTGGCTGGAAACCCTGACAGGCAAATCACATTCAGTAAATCTTTGATCTTCTTCAGGTTAAAGCCTGGTCATGGTCCAGTGGCTTAAATCGTTCTCACAACTTGATTCAGTCTGAATAAACTCTATTTTCCCTCTCAGGGACAGCAGTCAGATAGGCAGGCCAAAACTCAGCCCTTTCACAATTCTCCCATGCAATCTACTCAGGGGCTCTTGCTTGAATCACTCAAGCTGTTACCTCTTCACTTCCCAACTCAGATCTAACTGAAACTGCAAGCAGTCTGGGACTTTCCCAAGATCCAAAAGTTCGGTTGGCTTGATCTGTCTGTCAGTCACAACAAGGGCTCCCCTCCAGATTCTTTTAGGTGCCAAAAGCCCAAAACTACAATTCTTACAAGTTTTGGCCCTGCCAAGCCCTCTAGGCAGGCTCCATTTTAGAGTCCCAAATGTACTGATTGACCCATTCTGACAGTCCCAGGCCAAGATGGTGGAGAAGACAGAACAGTCCTTGCTGCAAAGAAAACAGGTTAGAACAAACTGCAATATTATTATCACTCCAATAGATATCAGCAAATAAGCACATCTTATAACAGAGCTCCTCTGCGCAAACAGTGATGGCAGAATGGAGCAATTATCTGAGAGCAGGCGGGACTCGAGCATAGAAACACTCAGCCCCCACCAGATTAATTATAACTGCAATCCAGGCAGCTCTTAAAGAGACAGTACACAGAGGCTATACAGACACTGTCTGGCAATACATTTAAACTGCTAAACGCAAGACACCAGCCTGGCAGTGAGCATTTAGGCAAGCTCAAGGAAGACTTTTGTGAACCCCATTTGTGCGGGTTACGCCTTCCCTGCCTGGAGAAAACTTAGCCCATGTCAAGTCTATACCATCACAATATCAAAATGCGATATACACAAGACATATATATCATTAGCTTGTTACATTACTATACATTTCAATATACTTCACATTACTACATCCATATTGACAATACTTATGCATGTTTCATACAAGTAATACTGATTCATTTAATAACTTCTTGTACATTTAACAATGTAAGAGGGGCCCTTACCTATCAGCTAACTTGGGGCTGGATGGGGCAGGGGCACCATGGTGAGAGGGAAGAACAAGTAATCTGGAGTTGGCGTCAATCTCAATTTGGGCAGTGAGCTTGGCGAAACATAAACCCCTTTATGAACCACACTGAGAGGCAAATCCACTGGCCTCCCAGGGAATCATAACTAAAGCACAGCACTGGCTTGACAGCTCGGCCAGTCTTTCTGGGGAGCAGCCACAGTCTCTGTACTTTCAGCACTAACTTTGGAGCTTCGTCACTTGTGAGCTAACTCATTGCATAAAACATGTATTCTCACTGCACTGGAATAAGACAGTAATGCGACACAACAAGGTGTGGGTTATGGCCTTATTAGACCATGCCCCAGCTACATTATGAGGCCGCGGCACTTGCACCATGTGCCTTTAGCACTGGGAAGTACTCATATCAGGCCATAACCCACACCTCAGAGCATCTTACTGCTCTTATAAAATGTGCCCCCAGTAAAGATTTCAATTTAAGAAATGGATACACAAAGTGTGTGTAAAAAATAGTAAAGAAAATATGCTCAGTAGCAATGACAAAAAGTAGTTTCTGTCACTGTATTTGAGTGGAGCTTAATTTCCTATACAAGGTTGATATCTGTGTGTGTCTGCGTTGTCAGCTACCCAGACACCTGATTCTGCCATACGTTTTAAAGACACACTTATTTTAAAAGCGATCTAGTTGATCCTACCATTTACAGAAGGGAGTTTCAGTTTCAACAGCCTAATATACAGGGTGACCAAGTGCAGTCAGTACCGTAACATGATGTTCTATGAGACATTTCAAGCACAGTCTTGTGTGTTGAAACAGTGAGAAATAGGTGTATTTTCCTCAGGTTTACTTGTTTTTACTTTAAAGAAGCTGCTGACAGTTGAACACTGAGAGTGATGGAGTCCACGGTTCAAAGTATGTGCAAGCCAGAGCAAATGTTGCTATGGTAACACATGGACATGCTGGTGTTTAGCTTCCTCTCGTGTTTCTACTGTTGGCAGCTTCAGCTGAAGAAAACAGAGGAAAAGGTTAGAAATATAAACATAGTCCACACTGTACTGTTTAAGAAGTCTGCATTGTAATTTATTTTAAAGGGTACGTATAAGAAGGCCCGCAGTGTTCAGAATTAAAATGGCAGGGAGTAAAAGGATGACCAGAGAAACAGCAGCTGGGAAAATAAAAACAAAAGTAGGGGCATATTAGTTTTAAATGGTGTTTCTGAAAAAGTTATGTTGCTTGTAATTTTGAGGATTGTAACCTTTGCAGTTGATGGATCTAGTGAGCCAACCACTCGAGACTGACTTCCGTTTTGTGGTCCTTTTACACCATGCAGTCAGTTTTCTGAGCGCGTTGGCTTTACAGTATGATTTTCCTGAATGGAGCACAGGTGGGACACTGATACCTCAGGTTATGGGGCTTTCCCTGTGGTTTGTAGTGCCAGCTGGCAAGTTATGGCTGATAGGAACACAGCTAGAACGGCCCTTATCCGATCAGATTTGAGGAAATTCTTTGCCCATTTTATAAATCCATTTATACCACTGTGGTGATATAATCAACCCACAAAAGGCACAAAACACAGCCCTGTTGTATAAATCAGATACGTAATGACCAGTGGCGGAATACATAGTATACAGTATGTGACTATGTGGAGAGTGACCTCGGTTACCATCATTCATGGCTCTGCTACGCTTCACCACTCATGAGGATATCCGAGGTCACTCATTCACATATATAGTGTGGCCATGATGTATCGCTATACATGTCTGTTCCGACATTGCAAAGTAGTGAAGCTGACCATGAAACATAGAAACATAGAATTTGACGGCAGATAAGGACGGCTTGGCCCACCCAGTCTGCCCATTTCCTACCTGATTGATAAGCTGCAGGTCCTAGTTAACCCAGCAGCCTACTTCTTCCTACCCCCACCCCTAGAATGCTTGAATTCCACCACTGTTTTGACTCCACAACCTCCTCTGGAAGGCCGTTCCATACATCCACAACCCTCTGTGAAAAATACTTCCTTAAATTACCTCTGAGCCGCCCCCTTCTATCTTCAAATTGTGCCCCTTGTTCTTGCACACCTCTTTTTCGAAAGATGCTACCCTCTTGGACGTTGTTGATTCCTTGAGGTACTTGAAAGTTTCTATCATGTCTCCCTCTCCTCCTTTCCTCGAGGCTATACATATTAGCTCCTTAAGTCTCTCTTCATATGTCTTCGGTGCAGACCCTGCACCATTTTAGTTGCCCTCCTCTGGACAGCTTCCATCCTGTCTATGTCTTTATGGAGATTAGGTCCAGAACTGCACGAGTACTCCAGATGGGGTCTCACAAGCTGTCTGTACAGAGGAATAATAACTTCCTGTTTTCTACTGGTGATGCCTCTTCCTATGCATCCCAGTATCCCCAACCCTCCTTGCTGCCCTCTCACATTGCTTTCCCACCTTAGGTCATCTGATATGACTACCCCAGGTCCCTTTCCATTTTGTTGTTGTTAGTATCTCACCCCCATTGTGTACTCTTCCCTGGGTTTTGTTTCCCAGGTGCATACCTTGCACTTCTTAGCATTGAATCTAAGCTGCCATACATTTGACCATTCCTCTAACCTTGTCAAGTCCCTTCTCATCCTTTCCACTCCACCTTGTGCATCAACTCTGTTGCAGATCTTTGTGTCATCTGCAAAGAGACATACTTTCCTTCCAGTCCCTCTGCAATGTGACATAAAGACATTGAGAGGACCGGTCCTAATACTGAACCCTCAGGTACCCCACTACTAACCCCCTTTTTCAGAGTGGACTCCATTATTATTACCTCTGTGTCCTATTCTCCAGCCAATTCTTTACCCAGGCTGTCATCTTGGGATCCACTCCCAGGCTGGCTAACTTGTATATTAATCTTTTGTGTGGGACTGTGTCAAATGCCTTGCTAAAGTCAAGGTAGGCCATGTCCACAGCCCTCCTGATCAACTACTTTGGTCACCCAGTCAAAGAAATCTATCAGATTTGTCTGGCATGACCTTCCGCTGTGAATCCATGCTGCCTTGGGTCCCGCTCCTCTGGCCTCTAGATACTCAACAATTCTTTCCTTCAGAAGTGATTCCATCATTTTCCCTACCACTGAGGTTAAACTAACAGGTCTGTAGTTTCCTGCTTCTGCCTTGCTCCCACTTTTGTGAAGGGAATTACATCTGCCCTCCTCCAGTCCTCGGTACCACCCCATCCTCCCATGATTTGTTAAAGAGGGTAGTCAGTGGTGTCACTAGTTCTACCCTTAGTTCTTTAGAATTCTGGGATGAATCCCATCAGGCCCCATTGCTCTGTCCACCTTCAGTTTTAAGAGTTCTTTCAGAACCCTTTCTTCTGTAAATGGGCTGGTATCAACTTCTGTATCCAGAGTGTTTCTACTGTTTGTTTAGGTACTTCCCCTCTTCCTTTGTAAATACTGAGCAAAAATATTTGTTTAGTATCTCTGCCTTTCACAGTCACCCTCTGCCCACCCTCCTCCCTTTACTAAGCCTCACTATCCCTCCTTGGTCTTACTTCGTTCCCTGATGTACCTATAAAAGGTTTTATCCCTTCTTAACTGAGTTGGCTATCTTTTCCTCGGTTTGGGCCTTTGCTGTTCTGACTGCCTTCCCAGCTTCTTTTGCTTTAACTGTTACAGTTCTCTGTCCTGTTTCTTCTGTGATTCCTTGTACTTCCTGAATGCTTTCATTTTCTCTTGAACCTTCACTGCCACTTCCTTTGAGAACCATAGTGGTTTCTTACCTCGTTTGTTTTGTTTATTTGCTTTACACAAGGCTTGTTACCTCTGTGATGGCAGTTTTATTATTCCCCATTGTTCTTCCACCCTCCTTCCTGCCCTTTTGCTAGTGCATTCCTTAGGCACTCACCCATTTTGACAAAGTCAGCCCTCCTAAAATCCAGTACCTTTGTCTTTGTATGGCTTGACTCTATTGCTGTGTTTATTGTGAACCATACTGTTCGATGGTCGCTAGTTCCCAGATGGCTACCCACTTCTACATCTGTGATCCTCCTCATCTCCATTTGAGAGAACCAGGTCTAAGATTGTTCCCTCTCGAGTGGGCTCCAATACTAGTTGTCTAAGGCATGCCCCTGTAGGGCATCTAGAATAACCCACTCTTAGAAGTGGCTGCTGCAACTGCACTCCAGTTAACATCTGGCATATTCAGATCACCCATCAGCAATATCTCCCTTTTCTGCCATACTAAGTATACTTTCTATCATTTCCTTGTCCATTTCCTCCCCTGAGAAGGGGTCTGTATCTAACCCCTGTGCGGATTGTGGTGTCATTGCCGGTCTCAAATTTACCCACAGTGCTTCTTCTCCTCCCTGTTTACCCTTTTGTTCTGTTGCTTTGATTCCTTCCCTTATGTAAAGAGCTACTCCTCCTCCTCTTACTCCCTCCTGTCCCTCCTGTAGATAGTGTATCCTGGTATGTTTACATCCAGTCATGGTTTTGTGTACCATGTTTCTGTGACTGCCACGATATCCAGATGTTCCTCCTCCATCAAGGCCACTAATTCAGGAAGCTTGTTACTCAGACTACGGGCATTGGTACTCATTGCTCTCCATTTTTTATGAGTTGATCTGAAGTCACACTGCTGCTGGATATCTGCTACGACAGGATATATAGTGACAGCATGATTGACTTACTTACAGCTGTATGTTATTTTGTTGCTGTGTTTGTTGTAAATTGGTAAATAGCTTTAATAAACAGAAATTTTTAAAAAGCGGGTATCATTTTTAAATTTGTTGAGCGATAAGGACAAATAGCCTATTTAGCGTGTGACAAACAAATGAACCCACCAATTCAGTCATCTATCATGTCCACTTTTAGTTCAGCCCGTGTCTACTATAAAAGTGACCAGTTTCTTTAAAATTCTTCTTGGCTTCCTCATTCCTATCATTCTAGCAACATCACTGTCTACTCATATAATTTATTTTAAAAGATTTGCCAAGAATGACATACAGAGCTGGTTATCAGTTCATTTCCAGATGCATCCCGGCAGATTCCATACTCACTGCTTGTCCAGCACAAGACAGACTTCTTCACAATTCCTCCTAACACAATTCCTCCTAACCTGCTCTCAACCACAGTTGGAAAAATCCCATATAGACTCAGTATCTAGCGGTCTACTTACTGCTGGGAATGTCTCCAAAATGATCCTTCTGCTCTGCAGTCTCTTTCCCATCAACACCACCATGTGGGACTTCCTCATTCCTTTCAAACAGCGACAGCAGCTGCTCCTTTGGGATGTTGTAGCCTGAACATTAGAAAGAGCAGAAACTGAATAATATGAAGCAATTTATAGCTACAGTGCATAACAGTAAAAACTTCAGGAATCCATGAATTGTACCAATATCTCCTCATGCTTGAAAATGAATATATCATGGTCCATAACCACAGCGGTATTCCATCACTGATTATAGGTAACAACTGTTCGCCTCTGAAGCAAAGTTAATACTTTGCAAACATGCATATTCCTGATTCTGGATTCTCCCTTACACATACCTCTATATACCCTTCTGTCTTCATACCTTGCTTATTCCTGCCACCTTGTTCTCAGTTACCTATGCTTACACACCCTGTTCTCCATAGTTTCTCATATTTCTGCACCCTGTTCTTCTCATCATACTTATATGTTCTTGCAGCCCCTCTTTCTCCATACTACAAATTCCTGTACTCTGCTTTCTTCATAGTCACATACTTCCATCCCAGATCGCTCCATACTTAGTTATACCTGCATCCTCTGTTCTCGTTATACTTATATATTCCTACACTCCCACCCCACCCCCTTCATTATAAAATGAGAAAAATACAAGCTGGAACCGTGGTGCAGAGGTAAAAGTGCCTTCCTTGCACATTACCTCTAACCACGCCAGCAACCATGTCTGGCCTCACCCGTGGAACCATGACAGGGTGTTGCGTGCCATTCTTTTCCTCTCCTACCTCTGGCGCCATGACCAAGGCCACTGATTTACGGTGATTAAAACATTGAAATTCCATTTTCAATACTTCAGATTCGGAATTGCACCGTGATTTTTATTCTAATTTCGGATTTTACGGATTCTGCTGTCATTCTTTTAGTATGTGTATAAATAATCAGAATAAAAGAAGGCTAATATACAGAGCATTAAATAAAGCAAATTGAAAATAGTTCAGGAAGCAATTATAAAAAAAATACAAGTTTTGTAGAATTACTGATCTAATATAAAATGGCAGATTCCATGAAATCTTTGTTTTACGGTGTTCAGGCAGCCCTAATTCCTGAATTTTACCAGGTTTTCGGTAAAACCGAAAAACAGTGGCCTTGCTCATGACCTCTCACTAAAGTTACCAATAGTCCCTATTTTCCCAGGACAATCCCTATTTTAGGCAGCATGTGTCAGTGTCCCCACAAGTTTTGCAAAATGTCACTTTTGTCCTGGTTTTTGCCAGTTTTAGCCCCTCTTTTTTTTTTTTTTTTGTTGACTGCTAATCCATGCATGACAGTTATTTCAGCACCACTGTGGCACTGCTCAGACTGGACAGCAGTTTGCAACTTCACCCTCGCCTATGTTGCACTGCAAGCACGTCAGTGGAGAACAGTAAAGCATGTTCCTTTCTGTTAGGGTGTACTGGGTAGTAGTGCAAACAAGCACATGTGGACGTCTGCCTGCCAGCAGCTGAGAGTGACTCCAGACAGAGAAGAGACCAGCAGCAGTGAAATATGGTACCTGAACCTCATCAGCTGCAGCAGAATGATGTATTGTTTAATCTGCATGTTTGCTACTGTGTTACTGTTGGGTGGGATGGCTGGAGCAAGTCACAAAATGTAATTGATTATGTGCAGCATTGTCTGCGTAGTGCCCGTGGGAGAGAAATGGTGGTGGGGGGTCATGGTCAGGAAGAACTGTCCCAGTTTTAGGCCTTGGAAAGTTGGTAGCTTTACCTCTCCACGGGCCAGCACCAGCACCTCTGCCAATGCTCCAGCTCGAGACAGTCCAGAAATCTCACCTTCAGACAGCTACGTTTGTGCACTCTGAAGCTCCTGTTCCTCCTGTTACTGTTATCTGGCAATATTCACCCAACCCAGGCCCAAAATCCACAAGTTCAACCAACCAAGTGAAACATTTAGGGGCACTCTCCTGGCAACTCTTAACATCTGCAGCCTACTTGCAAAACTTGATGCTCTGCAAATCTTTTCTAAACAACACAACCCTGATATCCTCCACGGTCGTTAAACCTGGCTCACACCAAAATCCCTCACATGGCAATTGCCCTGCCAGGCTACAATGTTTTCAGGCTTGACAGAAAACTAAAAGAGGAGGGAGCTGTGCAATATACCTCAAAAGACACTCTTAGGTCACCCCTAACTACCCCGTCAGAATGATGTGCGAGTTTTACCATCAAAATCCTACTAAGGGCCCACAACAAAGCCCTCACAGTTGTTTCAGTGTACATCCCTCCAAAAGAGCAAAAGAAGGGTCTCAGTGCTGTCCTGGACTTCATCTGAACCCAACTTCCATGCTCTGAGTCAGTCCTGATGGTGACTAACATCAGCTGGCTTGTACTTGACTCTGAGGGCCTCAAGGACATCATCTCTACAACAAACCTGGCCCAGCTGGTTGACTCCCCAACCAGACACAACTACAAAACAGGCACAAGTACCCTCCTGAATTATATACTAACCAGCCATGCAGTTCGCATCTCTAACATCTCCGTCCTCCCTGATACACTTAGTGACCACTCCCTGTCATCTGTGAGTGGAAAAACAAAGGCTCTCCCCGAAAGATATCACTAGCAGAGTCCTTCCCCAGGCCAGTTTAAACTCCTCAAATTACTCCTCAGTCAGCAAGATTGGACTCCTATTGACAGAGCGACGGATGTCTACTTAGCCTGGACTACTTCATCAACGCCTTAACGCTGCCTGTGATTCCAAGCCCCTTCAAAAGTGCAAAGTCAAAGGCCTTTGCAACCCATGTGTAACCCCTAGGTGGCACTATCCCAAGGGCTACTACCCCTGCCTGCCTAACTACTAACAGGTTGAGGGGCCTAGGTCTAATGGCGAGTGCCTCCACCCAGAGGTCAGGGTTTGCAATAGTTAACTAACTTGGTCACAGCCCTCTGGGACACTGCACTCTTTCTTCCCACTAGTGGCCCACACAATGTATCAGAATTACCTTCACAGTATACACTTAACCCCAGGGCTGGTTCGGTCAGCGTGACTCTGGGGACTCCCTGTAAAACAAGATGATACAGTGCAAAACCACAGTACAATACTTTAACATAGCAATACCTCCAGGTAGTGTAACTTTGCTGAAACAAACAGATCTGATTTATTTAGGTTGATATAACAAGGACAGGGGAATCAGGTTAATTAGTTTAAGCGCATTAATAATCACAGTACTGTGCACATATTTCAGAATCCCAAATGTCCCAAATGTCACTCTTATTGGGTACCCAGGCAATAACAGGCTAGCCTATTTGTGCAGCTGGTTGCGGCCCTGAAGATGGAAAATGCATGCACAATACCCATATTGTAATCGGGCCGGCTGGCTCAGTTCGTGAAGAAGAAAACAAACAATTAGATGACACACTTGCAATTCGATAAACCGATGGCAGGGAGCTACCCTGCTTGCACTCACAGCCCAATACTGAAAAGTGAATGGGAGTAGGTTGTCCTGGATTTCAGGAGGAGCAGACCATGGGCAAGGTCCTTACGATTGACCCCACTGCAGTTCAGAGCAAATGGAGGTAGCCCGTTTAAACTGGGGTTTACTTCCAGCTTCATGCACTCAATTCACTGTACAGGATTTGAAATGTGATTCCCCACAAGCACTACACATTTATATGTAAAGGAAAGTACTATACCAGGCAGGCTGCTTCTCAATCCTGATCACAATTACTGCACAATACCCAGGAGAACACACAACAGATTTAGTTCCTGACAGACCAAGCGCGATTCAGCAATTTCTCCAGTCTTCTACAGGGTGAGCCTGGTTTCTACTCTTCCGATCTCCTTGATTCTCTCTACAGGTCAGATTCAGTCCAACAGGCGCTTGCACAAGCTGCAGACCAAACTTAGGGCCTTACACGATTTTACCCGCTGCTAAACTACACAATCAAGAAGCATCGGCCTCGCTCCTTCATTGCCACAACTGAACTGAAACTCCAGTAGACAAAACCGGGCACTTCCTTTGAGTTTCTCCCAGTTCTTGGTTGGTTTGGCTGTCACTCACAATAAACTCCCCTGTTGGTGGAAAAGGCGCTGAGGTCAAACTACATTTCCCAGAGTCACTGCCCATACAATCCTCTTGTGGCTTAAGAGTCCAAGTTCTGATTTGCCAGCAGCAGGCTCCACTTTAAAAGATCTCCCACGCTGATTGGTCCAGTTCAGCAGTTCAAAACTAGAATGGAGGGCTAGGCAAAACAATTCAAACTACAAAGGAAAGAAGTTAGACAGACTGTATTTTCATTATTACTCTACATGATTTCTGGCAAACAGTTACATCTTTCAGATAGGCTCCCTTTGCACTCTTAGCGACTGCAAAAACGGAGGCGAATTGGCGGCAACGAGTGGGACTCAAGCAGAGAAACACACAGTCCCCATATAACTAATTATGTCTGCAAGCAGACAGCTCATAAAGAGACAGTACCAAAGGCTCTAAAGCACTCACAGATAAATGGCTTAAACGCTAAACACCATTCAGGCTCACAGCTTTCAAGCAAGCTCCTGGAAGATTTTTGGGAACCCCATTTGCAGGGGTTACACCCTCTCGCCTGAAAAAGCTTGGCGTCCGTCAAGCAAGTACCCATAAGTTTCAATTGCAACCATATACATTTGCATCAGGATCACATTAGGCTCATACATGTAATCATCAGTCAATATATCACTTTACCAGAAACACATTCCTGAAACTTTGCAGTACATCACTCTTTACACAGTATTACACACACATTGTACCATAACTCGGTTATTATCTCTTGTACATGAAACCTGAAGAGAGGCCTTCCTATCAGCTACCTTGGGGCTGGATGGGGCAGGGGCACCATACCTAGAGGGCAAACAAGTAACTTGGAGTTAGCACTGATGGTCAGTTTGGGCAATAAGCTCGGGACACATACACTTCTTTATGGACAACATTGAGAGGCAAGTCCACAGGCCTCCCAGGGGAATCATAAGTGACGTGCATCACAGGCTTTACAGCTCGACCTGTCTTCTAGGGGAACAGTTACAGTCTCTGCACTCTGAGTCTCACTTTCAGCATTGTCCTCACTTGTCAGGGAGTCTCCATGGGGGTAGAGAGGCTAGAACTTGGGGCACTTTCAGCTCCAGGAGTTACAATCTCGAGCCCACAACACTGGGCTCACATGGAGAGCTTTGACACTGCCACTGAATCATCAGGGCACTCAAAATACTCTTCTTGTTCTGGTGTATCACCAGTCTGTTCCAGTCCATCATTTTCCTCCACTGAAAGCTCAAACAGTTCAACCATACACAATGATTCCATTTCATCTGACTTGATACTTTGCATGTCACTTCCTGGGAGCATTGGCTCCAGGGATGAAGTGGGGGCTTAGACAGTCCAGAAGGCCCAGTTTCATCTCCAGTATTGACTAGGGATTGCCCCAAAACAATTGACTCAGTTTGTAAGAAGGGTAGTATTCAAAGTCACACTCACTTTCTTCTGATATGGACTGACAGTCATGCTCAGCTGGGACGTGTGGAGGGGAACACTTTAACCCAGCTTCTGTAGGTGCAGACTTTCTTGATTTTTTCTTAGCAGCAGCTCTAGTCACTGGTCCAGAGGGGCATCTTCTGGGGCTCAGACTCAATCAAGATTTGTCCAATGGGCAGTAAATGATTTCTATGCATTGTTTCCACATCTTTTGAATTATTCTCAGGCCTTACTTTGTACACTGGCAGATCATCTGGTTTGCCCACTACAATGTGAGGGAGATGGTGCCATCTGTCAGCAATCTTTTGTTTGCCATGCAGTCCCAGATTTCTTATCAATACCCAATCTCCTCCTGGAGTTCCTGTGCTTTCACCTTTTATCATACCTTTCTTTGTTGGCCAGATTTCCTTTGGCAGCCATGGTTTGAGCTAGTTGGTACACATGATTTAGCAGGGCCTTTAACTTTTGCACATACTATAAATAGTTGTCAGCTTGAACCCCATCAGAGAGACCTCAAACACATCTACCGGCAGTCGAGCTTTCTTCCAAACATCAGGCGGTAGGGGAGAACCCATGGCATCACTTTTGGTGCAGTTATAGCATGTACCAGGTGCTAATTTGTTGGCTCCATCTAGGCTTGTCCTTTGGGTGCAGGGTGCCTAGCATATCTAGCAAAGTGCGTGAAACGTTCAGGCTGTGGGTCTCCCTGGGGTGGTAAGGGTGGTTCTGGACTTTCGTGACTCCCCACAGAGAAAGCATCTCTTTGATCAGACGACTTTCAAAGTCTCTCCCTTGATCAGAATGAATTCCTTGTGGAGCCCCATAGTGAACAAAAAGCATTCTACAGGTACTTTTGCCACAGTGGATGCTTTCTGGTCTTTGTGGGAAAGCTTGGGCATATCTCAGTAAAATGGTCAGTGACCACCAGCACATTACTAATATTTCTTTGATCTGACTCCAAACTCAGAAAATCAATACAGACCAGCTCCATGGGTGCACTGGTGGTGATGTTAACAAGTGGGGCAGCCCTCTGAGGCAAAGCTTTCTCTGTAAGCAGTGACTACAAGTTCGAATGTGTTGCTCCACATCAGCCCCCATCGTAGGCCAATAGAATCTGGATCTCACCAAGTCAAGTGTTCTGTCTATACAAGGTGCCCCATGTGGTTGTGCAAGGACCTCAGTACTGAGTCTCGAAAGGCAGTGAGCAGCACTAGTTGTTGTGTGTCTACTTGTCCCCTCTGTCTACTGTTTCTCTGTATAACAGTCTATTGATCAGTTTCAACTTAGGACCTTCTTTGTATAACAATGCAGTTCTCAAATCAGTGGAGCATAATTTGACACATCTTTTCCTGCATAGAGGGCTTCTAAAGCTGATTTGATCATGGGATCGTGGATTGAGCTCACAATACTGTCATTGTCCAGCTGAGGCAATGCACCAATGTCTATTGCAGAAAAGTGGTAATAAGCAGGTATGCATTCTCAGAGGGTCCCAAACAATCTACCATACAGTCCACTTCATCCGTGCACATTTGTTCCTCCCTGTCAAACTTCTGGCACAGTGCTCGAATATCAGGTTCTGACAGTCTAACCCAATCATTCTGGGGAACAGGCCTACGGAGAGAGCATCAGCATCTATGTGGTTCAGGCCTGCTCTGTATTCAACAGCATAGTCGTATGTAGATAACGCAGAAAGCCACCTACAGCCAGTGGCATCCAACTTAGCTGAAGTCTGCATACAGGTCAAAGGATTATTGTCAGTTTTACTAGTATCTTAGCCCCATAAAGTACTCGTGGAATTGGTCAACAATAGCCCACTTCAAAGCTAGGAACTCTAACTTATGTACAGGACAGTTCTTTTCAGATGGGGTCAGGCTTCACTGGCAAAGACCACTGGTCTCAGGCCATTCTCATGTTCTTGGTACAACACAGCCCCAACCTTGCAAGCCAGCATCAGAGTGCAGACATAAGGTTTTCTTGGATCAGCATAGGCCAGCACTGGAGCATGGGTAAGTTGATATGATCTCATGAAAAGCAGTCTCACAATCAGAGTCCAGCGGGCCCCTAAATACTTCACTGGCTGAAAATATACTTTTCAGTCTCAAGGACACTGACTTTGTATTTTTGTGGGTTGGGGATACCCTTTGAGTAAGGTTAAGTAAAGGGCGGATTACTCTTGAATAGTCCTTGATGAACGCCGATAATAACTACAGAATCCCAGGAATCTGCAGTTCTTTCAGATTTCTGGGCTGTGCAGGTGGTTAAGGCTTCAACTTTACTTGGATCGGTCTCTATTCTCGGTGGATACTATGTGTCCCACATATCTTTACTGATGTTTGAAAGAATTGACACTTATTGAAGGACAGTTTAAGGCCAAAGTCTTCCAGTCGGTCCAATACCTTGAATAATCTGCTCTCATGTTCCTCCAGTGAGCTGCCAAACACAATAACATCACCTAGGTATACCAGGCACTCTAGTAAGTTCATGTCCCCACTGCACGCTCCATCAATCGCTGAAAGTGGCTGGCCTGAAATCCTTCAGGCATCCTCATGAATTCATAGAAACCAAGCGGACAGATGAAGGCTGTCTTCTCACGTCCTCTGGGGCCATCTGGATTTGGTAGTCCCACTGTGAAGATCCAGCACACAGAACCACTTGCTACCGCTCAGGCAGTCCAAAGAAGGTGCACAATCCACACACATTCTTACCGTTCCATTTTTTTCTCATACAACAATGGGGGAAGCATAGGGCTTCTGGATTCTTTGTATGCACCAGCAGCTAACATCTCTTGCAGATGCCATCTCACACCATCTATGTCAGCAGGTGCCAGGCGTCGACCTCTCACGAAATGGTCTTTCATCATGCAGCCGGATATGGTGCTCAGCCCTGCACGCATCCTATGTCCCATTCCTTTAAAGAAAACACCTGGTCTCTCTGGGCAAGCTTTCACTGATCCTCACTTTCCATTCAGCTGGCAATGGGGAGTCGAAATCAAATAGTCAGGGCGTTACTTCTGTCATTCTTCCTCGAACTCTTGCTGTTGGTAGCATTGTAGTGTTCGCACAATGCACATTAGCCAGGGTGCAACCTCTATTTACCTCGAATCTCTGTCAGACACATTATGAACTTGAACCATTACCCTTGGCATAAGCATGGGCTCTAGCAGGCAAAATACTAGGCTTGACCAGCAGTCCTCCGCAATTTTCCATCGCCTGGTGCATCCAACATTAATATTTTATTCTAACATCCTTTCTGATACGGACATCTCCTGTGAGGTACACTGGGCATTTGCCCCAGGATCAGAGACTCAGGATCCTTCTTCCAGACAATTCAACCGTTCCTCTGGTTCTACTTTTTCAGCATCTCTCTGTGCCTCATAGGCCTTCTTAATTAAAGCTGGAATTTAAGCTCTACTAGTCCTTGACCCCTGTTTTTCATAACACAACTGTGCCAGCCGTCCAAACATATGAGCATTTGTTCCAATCAACAAAGTGACACCATCATACAGTCCAGTGGGGGACACACTAAGGCTAGGGTCTCTACTTGTTCGTCCGCTCCAGCCACGGAGGTGGGGAAAGACAGCCAAATTTGATATACCCGGAATAGGAGTAGACCTTCTCACTTAACCCCCATACATGCAGTCCTTCTAATGGTTGTAAGGGTACTGACAAATGCTTCTGATACCAATGCTGGAACATAATTGTCACTTGGGAGCCACTGTCTAATACAGCTCTTGTAGACACTTTATTCACCTTAACAGTGGTTCCATGGAGGGACCCACTATTCTGGACCAGTCTGAGAGGCGGAGCGGGGCCTGGGCAACTGACCTGCCACAAAAGGACGTGAGTTAGCATTTTTGGGACCTCACTGGGATCATTTTGTGCACCTCTTAACCACTGATTTGTTCTCCAAGCTCTCCTTGTAGCCTATATGCAACTTTGTCTGTGTCTTTTGGGACCGCATCTCTTCATGTGCCCATCCTTCCCACAATTATAACAAAACAAACTTTCTGAATTTTGAGCTGGCGAGGCATCACACTGGTAGCCAGGGTGGGGTACTACTAACTGGAAACCTTGGTGCCATCTCCGCTCATGGCATGATAAGCATTTGGAGACATTCACACTTCCCACTCCATGGTCAAGACATCGAGTTGTGGGCTGTTGTCAGTAGGAGATGCATGGTGGGTACCCCCACCCCATAGCAGATGCAGTTGGATGAGGGTCAGGGCCTGTACTTAAGGAGCAGCTTCATAAAGATACTGTTTTTTATTTCCTGCACTCTCTCAGCAGTTCATCCCATGGCAGAACATCGGTAGCCATCCCTCTGACTGGGCCCCCTTGGCTGGCCTTGGGTCTCGGGTTCTGTCAAGTGATTTTGGTGATTCCAGACCATCAGCATCCCGACCCCAGACCTGAAGCAGGGATGTAGCAGCTACAACTGCACAGGGCTCTGAAAACCTTCCTCCTCCTCAACTTCGTACTCTCCTTCATCAACACATGAAAAGGCAAGGACTAGCTTTCCTTTGATGCAGTTGTAATTTGAGCAACACCCAGCTCGAGTGTTGGGAAGAGCAGAGTATATGATCCAGTCTTACCCAGTCCACTTACTAGAGGTCCAACCCCTTTCAAAAATGGTTTGCAAGATTCCTCTAATCGATCCATATAGGCAGATAATAACTCCCCGCTGTTGCCTAACATCTTTGAGCTTCTATTTCAAGGCCTCTACACCAGTGGTGCCCCAAACACATTTTCAAGGGCAATTAGGTACTCTTGGGCTTTGGCGCAGGGTCAGAGTCCCTCAGGGAGCAAAGCTCGTCGGGCGGGTCCCTGGAGGCTCCCCAGGTGGGCCCTTTTTTCTGCTTCTGAGCATTGCCAGTCTTGTACTAAGGGTAGCAGAGTCTATCCAGGTTTCCAGATTGACTGGAAGAAGTAGGAGGATGCCAGAGAATACCTTGAGCTTGCAGTAAGAGTCACGACTAATGGCAGGCAAACATTAGGGGCTAACACTGGCACAGGAGATGGGGCAATAACGGGTGCTGGAGGGGAGGGTGTTGGAAGGAACGCCCCAGGTGGCAATAATAGTTTCTTTAAAGCTCCACAGTTTTCCCTCCTCCAGCAACAATTTAGCAAATTCTCCTCAAAAGTTTCAGATAGTGGGGTTATTCCCCCACGGGTCTTTACTGTCCTTGTTATCACTCTCCAGGCAGTGAGAGCTTCCCTGGGGTAATAGTCTGTGGCACTTTTAGAACTGTCTACAGGATCCTTACACTCTATTAGGGCCATGAAAGTTTGGGTGGGAAATCAGCCTGTCGCCCCTACCACAGGGTCTCGTAAACATTCAACCTGAGAGTACTTCTACAGGGTCCGAATTGGTACCCAGCAGGATATCCAAGACAAATATGGCATTTTGGGGGTCGATCTCTCTGCCCTGTACACCACTTCACCAACTGGTGTACAGCCGCATCTGTTGGAATATCCATTTATTTTTAACAGTAATTCGTAATGTGGCCACTAGAGGACGCTAATCCTAGTGGTGTCTCCAAGATGTAACCCCTAGGTGGCACTATCCCAAGGGCTACTACCCCTGCCTGCCTAACTACTAACAGGTTGAAGGGCCTAGGTCTAATGGCGAGTGCCTCCACCCAGAGGTCAGGGTTTGCAACAGCTAAACTAACTTGGTCACAGCCCTCTGGGACACTGCAACCCCTTTCTTCCCACCAGTGGCCCATACAATATGTCAGAATTACCTTCACAGTATTCACTTACCCCAGGACTGGTTCGGTCAGCGACTCTGGGGACTCCTGTAAAACAAGATGGTATAGTGCAAAATCACAGTACAATCCTTCAACATAAACGAATACCTCAGGCAGTGTAACTTTGCTGAAACAAACAGATCTGATTTATTTAGGGGATATAACAAGGACAGGGGAGTCAGGTTAATTAGTTTAAACACATTAATAATCACAGTACTGTGCACATATTTCAGAATCACAAATGTCCCAAATGTCACTCTTACTGGGTACCCAGGCAATAACAGGCTAGCCTATTTGGTGCAGCTGGTTGGGGCCCTGAAGATGGAAAATGCATGCACAATAACGGGCTGAATCCGGTCGTTGCTCAGTGCGAAGAAGAAAAAACAACAATTAGATTACACACTTCAATTCGATAAACCGATGGCAGGAGCTACCCTGCTTGCACTCACAGCCCAATACTGAAAAGTGAATGGGAGGCAGGTTGTCCTGGATTGCCAGGAGGAGCAGACCATGTGGCAAGGTCCTTATGACTGGACCCCACTGCAGTTCAGAGCAATGGAGGTAGCCCAGTTTAAAACTGGGGTTTACTTCCAGCTTCATGCACTCAATTCACTGTACAGGGATTTGAAACATGATTCCCCACAAGCACTACACACATTTATATGTAAAAGGAAAGTACTATACCAGGCAGGCTGCTTCTCATCCCAATCACAATTACTGCACAATACCCAGGAGAACACACAGCAGATTCAGTTCCTGACAGATCGAAAGTGATTCAGCAATTTCTCCAGTCTTCTACAGGGTGAGCCTGGTTTCTACTCTTCTGATCTCCTTGATTCTCTTCCAGGTCGGATTCAGTCCGAACAGGTGCTTGCACAAGCTGCAGACGAAACTTAGGGCCTTATACCCGTTTTACCGCGCTAAACTACACACCAGAAGCACTGGGCTCCTTGTCTCTTCACTGCCAAACTGAACTGAAACTCCAGTAGACAAAACCGGCACTTCCTTTGAGTTCCTCCCAGTTCTTGGTTGGTTTGGCTGTCACTCTAACAACTCCCTGTTGGTGGAAAAAGGCGCGAGGTCAAAACTACATTTCCCAGAGTCACTGCCCATACAATCCTCTTGTGGCTGGCTCAGCTTAAGAGTCCAAGTTCTGATTTGCCAGCAGCAGGCTCCACTTTTAAAAGATCTCCACGCTGATTGGTCCAGTTCAGCAGTTCAAAACTAGAGTGGAGGGCTAGGCAAAACAATTCAAACTACAAAGGAAAGCAAGTTAGACAAACTGTATTTTCATTATTACCTACATGATTTCTAGCAAACAGTTACATCTTTCAGATGGGCTCCTTGAACTCTTAGCGATTGCAAAAGCGGGCGGATTGGCAGCAGCGAGTGGCACTCAAGCAGAGAAACACACAGTCCCCCATACAACTAATTATGTCTGCAAGCAGACAGCTCATAAAGAGACAGTACCAGAGGCTCTAAAAGCACTCACAGATAAATGGCTTAAACACCAAACACCATTCAGGCTCAGAGCATTCAAGCAAGCTCCTGGAAGACTTTTGAGAACCTCCATTTGCAGGGGTTACATATGGCTCTCCGCAGTCCTAATAGCACAACTGAAAGCAAGGGACCACCTCTGGCTGCTGGCATGGGCCACCGTACACAAATTGATATACAGAACTATACGCAAGCTTGTAATGGCTGCACAAAATCAACTGCCTAAGAAAAGTACCTATTATAAGGAAGCTCACTAACACATGGGGAACGGGAAAACTTTCGGAACAATATTAAAGAAGTTACTTGGAAACAGTCTAAAACATCTCCACAATGCTGGACATTGATGGGATTACAACTCTTGACCCTACAACTATCGCCAATACTTTCAATGCTGCTTTCATTGACCTCAGCAGTGTTCTCCCAGACTTTTTGGATGAAGATGACTCACAACATACCCTGCCAGCCCCCCACACTATTAAATACCTGCCGTTCTACTTTAAAGCAGTCAGGATGCACAAAGCCTGCAAATACATTAGTAAAGCAATTGCCAATTCAAGGAAATGTGGGAACTTCTGACCTCAAACTGCAGTCCTCACACTTAATGAAGTGTTAGCACCCTTAACTAAGATCTTTAACCTCTCTCTAAGCCTCAGTCAGTTCCCTGACAGATGGAAATCCACTACAGTTACCACGGTCCACAAAAGAGGAGACAGGGCTTTCCATGTGAACTATCGACCGATCTCCAGATTACCTTCCCTATCCAGGCTACTGAATGCATTGTAGCTGACCACATTACTGAATACCTGGACAAACGCAAGATCTTGTGTACTCAACAACATTGGTTCAGACAAGGACAGAGCACCATGTCTGCCCTTCTGAATTCACTGAGCCATCCACAGTTCACTGGTTAATGGTCATTTAACCGAGTGGATATATTTTGACTTAACTAAGGCTTCTGACACCATCCACCATCATCTACTACTCAGACAGCTTCATAATGCTGGGCTCTCCCGACTCCTGGCCTGGTTTAAAAGCTATATGGAAAACAACTCCCAGAGAGTTAAAATAGCAGATGTCTTTCTGACACAAGGCCAGTTCACTCAGGAGTCCCCCAGGGATCCATACTGGGTCCCTTTCTATTCAGTCTCTTCCTGAATAGCCTACCCCAATTATGCCAGAACAAATCCTCCTCTGTGCTGATGATGCCATTATTCCCACTGCCCACATGGATCCAACTGGGATTTCCATCAGTAAAGAAATGGTTTAGTGAACATAAATTGATTCTAAGCCATAAAAACTAAGACAATGCTTTTCTGCAGTTCGCACAACAGCATAGGCTACACCCTGACTGTCACAAACTGCCTTGGAACTGCCCTCAAGCAGGTGCAATCCTTTAAATATCTTTGGGTCACAACTAACAGTAACTTATTTTATGGTGCACACATGATAGCATCGTAAAGCTGCAAATTCTCGCACTGGACTACTCTCATACACACAGGCAAAACTCCTCCTCGATGCCTTAAGGGTAGCAGTTCAGAGCTCTGTTGTCTACCTAATTGACTATGGCCTGGTCATCTACTTCTCTGCTACTGTAATTGCCCTCAGATGCATCTCCACTGCTCTCAACAAAGCTTGTCGGCTCATCACTGGAACTCACCATCTCACTCATATGTGTGATCTCTATGCACAAACTGGCTGGCTACAACTCTCAAACTGCATCAAGTACCACACTTGCATAATGGCAAAGAAAATAACTCTAGGCCTTGCACTTCCCGGAGTCCAAGGTCTCCTTTGTCCGCCTGAATCATCGCTGCACCAGGGGCTCAATCTCAACTCCTGCAGGTCCCCCACTGTCACTGCATTCATTCAGGGACAAAGATCTTTCACATAGGGCCACTAGCTGGCTGAATGGCCTCAGCAGGACATCTCTTCCCAACCCAGGCTTGGTACTTTCAAATACAAGCTCTGACTACTCCTCTCAGTCTCTAGCTCCTGCGACTGTCTCCTTTAATCAGCCCTCCTTACCATTATCCTTTCCTTGTTCAACTCTTAGACAACTCAGCAGTTCTATTACCTACCCATAACCTCCTACTACCCTCCACCCCTCTCCTTCCTCCCTTTATCCTCCTCCACCAATCGGCACTTCTCTGTGTTCTGACAATGCCTCTGGCTGCTGTTACCTAGTGTGTCATTACCATGTTTTGTAACACTGTGCCTCACATTGCCTCTGGCTTTAGTTGACCTATATGTATGCATCCATGTTCATGTGTTAAACAGCCAGGGCCACTTCAGGAAAGGGAGGAGGCAAGTAGATGTCCATGGGTCAGCTGCAGGAGCAAGGCCATCTCGTGCTGGATGTCAGTGCATGTCCGCACCTCTGGGGGAACACCTAAACATGTGGAAACCCTGCTGGCTGAGAAGAAGACTTCACTCAGCCACCATGTCCACTGCTAGATCCTGCCTCCTGGGACCTGACTACCATTACCTCACTCACCTCCACCTGAATGGCACTGAATTGTAATGAATGCCATGGTGCTGAAGGCAGTCCCACTTGGGGAGGCATCATGGCTGGGAGAGGGTCCCCACAGGTGAGTCATTGGTGGTTGGGAGGTGATCGGGACCACAGGAAGGGAGGATTTCAGGCCAGATGGGAACCAGCAGGAGCTGACCGATGAGGCCTCAGCCAGCAGTGACTTGGAGGGAAAGAGTTGAAAGATGTTACAGTGATCTTACATTGCATGGACTTTGCAAGGTATGCTAAGATGTAAACACTGCCATCTCTGCCTTTAATTTCAGCAAGTCCAGATGTGAGTAGTACATGATTTAAACCAACAGGGATTGCTACTGCTCCAACACAGTCTGGCGCTACAAATATTTTACCAAGTTCTTCAAGAAGTTCACCACAATGGGATATGATCAGCAGCTTCTGATCCTTTAGGATCTTTGCAATCAGTGAAACCAGAGATGATACATAGACAATGTCGGCAGATAAGGGCTACAGCCCACCCAGTCTGCCCATTTCAGCTTGTAAGTTCACTTACGCTTTCCTAGAAGTCTGTTTCTCCTTACCCCTGACTTCCACAATTCGGAGCAGAGATCGTAGCCTCAGATATGATGCAATCTCGCCTTGCTCATATAGTGAAATAGCTGATCATAGCAGTAATTCCATTCTGAACAAGTTTGGAAGATTATCTGTTCAGCCAGTGAAGCTCAACTTATAACAAAATCATAATTACAGTAACACAGTAAATCTGCACAAATACTGCAGACTTAAAATGTAAGAAAACAAATGTGGTATGTCTGTTAACAAGTTGTTTAAAATAAGTTAATAAGTAAGTTTACAAGATGCTGTTTTATCTCTTCTAAAAGGGGAGATGTGGCAGTCTGCAACTGCTAACATACTGTGATTGACGGCAGGGTAGCTGGAGGACAGACATTCATGATAACTAAGGGACGTTATGCAATGCCTGAGAGATCACACTGTGCAGTAGTTGTTTAAGATTGTGTCCTACAATAACAGTTTTGAAGTTTGCATCAGATTGGGACTAATTAGCTGCATAAAAGAACTCCTAACAACACAAAGCCATCCCCTTATAAAAAGATCCCACTGCCGACACGGTGTCTATCCTTACCTACTGACACCATGTTTTCATAATTCTGCACCATCACTTCCTCTGAAGCTCCTTCTCCTGTATGCTCAGCATCTTCCATTCCTCTTCAGAAAAATCAACAGCAACATCTTCAAAGGTCTCTGGTATCTGCAAGGACATGAAACGGGTTTAATGGTTCTCAATTTCATTGCAACGTGGAGAAATCTGCCACTTTTCAACAGGAAGAGGACAGGAAGGTTAAATGTGCAGCCAAAAGACAAGGATAAACTATCCATCCATTTATGAAGAATAAATCAGTTCTCCAATTCACCCTAACGGATGTTAGATTAATAACGGCCAGTGTTCTGAGGGGTGAGGTAGCACACTGCTGCTGTTCATTTTTGTACTGTTCATGCAAAATAAGTGGCGATCTGGCACTACAGGACTTTGTAACTTCTATTCATGTACAGACCCATCCTTATCAAAGTAGAGGTGTTGTTACCGCATGTGAGATGGAGAGGTAGGGCAGCATAACAAGGAATAGTGCAGGGTCAAGAAGTGGGAACCAGGATAATGAGGGGTCACTGGAAACTAACAGGTGGTAGGGGCTACAGGACTGATGACAGGAAGGTACAAAGGACAGAGCAAAAGAATTGTAATGTATACAAAGAGAATGGAAGAAAAGTGGTTTGCCTGAACGCCAGAACATCTGGCAACAAAGTAGCGAGCTCCAGGAGATGGTGGGCAGATTACAGACTAGACATGGTTACCCCACTGAGACATGGGTGACAGGAAATTGGTTGGGATCTGGCTATCCCAAGTCATATGCTGTATAAGAGGGATAGGAGTCAGGGCAAGGGGAGTGTAGCTTCACAGTAAGGAGGACACTGAGACCACAGAGCGTAGTACTATCAAAGTGGATACACAGAAACATAGAATTTGAAGGCAGATAAGGACTGCTTGGCCCACCTAGTCTGCCCTTTTCCTACCTAATGGATAAGCTGCAGATCCTAGTTAACAAACAGGCTTCTTATCCCCCACTAGAACTGCCATGTCTGTCCCATGCATTCTTGAGTTCTCCCACTGTTTTGACTCCACAACCTCCTCAGGATGGCTGTTCCATGCATTCACAACCCTCCATGAAAAATACTTTCTCACATTACCTCTGAGCTGTCCCCCTCTATCTTCAAATTGTGCCCCTTGTTCTTGCACAACTCTTTTGGAAAGATGATACTCTCTTGGACTTTGTTGATTCCTTGAGGTACTTGAAGTTTCTATCATGTCCCCTCTCCTCCTTTCCTCGAGGGTATACATATTAAACTCCTTTAGTCTGTCTTTAGATGGCTTCTGGTGCACACCCTGCACCATTTTAGTTGCCCTTCTCTGACAGCCTCCATCCTGCCCATGTACTTATGTGATGGGGTCTCCAGAACTGCACACAGTACTCCAGATGGAGTCTCACCAACTGTCTGCACAGAGGATAACAACTTCCTGTTTTCTACTGGTGATGCCTCTCCTGTGCATCCCAGTATCCCCAGACCTCCTTACTGCCTTCTTACAATGCTTGCCCACCTTTAGGTTGTCTGATATGACTACCCCCAAGACCCTTATCATTTTTGTTGTTGTTAGTATCTCAACCCCACTGTGTACTCTTCCCTGGGTTTTTGTTTCCAGGTGCATTACTTTGCACCTCTTTGAGTTGAATCTAAGCTGCCATGCATTTGACCATTCCTCCAACTTCGCCAAGTCCCTTCTCATCATTTCCACACCACCTTGTGTATCAACCCTGCTGCAGATCTTTGTGTCATCTGCAAAGAGGCATATTTTTCTTCCAGTCCCTCTGCAATGTCACTTAATGTCACCAGTACTAAACCCTGCAGTACCCGCTAGTAACAGCCCTTTCTTCAGAGTGGACTCCATTTACTATTACCCTCTGCGCCCTGTTGTCCAGGCATTTTTACCCTGCTGCCACCTTGGGACCCACTCCAAGGCTGGCTAACTTGTATAGTAAACTTTCTGTGGGACTGTGCCAAATGCCTTGCTAAAGTCTAGGTAGGCTATGTCCACAGCCCTCCTGGTCTACTACTTTGGTCACCCAGTCAAAGAAATTGATTAGACTCATCTGACATGACCTTCCAGCTATGAATCCATGCTGCCTTGGATCTTGTGCCCCGCTGGCCTCTAGCTACTCAACAATTGTTTTCTTCAGAAGTGATTCCATAATTTTCCCTATCGCTGAATCAAACTAACAGGTCTGTAGTTTCCTGCCACTGTTTTGCTCCTACTTTTGCGAAGTGGATTCACATCTGCCCTCCTCCAGTCCCTCAGGTACCACCCCATCCTCCCATGATTTGCTAAAAAGAGTAGTCATTGGTGTCACAGTTTTTCCTTAGTTCTTTTAGAACTCTGGGGTGAATCCCATCAGGCCCCATTGTTCTGTCCACTTTCAGTTTTGAGAGTTCCTTCAGAACCCTTTTCTGTGAATGGTCTGATATCGACACCCCATCCAGAATGTTTCTATTGTTTGGTTTTGGTACCTCCCTCCTCTTCTTTCGTGACTACTGAGCAGAAGTATTCATTCAATACCCCTGTTATTTCACTGTCACCCTCTGTTCACATTTCTCCCCTTTATTAATTCTCAGTATCCCTCCTTTGGTCTTTCTTTGATCCCTAATGTACCTATAAAGGTTTTAGCAGCCTTCTTAACAGAGCTGGCTATCTTTTCCTCAGTTTGGGCCTTTGCTGTTCTGGCTGCCTTCCTGCACCTCCTGCTTTAACTGATGTAGTTCTCTGTTCTGCTCCTTCAGTGTTTCCTTATATTTCCTGAAAGCTGTCCTTTTCTCCTTAACCTTCCCTGCCACCTCTTTTGAGAACCATATAGATTTTTCCTTCATTTTGTTTTGTTGTTTGCTTTACACAAAGGCTTGTTGCCTCTGTGTTGGCAGTTTTGATTTTCTCCATTGATCTTCCACCCTCCTTGTCTGTCTGCAAGTGTTTTTCTGAGGCACTGTCCCATTTTGCCAAAGTCAGCCCAGATTTGGATGCATCTGATAATAACTGCAGGTAAAAAGATAAGGACAAGAGGTCTACATGCTGCCAGTGAAGAAGAGGAGTAGGGCAGAAAATTAGGGAGAGACCACAAAGGGGAACTAGAGGTTGATGGTGACCTCACCCTACCGGACGTTGACTAGGCAACACAGCAGTAAAGAGTGTCAGACGTCAGATACTGCTAGATAAAATTTAGGACTGCTTCTTGGTACAGTGGGTCAGGTCCTGCTAGATACAATGCAGGACTGTTTCTTGGTACAGTGGGTTAGGTACTACTAGATACAATGCAGGACTGCTTCTTGGTACAGTGGGTCAGGTTCTGCTAGATACAATACAGGACTGCTTTTGTACAATGTCAGCAGTCAGGTACTGCTAGCTTCTTGGTACAGTGGGTCTGGTACTGCTAGATATAGTGTAGTACTGCTTCGGTACAGTGGGTCAGGTACTGCAAGATACAGTGCAGGACTGCTTCTTGGTACAGTGGGTCAGGTACTGCTAGACACAATGCAGGACTGCTTCTTGGAACAATGGGTCAGGTACTGCTAGATACAATGCAGGACTGCTATTTGGTACAGTGGGTCAGGTACTTCTAGACACAATGCAGGACTGCTACTTGGTACAGTGGGTCAGGTACTGCTAGATAAAATGCAGTACTGCTAGACAATGCAGGACTGCTTCTTGAACAATGGGTCAGGTACTGCTAGATACAATGCAGGACTGCTATTTGATACAGTGGGTCAGATCCTGCTAGATACAATGCAGGACTGCTTCTCGTTGCAGTGGGTCAGGTACTGCTAGATACAGTGCAGGACTGCTTCTTGGTACAGTGGGTCAGGTACTGCTAGACACAATGCAGGACTGCTTCTTGGAACAATGGGTCAGGTACTGCTAGATACAATGCAGGACCGCTACTTGGTACAGTGGGTCAGGTACTGTAGATAAAATGCAGGACTGCTTCTTGGTACAGTGGGTCAGATATACCTAGATACAATGCAGGACTGCTACTTGGTACAGTGGGTCAGGTACTGCTAGATAAAATGAAGGACTGCTTCTTGGTAAAGTGAATCAGGTACTGCTTAACACAATGTAGGACTGCCTCTTGGTATAGTGGGTCAGGTACAGCTAGATACAATGCAGGACTGCTATTTGGTACAGTGGGTCAGGTATTACAGATACAGTGCAGGACTGCTAGATACAATGCAGGACTGCTTCTTGACAGTGTCGAAGTCAGGTACTGCTAGACACAGTACAGGACTGCTTCTTGGTAGAGTGTCTTGGTACTGCTAGCTATAATGCAGGACTGATTTTGGTACAGTGGGGCAATTACTGCTAGATACAGGTGCAGGACTGCTTCTTGTACAGAGGTGTCAGGTGCTGCAGACACAATGCAGGACTGCTTCTTGGTAATAGTGGGTCAGGTCCTGCTAGATACAATGCAGGACTGCTTCTTGGTACAGGGTCAGGTCCTGCTAGATACAGTGCAGGACTGCTTGGTACAGTGGGTCAGGTCCTGCTAGATACAATGCAGGACTGCTGCTTGGTACAGGGGTTAGGTACTACTAGATACAGTGCAGGACTGCTTCTTGGTACAGTGGGTCAGGTCCTGCTAGATACAGTGCAGGACTGATTCTTGGTACAGTGGGTCTGGTACTGCTAGATACAATGCAGGATTGCTTCTTGGTACAGTGGGTCAGGTACTGCTAGATACAATGCAGGACTGCTTCTATCAGTGGGTCAAGGAACCCACATGACAGGTTGCCATCTTGACCAAGTTGTTTTCATTTCATAGGTGTTGAAAGAAGTAATGGTGAAAGATCTAATGGGCTCCATTGGTCATAATACTGTATGGTTAGAACTGTCCTTAGGCAGCTGTAGACTAGGGCTGGGAGAACTCTGAAGTTCTGACCCTATTAATTAAGAATCGGAACATGGTGAAGTTCTGATTTATCCTGATTAGTTCAGATTAGTTCTGATTTATTGACCAATATTTGAAAATGCATAAAGGTGCCCAAAGTTGCTCACATTTGTCACAGAGGCCCACAGGAAATAGCGTAATGGATTATTTGTATAAAAATAGAATGAAAACTGCTAAATAAAAAGCAATTTGTCACTACTTGCTCCTTCATGGCTGGCCTGTAATGGTGGCATATCACCTCAGGCTCATGACATCAGTGTGCTGGGAAAGATGAAAGAGACAGAGAGACAGATGCAAATACCCATATCTAGCACTACCAAGCACTGCAGGCACTGCCAGGCAGCTAAGATTACTTTTTTTATTAATGGTGCTGTGTGGGTGTTATTTTGATGGATACTCCAGTCAGAGTTGATCAGGCCAAAGAAATGGATATGAATAAAATGAGCAGCACTACGAGAGCCCACCCACCCACCCATGTGAATGATGCAACTGCTTTGCATGCCCCAGTGTACTGTGGTATATAATACATTACCTGGCCAAGGAGGGGTCATTTCCAGTACTATGACTACTTGACAGAATCTGATCAACATGCTGAGGACGCTGAATCCTAAAGAAGAAAAACTAAAGAAATAGTGATCACCACCCAGGCAGGCAACCAGTCATGCATCGCATTGGTCAAGTGCAGAGCAGTCATAAACAGTTTGCCACTGCCACCTGATGAAAAACCTGATGACACAACAAAACACTATAACATCCTTCCTAGTTCCATAACTGCTTGCTGCCAGCCACTGCCAAGTACTTTAAATATCACTAATAAAATCTAGTAATATAGTAATCTCCAGGGTGCCAGGTTTTAAAAGTTTGCTGGGTGCTCAGAGACATAGTCCAAATAAAAGGCCGGGGGTCTGGGGCCGCCTAGGCTACACTATAAGCTATAGGGTTTTCATGCTTTTGGTGCATTTTGGTGGTTTTTGATACATTTTGAATGAGTATGCTACCATCACAACTACTCCAATGTAGAGGATGCCAGGGTACCAATGGGGCTATTTGATGCCTGAGCAGGTGCTAAGATCAATAAGAGAGTGCCTGCCTGGAGGGATCGAGCAGGTGCTAAGATCAATAAGAGAGTGCCTGCCTGGAGGATCTTTCATGCTCTCAGTTTTGCAAGCATATCAGAGTACTGATGTTAGGTTGCAGATGCAGTGCCACCACTCAACAGTGTGCAGGTGTATCCTGAGGGGCTCTAGATGCTTCCAGTTAAGGACCCATGGAAGAGTGCCTGGGTGGTGGGCTCTTGATGCCCTCACATGCTTTAAGGATGCCCTTAGTGATGGTTACAGACAGTGTTACCACTCCAAAGGGTGCAAGAGTGCCTTGAGGGCTCTTTGATGCCTCCATGTTCTCCAAGAAGACATGGAAGAGTGCACTTCATGGGCTGTTTGAAGCCTCAGGGCAGGCTCAGCCATGTGCCAACTGCAATAAGACATGGAAGAGTACCCTGGAGCACTCTTTGATGCCTCCAGGATGGTGCTGCAAGAAGACATGGAATTTTCTTGTCTTTTTTAGCACCTGGTAGATGCAAACTAAAATCTCAAAGGGCATCCTTTTATCAGCTGGAGGCATCAAAGAGCCCTCCAGCCAGGCATTCTGCACCCTGTGGGTGGTGGCAATGTCTGCAACCTAAAATCACAAAGGACATCCTTAGAGCACCTGAGGGCATGAATGAGCCTTCCATGGCACTTCTCTATGTCTTCATGCACCACCTGGAGGCAACAAAGCCCTCTATCTAAGGCACTCTTGCACCATGTTCAGTGGTGGTGGTGCTGTATGGTACCTATAATTGCAAAGGACATCCTTAGAGCACCAGGGCTGCAGGGCATCACAGAGCCCTTTATGGCATTCCTGCTTGAGCAGGCTCTTGGATGCTTCATGTGAGGCAAGAAGTGCCTGGAGGCCTTTCATGCTCCCAGGTGCTCTAAGGAACCTTTGTGATTTTAGGTTGCAGACAGTGGCACTACTCCACAGGGTGCAAGGTGCCCTGGATGGCTCACTGACACCTCAGGTGCTGCAAGAAGACATGATGGAAGAGTATCCAGGGCACTCTTCCATGTCTCTGCAGCACCTGGAGGTGTCAGTGAGCCATCCAGGGCACCTTTGCACCCTGTGGAGTGGTGCCACTGTCTGCAACCTAAAATCACAAAGGTTCCTTAGAGCACCTGGGAGCATGAAAGGGGCCTCCAGGGCACTTTCCTATGTCTTCTTGCAGCACATGAAGGCATCCAAGAGCCCTTGCTCCAAGCCAGGGAACAGTGCCATAAAGGGCTCTGTGATGCCCTGCAGCCCTGGTGCTCTAAGGATGTCCTTGTAATTATAGGTATCAGACAGCACCACCACCACTGAACATGGTCATGGTGCAAGAGTGCCTTAGATAGAGGGTTTTTGTTGCCTCCAGGTGGTGCATGAAAAGGCTGGAGGCCCTTTCATGCCCCCTGGTGTTAGGATGTCTTTGTGATTTTAGGTTGCAGATAGTGTCACCACTCCACAGTGTGCAAGAGTGTTCTGAAATGGCTCTTTCATGCATTATCCAGGTGTTGTAAAAGACAAGGAACTTCCATGTCTTCTTGCAGCACAAATAAGCAACAGAGAGGGCACTTCTGCACTCTGTGGAGTGGTGATGCTGTATCTTAAATCACAAGGGCACTCTTACAGCACCTGGGGGTATCAAAGAACCTTTGCTCCATGGCACTCTTCCATTGGAAGTCTCTGTTACCTCCAGGTGGTGCAAGAAGACATGGAACTTGGAAGAGTGCTCTGAATAGCTCTTTGATGCACCAGGTGCTCAAAGGATTCACTTAGCAGTGCACAGTTATTTATTTATTTTAAAGTTGATAACCGGAAAGGTACATGAGCAGAGCTCATTTCAGAAATGACCAGAGGAAAGGGGAGCATGTGTCAGTGTAATGGTATTACAATTTTTAGGACTAGCCAGGTCAAAACGCGGGAGTAATTGGAAGTTGCTGAGACAGTTGATGATGATTTCAATAGTAAACATAACTGTAAATGGCAAAGCCATGAATGATTACACATTATTTGACCATATAGAAGATGTTCTTACAAACTGTTGCTCTCCAATAAACTCATCAGCTATTTTGTCCATGTCTAATGCATCAGTGTGTTCCTGATGAATGTGAAGCAGAGCAACACTATTTAAGCCGCCTCTGTGACATTGTTGATCTAAGATACGTTTTCAGTCTCCTGAGTCCTGAGAAAGAACGCTGAGCTGTACAAGTTGATACTGGTACTGTCAGTAAGATCTGAATAAATTTTATAAACTCTGGCAGTAAATCACAAATGGCTTGTTTTTCTGTGATGACACAGTACACATCTTGCAATGAATCAACAGTTTTCCCACTAGCTTTTGCAATGTCAATGAACATGTCACGGTGTAGTTGCAGACGCTCCTATCTAAGTCATTGCCATAAAAATTAGATATGGAATCTAGTGGGCCTTGTCCTATCGCAAATCGTTCTGCATCTAACATAAGCTTCTGAGCTGGAGTCTGAAATCTATCTTTGACTGAAAGAACAACCTGATCAATCACTTGGAAAAATATTCTCCTGAAGTGGTCTTTTGGGATGCATCAGTAACTGATTGAGAGCCATCATCTATACGACGAGGAACTTTGGTGTTGACGCGAAGAACTGGTTCGCCTA
Organism: Neoceratodus forsteri; assembly: GCA_016271365.2. NCBI lineage: Eukaryota > Metazoa > Chordata > Ceratodontiformes > Ceratodontidae > Neoceratodus > Neoceratodus forsteri. The sequence goes on from CM057455.1 coordinate 42,318,871, forward strand.
ACTGCAGTTCCTCAGCTCTTCCATCCACTGTACTCCAGAAGTTGTCAAACTGCCCTGTATTGTTGCATAGTGTCGAGAAGAGTTTGAATCATACAATTAGCTTTTAGAAATTGAAGAGGTTGCTTGAAGGGCTGTGTTTATGCTATCACAGTGCGAAAATTTTAAGAGAAGACTCAAGAAGAAAAATCCTTTAAATGATCGTAGCTGTGCCAAGAACCCTCCAGCTTTTGCCCCACATTCCCGAGTATTCTCTGAGGACACACTGTCCAGAAATTCCAATAATGCTGAATAGTTTTCTAGAATCGAATTTAAACTATTTGCCCTCACTGTCCACCTTGTTGGAGCAAATGGTCTTAAAGAGCCAGGCCTTCATGTCTTCCATACCGCTTTGTATGTTTTCAAAAAGTTAGCCGCTTTGGAGAGTCTCTGATGAATGTTATGAGTTCGTAACTGATTTAGTATGTCTCAACATTCTTGTATTTTGCTGATGCAGTCCTGTACTACAAGGTTCAAGGAGTGTGCCAAACAATGTACGAAAAGGGCCCTAGGCTCAACAGCATTTAGCCTAGCCTGCACTCCAGAGTGAATACCAGCCATAGTAGCAGCTCCATCATAACACTGACCCCGGCATTTATTTATATCCAAGTCAAACGTAACAAAACATCTTTAAGCATACTGAATAGTGTAGCAGCATCTACAGCTGGTGTTTCATGAAATCCTAAAAATGCTTCTTCAATTCCAAAATCCTCAGTAACAAATCGAAAACATATTGAGACTTGCTCATGAACAGTAATGTCTGTTGTCTCATCCATCATTACAGCAAAATACTGAGCTGCTTTGATTTTGGAAACAATTGTGTTTTGCACATCTTGTCCCATAATGTCCAGCATTTCATTCATTATGTCATGAGACAACCACTTGTAGCTATCCCTTAACAACCACTGCTGCAACTGTGGACAATCAGTGGCTCGCACTTTTAGCACTTGCATGTAATTTGAACTCTCATCTGTATGGCCCTGATAGCAAGCTCCTGTCGGGCCAGTAATCTTAAAGTTGTCATCATTTTTAAAACTGCAATCCTTGCATCTACTGCTCGCTGTCTACTGGCATCAGACATAATGCTGTACACATTTTGCTTAACATGTGTTTTCATTACAGCCTCACTGTGGCAGCCACTTTTTCATGGATTCAAATCTTTCTATTGCCTTATGCCATGCACTATAACCAGTAACTGTAAATGCTTCATCAGCTTTTGTGGAAAATGTGAGCATTTTTTTCTCTTGCCTCTTTACACACTGAACAGAATGCTTTTTTTGATTGGAATCATACAGTAACCATTTGAACCGGTCAAGCCACCTTTCTTGAAATGTTCTGCCTTTTTCTGGCTACTACTAATGATTCCTCCTGTCTTGTTTTTCTTTTACAGACAGAGTGCTGCTGCTACTACATGTTGCTCATCATCAACCACGCCCACATCCCTAGCAATGTGAACTTGTGCAGCTGGTCCAGCTGCTGTTTCTCAGCTTCAGTCTCACAACTTGCTACGCCACTTGTTGATGGTGCTGCTGTTGTACTGCTTGCCTCACTCTGTTTAGCCCATTTTTAATAAACTTGTCCATTTTGACTTACAGTGTGTGTTTCTCTTGTGTTGATTCAGTCAGAATAGGTTACACTGTTAGATACTGGTCTGGACAGAATATGATTAAAACATTAAAGTCAGTGGAGGTCAGAATAACACTAGACAATCAGTTCACATCACTTTGTTTTTGACACAAGGACCTCTCTAAATCCTAATAGTCTGATATATTTTTTTTTTTTATTGGTTTTGGACGGTCACACACTGGTAGGGACTGGACAGGAGGACTGTGACTGGCTGCTGCTGGATAAGACTCAGCTGCTCACCCTCTCACACAGACTTCACAAGCACCCACGGACAGAGCACTGACTAGTGTCACTTGGATGGACTATACGGCCCAGAAGACACCTCAGTGCTGTGCAATCAGCACCTCTCTGACTTTATTTTACTTGTAATTTTTCTTTCCGACGGTCACACACTGGTAGGGACTGGACAGGAGGACTGTGACTGGCTGCTGCTGGATAAGACTCAGCTGCTCACCCTCTCACACAGACTTCACAAGCACCCACGGACAGAGCACTGACTAGTGTCACTTGGATGGACTATACGGCCCGGAAGACACCTCAGTGCTGTGCAATCAGCACTCTCTGACTTTATTTTACTTGTAATTTTTCTTCCGACGGTCACACACTGGTAGGGACTGGACAGGAGGACTGTGACTGGCTGCTGCTGATAAGACTCAGCTGCTCACCCTCTCACACAGACTTCACAAGCACCCACGGACAGAGCACTGACTAGTGTCACTTGGATGGACTATACGGCCCGAAGACACCTCAGTGCTGTGCAATCAGCACTCTCTGACTTTATTTTACTTGTAATTTTTTCTTTCTGACGGTCACACACTGGTAGGGACTGGACAGGAGGACTGTGACTGGCTGCTGCTGGATAAGACTCAGCTGCTCACCCTCTCACACAGACTTCACAAGCACCCACGGACAGAGCACTGACTAGTGTCACTTGATGGACTATACGGCCCAGAAGACACCTCAGTGCTGTGCAATCAGCACTTCTCTGACTTTATTTTACTTGTAATTTTTCTTTCTGACGGTCACACTGGTAGGACTGGACAGGAGGACTGTGACTGGCTGCTGCTGGATAAGACTCAGCTGCTCACCCTCTCACACAGACTCACAAGCACCCACGGACAGAGCACTGACTAGTGTCACTTGGATGGACTATACGCCCAGAAGACACTCTCTGACTTGAATTTCTTTACTTTTGATGGTCAGGCTCTGCCACTGGTGGTAACAGGCACGACTACTAGACAGAAGTACTAGGCTGCAGCACGTTAGTGTCACAGTCAGCAAACAATGACCAACTGACTGTTCAGGTCATTGAAGCAGCAATTATGCCACTCATGCCAGCAACGCCCCTTCCTCTCTATCCAGAAACTTCCCCTACTGCGGCTGGCTAACTTTGCTGCTGCAGTCTCCAGACTAAAGACAACCTGAACCCACCACCCACACCACACCGACACACACACACAGCCTGGCCTCTAGCCCGAACCCACTGCAGAATTTTTAAAGATGCAGGTTTTCTTTGTTTGTTTTAGTCTGTGATCTGATTCTGTCCTATGTGACACAGGCTGTGTCCTGCAGTGTCCACTTGCCAGAGACTAGTACAGTGTGACTCTGACTGAGTCAGTAAACAGTACTGTCTAGTCTAGAGGCTCTCCCTCCTCCCTCTCTAGCAGTTTGAAAATTGCTTTAACTAGGGCAGGGTAGTACCTCCCTTGTTGTTCCTAGCTAGCTAATGGCTATTGTTTGGTTTTGGTGTTTGAATTGCTAATTTCAAGTTGAGCAGGTCGACCATATGGGTTTTAATTTTAAACCATTTCTGTAATTATCTTGGGATTTGACGAAGAACTGTCTTGGGAAATCCTCAGACCCTCAAAATATTTATCAGACAGATTAAGGACTCGTGTTATTTATTATACCCGTCCCTAACTTTTTTCCTTTCACATCCAGCCAGTTTCCATAACATTAGGAAACCCTCCTCCCGGTCCCAGGACTTCAAGTTTTAAGTTTCCTGCTGTAATTTCTTACTCCTGCATATTGCAATGACGAGCAGCACCTCAAGACAAGTTGTTGAACACTAAGTTCAGTCAGGATTAGGATTTTTTTTTTTACTGAGACTGAGAGAGGAATTTTGAAGACGCCCTCACTCAGTAGTAGTACACACGCTTAACTTTCAGACAGATTTGATCATTTGACAGACTATAAGAAGTCTGCAACTCCTCCAGAAGTAGTCTGCTGTGTTTGGGTCGGGTCGATCAAGATACAGACAGACCACCACCACGCGTCCAAAGACAGCCGGAGCGACCACAAAAAACGACTTGCTCAGGCAGCTTAACAAATATGGAGGAGGACCTCGATTCCCCGCTTGCGTTGCCGTTAGCGTTAACGCAGCGCTTGCCTGGCTCAGCTGGCTGGCTTGACGTCCAAGTCTTCTTGTCCTGACGCTTGCATCCACAGACAGTCAGACACATCACATGACCATCTCCTTGATCAGTCTATGGGTTCTCGCTCGAATAAGCTGGACGTGTCTCGGATCGAGAGTCTTGATCCGAGACCGCTCATGATTTCTCGAGACTCGATGTTGCAGCCTCGGACGGCCGTGGTGGTCGCCAGGTACTGTGGCTTCTGGGTTGGGTCAGGTGACTTGGTCGGGTCCAAGATGGAGAGGAGAGCGAGGCGAGCCGCATTCAGCTGGCAGTTGCTGCAGTGTCGATGACTCGACATGGCTCAAAGCAGGCAAGAAGCAGGCCAGGCAGGAAGAATGAGGTGAGTGCTCAATTAAACTTTGTGGGTGTTGAGCACCAGCACCCGCTGCTGTCGGCGCCCCTGGTAATCTCAGTCCAGTTACTGTAAGTGAGATGTAACCAGGCTAGCTTACCACACATACACACACTCACACACACCAAAAGAAATTATATGAATTTTCAATTTAGTAGCACTTTTTTTCTGTGAAGTATCTGCAGCCAAATATTGAGGACATGAGAAATCTACAGAGTATTCTAATGTGTGAACTTTCAGGCATCTGCTAAGCCATTAAAACAGTACAGTCAGGACTCAGGATCAGTTGCTGAAGGCAAAAAGTGACACATAGTAGTAGTAAGGAGCAGGACTGGAGTAAGGACAAAAAGTGATAAATAACTAGTAGTCATGACTCATAAGGGCAAAACTGATAGTAGTAGCAGTGGTAGTAGTAGTAGTAGTGTAGTAGTAGTAGCAGTGGTAGTAGTAGTAGTAGTAGTTGTAGTAGTATAGTAGTAGTGGTAGTAGTAGTGGTGGTGGTAGTAGTAGTAGCAGTGGTGGTAGTAGTAGTAGTAATAGACAGCAGCATCCTACCTTCCAGATCAGACAGTGGTACCGGTACCACCAAGTAAGTTTGTGACATGAAATACAGTCGCTGTGTATTTGGACTCTGTACCCACTGATGCTATTTTTTTTCTATTCTGTGCTGCTCATGTGATCACAGTGGCCTGGCCTAGCCCATCCTGACCTGACTTGCTGCAATTAATTGCTGGCTCATGCAGTAGACATTATATTCACAAAAGATTTTCACCACAGGCACAGGACCACGAGCTTCTACTGTCATCCATGCACTCCATTGGCCTAGATCCACCCTCCCTTAAGTGGTTCAGGTGTTATCTTACTGGTAGGTCACAGCAGGTAAAGCTGAAGGTGACCTATCCTCATTAAAACCACTGCTAAGAGGAGTCCCCAAGGTTCTATCCTGGGTCCTATCCTTTTTCCATCTACATAAATAATATTGATTCAACCTCACCAAATCCTCTGTACACCTCTTTGTGATGACACTGTTTTGTATGTCAGCAAGCCTTCTTCTGCAGCTGCCCATGAAATCCTACAAACAGAATTCTCCTTGTTACAATATCAGCTACTTGAGAAAAAGCTTCTGTTAAATGCAAAGAAAACTAAAGCAATGATGTTCAAAATCAAAGTTCCACCAGCACCTCCTCTTCAATCATTCTCCCCAGCTATGCACTATACTTGGAGAAAATCTGAGTATGTAGAAAATTAAAATACCTAGTTGTGTGGATTGACAGCAGACTCGACTTCACTCATCATTTAGAAGAACTGCTAAAAGCTTCGCAAAAAGCTTGGCCTTTTCTATAGATTAAACCCTTCCTAAACAGAGATTCAAAGATGAGGTTAGTCCAGGCCATTTTTCTCTCAGTTGTTGACTATGCAGACTTCCTTTATAGTCACTGCCCCATCTCCTACCTATACAAGTTGGATACCTTATACCATAGAGCAATAAGATTCATAATAGATCTGCCATTTAATACCCATCATTGTTTTCTTTATGCTGCAGTTGGATGGGTTTCCTACACCTCAGGAGGAACAGAAATGCAGCTCTATGGACTTACAGAGCGTTATCAAAAACTTCCAAACTATATTCTGACTGCTTCACCCTGACCATTCCTAGTTCCTATGCCCTAAGAAGCAGCAACATCATCCTGTTCAAATTGCCCAAATTCAACACCGGCTAGGGAGGGCAGCAATCAGCTATTCTCTAGCTATAGCATGGAACACCCTACAAAAATCCCTAAAACTGTCCAATCTTATACCATTTGCATCCTTTAAACAGCGTGTACAGTTTTCTTCACAGAGAAATGCAGTTGCTACCGCTAGAGCTAACTTTGTCATCTCACAATCTCCCTCGCAAAAATTCACCATATATGGCATAATCTTTGTTCTTCAGTTCTCCCTCCCAGGCAGACACCCCATCTTATGGCACCCAGTAATACCTTCCACCATCCTAGTATTACATCATGCTGTGTGTTTGCCATGGCCCTCCACTGGGATATGTATATACTGTAAATATTAGCTTAACTTTCCTATAACCCATTTTATCATGTGAATTTTACTGTACATCACTGTGTTTATAAATGTTTTTTCCCTGTATGTATAACTGTTTACATAAGTGTATTGATGTATCTGTTGTGTACCAACTGTTGAACCTTGACCTTATCAGGTCCATCTTGTAAATAAGCAATGCTCAATGATGCTCGCCTGAATAAATAAAGATTTGATTGATTGATTGATTGAAATTCTTGAAAGTGTTTTGTGCACAGAGCCTGCTCGAGCAGTCAGTGTATGTTTTATTCAGGTATCATGTTTGAAATTAAAGTGAGGAATGTTGACTTTGAGAAGCGTGAGGTGCTCAGCATTTTGTGGTGTCAAACAGGATTGTGTGTCAGTAACGACGCTACCAGCTGAACAATCATTCTGAACAGACGCTAGTCAGAGGGCAATTCATGTATTTCACTGCAATGTTTACTAAAGCAGGTGACATATTTTGTTTGGATTGCCAGTATTTCAAAGGATGAGCACTGCAGCGATATTAGGCTCTGCCAGGTACATCTGAACAATGGTCTGTGCTGAGGCTGTGTTACAAGAGGCAGATGAAGATGTTACAATAATTTCTTCTAATTGACTCCAGAGACATGAAGTTGAACCAAGTGAATGTGGGACAGTACCATGCTTGGCTGGTTAGGAGGCAGTATAGGCAGTGGTTTAAGGCTCTGAGCTGCAAACCTGGGTTTGAATCCCACAACCTCCACTTGCATACTGTGACCCTGAGCAAGTCAGTTAACTTCCTTGTGCTCCCAGGTCACACCTGTAAATAAGCTTCAGCTTAGTGTCTCTCTCCTGGTTAAAAAAATAAAAGAAGATTCAACCACAGTGGCTGAGGAGCAGGAAGAGGAGAAAATGCTGCAACAGTAGAGGATGGGCCACCTGATGCCGTGCTACTGTGTCGTGAAGAAGATTCTGAATGTGGTGCTGCTGTTGTACTGCTTCATGACAGCATGCATCTCATCAATTATTTCTTGTTTGTTTCTCTCGAAACAAGTATCATTATCGCTCAATAGTTGCTTGATTTGTATCATGGATCCAAGATTGTTGCTTTAATATAGTACTCAGAATGAAGCATTTTACATAGTTTGTCATCTTCTGTGACTTTTTTGATCATACGCCTCATCAGATCTTGTTGTATTCGAGGGAACCTGCATAGTCAGCAGCACTGGCGCTTCTGTGTGATCATGGAACTGTCTTGCTTCTCTAACTTTCTCTAATCAGACTCCATCTGAATTTTACAATTTTTATTAGGGGTATCACCTGGCTCAGAGTTGCTGTGTTTGCACTAATCTCCTGGTGATTTCCTCAAATGGCTGGAGCAGGAAAATAAGAAACTCCAGCACTGCCCACTGTGGTGGAGTAATATAAACGGACTGCATCACCAATTTTATTTTCTGAGGTGTACTGCCAGACCGCTATCTGTTGTTCCAGGAGCCTTTTGAACACATAAAAGGTTGAATTCCATCGAGTAGAAATGTCTTGGATCAGTCTGTGCAAAGGTAACTGTGCCCTGCTGTATTTTTACAGCATGATGAGTTTTGCTTCAGTAACTGAAATGAATGCATATTCTTTTACCAGCGCCAAAGTCAGCTTTAATCTCACTGTCCTCATCGAAAACTGTGAACTATTAAGTTTAAGCAATGCGCAAAGCAGTGGATGTGAACAAAGTCCCTCCTCCAAGGCCTTCCTTATGTTGGACCCATTCTCTGCAACTATAAAGCTGACTGACAGTCCCTGGGAAGTAAACCGTTGATGTATTGGTATTTGGGTTCTTCACTGATGTTGTAGGAAGTACGGTCAGATGGAAAATAAAACATTCTTAAAACAGCAAACTGCAGTGCTTCAGGTCCCCAGTCATGAATTACGACTTATGCCTAATATTGAGAGGCAGAACGAAGAGGTTCAGGCTGACAGCTTGTCTAGATATCTGTTGCGGAATGCACTACCCTCCCAACAGCATTGCACAACACGATCTTAATTATTTACAAACAACATTGTAAAGATCTCAGGATCCAGGCTGTTGAAAAGTATTTCCACGATGGTACACTATATCGAGGTTCGATGTACTCACAGCCGCTGAATCCTATATTTTCAACCATGTTATATGTTAGCAAATCAACAGCTACCATTTCTGAATTTTTTGGGATATTGTAACAGCAACATGGTGAGTTGAGGCATATTTGGCTTTATGCTCATATGTTTCTGAGATGGTAAGCTGTCTCCTTGAAGGAGGAGGGCTTTTGAATACATGGTCACTTTCAGTAACAGTTGGAGGAGTCCTCGAATGGCAGGAAGTGGTGGCGGAGGTTCAGTGCTGGGGGCTGCCACTGCTGTCATTTACAGATGTTAGTTATCCTCGGTGTGAGCTATCACTTTCACTTTCTCTTGAACTCACACCTGAACTTGTCAGTGTCAGTGGCTCAGTGGGTACTTACTCGCCTCTGAGGCCAGGATCTCATAGGGCTGTGGGTTCAGTTCCACATCTGGCAGCTTAATATCCCAATACTGACACTGTAGTGCAGCATGAGAGTGCTGTACTTCTGAGGTGCTGCTCTTCGGATGAGATGTTAAACCGAGGTCCCATCTGCCTGGACTGGTGGTAGTTCAGGTGGATGTTAAAGATCCCATGGCACTTATCGAGAAAGAGTAGGGGAATTTCCTGGTGTCCTGGTCAAATTCCCTCATTCAATAAAAATACCACCAACAGCTTAATCTGGTTCAAGATCAGTTGGCATTCATCTGTATCCCTCCCTCGGTCGTGCCTGAAAATAGGCAGGATTTGTCTAGTGCACTTACCCGTTAACAAAACTAAATAAATAAAAACTTTCAGTAATGCTATAACATCGGTCTAGGTGCCATTTCAGTGCTGAAGTTCCCAATGCTCCTTTCTTTTACCCTGCTGATTGGCCATTTACAAACATCACATCTTGCTATCAACTCATTGAAGCACTAATGGAGAAGTATGACCAAACAAAGATGATATTTTTAGTTTTTTTCCATGAAAGCACAACACCTCAGTCACCTTTCAGGGCCACCCCCTCCCCAATATTTCTTGGGCCTGTTCTTCTTGTAGTTTATTCCCACTGCCCACCTCCACAAACAAAATATTTCTGCCTGTTTCTTCCTCATCTGCAGTTTCCATCCCCTCAGTAAACCTTGTGCTGCCTGATCATTCTCTTCATCTTTATTATTATTACCCTTGTCAGATTCAACCTCAGAAGAATCGGATGAGGGACTGGCAGTAGCATAGTATACAATTGTTCCATACCGCCGGGTGCCTCTGCTGTGGCACCACCATGCCTTTAGTTTTTTAACTACAGAACTTTTTTTTTTACTTGGGACTGATAATGATCCGAGACATTCAACTTTTCTGATTCAAGCATTCGCTTGAAGATGAAACCTTAGACATAAAAAAAAAAAAATCAATTTTAGGGTTTGATTTTGTTTTCCTTTTCAGGCTGATTGCTGACTTTGCAGTGTCACTACCTACCTGAGAAATAGAATCGCCTCATCAACACTTTGATCCATTTTGTAACAAAGAGCTCTCTAACGTGATGTCCTTCTGATGACTCCCAGCCACAGGCCAGGGACAAATTTACTGTTGTAACTTCGTGACTGTAGAGTGTACACAGCAAACCAACAACACAGCAGTCCACGCCACTTCCTTTCCAAGATTAACAGACTGACTCCTACAATAGTTGTTGTCACGTGACCAAATTCAGCAACTGTTAGGTGTGCGCAGAATCCGAATTGGAGATGCAGACACATCTGGTGCTTTAGAAGCACGCAGCGCAGTCCCACACTGGGGTTGGTTAATACTTATATGTAATATAAGTTTGTAAAGTGATATACTATAAAACTATTGATAATAAGGAATAATGGGGAATGAGTGATGTTGATGATGACACTTGTGTGTAGTGCGTGCTTTCTTGTGTTGTACTGTAAACAATCAGCCTGCTGTAAGTCATAGTCAGATTATCCCTGGGCCACCCACAGCAAGCAGCACAGGGCAGGTGCGATAACCTGTATGTTGTTTGAACAGTATTTTTTTACTACGAAATTGTGAAATCGTGATTTGTGAATGAACGTAGGTGATGATGATTCTTATTCATGATTGGATGGCACACGTCCAAAATTTATTTTGCACTCTGCTGCAGTTGTTCTGCACACGCAGCCACACTGAAGCCAGGAACATTTTTTATTTGGGATTTTAGGACTGTTATATTTATTGTGGGCCACCCTGTAGTCTCTCTCTCCCTTCTGAGTCTGGACTGGACGTCACAAATATTTATTTTGCCACCTTGCTGCCCTTGCCCTAGTGTACCCAGAGCCACACTGAAGCCAGGAAAAACTGGGGATTTTATGTCACTGTAAAACCTCTCGTACCCCCAGTAGTCTCTCCCGGATCAGGAATGGCACAAGTCAAAGATTTTGTCAGTCTGCCCTTTCTCATGTACACACAGCTACACAGTCTCAGGCCAAGAAAAGAAAAAACTTTAATTTGGGATTTCCTGTAACTGTAATCTCTCTTGGGCCCCAGTAGGCTCTCCTCTCTCCTCTGGATCTGGATAGAATGTCACAAGTCAAAGATTTTGCCAGCCTGCCTTTTTTATACTTACAGCTACTGTCTGAGGCCAAGAAAAAAAGCTTCATTTGGGATTTTCAGTAACTGTAATCTCTGCCCCCCCCAATACTATGGATCTGGAATGGCACAAATCAGATTTTGCCAGCCTGCCTTTTTTATACACGCAGCTACTGTCTGAGGCCAAGGAAAAAACTTTCATTTGAGATTTTCTAAAACTGTAATCTCTGGGCCCCTAGTACATTGGAAATGGAATGGCACATGTCAGATGTTTCAGCCTGCCCTTTTGTACACACAGCTACACTAAAACTGAAGGTGGACAGAGCAATGGGCTCTGATGGGATTCACCCCAGAATTCTAAAAGAACTAAGGGAGAATTAGTGACACCACTGACTACCCTTTTAACAAATCTTGGGAGGACAGGCAGTACCTAAGGACTGGACGAGCGGATGTGATTCCCCTTCACAAACGTGAGCAAAGCAGAGGCAGGAAACTACAGACCTATTAGTTTGACATCAGAGGTATGGAAAATGATGGAATCACTGAAAGAATTGTTGAGTACCTAGAGGCCAGCGGGCACAGGACCCAAGGCAGCATGGATTCACAGCGGGGAGGTCATGTCAGACAACTCTAATAGATTTCTTTTGACTGGGTGACCAAAGTAGTAGACCAGGGAGGGGCTGTGGACATGGCTTACCTAGATTTTAGCAAGGCATTTGACACAGTCCCACACAAAAGATTAATAAACAATTAGCCAGCCTGGGACTGGGTCCCAGGGTGGTAGCCTGGTAAAAAATTAGTTGAACAGGACACAGAGGGTATAGCAAATGGAGTCCACCAAGAAAAAGGTGGGGTTACTAGCAGGGTATTGCAGGGTTCAGTATGGGTCCAGATCTTTTTAATGTCTTTATAAGTAACATTGCAGAGGGACTGTAAGGAAAAGTATACCTCTTGCAGATAACACAAAGATCTGCAACAGGGTTGATACACAAGGGGGTGGAAGGATGAGAAGGGACTTGGCAAGGTTGGAGGAATGGTCAAAATTATGGCAGCTTAGATTCAATGCAAAGGAGTGCAAAGTAATGCACCTGGGAAACAAAACCCGGGAGGGGTACACAATGGGGAGGGTACTAACAACAACAAAAAGGAGAGGTTGTGGGGTCAAAAACATGGGGGATTCAAGAATGCATGGAACCAACATAAGACAATTTTAGTGAGGGGCAAGAGGAAGTAGGGTGTTGGGTAACTGGAAACTGTAGCTTATCCAATAGGTAGGAATTGGGCAGACTAGGTGGCCAAGCAGTCCTTATCTGTCATCAAAGTCTATGTTTCTATGGAAAGAGACCTGGGGTAGTCATATCAGATGACCTAAAGGTAAGCAAGCTATGTGAGAAGGCAGTAAGGAGGGCTGGGGATACTGGGATGTATAGGAAGAGGCATCACCAGTAGAAAACAGGAAGTTGTTATCCCTGTGTACAGACAGTTGGTGAGACCCTATCTGGAGTACTGCATGCAGTTCTGGAGACCCCATCTCCATAAGGACATAGACAGGATGGAGGCAGTCCACAAAAGGGCAACTAAAATGGTGCAGAGTCTGCACCAGAAGCCATACGAAGAGAGACTAAAGGACCTTAATATGTATACCCTCGAGAAAAGGAGGGGAGGGGCACATGACAGAAACTTTCAAGTACCTCAAGGAATCAACAAAGTCCAGGAGGGTAGCATCTTTCAGAAAAGAGATGTGCAAGAACAAGGAGGCACAATTTGAAGATAGAGGGGGACGGCTCAAGGGCAACATAAGGAAGCATTTTTCATGGACAGGGTGGTGGACGATGGAATGGCCTTCCTGAGGAGGTCGGAAGAAGACAGGGGGGAATTCAAGAATGCATGGAACAGACATAAGGCAATTCTGGTGGGAGGTAGGAAGAAGTAGGCTGTTGGTTACCTAGGATCTGCAACTTATCCAATAGGTAGGAGATGAGCAGACTGTGTGTGCCAAGCTGTCCTGTCTGCCGTCAGAGTCTATGTTTCATGTTTCTGTCTAAGGCCAAGAAAAAAACTTTCATTTGGGATTTTCTGTATGAGTAATGGGCCCCAGGTACTGAGTCTCTCTCTCTCCTCTCTCCTCTGAGTGGCACAAGTCAGATCTTGCCAGCCTGCCCTGCTCACACACAGTCACCAGACCAGCAGCATTCCCCATCCCACTCCACTATTCCCCAGTCCCGACTCTCCCCCAATCAGAGTCCCGACAGCCTTCACCCACTCCCATGATCGGTTCTCTCCCTCCCTAACTTCTTCTTTGTCCTACTCCCTTCCCTCCAGCTGGAGAAACTCTTGTTTAATTTTGTTTTTAGGGTGCTTTTGGTTTTGTTTTGGCTCTGCTGCTCAGCGCAGCTCCTCTGCTCTCTCTCTTCCCAGTCCTCCTCATTCTGCACCATATTGCACTTCGGCATGGTTATATACTATGAATGCATCACATGACCTTCTGTTGCATGATTGGATGCCACCAGCCGCCTGTAAGTGCCGACAGCATCCTCATGGCAACAGAAAAACAAAATCAGGGAAATGGCACCTCCACGGACCAAGAACTAGACTTCTACGCGAAAGTCCATATTTGTCCGGGTCCATGGATTGTGGGTTCGATCAGGGGTTCGATCTCCAGCGGAACAGTCCCCGAGTCCTACAGTAGACCCACCTCAAAGGCAGTCCTGGACCACAGAAGTGCAGTTCAGTAAAAGGAGGGAGAGGGTTAAGGGAAACTAGAGAGTGTATGAGGGTAAATGCAGTAGAGGAAACTTGGGAAATAAATAAGGCCTTGTACACACTAGGAATGTTAAACCTGTAACTCAGTTAAAATGGCTTAAAAGATTGTGTCCAGATTGCAGGATAAAAAGCAAGTTATAATCCTGCTCTAAAACCACGCTCAAATCCTGTTCAGAGCTAGACTTCAGCATGGTTTTAAAGCAATACAGTTTCCTTAACCAATGTTATCAGCAGCGTGGATGAATCTGTGCTGCAACTTAGGTTAAGTCAAGCCCATACGAAACCTTCACAGTCTCATTTATAGCCATAACAAAATTAAAATTGCAGCCAAGTATACAATGAGCTGTTCTTGTGAATACTGACTTTTTGTGGTAATTCTTCTTACCGATCGTGAATATCCTGGTATACAAGGCAGTACCCATAGTACTTTGCTAGTACTGCAGTGCTGCCTAGGACGCACTTCGGCTAACACAGTGTTTAAGCACAGTCTGGTCTCTTAAACGTAGTAAGTGTTACAGTACTGGAGGTGACCAACACTTGTATGAGGAACGTTACTAAGAAGAACAAATATAAAAGGTCAGTTTGGTTCTCAAAGGAAGTGTGGGATATAAAGAAAACAAGAGGAAGGAGGAACAGGGGAACATTAGAAGTTAAAGGATGCAAAGGGTTGGTTAGGACAGCAAAGGCAGAAATCCAGGGTACTCCACCGAGCAGTGGGGGTTCAGCATAGGGCAAGACAAATAAAGGCTAAGTGAACTATTTATAACAGTTCATCTTGTACCAACAGCACAATAACACACTTTAAACTGGCTGCAAAATTACCAGCTTTAGTTAATATTTCTCAGCTTACTAGTAAAAAGGCTGTGCAAAACTGTGGCATGCAAAAACGGCAGAAAAGTGCAAAATGCAGAATTTCCCACAACAAAGTAGCATCAAATTATAATAAAAACTCTAGAAATAGTTCACCCTGGGACTCAAACAGCCACACTACTCCACCCCAGACACAGAACCGCACACTAGAGCAGGCTCCAAGGAATTCAGGTATTTTCCCAGGAAATAAAAAGACAAAGGGGACTCATCAGACTATCTGATGGTGAAGGGTGTCACAAACGCACTCCACAGGTCAGGCCTTCTGCTCTCACAGTGCTAACCTCAGAGTGCAATAGTGTGAACAGGTAACAGACAGGGTAACCCTCCTGTCTGCTTTGGGTCCAAATCACCTTTAACCTCGAGTTCTGGAGGATTCAAACTGTGAACCTTATGCTAGTATACCCAATGTACAGGCTCGGGATGTATACCCTCTCCGGGACTGTAGTACAATCGTTCACGGGGCACCCAACCAGGTATCAACATGAACCCTTAAAACTCTATAAGAAACCTTAGGTATATTCTTACCTTGTTATACAAGCTCAGTACACAATTAAGCTTTTCAACAGCTGTCAAACTTAATATATGCACTTCACATGCAAAAAGAAACTGAGAAGACACAGGCATTATTTCAAGAAAGGTTGTTTATTAAAAGATGATAAAACATGTAAAACTAAACACAGAACAATATATCATACAGCTTACAATCATGTAAAATGAAAAGGAAGTTACAGACAAAACACGCCTACCACAATACTTAATTTGTATTACCTAAGTGCTTTCCCAGTCAGAGTCTAGAATCATATGTCACCATCCCATATACGTTTCATTTTTAACTCTATCTGTCCCTCACTCTTTTGATGATATCCCAGTACTGGACACTGTAGTGCAGCATGAGAGGGTGCTGCAATTCTGAGGTGCCATCTTTTGGATGAGACGTTAAACTGAGGTCCCATCTGCCTGGATTGGTGGTAGTTCAGGTGGATGTTAAAGATCCCATGGCACTTATCAAAAGAGTAGGGGAATTTCCCGGGTCCTGGCCAAATTTCCTCATTCAATAAAAATACCACCAACAGCTTAATCTGGTTCAAGGTCAGTTGGCATTCATCTGTATCCCTCCCGGGTCGTGCCTGAAAATAGAGTGGGATTTGTCTAGTGCACTTACCGGTCAACAAAAACTAAATAAATAAAAACTTCTCAGTAATGCTATAACATCGGTCTAGGTGCCGTTTCAGTGCTGAAGTTCCCAATGCTCTTTTCCTTTTACCCCTGCTGATTGGCCATTTACAAACATCACATCTTGCTATCAACTCATTGGAAGCACTAATGGAGAAGTATGACCAAACGAAAGATGATATTTTTAGTTTTTTTCCCATGAAAGCACAACACCTCAGTTACCTTTTCAGGGCCACCCCCTCCCCAATATTTCTTGGGCCTGTTCCTCTTGTAGTTTATTCCCACTGCCCACCTCCACAAACAAAATATTTCTGCCTGTTTCTTCCTCATCTGCAGTTTCCATCCCTCCAGTAAACCTTGTGCTGCCTGATCATTCTCTTCATCTTCATTATTATTACCCTTGTCAGATTCAACCTCACTTACCCGGTCAACAAAAACTAAATAAATAAATAAATAAATAATAAATAAATTAGGTCAGCTAGAACCTCCTTAGATAATTTCTGATGTAAGTGTCTCTGAGGATGTGAGTCATTGCTTGAAAAATCTGTAACTAGCCATTTCCCAAATATGACAGTCTTTAGTTAAACATTTTCTCTTTGAACTTAACAGTCCCACACTCATGTCCTCTTGGGTTGATTTCCTGTGCTAGTGTGATCTGAGGGTTGTATGACTCTTCACGCATTTCTGGTTATATGCTAAGAGGAGAGGAACCTGCCCAATTACCTTGCCTCCTGTAACATCATAAAACTCACATTTGGTTTCCAACTTCAAAAGTTTGGGCAGGTCATAAACAGGTAATAGCAGCCCTTCTGTAAGGAAGTCTTAATTAACTGGTTCTTCTGGTCTATTTTACAACATCCTGTGGTTTCAGCTACTGACCTTGAAAGTTAAAGGTCAAATCTCTCACATACTGACATTTCATACACAGACCATTTATTTACAATATAGATATCATACAGGTAACCAGAAGCAGGGGCAGAGTGTCACACTGACACAGAGCCGCACACTAGAGAGGATCCAGGAATTCAGGTATTTTTCCCAGAAAATAAAAAGACAAAGAGGCAATCATCAGACTACCTGATGTTGAAGGGTAGTGAATGATGATGAACAGAAGGCAAATATTTTGAACAATTACTGCAGCTCAGTATTCAAGGTGAAGGATGAGGGCCACTAGCACAAAGTGCTATTAAGGTTCGGGGAGGTTACAGAAAATAGGATGGGTGGCGGTCACAGTCGACTGATTAAAGAAAGAGCTACAAGAAGCTGTGGGCAGTGGTAGAGGGGAGAAGGGAGGTTGGCACTCCAGGAGAACCTGAGACTCTGGGGAGGTGGTCATGAGCCTGGAAGTTAAAGTTTAATGCTGGGAAGTGCAGGGTTCTGCACCTAGGGACAAAACCCAGCTCATGTATACACCTTGGGGGCAAGAGACACTGCAGGCTTCTGGGGGAGAAGAATTTTGGGGTGGTGGTGGATGCCAAATGAATAACTTAGAGCAGCGTGGGAGGCTGCTGCCCAAGCAAATAAAATGCTGGGCTGCACAGCCAGAGGATAACCTCAAGGAGTTGAGAGGTGCTCCTTCCAGCTGTACAATTTCCTGGTTAGACCACACCTCAAATACTACGTGCACTTTTGGCATCCCCTACTTAAACAGGGACATTGCTCTTCTGAAAAGGGTTCAGAGAGGGCAACCAGGATAATTCTGGGACTAGAGGAAAGGCCCTATGAGGAGAGAGACTGGAGGAGCTCAACCTGTACTCGCTGGAGGAGAGAAGGAACAGGGGGATATGACAGAGGTCTTCAAATATTTCAAAGGAATGAATAGGGTAAGTCTTGAGGGTGTGTTTCAGATGAGGGTGGAGAGCCACCAGAGGACATTCAATGAGGCTGAATGGGGGAGAGAGACTGAGGGGAAACAAGGAGATGCTACTTCACTGAGAGGGTGGTGGAGCCCTGGAGTGCACAGCCCGGGAGTTGATGGCCCTACACTGTAAAGGGTTCAAGAAGGGCTGGGATAGGTATAGGAGAGGTGCATCCCAGAGCCCGCTGAGGGAGTGGGGATGAGGGACCTTGTAGGGAGGGTGGGGGCTCAAAATGGTGCCCTGAGAAGGCACTGATCATCAAGCAGACTCAATAGATCATAGGGTCTAATTTGCTGGCTTTAGTACGTTAAGCCCTCAAGGCAGAACAAAGCACCAGAACTTGACAGATTACATTCGAGGTAGCTTAGGAGCTAGGATCTCAGCCGACTGTGCCTGGCTGACCTGTTCAAGAGCTCATCGAAATTTGTGTGTTGCTGGGGAGAGGAGGTCTGTAGATATGGTTCAGCTCCATCAAGGGGTGACAGGGAAGGCCAAGAATACTACAGATAGGTCAGTACTTCCTTCATTTCCCCAAAATATTTTTTCACTGTCATAGTAGCTATCAGCCCTGTCCCTGCCTCCCCAACAAGTCACCATCGCTCCTGCACTTACCTGCCCAGTGAAATCTTTCACACTGCCACCATGGTGGGGCCAAGGTGAGGATGGCTGCCCTCTGCTGAGCCTATATCGAGATATGGATCAGGAGTCCAGGTGATGGAGAGGGATGGAGCTGTTTTTATTTTTCACCCAATACTATATCCAAATAAAGGGCAGGAGCGGGTCTGAGATGGCTGCCCTCCCTGAGGTTATATCCAGATATAGGGCAGGAGTCCAGGTGATGGAGAGGCTTGAGCTGGCTGCCCTCCCCAAGACTATATCCAGATATAGGGCAGGAGTCCAGGTGATGACGCAGTGGGCATGCACGGCTATACAAAGCCTGCACTGCTTTTCCATTTTCTCCTGTTTCCCACTTCTGCAGCATGGATGACAGTGCACGTAACATGGAGGCACACACACACACACACACAGCATCAAACCACAGCATCTCTTTGTGTACTGCTCATGCTTGCAAACCACATTCTCTCTTTGTGACACCAAAGCTTGCATCAAACCACAGCCCTCTCTGTGTGCCACCAATGTTTACATCAAACATAAGCCCCTCTGTGTAAGCTACATGCTTGCATCAAACGACAGCCCCTCTCTGTGTGCTACCCATGCTTGCATCAAACCACAGTCCATCTATGTGCCGCCGTTGCATCAAACTACAGCCCCTCTCTGTGTGCTACCCATGCTTGCATCAAACCACAGCCCCTCTCTGCATACCTCCCACATTGCATTTAACCACAGTCCATCTCTGTGTGCCGCCCAGGTTGCATCAAACTACAGCCCTCTCTGTGTGCTACCCATGCTCGCATCAAACCACAGTCCATCTGTGTGTGCCGCCTAAGGTTGCATCAAACCACAGCCTCTCTCTCTATGCTACCCATGCTTGCATCAAACCACAGCCCCTCTCTGTGTGCCACCCATGCTTGCATCAAACCACAGTCCATCTATGTGTGCCACCCAAGTTGCATCAAACCACAGCCCTCTCTCTCTGTGCTACCATGCTTGCATCAAACCACAGCCCCTCTCTGCGCATCGCCCAATTGCATTTAACCACAGTCCATCTCTGTGTGCCAGCCAAGGTTGCATCAAACCACAGCCCCTCTCTGTGTACCGCCCATACTGTATCAAATCACAGCCCCCTCTCTGTACCGCCATACTGTATCAAACCACAGCCGCTCTCTGTATACCATCCATGCTCACATCAAACTGCTGTGTACAATCCATGCTTGTATCAAACCACAGCCCCTTTCTGTAGTGCCTCCCATGCCTGCATCAGATCACTGTCCCTCTGTGTACCATCCATGCTCATATCAAACCACAGCCCTCTCTGTTGCCACCTATGTTTGCATCATACCACAATCCCTCTCTGTGTGCCACCAATGCTAGCATCAAACCACAGCCCCTCTCCAGTACCGTCCATGCTTACATCAAACCACAGCACTTTCTGTTGCCACCAATGTTTGCATCAAACCAGAGCCCCTCCCGTGTGCCAGCTATGCTCCCATCAAATCACAGACCCTTTCTGTGAAGCCAATGCTTGCATCAAACCACAGCCCCTCTCTGTGTACCGTCCATGCTCAAATCAAACCACAGACCCTCTCCTTGCCATCAATGTTTCCATCAAACCACAGCTCTCTGTGTGCCACCCATACTTGCAAACCACAGCCCCTCTCTGTGTGCCATCCATACTTGCATCAAATCACAGCCCCTCTCTGTGCCGCCCATGCTTGCATCAAACCACAGCCCTCTCTGTGTACCACCCATGCTTGCATCAAATCATAGCACCTCTCTGTGTACCGCCCATGCTTGCATCAAACCACAGCCCCCCTCTCTGTGTACCGCCCATGCTTGCCAAACCACAGCCCCTCTCTGTGTGCCACCATGCACACATCAAGCCACAGCCCCCGCTGCTGCCACCAATGTTTGCATCAAACCACAGCCCCTCTCAGTAGGGGCCAAAATTGTCATCGGCCCACTATCCACATGCTGGTAGATTATGCATTGGGCTAGTAAACATTTACCTTCTGCCATTTGCTTCTGCTTCTCACCCCTCACTAACCACTGCCTCCTCTATTCTGTCCTATCTCTTGCTCCCCTGTCTCATGGAGACTGATACACTGTGCCACCTTCCTTCCCAAATACTGGATTGGTTCCATCCTCTCCTACCCCATTTGTCTCAAGCTGCCTCATCAAACTACTCTCTTCACCATAGAGACTCTCGGACCTTCTGTATCACCTACCCCCATTCAGCCTCTGGTCAATCTGCTTTTTCTTCTGTTTCCCTTCTCTTTGGAACAAACTACCCTCTGACACCCACTCTGCTCCTCCTCTTCTCTCTCAAAAGGCTGCACAAACACCTTCTCCATCAGCCTTGCTCCCACTGTGCCCAGCCCTGACCATCGCATTTTACTTTTTGCTAACTGGCCCAGGCTGCCTTTAATTGGCCAAACCTGTGGTTTGATGCAAGCATGGGTGGTACAAAGAGAGAGGGGCTGTGATTCGATGCAAGCATCGCGGTACACAGAGAGGGGCTGTGATTTGATGCAAGCATGGGCGGTACACAGAGAGGGGCTGTGATTTGATGCAAGTATGGATGGCACACAGAGAGGGCTATGGTTTGCAAGTATGGGTGGCACACAGAGGAGCTGTGGTTTGATGGAAACATTGATGGTATTCTTTTGTGGGGGCATGTATAATGTATCCCTCATTTAAGCGGATTCTTATGTTACTTGACATTTACTGTGTTTTTCTTAATGCTGTGCTGTGCTGATTCAACTTTATAGTGATCTTGTAACCCTGACCCTTGTTACATGTGTTGTAAATTGTGTTTTGCCTCTTGAGAAATTATTCCCTTGCTCCCTTCCCGGGTCACATCTGGAAATGATCCGGCTTATGTTGCTTTCCGGTTATCAACTTGTAAATAAATACATTTTAGTAGCCCTGTGGGCTTGCACAGGAGAAAGTAATATTTCAATAAGTACACCAGCTGGGAAAGTAGAAGAGTCTGTGGGACTAGTGGATTTTCCAGGTCACTAGTCCTGCTGGCTAGTGGATGCAAACTTAATTTCCACCCGTCTCTGTGTGCCACCCATGCTTGCATCAAACCACCGACCATCTCTGTGTGCCACCCATGCCTGCAACAAACAACAGCCCTCTCTGTGTGCCACATGCTTCCATCAAACCAGAACCTCTCTCTGTGTGCCACCCATGCACACAACCCACAGCCTCTCTGTGGCCACCCATGCTTGCATGAAATCACAACCACCCTCAGTGTACCGCACATGCTCACATCAAACCACAGCTCCTCTGTTGCTACCAATGTTTGCATCAAACCAAAGCCTTCTCTGTGTACCGCACATGACTGCATCAAACCACAGCCCCTCTCTATGTGCTGTCCATGTCCACATCAAATCACAGACCCTCTCTGTGTGCTGTCCATGTCCACATCAAACCACAGCCCGTCTCTGTGTACTGCCCATGTCCACATCAAACCACAGACCCTCTCTGTGTGCTGTCCATGTCCACATCAAACCACAGACCCTCTCTGTGTGCTGTCCATGTCCACATCAAACCACAGACCCTCCTATGTGCCGCCCGATGCTTGCATCAAACCACAGCCCCTCTCTGTGTGTCAGCCATGTTCGCATCAAACCACAGACCCTCTCTGTGTGCTGCCCATGCTTGTATCAAACCACAGCCCCTCACTGTGTGCTGCCCATGCTTGCATCAAACCACAGCCCCTCTCTGTGTGCCACCCATGTTCACATCAAACCACAGCCCCACTCTATGTGCTGTCCATGTCCACATCAAACCACAGACCCTCTGTGTGCCAGCCATGTTCGCATCAAACCACAGACCCTCTCTGTGTGCTGCCCATGCTTGCATCAAACCACAGCCCCTCTGTGTGCCACCCATGCTTGCATCAAACCACAGCCCCTCTCTGGGTGCCACCCATGCTTGCATCAAACCACAGCCCCTCTCAGCTGCCACCCATGCTTGCATCAAACCACAGCCCTCTCTGTGTGCCACCCATGCACACAACCCACAGCCCCTCTCTGTGGGCCACCCATGCTTGCATCAAATCACAACCACTCTCAGTGTACCGCACATGCTCACATCAAACCACAGTCCCTCTGTTGCCACCAAGGTTTGCATCAAACCAAAGCTTCTCTGTGTACAGACCATGCTCTCATCAAACCACAGCTTTTCTCTGTTCCTGCCAATGTTGCATCAAACCACAGCCCTCTCTGTGTGCTGCTCATGCTGCATCAAACCACAGTCCTCTGTGTGTGTGCCACCCATGCTGCATCAAACCACATCCCTCTCTGTGTGCCACCCATACTTGCACCAAACCCCAGCCCCTCCTTTGTGTACTGCCCATGCTTGCATCAAATCACAGCCCCCTCTGTGTGCCTCCCATGCTTGCACTTCCACCAGCCCTACCTGGTAGCAGTTGATAGCAGGGCTACAGACCCTTCCTCCGAGGATAGGGAGCTGTGCTCTGAATGCTCTACCTCTCCTCCCCAGCTGACCCTCAGCAACCACGCCAACTCCTGGACCGGAGTCGCTAGCATAAGTGGGTGTGAACACAACTGCTGAACCACTGGGCCACCTCAGTCTTATCACCACTGTAGGTAAGCTAATGGAGTCACTATACTGCCACCAAGCCACTGGGGCACCTCAGTCTTACCTCCACTGTAAATAAGTTAATGGAGACCATGCACTATCGCTGAACCCCTGGGCCAGCTCAGCCCTGCCTCCACTGTACACAAGCTAATGGATACTGTGGTCAAGTAAGCAACTATACTCGACAGGATTTGCAGTCTTGAGCTATACCGGACTACCTAAGGGCTAATGAGGTCTGATGTTGCAGGCAGGGCCTTATAGCCCTTGGAAGGGTCGGTATAGCCCATACTGTCCACCCTGTCAGGTATTACTGCGCTAAGAAAATGGGCAATAAACACTCAGACGTGCTTTTTAAAGTGTTTAACAGCAAGAAGAATGTATTTAACTTTTTATGAAGATTAATTGGGATAACATAGGTGCTTTTTAAGAGTGGATGGGCAGAATTAATAAGCCCAGAAACTCTGCAGATGCAGGCTCTGATTCAGTGGTGACCAAATCAATAAACAGAAACCACTATTTGCGTAGATAAACTTAACTGGGGCATTAAATGTACAGTTTACAGGGTTGAAGTTTGCGGTTGTGGAGCTGCAAGCTGGGGAGTCTTGAATTTGCAGTGACGTGCTCGCTCCTGAAGGTGGCATGCTTGCTGCTGGTTTATCTGCAGATTTGATCCTCACAGAAATAAACTCCACTGTTTCCTGTTGTCCAAGGATGCAGACCGGTGAGTGCTTGAGTCCTACTTCACATCTATGGCAAATGTCACTAATTATCTCATGTATTGAGAGCCCTGTTTTTTTTGTTTTTTTTTAGGAGCTGCACACTGTAGATCTGATGCTAGGATTTCTATAATGCATGGATAGTTCTGTCTTTGAACTGAGCCTGGACATCATGGTTGCCAGAAATTCTTCCCATTGCTTCATGTGTGTACCAGAACTGCTGTGTGTCAAGGCAGGTCAGCGGGTGTCTTCATGGGTGGAAAGCAAGGGTGTCTCTCAGTATTTTTTCAAGTATGTTAATGAAGAGTGCACAGGACAGAGAGGTCCCCAGGATCTTCTACAGATGAATCCTGGGGTACTTTCTTTATTCATTGTGTGGTAGGGTTACACACTTTAACTCATTTTCAGCCATCTTCACAGCAAAGAGAATGGTCAGAGTTCATGTAGCTCTTCTCTTCCTTGGTGAGCCATATGTACTGTAGCGGAAAGTCATACCAGACCTTATGAGTAATGCTGGCACTGCATCTGGTTACACTGCAGGTGGGATTCTCAGTTTGACAAGGTCGGTTTCTGTTACAGCAGAGTGGTGGCGCCATGTCCTTTGTTGCTTCCAGAGCATTTGTAACATCGAGGTCAATGCGTTGGTGCTGGAGCGAACGCTGTCTCTGATAGCAGACTGGTACTGTGGCCTATTGAGGCAGAGTTCAAATGTCTGTTAATGCCTGACCCAGAGTGCAGTACCACGACACGGAAAACAGCTTCCGCTCATGGTTCAGCTTCTGTATAAATTTTCTGCAGATGACAGTTTAATGTCTCAAAACTATCACCCAGCTAAGTGTCACATTCTCTTTATCCGCCCATTCAGTGAATACTGACACTGGCGACATTGTATTTTTTCTAATTTACTTCCCCTCCACTCACTAATTGCTTAATATCCGTGGTACTTACTGAGCCAAAATGGAAGGTGTTGACCTGTAGAAACATAGAATTGACTAAGATATAACCGCTTGGCCCACCCAGTCTGCCCATTTCCTACTTGGATGGATAAGCTGCAGATCCTAGTTAACCAGCAGCCTACTTCTTCCTACCCCACCCCTAGAATTGCCTTATGACTGTCCCATGCATGCTTGAATTCCACCACTGTTTTGACTCCATAACCTCCTCCGGAAGGCCGTTCCATACATCCAAACCCTCTCTCTGAAAAAATACTTCCCTAAATTACCTCTGAGCTGCTCCCCTCTATCTTCTTCAAATTGTGCCCCTTGTTCTTGCACCACTCTTTTTTGAAAGATGCTACCCTCTTGGACTTTGTTGAGTCCCTTGAGGTACTTGAAAGTTTCTATCATGTCCCCTCTCCCTCCTTTCCTCGAGGCTATACATATTAAGCTCCTTAGTCTCTCTTCATATGTCTTCTGGTGCAGACCCTGCACTATTTTAGTTGCCCTCCTCTGGACAGCTTCCATCCTGTCTATGTCTTTGCGGTGATTGGGTCTCCAGAACTGCGCAGTACTCAGATGGGGTCTCACCAGCTGTCTGTACAGAGAGATAATAACTTCTGTTTTCTACTGGTGATGCCTCTCCCTATGCATCCCAGTATCCCCCAGCCCTCCTTGCTGCCCTCTCACATTGCTTGCCCACCTTTAGGTCATCTGATATGACTACCCCAGGTCTCTTTCCATTTTGTTGTTGTTAGTATCTCACCCCCATTGTGTACTCTTCCCTGAGTTTTGTTTCCCAGGTGCATTACCTTGCACTTCTTAGCATTGAATCTAAGCTGCCATACATTTGACCATTCCTCTAACCTTGTCAGTCCCTTCTCATCCTTTCCACCCCACTTGTGCATCAACTCTGTTGCAGATCTTTGTGTCATCTGCAAAGAGACATACTTTTCCTTCCAGTCCCTCTGCAATGTCATATAAAGACATTGAAGGGACCGATCTAATACTGAACCTCGAGTACCCCACTAGTAACCCCACTTTTTTCAGAGTGGACTCCATTTACTATTACTCTCTGTGTCCTATTCTCCAGCCAATTCTTTTCCCAGGCTGTCATCTTGGGACCCATTCCCAGGCTGGCTAACTTGTATATTAATCTTTGTGTGGGACTGTGTCAAATGCCTTGCTAAAGTCTAGGTAGGCCATGTCCACAGCCCCTCCTGATCAACTACTTTGGTCACCCAGTCAAAGAAATCTATCAGATTTGTCTGGCATGACCTTCCGCTGTGAATCCATGCTGCCTTGGGTCCTGTGCCCTGTTGTGCCTCTAGATGCTTGACAATTCTTTCCTTCAGAAGTGATTCCATCATTTTCCTACCACTGAGGTTAAACTAACAGGTCTGTAGTTTCCTGCTTCTGCCTTGCTCCCACTTTTGTGAAGGGGAATCACATCTGCCCTCCTCCAGTCCTCGGTACCACCCCATCCTCCATGATTTGTTAAAGAGGGTAGTCAGTGGTGTCACTAGTTCTACCCTTAGTTCTTTTAGAATTCTGGGATGAATCCCATCAGGCCCCATTGCTTTGTCCACCTTCAGTTTTAAGAGTTCTTTCAGAACCCTTTCTTCTGTAAATGGGCTGGTATCAACTTCTGTATCCAGAGTGTTTCTACTGTTTGTTTAGGTACCTCCTTCTTCCTTTAAATACCGAGCAAAATATTTGTTTAGTATCTCTGCCTTTTCACAGTCACCCTCTGCCTAGCCCCTCCCTTTATTAAGCCTCACTATCCCTCCCTTAGTCTTCCTTCTCCCTGATGTACCCTAAAAGGTTTTATCCCCTTCTTAACTAAGTTGGCTCTCTTTTCCTCGGTTTGGGCCTTTGCTGTTCTGACTGCCTTCCCAGCTTCCTTTGCTTTAACTGATACAGTTCTCTGTTCTTCTCCTTCTGCGATTCCTTGTACTTCCTGAATGCTCTCTTTCTCTTAACCTTCACTGCCACTTCCTTTGAGAACCATAGTGGTTTCTTACATCGCTTTGTTTTGTTTATTTGCTTTACACAAAGGCTCGTGTACCTCTGTGATGGCAGTTTTATTATTCCCATTGTTCTTCCACCCTCCTTCCTGCCCATTTGCTAGTGCATTCCTTAGGCACTCACCCATTTTGCAAAGTCAGCCCTCCTAAAGTCCAGTACTTTTGCCTTTGTATGGCTTGACCTATTGCTGTGTTTATTGTGAACCATACTGTTCAATAGTGCTAGTTCCCAGATGGCTACCCACTTCACATCTGTGATCCTCTTCATCTCCATTTGAGAGAACCAGGTTAAGACTGCTCCTCTAGAGTGAGCTCCAATACTAGTTGTCTAAGGATGCCCCTGTAGGGCATCTAGAATAACCCCACTATTCAAAGTGGCTGCTGCAACTGCACTCCAGTTAATATCTGGCATATTCAGATCACCCATCAGCAATATCTCCCTTTTTCTGCCATTCTAAGTATACTTTCCATCATTTTCTTGTCCATTTCCCCCCTGAGAAGGGGTCTGTATACAACCCTGTGCGGATTGTGGTGCCATTGCCGGTCTCCAAATTTACCCACAGTGCTTCTTCTCCTCCCTGTTTACCCTTTTGTTCTGTTGCTTTGATTCCTTCCCTTATATAAGAGCTACTCCTCCTCCTCTTTTACCCTCCCTGTCCCTCCTGTAGATAGTGTATCCTGGTATGTTTACGTCCAAGTCATGGTTTTGTGTGTACCATGTTTCTGTGACTGCCACGATATCCAGATGTTCCTCCTCCATCAAGGCCACTAATTCAGGAAGCTTGTTACTCAGACTATGGGCATTGGTACTCATTGCTCTCCATTTTTGATGGCTTTACCTTCTGTTGCAGCATCCCCACTGACCTTTCTACCTCGGTCTTTTCTCATTTAGTACCCTGTTTTGTAGAGAGAGGCTGGAGTTTCTGCTGCTTATCAGTGCCTCCCTTTGACTAGTTTAAAAGCTTGCCAATGAAGCATTTAAACCGATTGCTCAATAGACTTGTTCCCTTCCTGGACAGATGCAGACCATCCTGCCAGTATAGGCATAGTCGTTAAACAATATAGGTGTGAGAACAACAGTAAACACAGGCCTCAATGAGGTGCAGGATATTACAGAACAAGGTCATTACTTAAGTGCAATTACAAGAATAAAGGTGTCAAAGAGGCCAGCATACAGGTGAACACACATAGTCACAGGCCAGGCAACAGACAGAAATATGGCACCTGTGCACTATTAGTGTACCTAAATGCATTTTGCACTGCATGTGTCATATCTCAGACTTATATTTGGTCTCTGTGTTTTGTGACTTATATTTCCGTCTGTTGCCTGGCCTGTGACTATGTGTTTTTCACCTGTATGTTAGCCTTCTTTGACACCTTGTATTCTTATGTAATTGCACTTTAAGTAATGACTCCTTGTTCTGTAATTTCCTGCACCTCATACTGAGGCCTGTGTTTACTGTTGTTCTCCACACCTATATTGTTTAACGTACTATGCTGGGACTCTGGTAGTGCCTGAAAATGGTCCTTGGATCAGTGCACCCACCTGGTTATCAAACACATAAATAAAATAAATACATTTTTTATTGTTGATTTTCCAGGCTGTTGCTGTAATGGAGATTCATTGTCCTTCATGAATAGCCTTTTGAGAGTGTTTCAGATGTTACATTAAAGTTAAGCGGATGTAATTGGACATTTCTTTTGCTTTTCCTTTGCTTGTGGTCTTAATGGTAACAGAGAGAAAACAATGGCAGTTGGTATGTTTTAAAATTCTGAGTGCCCATGGATACCTTAAACAATGAAGCACCAGGGATTGGCACTGGCTTTTATAGGTACTGTTGAAAAATAAATGCATGCTTTTAACCAATCAGGATGCATTATTTTTCATGCCCATTTTCTAAAACAAAAACTTACTACCCTACCTATATGCAAATAGGTTTCCAGACAGCAGACCTGCACCGCAGCAGTAAGCCTACCTAGACGCAAACAGATTATAGGACAGCAGGCCCACAAGTGCAGCAGTAAGCCTACCTAGGCTCAAGGCCTACTTGTTAGAAGCCAGCATCTGCTCCTGCCATGATACCTGAGCTAACCTCCATACCCCCTACTGTCAACAACTGTACAAATCGTGTCTTGCACACGGAGAACTTATCTTAATCTTTGTCTTCTACTTGTATTGCAATATCTAATAATATGTACTGTGCTATCATCTTGTAAACCACAATGTCTGCCTTAAAATATGTACTATGCTATCATCTTGCAAACCATTATGTATGCCTTCCCTCTTTAACTTAACCTGGTCTCCCCTGAAAAAGGACCTCCAGGGCCCAGTGGGCTACCCGGTCCCCAAAATTGAATTAATAAATAGAAGTAAATAGGTTACGGACAGCAGGCCACAGGTGCAGCAGTAAGTCTACCTACATGCATAAGGTTATAGGATAGCAGGCTGCATGTGCAGCAGTAAACCTACCTAGATACAAATAGGTTATAGGACTACATGCCCAGCTGCAGTAATAAGTCTAGCTAGATGCAAATAGGTTACAGGACAGCGGTCCCACAGGTGCAGCAGTAAGTCTTCCTAGATGCAAACAGGTTACAGGACAGCAGGCCCACAGGAGCAGCAGAAAGTCTACCTAGTTGCAAATAGGTTACAAGACAGCAGGACCACAGGTGCAGCAGTAAGTCTTCCTAGATGCAAATAGGTTACAGGACAGCAGGCCCACAGGAGCAGCAGTAAGTCTTCCTAGATGCAAATAGGATACAGGACAGTGGGCCCACAGGAACAGCAGTAAGCCTACCTAGATGCAAATACACACACAGGACAGCAGTGTCTGCAGGTGCAGAAGTAAGCAAACCTAGATGAAAACAGGTTACAGGACAGCAGGCCCACAGGTGCAGCAGTAAACCTACCTAGATGCAGATAGGTTACAGGACAACAGGCCCACAGGTGCAGCAGTAAGCCTAGCTAAATGCAAATAGGTGACAGGACAGCAGGCCCACATGTGCAGTAGTAAGGCTAGCCAGAAGCAAATAGGTTAGAGGACAGCAGGCCCACAGGTGCAGCAGTAAGCCTAGCTAGATACAAATAGGTTACAGGACAGAAGGCACTATGGTGTAACACTAAGCCTACTTAGATGCAAAGAGGTTACAGGACAGCAGGCCCACAGGTGTAGTAGTAAGCCTAGCTAGATGCAAATAGGTTACAGGACAGCAGGCCCAGGTGCACCAATAAGCCTACCTAGATGCAAATAGGTTACAGGATTGCTGGCCTGCAGATGCAACAGTAAGGCTACCTAGATGCAAATAGGTTACAGGACAGCAGGCCCACAGGTGCACCAATAAACCTACCTAGATGCAAACAGGTTACAGGACTGCAGGCTCACAGGTGCAGCAGTAAGCCTACCTGGATGCAACTAGGTTTTGGACAGGGGCCGACAGGTGCAGTAGTACACCTACCTAGATGCAAATAGGTTACAGGATTGCAGGCACTTGGGTGCAGTAGTAAGCCTACCTAGATACAAATAGGTTACAGGACAGCAGGTCCACAGGTGCAGCAGTAAGCATACCTAGATGCAAGTAGTTTACAGGACTGCAGGCCTACAGGTGTAGTAGTAAGCCTAGCTAGATGCAAATAGTTTAGCGGACTGCAGGCGCGGGTGCAGTAGTAAGCCCACCTAGATACAAACAGGTTACAGGACACCAGGCCCACAGGTGCAGTAGTAAGTCTAGCTAGATGCAAATAGTTCACAGGACTGCAGACCCGCAGGTGTAGCAGTAAGTCTACCTAGATGCAAATAGGTTTCAGGACAGCAGGCACACAGATGCAGCAGTAAACCTACCTAGATACAAATAGGTTACAGGACAGCAGGCCCACGGGTGCAGTAGTAAGCCTAGCTAGATGCAAACAGGTTAGAGGACAGCAAGCCAGCAGGTGCAGCAATAAGCCTACCTAGATGCATATAGGATATAGGACGCAGGCCTGCGGGTGCAACAGTAAGCCTACCCAGATGGAAATAGGTTACAAGATAGCAGGCCGCGGGTACAGCAGTAAGCCTACCTAGATGCAAATGGGTTACAGGACAGCAGGCCTGCAGGTGCAACAGTAAGCCTACCCAGATGGAAATAGGTTACAAGACAGCAGGCCCATGAGTGCAGCAGTAAGCCTACCTAGATGCAAATGGGTTACAGGACAGCAGCCTGCAGGTGCAACAGTAAGCCTACCTAGATGCAAATAGGATAGGATAGCAGATTCAGCAGTAAGCCTACCTAGATGCAAATGGGTTACAGGACAGCAGGCCTGCAGGTGCAACACAGCCTACCTAAAGGTAACCTGCTCGCACACCTGAAACTACTCTGTAACCCAAGTCTTTCTCTGTATGAAATTATGTATTGTTATTTTTCTAGTGTCGCATTTATTTTCTGTATTGTATATTATTCAGTGTACCTTCTGACCTGTTCGTATCTCTAAAAATTCCCAGGTCCACTCTCTAAAATGAGTTGTGCTCAACGGTGATCACCTGGTTAAATAAAGATTCTGAATGATTGATTGATTGCTAGATGCAAATAGGATATAGGACAGCAGGCCCATAGGTGCAGCAGTAAGCCTACCTAGATGAAAATAGGTTACAGGACAGCAGGCCCACAGGTGCAGCAGTAAGCCTACCTAGATACAAATAGGATAAAGGACAGCAAGCCTGCAAGTGGAGCAGTAAGCCTAGGTAGATACAAACAGGCTATAGAACAGCAGGCAATTTGGATTTGAGGTCGGAGATCAAGTTAATAGGTGACTGAGAAAGTGCAGGCAACCAATTTACCCTACTTCAGTTTCAGCAGAGACTTTGTATTTGTGATTTTTGTGCCACACAGGAGGCTGCTGAGAAGCTGGCAGACCTAGGAGCTGGTAAACAACTTGTTATAGGGAACTGCTAATGTGCACGATCAGAGTCACAACGTAATATTTCAAACACTGAATTAAGCGCGATAGAGCGTTCGTTTAACACCACACTCACTTTGATGCACTAGGGAACTGTCCACTATTCAACATTCACTTGACCACAAAAATACAAACGTATGATCTGCACGTTTACAGAGCACTCAGGGCCGTGTTATAATGCATGCCTGGGAGAGTGGGGTTACCAGGAATTCAGTCTGGTGCTAAATATTCCAAATATTGAAACACTCTGTAAATTCTCATTTACTGCCAAACATGCACTGTATATATAATTGACAGTAAGAAAGCTTCTGCAGGCATAGTTTTAAACAGAAGCAAACACAGTCAGCTAAAACATGACATTGTCCCTTTAAGTATGCGTAATGGGACACCACTATTAGTTTGCAAATCAGCTTTGCTCAATGTTTCCGTAATACAACAGGAATATGATACCGTCTGACTTTCTGCACACATTTATAAATACTTCTGATTAGCAAAGCAGGTCGAAAAGAACCCTTTCTTGTTTAGCATCAGGTTCGCATTTGGTTTTATACACAGCAGCTCAGCATGCCTTACCTCCAACTTCATGATCCTCGGTTTCAGTCTCCCAACACCACAAACTGCACTGTTCCGAAACACAAGCAGCTGCTGCTCGTCAGAGTTTGGGACTAGAAGAACAAGGACATCTAACCACTAAAAAAACGAAAAAATTCCTCTGAACTCCCAGTGTGCTCAGCTCTGCTAGTTCTATGAGCCTTTGGAACCTTAATTTCACTTCCTGTCCATCTCTGAACTGTGTCCTCAAAGCAACTCATTAATATTCATGGTATGCAGCAGCAGGGGTGGAGCAAGAGGCGGGAGAATACCTAAATATTATAGTGACAGGCTAGCACATACAGCTTTGACTTCTCACTGTTGGCAGTACTTGTAGTTTACTTTTATTTATAATCTGATGGCTGATAAAGGTGCACTGAGACAAGGCTCATTTCACTGTGAGCCCCAGAGACTGCGTTAGAATTCACAAGTCAGCAATTTTCATGAAGTCCTTTTAAAAGCAGCAGATGTCTTGATAAAAGAGACAGAGGCACCATATTCAGATCTGGCAGTTAGTACTGTGCAACCTGTAGTGCTGTGCCAAAACAGAGCACAGACAAGTCTGAGCTATGTTCAGGCAGTGTGCACTAACACAGCATGCTAAAGATTGGATATTGCACCGATGGCACAGTGCTTAGTGAATATATACTGCACCAACATCGCCTAAGGCTGCATATGGCCCACAGGAAATAGTGCACCCAAAATGGGATAGCACTACGGTACTGCTGGGTCAGATTAATCCAGGCATGCAAATGTAGTTATTCATCAGTTTGCTTGTTTATTAACATTTGGTAACTGGGAAAGCACACTGAGCTGGGGCTCATTTCCAGGTGTGGCTCCAGGAAAAGGAGGAGTTATACACAGCAATAACAACATAGTACAAAATATTTACACCAGGGATCAAATATAATGTTGCGTACAATGTAACCCAACAGAATAAAACAAAGTAAACATAAGAGAGTGCAGTGTATCAGTCAAATAATAATTAACAAAAGAGACTGTCACAGCAGTTCTCTGCCAGGAGAATAGGGTAGTACCTAATGGTGTGCGTAGAAGTGGGCTTGCCAGAGCAGGCCTAGTGCCTGGCTTGGCTTGACCTCCATATGCACTTGAGAGCCAACATCAAGCCAAGTCATTTGTGGCCCAAATAAGCATTTTTGTTAGCCCAAGCAGTTACTGTAGTGTCTGAAACATTCAGTTCCTGTGTGCCGAGCAGCTGCAGTAGCCAGGACGTGGCTTGGTTGGTTTGTAGAGTCAAGCCAGACCCCTAGCTCGGCTGTGGCTTGGCTCTAGGTGAAACATTCCTGGCTTGCCCACATCTAAGTGTACTAGAAAAACAGATTGAAGCTAGCAAGATGTAAGAGCAGAGTGGTCAGACAAGAGTTGCCTGCTGGCATGGGGACTGGAAAAGAATATCAGCTAGAGTCTAACCTTTGGAGCAGCTGCTTGAAAATGTTTAGGGAGGAGGAGTTACATAAGGAGGCAAATTGCTGGTTCCATAAGTTAAAGAGACTATAGGAGAAAGACTGGGGAGCCCACAGTTGAGCAGAGCGTGGCAGTTTGAAGAGTGCAGTTCTCTGAACCTTAAGCTGTACAGAGAAAGGGAAATCAAGAGAGGAGGTACATGATGTACGTCGGAAGATTACCGAACTAATATTTCGCTAGGAATGTGAGAGTGTAAGTTTTAGTATGTAAGGGAAGAGAGGTATTGTATAGGGAAGAGTAGTGAGAGCAGTGGTGGGTGCAAGTTTTTGTGAAACCAGTCGAGCACAGCATTCAGATCAGACTGTAACAGGGCTTGGACAGCAGTGGGAGAGGGGCCCGAAGCACATAGAATAGCATCATCAACGTAGAGAAGCAAACAGAATAGTATCATCAGTGTAGAAAAGCAAGCAGAATAGTATCATCAGTGTAGAGAAGCAAACAGAATAGTATCATCAATGTAGGAAGCAAACAGAATAGCATCATCACATAGAGATGAATATTAGAAGAAATGCAGACTGATGGGAGTTCGTTTATAAAGACAGAGAACAGTAAGGGGCCCAGAATTGAACCCTGAGGAACATCGAGCAAGATGGGGAGGAGGAGAAGAGAGGACTTTCCAATGCGAACACATTGTGTTCTGTTTAGAAGATGCGATTGAAATCACACTAGTGTTGAATTTGCTAGACCCAGGGCACAAAGCTTCTGAGTAACAGGTCATGGGACACAGAATCATTAGTCAAAACCCTTAGCTAAATCAATACAAATTGCTCCTGTGATGTGGCTGTGATCCATTGATACATGAACTGAGTTAATAACTCTAACTAGAGAAGAGACTGTCAAGTGATGTTTTCAGAATCTGGATTGACAGAAACATAGAAACATAGACTTTGATGGCAGATAAGGACCACTTGGCCCTCCCAGTTTTCCCATTTTCCTACCTATTGGATAAGCTGCAGATTCAAGTTTACCGACAGCCTACTTCCTCCTACCCCCCACTATAATTGCCTTATGGCTGTCCCATGCATTCTTGAATTCCCCACTGTTTGTTTTTGACACCACAATCTCCTCAGGAAGGCAGTTCCATGTGTCCACCACTCTCTCCGTGAAAACATATTTCCTCACGTTGCCCCTGAGCCATCCCCTCTACCTTTGGATTGTGCCTGCTTGTTCTTGCACATCTCTTTTCTGAAAGATGCTACCTTCCTGGACTTTGCTGAATCCCTTGAGATACTTGAAAGTTTCTATCATGTCCCACCTGTCCCTCCTTTCCTCAAAGTGCATATTATGCTCTCTTAGTCTCTCCTCATATGGTTTCTGATGCAGACCCTGCACCATTTTATTGCCGTCCTCTGAACTGCCTCCATCCTGTCTATGTCCTTGCAGAGATGGGGTCTTCAAACTGCACGCAGTACTCCAGATGGGGCCTCGCCAACTGTCTGTACAGAGGTATAACCACTTCCTGTTTTCCATTGTGATGCCTCCCTATGCATCCCAGTATCCTCCCAGCTCTTCTTACTGCCTTCTCGCATTGCTTGCCTACCTTAAGGTCATCTCATATGATTATCCCCAGGTCCTTTTCCATTTTAGTTGTTGTTAGTACCTCTTCCCTCCCCTACTGTGTACTCTTCACCTGGGTTTTGTTTCCCAGATGCATTACTTTGCACTTCTTTGCATTGAATCTAAGCTGACGTACGTCTGACCATTCCCAAGCCTTGCCAAGTCCCTTCTCGTCCGTTCCACCTCCCCTTGTGTATCAACTCTGTTGCAGATATTTGTGTCATCTGCAGAGAGACATACTTTTCCTGCCAGACCCTCTGCAATGTTTCCTATGAAGACATTAAAGAGGACTGGACCCAGTGCTGAACCCTGCAGTACCCTACTAGTAACCCCTTTCTTTGGACTGAGT
The DNA here is from genome assembly GCA_016271365.2 of Neoceratodus forsteri. Lineage (NCBI taxonomy): Eukaryota > Metazoa > Chordata > Ceratodontiformes > Ceratodontidae > Neoceratodus > Neoceratodus forsteri. The sequence goes on from CM057455.1 coordinate 42,354,465, forward strand.
TCCATTCACTATTATCCTCTGTGTCCTGTTGTGCAGCCAATTTGTTACCCAGACTGCCACCCTGGGACCTACTCTCAGGCTGGCTAACTTGATTATTAATCTTTTCTGTAGGACTGTGTCAAATGCCTTGCTAAAGTCTAGGTAGGCCATATCCACAGCCCTCTATGGTCTAGTACTTTGGTCACCCAGTTAAAGAAATCGATTAGATTCATCTGACATGACCTTCCTGCTGTGAATCCATTCTGCCTTGGGTCCTGTGCCCGCTGGCCTCTAGGTACTCAACAATTCTTTCTTTCAGAAGTGATTCCATCATTTTCCTACAACTGAGGTCAAACTAACAGGTCTGCAGTTTCCTGCTTTGCCTTGCTCCCATTTTTGTGAAGGGAATCACATCTGCCTCCTCCAGTCCTCAGGTACCACCCCATCTTCCCATGATTTGTTAAAAAAGGTGGTCAGTGGTGTCACTAGGTCTCCTCAGCTCTTTTAGAATTCTGGGGTGAATCCAGTCAGGTCCCATTGCTTTGTCCACCTTGAGTTTTAGGAATTCTTTCAGGACCCTTTTTCTGTGAATGAACTCATGCTGACCCCCTGCCCAGAGTGCTTCTATTATTTGATTTAGGTAACTCCTCTTCTTCTTCTTTTGTGAATACTGAGCAAAGTATTCATTCAGTATCTCTGCTTTTTCACCGTCTCCCTCTGCCCACCTCCTTTCCTCTTTATTAAGCTTACTATCCCTCCCATGATGTTTCTTCACTCCTAATGTACCTATAAAAGGTTGTATCCCTCTTCTTAACTGAGCTGGCTATCTTTTCCTTCCTTGGTTTGGGCCTTTGCTATTCTGACTGCCTTCCCTGCTTCCTTCTGCTTTAACTGATACAGTTCCCTGTCCTGCTCCTTCTGTGATTCCTTTTACTTCCTAAATGCTACCTTTTCTACCTAACCTTCCCTGTCACCTCTTTTGAGAACCATAGTGGTTTTACTCCACTTTGTTTTCTTTATTTGTTTCACACAAAGGCTTGTTGCCTCCAAGATGGCAGTTTGATTTTCTCCATTGTTCTTCCACCCCTTTCTGGCCATTTGCTAGTGCATTCCTTAGATATTCACCTATTTTGCCAAAATCAGCCTTCTAAAGTCCAATATCCTCATTTTGTATGGCTTGTCTCCATGGTTGTGCTTATCGTGAACCACAATATGTGGTGGTTGCTTGTTCACAGATGGCTACCCACTTCTAAATCTGTGATCTCTCTCCACTTGAGAGTACCAGGTCTAAGATAGCTCCCTCCCAAGTGGGTTCCAACATTAGCTGTCTAAGGCTTTCCCGTGAGGGCATCAAGAATAACCTGCTCTTGGATGTGGCTGCAGTAAATGTGTTCCAGTTAACGTCTGGAATATTCATGTCCCCATCAACAATATCTCCTTTTTCAATCATTCTGAGAATGTCTTCTATCATTTCCTTGCCATTTCCTCCCCTGAGATGGGGTCTGTATACAACACCTGTGCAGATTGTGGTGTCACTCCCTATCTCCAAGGTGACCCACAGTGCCTCCATCCTCCCCTTACCCTTTAGTTCTTTAGCTTTGATCCCTTCCTTCCTTATGTAGAGAGCTCCTCCTCCTCCTCCTCCTCTTTTACCCTACCTGTCCCTTCTGTAGATTGTGTACCCTGGTATGTTGACATCCCAGTCATGGTTCTCTGTGTACCGTGTTTCTGTGACTGCCACAATATCCAAGTGTTCCTCTTCCATCAGGGCTACTAGCTCTGGAGCTTGTTTCCAGACTACAGGCATTGGTACTCATTGCCCTCCATTTAATATTGGCATTACCCTTTTTCCCACACATGGTACCCAGTCCAGTCAACCTCGGTAAGAAAAAATATGGTGAGGAAGTAGCTCACTACCAATATAAGCTAATAGCAAACACAGACAACATTGATAGAAACTGAGCCACTCACCAAATACATATTATGTAAAAATTCTGTTTAATTTTTTTTTCTTATTTTTACTCTCTGTATCTTAAGAAGTGCAGCGTACAGTAACAACTTCCATCCTTAAACGTTTCAGACACGTCTTTCATCAGTAAGGTTGTACTGTATCTAAAACAGATAATTACCATATGTCATTCTCATTAATACACAAAGTAACCTTAATAGAATAAATGGTTCAACATATTTTATACCCATCCTCTCACCACTAAACCTTCCAGAGTGCCTTTTCCCAGTTCAAAAAGTTTTCGTTTATAATCTTATACACTATCTGAAATAAATTCAATCAAATAGCAATCTTAACAAAATGAATGTTCACTGAAGACATTGCCAGCACACAAACTGTTCCATACATTGTAAACAACATATAATGTGAAATCACTACATTAGCTGTAAGCATTCATAAAGAAATATTCCTTCTTTGTTTAAATCTTTTTAGTTACTCCTCAGAAACTAAATATGTTATGTCTATCTTTGTTTGCCATATCATTTTAATATACAAGGGAAGATATACCTTAATGTTTATCTATATAGAAATTCCAGAGTGCTGAAATAAAAGGGAGGACCCACATTTACACCAATCTTTATCCAAAAAGTACATCGAATGCTAAATGCAGTAATTATCACAGCAACACAAGATTTGAAATTTTTTACATAGTCGGAAACATACCTGTTCCCTTATAGTTAAAATTTATCTTGTAAATCTGTAACAAACAGAAACGCTCTTTAAAGCTCTAAAGTATGCCATAATTTAAAATTCTGCACTCAAAATAGTCAGGTGTTGCAAACAGGACTTTGCAAAGTTTAAAAGAACTTACTGGCTGTTGCTTTTATTTATGTGGACGCACTCTCCCTCCTCCTGTGTAAGCATGTAATGGAGTGAGTAGCGTCTTGCACAGTCTAAAATGACTGTTCTTGCTCGGAGAATCGGGCATGAGGGCAGACGGGCAGGGTCACATGGCCCTAGCTCAAAAGCCCTATCAGCGAATCCGCTAATAGCAGCACCTCTGAAAACAGCATCGGGTAACAGCAGCACCTGAAGAAAAGTAGAAAACTGCAACTCCTGACATCTCCTATTGTATGTAATGCTATGTAAAAAAGTATTGTCAACTCCTTTGCAGGCATAATTCTCAAATCAAACTGGGCACAATTAAATAAATATGAAAGCCCTACTAGTGGAAATTTTTTCTTTAGATTACAGAATTAAGACTCATCCATATGTGCCTGCTAACCTATAGAAGATTAGCACATGTATAGGAGGTCACCAGGAATGGACTTCTAGCAGAGTACCAACAGTGCAGGACTATATCTGAAAAATATCTATGTCATGTTTCATACACTATATTTTCCTTATTTTTGTCTATTCCAGAATACAGTTCTATACCAGATACCTGGTCATAGAATAATCCATAACCTAGATAATAGGCTGCCAGTCAATAGAGTCATTTAACCCAAATCTAGGGTTTACAGAGTCAAATCTAATAATATTGTAAGCTTCCCTATTTAGTGTGTGGGTTCGATAATCACCCCTCAAGGGTCAGGATCCACTTTTCAATTCCAAAAATCTCAAATGGGTTAGTTGGTGTCGCTCTGAAATAAAGTGCCTTGCCACTGGTGAGGACATCAGCTTGCCTGATGTCTGATTTATGTTCCTCAATTCTTGTTTTCAATGATCTCTCCATTTTGCCTATATAAACTTTATCTCATGGACAATTTACACAATAAATGACACCTCACTGGAACAGCTAATGAAGTTATTTATCTCAATATTCTCATCTTGAGCACTATTTCAAATTTTTTACTTCTGTAAGTATTATTACAGTGCACACAATAACCACAAGGGTAATTGCCTTTGATGTCTAATGTTGACATAAACTGGTTGTGGTGTTTTGTTGGTATATTCTGCACTGTTTTCAAAAGAATATTAGCCAATGTTCTGTTTCTCTTGGTTACAACCATAGGTGTATTTTCAAACACTTGTTCCCCCATAGGGGTTGCTCAAGTATATCCCAATGCTTATATATAATTTGTCTAATCTGTCCAAAACTATCATTAAAGGGTGTGGCAAAGACAATGTTTTCTGAGTTTCACCTTGTACATTCTTTGTGTCTCTCTGATGCATCTCTGTATTTAACAGTGTGTCTCTACTTTTATCCTGAATCTTATCCATTGCTTTGTCCAGGGTGTCCTCATCATATCCCTGTCCTAAATCTATCACACATCTCATTCTGTGTCTGTTCATATTCCTCATTGTTAGTACAGTTTTGCTTAGCTCTAACTGTCCATATGGTACTGACTTAATTAGATGTTTTGATGGTAACTATCTGCCCTTAACAGGAGTTCCTATCTGTAGGTTTTCAGTACAGCTTAGTCTCTAATTATTATCCATTTTGTATATCTGTACATCTAAAAAGGTACAGCAGGCTTGTCACTATTCATCGTAAAAATAAGGTTATTTGTTCTAGTGTTTAAATAGTTGTTAAATGCTTCTAACTGTGTTTGATTACCCATCCAAATACAGACTATAACATCTATAAAACAACAAACAATTCTAATATGTTGTAGAGTAGTCATTGTGGCACATGGACAGCTGGTTCTGATTACAATATGATATTTTTCTGCAATGTAAAATATGAAGGGAGTGTATGTCAGGAGAAACTACTGTCTTGCTGAAACTGACACATCAAAACCCCCAGGCATAAGTTCAAAGGACAGGATGTAGGTTAAACTACAGATATCTGAGGTACAATTACCTTGTCAATTTGCTTTGAAACCAGGTACCAATCTATCCATTTTATAATGCCCTCAGGAAACCCTTTGATTTGCACTAGGTGTCATGAGGAAAGGGGCATATGCATGTGTTTGAGGTATCCAGTGAATTACATCAAAGAGACTTTGATATCTATGTGAAGCAGGTCCCAGACTAAATTGGAAAGTCCAATATGCATTTGCTTGGGGTATCCAGTGAATTACATCAAAGAGACTTTGATGGCTGTGTAAAGCAGATCACAGACTGGGTTGGGGAAGTCACAAGAAGAGAGGAGATTCAGATGTCACCTATTTTGTAAAATATGATATTAGGACATCCTGTGTTATAAAATATAAATTTTAATACACCCAGAGTGGAGTTAGGTGACCTCAGAGAGAAGGCCGGCTCAAGACTGCTTTTAAGTATACTGATCAGACCTTACACAGAAACATTCATTTTTGACTGAGAATAGAGGAACATCAAAGCACTGAAAGATTAAGAAAGTAAGACTACATTAGATAAGACCAGTCTGAGTATATGGGTTGTAGAATTTGCACTTTTAAACCTATTTTGTTTTTAAGACTGTATGTGTTGGGATATCTTGTTCTGTAATTACTGTTTTCTTATTTTTCACCTATTTTAAAGTAAAGATATATTTTAGAACAGAAACTGCCTGGTGTGCCTTGAAATTTCTTTTTTCATAGGTGAAGCTTAGATGGTTATTGTTGACACTTTGCATGAGCTTATTGTGGTACCAAACTAGGAAACAAATAAGAGTTCTCTAGGTCTTACACAGAGTTCTAAGGTTTCATTTTGTAATATCTGGTTAGGTGCACATAGGCAAAGATATCTGGCCCCCTGAAGACAGAATTATCTGAGCCTGACAATTGGGAATGCTAACAAGAGGTTATCAGTTTGAATCCCTCCAGAACTTGGGACAAAGCTGACTCGAAGCCACAAAACAGACAAGAGGGTTACCTTGTTCTGTTAACTGTCCACAATCCTACACTTAGAGGTGGGCACTTTAGGAGTAGAGGCTGATCTGCTGAGTGAGTTTGTGACAGATTGGCTGGCAGCGGTGAAAATGTTTGGTGGTATAAGCTTTATTGTTCAGTGTGTCAGCTTGAGATTGTGCAGCTCACTTAAAAAAAGGAAAGGCAGTGTTTTATTTCAAAAGGAAACAGAACTATATCCTTTGGCTTACAGTCAAGTTTCTACCCATTTTATTTTTTCTAAAGTGCCAGTCAGAGTAGCAGTCGTCAGGAAAGATGGCTTACCACTACAGCAGGCACACTGTAGAATACTTAAAGCAGTTGTGCAGGGACAGAGAGTCCCGTTCAAGGTGACAGCCAAAATGCAGAACCTCATAGATGCCTTGATGGTAGCAGATCACCAGAGTAGTGAGTCACCGACCGTGACTGAAAAGACTAAACCTTGAGTGCGGCGGGCTAGTGGCCAGTGCAATGTCCAGGTCCAGTGAGGAGAACAACAGGGCCACTGTCAGTGAAGGTTCACAGCAGCAGAGGAAGGTCACCAGTATCCTGAATTCAGAAGTACTCAGGCTGAAAGTTGAGTTGCGCAGGATGGAGCTGGAGCTCTAGGAGAAGAGGGAGTGAGAGAAGCGAGAGGCAGACCATGAGGCGCAGTGAGAATGCCATGATGCAGAGTGAGAACACCGTGAGGCAGAGCAGGAACAGCAAGAGGCAGAGAGAAAACAGCGGGAGGCAGACCATGCAGAGCATGAGCACCAGCGAGCTGCAGAGGAGAAGAGAGAGGAGTGCCAGAGGCAACACGAACTGGAGAAGATACGACTCTGACCAGCGGCACCAGAGCAGGTAAGTGGCTTGGGTTTAACTGGGACTGCAGGACTGGGTTACAAATTGAACTCAAATTAATAGCCAAGTTTAAAGAGGGGAGGACATGGATGCCTTTTAAAATTCTTTTGAAAAGTTTGTATTCAGGCTAAAATTCCTAGAGAGTCCAGGAGCTTTCAGCTATCCGCTACTTACCAGGAAGCTTGGGATGCATTGGGTCAAATGGATAATGAGGACAGTGATGATTACAGCAAACTTAAAGCTGCATTGTTAAAAAGTTTGAAGTAACTGCTGAATCATACAGAGCTAAATTCCATAAGCTCAGGAGAAGCCCTGATATGAGCTACTAGGAGCTAGCCATGAAATGTCAGTTTTAAAATGTTGGTGGGAAGGAACTGAGGCAAACTCTGTTGATAAAATTGAAAATGTGATTTTATTAGAACAGTTTTATTGGGAATGCCCAGCAAAGCTAAAACCTGGCTAGAGGACCGAGATCCCAAACAGTGCAAGAAGCTTCTGTACTTTCAGACTGCTATGCCAAGACAGACCTACTCTGACAGCAAATGGGGCAGGCGTGGCAGCACAGAAAGGAAAAAGCATGCCTTCAGGGCAGCTAAAACCCTCACTACCTCCACTGAAACCAGTTAGCCCCAGGTTTCAGAGAAAAGATTCTCTGAGAGAAGAAATGAATGCTGGTTGTAAAGAAACTGGGCATATTACCAGATAGTGTCCCAAAAGGTGAGCAATAGTACACCACGGGTGCTAAAAAGAAGTGGGTTGTTGTGTGTCCCTGGGCGTGCCAGTGAACATGAGGGAACACATGCACCCAGTCATGGTGAATGGTGTACAGATGCAGGGGTTAAGGGACACAGGGGCCTCCTGACATTGGTGAAAGGGATCTTGTACTGCCTGGTCAGCTTATACCCAATAAATACATCACTGTACAGGACTTTGTGGGTGGGAAGAAAACATTTGCCTCTCGCTAGTGTTCTCCTAGACTGGGGTGAAACAGGGGAACTGTGCAACAGGTGGCTGTAGCTAAAATGTTAGCAGTGGATGTGATCCTGAGTAACACTCTCCAACAGGGGATGGTATGTGCAGTTACCCGTAGCCAAGAGGCAAGGGAAAATTGTAGTTCCCTGAACCCCATGGAAGCCATTGTGGAAACCACTGGGTGTCTGGTTCCTCAGCCTGTGTCTCCTGATATGGAGACTAAAAAGGGTAGAAATTTTCCCAGTAGCAAGTAACCACACAGCTATGTAAGGTCACTCCAAGAGGAGGGGTGACCCATTGTCAGAGGTTGGGACTGACAGTGATCCTGAGGGCCATGACACTAGTGCTAGGGACCCTAGTTAAGCAACTGAAGGGACCTTTCTGATGCCTTGGGAATGTGTGAGGGTTCGCAGCTGCTCAGAGAGTGACCTAGTTTGAGAAGCTGAGGGCTTGGGCAGACTCGGACGATGCACAGGAGGTGACAGCTGACATAAGGTTTATTGGGAAATGGACTTATGTATACTCAGGCAGTACAGACAGGGAGGGATGCTAGGCAGGCAGCTTGTCGCTCCCCAGGGGAATGTGAGCATCTGCTTAAAATTACACATGATATTCCTTTGTCTGGTCATCTGGAAATTGTGTGCACTACACAGCAGTTATCCCAGAATTTCTACTGGCCTAACTTCACCCAACACATGAAGGAGTATTGCAGGTCATGTCACTGGTGCCAAGAAATAGGGAAGGTGGGCAAGAAACCCCAAACCGCCCTGATTCCTTGCCCTTAGTGGAGGAGCCATTCCAGAGGTGAGAATGGATATTGTGGGGCCTTTAAATACCCCAGCTCCTCAGAGAAGATTCATCCTGACTGTGGTGGATTATGCCACCCAGTACCCAAAGGCAATCACCCAATCCTCTCTGAGGACAAAGTAGCAGATGCCTTACTTGGGATTTTCTCCCATGTTGGGTTCCCACAGGAGGTAATCACTCAATCGAGGTTCCTTCATGTGGACCTGATGAAATATTTATGGAAGGAGTGTGGGGTGGTGCAGAGATGCACGACACTATATCACCCACAAGCAAATGGGCTTGTGGAATGATTCAATGGTACCCTAATGTCAGTGCTCCAGGTGTTTGCTGAACAGCATGGGAGGGACTGGGAGACCTTCCCCACCTGTTGTTTGCATACAGGAAGGTGCCCAAGAGTTGACAGGATTTCCCCTTTGAACTCTTATATGGACGCAGGGAACGTGAGCCCCTAGACTTGATCTGGGAGGACTGGGAAGGTAAGCACGCCACCCAGGAACTCCCATATTGGATTATGTCCTTAGGTTTAGGGAGGCTGAAGGGCTTATGGGGATAGCCCAGAGCAACCTGACAGCTGCCCAACAGAAACAAAAGACATGGTATGACCACAGAGCCAGAACTTGCTCATACATAGTGGGTCAGGATGTCATGGTCCCTATTCCGGTCCAGAAAGACAAGCTGCAGGCTGAGTGGGCAGGACCGTACAAAGTGGTTAGGAAGGTAAATGACATGAACTACATTGTGGAATTACCTGACCGCAGACAGACAGAAAGGATGCACCATGTCAACATGATGAAGCCATATGCAAATAGGGCTGACATGGTCTTTGCAGTGTGTAGTCTTGGGGAGCGGACGGATGAAGGACCACCTTCTGGACTTGCTGGAAGAGAGTAAGTGGGAGTCCTCTGTGGAGGCAGTAAATTGTCTCCAAACCTGACCCCGGCCAGATCCAGGAAGTAAGGAGGTTTTAGCAGTCTTTGCCTCCTTGTTTAGTGCCAAGCCTGGACTAACCCCTTAGTGACACATGATGTGGAGACAGGGACACAGATGCCCATACGTTGGACAGCATATCGGTGTCAGAGGCTGTCCAAAGAACATTCGGAGGAAGTAGAGGAGATGCTGGATTTAGGGTAATCCAGAGATCCCACAGTCCCTGGGCCTCACTCACTCACAGTCCTTGTACCCAAGCCAGATGGTGCAACTCATTTCTGTGTGAGACTATCATGGACTGAATGCAGTCATGAGTCAGACACCCACCGGTGCCCCGGACAGATGAACTCCTGGACAAGTTGGGAGGGGTGACCTACCTTGACCATTGACCCTACAAAGGGGTATTGGCAGGTAGAGATGACAGATAGAGCCTAGGAGAGGTCAGCCTTCATCACTCCAATAGGCTTATTTGAGTTTAAAGTAACGCCTTCGGAATGAAGAACACCCGACCCTTTCCAAGGTTGGTGAACCAGGTGTTAAATGGTGCAGAGAAATGCGCGTGGCATACCTGGATGACATTGCCATCTTTAATACCAGCTAGGAGGAACATCTATTGCACCTTGGGGAAGTGCTGGGCAGGATACAGGGGCCGGGCTGACTGTCAAAGCTGAGAAGTGCCAGGTGGCCATGGGAGAGTGGCATACCTCAGGCATGTAGTAAGCCAGGTACAGCTCCATCCTAACCAAATAAAAATAGAGGTAATCCAGGCATGGCCCAGACCAGAAACTCAGAAGCAGGTCTGAAGTTTTCTTGGGACAGCAGGGTACTATAGAAAATTTGTATCCAATTACAGTGCCCTGGCTGCTCACCAATCTGACCTGACAAAGAAAAGGATGCCCAAGAAAATTACCTAGGACCCATACTATGAGAAGCCTCTTCCAAACTAAAGGAGGCACTGTGCAGTGGTCCTGTTTTGACAAGTCCTGACTATAGCAAACCTTTTATAGTTCAGACTGACGCCTCAGACATGGATATTGGGGCAGTACTGAGTCAGACATCCAGCCAAAGGAGGATCACCCAATAGCCTACCTGAGAATAAAGTTACTTCCCAGGGAGCAGGTATACTCCACGGTGGAAAAGGAGTGTCTTGCCATAGTGTGGGCCCTAAAGAAATTGGAGCCATACTTGTATGGGCAACATTTTGTGGTGCAGACTGACCACAACTCCTGGTTTGGCTGATGCAGATGGGGAAGAACAATGGTAGATTGCTAAGATGGAGTTTTGCTTTGCAAGGATATGACATGACCATTCTACATAGGGCTGGAGTGACCAATCAGAGCTCAGATGGACTGTCTCATGTCTACGAGGTTGAACTGATTTGGGGAGCTCATCTCATGCAGAGGATAGATCCCCAAATTCAGTCTAGGTGGGGAGGACTGTGGCACATGGACAGCTGGTTCTGATTACAATATGATATTTTTCTGCAATATAAAATATGTAGGGAGTGTCTGTCAGGAGAAACTACTGTCTTGCTGAAACTGACATATCAAAAACCCAGGCATAAGTTCAAAGGACAGAACGTAGGTTAAAATACAGATATCTGAGGTGTAATTACCTTGTCAATTTGCTTTGAAGACAGGAACCAATATATCCATTGTATAATGCCCTCAGGAAACCCTTTGATTTGCATTAGGTGTCATGAGAAAGGGGCATATGCATGTGTTTGGGGTGTCCAGTGAATTACATTAAAGAGACTTTGATGTCTGTGTAAAGCAGATCTCAGACTAAACTGGATAGTCAATATGCATTTGCTTGGGGTATCCAGTGAATTACATCAAAGAGACTTTGATGACTGTCTGAAACAGATCACAGACTGGGTTGGGGAAGTCACATGAAGAGAGGAGATTCAGATGTCACCTATTTTAGTAAAATATGTTATTAGGACATCCTGTGTTATAAAATATAAATTTAATACACCCAGGTCAGAGTTAGGTGACCTCAGAGAGAAGGCTGGCTCAAGACTGCTTTTAAGTATACTGAGCAGACCTTACACAGAGACATTCATTTCTGACTGAGAAAAGAAGAACATCAAAGCACTGAAAGATTAAGAAAGTAAGACTACATTAGATAAGACCAGTCTGAGTATATGGGTTGTAGGAATTTGCACTTTTAAATCTATTTTGTTTTAAGACTGTATGTGTTGGGATATCTTGTTCTGTAATTACTGTTTTCCTATTTTTGCCTATTTTAAAGTAATGATATATTTTAGAACAGAAACTGCCTGGTGTGCCTTGAAACTTCTTTTTTTATAAGTGAAGCTTAGATGGTTATTGTTGACACTGTGCATGAGCTTATTGTGATACAAACTGGGAAACAGATAAGAGTTCTCTAGGTCTTGCATAGAGTTCTAAGGGTTCATTTGTAATATATGATTAGGTGCCCGTATGCAAAGATATCTGTCCCCCGAAGACAGAATTATCTGAGCCTGACAATTGAGTGCGCTAATAAGAGGCTATCAGTTTGAATCCTCCAGAACTTGGGACAAAGGTGACTCGAACCACAAAACAGACAAGAGGGTTATGTTGTTCTAACTGTTCACAGTTCTATGCTCAGATGTTGGCACTTTGGGAGTAGAGGGCTGACCTGCTGAGTGGGGTTGTGACAGTCATTATCAGTACAAAATTATAACAGTTCTCAAAATCAGCCAGATATAAATTAGAATAGGATGGGGCCATACTAGACCCCATAGCTGTGCCCAGGATTTATAAAAGAATTTATTTTCAAATTTGAAAAGTTCTGATTAAGCACTAATTCTGCCATCTTAACCAATAATTTGGGCTACATTGATACAGAATTGGATACAAAATGAGACAGGGTCAGGAATAGGTACTCATGAGACTTTATGTTACTTATAGTTGAATCTATTACTAAAGAACCGGCTCGGATGAAACCTGATATACATTTCAGTGAATCTGAAGTTAAAGAAATATAACATGGAGGAATTTAAGTTATACTTAGAAAAGGTGAATGCTCATTTAAATGAGTTCAAAAGAAGAACTCAGAGCCACCAAACTCAGAAAATGTAAGAGAGATTTAAATGATTATAAAGAGAATAAAATATATGCATATAAAAAGTCTACTGTATTTGATAGAGTTCAACGATTTGATTTAGAGTCAGAATCATCTGGACCAATGTCACGGAATGATATAGAAATCAGTAGTAACACCATTGAGGTGTGGAACCAGGGACTTTTTGGGGAGGTTATAGGAGCAGAGGCAGAAGAATGTATCATGGCAAAAACAAGAGAGTTTACCAATATACAGTACTTATCTACCCAGAGAACAACACAGGAAGATGAGGCTGTACCAGGTGTGGCTCTTGGCCAGCTGGTTATGATTGTTGCATGATATTTGTAATATATAAAAACATAGTAGGTGATTGTCTCACATAAGACAGCCTGTGCTTAAGGGTGCCCTCCTCCAGGTTTCAGTGAAGCTGCAGGATATATTAACCTGAAACCAGGAGGTAATTAAAAGACCAGAGACCTAATTAAAGGTCTCCTGTTTTTGTCTTAATTAGAACTGACCCAGCTGCCAGGATATAGGGCTTGTAAAGTTTTATGATTCCTATAGAAAGAACATTGATACCACCAAGGTGCTAAAAGTTGTAAAACCCTTTGATATGCCTTGGGAATACGAACACACACAAGATCAAAGAGAAAATGTTTAATTACGGAGTCATATTTAGGAAGTAGGATTTTGCTAATGTCACCTTATTTAATATATCTCCTGATAATACGTTATGTTTGTATTTTTCTGTTCTAAAAGGAGGAGCTAGATGACTCACTAAAGGGACGGGGAGATGGAGGTGAAATGTATACTTGTAACTGGGGAATATGACATATCATTTTGGGACTCTAGAAAGACAGATCTCTCGCTAACTTTGAAGGCACTTATAGAGGTAATGCATTAGATAGAAAAGGTCTAATTGTATTGTGGTAGGAGTCTGTTTTGCACTTTGCCCTTGTTCTTTTAAGTGATTGTGAGCTCTTTGATAAATTGTTCTGCATTGACATTTTCATATTTTTATAATCTTTTAGTAAAATACCTTTTATTTGAAAGACTGCCTTGGTGTCTACCAGTTCTTTTGCATGTGATGTACAGAGGTTAAGACTGACAAAAATGTTCAACAGCTTGATGGTGTTCCTAAACTGGGAAAAGGTAAGAATATACCTAAGGTCTTTTATAGAGTTTTAAGGGTTCATTTTGGAATCTTTGTATCGCAATCCCCAAGATGGTACATATCTGAGTCTGTACATAGGGTATGTTATGGGTATGTTAGCATAAGGTTCACAGTCTAGATCCCCAGAACTTGAGACTAAAAGTAATTCAGACCCAAAAGCAGACAAGAGGTTACTCTGTCTGTTATCTGTTCACATTACTGTGCTTGGAGGTTGGCACTGTGGAAGCAGAGGACCTGACCTGCTGAGTGTGTTTGTGACAGATTTGGTTGGCACGGTGCAAAAATTGGTAACACCAGCTTTAACTGTTTAGTGTGTCAGCTTAATACTATACAGCTCACTTGCTAAAAAGGCAGTGATTTATTTTAAAAAACAAACAGAACAAGCCGGCCCGGTGGCGCTTGAGGGTTGAGGCGCTGGATGCCACACTGTGCCATGCTGGCAACCAGGGTTTGGGAACAAACCCGGCCATTGGGGGTCAGCAGGGAGGATTGGGATTGAGCATCCACAGACTGCTCTCCCTAGTCCTGGGGTGGGCTGGGGAATCTTTGCTGCACTGCAGCCTCCTGGGGATGCTTAGGGGCACTGCAGGCATCGGAGACAGTAGAGGAGAGCACAACAGACATCGGCATGTTGTGCCTGGATATCATTGCATGTCTGCGCTCCAGGGCCAAGTATAGAACAAAATGGCTGGGCGATCTTGCAGCTTGATGGCCATGTTCCTAGTCACCGAGGGACTTTGGCGGAGTCCTGTCGGGGGACGGTCCAGGCTGTTCTGGCTGGCAGAGGCAGATGGGAGCTCTCCAACAGGATGGCAAGACAGATATCCCGCATTCTCCTGGGTGCAGTTCGAGCTACCCAGCTCTCCAGGTGGGCGGAGCCAGTGGCTGGATGCCCCAAGCCAGAGTGTGCTGCAGCAGGGCAATACATATCATAATTAAAAAAAGGAAACAGAACTATATCATTTGCTTACAGTCAAGTTTCTGCCTGTTTTATTTTGTTTCTAAAGTGCAAGTTAGAGTAGCCATAGTTAGGAAGAAGATTGTTTCCAACTACAGTGGGTACTGCAGACTACTTGAGGCAGTTGTGCCAGGACAGAGGAGTCCTGCACCAGGTGAAAGCCACCAAGCAGAACCTTGTGGATGCCCTGATGGCAGCAGATGCCCAGAGCATTGAGTCACAGACTGTGATGGTAAAGGATCAAACCTTGGGCATGGAGGGCCAGTGGCCAGTGCAGTGTCCAGATCCAATGAGGAGGGCAGCAGGGCCAGTGCTAGTGAAGGAACACAGCAGCAGGGAAAGTCACCAGCATTCGGGAGCCAGAAGCAATCAGGCTGCAGACTGAGTTATGCAGAATGGAGCTAGAATTCCAGAGAGATGCAGAGTGAGAACAGCGAGCAGCTGAATGTGAACAACGAGAGGCAGACCGTGAGGAGCATGAGCGCCAGAGGTGACATGAACCGGAGAACTACGGCTGCAACCACCAGCACCAGAGCAGGTAAGTGGCTTGGGTTTAACTGGAACTACGGGGCTGGGTTACAAATTAAATTCCAAATTGATAGCTGAATTTAAAGAGGTGGAGGATATGAATGCCTTTTAAATTCATTTGAAAAGTTTAAATTTAGGCAAATATTCCTAGAGGGTCCTGGAGCTACAGCTATCCCGCTACTTACCGAAGCTCGGGATGCATTGGGTCAGATGGACAATGAGGACAGTAATGATTACAGCAAACTTAAAGCTGCACTTTTAAAAAGTTTGATTTAACTGCAGAAGCATACAGAGCTAAATTCTTAAGCTCAGGAGAAGCCCTGACATGAGCTATGAGAAGCTAGCGAAACAACATCAGTGTTTAAAATGTTGGTAGGAAGGAATTGAAGCAAACTCTGTAGATAAAATTGAATATGCTATATTGTTAGAATAGTTTTTTGAGCATGCCTAGCAGAGCTGAAAACCTGGCTGGAGGACCGAGATCCCAAAACAGTGCAAGAGGCCTGAACTCTCAGACCACTATGCCAAGAGCAGACCTGCTCTGAGAGCTAATGGGATGGGTGTGGCAGTGCAGAAAGGAAAAGCACACCATCAGGGCAGCTAAAACCCTCACTGCCTCCACCAAAACCAGTTAGCCCCAGGTTTCAAAGAAAAGATTTCTCTGAGAAAAGAAACAAATGTTGGGTTTGTAAAGAAACTGGGCATATTGCCAGACAGTGTCCCAAAAGGATGAGCAATATGCAGAATGGGGCTAAGAAAGAAGTGGCTGTTTGTGTGTCCCTGGAAACATGCCTGTGAACATGAGGGAACACACACCCAGTCACGGTGAATGGTGTACAGACACAAGGGTTAAGAGACACAGGGGCATCTGACGTTGGTAAAGGGGATCTGATAGAGCCTGGTCAGCTTATACCCAATAAATTTGTAACTGTACAAATGTTCACTGGTGAGAAACCACATTGCCACTCGCTAGTGTTCTCCTGGACTGGGGTGAAACTGGGGAACTGTGCAACAGATGGCTGCAGCCAAAACATTAGTAGTTGACATCATCCTTGGCAACAATCTCAAACAGGGAAGGTGTGTGAGTTACCCATTGCCAAGTGGCAAGGAAAATTTTAGTTCCCTGGACCCTACAGAAGCCATTGTTGAAACCACTGGGAGGCTGGTTCCCCAGCCTGTGTCTCCTGATATGGAGACTAATGAAAAGGGTAGAAATTTCCAGCAGTTATCCACACAGCTACGGAGGGTTACTCTGAAGAAGGAGGGTGACCCATTGTCAGAGGGTTAGGGATGACAGTGATCCTGAGTGCCCTGATGCTAGTGCAAGAGATCCTAGTTTAGAGACTGAAGGGGACCTGTCCCATGCCTTGGTAATTGTAAGGAGTTTGCAGCTGTTCAGAAAAGTTACCTAGTGTAGAGAAACAGAGGGCTTGGGCAGACTCTGACAGAGCACAGGGAGGTGACGGTAAATATAAAGTTTATTGGGAAAATGGACTGATGTATATTCAGGCTGTAAAGACAGAGGGGGAGGGTGATAGGCAGGCAGCTTGTCGTTCCCAGAGTACCGTGAGCAGTTGCTCAAGATTGCACCGATATTCCCTGTCTGGTCATCTGGAATTACCGCACTACACAGCAGCAGGCCCAGAATTTCTATTGGTCCAATTTCACCCAGCAGGTGAAGGAGTATTGCAGGTCTTGTCACCAGTGCCAAGAAATAGGGAAGGCAGGTAAAACCCAAGCTACCTAATTCCATTGCCCATAGTGGAGGAGCCATTCAGAGGGTGGGAATGGATATTGTAGAACCTTTAAGACCCCAGCTCTTCCGAGAAGAGTTCATCCTGACTGTGGTGGATTATGCCACCCGGTATCAGAAGGCAGTCGTCCTATCCTCACTGAAGATAGACAGAGTGGCAGATGCCTTACTTGGGATTTTCTCCTGTGTTGGGTTTCGAGGAGGTTATCACTGATCGAGGGTGTTTCTTCATGTCAGACATGATGAAATGTTTGTGAGAGAAGTGTGTGGTGCAGAGGTGCATGACACTCAATCACCCACAAGCCAATGGGCTTGTGGAAAGATTTAATGGTACCCTGAAGTCAATGCCCAAGTGTTTGCTGAACAGCATGAGGGACTGGAGAAATACCTTCCCCACCTGTTGTTTGTATATAGGGAGGTGCCCCAAGAGTTGACAAGATTTTCCCCTTTGAGCTCTTATATGGACGCTAGGTACATGGAAACCTAGACTTGATCCAAGAAGACTGGGAAGGCAAGCATGCCACCCAGGGCCCTCCATAGTGGATTACTTCCTAGGGTTTGGGAAAGCTGAAGGAGCTTATGGAGACAGCCCAGAGCAACCTGGCAGCTGCCAAGAGAAACAAAAAGTGTAGTACGACTGCAGAGCCAGAGCTCACTCGTACACGGTGGGTCAGGAAGTCATGGTCCTTATTCCAATCCAGAAGTACAAGCTGCAGGCTGAGTGGGCAGGACAGTACAAAGTAGTTAGAAAGGTAAATGACATGAAATATATCATAGAGTTGCCTGACAGAAGACATGAAAGAATATACCATGTCAACATGATAAAGCCATATGCAAATAGGGCTGACATGGTGTTTACAGTATGTAGTCCTGGGGAGGGACGGATGAAGGAGATCCTTCTGGACTTGCTGGAAGAAAGTAGGAGTCCTCTGTGGAGGCAGTTAAATTGTCACCCCAGCTGGCCCCGGACAAATTCCAGGAATTAAGGGAGGTTTTGCAGATTTTGCCCCACTGTTTAGCGCCAAACCTGGACTAACCCCTTAGCGATGCACAATGTGGAGACAGGACACAGACGCCCATATGGCGGACAGCATATCGGGTGTCAGAGGCTGTCCAAAGGACATTAGGAGGGAGGTGGAGGAAATGCTGGATTTAGGGTAATCCAGAGATCCTACAGCCCTGGGCCTCACCCTAGTCCTTGTGCCCAAGCCAGATGGTTCTACTCATTTCTGTGTGGACTATCATGGACTGAATGCAGGCAAGAAGTCAGACCCCGCTTGATGCCCCAGATGGAGGAACTCCTGGACAAGTTGGGAGGGTGACCATTATGACTATTGACCTGACAAATTGGTATTGGCAGGTAGAGTTAACTGACAGAGTTAGGAAGAGGTCGGCCTTCATCACTCCGATAGACTTATTTGAATTTAAGTAATGCCTTTCAGAATGAAGAACCTAGCCACTTTCCAAGGTTGGTGAACCAGGTGTTAAATGGTGCTGAGGGTATGCCGTGGTGTACCTGGATGACATTGCCACAGGCCTTGCGTTGGTGGTAAAATCAGGGGTCAGTCAGCCCCTGCTCCCAAGGAGGGGTCAGAAGCCAAATGTTGGGGGTCACTACACCAAAATTCTAAATGTTCGTAAAAACAAACATGGCCTTTTATTTAACTGGCTTTAATATGTCAACTTGCCAGGAGGTATAAATACTGTTTTTACTGCTGATTTAGCCACCCTGTATTGTCTTTTTTGTTATTTTGGGTCACAACAAAATAAATTAATTGAATCTCTACATTGATTCTTGTGACATGTGTTTTAAACTTTTGACTTTCTCAGTTTACATGCATTTTACTGATAAATTAATATTGTTTTGTCAGTACTTAAGTTTCAAATCAAATTTTATCTGCTCAGCAGCAGCCCTGCTAACTTTAGTCTTTTGACTGTTCAAAATGTGTTTCTTTTAACTGTATTGTGTAGCATATTTAAATTTTTGATAATGCCTGTCCTTTAATAAGAGTAGTAGTAACTCACTTGGATACCTGATCCGTTTTTATGTCCCTTCAGAAATTAAAATAAAGCTAATATTAAATCTCTGCATACCATTTAGTGTGTCATGGTTGTCTTTTTTCTAATAAACATTTATTAGAATTGCTGAAGTCTTCGTCTTTTATTTTTGTGAACAGGTCTTGGGAAATGGGTCAAGATTCACAGTCTGTGATAGACTACTTTCTCCTATCCTTCAGTGCCTCAAATTTTTGATGGCCCTATCATAGTCAAACTTGTTTATCTGAGGGCCTTCAAGTGTTAACTTCATAAGTTTGCTTAGCTGCTCATCATTCAGACTGCTACGGAATCTGCTTTTGAGGCGGTTTAGGCACTGAAAGCTCTCTCATATGCAACACTACTGATTGGGATTGACAAAGCAGCTGCGGCAAGTTGCAAAATCGGGTACATGTCATATAATTCATCTGAAGCTGTAACAAGCTTTCTGCACAAGTCAGTGAAACTGCCCTCTCCCAAGACCTGCACATAAATTTTAAACTGCCTAAAGTCATCTCTGAGTCTGGGCACATTAAGAACTGACTGAAAGCGTGTTACCAGGATCTTAAGCTCCACAGAGATATTGTACCCTGTCAGCAAAAGCAGCAGGGTACAGACTGAGGTAAAGAGTTTGTACAAACTACTGAGGACATTAACCTCATTCACTGGAAATCGTTTGTCAATATTCTCAATTAGGTGATTAATGTATTGCTCTGTGACTGTTCTGAATTCTGTCATGGAATTCTCATTTGCATACTACAAACCACCTCTTGATAACCACATCCTCAGGCTTTGATATTGCCTCACTCAAAAGGTCCAATAGCTTCTAACATTGTCCCCACTGGTTGTAATGAATTCCTGTAAGGTAGCCTTAGTAGAAGACAGGATTGGTGGTATCATGGACAAGTTGCAGTCTTGTCTTTGAAAAAACATTGAAAGTTTATTAATAACTGGTAGTATATCTCTGAGGAGCTTGAGGTAAAACAAACTTAAGATGTTTCATTTCTCTCAAAATACCTTTGGCCACTGCGGCTTGAGAAGTGGTATCACAGCCTCTTGCTCCAATTCCATTACAAGAGCTGGCCAAGATTTGTCCAGGGCCTCTACAGCAGGCAGTAAAGACAGCCATCTTACTGGCTTTGCCTCTTTAATAGATACAGCATCTAGCTGCAAGACATCCTGCATTTCCTTGAGTTTACTGTCCTCCACAGAAGCCTGAGACCCTCATTAGAACATGTAGATACTCCCTACAATACTTTGAAATTTTTGTAAGTATGGGACTTTATTTTCTGCCTGTGAAGCAGCTAATGCCAAGCCTGTGGGCTACACAGTGGACATTGGTTAGGATAGAGTTAGAGAAGAAAGGCGGACTGCAACTCCATTCCTGCTACCAAGCATAACAGCAGTACCATCACTGCCGAAACCAGTGACCTTGGTTACTGGTATTTTATCTCCTCTAACACAGATAATATTTTTGTGACAAGCGTTTCTGCTGTGCCGTTATGTACAGTATAATTTCAAGGA
This sequence comes from Neoceratodus forsteri, assembly GCA_016271365.2. Taxonomy (NCBI): domain Eukaryota; kingdom Metazoa; phylum Chordata; order Ceratodontiformes; family Ceratodontidae; genus Neoceratodus; species Neoceratodus forsteri. The sequence goes on from CM057455.1 coordinate 42,374,775, forward strand.
GGATGTCTGCACTTCCCCATCTGAGGGACTCACTGTTACACAATACAGAACAAATTTCTTTGTGACACTTATGTCACAACTTTCATCACATATTAAGCCCACAAACTGACTGTTATTTATTTTGGATTGGGTATCCTCAGTGAGGACCTCAGCCAAGCATGACTGCATCTCAGTCACTAGTGAGTGATGCTTGTAGCAATCATCTTGAAGACTAGTGCAGCCATTTATCTTTGTGCAGTTCAATTAATGAGCTGTACTTTACATTAGGGACTGCCTCCTTAGCAAGCCAGTATGCAGTCGAAACTCAGCCAGCCTCGATTCTTTCATTTGATGTGTTGCTCCTCTGCAGCCTTGTTAGCATTATCAATTGCCTTCTGAAAAGTCAGTCTTTGTTTATTGCCCTTTACAGCAGTCACATGCTGGTCAGAACCCAAATGCCTGGTTAAACCACTGTGTTGGAAATTTGGACTACCAATATGCACAAATGGCAACATTTTCCTGCCTTGCTGCAGTCTAGTTTTTCCATAGAATAGCTCGCACTCCTTGCAGTGCATTAAACCCACATCATCATCAAAACGCAGCCATTTGTAAGTATACAGCCATTTGGAATCAAAATTCAGTTTAATTTTTTGGCGCTGGTTCAGCAGTTGAAGAAGATGGTGTTGCTTGAGAAGAAATTGAGGCTGCAGTAGAAGAATGTGCTGCTGGCTGAGTAAACAAAGCAAACACAGCAGTGGAAGAAACTGGGCACCGGATGGCTGAAGTAGTAGTTACACTACTGGCTGCACAAGTCACTGAGGATGTTGTGTTAGGAGCAGTAGAAGAAGATGGTGCAGTGTTGTCCTCCATGACTGTCTTATGCTACACTCGTAAACTGTATAGTAAATTATAGATTAACACACTTTCAGTCAGTTCTTACTGCCAAAGAACTAGATGACTTAGAATTATTTATTTATGATGTTGGTGAAGAGTTTTAATTTTTGTTAACAATATACAGGTAGGTACTACACAATTTTCAGACTGTCACTGAATCCTGGCCTTAACTGCAGGTCTCTGTCTCCAATTAGAGTGAGAATATTTTTAAATCACAAAACTGAAGTGTTGAGGCAGGAGTCTTATATTTTCAGTCAGACCTGAACCCCCGAACCCCCAACAGCAGGCTGTGCTAATCAGAGAATATTTAATAAGTCACAAAATTAAGTATTGAGGCAGGAGTCTTCTATTTCAAACATGAACCCCCTTAACAGCAGGCTGGGCTCGTAATCAGAGTGAGCAAATATTTTAAATCACTAAACTGAAGTATTGAGGCAGGAGTCTTGTATTTTGAGTCAGACCTGAACCCCTAAACAGCAGGATGGGCTCTGTAATCAGAGTGAAAGAATATTTTTGCAAAACAACTGAAGTATTGAGGTGAGAGTCAACTAGTCTTATATTTTAGACCAGACCCCACTAACAGCAGGCTGTGCTAATCAGAGAAGAGAATATTTAATAAGTCACAAAAATTAAGTATTGAGGCAGGAGTCTTGTATCTTCAGTCCGACCTGAACCCCCTTAACAGGCTGTGCTCTATAATCAGAGTGAGAGAATATTTTTGCAAAACAACTGAAGTATTGAGGTGAAGTCGACTAGTCTTATATTTTAGACCTGACCCCCACTAACAGCAGGCTGTGCTAATCGGAGAAGAGAATATTTAATAAGTCACAAAAATTAAATATTGAGGCAGGAGTCTTATATCTTCAGTCCGACCTGAACCCCCTTAACAACAGGCTGTGCTCTATAATCAGAGTAAGCTTATTTTAAATTACAGTAAACAACTGAAGTATTGTATATTGACTGAGGCAGGTCTTATATTTTCAGACCTAAACCCTCGCCCTTACCAGCAGGCTGGGCTCTATAATCAGAGTGAGAAATATTTTTAATAAGTCACAAAATGAAGTGCAGGAGAGGCAAGCCCCAAAAAAAAACACAAGCTAATCACTTATGAGATATTTTCAGTGATTTTTCAGACATGAACACCTCCCTTTCACAGCAAGCAGAGCTTCAGCTCTAAAATATTTTTGTCAAAATGCAGAGACAAATAAAAGACAAGATAAGCCCCACCCTCCTTGAACTTGGCAAGCTGAGCTCTCAAAACAGAATATTTATTTTAAGCACAGAGAGTAGTGTAACACTGAATAATATTAATAGCCACTTCAGACAGATAGTAATAGGAAGCTGTATGACTAATTAATCAGACAGAGGTAACAGAAAAGAAGTTAGAGACACAGCCAGCTGAGGCCCAAGTATTAGTCTGATTTAGTCATGAATTTATACTATAGACTGTCTTCTCAGATCGTAAAAATTGTCAACTAGCAAGCTCTGGAGTCCTATGTTTTCTCACTTTTCTCTGCCAGTAAATTATATCCAAAGTCAGTGAATTGTGTAAAAAAAATAAATAAAAAAATTAACAATTAAGTCCTATGATCCATTGCAGCAGCTCCTATTCCCTCAGGCCCTCCCTCCCACTTCTATACAGTCAGGCTGCTCAGACTATCTCAAATTAAGCTGTTGTCCAGAGATGATTTATTTTTTGTATTTTTTCAAAAGACAGAAGAGTATTTTAGAAAAGTTCTCAGAGGAATTAAGTTTTTGTTTAAACGCCAAAGAGTTTAGCTGCATAGTACTGCTGCAGGAGATCCTTCTCCAATGGCTGCTGAGCTAAAAGTAACTGCATGTTGATGCACAATCGCAGTTTGATCTGTGTACCACGTGTGCATCTGAAAGACTGAAAGAGGCACCACGTGGTACATACTGTGAGACAACTTCTTTAATGAGTATGCATGGGAGCGGGCACTTATTGGAACCCCACCTCTCTCATTTGATGACTCACAGCACTAGCTGTAACATGCTGCAGCCTGTTTAAATGTGCATAAGCATCACGTCTCTGGTTGAAGCGGACCTTGCCACTACAGTTAGGTCTCCTCCCACTCACTCCCTAAAGGCTTATTTCTGTATTGTGGCAACTAAGATGGATCAGCAGTAAGCAGCTTGAGAGAATGCAGCTTGCAGCCGATGTGCTAGGCGAGTCTCAGACAACACAAGTTATAAAACTGCTCAGAGCCTCTGCTGCTGGACATAATTATTGAAGTGTCAGAAAAAGTCGGTCTGGCTTATTTCAATATAAGCCTTCAGCAGCAGAATATACCAGCTAACCTTCAGTGCAGTGCCGAGAATAAGCCAAAGAACAGCATTGCCTGATGTAATACAAAACACATAGAAGGGTTAATAATAACCCTTCTATGTTTTATTTTCCTCCGTTCTCTTGAAATTGCACTGAAGGTTTGGTATATGCTGCTGCTGAAGACTTGAGATTTAAATAAAGCCAGACCGCTTGTATGCGCTGCTGATTGCTTGCAATTAGACTGTGGAGTTTGAGTTTAGTATGCTGAGTTGTACTTGATTAGATACGGCCAACAGAGCAGCTTTTGTCTGACCAACCTGACAGTGACATTGGCTGGCTGCCTCTCCTTCATCTAGCTACTCACTGTAAACTCTGTTCTCTGCATCTGGAGATCCATAGCCTCTCCGTGATCCCGAGTGAATGAACCCCACGCCCGGCCCCTCACACAGCCCCAACCAAACATCGTGTTGTTAGATTACCCTGCTGTGCAGAAATCGGTAGTTCAGTGGCTCTCCTCTTGTCTTCACTAACTCCTCCTGCCTGACTCCCAGGGCAACACCATTCACTGGCCACAGCCGTCAGCGTACATCTACCACCCCAACTGGCACATTAGAGAGAGGAGAGGAGAGCTGTCTCACGATCCCAAACTCAGGCAGTTTACATAAGCGAGCAAATGTGCCACCGTGTGGTAGCTTTTGGTACTGCAACGCTCCTGGGCAAATAACAAGAACTGAAATGTTTAGGGAGTGCTGCATCAATAAAGATGCACTGAATCAGAAGCAGTGCATCAAAAGCTTATATTTCTCTGATGAGGGGCGTCACTAGTGCATTAACGTGACCCTGTTGCCATCTTTAGTGCCAGCTGGGAGGAACACCTGTCCCACCTTAGGGAAGTGCTGGGCAGGATACAGAGGGCTAGGGTCACTGTCAAAGCTGAGAAGTGCCAGGTGGCCATGGCTGAAGTGGCATACCTGGCATGTTGTAGGCTGAGGACAGCTCCATCCTAACCAAGTAAAATAGAGGTGATCAAGGCATGGCCCAGACCAGAAATGCAGAAGCAGGTCAGGAGTTTTCAGGGACAGCAGGGTACTATAGGACATGTGTACCCAATTAATGTGCCCTGGCTGCTCCCTATCTGACCTAGTAAAGAAAAAGATGCCTATGAAAATTACATGGAAACCAGCCTGTGAAAAAGCCTTTACCAGACTGAAGGAGGCACTGTGCAGTGCCTGTATTGACAAATCTTGATTATAGCAGACCCTTTATAGTCCAGACGACACCTCAGATGTGGGTATTGGGGCAGTACTGAGTCAGACATCCAACCAAGGAGAGATCACCCTGTAGTGTACCTGAGTAAGCGTTACTTCCCAGGGAGCAGTCTTACTCTACTGTGGAAAAGAGTGTCTTGCCATAGTGTGGGCCCTAAAGAAGTTAGAGCCATACTTATATGGGCAGCATTTTGAGGTACAAACTGACCACAACCCCTGGTTTGGCTTACACAAATGAGAAAAACTAATAGTAGACTATTAAAATGGAATCTTGTCTTGCATGACAATCTTACATAGGACTGGATCGACCAATCAGAACACAGATGGTTTATGGCATCTACATGAGAGTGAACTGACTTGGGAAGCTCATCCACAGAGGATAGAGCCCAAATTTAGTCTAGGCAGGGAGAATTGTGATGCTTGGCCAGCTGGTTATGATTGTTGTATGATATTTGTAATATATCACATAAGACAGCCTGTACTTATGGGTGCCTCCAGGTTTCAGTGAAGCTGCACGATATATTAACCTAAAACCAGGAGGTAATTAAAAGACCAGAGAGCTGATTAAAGGTCTCCTGTTTTTTGTCTTAATTAGAAGTGACCCAGCTTCAGAATATAGGGCTTGTAAAGTTTTATGATTGCTATAGGAAGAACATTGATACCACCATGATGCTAAAAGTTGTAAACCCTTTGATATGCCTTGGGAATAGGAACCACACAAGATCAAGAGAAAATATTTAATTAAGGAGTCATATTTAGGAAGTGGAATTTTGATGATGTCACCTTATTTAACATACATCCTGACAGAACATCATGTTTATATTTTTATATTCTAAAATGAGGAGCTAGATGACTCACCAAGGGGTGGGAGATGGATTTGAAATGTATCCTTGTAACTGGGGAATATGACATATCATTTTAGGACTCAAGAAAGGCAGATATCTGATCTAACTTTGAAGGCACTTATAGAGGTAATACATTAAATAGAAAAGGTCTAATTGTATTGTGGTAGGAGTTTGTTTTGTACTTTGCCCTTGTTCTTTTATGTGATTGTGAGCTCTTCAATATATTATTTTGTGTTTACATTTTCATATTTTTATCATCTTTTAGTAAAACACTTTTATTTGAAAGACTGCCTTGGTGTCTGCCAGTTCTATTTTGCATGTGACGATAGAGAGTTAAGACTGACAAAGACTGTCCAACAGCTTGATGGTGTTCCTAAACTGGGAAAAGGTAAGAATATATCTAAGGTATTTTATAGATTTTAAGGGTTCATTTGGAAGCCTGGCTTGGTACCCTGGTGAAAGATTGTGCATAATCCCGAGAGAGTACATGACCATCAAACAGTGTGGGTCACGTTAAACTGAGCTACAGAGTCAAGCCATACAAAAGTGAGGGTACTGGATTTTAGGAGGGCTGACTTTGGAAAGATGGGAGAGTGCATGTAACAGCCTTCCTGAGGAGGTTGTGGGGTCTAAAACTGTGGGAGAATTCAAGAATGCATGGGACAGACATAAGGCAATTCTTGTGGGGAGTAGGAAGAAATAGGCTGTTGGTTAACTAGGATCTGCGGCCTATTCTATAGGTAGGGAACTAGGCAGACTAGATGGGCCAAGCGGTCCTTATCTGCCGTCAAAATCTATGTTTCTATGTTTCTATATCTGAGCCTGTACATTGGGTACACTAGCATAAGGTTCACAGTTTGAATCCCTCCAGAACTTTGAGACTAAAGGTGATTCGGACCCAAAAGCAGGCAGAAGGGTTGCCCTGTCTGTTACCTGTTCACACTATTGTGCTTGGAGGTTGACACTGTGGAGCTGAGGGCCTGATCTGCTGAGTGCATTTGTGACATCAGTCACATCAGGAGACTCTGGAAGAGGCATTCATATAGAGGGACAAGAAAGACAAAAGGCAACAACAGGAACCAACAGACAAGAAAATACTCAGATCACAGACCAACAAACCCAGTTACTAAATAACATTTCCAGTAGGGATCTTAGTAATTGAAATATGTCCAGGGGTTTATCATTTTGTCCCATAGTCCTCTAAATGAATCTGAGCTGAAGCTAGATTTATAGAGGTTCTTTAGGAAAATTAAGTTAAGATATTATATTGATACACAGGTAGACCTAGCAAATACTGATCCAGCACTTCAAAAAGAAAAAGGAACTGAGTAAAAGGCTCCAGATTAAGTCCATGTTTACTCCACCAGTAGTTTCTCACAATATAGAAACATATATTACATTAGTTAATAGGAACATGGATAAGATTATTTTACAGGCTATAAATATGGACAGGAGGACTCGATTTAATTTAACTGCAGCACAGTTTGGGGCATTAAGGAATCTACAAAACAAGTCTAACATTATTATTAAGAGTGCAGATGGGGTGTTGTAGTAATGGACTATTTACAGCATAAGGATATTTATCTAACATTATTATTAAGAGTGCAGATAAGGGTGGGGTTGTAGTTATGGACTATTTACAGTATAAGGATATTTGTCTAACATTATTATTAAGAGTGCAGATAAGGGTGGGTTGTAGTTCTGGACTATTTACAGTATAAGGATATTTGTCTAACATTATTATTAAGAGTGCAGATAAGGGTGGGGAAGTTGTAGTTATGGGCTATTTACAGTATAAGGATATTTGTCTAACATTATTGAGGAACCAGAATAATTATTTTAAACTACAGTAAGACCCTACTCAACAAGTGAAAGATCTAGTATGAAGTTTATTAACAACTGATTTTGAAAAAAGATGGGTAACGGAATGGAACAGAATGCCCTGTTTTGGCAGTCTCCATCAATTCCTATTTTCATATCCCACCTAAAATACATAAGGATAATTCTTATCCCTAGGGAGCCCATTGTTTCAGGGATAAATTCTTTATTAGAACCATTATCAGTGTGTATTGATTATTTTATAAGCGATGGTGGAGCAAACTAGAACTTATACCAAGGATTCCTCAGACATTATTAGATTAATTTAAATTTAGAATGAAACTGATTTGCAAGTAGACCAGTATATTTAGGTGAATTGGGACCTCAGGATTTGTACACATCCATCCCACATTTAGAAGGTTGCGAAGTGTTAGCAAATACTTTGGATAGATACAGAATAGATGAAACAGCACCTAATTCATTATTGGTTAAGATGGCAGAGTTAGTGCTTAATCAGAACTTTTCAAATTTGAGAATTAATTCTTTTTACAAATCTAGTATGGCCCCATCCTATGATAATTTATTTATGGCTGATTTTGAGAACGTTATATTTTTGCACTGATAATGACTACCTACAAGACATTCAATTTTTGTCATTTTATAGACAATATATTCTGTATTTGGACGGAAATCAAACACAGTTAGAAGCATTTAACGACTATTTAAACACTAGAACAAATAACCTTATTTTTACAATGAATAGTGACAAGACTGAGGTACCTTATTTAGACCTTCAGATATACAAAGGGATAATAAATTAGAGACTAAGCTATACAGAAAACCTACAGATAGGAACTCCCTGTTAAGGGTAGATAGTTACTATCCAAAACATCTAATTAAGTCCATACCATACAGACAATTAGAACTAAACGAAACTGCACTAACAATGAGGAATATGAATGGACACAGAATAAGATGTGTGATAGATTTAGGGACAGGGATATGATGAGGACACCCTGGACAAAGCAGTGGATAAGATTCAGGATAAAACAGAGACACACTGTTAAATACAGGGATGCATCAGAGAGACTCACAGAATGTACAAGGTGAAACTCAGAAAAAATTGTCTTTGCCACAACATTTAATGATAGTTTTGGACAGTTTAGACAAATTATATATAAGCATTGGGATATATTTCAAGGAACTCCTATGGAAACAAGTGTTTGAAAATTCACCTATGGTTGTAGCCTAGAAAACAGAACATTGGCAAAGCATGCGCCTCGTCCTCATCTGTGATCGACTCACCCATACATGCTCTCTATATAACTCCACCAACTGGTTGAATCTCAACAATAGAATCTGGTTCCACACAAGCCTCATGGCCCAAAAGATTGCCCTGGGACTCTCCCCATCTGGCCTCACCTGTACAATCCAACTGGCCCTGGCTCCTAGAAACACCCGTAGCTCAAGCAAGCTCTTATCAGTCCCCAGTTGCCGAACCTCCCAATTCCAAAGGTCATTCAGCTATAGGGCCCTCTCCTGGGTGAACAGCCTGCCCAGCCACTCACTAATGAAAACAGAATTGGCCCTTCAAAACCCTTCTCAAGACCATCTCCAGTTCTCCAACCCCTCGACTGTCTCTGACCGCCCCTGTCTCTCCCCCGACAAGGGCCCCTGGTTGTCTTCCTCTCTCCCTCCTCCCTTTTTTCCTTTCTGCACCATCCAGAGTTATCTGTCCAACACTAAATCTAGAGCCTTTAATCTAAGCAACTTAGACCTATCCTAATATGTCTTAGGATCAGACCACTAGCTTTATATTGTATTCCTGTAACTAGCCTGTATGAACCCTGCTTTTGAATTTGTGATCACTGCTGTAATGTTCTACTTTATGTGACATGGAGCCTTTGTAAATGAGTCTTGGACTCAAAGGTATTTTCAAATATGCAATAAATAAATAAATAAATAAAATAATATTCTTTCAGAAACAGTGCATAATATACCAACAAAAACACCACAACATTTTATGTCAACATTTAGACATTAAAGGCAATTACCCTTGTGGTCATTGTGTGCACTGTAATAATAGTTATAGAATAAAAAATTGAAATAGTGCTCAAGATGAGAAAATTGAGATAAATAACTTCATTAACTGTTCCACTGAGGGTGTCATTTATTGTGTAAAATGTCCATGCGATAAAGTTTGTATAGGCAAAATGGAGAGATCACTGAAAACAAGAATTGGGAACATAAATCAGACATCAGACGAGCTGACATGTCCTCACCAGTGGCAAGGCACTTTATTTCAAGCGACACCAACTAACCCATCTGAGATTTTTGGAATTGAAAAAGTGGATCCTGACCCTCGAGGGAGTGATTATCGAACCCACATACTATATTCAATTTCAATTCAATTCAATTCAACTTTATTTTTAAAAGCGCTTTTCTTAAAATCAAAGCGCCTGTACAGATACATATAACAATAAATATAATAAGTCAAACTAATAAAATCCTTAAAAGCTATATTAAAAGGTGGGTTTTCAGCGCTCCCTTAAAACTAAGGGCGGTCCGGGCAATCTACACCTGGTAGAGAATTCCACAGGGTAGGTGCCATAAAACTAAGCGATCTAGCACTAGATGTTTTCAAGTGTACCCTGGGAATCTCTAGCAATCCCTCGTCAGTGGATCGAGGAGCGAGAGGGACTATAGGAGCAAAAGGAGCTCTTTCAGGTAGGCAGGTCCCAGATCATGAGGGCTTTATAGGTCAGCAAACCGACCTTGAAGTAATTCATGAAACACTGGCAGCCAGTGCAGTCCAGCGAGCACAGGCATTATGTGACTGGATCTAGAAACTCCAGTCAACAGCCTGGCTGCCGCATTCTGCACCAGCTGCAGGGCAGTTCAACCCCGATAGCCCTAGGTATAGGGAGTTACAATAGTCAAGCCGGGAGGTAACAAAGGCGGATCAGTGTTGGAAGATCCTCTGGAGGAACCAAGTGCTTCACCCTGGCAATATTCCTCAGATGAAAAGGAAGTTTTTATGACCGCTGACACCTGGGATTTAAGTGTCAAACGGTCATCAATTATGTCAAGATTTTGCACCTGGTCTGAGGTCGCCAGCTGGACACCCAAGCCATAGGACTGAGGTGATCCTCTGGCAGACTCCGCCTCACAGCCGACCTTTATCCACAACCAACACCTCAGTTTTCTCCGGGTTTAACCTCAGCCAACTCCCATTCATCCAGTCTTGGATTTCTTCAAGGCAGTTATTAAATACCGACAAGGCAGCGTCCTGACCGGGCACAAAAGACATATACAGCTGGGTATCATCTGCATAGCAGTGAAAACCCAAACCATACCATCTAATAATCGCCCCAATGGTAGCATATACACCGAAAACAACATGGGTGCTAAAATGGAGCCCTACGGTACCCCACAGGGCAGGGAGAATGATGCTGAGGAAAAATTCCCGACACCACTCTCTGAGTCCTACCCTCAAGGTAAGATTGAAACCATCTGAGGACCGTACCAGACAGTCCACAGACTAACTAGGCTCAACAGCACACCATGGTCAACGGTGTCAAATGCTGCAGAGAGATCAAGTAGTACCAAGATGGATCGGGTCCTACGATCTCTTGCCATTAGGAGGTCATTTAGTACCCGATGAGCGCTGTCTCGGTACTATGCCTTTTCCTAAATCCAGACTGAAACGAATCGTAGATATTGTTGTTGGTCAGATGATCCTTAACTGCACTGTGACTACTTTCTCAATAACTTTACCCACAAAGGGTAAGTTAGAGACTGGCCTGTAATTTGCTAGACAGTATGGGTCTAAGGAGGGTTTTCTTTAATAGAAGCTTAACTATAGCCTCTTTAAGGGGATCTGGAAAAATCCCCTCTCAAAGACTTCCATACGATCAAAGCTAGGACTAGGCCAATTCCTATCCACAACCCACTAAGAGGCGCTGTGGGACCAGGTCCAAATCACAGCAGGTCGGGTTTAGTGTTCGACCGAAGTCTACTATATTATTAGATTTGACTCTGTGAACCTTAGATTTGGGTTAAATGACTTTATTGACTGGCAGCCTATTATCTAGATTATGGATTATTCTATGACCAGGTATCTGGTATAGAACTGTATTCTCAAATAGACAAAATAAGGAAAAATATGGTGTATGAAACGTGACATAGATATTTTCAGATGGAGTTCTGCACTGTTATTACTCTGCTAGAAGACCATTCCCTGGTGACCTCCTATACATTTGTTGATCTTCTATAGGTTAGTAGGCACATACGGATGAGTCTTAGTTCTGTAATCTAAAGAATTTTTTTTTTTACTAGAAGGGCTTTCATATTTATTTAATCGTGCTCAGTTTGATTTGAGAATTATGCCTGAAAAGGAATTGACAAGTCCTTTTTACATAGCATTACATACAATAGGAGATGCCAGGAGTTGCAGTTTTGCTTTTCTCCAGGTGTTGCTATTAGCAGATGCCGTTTTCAGAGGCGCTGATGTTAGTGGATCGGGCGTATAGGGCTTTTGAACTAGGGCCATGTGACCCTGCCCATCTGCCATCGCGCCAATTGTCCGAGCAAGAACAGTCTTTTTCAGACTCGCAAGATGCTACTCACTCCGTTATATGCTTACACAGGAGGAGGGAGAGTGCGTCCCACATAAACAAATAAAGCAACAGCCAGTAAGTTCTTTAAACTTTGCAAAGTCCTGTTTGCCGAACACCTGACTATTTTGGGTTTGTAATTTTAAATTATTTCACTGTTTAGAGCTTTCAAAGAGCATTTCTGTTTTTACAGATTTACAGGATAAACTTTAACTATAAGGGGTACAGGTATGTTTCCGGCTATGTTAAAAATTGTGAAGTCTTGTGCTGCCCTGATAATTACTGCATTTAGCATTCAATGCACTTTTGGATAAAGACTGGTGTAAATGTAGGACCCCACCCTTTTATTTACAGCACTGAATTTCTGTATAGGTAAACATTAAGGTATGTTTTCCTTGTATATTAAAATGATATGGCAAACAGAGGTAGACATACTGGGCTGGATATTCAAAGGTGCGCCATGCACAATAGGGTTGCGCCTGCGCCAGTCCGAAATGCGCCATTCTGCCATATTCAGCAGGAGGCAGTTGTGCCCCAAGTCAAGCTGAGCAACAGTGCTATGCAAATGAATGCATGCCGAACTGGAGGGAGGAACCATGCATAAACTGCACAGCCCGATATTCAGTGGGCTGTGCAGAGTTGTGCAGAGTGCAACCCCAACCTGCGCCTGCACAACTTTGAGCCAAAAAAAAAGGAGTAAGTCAAGGCCACCCACAGGTGAGCTGCCACATTGCAGGGTGAACACAGCTAGCTGCCACCTGTGGGTGGCCCTCATCCTCCTCCTGTGGCCTTCTGCAGCCCAATCAGCGGGCATATAGTAACCCCCTCCCCGACTGGCCTGATGCAGGCATAGTGTAAAATACCCCTCCTTCCGACTAGCCCGATGGTGGGCATATGTAAAACAGTCCCCCACTGACTGACCGATCCGGGCAAAGTGAAAAAAACCCACCCCGACTAGCCCGATCGCGGCACCAAAGTGTCCAACCCCAAGACCATATCCCTGGTGGTCCAGTGGACCGCTAAGCCCGATCACGGGCTGAAAATGTTCTAACACCCCCAGGAACATATCCCTGGTGGTCCAGTGGACGCTAAGCCCGATCGCGGCACCAAAGTGTTTAAACTCCCCCAAGACTGTATCCCTGGTGATCTGGTGTCCCCACCCACCCACCCAGAAGCCCCACCACCCCGCTCCCCCAGCAGCCCGGCGGGCAGCAGCATCCCACCGCCTGCCACCCCGCCACCCGCCCGACTGACTGCCGGTAGGGCTGCACACCCATTGGTGCAGAGCAAAAGCTGAATGTGAATGAATGAATTCATTCACATATCTGGACTGCCTTATGCGGTATGGGCTGCACCCCTGGCTCTGCTCTGCACCAATGGGCATGCAGCCCTACCAGGCAGTCAGTCGGGAGGCGGCGGGCAGCAGGCGGGCGAGATGCTGCCCGCCGGCTTCCGGGAGGGCGGTCTGGTGGGGCTTCGTGGTGGGTGGGGACACTAGATCACCAGGGATATGGTCTGGGGGTTTAAACATTTTGGTGCTGTGATCGGGCTTAGCGGTCCACTGGACCACCAGGGATATGGTCTTGGGGTGCTGAACACTTTGCAGCCCACGATCGGGCTGATGGGGGTACTTTACACTTTAGCCCGCGATCGGGCTTCACGGTCCACTGGACCACCAGGATATGTCCTTGGGGGTTGACACTTGCTGCCTGCGCATCAGGCCACTCAGGGGTGGGGGATTTTACACTTTGCCCACTAATCGGCTGCAGGGGCATTGATTCCGATGGCTGCTGCCTGGCGGGGCGCCAGGTGCAAGTCCTCGGGGATCGGCTACCTGCATGCTAATGGCATGCAAATGGGAATATAAATAGATGCAAATGGCCGCCCTCGCCTTGCATGAATTATGGCCCTTTTGCATCACCAGGCTGTGGAAATTGTGGCCTTGAATGGTGCTAGCGCCACCGCAACTTGAATGCTCCCTCTGACCACTTGCGGTGGGGCAAGTTCCACTGCGCCATGCACAGTGGCTGTGGCGAGGGTGATATTCCAAGGTTGCTCAATAATGCAACTCCTTGAATATCCCAGCACACCTCTGCTCAACTCTTTTGTGCAGCGCAGGGCTTGGCGCCACAAAATAGCACAGTTTGAATATCCAGCCCAATATATTTAAGGTTCGGAGGGAGTAACTAAAAGATTTAAACAAAGAAGGAATATTTTTATGAATGCTTACAGCTAATGTAAAGCATATCACATTACATGCTGTTTACAAGGTATGGAATAGTTTGATGTACTGGCAATGACTTCAGTGAATTTCATTAATTGTGTTAAGATTACTATTTGATTGAAGTTATTTCAGATAGTGTATAAGGATTGTAAATGAAAACATTTTTGAAATGAAAATGAAGGCACTCTGGAAGGCTTAGTGGTGAGAGGATGGGTCTAAAATATGTTGAACCATTTATTCTATTAAGGTTACTTTGTTATTAATGAGAATGACATATGATAATTATCTGTTTTAGATACAGTACAACCTTACTGATGAAGGACATGTGTCTGAAACGCTTAAGGATGGAAGTTGCTACTGTATGCTGCACTTTCTAAGATACAGAAAGTAAAAGAAAAAGAAAAGAAAATAGACAGAATTCTTACATAATATATATTTGGTGAGTGGGTCGGTTTCTACCAATTTTGTTTGTGTTTGCTATTAACCTATATTAGTAGTGAGCTACTCCCTCACCATTTTTCTTTTTCCTACCGAGGTTGGTTGGACTGGGTACCATGTGTGGGGAAAAATGGTAATGCCAACATTAAATGGATGGCAGTGAGTACCAATGCCTGTAGTCTGGGAAATAAGCTTCCTGAGCTAGTGGCCCTGATGGAAGAGGGACACCTGGATATTGTGGCAGTCACGGAAATGTGGTACAGGAGAACCATGACTGGGATGTTAACATACCAGGGTACACAATCTACAGAAGCGACAGGGAGGGTAAAGAGGAGGGGGTAGCTCTCTACATAAGGGAAGGGATCAAAGCTACAGAACTAAAGGGTAAAGGGGAGGACAGGAGGCACTGTGGGTCACCTTGGAGACAGGGAGTGACACCACAATCCACTAGGTGTTGTATACAGACCCCTGTCTCAGGGGAGGAAATGGCAAGGAAATGATAGAAGGCATTCTCAGAATGGCTGAAAAAGGGAGATATTGTTGATGGGGTCCTGAATATGCAGATGTTAACTGGAACACATTTACTGCAGCCACATCCAAAAGCAGGGTCATTCTTGATGCCCTAAAGGGGCAAGCCTTAGACAGCTAGTGCTGGAACCCACTCGGGAGGAGCTATCTTAGACCTGGTACTCTCAAATGGAGAGAGGATCACAGATTTAGAAGTGGGTAGCCATTTGGGACCAAGTGACCACCTCACAGTGTGGTTCATGATAAGCACAACCGTGGAGTCAAGCCATACAAAATTGAGGATATTGGACTTTAGAAGGGCTGACTCTGGCAAAATGGGTGAATACCTAAGGAATGCACTAGCAAATGGCCAGAAAGGAGGGGTGGAAGAACACTGGAGAAAAATCAAAACTGACATCATGGAGGCAACAAGCCTTTGTGTCAAACAAATAAAGAAAACAAAACGGAGTGAAAAAACACTATGGTTCTCAAAAGAGGTGGCAGAGAATGTTAGGGAGAAGAAGATAGCATTCAGAAATTATAAGGGATCACAGAAGGAGCAGGACAAGGAACTGTATCAGTTAAAGCAGAAGAAAGCGGGAACTGAAATACCGTCTAAATACTCTACTGAATAAGCAAGCAGAGTGGCAACTTCTCCGTGCTAAGCATAAATTGTGGGAAGGGATGACAAAGGAGGCAAATTGCTAGCCTACCTCCTGCACAAACAACAAGTTTCACCTAGAATTCATACCCTTAAAAACAAAGAGGGAAAGTGGTCTCGGCTTCCAAAGAGATCAACGAGATGATGCATTTTTTACCAGGCCTGTACCAGTCACACTCCAGGGTGAACAAATGGGGTTCTCAAAGTGTCTATCAGAGTTTTTGCCACATGGCCCAGCTCCCAAGCTATCACAGTCCGACTGTAGCAGACTGGAGCCCCCATTACTATGGAGGAACTGTAGGCTGCGCTATCTCCCAGATGGTAAAGAGGAAGACTCAGGGCCAGATGGCATGACCGTGGAATTATACCAGCTCATTAAGAGTGAGATTGCAGTCCCCCTACTACAAGCACTGCTAGAGGCCCATAACACAGGCCTGCTTCCACCCACCATGCGAGAAGCACTTATCATGCTACTGCCCAAGAAGTCCTCTAATGCATTGGATTTGCTCCAATTTCCCACCAATTTCTCTGCTACCGGTGGATATGAAAAAATTGCCTAAGTCTTAGTGAACAGGCTGGTTCATGTCCTTCCTTCTTTGACCCACCCTTCACTATCGGGTTTTCAAAGGGTGAAGTCAGGTGCAGACAATCTGCACTGGTCCTCAATGTCAAGTGGCTGGCACTTCAGTCTTCTAACCCTATGGCAGCTCTTGTGATTGATTTTTCTAAGGCCTTCTACTCCTGGAATGGGACTATCTTCACAGTGTTCTCCAGGTCTATGGTTTTGCGACTATTTTCAATCCTGGATTTCCTCTCTATCACCTGCCAACAGCCAAGATTCTCACCAACTGGGACATCTCCTCCTCCTCCTCATTCCCATCACAAAGGGGCACCAGACAGGGCTGCTCTTTCTCCTCCTTCTTTTTCCCATAGCCCTGGATCCCTTGATGAGGAGGCTGCTGGATACCCAGGCATTGCTGGGATCCTGGTCAAAGGCCAGAGTTTTCTAATTAATGCAAATGTGGATGATATGCTACTCACGCTTCGAACCCAGACCTTTCCCTTCCCATCACACTGTGAGTGTTGCAAGTTTGCCTCCCTCTCCGGCTTACTTGTCAATCAAAAGAAAACAATTTTTCCTTGCAGAATGTAAAATGCACTAGAAGCTGTCTGGTGGGCATGGATATTGCTTTGGCCCCAAGGTTTTTTCTACTTGGGTATCTTTATCGCCTCAGCCTGGAAAGACCTGGAGAAGGCTAATTTCTCTCCCTCCTCTCCTCCTGATGGCTGAAAATCAGCAATGGCACAAACTTCAGCTATTTTGAAAGGTAAGGAATAGGCTGTATGCATGTTTGTGCTCCCAAGAGTCTCCTATCTCCTGAACAACTTCTCTGTCATCCAAATTGTTCTCTACTTTGGACAAACTCACATCCTCGTTTCTATGGGAGAGCAAGGCAGCCCATTGGGGAAGGTCAAGGTTAAGGGCACACTGGTTCAAAGGTGGACTGGGGCTCCCTTGATCTGTGGGATATCATTTGGCCTATTTGATGGTGCAGGCTACTACATGGTTTGCTCCTGGATCTCCCTCCCCTCAATGGGTTAACCTAGAATCTGCCCTTGCACGGATGGCTCTCTCTTCCTCTCCTAACAGGCAAACGGGTCCCAGAGCGTCAACTCACACCCGATAATGATAGAAACCTGTAGAGCATGGCGGCGAATATGTCAATTGCAGGCACACCTGCACCGGACCATTCCCTCCATTTCGATCGCCCTCCTCCCGGAATAACAGTATGGTAATGGTGGATAAGAAACCCCCTCCTGGCCTCGATGGTCAGCAAAGGATAAAGACAGTGGAGACCTTCATCTCCTGACTCTGCAACATTAATATCCTTTGAGCAGTTAAAGGAATGTTTTGGCTTGGCACACAGAACTTCTGGAGGTACCTCCAAATAAGAAGTGTGGTCTGTCCCTCCTGTCTCAGCGGATGAATGACACTGGGTGCAGTTGCCTGGCAAAACTTCACAAGCCATCTCAGGGACAGGGTCTTGCAGGTGTTCTCTATAGAGTGCTGAGAGACTCACAGATGGACACTACCAAAAATGCAGATTAATGTGGGAGTCTGAGCTCCAGCGCCCCTCTCCAATTAGCAATGGTGGGCATGTTTAAGAGCCGCACATGGGATGCACGGAGATGCTAAGAGTCAGGCTGATACAGCTGAAGATTCTTCTCAGATGGTACAGAACTCCAGCAGTGCTGTATGAGCTCAAGGCACTGGACCATGATAGATGTTGGAGATGCCAAGAATCCCCAGCTCATCTGCTTCATGTCCTGTGGACATGCCGAGTCTCAAACAATTATGGAAAGCAGTTTGGATGACAGCTCAAAGATCATGGGCAAAGGATCCTGCATACTCACAATCGTCTCCTGCTGGGGAATGCCCGATATCTGGACCCGATGGCTGCACACCATAAAGCCTGGGTCTTTCCTGCTAATATGGAAGCCAAGATGGTAGTCTTGATGAGGTGGAGGCAACCTCAACCCCCTCTATCCCCTTATGGTGTGCAGCCAGATGAGGACAGCTCTCTAAGTTACACAAGAAGTGGGATGCTTATCTCCATTCACACATTTACTCAGTGCCCCCTACACCATCTAGGCACCCACCTGTGGGTTAAGCCCCCTTCCTTTCTTACACTTGGGAAATGATAGCTTCTCACCACCCTCTCCCCACCCGCACCCTTCTCATTTCTTGAATTCTGACTTTCTGACCTCCTTCCAGTCACAATGCTGGTTTCCTGGAGGACATCTATGGAAACAAATGGACGTGGGCATGTCTTACCCATTGCTTACTCTGTTGGCATCTAAGCCTGTTTGATCATATATGAAACAGCTGCAGTTCCATGGCTGTTAGTTGGGGGTTCCTGAGCAGGTAAAGCAAATAGGATGCTGGGATGCATAGGCAGGGGCATCACCAGCAGGAAAAGGGAGGTCATAATTCCACTATACAAGACACTAGTGAGGCCCTCCTGGAGGACAGTGTACAGTTCTGGAGACCTTACCTACGTAGGACATAGACAGGGTAGAGAAGGTTCAGAGGAGGGCAACGGGTCTGTTGGATAAGCTGGGAGAAATGGGGTGGGGAACCAGATGATCAGATGGATAGCAATTGACTCCAGGACCGGACCCAGAGGGGTCGTAGTTGGTAGGATAGTCTCATCCCCAAGGAGGGTCATTAGTGGGTCCCACAGGGATCAGTCCTTGGGCCCCTTCTGTTCAACGCCTACCTATCTGACATAAGGACAGGAATCAGGAGTGAGATGAGTCTCTTTGCAGATGACTCGAAACTGGGGCGGTGGTGGATGGGGAGGAGGGAGGGTGGCCCTACAGGGGGACCTGGAGGCTCTGGAAAGATGGTCTAGAAAGTGGAAGCTGAGGTTCAATGCAGAGGAAATGCAAGGTACTCCACCTGGGGCCAGAAACCCAGGCCAAGTGTACACCCTGGGGGAATGCTACAAGTCTCGATGGCTGAGAGGGACCTGGGGTGGTGGTGGATGTCAAGATGAACAACTCTGAGACTTGTGGAGGGCAGCAGCCAAGGCCAACAGGATGCTGGGATGCATCGCTAGGGGATCACCTCCAGAAGGAGGGAAGTGATACTCCTCTGTATAACTGCTTGGTGAGGCCGCACCTTGAGTACTGCGTGCAGTTTTGGAGGCCACACTTAAAGCGGGACATTAACCTCCTGGAGAGGGTCCAGAGGAGGGCAACCAAAATGATTTGGGGGCTTGGGGGACAGGACCTACGAGGAGAGGCTTGAAGAGCTAAATATGTACACATTGGAAGAGAGAAGGGACCGGGGGACATGATAGAGGTCTTAGGGTACATGAAGAGGATAAATAGGGAGGAACAGTGGGTGCTTCAAGGAAGGAGGAAGGGGCCACTAGAGGCATGGGTGGAAGCTGGAGGGGAAGATTCAGGGAGAAAGGAGGAGGTGCTACTTCACTGAGAGGTGGTGGAGCCATGGATTGCACTGCCTAGGGGCTGGTGGAGGCAGAGACAGTGGAGGGGTTCAGAGGGGTGGGACAGATGCAGGAAGGGTTCGGAAGCAAAATCCAATGCAGCAAGAATATCCGGAACTGGGAAGGGAGAAGCCAGAGAAGGCGAGAGGGACAGCAAGGTCCAGCACCCAGGCTTGGGACTGACCAAGCAGAGCAGATACGAAAGACCGTTAGGCCTATTCTGCTGGCATTTTAGTATGTAACAAAGATGGTGCATGGATTGCATCACAAGTCCTATGAGGACAGGTTGAAGGAACTGAACATGTACTCCCTGGAGGAGAGAGGGAGGAGGGATATGATAGAGACATACAAGTATCTTACAGGAGGAACAGGGTGCAGGAATACACTATTTTTAAGTGAAAAAGATGTTCCAGGACTAGAGGGCACGGGATGAAGTTGGAGGGAGGATGATTCAGAGGAAGCGTGGAAGAATTTCTTCACAGAACAGTTGATGGACAAGTGGAACACCCTGCCAGAGGATATGGTGGGGCTGAAACAATCACAGGATTTAAGAATGCATGGATAGACATAAAGGAATTCTGGAGGTCAGGGTAAGGGCAACAGACTTCTAGGAAAATGTAAACTGAACTTACAAGCTCAAATGGGCAGACCGGTGGGCCATAGGCCCATATCTGCCAACACTGTTTATGTATCTATGTATGGTTTGGTTTGGTAAACATTTAAGGCCCTTTGAGGCCAGCTTGTGTGTAAGTTGCCATATCATGGACTTGCATCTGTAACTGTCTCAGATAATGTTATGATCCTGACTGTAATTGAAAATATAAACTCAATAAAATTTTAAATGATTAAAAAGAAGGAAGGTAGTCAGAATAGCAAAGGCCCAAACCAAGGAAAAGATAGCCAACTCAGTTAAGAGGGGATAAAACCTTTATAGGTACATCAGGGAGCAAAGAAAGGTTAAGGGTGGGATAGTGAAACTTAATAAATAGGAGGGAGGTTGGCAGAGGAGACAGTAAAAGGCAGAGATACTGAATGCATACTTTGCTCAGTATTGACAAAAGAAGAAGAGGAGTTACCTAAATCAAACAATAGCAGCACTCTGGGAGGGGTCAACACCAGTCTATTCACAGAAGAAAGGGTCCTGAAAGGATTCCTAAAACCCAAGGTGAACAAAGAAATGGGGCCTGACTGGATTCACCCCAGAATTCTAAAAGAACTAAGGGGAGACCTAGTGACACCACTGACCACCCTTTTTAACAAATCTTGGGAAGATGGGATGGTACCTGAGGACTAGAGGAGGGCAGATGTGATTCCCTTACAAGAGTGGAAGCAAGGCAAAAACAGGAAACTACAGACCTGTTAGTTTGACCTCAGTGGTAGGGAAAATGATGGAATCACTTCTGAAAGAAAGAATTGTTGAGTATCTAGAGGTCAGCGGGACACAGCACCCAAGGCAGAATGGATTCCCAGCAGGAAGGTCATGTCAGATGGATCTAATCAATTTTGTTTGACTGGGTGACCAAAGTAGTAGACCAGGGAGGGGCTGTCGATTGGCCTACCTAGGCTGTAGCAAGGCATGTGACACAGTCCCACACAAAGATTAATAATCAAGTTAGCCAGCCTAGGAATGGGTCCCAGGGTGGCAGCCTGGGTGACAAAATGGCTGCACAACAGGATACAGACGGTAATAGTAAATGGAACTCACTCCAAAGAAAGAGGCGGTTACTAGTGGAGTACTGCAGCTTTCAGCACTGGTCCAGTCCTCTTTAATGTCTTTATAGGAGACATTGCAGAGGATCTGGAAGAAAAATATGTCTCTTTGTAGGTGACACAAAGATCTGCAATAGAGTTGATACACAAGGGGAGGTAGAAAGAATGAGAAGGGACTTGGCAAGGTTGGGGAACTGTCAGACATCGACAGCTTAGATTCAATGAAAAGAAGTGCAAAGTAATGCACCTGGAAAGAAAACCCAGGTGAAGAGTACATAATGGGAGGGGTACTAACAAGAACAAAAATGGAAAGGGACCTGGGGGTAATCATATCAGATGACCTTAAGGTAGGCAAGCAATGTGAGAAGGCAGTAAGGAGAGCTGGGGGATACTAGGATGCATAGGGGAGGCATCACAAGTGGAAAACGGGAAGTGGGTATACCTCTGTACAGACAGTTGGTGAGACCCCATTTGAGTACTGCGTGCAGTTTAGAGACCTCATCTTTGCAAAGACATAGACAGGATGGAGACAGTCCAGAGGAGGGCAATAAAAATGGTGCAGGATCTGTATCAGAAATAATATGAGGAGAGACTAAGAGAGCTTAATAGTGCTGTGCAAAAAAATCTTCAATGAGCGGAATTCAAGTGAAAGTCTGACTTTCGTTTCCGTGGAACTTCCATATGATCGCTGCTCTTTCATTGCGAACTTATCCCCAAAAGCCCTGGTGGCTGGTGCAGTGGTCCCTCCATCACCGCCCCATATGTAAAAAATTATCCATGGTGGCTAGTGGTCCTCCCTCCCTCCCACTGGTAATAACCCACCCAGCAAAATGTACAGTAACCCCATCCCTGTCTCCACTTCTCCTGTTAAAATAAATAAATCTGCGGTGGTCTAGTGTTTTGTTTTAAACCCATCCCAATCCCAGTCCCAATAAATCCCTAGTGATCCAAGTGCCCCACCTAGCCTCCCCAGCGCCAAGAGTCCACAAACCTGCTGCTTGACCTTCGTAAACCCCAGCAGCGGCAGACGACACAGCCTCAGCCTCTCTCCTCCACAGTTGGCCTGCTGACAGGCTGTCAATGAATGAGCTGTCACGCCAGCAAGCTCATTCATTGATAACTCAGTCAGCACCGACTGTGAAGAGAGGAGGCGTACCATCTGCTGCTGCTGGGGTATCTAATAGAGACTGAAGCGGGTTGTGGGACACCTGGCTGCTGGGGAGGCTGGGAGGGAACTGAATCAACAGGGATTTATTGGGACTGGGGATAGGGATGGGGTTTTAAAAAAACACTAGACCACCAGAGATTTTTTTAACAGGAGAAGTAGAGATAGGGATGGGGGAGGGGTGTTACTGTACATTCGCGGCAGGTGGGTTACTGGATGTGGGGGGCACTAGCCACCAGGGATAATTTTGTACATGTGGGACAAGTGGGAGGAGGGACCACTAGCCACCAGGGCTTATTTATTCATTTCCAGGTGAAATTTCACCAGTAACTTTTGGAAGTTTTCCACTCTGCCACAGGCGAAGTTCGGAAACTTTCGTGAAAGTCCTGATTTCTGCAGAAGTTCTGCATGGGTGGAAAATGGCAGTTTTGCCCACCCTAGAGCTTAACATGTATACCCTTGAGGAAAGAAGGGATGGGGGACATGATAAAAACTTTCAAGTACCTCAAGGGAATCAACAAAGTCCAGGAAGGTAGCATCTTTCAGAAAAGAGATGTGCAAGAACATGAGGGCACAATTCAAAGATAGAGGAGGAGACAGCTCAGGGGCAACATGAAATATTTTTGCACGGAGGTGTGGTGGAAATATGGAACTGCCTTCCTGAGGAGATTGTGGTGTTAAAAACAAACAGTGGGAATTCAAGAATGCATGGGACAGCCATAAGGCAATTATAGTTGGGGATAGGAGGAAATAGGCTGTTGGTAAACTTGAATCTGCAGCTTATCCAATAGGTAGGCAAATGGGCAGCTGGGTGAGCAAGCAGTCCCTATCTGCCATCAAAGTCTATGTTTCTATGTTTCTATCAATCCATGTTCCGAAAACATCACTTGACAGTCTCTTCTCTACTTAGAGTTATTAACTCAGTTCATGTATCAATGGATCACAGCCACATCACAGGAGCAATTCGTACTGATTTAGCGAAGGTGTTTGACTAATGATTCTGTGTCCCATGACCTATTACTTCAGAAGCTTTGTGCCCTGGGTCTAGCAAACTCTACACTAGCGTAGTTTCACTCACATCTTCTAAACAGAACACAATGTGTTCTCATTGGAAAGACCTTCTCTTCTCCTCCTCCCCATCTTGTCTGATGTTCCCAGGGTTCAATTCTGGGCCCTTACTGTTCTCTGCCTTTATAAACTAACTCCCATCAGTCCGCATATCTTCTAATATTCTTCTCACGCTGATGATGCAATTCTGTTTGCTTGGGCCCCTCTCCCAATGCTGTCCAAGCCCCTTTACGGTCTGATCTGAATGCCGTGCTTAACTGGTTTCACAAAAACATGGACCCACCATTGCTCTCACTACTCTTCTCTACCTCTCTTCCCTTACTCATACACGAAACTTATACTCTGTCACATTCCTAAGAAATACTAGTTAGGTAATCTTCCGACATACATCACCAGACTCCTCCAATTTCCCTTCCCCGCACAGCTTAAGGTTCAAAGAACTGCGCCTTCAAAGTGTCACGTTCCTGCTCAACCATGGGCTACCAGTCTTTCTCCTATCACCACCCTAACTTATGGAACCAGCAATTTGCCTCCTTATGTAACTCCTCCTCCCTAAACATTTTCAAGCAGCTGCTCCAATGGTTAGACTCTAGCTGATATTCTTTTCAGTCCCCATACCAGCAGGCAACTCTTGTCTGACCACTCTGCTCTTACATTCTGCTACCTTCAATTTGTTTGTTTCTAGTACACTTAGATGTGGGCAAGCAGGAATGTTTCACCTAGATCCAAGCCAGAGCCGAGCTAGGGGGCGGGTTTGACCCTACAAGCCAACCCAAGAGCCACGTCCTGGCTACTGCAAGCTGCTCTGTACACAGGAAATGAATGTTTTAGACACTACAAAACTGCTTGGGCTAACAAAAATGCTTATTTTGGCAAAATGACTTGGCTTGATGTTGGCTCAAGTGCATATGGAGGTCAAGCCAAGCCAGGCACTAGGCCTGCTCTGGCTAGCCTACCTTCATGCATACCATTAGGGTATAACCCTATTCTGCTGGCAGAGAACTGCTGTGACAGACTCTTTTGTTAATTATTATTTTGACTGTTACACTGCACTCTGTTATGTTTGCTTTGTTTATTCTGTTGGGTTACATTGTACACAAGCATTATATTTGATCCTTGGTGTAAATATTTTGTACTATGTTGTTATTGCTGTGTATAGCTCCTCCTTTTCCTGAAGCCACACCTGGAAATGAGCCCAGCTCAGTGTGCTTTCCCAGTTACCAAATGTTAAATAAACAAACAAACTAATGAATAAATAAATTTGCATGCCTGACTAAATATGGCCCAGTGTTACCATAGTGCTATTCCATTTTGGATGCACTTATATGCAACCTGGCAGTGTTGGTGCAGCATGTATTCACTAAGCACTGTGCCAGCAGGTGCAATATCCAGTCTTTAGCCGCTGTGTTGAGTGCACACTGCCTGAACATAGCTCAGAGTTGTCTGTGCTGTTTTGGCTCAGCACTATAGGTTGCACAGTACTAACGGCCAGATCTGAATATGGGTGCCTCTGTCTCTTTGATCACCTTCAAAGTTGGATTACTGATGTATAAAGCCCTACACAGACTGGGCCCTGACTACCTAAAAGAGCTTCTCATACCTTACTGCCCTGAGAGACAGTCCGCTCAGCTGACGTAGGCTTTGCTAGAGATTCCAGTGGTATCTTAGTAAAATCCTCAGGGGCCTGTACATCATGCATGTGGCCCCAGCCCTCTGGAATTCTCTACCCCATCAACTCGGGAGTACACAGCTGTGAGGGGCTTTAAACAGGCGCTCAAAACGCTTTTGTGGCATCAGGCTTATCTTAATTCATTTATTGATAAGGATCTCTTCAGACTGTTTTCTATTGTTTTGTACTGTTGATTTTATTACGGATTTTACCAATATTAATGTAAAGCACCTTGATATTTTGAAAGGCGCTTAATTAAAATACAGATTATTATTATTATTATCAAGGCATCCGCTGCTTTTAAAAGGACTTCATAAAAATTGCTGACTTGTGAATTTTAACTCAGTCTCTGGGGCTCACATTGGAATGAGCTTTGTCTCAGTGTACCTTTATCAGTCATCAGATTATAAATAAACGTAAACTATAATAAGTACTGCTAACAGTGAGAAGTCAAAGCTGCATGTGATAGCCTGTCACTTTAAATATTTAGGTATTCCCCCTCCTCTTGCTCCACCCTTGCTGCTGCATGGCATGAATATTAATGAGCTGCTTTGATTGGGTTTTGGGGATACATTTCAGAGATGGACAGGAAGTGAATTTAGGTTCCGCATGCTAACTAACAGAGCTGAGCACACTGGGAGTTCAGATGAAATTGTTTTGTATTTTTGGTGGTTAGATGTCCTTTGTTCTTCTGGTCCCAAACTCTGAAGAGCAGAAGCTGCTTGTGTTTCTGAACAGTGCAGTTTGTGGTGTTGGAGACAAACCGAGGATCATGAAGTTGGAGGTAAGTTATGCTGAGCTGCTGTGTAAAAAAAAATGCGAACCTGAAGCTAAACAAGAATGGGGTTCATTTTGACCTGCTTTGCTAATCAAAAGTATCTATAAATGTGTGCAGAAAGTCAGACAATATCATACTCCTGGTGTATTAGGGAAACATTGAGCAGAGCTAATTTGTAAAATAATACTGGTGTCCTGTTAAGCATACTTAAAGAGACAGTGTCAGATTAAGCTGGCTGTGTTTGCTTTGTTTAAAAACTATGTCTGCAGAAAGCTTTCTTACTGTCAGTTAAATATACAGTGTCTGTTTAGCAGTAAATGAGACTTTACAGTGTTTTTTTTTTTTTTCAATATTTGGAATATTTACGCACCTGACTGAATTCCTGGTGGCCCACTCCTCCTAGGCATGCACCTGTAACACGACCCCAAACTGCCTGTAAACGTGCGTATACATGTTTGTATTTGTGTGGGTCAAAGTGAATTTCAAACAGTGGACAGTTCCTAAGTACCACAAAGTGATGTGGTGTTAAAATGAACGCTTTATCGTGCTTAATTCAGTGTCTGAAATATTAAGTTGTGACTCTGATCGTGACATTAGCAGTTCCCTATAACAAGTTGTTTACCAGCTCCTAGGTCTGCCAGCTTCCTCAGCAGCCTCCTGTGTGGCACAGAATCACAAATACAAAGTCTCTGCTGAAACTGAAGTAGGGTAAATTGGTTGCCTGCACTTTCTCAGTCACCTATTAGCTTGTCTCCCACCTCAAATCCATATTCCTGCTGTTCTATAGCCTGTTTGCATCTACCTAGGCTTACTGCTCCACTTGCAGGCTTGCTGTCTTGTAACCCATTTGCATCTAGGTAGGCTTACAGCTGCACCTGCGCCTGCTGTCTTGTAACCTGTTTGCATCTAGGTAGGCTTACTGTTGAACCTGCAGGCCTGCTGTCCTGTAACCTATTTGTATCTAGGTAGGCTTATTGCTGCACCTGTGGGCCTGCTGTCCTATATCCTATTTGCATCTAGGTAGGCTTACTGCTTCACCTGCAGGCCTGCTGTCCTGTAACCCATTTGCATCTAGGTAGGCCCTACTGCTGCCCTCTGGCTCTGCTGTCCTGTAACCCATTTGCATCTAGGTAGGCTTATTGCTGTACCTGCTGGCCTGCTGTCCTGTAACCTATTTGTATCTAGGTAGGCTATCATGCACCTGTGGCCTGCTGTCCCATATCCTATTTGCATCTAGGTAGGCTTACTGCTTCACCTGCAGGCCTGCTGTCCTGTAACCCATTTGCATCTAGGCAGGCTTATTGCTGTACTCTTGGGCCTGCTGTCCTGTAACCTATTTGTATCTAGTAGGCCTACTGCTGCACCTGTGGGCCTGCTGTCCTGTAACCCATTTGCATCTAGGTAGGCTTATTGCTGTACCTGGGGCCTGCTGTCCTGTAACCTATTTGCATCTAGGTAGGCTTACTGTTGCACCTGCAGGCCTGCTGTCCTGTAACCTATGTATCTAGGTAGGCTTACTGCTATACTTGCAGGCCTGCAATCCTATAGCCTTTTCTATCAAGGTAGGCTTACTGCTGCACCTGTGGGCCTACAGTCCTGTATCCTATTTGCATCTAGCTTGGCTTACTATTGTACCCAGGGCCTGCTGTCCTGTATCCTGTTTGTATCTAGGTAGGCTTACTGCTGCACCTATGGACCTGCTATCCTATAACCTATTTGTATCTTGGTAGGCTTACTGCTATACTTATGGGCCTGCTGTCCTGTAACCTACTTGCATCTAGCTAGGCCTAGTACTACATCTGTAGGCCTGCAGTCCCTATAAACTGTTTGCATCTAGGTAGGCTTATTACTGCACCTGCGCCTGCAATCCTGCAATCTAGTTGCATCTAGGTAGGTGTACTGCTGCACCTGTGGCCCACTGTCCTGTAACCTATTTGCATCCATGTATACTTACTACTGCACCTGTGGGCCCGCTGTCCTGTAACCTATTTACATCTAGGTGGACTTACTGCTGCACCTGTGGGCCTGCAGTCCTGTAACATGTTTGCATTTAGGTAGGCTTACTGTTGCATCTAAGGGCCTGCTGTCCTGTAATGCATTGCATCTAGGTAGGCTTATTGCTGCACCTGTGGGCTTGCTGTCCTGAAACCTATATGCATCTAGGTTGGCTTACTGCTGCACCTGTGGGCCTGCTGTCCTGTAACCTATTTTCTATAGGTAGGCTTACTGCTGCACCTGCAGGCCTGCAGTCCTGTAACCAGTTTGCATCTAGCTAGGCTTACTACTGCACCTGTGGGCCTGTTGTCCTGTAACCTATTTGCATCTAGGTAGGCTTACTACTGCTTCTATGGGCCTGCTGTCCTGTAACCTATTTCCATCTAGTTAGGGTTATTACTGCACTTGCGGGCCTGTAGTCCTGTTACCTATTTGCATCTAGGAAGGCTTGCTGCTGCACCTGCGCTGCTGTCCCCACAACCTATTTGCTTCTATTTATTTATTCAATTTTGGTGACCAGGTAGGCCCACTGAGCCCCGGATATCCCTTTTCAGGGATGACCTAAGTATATAGAGGTAAGCATACATAATGGTGTACAAGATCATAGCACAGTACATATTTTAAGGCAGACTTAGTGGTTTACAAGATGACAGCACAGTATGTATTATTAGATATTGCAATACAAGTAGAAGACAAAGATTAAGGTAAGTTCTCAGTGTGCAAGACACGAATTGTACAGTTGTTGACAGTAGGAGTACGGAGGTTAGCTCAGGTATCATGGTAGGAGCAGATGCTGGTATCTAACAAGTGGGCCTTGAGCCTTGGTAGGCTTATCTGGCACCTGTGGACCTGCTGTCCTATAATCTATTTGCATCTTGATAGGCTTACAGCTGCCAGTACAGGTCTGCTGTCTTGTAACCTATTTGCATATAGGTAGGATAGTAATTTTTATTTTTTATTTTTTTAAGAAAATGAGTATGAAAATAATGCATCCTGACTGGTTAAAAGTATGCATTTATTTTTCAACAGTGCCAATCCAAACCAGGTGGGTGCACTGATCCAAAGGACCATTTTCAGGCACGACCCGTGCCACAGCATAGCACATTAAGCAGTACAGGTGTGGGGAACAACAGTAAACACAGGCCTCAGTATGAGGTGCAGAAATTACAGAACAAGGAGTCATTACTAAGTGCAATTACATAAGAATACAAGTTGTCAAAGAAGGCTAACATACAGGTGAAAACACATAGTCACAGGCCAGGCAACAGGCGGAAATAAGTAAAAAAAAACACAGAGACCAAATATAAGTCTGAGATATGACACATAAAGTGCAAAATGCATTTAGGTACACTAATAGTGCACAGGTCAACACCTTCCGTTTTTGGCTGGTAAGTACCACGTATTAAGCAATTAGAGAGCGAGGAGAAAGTAAATTCAGAAAAATACGTCATCAGTGTCAGTATTCACTGAGTGGGCGGATTAAGAGAATGTGAGCTCAGCTGGGTGCTAGTTTGAGACATTAAACTGTCATCTGCAGAAAATTTATACAGAAGCTGAACCATGAGCGGAGCTATTCTCTCGTGTCGTGGTACTGCACTCTGCAGTCGGGCATCAACAGACACTTGAACTCTGCCACAACAGGCCGCAGTACCAGTCTGCTATCAGAGCCAGCATTCCGCTCCAGCACCAATGTACTGACCTCGATGTTACAAACGCTCCGGAAGCAATAAAAGGATGGCGCCACCACCCTGCTGTGACAGAAACTGACCTTGTTAAACTGAGAATCCCACCTGCAGTGTAACCAAATGCAGTGCCAGCATTACTCGCAAGGTCTGGTATGACTTTCAGCTACATATGGCTCACCAAGGAGAGAGAAGACTCGTGAACTCTGACCAGGCGCTTTTGCTGTGAAGAAGGCTGAAAACAAGTTAAAGTGCGTAACCCTACCTCACAATGAATAAAGAAAGTACCTGAGGATTCATCTGTGAAGATCCTGGGAACCCTCTCTGTCCTGTGCACTCTTCATTAACATAGTTGAAAAATACTAACAGATGCCCTGCTTTCCACCCAAAGACCCCCGACCTGCCTTGACACACAGCAGTTCTGGTACACGCATGAAACAATGGGGAAGAATTTCTTGCCAACCATGATGTCAGGCTCAGTTCAGAGACAGAACTATCCATGCATTATAAAATCCTAGCATCAGATCTACAGGTGTGCAGCTCCTTAAAAAAAAAAAATAGGGCTCTCAATACATGAGATAATTAGCGTCACTGGCCATAGATGTGAAGTAGGACTCAAGCACTACTGGTCTGCATCCTTGGATAACAGGAAACAGTGGAGTTTATTTCTCTGAGGATCAAGCATGCCACCTTTGGGGACCAGCTCGTCACTGCAAGTTCAGGACTTCATAACCGCAAACTTCAGCCCTGTGAACTGTACATTTAATGCCCCAGTTAATGTAATCTCCACAAATAGTGGTCTCTATTTATTGATTTGGTCACCACTGAATCAGAACCTGCATGTGTGGAGTTTCTCGGCTTATTACTTTTGCCCATCCACTCTTAAAAAGTGCCTGTGTTATTGTCCCAATTAATCTTCATAAAAGTTTAAATACATTCTTCTTGCTGTTAAACACTTTAAAAAACACGTCTGAGTGTTTATTGCCTATTTGCTTAGCACAATAATACCTGACAGGGTGGACAGTATGGCTATCCGACCCCTTTATCGGGCTATAACGCCACTGCCTGCAGCATCGGGCCTCATTATGTCCCTACAGTCCGTATAGCCTAAGACTGCTATATCCTGTCTTACTTGACCACGCCTATCCATTAGCGTGTGTACAGTGGAGGCAGGGCTGAGCTGGCCCAGGGTTTAGCGATAGTGCATGGTCTCTCCATTAACTAATTTACAGTGGAGGTAAGACTGAGGTACCCCAGTGGTTTGGTGGCAGTACAGTGTCTCCATAGAAACATAGACTTTGTGACAGATGGGACCACTTGACCCATCTAGTCTGCCCATTTCCCTACCTACAGGATGAGGCCAGAGATCCTAGTTAACCAACAGCCTTTTTCTTCCTACCCACACAACAATTGCCTTATGTCTGTCCCATGCATTTTTGAATTCTCCCACACTTTTAGACCCCACAACCTCCTCAGGAAGGCTGTTCCATGCATCCACTACCCTTTCTGTGAAATAATACTTCCTCACATTGTCCCTGAACCGCCCTCCTTCTGTCTTTAAATTGTGTCCCCTTGTTCTTGCCGTCTCTTTTTCTGAAAGATGCTACCTCTTGGACTTTGTTGATTCCACTGAGGTACTTAAAAGTTTCTATCATGTCCCCCTCTCCTTCTTTCCTCAAGGGTATACATATTAAGCTCCTTTAGTCTCTTCTCATCGGCTTCTCTTGCAGACCCTGCACCATTTTAGTTCCCTCCTTTGGACTACCTCTATCCTGTCTATGTCCTTGCGGAGATGGGGTCTCCAGAACTGGACACAGTACTCCAGATGGGGTCTCACCAACTGTCTGTACAGAGGCATAACAACCTCCTGTTTTCTGCTGCTGCTGATGTCTCTCCCTATATATCCCAGTATACCCCCAGCTCTCCCTACTGCCTTCTCCGTTGCTTGCTAACCTTAAGGTCATCTGATATGATTACCCCCAGGTCCCTTTCCTTTTTTTTTTTTGTTGTTATTACCTCCCTACCCATTGTGTATATTCTTCCCTGGGTTCTTGTTTCCCAGGTGCATTATATTGCACTTTTTGCATTAAATCCTAGCTGCCATACTTCTGACCATTCCTCCAACCTTGCCAAGTCCCTTTTCATCCTTTCCATGCCTCCTTGTGTATCAACCCTGCAGAACTTTGTGTTATCTGCAAAAAGCATACTTTTCCTTCAGTCCCTCTGCAGTGTCACTGATGAAGACATTAAAAGGACTGGACCCAATACTGAACCCTACGGTACCCCACTAGTAACCCTCTTTCTTCAAGTGGACTCCATTTACAATTACCTTCTGTGTCCTGTTGTGCAGCTAATGTTTTACCAAGGCTACCACCCTGGGACCCACTCCCAGGCTGGTTAATTTGACTATTAATCTTTTGTGTGGGACTGTGTCAAATGCCTTGCTAAAGTCTAGGTAGACCATGTCCACAGCCCTCCCTGGTCTACTACTTTGGTCACCCAGTCAAAGAAATCTATTAGATTCATCTGACATGACCTTCCCGCTGTGAACCTATGCTGCCTTGGGTCCTGTGCTCCACCGACCTCTAGGTACTCAATTATTCTTTCCTTCAGAAGTGACTCCATCACTTTCCCTACTTTCTCCATTAGTTTATCTACAGTGGAGATAAGACTGAGGTAGCCCAATGGTTGGCGGTTGTGCTCGCACCCACTACGCTAGTGACTTGGGTTCAGGAGTTGACTCAGGTTGCTGAGGGTCAGCTGGGAAGGAGCAGATAGAGCATTCAGGCACAGCTCTCCCATCCCTGAGAGGGAAGGTCTGTAGCCCTGCTATCAACTGCTACCAGGTGAGGGGCTGGTGGGAGTGCAAGCATGGGAGACACACATGGGGGCTGTGGTTTGATGCAAGCATCGTGATACAGAAGGGAGGGCTGGGGTTTGATGCAAGCATGGGTGGCACACACACAGAGGACTGTGGTTTGATGCAGCATGGCAGCACACAGAGAGGGGCTGTGGTTTGATGAGGCGTGGTCTGTACACAGAGAGGGCTTTGGTTTGATGCAAACATTGGTAGCAACAGCGGGGCTGTGGTTTAATCTGAGCATGTGCAGTACACAGAAAATGGCTGTGATTTGATGGAAGCATGGGTGGGTCACAGAGAGGGTCTGTGGTTTGCATGCATGGGTGGACACACAGAGAGGGTTGTGGTTTGATACAAGCATGAGTGGTACACAGAGAGGGCTGTGGTTTGTGTGCATGGGTGGCACACAGAGAGGGTTTGTGGTTTGATACAAGCATGGGTGGTGCACAGAGAGGCCTGTAGTTTGATGCAAGCGTGGGCAGCACACAGAGATGAGGTGGAAATTAAGTTTGTATCCACTAGCCAGCAGGATTAGTGACCTGGAAAATCCACTAGCCCACAGACTTTTCTACTTTCCCAGCAGGTGTACTTATTGAAATATTACTTTCTCCAGTGCAAGCCCAGGGACTACTTATAATGTATTTTTATCTAAAAGTTGATAACCAGGAAAAGCAACATAAGCCAGAGCTCGTTTCGGATGTGACCCAAGGAAGGGAGCAAGGGGAGTAATTTCACAGGAGGCAAAAACACAATTTACAGCACATGTAACAAGGATCAGGGTTACAAGATCACTATAAAGTTGAGTCAGCACAGCACAACAATAAGAAAAACACAATCGATGTCAAGTAACATAAGAATCCACTTAAATGAGGGCTACATTATACATGCCCCACAAAAGAATCCCTTCACAGGTTTGGCCAATTAAAGGCAGCCTGGGCCAGTTGCTAAAAAGTAAAATACGATGGTCAAGGTTGGGAGACAGTGGGAGCAAGGCTGATGGAGAAGGTGTTTGAGCAACCTTTTGAGAGAGAGGAGGAGCAGAGTGGATGTCAGAGGTAGTTTGTTCCAAAGAGAGAAACAGAAGGTAGATTGACCAGAGGCTGAATGGGGTAGGGATAGAGAAGGTCCAAGAGTCTCTATAGCAAAGGGAGTAGTTTGATGAGGCAGCATGGGACAAATGGGAGGAGAGATAGGAGGGATGGAACCAATCCAGTATTTGGCAAGGAAAGTGGGACAGTGCAGCAGTCTCCTATGAGACAGGGAGTAAGAGACAGAGGCGGAATAGAGGAAGCAGTGGGGAGTGAGGGGTGAGAAGCAGAAGCAAATGGCAGAAGGAATGTTTACTAGCCCAATGCAAAATCTACCAGCATGCGGCTAGTTGGCGGTGCCAATTTCAGCCCTACCAAGAGGGGATGTGGTTTGATGGAAATATTGATGGCAACAGAGAGAGTCTGTGGTTTGATGTCAGCATGGACAATACACAGAGAGGGCTGTGATTTGATGCAAGCATGGGCTTCACACAGAAAAGGGTCTGTGATTTGATGGGAGCATGGCTGGCACACAGGGAGGGGCTGTGGTTTGATGCAAACATTGGTGGCAATAGAGGGTGCTGTGGTTTGATGTAAGCATGGGCGGTACTCGAGAGGGCTGCGGTTTGATGCTGGCATTGGTGGCACACAGAGAGGGCTGTGGTTTGATGCAAACATAGGTCACAACAGAGAGGGGCTGTGGTTTGATACAAGCATGGATTGCACAGCGGTTTAATGTGAGCATGGATGGTACACAGAGAGGGCTGTGATTTGATACAGTATGGATGGTACACAGAGAGGGGCTGTAGTTTGATGCAACCTTGGGTGGCACACAGAGATGGACTGTTGTTTGATGTAAGCATGGGTGGCACACAGAGGGGCTTATGTTTGATGTAAGCATTGGTGGCACACAGAGGGGCTGTGGTTTGATGCAAGTGTTGGTGTCACAAAGAGAGGATGTAGTTTGATACAAGCTTGGGTAGCACACAGAGTGGGGCTGCGATCTGATGCAGGCATGGGCGGCACACAGAAAGGGGCTCGGTTTGATGCAAGCATGGATTGTACATAAGCGGTTTGATCGAGCATGGATGGTACACAGAGAGGGGCTGTGATTTGATACAGTATGGGGGTATGCAGAGAGGGCTGTGGTTTGATGCAAGCATGGGTAGCACACAGAGAGGACTGTGGTTTGCAGGGTGTGTGTGTGTGTGTGTGTGTGTGTGTGTGTGTGTGTGTGTGCGCAGCCTCCATGTCACATCGCTGTCATCCATGCTGCAGAAGTGGGAAACAGGAGAAAATGGAAAAAGCAGTGCAGAGTTAATATAGCCCTGCAGAGCCCACTGGCGCCATCACCTGCACTCCTGCCCTATATCTGGATATAGTCTCGGGAGGGCAGCCAGTTCCAACCATTCCATCACCTGGACTCATGCCCTATATCTGGATATGGTCTCGGGGAGAGCAGCAGCAGCAGCTGCAGCTCTGCGCCTCCAGCTCTATATTTGGTTATAGTGTCGGGTGAGGAAAAGCCAGCTCCAGCCCTCTCCATGACCTGTACTCCTGATCCATATCTCAGTATGGTCTCAGCAGAGTGGCAGCCATTCTCACCTTTGGCCCCACCATGAGTGGCAATTCATGTGAGATTTCACTGGGCTGGTAAGTGCAGGAGTGATGGTGGCTTGTTGGGGAGGCAGGGATAGGGCTGATAGCTACTTGCACCAGTAAGAAAAACTTTTTGGGAAATGAAGGAAATAATGACCTTTTTTTTTTCTCCCCAATTGTTTAGCCAGGTGAGACACCTAAGCTGAAAGCTTGTTTACAGGTGCAATCTGGGAGCACAGGAAACATAGAATTTGACAGCAGATAAGGATTGCTTGGCCCACCTAGTCTGGCCATTTCCTACCTAACGGATAAGTTGCAGATCCTAGTTAACCAACAGCCTCGTCCTCCTACCCACCACTAAATTGCCTTATGTCTGTCCCATGCATTCTTGAATTCCCCACTGTTTTTGCTCTCGACCTCCTCAGGAAGGCTGTTCCATGTATCCACAACCCTCTCTGTGAAAAGTACTTCCTCACATTACCTCTGAGCTGTCCCCCCTCTATCTTCAAATTGTGCCCCTTTGTGTTTGCCATCTCTCTTTCTGAAAGATGCTACCATTGTTAAGTTAAGTGACTTGCTTGGGGTCACACAGTATGCAAGTGGGGGCAGTGGGATTCAAACCCAGGTCTCCAGATTTGCAGCTCAGGCGTTAAACCACTGTGCTATACTGCCTCCCCTATCTGTAGTATTCTTGACCTTCCTTGTCACCCCCTGATGGAGATGAACCATATCTACAGACCTCCTCTCCTCGACAACACACAAGTATCCCATGAGCACTTGAACAGTTCAGCCAGGCACAGTCGGCTCAGATCCTAACTCCTAAGCATCCTCGAGTGTAATCTGTAAAATCCTGGTGCTTATACTGCCTTGAGGGCTTAACATACTAACGCACTAAGAAGCCAGCAGATTAGACCCTATGCTCTATCGAGTCTGCTCAATGATCAGTGCCTTCCCAGGGCATAATTTTTTCAGCCCCACCCTCCATACAAGATCCCCATCCCACTCCCCAACAAGGCTCTGGGATGCACCCTCCTCCTATACCTATCCCAGCCCCTCTTGAACCCCTTTACAGTTGTAGCAGCCACCAACTCCAGGGCTCCACCACCCCTCTCAGTGAAGTACCGTCTCCTTGTTTCCTCCTAAGTCTCCCTCCCCATCCAGCCTCATTGAGTGTCCTGTGGTGGCCCCTACCACCCTCAGCTGAAGCACCCCTTCAAGGCTTACCCTATTCATTCCTTTGAGATATTTGAAGACCTCTATCATATCCCCTGTTCCTTCTCTCCTCCAGCGAGTACAGGTCAAGCGCCTCTAGTCTCTCCTCTATAGCCTTTTCTCTAGTCCCAGTATCATCCTGGTTGCCCTCCTCTGAACCCTTTCCAGAAGAGCATTGTCCCTCTAAGTAGAGATGCCAAAACTGGACGCATTATTTTATTTTATTTTTTTTCAATTTAAAGTTTATTGATACATTTTCCACAATAAAAGGCAGTTTAAGTAACATTAGCAAAGACCCTCTTATACAATGTGAAGGAACAACTGCCTAACCACCCTACCCTCCCTTACTGCAGTAACCCAGCCTAGTACGTGACAATGCCGAGCTCCCTACTAAAAGACTTACAAGAGCATGAAGTCTAAGATAGATTTAGCCTTGAACCAGAGAGGTAATGAGTGAAGGGGATCCCAGATTTTAGTATATGCTGCCAAACTATTATGGAGACTTGCAATCACTTTTCTGTGTGCAGATTAGACAAAACTTCATTTACTCATTCCTGGATAGAGGAGTACCTGTCTTTCCAGTGAAGAAGAATAAGCTTCTTAGCTGATAAGGCAATCATAGAGATATGGGACTTTTGTACCTTAACTCTGATGAAAGACAGGTCCCCAACAGACAAATCTCGGGAGTGAAGTATTCATGAAGGCCCAGCAGTGGGTCTAAGAAAGTTTTGATTGAATCCCAAAGGGAATTTTTGGCAGGACCAAAACATGTGAAAAGTGTACCCTCTTCCTGAAACATCTGTTGCACCTGTTGGAGTTCAGATAGCCCCACCTATGTAATTTAGCCAGGGTATAATACAAGTTATGCAAAATATGATATTGTATGAGACGCAGTCTGTCTTGAGAAATACATTTATGGCATGACCTCCAGAGAGAGTGCCAATCTAAGTGAAGTTGAAGGAAAAAGTTATTCCAGAATCTTGAAGGCCCACATGGACCCCATACTTTTTATGCAACAAAACCTGATATAATTTAGAGATTACACTGGAAGAACCAGAGAGTGGGGAAACCTTGGGTATCAGAGAAGAAGAGATGGTCTGGGAGGGAGGAGCATTACCAAAAGTAATTACAAGTAAATGCTTTAATTGTAAAGCTTTAAAATGGAAAGAAACCAGGATGGAAAATTTCTTAATCATATCTTTCACTGATAACCAATGTCCCTCACCATCCATGAAGAGAGAGCTTCCCTCTCCCAGTTGAGACTACCAGTGTCGGGAAATCTGATTCTTATTAATAGTGAATGATGGAGAGTTCCAAATAGACTGGGCCAGGTCCAGGCAGGAGAATATTGTAAAAGGAACACATTTGAAAATAGGTATTTAAAGAGGTCATTACTATGGGGCACTCTTCAGTCATACGTACTTAGGGAAAATTTAAAGAAAATAATGCGAGAGGGTCATAATTCTTGGCCTTAATTGCATCAGTTCTATTTTAAGCCAAACCAGTTGCTCTTCTTCTGGGCGGAGATACCCATCTCAAACATTTCATAAGGTGACTAGCCCAGTGATATATGGCCAGGTAGGGGTATTCAGACCCCCCTCCAGTTTCAGGGCTGCCAATTTATGATAAGCAAGCGAGGATATCTGTCAGCCCAGATAAATCTAGTGAATATGCCATGTGTCTTTTTAAACCAGAGTAAAGGAATAAAGGTGTTGAGGAGAGATAATGGGTGGAAGATTCTAGGGAATATGTTCATCTTAATTATATTAATCCATTGCCATAGTGAAATAAAGTTTAGACCACCTCTCAAGGTCATGGGTAATCACCTGCAGTAGGGAATCCAGATTTTCTTTAAACCATGTTAGAGGGTTACTGAGAAAGTTTAATACTCAAGTACTTAAATGACCTAGAAGTCCAACATAAACCGAAAGGGCTAATGTCACTTTTGAAAACTTTATGATTTAAAGGGAAAATAGGGATTTACTAGCATTCAATTTGTAATTGGACAAGTTACTAAATCTTGCTATTTCCCTTAGCAAAGCGAACTGAGGATACAGGATGAGACAAGTATTAACAGGTCATCCGCATATGCAGTGGCTTTAATTTCATGTCACCTGATTCTCACCCCATGTATAGAAACATTGATGAAGATATTTTAAATAAGAGGGTCCAGATATAAATTAAATAACAGAGGAGATAGGGGCACCTTGTCTAGTACCTGAATAAGCGAAAAGGGCTTAGAGAATGCCCCATTCACAGAAATCCTTGCAGTGGGATTTTTATAGAGTGTAGCAATCCAGAAAATAAACAGAGAGGAAAATGAAAAGTCTCCAGAGCTCGAAACAGAAAGTTCCAGTTCACTCGATCAAATGCCTTCTCGGCGTCCAGGGAGACCAAGCCTGCAGGGAACTCAGCGTCCCTGGTAGCTGAGAAGACATGTGACAAGGTGCGTAAATGATTAGAGGATGAACGCCCTTTCATAAATCCTACTGTTAATACCTATTAACTCAGGAAGAACTACCGTTAGCCTATTAGCTAATATTTTGGAGAAATTTTAATATCCTGATTTAAAAGTGAGGTGGGTCTATAACTTTGAACCAGCTCAAGGTCTCTATCAGGTTTGGGGAGCAGAACAATCAAAGCCTCAAAGAGGTGTGAATCTGTTTCGCCCCAGCTAAAATATGCTGAAGTAAACGACCGAGTATTGGTAGTAGAAGGTCCCGGAAGACTTTATAGAATAAGGATGAGAATCCATCAGGGCCTGGGACCTTATCTGCTGGTAGTTCACTAATAACCTTGGCAATTTCCTTCTGAGAAATAGGAACAACCAGAAAATCTCTGCAACCGATCAGAGAGAGGGCAAGTGAGAGTCTTTAGGTAACACTCTGTATCCTCAGGGCACACAGGTGCTCCATGTCACTGTACAAGTTTGTATAGTAACACAAATTCTGAACTATTTCAGTTGGAGATACTTTTAAAGACCCATCAACTATTGCCCTGATAGGAGGGATAAATCTCATTGATTCCTGGTGCTTATCGCAGTGCCAGTAGGCGTCCCGCCTTTCCCCTGATCAGTATAACTAGCCCTTGTATGGATAATAGCTAGTTCTGCTTTGTCTGGAGTAACTCCAAGTATCTATCTTTCAACACTAGAAGCTTTCTCATATCCTCATCTAGAGGGTTAGCGAGAAATTAGCTTCAAGAGATCTAATCTGGGATAATAAAGATTTTAATTCCTTCTCCTGTGCCCTTTTCCTACCAGCCGCCATACTGATAAGGATCCCTCTCATGAATGCCTTAAAGGCCCCACAAAATATCCGGCTTTGCACTATCTAATGGGTTATATGAAAAAAGGATTCTATTTGCTCCCTTATAAGTTTACAGTATTTAACATCCTTAAGGAGTTGATCGTTAAGTTTCCATTTGGTTTCCTATTAGGTAAATTAAGCAGGACCAAATTACGTGCTACTAATGAATGATCAGAGATTGGGCCAGAGTTAAATGAGGAAGTCTTAACCCGGGTAATAGGGACTGAGAAAGCAGTATGTAATAATCAATGCGGGAC
This sequence comes from Neoceratodus forsteri, assembly GCA_016271365.2. Lineage (NCBI taxonomy): Eukaryota > Metazoa > Chordata > Ceratodontiformes > Ceratodontidae > Neoceratodus > Neoceratodus forsteri. Next base: position 42,414,659 of record CM057455.1, read on the forward strand.
TACGAACCGTATGTCATAGACCTGAAGGTAAACTCCCTAAAGTCAGGATGTAGAACCACGCCAGAACATCATAGAGCCCCATTGGACCAATAAGTCATTCGCCTTCTGCCCAGGGTGGCCCACCCAGACCTCTACCTAATCTATCTAAATTAGGCTCGAGCATTGATTGAAGTCTTCCCTAATATGATCCTAATGGGAAGCATTGGAAGCATGATAGATATGAGTCTCATAAAGAATCCTAGGTCGTCCAAATTGGGACCATAAATACTGCCCAGTAATATTGGAACAGACCAGAGAGTACCTTTATCCAGGGTAAACCTTCCATCGGGATCTTTAATAACCTGTGTAGAGACGAAAGGAGTACCCTGTTAATCATGAGCATAACCCCACAACTGTTTGTAGATCCTCGCGCTATAAATCGATCCCACCTGCTGCCTCCTTAACTGTGAGGCTTCCACTTCTAATAAATGGGTTTCTTGTAAAAGGTTATCTGGGAGCTAGGTAAACTTAGATGTTTGAGAACCTGATATTGTTTATGCTTCTGTCTGATCCCGTGACATTCCAAGTCGCAAAGGTTATCTCACTAGCCATCTGAAAAAAGTAGTTGAACTTAGAAAATTCAGCTCAGCACATGGGTATATATCCCTGCAAACATACCCCCAGGGTTACTGCAGTGAAACCCACCCTCCTCCCTAACCCCCAAATTTAAATCCTCTCATCCCCCACCCCCACCCTCCAAGCATATCCCATACCCGCCCCCCCCACCCTCTAAACTGTCACTAGCGATGTTCAGCACAGTACTGGTGCTTTTCCTTCCCCCCACAATGTCACAATTACAAAAACTATTACATTCAAATATCTTCATATTGAGAACAAGACAGTGCTGATTATATCCAAAAAAGAGAAGCGATCCTGGGCTTTCTCACAGTCCACCGACGTATGAACATGTAGAGGAGCCTATTTGAAAGGGGCCTCAGCGAGATCCATGCACAACCCAGGTGGTCGTGGAAACTCAAGCGACACAGAGAGAAAAAGCAGGAGCCAAACTTGCTTTGCAGGCGACCCTAGAGAGACCAAACCAGGAACCCAGTGAGGGAGTTACCTGCAGCACAGATCGAGAGCGGAAATCGAGAAAGAGAAAAATTGTGATCACACCACGGAGGGAGGGCGTACTAAGTGCCTCTACCCAGAAATAACCTCCTCCAAATGCACAGGCTCTCCATATGAGAATTAACCATTCTGCACTCAGATCGAGTGAAAAGAGTCGGTTAAATCCCTCGAATAAGGACTGCATCCTCCGAATCACCTGTGCTTGGAACACCTCTAGTGACCAGATCCAGGTCATAACCGGTGGGAATTAATGATAGAGAAAGCCCAAAACTGTCCTAATACCAATCCAAATGAAAAACAGCAGATCTGAAACACTACAAAGCTAACTCCCTCTCTGCTGTGTTTATCACACAAAGCTACTAAAGCTTGATCTATATAGAACCCCATGATCAGGCCCGAGACCCCAAGTGTCCCTTATTCCAAACCAGCGTGGGCCCTCTACAAATGGAGCCCAGAAACTGAAAGCCAGCACGGCTTACGATGATCCTCCCAGTCTAAACCGATGGGGAAATTTCCGCTTCTTGCTAGTAAATGGTTTTCCTCAAGAAGAAGAAATAAAAGTTCCAGCTTTCTACTTCATCTATCTCTCCATTCTACGGTACACATCTCAGGGATCCTTAAATAAATCTAGCGTAGATTTAAGGCTCATCAGGGCTGCTGCAGGATCGTTGTAGTTTAACCAGGATCCGTTAATTAAGATCTGTAACCTGGCTGGGTATCCCATCCTGAATTTCAAGCCTGCTGCAATTATCTTGGAGACAATAGGGTGGAAACGCTTACGCTTCATGCGAACCGAGCCAGGCAAATCTTGTGAAATTCTCAGCTTCATGTTTTCCCAGTGAACCTCTTGCAAAGCTCATACTTTCTGCAGAAAGTGTTGCCTCTCAAATAGTTCAAAACCAGCAGATGATAGGGGGGGGATCCTTCAGGGAGGTTTTAGGTCGGGACCTGTGAGCTTGCTCTATAATATAACCAGGCCAAAAGGAGATGGGCAGCTACCCGCTCCACCACCTTCTGGACAAATGCCACAACATGTTGGCTCTTCTCCTCGCAGCCTGAGAATCACAACGTTGTTTCTATGGCTCCAGCCCTCTAGATCTTCGAGCTTGGATTAAACGAGATATTTTCTGTCACATAGAAACCAGATCAGGATCGAGACTTTCAAGTTTTTCTCAATGGAAACTATTCGAGCTGTATTGTCGGAAACAGAAAGTGAGACTTGGCCCAATTTTCTGGAAAGAGATTTCAGATCCATTGCCATTTCTTTCATTTCCTCACCTAAAGGGCTTGAATTCATCAAGGAACCTGGAAAATGTTAAGGGTTCCTGCTCACCACATTGACTCAGAGGATCAGGCCCAGGCCACCTGAGGCCCTGGATTTTTAGAGGCCTTTTCGGGAGTAGCTGGGGGTATGCTTCTGCAGGGCTTTCTTCAAATAAGCCTCCATCTGCAAAATTACACTCAAACCAGACTTCCAAAGCGTTTAGACAGCACTGAATCAGGAAAACAGGAGAAATTAAGAGGTTTGGAGATCCAAAAGATGATTTAGTGATTGGGAGGCAGGAGCTTCTTGAAGGAGCTTCTACCGGCACTCTGCATCACGTGATCCAGCACGCATTATTTGAGGTGTGGTCTAACCAGGCAATTGTACAACGGAAGGAGCACCTCTCGACTCCTTGAGGTTATCCCCTGGCTATGCAGCCCAGCATTTTATTTGCTTGGGCAGCAGCCCTCCTAAACTGCTCCGAGTTATTCATTCTGGCATCCACCACCACCCCAAGGTCCTTCTTCCCCTAGACACCTGCAGTGTCTCTTCTCCTCAAGGTGTATACATGAGCTGGGTTTTTGTCCCGGCTTCCCAGCATTAAACTTTAGCTTCCAGGCTCTGACCACCTCCCCAGAGTCTCCAGGTCCTCCTAGAGAGCCAGCTTCCCTTCTCCCTCTACCACTGCCCACAGCTTCTTCTAGCTCCTTCTTTAATCAGTCGACTGTGACCACCACCCATCCTATTTTCTCTAACCTCCCCGGAAACCTTAATAGCTCTTGTGCTAGTGGCCCTCATCCTCCACCTTGAATACTGAGCTGCAGTAATTGTTCAAAATATTTGCCTTCTGCTCATCATCATTCACCACCCTTCACCATCAGATAGTCTGATTCCCCTTTGTCTTTTCATTTCCTGGAAAAATACCTGAATTCCTTGGAGCCCGCTGTAGTATGTGGCTCTGTGTCTGGGGTGGGGTAGTGTGGCTGTTTGAGTCCGGGTAAACTACTTAGTTCTAGAGTTTTATTATAAGTTGATGCTACTTTGTTGTGGGAAATTCTGTATTTTGACTTTTCTGCCATTTTGCACAGCCACAGTTTTGCACAGTCTTTTACCAGTAAGCTGAGAAATATTAACTAAATCTGGTAATTTTGCAGCCAGTTTAAGATGTGTTATTGTGCTGTTGGTACAAGATGAACTGTTATAAATAGTTCAATGAGCCTTTATTTGTCTTGCCCTATGCTCAACCCCCACTGCTCGGTGGAGTACCCTGATTTCTGCCTTTGCTCTCCTAACCAACCCCTTTGCATCCTTTAACTTCTAATGTTCCCCTAGTTCTCCTCTCCTTGTTTTTCTTTATATCTTTTAAAGGCCTCCTTTGGCCCTCACCACCCTCTCACTTCCTTTGAGTTAACTGACCTTTGGTATTTTTCTTCTTAGTAACGTTCCTCATACAAGTGTCAGTCACCTCCAGTACTGTAGCACTTACTACGTTTAAGAGACCAGACTGTGCTTCAACACTGTGCTAGCCAGTCAGTCGTTCCTAGGCAGCACTGCAGTACTAGCGCAAAGCACTATGGGTACTGCCTTGTATACAGGATATTCACGATCAGTAAGAATTACCACAAAAAGTCAGTATCCACAAGAACAACTCATTATATACTTGGCTGTAATTTTAATTTTGTTATGGCTGTAAATGGGACTGTGAAGGTTTCGTATGGACTTGACTTAACCTAAGTTGCAGCACGGATCTCATTCATGCTGCTGATAACATTGGTTAAGGAACTCGTATTGGTCTAAAACCATGCTGAAGTCTAGCTCTGAACAGGGTTTGAGCGTGGTTTTAGAGCAGGATTGTAGCTTGCTTTTATCTGCAATCTGGACACAATCCTTTTAAGCCATTTTAACTGAGTTAAAGGTTTAACATTCCTAGTGTGTACAAGGCCTTGTTTATTTCCCAAGTTTCCTCTACTGCATTTACCCTCATACACTCTCTAGTTTTCCTTAACCCTCTCCCTCCTTTTTACTGAACTGCACTTCTATGGTCCAGGGCTGCCTTCGAGGTGGGTCTACAGTAGGACTAGGTGGACTGTTCCTCTTGGAGATCCGGACCCCTGATAGAACCCGCAATCACATGGACCTGACACCACGGACTTCAGGGTGAAGTCTGGTTCTGGGTCCGTGGAGATGCCATTTCCTGATTTTGTTTTCTGTTGCCATGGGATGCCGTCGGCACTTACAGGTGGCTGGTGGCATCCAGTCAGGCAACAGAAGGTCATGTGATGCACTCATAGTATATAATCAAGCTGAGTGCATGCATGGTCCAGAACGAGGAGACTGGAAGAGAGAGGAACAGAGGAGCTGCACTGAGCAGCAGAGCCAAAACAAACCCAAAAGCACCCTAAACAAAACAAAAAAAAGAGTTTCTCCAGCCAGAGGGAAGGGAAGGAGTGGGACAAAGAAGGAGTTGGGGAGGGAGAGAACCAGTCATGGCAGAGGGTGAAGGCAGTCGGGGTTGGGACTCAGATTGGGAGGGAGTCGGGACTGGGGAATAGTGGGGGGGGGATGCTGGCAGTGCTGGGCTGGTGACTGTGTGTGAGCAAGGGCAGGCTGGCAAGATCTGACTTGTGCCACTCCAGAGGAGAGGGAGAGACCTAGTACTGGGGCCCATTACTGTTACAGAAAATCCCAAATGAAAGTTTTTTGTTTTTTCCTTGGCCTCAGACAGAAACATAGAAACATAGACTTTGACGGCAGACAAGGACAGCTTGGCCCACCTAGTCTGCCCATCTCCCTACCTAGTGGATAAGCTGCAGATCCTAGTTAACCAACAGCACTACTTCCTCACCCCACCAGAATTGCCTTATGTCTGTCCCATGCATTCTTAAATTCCCGCACTGTTTTTAACTCCACGACCTCCTCAGGAAGGCCATTCCATGCGTGCACCACTCTGTCCATGAAAAATACTTCCTCATGTTGCCCTTGAGCTGTCCCTCTATCTTCAAATTATGCCTCCTTGTTCTTGCACATCTCTTTTCTGAAAGATGCTACCCTCCTGGACTTTGTTGATTCCCTTGAGGTACTTGAAAGTTTCTGTCATGTCCCCCTCCTTCCTTTCCCCAAGGGTATACATATTAAGCTCCTTTAGTCTCTCTCTCTTCTTTGGCTTCTCTTGCAGACCCTGCACCATTTTAGATGCCCTCCTCTGGACTGCCTCCATCCTGTCTATGTCCTTGCGTAGATGGGGTCTCCAGAACTGGATGCAGTACTCAGATGAGGTCTCACCAACTGTCTGTACAGAGGATAACAACTTCCTGTTTTCTACTGGTGATGCCTCTTCCTATACATCCCAGTATCTCCCAGCCCTCTCTACTGCCTTCTCACATTGCTTGCTTACCTTTAGATCATCTGATATGACTACCCCAGGTTCCTTTCCATAGAAACACAGACTTTGATGGCAGATAAGGACTGCTTGGCCCACCTAGTCTGCCCAATTCCCACCTACTGGATAAGCTGCAGTTTCCAGTTACCCAACACCCTTACTTCCTCTTACCCCTCACTGAAATTGCCTTATGTCTGTCCCATGCATTCCTGAATCTTCCCACTGTTTTGACCCCACAACCTTCCTTTTTTTGTTGTTAGTACCCACCCCAATTGTGTACCCTTCCCTGGTTTTTGTTTCCAAGGTGCATTACTTTGCACTTCTTTGCATTGAATCTAAGCTGCAATAATTTTGACCATTCCTCCAACTCCTCAAGTCCCTTCTCATCCTTTCCACCCCTTGTGTATCAGTCCTGTTGCAGATCTTTGTCATCTGCAAAGAATCAACTTTTCCTTCCAGTCCCTCCTGCAGTGTTACTCATAAAGACATTAAAAGGTCCGGACCCATACTGAACCCTGCAGTACCCTGCTAGTAACCCCCTTTTCTTCAGAGTGGATTCCATTTACTATTACCCTCTGTGTCCATTGTCCAGTCAATTTGTTGCTGGCTACCACCCTGGGACCCAGTCCCAGGCTGGCTAATTTTTATTAATCTTTGTGTGGGACTGTGTCAAGTGCCTTGCTAAAGTCTAGGTAGGCCATGTTCATAGCAGCCTCCTGGCTTGCTACATTGGTCACCCAGTCAAAGAAATCTATTAGAGTTGTCTGACATGACCTCCCCGCTGTGAATCCATGCTGCCTTGGGTCCTGTGCCCGCTGCCCTCTAGGTACTCAACAATTCTTTCAAGTGATTCCATCATTTTCTCTACCACTGATGTCAAACTAATAGGTCTGTAGTTTCCTGCTTCTGCTTTGCTCCACGTTTGTGAAAGGGAATCTCATCCTCTCCTCCAGTCCTTAGGTACCACACCGTCCTCCCATGATTTGTTAAAAGGGTAGTCAGTGGTGTCACTAATTCTCCCTTAGTTCTTTTAGAATCCTGGGGTGAATCCCATCAAGGCCCATTGCTTTGTCCACCTTGAGTTTTAGGAGTAGCTGTGTGTACAGAAGGGAGGCTGGATATACCCTGGGTGGCGCTACCCAAGGGATACTACCCCTGCCTGCGTGACTAGGTGCAGGTTGAGGGCCTGAGTTTCTGAACAGGTGTCTCCACCCGGAGGACAGGGTAAATGGTAGTGTAGCTGCTTGGGTACAGCCTCAGGACACTGTTACCCCTCTTTCCTGTAGTGGCCTATACAGATCAATGAATACACAGGTGCAATTAACACCGGATACAATGTCAACCCCACACTTGTTGCACTTACCACCAGGGCTGGATCGGCTGGAATGGCCCTGGAGACCCCTTGTAAAAGAAGGCCTGTAACAGTAAACAGCAATATCACAGTATTTTCTACACAGAGGTACACCACAACCAGTTTAGATGCAAAACGATTTAGATCTGCTTTATTAGGGGATGGGAACAAGGGAGGGCAGTAATCTAGTAATTGATTTTGTATTGGAGTGGTTCAGGTTATAAGGCATGCACTCAAAGGTCCCTGTATCACAGTCGCACACACTCTGGGTATCCAGTTGGAACTACAGGCTAGCCTGAAGCATTGCCCGGATAGGCTGGCATCACAGCTATTGATGGGGCCCTTAAGGAGAAAGAGAACACAACATGCAGTTTTAACCCAAATTTGTAATCCAGAGCCAGATGGCTCAATCCCAAATAATTAACAACAACAACTAAATCAGGTGACTTTTGGTTTAGCTTTGTTGCAGGGAGCTACTCTGGTGTTTACTCATGGCTGTCCAGTACAGGATGCAGGATGGATGAAATGTGGACTGCAGGATGGATGAAATGTGGACTGCAGGATGGATGAAATGTGGACTGCAGGATGAGGAGCTGGATTGTAAGGAGAAGCGGGCCCAACGATACACCGTGGTGTCGTTCCTGTATGTTGGTGTTGAGCAGGAGCTGAATCCCAGGCGGTCTCTCGTCGGCTTATTTTGCTGCTGAGCGCTGTCTGGGCAGGGATGGCAAGGCCCAGACCGGTGAACAACTGGATTCAGTCCTGTGAAGTGCTGGATGCAGCTCCCAGCAAGCTGCGGACACGTTAAGAAGGGTGGGAACCAAATCGCGACCCAGACTCCACAATGACCACACTTATAGTAAGAGCAAGTAAATACCACAATTCAGATGACAGTCCGTTGCAATTCAGTGTCTCATAAGTAGACCGTATGCTCTTGGCGGCAGTCTCAAATCAAGACGGCAATGATCGCACCCCAGGCAAATCTTTGGTCAACTTCAGAAGAAATTCAGTTTGTCACAATTCAGGTTCCAATTGCAAAACTGCAATTTTGGACAAAGTACAATTTCAGCTTACAGTCTCTTCACTTGGGAAGATGGTAGCACAGGCCAGACACAGCCTTCCCGCCAATTTTTTCCCCATACACCACGCAGGAGCAGCTACTCGAATCACTTGAGCTGTTCCCTCTTTCATCTCCAGACTCACACTGACTCGCTGCTGCAGGCAGCACCAGGACTTCCTCACTGATCCAAATGGTTCTGTTGGTTGATCCATCTGTCTGTCAAAGCAAGAGCTTCCCTTCCCGGTCCATTTAGCGCCAAAATGTAAAACTACAGATCCTACAGAAATTCACTCCCACAAGACCCCGGAGCAGGCTCTATTTTAGGGCCCCCAAAGGTACTGATTCGTCCAAACTGAAGTCCAAAAGCAAAACGTGATGCAATATAGAAAGTCCATGCAGCAAAGGAAGGCAGGTTAGACAAACCACAATATTGTTATTACTAAAGCAGATAACTAGCAAACAATCACAGAGTCTTACCAGAGCTCCTCTGCACAATTAGTGATGGCAGAATGGAGCAATTGTATTGCAGCCCAGGCGGACTAGTTTAAAAACACTTGGTCCCCACCCAGATTAATTATAAACAATGAAAATTACACTCTTAAAGTGACAGGCATGCAGGCTAACAGGACACTCGCATGCAATATTTTAAACTGTTTGGAACACGAAACACCAACCTGGCAGAGGGCATTAGGCAAGCCCAGGAAGACAATTTAGGAACCCCATTAGTAGGGGGTTGCACCCTTCCTGCCTGAAAGAACTTTGCCTCCACATCAAGTGTATGCTCACAATAAGGTTATCTGAAGACACTGTATTATACACATTATATGCTTCATTACCATTACTATACTTATCAACTTATCTTAGCTGATGACATTGTTGGGTCTTACACAGTTTGTTACCTCTGCTACCTATAAACATGGTCACTGTCTTGATTTGGTCTTGCTCCTGGGGATTGAGGCCTCCAACTTGGGGTGGAGCCTATTGGTTGGTCCAGTTACTACACCTTGAGGTTCCACTTTTGTGCCCCCTCGAAGGCCTGCCCCTGTGGAGATGGTCAGTTACTGCCCTTTATGGGAAGTGAGCTCCTGAAAGCCTAGCGGCAGTGATTGACCTCTTGGAGTTTCTGATGGCCAGCTCGAGTCCAGAGACTTTAGTTTTGGCCTATAATAAGGCCATTTCCATAGCCCTGGACTGGACTGCTCCTGCCCATCCTCTCTCCCTTGCCCTCAGGCCCCTGGTTTGATGGGTCTTGAGGGAGCTGCGCGACTAGGGCGTAGGTTAGTGCAGCGTTGGCAGAAATCTGCCCTGGAGGTGGACCACCTTAGATTGGTTGAGCATTATCAGACTTACCAATCAGCGATCTCCCATAAGAAGGCAGAATTCCTGTTCGGGAGATTGCTGCCACTCAGAACTGAACAGCTCAGCTCTTCCAAACTGTAGATAGGTTGTGCATCCCAACCTGTCTGCAGCTCTGAAGACCTTTTTTCAAAATGGAGTGTGATGAGCTTGCTCGTTTTTTTTGCAAATAAGGTGGTCGACATTGGGTCAGAGATCCTCATGACTCGGTCTGTGGGGATGCTGTTAATCAGTGCTTGGTCACCTCACCTGGGCTTCCTGGAGTACCTTTGTCCTGATGGAGTTCATGGATGTCATGCAGATTTCCAGGGTATGCACACTATGTGCTGTAGTTTAGATCCAGGCCCAGCTTCCTGATTTATGGGTTGGTGTGATATTATCAGCCCGGCCCTGGCACAGATAGTCCGGTGCTCCCTTGAATCGGGTGAATAAGTTCCCTGAAGGAGGTGGTGGTAACACTTCTCCTAAAGAAAGCTTCTTTGGACCTGGACTCTCTGGCCAACTACAGACCAATCTCAAACATCTCCTTTTATTGGGAAGGTAATTGAGAAAGTAGTGGTGGTACAGCTGGAGAACCACTTGACCATCCATAACATCTCGAACCTCTCCAGTCCAGTTTTGAAAGAGGCACAGTACAGAGACTGTGCTGGTTCGGGTGCTCAATGATCTCCTGATGGCGAGATCGGAGAAGCCATTCTATCTTGGTGCTTCTTGATCTCGCTTCAGCTTTTGACACTCTGGACCATGGGGTACTGCTTGGGTACCTGAGGTCCATCTGTGGCCTGACATGTACGGGTCCTCCAGTGGTTTACATCTTTCCTTACTGGCAGAAGTCAGAGAGTGGGATTTTTCCTCTGACCCATTCTGTCTGCCATGTGGGGTGCCTCAGGGCTCAGTGCTGTCCCCATGTTGTTTGCAGTGTATATGCTGCCCCTTGGAGACATTGTAAGATGGGATGGGCTGAGGTTTCACTGCTATGCTGATGATACCCAGCTCTGTTTGTCTTTTGCATCTGACCAGGATAGTGCTCTCTCGGTATTTAACAACTGCTTTGCTGAGATCCAGGTTTGGATGAATTTGAGGTGGTTTAAGTTGAGCTGGGAATGACCGAGGTGATGGTAGTGGATCCAGGTCACCGGATAGAGGGGTTGAGGGCTGGTCAGCCCTCGGACTTTTTCTGGGGGCTCCCAGATCCTTTCCTCTGAACGGGTGCAAGACCTGGGGGTAGTGCTTGATGACGGGCTGACTTACGATCTCAGGTGTCGGTCGACAAGTTTTCCTTTATCATCTCAGAAATATCTCCAGGATCAAGCACCTTGTTCCCTCTGGGAGCTACCTCACGTTGTTCCACACCTTGTGACCTCGCACCTTGATTATTGCAACTCCTGTACTTAGGGCTATCTGGGGTTGATATTTGCAGCCTGCAGCTAGTGCAGAATGCTGCAGCACATTTATTGACGGGGCTTCTCGAGCCTCCCATATCACTCCTGTGCTGTGCAATCTGCACTGGCTGCAGATTCAGTGGCGGATCACCTTTAAAGTTGGTTTACGGACTTATAAAGCCCTACATGGACTTGGCGCTGACTACCTGAAAGAGCTTCTTGTTCCCTATCACCCTAAGTGACAGCTCCATTCGGCTGGATTGAGGGTTGCTGGAGATTCCAAGGGTGTCATTGAAATCTTCGGGGCCCATGCATTTATATACTTGGCCCCTTCCTTTGGAATTCTTCTACCTGCTCAGCTACAGAAGTGCATGACTGTGGGAGATTTTAAACAGGCGTTGAAAACCTTTTTATGGTGTCGGCCCTTTAGTGGCATTGAATGAGTGTGACCCCTTAGGTGGTGGTGGTGGTGGTGGTTGTTATTGTGTCTGTTGATTTTACTACTGTTGTTTTATCTTTTGTAAAGCTCCTTGATAGTTTGAAAGGTGCTTATGTGAAATGAAGCTATAATTATTATTATTATTATTATTATTATTACTGCAATAGCTAATACATACGATTATATATCTGTTATAGCAACAGTTATGCATTTTTCATACATTCAGAAATGATTCTACTATGATTCACACATTATACTGTACTTATTCAAGTAGGTACTGTTTCCTGTACTTTAAACAACACATAGATGGGGGCCCATCCCTATCAGCTAACTTGGGCTAGATGGGGCAAAGGGCACCTTGTTGTGAAGGATGCACTAATTAACTTGAAGTGGCAGAAAGGCTCAGTTTGGGCAGTGAGCTTTCTGAACTATAGACACCTTTGTGGACTACATTTAAGGGAGGTCCACTGGCCTCCCAGGGAGTCGATGTAGCTTGAAGTATTACGAGTTTAACCGCCTCCCAGACTTCCTTGGGGGAACAGGTACAGTCTCTGGAGTACCAGCATTTGCATCAGTCTCTTCTTCAGTAGAAAGGGGTACCTCTGCACTGGGAGAAATCTCCAGTAGCAGAACATTATTGGCTCCTGACACTAACTCCACCACATTAGACACATCAGCATTCTCTGTAAGAGGTCTGAAGACTCTGAGACAGTTTGACTTTGTGGCACTGGGGTAGTACTTTCAACATTTTCATACAGTTCCTCAAGTTCTGGTATGGCACCAGGAAGGTTTGTAGCCTTAGCTTCCTCCTCGGGCAGGTTAAACTATTCTACCAAGCACAAAGAATCAGCTATTTCAGATGTTATGCTTTGCACCTCACTGTCTGGGGCATGGGGTCCAAGTAAGAAGCTGGGGGTTAGGCAGTCCTGAAGGCCCAGCTTCATCCCCATAATTACACATAGGGTTCCCTTGAAACAACTGACTCAGTTCATAGGTGGGGTAATAAAGAGTCTCACATTCATCGCTGTCTGATTCAGATTGGCTGTCACTGTCAAGGGGGCCTGCCAGGAGAAGGCCTGGGCTGCTGCATGGTTGGGGATAGTTGACTCTGTCGCTTTTGACAGCAGCACGAGTCAGTGGCCCAGGAGGGGCAGGATCTGACTGTTCAGCATCGATCATTACTTGGCCAATAGGTAGTAAATGGTTTCTGTGCATGGTCTTAACAACTCGAGAGTTGTTCTCAGGGCACTTTATACACAGGCAGTTTATCCAGTTCACTGACCGCTGTGTGTGGAAGATGATGCCATCTATCAGCAATTTTGTGCTTTCAGTGCAGTCCCAGATTGCACAACAACACATGATCTCCGGAAGGTAGCTCTTGAGCCTTCACTTTCTTGTCGTGCTCTCTTTGTTGGCAAGGTTTCTCTTGGCGGCCATAGTCTGGGTCAACTGAAAAGCATGGTTCAACTGGGCCTTTAGCTTTTGTATGTATTGCAGATAGTTCTCAGCACGGATCCCATCCGGAGACACTCCAAAGCAAACGTCTACAGGTAACCGGGCTTCCTTCCAAACATGAAGCGATATGGAAGAACCAGTGGCATCACATTTTATACAATTATAGGCATGCACCAGAGCACTGATTTTCTGACTCCATTTGTGTTTATCTTTGGGTGAAATGTGCCCAACATGTCCAGGAGGCTCCTGTTAAATTGCTCAGGTTAGGGTTGGACTCAGCACCCCCACAGGGAAAGCATCTCCTTGATCAATCTGCTTTCAAAGTCTCTCCTTTGATCAGAGTGGTACATTGGGGTGCACCATAATGGACAAAGAACTTCCACCAGCACCTTGGCCACAGGAAGCCTTCTGATCTTTTGTGGGAAGAGCTTGAGCATAGTGAGTAAAATGATCGGGTTACCACCAGTACATTGCCAATGTTCTTTTGATCAGGCTCCAGACACAGGAAGTCTATGCAAACCAGTTCCATGGGGCACTGGTAGAGATGTTGCCAAGTGGGGCAGCTTTCTGAGGCAAAGCTTTCTGCTGAAGGCAGCGACTGCAAGTTTTGACATAGTTCTCAACATCGGCTCTCATTTTCAGCCAATAGAATCGGACCACACTAAGTCGAGAGTCCGTCAATACTGGGGTGTCCCATGTGGTCATAGAGGAACCTCAGTCCCAGTTGTTTGAAGGCTGTCAGTAGGACCAACTGCTGCTTGTCCACTTGACCTTGATGATCTACTATCTCTCTATATAGTAATTGGTCTTACAACTTTAGTTGGGGCCCTCTTTGAATAACAGTGCAGTTTGTAAGTCGGCAGAATGTAATTTAGACACATTCTTCCCCTTTGGGGCACCAAGTGTGGGCTAGATCATGGGGTCTTGGGATTGAGCCCACTGAACACTGTCACTATCAAAGTGGGGCAAGGCACTGATGTCCAGTGCAGAAAAATGACAATAGGCTGCAGGTATGCAAGTATCAGGGTGCTCCAAACAGTCCACTAGAGAGTCCACTGTATCTGTGGATGGACGCTCATCCTTGTCAAATTTCTGGCATAATGCTTTAATAGAGTGTTCTGACAGCCTTGCCCAGTTGTCTTGGGGGCTTGGCCACGCAGAGAGCATCAGCATTGATATGGTTCAGTCAAGCGGTATTCAATCGCATAATCGAAGTCGACAGGGCAGAAAGCCACAGGTGCCCAGTGGTGTTCAGCTTAGCTGAGGTCTGTACATACGTTAGGGGGCTGTTATTATTTTTTACCAGTATTTTGGCCCCATAGAGGTACTGTGAAATTAGTCGACTATGGCCCATTTAAGATCAAGCAACCCAACTTGTGAACAGGATAATTTCGCTCAAATGGTGACAAGCTCGACTGGCGAAGGCCACAGGTCTCAGGCCATCTTCATAATCTTGATACAACACAGCCCCAAGTCCCTTCAGGCTGACATCAGTATGCAGGACATATGGCCTAGTAGGGTCAGCATAGGCAAGTACTGGGGCGTGACTAAGCTGATAGATGATCTCAAAGAATGCCGCCTCATACCTAGGGGTCCAACGGCTCCAAATGATTCACCTGTTCAGAAATACACCTTTCTTTGTCCTTGAGGGATACCTTCTGTCTGTCAAAAGCCAGCGCCCCCTCCAGATCCATTTAGGTACCAAAATGTAAAAACTACAATTCCTACAGAAATTCACTCCCACAAGACCCTGGGGACAGTCTCCATTTTAGGGCCCCCAAAGGTACTGATTCGTCCAAACTGGCAGTCCAGAACCAAGAGGGTGGTGCAATACAGAAAGTCCATGCTGCAAAGGAAGGCAGGTTAGACAAACCACAATATTATTATTACTGTACTAAAGCAGATAACCATCAAACAATCACAGCTCTTAACAGAGCTCCCTCTGCACAATTAGTGATTGCAGAATGGAGCAATTGTACTGCAGCCTATATGTACTTCGAGCTCAGAAACACTCAGCCCTACCCAGATTAATTCTAAATAACATAAATGACACTTCTTAAAGGACAGGTAATGAGGCTAATAGGGCACTACATGCAATATTTTTAAAGTGTTTGGGACAGAGAACACCAACCTGGCAGAAGGCATTAGGCAAGCCCAGGAAGACAATTTAGGAACCCACATTTGTGGTGGGGTTACATGGAAAGATATGACTTGTGCCATTCCATTTCCAGAGTACTGGGGGCCTAGAGATTACAGTTTCAGAAAATCCCAAATGAGATTTTTTTCCTTGGCTTCAGACAGTAGCTGTGGGTACAGAAAAGGCAGGCTGGCAAAATCTGACTTGTGCAATTCCAGATCCACAGTACTGGGGGGAGGGAAACAGATATTACAGACCTCAGACAGTAACTGTAAGTATAAGAAAGGCAGGCTGGCAAAATCTTTGACTTGTGCCATTCTATCCAGACCCAGAGGAGAGAGGAGAGAGCCTACTGGGGCCCAGAGAGATTACAGTTACAGAAATCCCAAATGAAAGTTTTTTTTTTTTTTTTTTTTTTCTTGGCCTCAGACTGTGTAGCTGTGTGTACATGAGAAAAGGCAGCTAACAAAATATTTGACTTGTGCCATTCCTGATCCAGGAGAGAGAGGGAGAGACTACTGGGGTACCAGAAAGGTTTTACAGTTGCATAAAATCCCAGTTTTTCTCATGGCTTCAGTGTGGCTCTGTGTACACTAGGGCAAGGCAGCAAATAAATCATTGTGACATCCAGTCCAGACTCAGAAGGAGAGGGAGAGACTGCAGGGTGGCCCACAATAAATATAACAGTCCTAGAAGTCTCAAATAAAATGTTTTCCTGGCTTCCAGGTGGTTGTGTGTACAGAGCAACTGCATGAGGGTGGCAAAATAAATTTTGGACTTGTGCCATCCAATCATGAATAAGAATCATCATCACCTACGCTCATTCATAAATCACGGTTTCACGATATCGTGTAGTAAAAAAAAATACTGTTCAAACAACATACAAGTTAATGCACCTGCCCTGTGCTGCTGGCTGTGGGTGGCCCAGGGATAATCTGACTGTGACTTATAGCAGGCTGAGTGTTTACAGTACAACACAAGCACTACACACAGGTGTCATCATCAACATCACTTTTTCCCCATTATTCCTTATTATCAATAGTTTTATAGTACATCAGTTACAAACTTACTTTACATATATGGATTAACCAACCCCAGTATGGGACTGCGCTACGTGAGCTAAAGCACCAAATGTGTCTGCATCTCAATTCAATTTCTAAGGCACACTTAACAGTTGCTGAATTTGGTCACTTGACAATAACTGTATTGTAGAGTCAGTGTTAATCTTGGAAAGGAAGTGGTGTGGACTGCTCTGTGGTTGGTGTGCTGTGTACACTGTACAGTCACGAAGTTACGACAGTAAATTTGTCCCTGGCCTGTGGCTGGAGTCATCAGAAGGACATCACGTTAGAGGGATCTTTTGTTACAAAATGGATCAAAGTGTTGATGAGGTGCAGTCTATTTCTCAGGTGGGCAGTGGCACTGCAAAAGATAGCAACCAGGCTGAAAAGGAAAACAAAATCAAACCTCAAAAGTGATTTTTTTTTTCATGCCTAAGGTTTCATCTTTCAAGCAAATGCTTGAATCAAAAAAAGGTGAATGTCTCAGATCATTATTGGTCCCAAGTGAAAGAAAAAAAAAAGTTATGAGGTTAAAAACTAAAGGCGTGGTGAGTACCACTTGCACAGGCACCCAACAGTATGGAACAATTGTATACTATGCTACTGCCAGTCCCTCATCCGATTCTTCTGAGGTTGAATCGACAAGGGTAATAATAATAATAAAGATGAAGAGAATGATCAGGCAGCACAAGGTTTACTGGAGGGATGGAAACTGCAGATGAGGACGAAACAGGTAGAAATGTTTGTTTGTGGAGGGGGGCAGTGGAATAAACCACAAGAGGAACAGGCCCAAGAAATATTGGGGGGGGGACCCTGAAAAGATGACCGAGGTGTCATGCCTTCCTGGGGAAAAAACTAAAGAAATATCATATTTTGTTTGGTCATACTCCTCCATTAGTGCTTCCAATAAGTTGATAGCAAGATGTGCTATTTGTAAATGGCCAATCAGGAGGGTAAAAGAAAAGCATTGGGAACTTCAGTGCTAAACAGGCACCAGACAGATGTCATAATAGCCCTTTTGGACTTACTTAGTGTACTGAACAAATACCACATTGTGTCACAGAATATCCCCTGCAGAATTAGGAGGAGACATGGTCTTCTTTAAATCAGAAACGGGAGGGGGGGCAGCTGAGAGGATAGGGCATAGGATGTGAGAGGATCGAAGAGGCTGCACCAGGTGGGCCAGGCTCAGAAGATTACAGAGCTTTTTCTGAAGAGAGGACTAGGAAGGGGAAATCACAAAGGGCAGCATGAGGAAGGCCCTACAGGCACTAAAAACTGACAAGGCACCAGGACAGGATGGGCTGCATCCAAGGGTACTGAGGAGTTGGCGGACAAACTAGCAGCTCCATTTGCTGGGCTGTTCAATGCTTCCTCCAGACAGGAAGGATGCCACAGGATTGGAGGGTGGCTCACGTGGTGCCCATCCACAAAGGGGGTCTAGGGAGGAGATGGAAGTACAGGCCTGTCAGCCGCGTCAGTAGTAGACAAGCTAATGGAGGGTTTCATCAAAGAGATGCTCGGGAGGCAACTAGATAAGCTGGGATGCATGGATGAAAAGCAGTATGGTTTGTCCCAGGAGATCATGCCAGACCAACCTCATGATTTTTATGACTGGTGACGGTACCTGGACAGACAGAGTCCAGTGGATGTCTTGTATCTGGATTTTAGTAAGCGTTCGACTCGGTTCCCCACTGTGGGTTGTTGGTAAAGTTGGGGAGATGGGGTGTGAAGGCAGTTGCTTAGATGGGTGGGAAACTGGCTTGGATGGAAACACAGAGGGTGGTGGTGAGAAGGACCGCTCCTTCCCGAGTAAGGTTGTCAGTGGGTGCCAGAAGTCGGTACTTGGGCCACTTTTCAATGCCTATGTCTCTGATATAGGGACAGGAGTTAGGAGTAAGATGAGCCTCTCTCAGACGACTCTAAGCTGGGAGCATTGGCAGATGGAGAGAAAGCAAGGGTGGCAGTCCAGAGGGTCTGGACACCCTGGAGGGCTGGGCAAGGAGGTGGGGCTTAGGTTTAACCTGGAGAAGTGTAGGGTGTTGCATCTGGAGGTCAAAAACCCAGGGCATGTTTATACTTTGGGAGGGTTCCACTGCAAGCCACTATGAGTGGAAGGGACCTTGGGGTGGCAGTAGACACCAAAATGAACAACAGTGAGAACTGCAGAAGAACGGTGACAAAGGCAAACAAGTTACTGGGCTGCATAGCCCGGGAATAACGTCCAGGAGGGTGAGGTGATACTACCTCTGTACAATGCCTTGGTTAGCTGCACCTGAGTATTAGTGCAATTCTGGAAGCTGCACCTAAGAAGGACATAGTACTGTTGGAGAGGTCCAGAGGAGGGCAACCAGGATGATCCAGGGCATGGGGATAGGACCTATGAGGACAGGCTGCAAGCCCTTGGGCTGTACTCACTGGGCCGAGGAGGGAGATGGGGGGACATGATTGAGGTCTTCAGATATGTGAAAGGGATTAACAGGGGTGGAGCCAATGAAGTGCTCAGGCGAAAGCAAAGTGGCAAAACCAGGGGGCATAAATGGAAACTGGAGGAGGAACCTAGGGGAGAGCAGCAAGAAGGCATTAATTCACAGAGAGGTGGTGGAGCCATGGAATGCATTGCCCGGAGCCTGTCAGAGCAAGACACTGTGGAGAGGGGTGGGACAGATGCATGGGGTACTGAAGCCAAGATTGACCTCACGGGACAGGGGAAGCTCCGCTAAGGGCTGGATACTGAGCAGATAATGAAGATCGATGGCCTATTCTGCTGGTGTTTTAGTATGTTAGTATGTTAGAATTGTTGTTTGGATGTCAGATTTGAACTCAACTGGACCTTCTTCACCCTCTAGGCTGTAAATCAGGAACTGAAATGCTTCCTAACACCAGATCCTTCAAACCCAGTGATCTTGTGTGGGTCAGGATGTTTGCAAGCCCAAAGAAATGGATGGATGGAGTGGTGGAAAAAGTTTGGAAATGTTGTCTATAGTGTTCGACTGACTGACCAGAGGAGAGTGAGAAAACATGTGGACCAATTGCATACTAGAATTGAGACGGAACAAAAGGGATACCCAGAGTCGGGTAGTTATGCAGCATTATTTGTTCCAGAACAAGAACAGGAACAGATAGTGGAACCACAGCAATTGAGACAAGATGTGCCTGATGCTAATCAGATTCCAGAGCAACTGCCTCTAGTCCTACTGTGTCATTCAGGACGTGTAAGGCGTCCACCAAAAGAATGGAATTGTAGAAATACAGCCTAATGACATAGACTGACTAAAAGGGACATTGCAGTAATAACATTGGTAACGTTAGTAATACAGAGCTCTATAAAGACTAATGTCCATTTGGCTCACTTATCAGTGAATTTAATATCCCACTATATTTCTGCCCCTTAAATAAGTATCAAGAGACTGTCTGAAGGATATCATAGTCTTATTAGCTACAACCTCAGTCAGCAAGTCGCTCCAAACTTTTGCCACCCTGTTTGAAAACCAGAACTTACGAGGTTGTGTCCACATCTATCCACCTTCATCTGTAAGGGGTGGGCACGGGTGTTATGCGACTGTACCCTACGGTGCAAGTCCAATTGCTCCCAAAGCTGGTTATCAGATAATGCCCAGTGAATTAGGCACATATCCCTCTCAGCTCACGGTATTCAAGGGATATAGCTCCAGTTTCATCAACCTATCCTCATAAGTCATATCCTTAACTTTATAATTTTTCTATTAGCCCTTGCTGTACCCTCTCCAGGGCTCTTATATCCCCCTTTGTAGCCTGGTGCCCATAACTGCACACAATATTCTGTATGTGGCTCTCACAAGAGAGTATACAAAGGAGCAATACCTCTCTTTTTTTCCTACTTTTGATGTGTCTATGTATGCATCCCAGGATTCCATTTGTCTTCTTAACCACTTGATTACAGTGTGAGTGGAATGTAAGGTCATTTGCTGACCCTAATACCTAGTCTATTTCCTAATGTACTACTTTGAGGATACTACCACCCAAACTATAATTCACTTCTAGATTTTTTTTGTTACAGAAGTGCATAACCGTACACTTGTCCACATCAAAAATTGCCCCATTTTCCTTAGCCCATAACTCCAGTTCTCCAAGAGCTAGTTGTAAGTTTGAAGCATCTGCTATACTATTAACTGGATGACCTATACATGTATCATCCAAATTTGGACAGCCAGATGTCTAGTGTTACCTGCATAGTAGACGGTGGAGATTAAACAAACATGGTCCCAATACAGATCCCTGTGGGACCCCACTAGTGACTGCTGCCCAATCAGACATTTCTCCCAAGATGCGTGCACTTTTGTTTCCTTGCAGACAACCAATCTCCTATCCAGTTAACTATTTTAGGACGTATCCCTAAGTTAGAAATAGTTTTGATCAATTGTTCATGAGAGACCTTATCAAATGCTTTTGCAAGGTCTAAGAATATTACGTCCACTGGACTGCCTTCCTCAAGTGATTTACTAACTTTACTGTAAAATTCCAGTAAGTTTGTTTGACATGAACATCCCTTAGTAAATTCATGTTGGGAATCGCCTTTTTCCCTTCAAACTCCTTCATAATACCTTCCAGTATTTGTCCCAGTGCAGACATTAGGCTAATAGGCCTATAATTACCCACTTTGTGCTTTTGTCCCTTTTATGAATAGGGACACCGTTGCTCTGTCTCCAGTGACTGTTGAAATATTTGTGTGACCGGCCCTGCCAAATTATCTGCCAGTTCTTTCAACAATCTAAGATGTAAACCATCAGGTCCACTAACTTTGTTGTGGTTCAGACGCCTAAGCCTAATTCTTACATCCTCTAGCTCTGTTTTAACATCAGAAGTTCCAAATGCAGTTTAATCTACTACACTGTGTTTTTGGACAAAATTAAACACCAAGGAAAAGTATGTATTAAACATATCAGCCATTTGCTTGTTGTCCGTTAATAATTTTTCATTATTGTCTTTTAGTGGTCCAGTTTTTTGCCCTGGCCCTTTATTGTTTACATAGGTGTAAAAATTTTATAATTATCACGTATTTTTGTTGTTGCCAGTTTTAATTCATAGCTCTTTAGCCTTCCCAATAGCCATTTTGACCCATTTTAGATGGTGTTTATAGATTGCCCATGAGTTGGCTTCTCTACTACTCTTTGCCCTAGAATATGCCTTATTCTTATTTTTTATCAACCATTTAACTGTAGACGTCATCCAAAGGGGCAGGGATCTCCTGGAGTTATAATATTTTTACAATTGGGACATGTTTTTGAATCGACTAATTTATTTTATTAATGAATTTGTCCCACATTTCTTGACCTGTTGGCAATTCCAGATATCTAATTCGATTTGAATATACCATATTTATCCCTGTTAAAGCTGTACAGTAATGTACTCCCACTGGTAATATGGTAACCCCTATCAATTGGAAACTGACCATGGAGTGGTCGTTGTTACCAACGGAGCCTCAACCTTACAGTTTTGAATGTTATCAACCATATTAGTTCAAACTAAATCTAGAATATGATTCCCCTTGTGTTATCATGTACCAGTTGGTCCATTTCTGCAGCTAGAAGTTCTTCCAGGAAACTAGCTTCCACATGTGAGTTTGCCTGTAATAGGTCCTATTGTATACCTGGGAGGTTAAAGTCTCCTAGTATAATGGCATTGTCTTCTTGGGCTATACATTTTAATAAAATAAAGTAAGTGACTATCTTGTTCGGGTAACCTAGCTGGTGGTCTATATCCACTGCTGTATTAATCTTGGGTGCTCTTGGTGGGATAATCTTTACCCATATGATTTTTCCTGGGCCCATACTGTACAGTCCCTGATCTCGGATGTAATATCATTCTGAATATATAATGCCACTCCACCACCTCTAGTGTGCAGCCTGTCCTTATTATAAAGAGTATACCCGGGATTTGCTTATCCCAATTATCTTCAGCCCTCCACCATGTTTCTGTAATGGCACATACCTTGATTTTTATCGTTATACACTTTTAGCTTGAATTCATCCATTTTATTAGTAAGACTTCTAGCATTTAGAACAAGGCAATTCCACACTGGATTATGCTTATGAATCATGTTTATATTCACAGCCCCTGATTCCCCTCCCCCATTATTTAGTTTAAATGTTGTTCAATACTCTGTTTCAATTTGGATGATAGTATCCTTTCCCCTGCCTATTTAGGTGTATACCATCATGTGAGAAACTATGGTATGCCTAGAAATCCTCCCAATGATCCAAATATATGTACCCTCTCTGTGGCACCATCCTTTAGCCAGCCATTTAAACTTCTAATACTCTCAATCTGTTGCCTACCTGCCCGAGGGACTGGTAATATTCCAGAGATAATCAACTCACATCCTCTCTTTTTAATTCCATCCCCACACTCTCAAAGTCCCTCTGTATCTCAGTGAGATTTCTTTTCCTGCATCATTTACTCACACATGTAAGACAGTTAATGGGGTCTGTGTATTTTCTAATAACCCAGGTAATAAATGGCATATATCTCTGATACCTGACCTTGGCAGAACTGACACTGTTGTAAATTCTTTAACAGCGTCATACCATTTTCTAAATTATTGGCTTATGTACTTTCTAGCTAAGTCAGAGGATTGTCACGTGAGTGCAGCTTGAAGAAATATTAGTGCAGCTTTGGGAAATGCACTTCCTGTAAATGCTCTTTCCTGTGTGTGTTGAAATAACTGTTCTCCCTGTGTCTGAGCTGACTAGAAATAAACAGATAAGGCCTAGATGTCAGTGTGTATGTTTTCTTTCTTCCAAGATCCTGATGTGTTTGTTATTTATTTTCGGCTACCAAATACAACAGTACACCTAATAAAAAATTTAAAAGTCAGATGGAGTCTGATTAGGGAAAAGTTAGAGAAGCAAGACAGTTCCATGATCACACAAGCTGCCAGTGGTGCTGCTGACACATGCAGGTTGCCCTCTGGAATACAACAAGATCTGATGAGACGATGATCAAAACAGTTGCAGAAGATGACAAACTATATAAAATGTTTCATTCTGAGTACTATATTAAAGCAGCCAATCTTGGATCCATTATGCAAATCAAGCAACTATTGAATGATGATGATGGCAGTTGTTTTGAGAGAAACAAACAAGAAGTAATTGACGAGATGCATGCTGTCATGGAACAAAATTCAACAGCAGCACCACATTCAGAATCTTCTTCACAACACAGTAGCACAGCATCAGGTGGCCCATCCTCTACTGTTGCAGCCTTTGTCCTCTTCCTCCTCAGCCACTGCAGCCAAATCTTTTTTTTTTTTTTTTAACCAGAGAGAGACACTAAACTGAAGCTTGTTTACAGGTGCGACCTGAGACCATAAGGAAATTAAGTGACTTGCTCAGGATCACACAGTATGCAAGTGGGGGTGTGGGATTCAAACCAGGCCTCCAGGTTTGCAGCTCAGAGCCTTAAACAACTACGCTATACTGCTACTTAACCAGCCACATAGCACTGTCCCACATTCACTTGGTTCAGCTTCATGTCTCTGGAGTCAATTAGAAGATGTTATTTTTACATCTTCATCTGCCTCTTGTAACACAGCCTCAGCAAATACCATTGTTCAAATGTACCTGGCAGAGCCCAATATTGGCTGCAGTGTATGTGGCCTGCTTTAGTAAACATTGCAGTGGAATACATAAATTGCCCTCCGACTAGCGTCTGTTCAGAATGATTGTTCAGCTGGTAACGTCGTTACTGACACACAATCCTGTTTGACACCACAAAATGATGGCGCCTCACGCTTCTCAAAGTCAACATTCCTCACTTTAATTTCAAATACAATACCTGAATAAAACATACACTGACTGCTCGAGCAGGCCCTATGCACAAAACATTTTTAAGAATTTGTGCCTGTGGTGGAAATTTTTATGAATAATGTCTGCTGCATGAGGCAGCAATTCATTGCAACAAGTCAGGTCAGGATGGACTAGGCCAGGCCACTATGATCACATGAGCAGCACAGAAGAGAAAAAATAACATCAGTGGGTTCAGAGTCCAAGTACAGCAAGCGACGCATTTCATGTCACAAACTTAATTGGTGGTACCTGATACCACTTTCTGATCTGGAAGGTAGGGTACTGCTGTCTACTACTACCACTGCTACTACTATCAGTTTTGCCCTTATGAGTCATGACTACTACTTATTTATCACTTTTGTCCTTACTCCAGTCCTACTCCTTACTACTACTACTACGTCACTTTTTCTGCCCTCAGCAACGGATCCTGAGTCCTGACTGTACTGTTTTTTTAATTTGTGTACAGTCGTGGCTTAGCAGATGCCTGAAAGTTCAGAAACTGAATACTCTATATTTCTCATGTCCGCAATAGTTGGCTGCAAATACTTCACAGAAAAAATGCTACTAAATTATGTGTGGGTGTGTGTGTGTGTGTGTGTGCAGTGCATGCTATGCTAGCCTGGTTACATTTCACTTACAGTAACTGGGCTGAGATTATTACATCACTTTATTTTATTTATTTTAAGTCTAGGATTACAAGTACCTTTGAGCCAAGGCTCTTTTACAAAGGTTCCACATCAGTTTTGAGAACAGTACTACTGAAATACAACACGCTGATAATACATCAAGGCAAGGAATTATAGGCAGGATAAACAGGTTACACAGGTTTACAATCAGAAGAGAAAATGTGTACATTTTGGAGAAGACAGGTCAAGGGCAATTGAGGATGTACAACAGCATTACAAAACATGGGTAGGGACACAGGGAGGTAAGAGCTACAAGAGGCATTGTCTCAGCACATAGAGAAGTGCAGTAGCAGGGGTAGGAGGAGAGGGTGAGGGAGGAAAGGGAGAGGGGAGAAAAGGAAGGAGAAGGGAGGGGAAGAGACAAGGGAAAAGGGGATAAAGAGCTAGATGGGGGCTGAGGCAGTACTGAAAGGGAGCTAGGACAGCTGACTAGATGAGGCAGTCACAGGTACTGGAGGCAGAGAGAGAGCTAGGCTGAGTCTTAATTTGAAGGGCCAAGCTTGAGAATGGAGGAGATCTGCTGTTGAGGCTATTCAACCTGCTTGGGGCCCTGTAGGCAAATGAACGTTGACCCATAGATGTTCGGCAGCGAGGAATCAGCAGGAGTTGAGAACCAGATCCCTGGTATGGCGGGGTTTACTGCTTGGACTGAAGAGGGCTTGGATACCAGGTGGGGCAAGGCCCAAGGTTATCTTCTTTGCTATAATCAGGTTTGGTATTTTAGATGGTTTGATAGTTGTAGCAAGCCAGTTTGAGCGTGAGCGTCACAGGTGTGGGTAAGGGCTCCAGTTGTAAGATGACAGGCTTTGTTTAGGGAGGTGGAAATGTGTCTGAGGGCAGTTGAGTGGCAGAGCCATATATGATGAGGCCATAGTCGATAATGGAGACAACTGAGCTCTGGACAGCGACCATTAGGGCTACAGGGGTAGGTATGCCTTTGCCTGTATAGGAGTCCAAGTCGATGTTAGCGCCTTGGCTTGCTGTCAATGCGGGCCCCATAAGACAGGTTATTGTCAAGAGAGATCCTAGATATTTAAATGAATGCACTCTTCAAAGGCCATCCCAAGGTGGTTTGTGATGGTGAGGGTGTTGCCGGTTCTTGTTGTGGAGTTCCTGAAGAGCATAGATTTAGTTTTTTAAAGTTAAGGATGAGTCTGTGTTTGCTGAACCAGTTCTCAATGGAGGTGAAACCAAGCTGGAGTTTGTTCTGTAAGGATAGTGGATCCTTATGGAAAGTGTGAATTACTGCATCATCAGCATAGAATATATGTTCTGGTCATGATTGGGGAGGTTATTCAGAATAGACTGAAAAGAAGGGGACCCAGTATGGAACCCTGAGTCCAGAGTGGACTGGTCGGGCATCGGATGACACCTGCAGTTTTCACTCTTGCGATCTGTTCTCCAGGTAATTTTAAACCAAGCTGTGGAGTCTGGGGAGAGCCTGCATTTAAGACCTGTTCCAGAAGCAGACGGTGGTGAATGGTATCAAAGGCCTTAGTTAGCTCTGTGAAGACTGACCCAGCTAGGTGACTATTATCCAGAGAGCTGTGGATTGCTCCAGTGAATTCCAAAAGGTCTGATCTGGTGCTGTGTCCTTTTCTTAAACCATGTTGCTGTGAGCATAGGATATTGTGTTTTCCAAGTAGTCCGTGAGCTGGTCAGCAACTAGGCATCGATGGCCTTAGATAGTTGAGGCAATATGGAGATTGGTCAGTAGTTTCCAGGGTTGGTCCGATCTCCAGTTTTGTGGACCAGGGTGACAGTGGTGGATTTCTGTCTGTCTGGGAACTGGCTGAGGCTGAGAGGAGGTTGAAGATCTTAGTCCATAGGCTAATCACCTCATCAAGGGTGAGGGACAGCAGTTTTAGGTCAAGTGTGTCCCCACTATTTCTTGTTTTAGTGATTGCTTTAGTAATGTTTTTGTGAGCTTGTGCATCTTGACTGCTTTGAAGTAGAATGGAGGATGTAGGGAGGGTGGAGAGGTAGTAGGTTGATCAGGGAGTGAGATTCATCAAGAAATTGATGGGGAGGAGAGAACATTACTGAGGTCCGTGAAGGTAGTGTTGAAAGTATTGGCAATAGTTATGGGTCCAGGGTAATAGTCCCATCCATGACTAGCATAGTTGAGGAGGTTTTTGGTTGTTTTCTGGTTACTTCTTAATATTATTCTAGAATGCTCTCCCATTACCCCATGTATTGGTGAGTGCTTCCTTGTGGTAGGTGCTTTGTGAAGCTGGATTTATTGTGTACAGGCATTACGGGCACGCCTATAGTTCTGAATGTTGGTTTGTGTGCTGGAAGCCAGAAGGTGATCCCTGATTTTAGTTGTGCAGTTAGGGTCGGCGGTGAGCCAAGGATTGCAGAGGGCTTTGACTTTACACTTTTGAAGGGGACGAGGAGTCACACACTGCATTGAAGGTGGTGATGAAGAAATTCAGGGTAAGTTCAACATCTGTGGCATTGAAAATAGGAGACCAATCCTGCTGCCTGAGGAGAGATTTGAGGAGTTTCAGCTTCCCTTGGGAAGGATTCTGCTGGTGGTGACTGATGATGGGGTTTTGCAGAATTTATTAGACCATTCATAGGTGACAGGGAATGGTCACTAAGAGAATCCGGGAGGATGGCGATATTGGTGATACAGGTTGGGTGGCTGGTTGGGACCCAGTCCAGGAGGGAGCTAGTTGCTGTGCTGTAGTTGAGTTGGGGAGGCGACCAGTTATGTGAGGATAACAGAGATGAGGGCATCCTTGGGCTCCTAGTATCAGGCGAGCCAGTTAATGTTAAAGTCGCCAAGCATGATTAACTCAGAACCAGGGGTTGTATACGGGTGAAGTCCTGGACAGCATAGAGGCCTTTTACTTGCTCTTTTGGTGGGATGTACACTGCAGCAGCTGTGAGGACTTTGCAGTGGGCTGATAGGATGATATGAATGGGAAGGATCTGTGCAGATAGATCCAGAGAGGGGTGGGGGATGGCCCGTGAGAGTATCTCTGAAGTATATGGCACATCCTCCTCTTTTGCCTTACGATCTAGCCTAAAAACATTGTAGCCAGGTACTACTTGACAGTGGCTGGCAGCAAACAATTGTGGAACTAGGAAGGATGTCATTGTGTTGTGTTATGTGTCATCAGGTGGCAGTGGCAAACTTTTTATGATTACTCTGCACTTGACCAATGCGATGTGTGACTGGCTGCCTGCCTGGGCGGTGATCACTATGTCTTTCATTTTTCTTTTCATTCCCATAGGCCTATATGGCGTCGGAACCATCCATTGTTTGAATGGACCCAAAATGGCCACCGGGACAGAATGAGTTTTAAGGATTCAGCATCCTCAACATGTTAATCGGATTCAATAGAAGTAGTCGTAGTTCTAGAAAACATTACCACCTCTTTGACCAGGTAATGTACCATATACCACAGTACACTGGGGCATGCAAAGCAGTTGCTTCATTCACATGGGTGGGCTCTCTTAGTGCTGCTCATTTGATCATTCATATCCATTTCTTTGGCTTGTTCAGCTCTGCCTGAAACATCCTTCAAAATAATATCCACACAGCACCATTAATAAAAAAAAAAAAAAGAAATCTTATTTGCCTGGCAGTGCCTGAAGTACTTGGTGTTGCTATGATATAGGTATTTGCATCCATGTGTCTGTCTGTCTATGTCTCTCTCTCCCCTGTCTCTCTCTCTCTCTCTCTCTCTCTCTCCTGTCTCTCTCTCTCTCTAGCCCTTCTTTCCCAGCACACTGATGTCATGGGCCCCGAGCAGGATATGCCACCATTACATGCCAGCCATGAAGGGGCTAGTAGTGACAGATTGCTTTTTATTTAGCAGTTTTACATTAATTTTCATACAAATAATCCATTGCACTATTTCTTTGGGCCTTTGTGACAAATGTGAGCAACATTGGCCACTTTTATGCATTTTTTCAAATATTTGTCAATAAATCAGAACTAATCAGGATACACCAGAACTTCACTGTATTCGGTTCTTATTTAATAAGGGTCAGAACTTCACAGAGTTCTCCCAGCTCTAATATATAGTTGCCTGAGGCCAGTTCCAGCCATACAATATTATGACCAATGGAGCCCATTGGTGCGTTCACAGCTACCCTTTAGCACCTATGAAATGAAAAACACTTGGTCAAAGATGACAACCTGTTGTGTGGAACCCTTGATTCACTGTACCAAGAAGCAATTCTGCATTGTAGCTAGCAGTACCTGACCCACTGCACCAAAGCAGTCTTGCATTGTATCTAGCAGTACCTCACCCACTGTACCAAGAAGCAGTCCTGCATTGTATCTAGCAGTACCTCACCCACTGCACCAAGAAGCAGTCCTGCATTGTACCTAGTAGTACCTGCCCACTGCACCAAGAAGCTGTCCTGCATTTTATTTAGCAGTGTCTGACCCAGTGTACCAAGAAGATGTTCTGCATTGTATATAGCAGTACCTGACCCACTATACCAAGAAGCAGTCCTGCACTGTATCTAGCAGTACCTGACTCACTATGCCAAGAAGCAGTCCTGCATGGTATCTAGCAGGACCTGACCACTGTACCAAGAAGCAGTCCTGCATTGTATCTAGCAGTACCTGACCCACAATGCCAATAAGCAGTCCTACCATTGTGTCTAGCAGTACCTGACCCACTGTACCAAGGAGCAGTCCTGCACTGTATCTAGTAGTACACGACTGCTGACATTGTACCAAGAAGCATTCTTGCACTGTATCTTGCAGTACCTGACCCACTGTACCAAGAAGCAGTCCTGCTTAATGTCTAGCAGTACCTGACTCACTGTACCAAGAAGCTAGCAGTACCTGAATGCTGACATTGTACCAAGAAGCAGTCCTGCCTGTATATCGAGAGTACCTGACTCCCTGTACCAAGAAGCAGTCCTGCATTATATGTAGCAGTACCTGACACACTGTACCAAGAAACATTCCTGCATTAGTATCTAGCAGAGCCTGACCATCTATGCCAAGAAATAGTCCTGCTCTGTATCTAGCAGGACCTGACCCCTGCACCAGGAAGCAGTCCTAAATTGAATCTAGCAGTATCTGACTTCTGACGCCTTTGCTGCTGTGAAGCCCAGTCAACGTCCAGTAGGGTGAGGTCTTCATCAACCTCTAGTTCCCTTTAACATAGAAACATAGACTTTGACGGCAGATAAGGACCACTTGGCCCACTCTAGTCTGCCCAATTCCTACCTATCTGATAAGCTGCAGTTTCCAGTTACTCAACACCCTACTTCCTCTTACCCTCCCTAAAATTGCCTTATGTCTGTCCCATACATTTTGCTGTCTCTCTTCAAATTTCTGCCCTTCTCCTCCCTCTTCACTGGCAGCATGTAGACCTCTTGTCCAAATCTTCTTATCTGCAGTAATTCCGAGCTGCATCCAAATCTGGGATGACTGTGGCAAAATGGGACAGTGCCTAGAAAGCACTTGCAGACAGGCAAGGAGGGTGGAAGATCAATGGAGAAAAATCAAAATCGCCATCACAGAGGCAACAAGCCTTTGTATAAAGCAAATCAACAAAACAAAATGAAGAAAAATCCATTACAGTGTAATCCTACCACTCCCCCCCGCTTATTTAACTAGAAGGCACACCTCTCCAGCCGTCTAGGGGTAAAGAGAGGGTGGAAGTTTACATTATAAAATTGTAAAACAAGCCACCATATACAAGGTGGATATGCCAGATGGAAAAGACTGTTATACAAAACAGACAACCACATGTGGCAATCCTGCTACAAGCACACCTGGTAGGGACCAATTACCATGGCCAACAACCCAGGTCCCTGAGAGAAAATGATTGCTCAGGGCTATGTTAGGGTTTGCACTTCTGGACAGGGGCACCCAAGTAACTCCAGACAATAGGAAGCAATAACATGACTGTCCAAACCAGGCTGAGTGCGGCTTTACATTTAACAGAGTAGGAATAATCACAAAGCAAAGATGGACCCTCATAGGGCTACACATAGTTGTACTGAAGTACAGGCATTTCTGAATTCCTATTTAGCATAGGATGAAGAACACACACACACACACACACACACACACACACACACACACTTTTGAACACACGTTCCCTCTGAAATTGGCACATCTGGCCAGGTACTGGGTACTGTTCGTATTACACAGGAATGATGGTGGCACACACAACCACAATGAGCACATACTGGCTCAGGACTTTCAGAACCCACTATATTGGGGTAAACTAGAATAAACAAACCCATATACAGGGTAAACACTTTCCTCAGGCATTGGCCACATGCACTGAATGAGAAGAAATAGGTGCCCTTCAGAACCCATAGAGGTAAACTGGTTAATCCAGATGGAGGGTCTCCGCCTTTTGTTCCAAGCTTATACTCTGCTATTCATCTGGTTAATAACACTACACAACTGCAGAAACTGTAGATGTTGTCTGAAATGTATATCACATTTAACATACTACACACACCTCAGAGGTGTCAGAAATTAAATGTTCTGTACATGAACGGTCACATATAGAACTCCAATGTATGCAGGTAACTTTTAAACAGAAAGTCTCAGGTGACAGGATCCCTATGTCAGAGAATCCACCATTAACAAGAATGCAGGTTCTCCTGGGTTTACACTGAACACAACAGTACTCAGAGAAAGATGTCCCAAGGCAGCTTCCAAAGTCCAAATGGATCAGGTATTTCCCTGACTCCTGGAGTTCAACCTCATCCCACCTGGGATTGAGCACAGGAAACCCACTGCACTGGCACAGATCTCCACCACTTCCACAGACTGGAACAGCTGTCATCCACTAGGGTGAGAACTAAAACTTTCAAAGAAACTGGTAGCTCTATACAGAGCTGACTGAGGAGCTGCATTGCACTCTGCAGCCTCCTCCACGATCTCCAACTCCAGACTCACTACTGACTACTCACTGAACATTCTAAAGCTGGCTCTAGCAGCTGCTAGCAAAATGTGTCTTATGCTACTGTTCAGTTCTATATGACATCATCCTGAAGAGCTCAGCAGAGACTGAGAACAGAGTGAGACAGAGTGAACTCCATTTAACTGGCATTTCACTAGCTGCCTTCCCTGCCTACCACTGATTCTAACTGGGATTGTAGTAACCCTTTGGGACAAGGGGTTACAATGGTTCTCAAAAGAGGTGGCAGGGAAGGTTAAGGAGAAAAGGTTAGCATTCAGGAAGTGTAAAGAAACACAGAAGGAGCAGGACAGAGAACTACATCTGTTTAAAGCAGAAGGAGGCAGGGAAGGCAGTCAGAATAACAAAGGCCCAAACTGAGAAAAGGTAGCCAACTCTGTTAAGGGGATAAAACCGTTATAGGTACATTAGGAGAGAAGAAAGACCAAGGGAGGGATACTGAGGCTGAATTGGGGGGTGTGGGCAGAAGGTGACAGTGAGAAAGCAGGGATATTGAACGAATATTTCTGTTTAGTATTCACAAAAGAAGAGGAGGGAGGTACCTAAACCAAACAATAGAAACACTCTGCATAGGGGTTGTCAGTACCAGTCCATTCACAGAAGAAAGGATTCTGAAAGAACTCTCAAATTTGAAGGTGGACAGGGCAATGGGACCTGATGGGATTCACCCAAGAATTCTAAAAGAACTAAGGGGAAGTAGTGACACTACTGCCTACCCTCTTTAACAAATCATGGGAGGATAGGGTTGTACCTGAGGACTGGAGGAGGGCAGATGTGGTTCCACTTCACAAAAGTGGGAGCAAGACAGAGGCATTAAACTACAGACCTGTTAGCTTGACCACAGTGGTAGGAAAATGATGGAATCACTTCTGAAGAAAACAATTGTTGAGTATCTAGAGGCCAGTGGGCACAAGATCCAAGGCAGCATGGATTCACAGCTGGAAGGTCATGTCAGATGAGTCTAATCTATTTCTTTGACTGGGTGACAAAGTAGTAGACCAGGAAGGGCTGTGGACTTGGCCTACCTAGACTTTAGCAAGGCATTTGACTCAGTCCCACACAAAGATTAATATACAAGTTAGCCAGCCTTGGCGTGGGTCCCAAGGTGGAAGCTTGGGTAAAAACTGGCTGGACAACAGGATGCAGAGGGTAATAGTAAACTGAGTCCACTCTGAAGAAAGGGCTGTTACTAGCAGGAATGTAGTTCAGTACTGGGACTGGTCCTCTTTAATGCCTTTATAAGTTACGTTGCAGAGGGACTGGAAAGAGGTAAGTCTTTGCAGACGACACAAAGATCTGCAACAGGGTTGATACACAAGGTGGTGTAGAAAGGATGAGAAATAACTTGGCAAGGTTGGAGGAATGGTCAGATGTATGGTAGCTTAGATTCAGCGTAAAGAATTACAGAGTAATACACCTAGAAACAAAACCAGGGAAGATTATGCAATGGGTGTGAGATACTAACAACAACAAAATGGAAAGGGACCTTGGGGTAGTCATATCAGATGACCTAAAGGTGGGCAAGCAATGTGAGAAGGCAGTAAGGAGGGCTGCGGATACTGGGATGCATAGGGAGAGACATCACCAGTAGAAAACAGAAGTTGTTATTCCACTGAACAGGCAATCAGTGAAACCCCATCTGAGTACTGTGTACAATTCTGGAGACCCCATCAACGCAAGGACATAGACAGGATGGAGGCTGTCCACAGGAGGGCATCTAAAATGGTGTGGGTCTGTACCAGAAGCCGACAAAAGAGACTAAAGGAACTTAATATGTATACCCTCGAGGAAAGGACAGAGAGTGGACATGATAGAAACTTTCAAGTACCTCAAGGGAATCAACAAAGTCCAAGAGGGTAGCATCTTTCAGAAAGAGTTGTGCAAGAACAAGGGGCACAATTTGAAGATAGAGGGGGAATGGCTCAGAGGTAATGCGAGAAAGAATTTTTTCACAGAGAGGGTTCTGAATGCATGGAACAACCTTCCCGAGGAGGTCGTGGAGTCAAAAACGTGGGGAATTCAAGAATGCTTGGGACATACATATGGGAATTCTAGTGGGGGTAGGAGGAAGTAGGCTGTTGGTTAACTAGGATCTGCAGCTTATCCGTTAGGTAGGGAAATGGGCAGACTAGGTGGCCAAGCAGTCCTTATCTGCTGTCAAATTCTGTGTTTCTGTGTAACCACTTTGATAGTACTATTCTCTGTGGTCCCAGTGCCCTCCTTACTGTAGAGAGCTGCACCTCCCTCCTTGGCCTGACTCCTATCCATCTTATACAGCATATTACTTGGGATAGCCAGATCCCAACCAATTTCCTGTCACCCGTGTCTCAGTTACGGTAACTACTGTATGTCTAGTTTGTAATCTGCCACCATCTCCTGGAGCGCTCTAGTTTTGTTGCCAGAGGTCCTATGCTCAGGCAAACCACTTTTCTTCCATTCTCTTTTGTCTACTTTACCGTTCTTGTGTCCTGTCCTTTGTACCTTCCTGACATCCAGTCCTGTAGCCCCTACCACCTGTTAGTTTCCGTGACCCTCATTATCCTCGCTCCCACTTCTTGACCCTGCACTATTCCTTGTTATGCTGCCCCTACCTCTCCATCTCACATGTGGTAACAACCACCTCTCCTTTGGTAAGGATGGGTCTGTACATGAATAAAAGTTAAAAAGTCCTGTAGTGCCAGATCGCCACTTATTTTGCATGAACAGTACAAAATGAACAGCAGCCATCGTGCTTGCTACCTCACCCTCAGAACACATCTGTTAGGGTGAATTGGAGAACTGATTTATTCTTTATAAATGGATGGATAGTTTATCCTTGTCTTGTTGGCTTACATTTTAACCTTTCCTGTCCTCTTCCTGTTGAAAAGTGGCAGATTTCTCCACATTTGCAGTGAAATCAGGAGCCATTAAACCCATTTCATGTCCTTGCAGATACCAGAGACCTTTGAAGATGTTGCTGTTGATTTTCTGAAGAGGAATGGAAGATGCTGAGCAGGCAGGAGAAGGTGCTTCACAGGGAAGTGATGGTGCAGAATTACGAAAACATGGTGTCAGTAGGTAAGGATAGACACCGTGTCAGCAGTGAGATCTTTATTATAAGGGATTGGCTTGTGTTGTTGGGGTTCTTTATGCAACTGATTAGTCCCAATCTGATGCAATCTTCAAAACTGTTATTGTAGAACACAATCTTAAACAGCTACCGTACAGTGTGATCTCTCAGGCATTGCATAACGTCCCTTAGTTATCATGGATGTCTCTCCTCCAGCTACCCTGCTGTTAATCACAGTACATTAGCAGTTGCAGACTGCCACATCTCCCTTTTAGAAGAGCTAAACATAGTATTTTGTAAACTTACTTATTTACTTATTTTAAACAATTTAACAGGCATACCACATTTGTTTTCTCACATTATAGGTCTGCAGTATTTGTGCAGATTTACTTTGTCACTGTAATTATGATTTTGTTATAAAGTTAAGCTTCACTGGCTGAACAGATAATCTTCCAAACTTGTTCAGAATAGAATTACTGCTATGATCAGGTGTTTTACTATATGAGTAGGGCGGAACGATCCTTATCTGAGAGCTGCGATCTCCGATCTGAATTGTGAAGCGAGGTAAGGAGCAACAGACTTCCAGGAAAACGAAGTGAACTTAGAAGCTCAAAATGGCAGACTGGTGGGCCATAGGCCCTTATCTGCTGACATTGTCTATGTATCTATGTATTTTGGTTTCACTGCTTGTAAAGATACTAAAGGATCAGAAGCTGCTTTGATCATATCCCATTGTGGTGAACTTCTTGAAGAACTTAGTGAAATGTTTGTAGCGCCAGATTGTGTTTGAGCAATAGCAATTCCTGTTGGTTTAAATCATGTACTACTCTCTTCTGGACTTGCTGGAATTAAGGGCACAAGGTGGCAGTGATTATATCTTAGCACACCTTGCAAAGTGCATACAATGTAAGATCACTGTAACATCTTTCAACTCTCTTCCCCACATCACTGCTGGATGAGGCTTCATCGATCAGCTCCTGATGGTTCCCATCTGGCCGCCAGTCCTCCCTGCCTGTGGTCCTGATCACCTCCCAACCCACCAGTGACTCACCTGTGGAAACCTGTCCCGGTCATGACTCCCCGGGTGGGACTGCCTTCAGCACCACGGCATTCCTTACAATCCAATGCCCTGCAGATGGAGGTAAAGGAGGTAGGTAGTCCGTCCCAGGAGAGCAGGATCCAGCAGTGGACATGGTGGCTGAGTGTAGTCTTCCTCTCGCCAGCAGGGTTTTCCACATGTGTAGGTGTCCTCCCAGAGGCGCGGACAAGCACTGACATCCAGCACGAGACAGGCATGCTCCCGACCTAACCTATGGACATCTGCAGTTGCCTCCTCCCCTTCGTGAAGTGGCCTGGCTGTTGAACACCCAGTCTATGTTGGGTGTCACTGACAGCTGCCCCCCAGGAGAGGAGAGCAATCTTCCAGATGCTTGTTTTTGTCCCTCCCCACCGCCAACCCCAGCGATCTGCGCTCGCTCTTGACCCATGGTTGCTAGCGTGGTTAGCGGAAGGAGCAAGGCACTTTGGCCCTCTGCACCAGTGTGCCAGTTTATGTTGTTGTCATTTTATAATGAACTAGCGGTGTAGGAATATATAAGTATAACGAGAACAGAGGGTGCAGGTATATCTAAGTAGGAGAGATCTGGGATGAAAATATGAGAGTATGGAAAACAGAGTGCAGGAATATGTAGTATCTGTGTATCTCTGGTTTCACTGTTTGTAAAGATCCTAAAGGATCAGAAGCTGCTTTGATCATATCACATTTTGGTGAACTTCTTGAAGAACGTGGTAAATGTTTGTAGCACCAAATTGTGTTGGAGCAGTAGCAATGTCTGTTGGTTTAAATCATGTACTACTCACTTCTGGACCTGCTGGAATTAAGGGCACAAGGTGGCAGTGATTACATCTTAGCATACCTTGCAAAGTGCATACAATGTAAGATCACTGTAACTTGTGTACCTATATTATGACTACTGTGATCTACCTACTACCAAGCTGATATCACCAGTGAATGCCTGTAACACTGGTTGCTTTTTAATCTAAGTGTTATGTACTGTTTGTTTGCTGTGATGTATTGCTCTCTTGACGAGGTGCCTTTGTAAATGAGTCTATGACTCAAAGGTCTGTAAACCAATGATCTAATAAATAAATAAATAGTATAAAGAGAGAGGGGTGCAAGAACATGTAAGTATGATGAGAAGAACAGGGTGCAGAAATATATAAGTATGGATAGAACAGGCTGTGCAAGAATAGGTCACAGAGAGCAAGGTGGCAGGAATATGTAAGTATGAAGACAGCGGGTGTAAGAAATATGTGCACCAGGATAGAACCCAGGATTCAGGAATGTGCAAGTATGCAAAGTAATAATTTGGTTTCAGAGGTAAACAATCATTATTACCTATAATCAGTGATGGAACACTGTTGTGGTTATGGACCTTGATATATTAATTTTCAAGCATGATGAGATATAGGTACAATTAATGGATTCCCTGAAGAGCTTTTTTTTTTTACCTTTATATAGCTATGAATAATGTTCTTATTCTTAATTTTCTGCTTTTTCTAACGCTTAGGATACAACATCCCAAAGGAACAACTGCTGTCGCTGTTTGAAAGGAATGAGGAAGTCCCACATGGTGGTGTTGATGGGAAAGAGACTGCAGAGCAGAAGGATCATTGTGAAGACATTCCCAGCAGTAAGTAGACCACTAGATATGGAGTCTATATGGGATTTTTCCAACTGTGGTTCAGAGCAGGTTAGGAGGAATTGTGAAGTAGTCTATCTTGTGCTGTCAAGCAGTGAGTATGGGGTCTGCCAGGACGCATCTGAAACAAACTGATACCCCGCTCAGTCTGTCATTCCTGGTAAATCTTTTAAAATAAATAAATTACATGAGTAGAGTGATGTTGCCAGAATGAAAGGAATAAGGGAAGCCAAGAATAATTTTAAAAGAAACTAGTCAGTTTTATAGCAGACATGGGGTTGAACTGAAAGTGGACCTGATAGATGATTGAATTGGTAGGCTAGTTCATTTGTTTGTTACAAGCTAAGTGGACTATTTATCCTTCTATGCTCGACAAGTTTAAAAACTGTACTGCATGATTTTTCTTTCAGTTCCTGTTTATTTAAAACTATTTCCCAATTTACAACAAACACAACAACAAAAAACAGTATACAGCTGTAGGTTCGTCAATCATGCTGTCACTATACGTCCTGTCGTAGCAGATATCCAGTGGCAGTGTGACTTCAGATCAACTCCGTGACCAGCTTCATTACTTTGCAGTGTCAGTGCAGACATATACCATAAGGGATACGTTATGGCTGGTGGTGGAATACACTATGTGAATGAGTGGAGGTGACCTCGAAATCTTCGTGAGTGGTAAAACATAGCAGAGCCATGAGTGATGATATGCAGGTCACTCTCCACTTATTCACATACACTGTGTATTCCACTGGCCATTACGTATCTGAGTTATATAATAGGGCTGTGTTTTGTGCCTTTTGTGGTTTGTTTATATCACCACAGTGGTATAAATGGATTTATAAAATGGGCAAACAATTTCCTCAAATATGATCGGCTAAAGGAGCGTTCTAGCCATGTTCTTATTAGCCCATAACTTGCCAACCGGCACTATAAACCAGAGGAAAGCCCCATAACCTGAGGTATCAGTGTCCCACCTGTGCCCTAGTCTGCAAGATCGCACTGTAAATCTGACAGTGCTCAGTAAAGCTGATGCAATGTGTAAAAAGGACCACAAACGGAAGTCAGTCTCAAGTGGTTGGCTCACTAATCAGTCGGCTGCAAAGGTTACAGTCCTCAAAATTATAAGAACCTATCCTTTTCAGAAACACTGTTTAAAACCTAATGTGTCCCTACTTTTATTTTTCTTTTCCTGGATGCCGTTCCTCTGGTTGTCCATTTTACCCTCTGTCATTTTAATTCTGAACACAGCCAGGTCTTCTAATCGCACCCTGTAACTAATGCAGACTTGTTAAAGAGCAACTTTCTTGCTTTATTTCAAAATCCCCTCCCCCAAGAAGCAAGATAAAGCCTTACCTGCTGCACAGTCCAATTCTTTATATATATTATCTGGAGTATGGAGTTCAGTACTGGTGCCCACACCTCATAAAGGACATTAACCTGCTGGAGAAGGTACAGAGGAGGGCTACAAAGATGATAGCCGGTCAGCAGGGCAAGGCATACGAGGAGAGGTTGAGGGCACTGAACATGTACTCCCGAAAGACAGGAGAGAAAGAGGGGACATGATTGAGACATTCAAGTACTTGAAAGGGATAAATAAAGTTGATAAGGGAGTCTCTTTAAGCTGAGTGGCAACCATATCACAAGGGCACAGTCTTAAGCTGGAGGGTGGAAGGTTTAGGAGGGAGGTCAGGAAGCAGTTCTTCACAGAGAGGGTGTTGGACACTTGGAATACACTGCCAGAAGAGGTAATCTCATTGAAGATGGTGGGCAGCTTTAAGAGAGGCTGGATAGGCATGGGGAAGGTAAGAATCATGGGTAGGAAGGATGGGAGAAGTGGGGAGGGAGGGCAGGGACATTAGCTCAGTTGTGGACCCTGCAGTACGAGCAGACTTGATAGACCAAATGGCATTCTTCTGCTGGTTTCTTTGTATGTTCATGTTTTTCTTTCAGTAACTCCTATTTTGGAAGCTGAAGGATCGGATCTGGCTCCATGGAGCCCAGCCACCAAGATCCCTCTCCACTTCCTAGTACTGCTTCAGTCTGTGGTCCGCCTCTCGATCCAATTCCCCCACGCCACATCATTTTTGACATCACTATTTGGAGAGCGTGGGGACAAGTGCCATATACTTGAATGGGGATGTTTTTAAAATAAATTTTAGCACTTCAGATTGCCATTCAGAACTAATTATGGAAGGGAACTTTGCTCAGTTCCACAGAGCCAGATTATGATCCCTTCCTTCCAAAATAGGGACTACTGAAAAGAAAAATATATAAAGAATTGGACTGTGCGCCAGGTGAGGCTTTATCTTGTGTCTTCAAGCAGGGACCTCGTTAGTTGCTCTTTAAACTTTACAGCACGGACTGTGTTTTTTATTTCTAACCTTTTCCTCTGTTTTCTTCAACTGAAGCTGCTGATAGTAGAAACACAAAGGAAGCTAGACACCAGCAAGACCATGTGTTACCATAGCAATGCTTGCTTGGGCTTGTACATACTTTGAATCTCGACTCCATCTCGCCTATGTTCAACTGTTGGCAGCTTCTTTAAAGTAAAACAAGTTAACCTAAGGAAAATACACGTATTTCTCACTGTTTCAACACACAAGCTCGTACTTGAAATGTCTCCTAGAACATCACGTACAGTACTGACAGCACTTGGTCACCCTGTATGTTAGGCTGTCGAAACTGAAACTCCTTCTGTAAATGGTAGGATCAACCAGATAGTTTTAAAATAAGTGTGTCTTTAAAACTTATGGCAGAATCAGGTGTCTGGGTAGCTGACAGTGCAGACACAACACACATCAACCTTTAGAGAAATTAAGCTCCACTCAAATACAATGTCAGGGACTACTTTTTACCATTTGCTACCAAGCATATATTTTTTTGTTACTATTTTTACATACACTTTGTGTATCCATTTTTTAAATTTGAGGTCTTTACTGTGGGGGTATTTATAAGTGCAGTAAGACACTCTGAGGTGTGCGTTATGGCCTGATAGGAGCACTTCCCAGGTGCTAAAGACACTTAGCGCAAGCGACTCATAATGCAGCTGGGGCATGCTCTTATGAGGCCATAACCCACACCTTGTCGTGTCATATTGCTGGCTTATTCCAGTGCAGTGAGAATACATGTTTTTATGCAATGAGTTATTTGCTTATTCCTGTTTGTCATCCAGCACAGGTCAGGAAGCACTGGAAAAGCAGGAGCCGTTTCAAAATTAGCAGATGCCGTTTTATTTTTCCAATGACAGTAAAATAAAAATAAAATGTGTTCAGAATAACTGTTTACAAAGGCAGTGCAAACAGAAAACATGGTCCTTCAGAGTGTTTCTTCTCAATTTCCAATTTCAGTCTCTGTCTCTCTTGCTCAAATATTGCTTCTCTTTATCAGTCTGTGTCTGGGAAACACATTAAGAAAACAGCACGCTTCTCACACAATATTCTTACAGGTGCAGCAAAAGAACATAGTGAGCCAGAACTGAACTCTTGTTTATAGCTCTGTAAAGGCTTAAAAATTGCATCTCAGGTTAACCCATTGAGCTCCAAATAGCTTTGCAATCATTTCATCAGTGTAAAATATACAGTTTTAAACAAAGGGATTCCAGTATCAATGACATTTCCACGTAAAGAGTCACATATATGTATTTTTACCCACAGATATGCAAGGGGGAGAGAAAAGACAGAACAGCAAGTGAAGGCAAAGAGTGTTTAGATAATTGTGAAACTGTCAGAGTGATCAGTACCTAGGTCTCAAGAAAATTTGGTTTTGCAACCAGACAGACAAGAGACAGAAAAGGAGAAGATAGAACAGACCCTTGCATTTAAACTCTTTCTGCATAAAGAATGGATAGGGCCTTTTTAGTCTCTGTAACATACCCCTCTAAGGGGAACCTGCTTTACAAAAACTGTTTTCCAAAACTTTCTTTGAATTATCTTCTAGCATTGGCTTATAACTTTTCAGTTTAGTGTATATGGCATAGCAAACTGAGAAGTTTTTAACTTAAATTTTTTCAACCTTTGGAATTCTCAATTCCTGAACATTATCTTGACAAAAATCAGCACTGACATTGTCTTTCCCAGATTTGTGCATCACTTTAAATTTAAATGGCTGTAGTGACAGGTACCACCATGTGATTCTAGAATTTGTATCCTTCATTTGGTTAAGCCAACAGAGAGGATTGTGATCTGTTATAAGTACAAAGTCTGCTCCTAGTAAGTAAAACTTAAGGGACTCCATACCCTGTTTTGCCACAAGGTATTCCTTTTCAATGGTGGAGTACCTTTCCTCACTGTCTTGCAGTTTCCTACTGATATATAGAATGGGATGTTCTTTCTAATCTATAT
This sequence comes from Neoceratodus forsteri, assembly GCA_016271365.2. Taxonomy (NCBI): domain Eukaryota; kingdom Metazoa; phylum Chordata; order Ceratodontiformes; family Ceratodontidae; genus Neoceratodus; species Neoceratodus forsteri. Next base: position 42,456,179 of record CM057455.1, read on the forward strand.
GCTGACTCAAGACTGCACCTAGGCCTACCTCTAATGCATCAGTGTGTAACAGGAATTGTTTTTCAAAGTCTGGCTTCTTAAAAGAGGAGCTAAACAGAATGCCACCTTAATGGCCTGAAACGCATCATCACACTCTGGGGTCCATTTCACATTATTCAGGGAACCGGGCTCTTTGTGAGTTCAATGAGGGGAGTAGCTAACTCAGCAAAGCTGGGAACAAATCTCTGATAATAACCAGCCAGCCCTAAAAATTACCTGACATGTTTTTTTTTTTGTTTTGGAACAGGGCTGTTAGCTATTTTCTATCTTGGATACCTCTGGCTTGACGCTCCATTTGCCAAAACATAGCCCAAATATCGGTTTCCTGCATGCCCAACATATAAATATCCCTACGAGATATACTAAACCACAAAAATGGGACCATCTTAGATTTGTTATTTACCTTTTCCTCTATGGTACTAGAAAACTCAGGAGTTCTTCCCCTTATCTGGGAGAGCACAACCCAAGATGGGGAATCATCTCAACCTCGCAAATACAGGGATTATTTGATCACGCAAATTACATAAGGACCAGAGATCTTAGAAAATTTTCAGAACAAGAATTTTTAGTAGATATGGGAAGAGAAAATGGGAAAGATGTCTACTTATCCCAGAGTAGGACTTGTCAGTACAGTATTTTACAGATACGTTTAATAAAATTTGTGATTTTTCATGCTCCAAGGAAAAATATAAAATTAAACAAACTAGATTCCTTGGATTGATGAAAACTATTGAAGTCAATAAGGGTTAAAAATAGACTGGAATAAGGCCAAGAGGACTAGGTAGGAGTAGGATTGGATACTCTTTAAGAAGGAGAGAAACAGATGCAAGCATAAAATAAAGAAGGCTAACGCCATTTATTATAAAAATAAGATACATTGTGATAACAATCCTAGGAAGTTCTGGCAAAAATCAACAACTTATTAGATCCAGGACGAAAGATTCTTCTAAAAAGCTCACTGTGAGGTACAAGGTTCAGAAATGGATGATCCTTATGAGGTTGCTAAATTATTAAATGACTTTTTGTGGACTTACTAGGAACGATATTGATACAAATAAATTAAGATTAAATAAGGAATTAATAAGGGATAAAAAGTTACACATCCCCTTTAGATTCAAGGTATTGAGTAGAACTAAAGTTTGTAAGGCTTGATAAGCCTGAATATTCATAAATCTGCAGGAATAGATGGTTTGGAGGGTAGATTTCTGAGATTAGCTGCATACCAAATTGCCCCAGTTGTAACACAGATTTTCATTGGAGCTTACAAGAAGGCTATTTCCCACAAGTATGGAAAGAAAGTAAACAATTCCTATTTTTAAAGGGGCAGCATCGAAATAAATAATTATAGACCAATAGCCCTCCTTTCCATTCCGTTCAAATGTTTGGAATGACATGTCTACACACAAATTATGGAGTACTTGGATAAGTATAATTTAATTAGACCTTATCAGTCAGGGTTTCCAAAAAGCACATTCAACCACTACAGCACTTATGGAATCAATAATTTGATTAACACATCATTACATTCTGGTTTGGAGACAGTGGTAATCTTTGTTGATTTATCTAAGGCCTTTCACCTGGTGAACCACTCCTCCTTCTGCAGATAGTAGAACTTGGGAATAACAAATGGGCCTTGGTATTGGCTGCACTCTTACCTTGGAGGGCGCCTCAAGAGTTCTGGTTTCAGGAGGTGTGTCACCTAGCAGAGGTATAAAAAGAGGTGATACCCAAGGGTCCATCTTAGGACCCTGTTATTTCTGTTATTCAATAATAGTTGGCCTCAAGTAGTGTGTAACTTACAGGTGAGACTATACGCAGATGACATTGTTCTTATTACAACTGGTTCCAGTATTCAAGAATTACAACAAAAACTGCAAATTGATTTTAACAACATGAGGGAGTGGTTCACCAGGTCAGGCTTTATCATGAACACAAAGAAGGCCAAGTTGTTACATTTGCATCTAAACAAAAAGAAACAGTCAGAGTAAAATAGATAATAAACAATTGTTGGAGCAGGTAGATCAGTATTGTTATCTAGGAGTTGTTTTGATATCCATTTGTCCTTCAATGAACATGTGAACACATTAATAGACAGAGTAAATAGAAGAATAGGTACTTTATGTAGAACAACAAAATGTCTGGGAAAGAATGCTCAAAAATAGTGGCAGAGCAATTCATCATGCCTATGTTAACATACTGTACAGAAAACTCATATATCGAACAGCAAGTAGACAATTACTGATTAGATTAGACAGGGTACATTACAAACTGGCAAGGTATGTTTTACAAGGTAATTTTAGAACTCACCATTGTGTATTACTGTCTCAATTACAATGGCAGTTCTTGGACATTAACTGTATTAGATCATGGCAAAAAAATAGCATACAAATATCATGTTTTTCACCTAAACCACTATATAAATATTACACTATTTAATATTTTTATTTTATTTATTGAATATATTGGATAACATACTTTTGAGTCAAAGACTCTTTTAAGGTTCCACGTCATTAAATACAGAGACAACAGGTACAATGGCAACAAGTAAGACACAACAGTTACACAAGGAGCATGTACATTTGCAATTGTAATAAGCAAAAGTTAACTGATAAAACAAAAAGAACAGTTCATGTGGCAAAAATGTATCTTCCCACAATCCGGAATAGATATGGAGAATGAACATTGAGCTATCAGGCAGCTAAATATTGGAATATTTTGCCATATTCAGCTCAGTCGTCACCTTCATTTGATCTATTTATTCAGGAAATAAATCAATTTAGATGCTTATTCAACTAGATTGTAGCACTTTAACATCTGTGACTGATGTAGATAATGTTGTTTGTTGATTAGAATCATAATTTTATGAACTGTATTATGTAATAGTGGATTTGTAAAGTTTGTGTACTTTAAATTTTAGTTAATTTGGGTGTCTATGTCTTAGATAAGTCAGTGAGAACAGTGTCATTTTGTGTATATGTTCTAGGAAACATAGTGATAAACAGGACTGTCTTGTAAACTGGGTTTTTAACCCAAACAACATGTATTATCCTGTATACAAATAAAGTTTTTCCTACCTACCAGTGCACACTTGGTAGGATTAATTGTCGGACCTGCCATTTTGAGTGATTGGATAACTGCTCGTTGGTGTTCCAGGCAGCTTTCCAGTCTGGACTGTACACCATGACATCATCTATGTATGCAGCACAGTAACCAGTGTGAGGGATAAAATTGCATCCTTGTCCTACCATGTAAACCAAACGCAATGGCGGTGAACTGACAGAATTCCATAGGAGTGGCAAATGCAATTTTGTCTCTGGATTCTTTAGCTAGGATTTGCCAGTAACCCTTGGTGAGATTGAGTGTACTGATACACTTGGCACTCCCCAGTCTGTCCACCAAATCATCTATTCTGGGCATAGGATAACTGTAAATTCTGACACTTGATTACGTTTCCTAAAATCAAGCCAGATTCTTACACCCTTCTTTTTGTTTACAGTCACCATCGGTGATGATGATGACAAGCACTTCTTGACTCTTCTATGATACTCAGTTCTTTCATTTTGTATTTCCTTAACCATGTCTGCTCTTAACCACTCTGGTTATCTATATGTATTTTGTCTAATAGGGCAAGCATTCCTTGTCACTAATACATGCTCGACCCCTTTGCTCAGCCTGGTACTAGTACTATGGTAAAAGTACTGTTAAATGTCTTTAGCAAGTTACAAATTTGTGTGGTTTATTCAGAGGTTAAGGAAACATTCATAGAAACATAGAATTTGTTGTAGATAAGGACCGCTTGGCCCACCTAGTCTGCCCATTTCCCTACCTAATGGATACGCTGCAGATCCTAGTTAACCAACAGCCTACTTCCTCCTACCCCCACTGGAATTGATTTATGTCTGTCCCATACATTCTTGAATTCCTCCACTGTTTTTGACTCCACAACCTCTTCAGAAAGGCGTTCCATGCATCCACAACCCTCTCCATGAAAAAATACTTCCTCACATTACCTCTGAGCCACCCCTCCATCTTCAGATGTTGCCCCCTTGTTCTTGCACATCTCTTTTCTGAAATATGCTTCCTCTTGGACTTTGTTGATTCCATGAGGTACTTGATAGTTTCTTTTTTTGAAATTGCTTTTCTCGCACTCACGGCCCTACCGGAGCCACCCCATCAGGAATCGCCAATGAAACCTATCCCTGCCACTGTCTTACCTGCTGGTTGGGTCCCTCCATCCTGATGCAGATTGTCCCCAGCCGGGTCGAGGTGGGGCAGGACACCCTGTACCTTAATTGTCTTGTCAGGTCCCGAGCACGGCAGATGGTGGCACATCAGGACTGGGCTCAGCGCCCGTCTTCCTTGCTCTGGAGGGTGATTTTCCCTTTTTCTGTGGGGCGTTGCGTGCCGTAGCATCAAAGCATGCCCCGACACCAGCAACATCCATCCCTCCTTCCTGACAGGAGAGCTGTCCCCGAGCTGACCACTTGCACCCCAGTGATGCGGCTTGCTGTCACGCCCCAGCCTCCACCAGGGGTCACCGCTTGCCAGACTAGAAGGCTCTCCTCCATCCCCCAGAGAAGGCGAGCTCCAGCCTTTCTTCCTGGCCAACCCCGGTGGCCTGAGTTCGCTCCCGAACCCAGTCGCCAGTGTGGTGCGAGGTGTAGCGTCCAGTGCCTCAACCATCAGTGCCACTGGGCCGACGATAGTTTCTATCATGTCCCCCTCTCCCTCCTTTGCTCCAGGGTATACAAAGTAAGCACCTTTATTCTCTTTTCATATGTCTTCTGGTGCAGACCCTACACCATTTTGTTTGCCTTCCTCTGAACAGCTTCCACTCTGTCTATGTCTTTGCGGAGATGGGGTCTCCAGAACTGCATGCAGTACTCAGATGGGGTCTCACCAACTGTCTGTACAGAGGGATAATAACTTCCTGTTTTCTACCAGTAATGCCTTTCTCCTATGCATCCCAGTATCCTCCAGCCCTCCTTACTGCCTTCTCACATTGCTTGCCCACCTTTAGGTCATCTGATATAACAACCCCTAGGTCCCTTTCCATTTTTGTTGTTGTCAGTATCTCACCCTCTTTGTGTAGTCTTCCCCTGGGTTTTGTTTCCCAGGTGCATTACTTTGCACTTCTTTGCATTGAATCTGAGCTGCCATACTTCTGACCATTCCTCCAACCTTGCCAAGTCCCTTCTCATCCTTTCCACACCTCCTTGTGCATCAACCCTGTTGCAGATCTTTGTGTCATCTGCAAAGAGGCATACTTTTCCTTCCAGTCCCTCTGCAGTATCACTTATAAAGACATTAAAAGGACTGGACCCAGTACTGAACCCTGCGGCACTCCACTAGTAACCCCTCTTCTTCAGAGTGACTCCATTTACAATTACCTTCTGTGTCCTGTTGTCCAGCCACTGTTTTTTCCCAGGCTACCACCCTGGGACCCACCTCAGGCTGGCTAATTTGACTATTAATCTTTGTGTGGGACTGTGTCAAATGCCTTGTAAAGTCTAGGTAGGCCATGTCCACAGTCCTTCCCGGTCTACTACACTGGTCACCTAGTCAAAGAAATCTATTAGATTTGTCTGACATGACCTTCCCGCTGTGAATCCATGCTGCCTTTGGTCCTGTGCCCCACTGGCCTCTAGGTACTCCAACAGTTCTTTCCTTCAGAAGTGATTCCATCATTTTCCCTACCACGAGGTCAAGCTGACAGGTCTGTAGTGTCCTGCCTCTGTCTTGTTCCCACTTTGTGAAGGAGAATCACATCTGCCCTCCTCCAGTCCTCAGGTAGCACACAATCCTTCCATGACTTGTTAAAATGGGTATTCAGTGGTGTTACTTAGTACTGCCTTAGTTCTTTTAGAACTCTGGGATTCAATCCCATCAGCCCCATAGCTTTGTCCACCTTCAGTTTTAGGAGTTCTGTCAGAACCTTTCTTCTGTGAAAGGACTGATATCGACCCCTATTCAGAGTGCTTCTATTGACTGGATTAGGCACCTCCCTCTTCCTTTGTGAATACTGAGCAAAATTATTTGTTTATGTAACTCCTAGGTGGTGCTATCCCAAGGGTGACTACCCGGCCTGTGTGTCTTGGCATAGGCTGAGGGGCCTGAGTTCTAGAAGCGGTGCCTCCACCCTGAGGGACAGGGTGAATGGTAGCATAGCTGCTCTGGGTACAGCCCTCCGGACACCGATACCCTCTATCATCTCTAGTGGCCTATATTGGTCAGAAAATACACAGTCACAATTAGCACCAGAATGCAACATTAACCCCACACTTGGCACACTTACCACCAGGGCTGGATCAGCTGTACTGGCCCTGGAGACCCCTGTAAAATAAGACCTGCAATGGAGAAAGGCCATAGCAGTACAGTATCCCACTACAAAGGTACACCACAGTCAGTTTAAATGCAAAAGATTTAGATCTGATTTATTTGGGAAATGAACAAGGGAAGGGCAGCAATCTGGTGATTGATTTTAGATCTGAATTTGTCAGGTTATAAGACATGTACTTAAGAGTCCCTCTAACACAGTCACACACACACTCTGGGTACCCAGTTGTTAGTGCAGGCTAGTCTGAAGCGTTTCCGAGGTAGGCCAGCATTGCAGCTGTTTTGGGGCCCTTAGAGAAAGAAAACACAACATGCACTTTAACCCTTAATTTGTATTCGAGTCGGATGGCTCAGTCCAAAATGATTAGCAACAACAATTAAATCAGGTGACACACTTTGATTTGAGCTTTGTTGCAGGAGCTACCTGATGTTTACTCACGCTACCCAGACCAGGATGCAGGATGGATGAAATAGAGACCTCAGGATGAAGTGCTGGTTTGCAGAGAGAAACAGGGCCCACACGACACACGTGGTGGTCGTTCCTGTTCGTTGGTGTTGAGCAGGAGCTGAATCCCCAGGCGTGTCTCGGTGTAATTCTGTGGCATGAGTGGCAATCTAGGCCAAGATGGTGAGGCCCAGACTAGGTGAGAACATTTGGATACTGTCTGGTAACTTTCTGGATGCAGCTTCAGCTAGTGGGCACATTCAACAATGTGGGGAACCAAATCAGACCCACACCATGCATTCAGTACAATTATAGTAAGGAAAGGTAAATACCACAGTTTGGATTGCAGTCTGGTTGCAATTAACAGCCTCTGCTAAACCCACACTTCTGCTGCTATTTCAAGTCCTGACAGGCCGATCGCTATTAAGTAAATCTTGGTCCACACCAGGCAAAGTTCACTCTGTCACAATTCAGATTCCGATCATAATGACTGCAATTTCAGATAAAATCAATTTTAAACTCCAAGCTTCTTCACTTAAGAAGATGGTAGCAGGCAGGCCAGACACTGCCTTCCGACCGATTTCCCGCACTACTATGCAGGAGCAGCTGCTCAAATTACTTGAGCTGTTCACTCTCAACTCCAACTCACACAATGACCCACTGCTGCAGGCAGCTCTGGGACTTCCTAGGATCCCAAAGATTCAGTTGGTTGATCCATCTGTCTGTCACACAAACAGCTCCCCTCCAGGTCCATTTAAGCACCAAACTGTAAAACTACATTCCTACAGAAATTCACTCCCATAAGACCCTGGGGACAGTGTCTATTTTAAGGTTCCCAAGGTACTGATTGGTCAAACTGGCCGTCAGAACCAAGATGGTGGTGATTAGCAAAACAGTCCATGCTGCAAAGGAAGGCAGGTTAGACAAACTACAATATCATTATTACTAAAGCAGATCATCAACAAACAATCACATTTCCTACTAAAGCTCCCTCTGCGCAATTAGCAGTGGTAAAATGAAGTAACTGTGTTGCAGCCCAGGCAGGACTCGAGGCCAGAACCACTCTTCCCCACCCAGATCAAATATATTTAACAAGATAGGCAGCTCTTAAAGAGACAGACACGGGCTAACAGGGCAATCACATGCAAACGCTTTTAAACTGTTTAGGCACAGAACACCAGCCTGGCAGTGGGCATTAGGCAAGCCCAGGAAGACAATTTAGAAACCCCATTTGTAGTGTGGGGTTACACCCTTCCCTGCCTGAAAGAACTTGCATTCGCATCAAGGCTATATCTCAAAAACATTATGCTGTACGAGATATATATTCCATTACCATATGAGACAAAAATAATGACTGATGCATCAGTAAACATAACCTTATAACATTACTATACTTATTCATGATATACTTGGCTCCATGTAATAACAGCACATCAATAACAGCGAATGTCAAAACAGCAACTGGAATAGCGACACCAACAATAGCACGCACTCAAGAATAGCGCAACACATTACAGCCACTGAAGCGCATAACCGCAACTGGAAATCAACACACCGCCAATACACCTTCTCTCGAACCTCCTTATCCCATCTAAAGATGTAGTCACCATAGATCACGAGTGGCATATCTTTCTGACTCAGCATGAACTCTACCGCCATCTTCAGACAAGGACGAGAAGTGAAAACACACAGCAACATTTATACCCTTCCAGCCAGCTGTTTTGTATTGTATTTAATGGGGGCTCTGCCTGCACCTATGGGGGCTAGTTCAACCCCATATCTCTAGGATTCTTACTCTACGTCGCCGTTGATGGTGGTAGGGTGTATCAGCCAACTTCAGTCGCTTCGTCGTAGTCGCTAATATATGTAGTCACATATTGTGCCACTCGCTGTTTAATACAACTCGCTATTATGGCATTCGCTATTGTTGATTCACCCATATTGTTTTGCTGTTTCATACTGCTGTTATGACGTTACAATATACTCTATACATTCCGTTATGACAACAGTTATGCATTTACCACATATATTGTTTCACTATAATTCAAGCAGACAGTACTATTAAAAAGAAAAACACCTCTCCAAACATTCTGGAGGGCATGGGGCTCACAGAAAATACAGGGAAGTGCACTATACCCTGAGCTGTAAATGTAAGCTGCCTTGTAAAAATACACAGAGGGGTCAGCACAATGACCCTTTTAATAAAGTGATCCAAACAAATTTAAAAACACTCTATAAATGGCATAGATCTCACCCAAAACTGTAATAGAAACATAGAATTTGACAGCAGATAAGGACCGCTGGCCCACCCAGTCTGCCCATTTCCTACCTACTGGATAAGCTGCAGATCCTAGTTAACCAGCAGCCTACTTCTTCCTACCCGCCCCTAGAATTGCCTTATGACTGTCCCATGCATGCTTGAACTCCACCACTGATTTTGACCCCACAACCTCCTCCAGAAGGCCGTCTCCATGCATCCACAACCTCTCTGTGAAAAATACTTCCTTAAATTACCTCTGAGCCATCCCCCATCTTCAAATTGTGCCCCCTTGTTCTTGCACACTCTTTTTTGAAAGATGCTACCGCCTTGGACTTTGTTGATTCCCTTGAGGTACTTGAAAGATTCTATCATGTCCCCCTCCCTCCTTTCCTCGAGGCTATACATATTAAGCTCCTAAGTCTCTCTTCATATGTCTTCCGTGCAGACCCTGCACCATTTTAGTTACCTCCTCTGGACAGCCTCCATCCTGTCTATGTCTTTGTGGAGATTGGGTCTCCAGAACTGCACGCAGTACTCCAGATGGGGTCTCACCAGCTGTCTGTACAGAGGGATAATAACTTCCTGTTTTCTACTGGTGATGCCTCTTCCTATGCATCCCAGTATCCCCCAGCCGCCCTTGCCGCCCTCACATTGCTTGCCCACCTTTAGGTCATCTGATATGACTACCCCAGGTCCCTTCCATTTTTGTTGTTGTTAGTATCTCACCCCCATTGTGTACTCTTCCCCTGGTTTTTGTTTCCCAGGTGCATTACCTGCACTTCTTAGCATTGAATCTAAGCTGCCACATTTGACCATTCCTCTAACCTTGCCAAGTCTCTTCTCATCCTTTCCACCCCACCTTGTGCATCAACTCTGTTGCAGATCTTGTGTCATCTGCAAAGAGACATATTTTTCTTCCAGTCCCTCTGCAATGTCACTTATAAAGACATTGAAGAGGACTGGTCCTAATCTGAACCTCCGGTACCCCACTAGTAACCCCTTTCTTCAGAGTGACTCCATTTACTATTACTTCTGTATCCTATTCCAGCCAATTCTTTACCCAGGCTGTCATCTTGGGACCCACTCCCAGGCTGGCTAACTTGTATATTAATCTTTGTGTGGGACTGTGTCAAATGCCTTGCTAAAGTCTATAGGTAGGCCATGTCCACAGCCCTCCCTGATCTACTACGTTGGTCACCCAGTCAAAGAAATCTATCAGATTTGTCTGGCATGACCTTCCCACTGTGAATCCATGCTGCCTTGGGTCCTGTGCCCTCTGGCCTCTAGATACTCAACAATTCTTTCCTTCAAAAGTGATTCCATCATTTTCCTACCACTGAGGTTAAACTAACAGGTCTATAGTTTCCTGCTTCTGCCTTGCTCCCACTTTTGTGAAGCGGAATCACATCTGCCCTCCTCCAGTCCTCGGGTACCACCCCATCCTTCCATGATTTGTTAAAGAGGGTAGTCAGTGGTGTCACTAGTTCTACCCTCAGTTCTTTTAGAATTCTGGGATGAATCCCATCAGGCCCCATTGCTTTGGAGTGCATAGGAGTGCAGGTGTAGAAACAGAAGCTGCAGTTTCTCAATGGAAGAAAGCTGAGTCTCCCTTATGCTTCACTATTGGAACCACGAGTAGGCATGTAGAAGCGTGGTTGCAGCGTTTGCAAAGTAAAATAAGCACCCAAAAGAAAATGGATTGCCAGACATGCACATAAATCTGACTCTAAGGTGAATAAGTGCTATTACTCTACTTATTCAAGTTATTCTTTTCTGTGCTCTAAATGGCACAGATGGGGGCCTATCCTATCAGCTAACTTGGGGCTAGATGGGGCAGGGGCACCATGTTCTGAGGGATAAGCAATTAACTTGGACATGGCAGACAGGCTCAGTTTGGGCAGTGAGCTTCAGAGATATAGACATCTTTGTGAACAACTTTAAGGAGGGCCACAGGCCTCCCAGGAGAGTCATAGCTAGACACATTACTGGCTTAGTAGCTCTTCCAGTTTTTCTTGGGGAACAGACACAGGCTCTGGGGATCAACATGGGCATGAGTCTCTTCTCCTGAGGGAGGGGTACCTGTGCACTGGCTGAAGATTCCAAATTGGGAACACTGTCAGTTCCTTGCTCTGCTGTTCCTGTCTCCACAACATTTTGATCATCATTACTCTGTAAAATACCCAGATTTGTCATCTTGAGAAAACCAGGAAGCATTTGGACTTTGTGGCACTGGAGTGGTACCTTTAGTACTTTCATACTGTTTATCAAGTTCTGGTATGTCACCAGGAAGGTTTATAGCATCAGATTCCTCCTCGGGCAGTTCAAACAACTCCACTAAGCACGGTGAATCAGCTACTCAGAAGTTATACTTGCACCTCACTTTTGGGGTGGCTCAGGCTCTAAGGAAGAAACTGAGGGTTTAGACAGGCCTGAAGGCCCAGCTTCATCTGAGTAATTACACATAGGTTACCTTGAAACAGTTGACTTGGTTCATAGGAAGGGTAATAAGAACATTCACTGCTGTCAGATTCAGACCGACAGTCACTGCCATTTTGGCCTGCCAGGGGAAGACCTTGATTCTTGAACAACTCGAGAAGGTTGACTGTGTCTCTTTAGCAGCAGCATGAGTCACTGGCCCAGGAGGGCAGCATCTGATGGTTCAATATCAGTAATTACTTGGCGATGGGTAGCAGGTGGTTCCTATGCAGTTTTTAAAAACTCTAGAGTTTTCAGGGCAAATTTTTACACAGGTAGGTCATCCAGTTTGCTGACTACTATGTGAGGAAGATGGTGCCACCTGTTGGTAGTTTTATGCTTTCCATGCAGTCCCAAATTGCTAACAACACACGGGTCTCCAGGCAACAATTCTTGAGCCTTTACTCGCTTGTCAGTTCCTCCTTGTTGGCTAGATCTCTTTGCAGCCATAGTTTGTGCCAGTTGATATGCATGGTTTAACTGAGCTTTTAGTTTTCATACATATTGTAAACAGTTTTCTGCAAGAACCCCATCCAGGGACACTCCAAAACTGACGCCTACAGGCAACCGGCCTCCCGCCACACTTGAGGCGATTGGGAAACCCGCAGCGCTACTCTTTGCTGCAGTTGTAAGCTGTACCAAGGTGCTAATCTGCTGGCTCCACTTAGGTTTATCTTTAGGGTGAAGCATGCCCAACATGGCCAGGAGGGTCCTGTTAAAACATTCCAGCTGGGATCCCTGAGGTGATATGAGTGGTTCTAGACTTCCGCGCCCCCACAGGGAGAGCATCTCTTTATTAACCAACGCTCAAAGTCCCTTCCTTGATCAGAGTGGTTCTGCTAGGTGCACCATAGTGGACAAAGAATTTTCTACCAGCACCTTGGCCACATTGGAGGCTTTTTGATCCTTTGTGGGATAGGCCTGAGCATAACATGTGAAATGGTCTGTTACAACTAACACATTTCCAGTGTTTTCTGGTCAGGCACAGAAAGTTGATGCAGACCAATTCAGTGGGGACACTAGTGGAGATATTAACTAGGGAGCAGCTTTTGTGGCACAGCTTTTCTTTGGAGACAGTGACTGCATGTTCAAATATGGGTCTCAACATCAGCCCACATTTTTTGGCCAGTAGAACCGAAAGCGCACTAGATCAAGTGTCCAGTCATAACCAAGATGCCCCATGTGATTGTGGAGAGATCTTGGTACCAACTGTTTGAAAGCTGTGGTAGCACCAGTTGTCACCTGCCCAGCTGACCTTACCGATTCACTGTCTTTCGACAATAGTTGGTCACATAGCTGAAGCCTGGGGCTTTCCTTTAGCAGTAAAGCAGTTTGCAGATCAGAAGAATGAAGTTTGGCTACATCTTTTCCAGCATGCAGTGTCGTTGAGTGCAGGCTGGATCATCGGGTTCAGGTTGAGCCCACTGAATACTGTCATTGACAAACTGAGGTAGTGCGCTAAGATCTAATGCAGGAAAATGGCAGTAGGCTGCTGGAACAAAGGTTTCGGGGTCCCAGGCAGTCTACCAGGCAGTCAACAGGTTCTGCAGATGGGTGGTCATCCTTATCGAATTTTGGCACAAGGCTTTAATAGATTGTTCAGACATCCTCACCCAATTGTCAGTGGGTTCGGTCGCCTTGAGAGAGTATTCAGCATCTGTATGGTTCAGTCCAGGTCGGTACTTCACCACATAGTTGTATGTAGATAAGGCAGAAAGCCACCAGTGCCCAGTGGCATCTAGTTTTATTGAGGTTTGCATGTAGGTCAGGTGGTTGTTATCGGCTTCACCAGAATCTTAGCCCTGTAGAGATATTCATGAAACTGGTCCACCAAGGCCCACTTGAGGCGAGAATTCAAATTTGAGAACAGGGTAATTGCTCTCAGATAGTATCAAACTTCTGCTGGCGAGGCCACAGGTGACAGGCCCTCTTATACTTCTGGTACAACACAGCCCCGAGTCCCTTCAAGCTGGCATGTGTAGAACATATGGTTTGGTGGGGTCAGTATAAGCAAGCACTAGGGCATGAGTGGGTTGATAAATGATCTCGAAAAATGCAGCTTCACACTCAGAAGGCCACCAGGTCCCAAATGGCTCAGATTACATGCAGAAAAGTTAGACCTGATTTATTCAGGGACTTGAACAAGGAAGGGCAAAATCAGGTTAATTAGCTTAAAAGTTATATCAATCAAGCAGTTATGCATGCTTTGAGTCCCCCACAAAGTCGCACCTCTGGGTACCCAGGTGGAGAAGAGATGGGCTAGCCAGGACTGTCATCAGGGTTGCAGCTGGTTGGGGCCCTGTGATGGAAAACACAACATGCACAGTCACAATATTTGTAATCCGGAGCCAGAGGGCTCAGTTCTTAAAGGAAATGAAACAACAAGACAATCAGATGACACCCTCAGATTAAGCTGTTGTTGCAGGGAGCTACTCTGGTATTTACTAACAATACCCAAGACTGGGCACAGGTTGGATGAAAATTGAGACTGCAGGTGGTTGATCTGGAATGCCAGGAGAAGCAGGGCCCTCACGAGTCATGAAGCATCGTTCCTGTTCAGCGTGGAGCAGGGGCTGATCCCCAGGCAGGTCTCTCGTCGATGGCTTCTCTGTGCAGTGGGTAGTCTGATTGGGCCAGTCTGGCAAGGCCCAGACTGTATGGAGACAAATTTGATGCAGTTGGTTTTGGCTGGATGCAGCTTCCAGCAAGCGGGACACAGTTCACACAGTGGGAAGTAGCTCACAACCCACTAGCAGCTCATAGCACATTTACATGTACGGGAATTCTACTGTACCAGGCAAAGTGCTTCCAGTCACAATGCAAAGTCTCTGCACACACCAGGAGCTTAGGGTAGCTGGAACTGCTGACAGGCCGATCGCATTCAGCAAAATCTTCGGTCTTCTTCAGGTTGAGCCTGGCCCACTTCAATAGCTTACTTTAGTCACACAAACTTGGATTTAGTCCAAAATAATTCTGTTCTCAGAAACTAACTGAAAACTGCAAGCAGCCCGGACTTCCCCAAGATCCGAAAGATTTGATTGGCTGATTTGGCTGTCAGTCAATGCAAGAGCTCCCTTCAGTTGCAAAGGCACAAAACTCCAACCACAGTTCCTATAGCTTGGCAGAAGACACCAGGAGAAAGGACTGCTGTGTACTGAACTTCTCTGCTGGGTCTAAAGTAGAAGAACTTTGTACTTGGACCTTTAATTTAGGTAAAAAAAACTAACATACAAAAAAAGTGTGTGTTTGATACTGAACTGAATGGGTATCTGAAGAGTTATCTAGGTGTAAATCTCAGGTGACTGAAAGGACTTAACTGCTGTGAGGTTTAAATTACTTGTAGAAAGATCTGGTAAGTAGGGGAGTGGCTTAGCTAGAAGGAAGCTACTTTTAAAGACTGCCTTAGAAAGATTCTGCTAATAGCTTGGCAGAAGACACCAGGAGAAAGGACTGCTGTGTGACTGAGCTTCTGCTGAGACTATATTGCCTTCCTTCCCTCCCCCACCCAAAGCTAGTTCTATTTTTATATGCACAGGATTTGACTGACAACAGGAACTTCCTGTTTAGGGCAGGAAGTGAGTGATCACAGAACCACCAAGGACCCACCATCCTAGAAGGGCAAGAGTAGCTCTCTGGCCCTCTAGTTGCTGGAGGTCTGCCTCTGAGCAAGTAAGTGGTCTGCTGAGAATATAGGATATTCTTGTCTCAGAACAGGACAATGAGGAGCTTGAAGGGCACACAGGCAGAAGGGTAAGGAGAGAGAGAAAACCAGAGGAAAGAGTAAGGACTGCAAACAGTTAAGGGCCAGAAATAAGACATGATTGGAGTGGTGCAGTGCAGTGGCTGTGGAGCAGCAGTCTTCTGGGAGATGTTCTGGAGGATGCGGTGTTGTCCCATGTGCAGGCACCTCTGGGCTGAGGGAGGAGGTTGCTCATCTCCAGGCTGAGTTGGCCAGGATTTGTGGGACCTCCTCTTCTATCCGGGACCACCAGTGCCACTGCCTTGCCTCAGAGGTTGCCCAGAAAGAGGAGTGGTTGGACCAGAGTGGGCTCAGGGAGGTGAGGGTGGTGGAACAGAGGCACATCCCTCCAGTTGTACCTCTCCACAATTCCTGTGCCATTCTGGCAAAGTGTGGTTCCTCATGGAGGCACCTACAGTGGAGACCAAGGAGGATGCTGGGAACTCTCCACAAAGGAGACCCACAGGAGGGTGGCAGGGGACCCTGCAGGGAAGGAAATAACTCCTGGTGGGGGACTCCATTGTTAGGAAGGTAGAACTGGGGAGGAAGCAGAGAGGAGGTGCCTGCCTGGCATCATGGCTTGGAGGACAGGGAGCCGAATCCTCAGGATTGCCGGAGCATCTGCACAGGGAGGGAGCTGGATGTCATTGTCCACCTAAGGACAAATGACCTGGCTAAGAAAGGGATTAGAGAAGTGCAGGAAGAGTTTGTGGAGATTGGGGGAGGGGACTTGGTCAAACAGCACGCGGTAACCTTCTCGGAGGTGCTACCCATCTATGGCATAGGAGAGGTTAGGTGTTCCGCACTATGGGATTCAATCAGTGGTTGAAAACTGGTGCGGAGCTCAGGGATTTGGCTTCATTGGGACTGGGGGTCCACCTGGAGTGATGCAAGCCTATACTGGCATGATGGGCTGCACCTGTCTGGGAGGGAACCAGGATCCAGGCGATAGGTTTAAATGCTTCATTGGCAAGCTTTTAAACTAGCCAAGGGGAGGCACTGGAAAGGAGCAGAAAATCCTAGCCCCCAAATAATCACGGTAGTAAGCGCAGCAAACACCAACATAGAGGTGTCGATAGGGAGAAGGGCAGGGTAAATGGAGAAAGTGACAAAGGCAAGAAGGACAGAGATGGGGCAAAAGGAGTAAAGCCATCAGGAAATGGAGGTAATGAGTACCAATGCCCGTAGTCTGGGCAACAAGCTCTCTGAGCTGGTGGCCTTAATGGAAGAGGATGCCTGGATATCGTAGCAGTCACAGAAACATGGTACACGAGAACCATGACTGGGATGTAAACATACCAGGTGACATAACCTACAGGAGAGACAGGCAGGGGGAAGAGGGGAGGAGTAGCTCTCATGTAAAGAAAGGGATAAAAGCAACTGAACAAAAGAGTAAACAGCGAGCAGAGGAGGCACTGTGGTCACCTTGAGACTGGAAAGGGCACCACAATCCGCACAGGAGTTAGGTACAGACCCCATGTCGGGAAAGAATGGACAAGGATATGATAGAAGGCATTCTTAGAATGGCAGAGAAAGGGAGATACTGTTGACGGGAGACCTGAATATGCCAGATGTTAACTGGAGCACATTTGCTGCAGCCACATCCAAGAGCAGGGCAATTCTTGATGCCCTACAGGTGGCAGGCATTAGACAGCTAGTTTGAACCCACTCGTGAGGAGCAATCTTAGACCTCGTACTCTCAAACGGAGGCAGTGAGAAGATCTCAGATCTAGAAGTGGGTTGCCATCTGGGGACAAGTGACCATCAAACAGTGTGGTTCACGTTAAACTCAGCTACAGAGTCAAGCCATACAAAAGTGAGGGTACTGGACTTTAGGAGGGCTGACTTTGACAAGATAGGAGAGTGCCTCAGAAAAGCACTAGCAAACAGGCTAGAAGGAGGTGGAGCAACAATGGGGAATTATCAAAACTGCCATCACAGAGGCAACAAGCCTTTGTGTGAAGCAAATAAACAAATCAAAGCGAAAGAAAAAGCCACTATGGTTCTCAAAAGAGGTGGCTGTGAAAGTCAGGAAGAAAAGATAGCATTCCAGAAGTATAAGGAAACACTGAAGGAGCAGGACAGACAGCTGTACCAGTTAAGGCAGAAGGAAGCAGGAGGGAAGTCAGAATAGCAAAGGCCCAAACTGAGGAAAAGATAGCCAACTCAGTTAAGAAGGGTGATAAAACCTTTTATAGGTACATCAGCGAGTGAGAAAGACAAAGGGAGGATAGTGAGGCTGAATAGAATGAACAGTGGGTGGGCAGAGGGACAGTGAAAAAGCAGGAATACTGAGCGATATTTCTGCCTGTATTCACAAAGAGGAGGGGAAGTGCCTAATCCAATTAACACAAGCACTCTTGATGGGGTTGATCCCAGTCCTTTCAGAAGAAAGGGTTCTGCAAGAACTCCTAAAACTGAAGGTGGACAAAGCAGTGGGTCCTGATGGAATTCACCCAGAATCCTAAAAGAATTAGGGAGGAACTAGTGAAACCACTGGCTACTCTTTTAATAAATCATGAGAGGATGGTGTGGTACCCGAGGACTGGAGGAAGGTGGATGCGATCTCTTCACAAAGTGGGACCAAGACAGAGGCAGGAAACTACAGACCTGTCAGTCTGACCTCTGTGGTAGGGAAAGTGATGGAGTCATTTCTGAAGGAAACAATAGTTGAGTACCTAGAGGCCAGTGGAGCACAGGACCCAAGGCAGCATGGGTTCACAGCGGAAAGGTCATGTCAGATGAATCTAATAGATTTCTTTGACTGGGTGACCAAAGTAGTAGACCAGGAGGGGCTGTGGACATGGCCTACCTAGACTTTAGCAAGGCATTTGACACAGTCCCACACAAAAGATTAATAGTCAAATTAACCAGCCTGGGAGTGGGGTCGAGGGTGGTAGCCTGGGTAAACATTGACTGGACAACAGGACACAGAAGGTAATTGTAAATGGAGTCCACTCTGAAGAAAGGAGGGTTACTAGTGGGGTACCGTGAGGGAGTCTGGGTCCAGTCCTTTTTAATGTCTGTATCAGTGACATTGCAGAGGGACTGAAGGAAAAATATGCCTTTTGCAGATGACACAAAGATCTGCAACAGGGTTGATGCACAAGGAGGCGTGGAAAGGATGAAAAGGGATTTGGCAAGGTTGGAGGAATGGTCAGAAGTATGGTAGCTAGGATTCAATGCAAAGAAGTGCAAAATAATGCACCTGGGAAACAAGAACCCAGGGAAGAATACACAATGGGTGGGGAGGTGAATAACAACAAAAAGGAAAGGGACCTGGGGGTAATCATATCAGATGACCTTAAGGTTAGCAAGCAATGTGAGAAGGCAGTAGGGAGGGCTGGGGTATACTGGGATGTATAGGAGAGGCATCATCAGCAGAAAACAGGAAGTTGTTATCCTCTGTATAGACAGTTGGTGAGACCCCATCTGGAATACTGTGTCCAGTTCTGGAGACCCCATCTCCGCAAGGACATAGACAGGATAGAGGCAGTCCAGAGGAGGGCAACTAACATGGTGCAGGGTCTGCAAGAGAAGCCGTATGAGGAGAGACTAAAGGAGCTTAACATGTATACCCTTGAGGAAAGAAGGGAGAGGGGGACATGATAGAAACTTTAAGTACCTCAGTGGAATCAACAAAGTCCAAGAGGGTAGCATCTTTCAGGAAAAGAGACTAGCAAGAACAAGGGGACACAATTTAAAGATAGAAGGAGGGCGGTTCAGGGGCAATGTGAGGAAGTATTATTTCACAGAGAGGGTAGTGGATGCATGGAACAGCCTTCCTGAGGAGGTTGTGGGGTCTAAAACTGTGGGAGAATTCAAGAATGCATGGGACAGACATAAGGCAATTCTTGTGGGAGGTAGGAAGAAATAGGCTATTGGTTAACTAGGATCTCGGCCTATCCTGTAGGTAGGGAAATGGGCAGACTAGATGGGCCCTAGCGGTCCGTATCTGCTGTCAAAGTCTATGTTTCTATAGATTTTGAATTCAGACAGCTCCTGTAGTCCGGCAGCATTTTAGGTCCCACCAGAACTGATTAGTCCAATTTGCAGTCCAGGACCAAGATAGTGGAGACAAACAAAACAGTCCTTGCAACAAAGAAAGCAGGTTAGACAAACTACATTATCATTATCATTCGAAATGGTTTTCAGCAAATAGTTACATCTTTCAACAGAGCTCCATCTCAGATTACTTAAGCTGCAATTAGGAAGCTCTTAAAGAGACAGTACACAGAGGCTATACAAGCTCTGGTAATCACATTTAAACTGCTAAAGCATGGGACCCCAGCCTGGCAGTGAGCATTTAGGCAAGCTCAAGGAAGACTTTTGGGAACTCCCATTTGTAGGGGGTTACACCTGCATTTTCACTGTCCCTCTTGCCTACCCATCTCCTCTTTATTTTGCCTAGGTATCCCTCCTTTGTCTTTCTTTGCTCCCTAATGTACCTATAAAAAGTTTTATCCCCTTCTTAACTGAATTGGCTATCTTTTCCTCGGTTTGGGCCTTGGCTATTCTGACTGCCTTCCCCATTTCCTTCTGCTTTAACTGGTACAGTTCTCTGCCCTGCTCCTTATGTGTTTCCTTATACTTACTGAATGCTGTCTTTTTCTCCTAACCTTCCCGCCACTTCTTTTTGAGAACCATAGTGTTTTTTTTTCATTTTGATTTATTTGCTTCACACAAAGGCTTGTTGCCTCTGTGATGGCAATTTGATGTTTCCCCAGTGTTGCCCACCCTCCCTTCTTGCCTGTTTGCTAGTGCTTTTCTGAGCTTCTCTGCCATTTTGACAAAATCTGCCCTCCTGAAGCCCAGTACCTTCAGTTTTGTATGACTTGACTCTACAGCTGAGTTTATCATGAACCACACTGTTTTGTGGTGACTTGTTTCAAGATGGCTACCCACTTCTAGATCTGAGACTCCTCTCTGTCCCCATTTGAGAGTACCAGGTCTAAGATTGCTCCTCCTGAGTGGGTTCCAACATTAGCTGTATGCTCCTGTAGGGCATCGGAATGGCCCTCTCTTTGAATGTGGCTGCTGCAAAGGTGCTCTAGTTAACATCTGGCATATTCAGGTCCCCCATCAGCAACGTCTCCCCTTTATCTGCCATTCTAAGGATGCTTTCTATCATTTACTTGTCCATTTCTCCCCTGAGACTGGGATCTGTATACAACCCTGTGCAGATTGTGATGCTATTTCCAGTCTCCAGGGTAACCCACAGCTCTCCTCCTCCTCCTCCTGTTTATCCTTTAGTTCCATTGCTTTGATCCCTCCCTTACATAGAGAGCTACTCCTCCACCTCTTCTACCCTTCCTGCACCCCTGTAGATTGTGTACCCTGGTATGCTGACATCCCAGTCATTGTTCTCTGTTTACCATGTTTCTGTGACTGCCACGATATCCAGGCATCCCTCCTCCATCAAGGCCACCAGTTCAGGGAGCTTGTTACTTAGACAATGGGCATTGGTACTCAATGCCCTCCATTTTTGATGGCCTTACCCTTTTTGCCCCATCCCTGTCCTTACTCCCTTTCTCAATTTACCCCTCCATCTCCTGTCAACTTCTCTGTCTTGGTGTTTACTTCACTAACTACTCTGATCTGGGGAAGGGGCTAGGATTTCCATTCTCCTTTTCAGTGCCTCCTCCCTTGGCTAGTTTAAATGCTTGCCAAAGAAGCATTTAAACCTGTCACCTAGGATCATTGTTCCTCTCCTGGACAGATGCAGATCGCACCAGTATAGGCCTGCATCATTCCAGGTGGACCTCAGTCCCAAGTGAAGCTAAACCGTGGAGCTGCACCTGGTTTTCAACCACTGATTGAATCCCATGGCAGAGCACCTTGCTTCACCCATGCCATAGACATGCAGCACCTCCGAGAAGGTTACCATGCATGCTACTTGTCTAAGGCCCTCCCCAACTCCACAAACTCCTACTGCGCTGCTCTGATTCCTTTTCCAGTCAGGTCATTTTTCCCTAGGTGGACAGTTACATCCAGCTCCCTCCCCTGTGGCTGCTCCAGTGATCCTGTGGATTCACTCCCTGTCCCTCCAAGCCATTGTGCCAGGCAGGCACCTTTACCTCTCTCCCTTCTCCCAGTTCTACCCGCCTAACAATGGAGTCCCCACAAGAAGTTGTATCCTTCCCCAGTGGGTTCCCATGCCACACTCCTGTGGGTCTCCTTCATGGAGGTTACCATCATCCTCCTTAATCTCTACTCGGGTGCCTCCATAGTGGAACCACACTCTACCAGAACGGCATATGAATTGGAGGAGAGGTACAGCTGGAGGATGTGCTTCTGTTCCACCACTCTCAACCTCCCTGAGTCCACTGTGGTCTAACTGCTTATCTTTCTTGGCAACCTCTGAGGCAGCGGCTGTGGTCCTGGTGGTCCCTGGGTGGGAGAGGAGGTCCCACAAATCCTGAGCAACTCAGCCTGGAGATGAGCATCCTCCTCCCTCAGCCCAGAGAGGTGCCTGCAAATGGGACAACAATGCATCCCCAGAATGTCTCCCATAAGACTGCTGCTTCACAGCCACTGCACTGCATCACTCCCATCGTGTCTTATTTGTTGCCCTTTAACTGTTATTTTGTATACTTACTCTTTCCTCTCTCTGTTTATTAATTTGTTTTATATATATAATTTTTTCTTCTCCCTACTTTCCTACTGCCTCTATGTGCTTCAAGCTCCTAATCTTCCTGTTCTGGGACAGGAAGTTGTTACACTGCCTCAGTAGCCTCCTTCTTAGTTGCTCAGAGTCAGACCTCCAGCAGATGGGGGATGGTGAGCTACTCTTTTCCTTCTAGGATGGTGAGTCTTTGTGCCTCTGTGATCACTCCTTCCTGCTCCCAAACAGGAAGTTCCTGTTGTCAGTCTATAAAAGTAAAACTGGGGAGGGATGGAGGGCAATATATTCCCAGTAAAGTTCTAACAGCAGCTCCTTCCTCTTGCTGTTCTCTGCCAAAACTATCTAGGTCAGTTTTTAAATGCAAACACCTGGCTTCCTTCTTCCTAAGCCGTGCCTCCTAATTCAGTTTCTTTCTTACGCCTAGCTAACTGCACAGATAACAATTCTGCGCGACTCAAAGCAACTCTTTTTTGTTTTGTTTTTTTGTTTGCATTTACCCTAAATTAAAGTTCCCAGTAGTAGAGTTCTAGTTCTTTAGTCCAGTAGAGTAGCAAAGTTCTAACAGCACCGCCGCCCTCTTGCTGTTCTCTTTACAGCATCAGCAGTTACAGTTTGTTCCAGTCTGCCATAAGCTGTATCAGTATCTTCTTTGCTAGTTAAAATAGCCTGTGGTGATTTTTTCAACCCATTTCTTCAGGAGGTTAGCATGGAATCTGAGTAGTATTCTTCCGATCAAGGGATCTCAGTCTCATATATAAATGTGCCAGTACATTTAAGAACCTAATAAGGCCCTTGCCACTTCATTAACAGTTTTTTCTGTAGTGGGTAACAGTAGCAAAACCTTTTCATCTGTCTCGAGACCTTTTTCTTTTACCCCATGGTCATAATACACCTTCTGCTGGTTTGGGCCTCTTGCCTGATCACTGTGGTGATTTCAACATATTTTGCCAGCTTCTATCTCAGGGCCTAGAGCGGTACTAAGGACAGGGTATGGATGATGGGGTGTTCATGCAATTATCCAGGCTGTGTGTGGGTGATGATGTGCGATATGGCGCCACCACACATTCAGTCACTTCACTACCAGTCTAGCATTGCTTGTAAAGCGCTTTGGATGTATGAAAAGCGCTATATAAATGCTGATTCTGATTCTTCTTCTTCTTGTTCTTCTTCTTCAACAGAAGGCAGGCTAGGTGCAGGAGGCTCACATGGAAAAAGAAAGCCTTATTAGTGGATTAACAAGAGAGCATGAGCTTTGGAACTGAACAAAACCAGTACTTTCTGGTATGACCCTGAGCTTGTCACTAAACTTCCTTGTGCTCCCAGGTCACACACTGTAACAAGCTTTCAGCTTAGTGTGTCTCTCCTGGTTAACAAAACACAAAATTCAGTACATCACATAACCACTAGATCATCAGGTATTTGAAGTGTTGTACTGTAATGCAGTTTGCCAAAGAAAAGTCAGCTGGATTGCAAACATTTTCTGCAAGTTGAAGTAAACAAAATTAACAAAATCATAGCCTAACATGTACTGATCAAAATAGTCCATGAGGTAATACATGGTGTTGATCATTCTGGTACAACTATTCAAAATACTGAGGGAAAGAAGAACTAGTTAGCATTATAGGAATGTATGTGGATCTCTGTCTCTGGCTCTGATGATGTCATCATGACTCATCACTTAACACACTTGGCAGTCATCTCAGGGAGAAACCAAGGCTGTTTTTGAAAGTGAAAGGCTGATGTTTACATTTTTCAAAACTATGAAACTGCATTTATATTATTTACATAAATGCAGTTTAGCATAAATGTAAACAGACAGCCTCTACTTCACCCTTGTTATGAAGCCAGATTTTGAGTTTGAAGTTTTAAAAAACTGCTTGTTTAGGTACCCTTTAAAAGCAGCAAGAGGTTAAAATCAATATTCAATAATAAAATTAACTAGCCAAAAAGATTTACATATATATGTTTTACCCACAGATATTGGGGGGACAGAACAGCAAGTGAAGGCAGAGATAGCGAGAGGTGGAGAATTGTGATACCATCGAGTGATCAGATCCTAGGTCTCAAGAAAATTTGGTTGTGCAACCAGACAGAGAAGAGACAGAAAAGGAGAGGCTAGAACAGACCTTTGCATTTAAACTCTTTCTGCATAACAAATGAGACAGGACTTTATTCAACCCTGTCACACTGTTGTATAAATCGAGATAACCATCTTGAACTGTTGATAACCCTTTGGGTTCTTAGTTAAGGTATAAAATCCTTTCATCTCGCTATTATATAAATAACCTATCTTCTTCATAGCAACTCAAAAGCAAGTAAGGTCTGTGAAACTTTTGCAAGTCTCTCCATTTCATATATTGAATTCACAATGTTCTGCCACTGTGCTATCTTAGGAACCATCACTGTAAGCCAGTTCTTAGTTATGGTTTTATGGGCTTCTGATAAACAAATATAAAGCAGTTTTTGGTAGGAGGATCCCTAAATCCCTGTGGTAAATCTAAAAATAATAGGGTGGTTGGTTCTGGGGTAAATGTTAGCTACTGAAGGGCTTCCAATTCTATTAAAAGTTGATCCCAGTATGGCTTTAGTTTGGGCTAGTGGCAAAGATGTGGGCATGTGAAGCCCTAGTATGTCCACACTGTCTCTAATAGCAATCACCAAATTGAGTTAGATACTTTGCTTGCTGTAGCGCATTACAGACTTAGTGGATGAGGTCCTTTCAGATATATGATGACGTGAGCTTATTTATATAAGTAGCAAAACTGTTGCATTAGGAGGGAAAGATTTCAATTTCAAGATTCTGTTTCCATAGTTTTCAATATAATCTGTTGATAGTCCTGTTAGGGTCATCAGGCCATGTAAATTTGTGAAACAAGGCAGTCCACTGACCCTGTAGTGAGGGCTTGTATTATTAAGAGTATCAACCTTTGGGTCAGAGAGTCCTTAGGCGCCATTTTTTCTGCTGCCCTATATATGTTTTCAGCTGGAGGTACAGTATGTGAAAAAATCTGTTTGTCTCAAGTTAAACTTCTTTTCTAGGACTGCAAAGTCCACTACAGCATCTCCCTGCTGACAATGCACTGTGAAGAATATGCCTTTCCTCCCACTGCTGATCTGTATGGTCTAGACTAGCAGGTTGAAACTCTCTACCCCTACAAAATACCCCATGATTTTATTGGCAGTAGTTCTCAACTTTTGTTTTAAATTCCTTCATTTTTCTGCTGCCCACTATGTCAAGTGGAAGCCTGTTCCATACTGACATCACTCTTTCGGAAAATCACATTGCTATTCACATAGTGCAGTTTACACAACCTTTCAGCGGAGCACGAGACTTCTTATTTTAGTGCAAGTC
Organism: Neoceratodus forsteri; assembly: GCA_016271365.2. NCBI lineage: Eukaryota > Metazoa > Chordata > Ceratodontiformes > Ceratodontidae > Neoceratodus > Neoceratodus forsteri. Next base: position 42,481,450 of record CM057455.1, read on the forward strand.
TTTAAGTTTGGGGCCTGCACTATCTAAAAGATGAAAACTATTAACATAGAAACATAGAATTTGATGGCAGATAAGGACCGCTGGCCCACCTGTCTGCCCATTTCCTACCTAATGGATAAGCTGCAGATCCTAGTTAACCAGCAGCCTACTTCTTCTACCCCACCCCTAGAATTGCCTTAAATGCATAGAAGACCTAGCACAGGTCCCTCTCATCCTATGATATTCTAGCAGTGTACTGAAGTGTAGACTACTCAGCCTATCCTCGCCCTTTAAGTACACCTCCATCATTAAATGGACTAGCTGAGACGCTCCTAGTAGTGGCCTCACTTATCTGGGGCAGGCAGGAGGAGTACAACTAGGGAGTGGCCACAAAGGCAAGCTTTTGGGCTGGGACATCTTTGGCTGGAGAGGTGCGTATCTATAAGCAAGGTACTGTGCCCTAAACACAGTACAACACTTTCCCTTAATTGTGCCATGAATGCTAATGACATCTAGTTCAATAACTGTACACTGTTCTCCTCCGCATCGCTTGCTGCTGCTAAGATGGTGGCCACCTGGCTGCTGCCTGCAGGCTGTCTGAGAGACAGCATCACTTTTTACAACCATCTCTGCTTTATCTTCAGGAGAGCTAAATTAGGTGTGCTTGTTCTTGTAGTCACTTGCTTGACCAAAGAACTTTAGAAATAAACTATTAGAGCTGCTCATCTACAGTTTTTAGCTAGGAGGAGTTTAGAGCATTTTAGGATAGGCAGGGCGGGGCAGTGAGTTTACGAAGAGCTAGCTTTATTATTTTTTCTGTGAGTATATCATAGGCCGAGGCATTTGGTTACGTGCTGTGCTGTGGTGGACTGCCATACAAGGTTGTTGGTGGCCACTGGACTTCACTCTGAGGTCCCCAAGCAGGAGTTGGTCGACGGATTGCCCCACTCTGAGGCTTGACATGGATCTGATGCCTGGCTTGTTTAGAGGGTGCCTTTCATCTGTCTATGAAGGGCCATCGGACTACAAGGTGGAATTCAGATCCTCGGACAAGGGCCTCCTTAAGGACTACCTTTGTATGAGACACTGGTAGTAAGGGCTCTAGTTTAATACTGTAGGTGCCTTATTAACCATCATATGGAAGGGCCTACTGTTTTCTGGACCTACACGCCCAGTTGACTTTTTTCCTGGGAGGATACGGACGCAAGGAAGGCGATGTCCATGTTCAGTTTCCTGAGTCGCTGTGAAAGATCTGCAAGGGAGGTATTTATACTGTCCATGTATTCTTGCTACAGTTTTGGCTGGTATTGCTGTTGGTCAGTTGTTGTGGAGCTTAATTTTTCCAACTCCTGGATTGTGCTTGAAATTCTCCCATTGACTGTGTGGAGGTGCCCTGCCCTGCGGAGAAGACCTTTCCACACAATCCATGCCATGCCAGTGAGAGAGGCATTGGTTTGGTAGTAAGCATGTGTGGAGTCAGCTGCTTTCAAGACTCTGGTGATCCCTTTCTTGTCTTGTGTGAGCCCATACCAGTGAGAGAAGCTCTTTGTGGGATTTGGGTGACTCCTTGGCTGTATCCACCTCAGCATTATACCACTGTTCCTGTATCAACATGCCCAGTTTTACTGAGGTCGGTGAGAGGGCCCCGTCTCTCAGTCCTGGGTCTGGAACTTGACTAACTTTTCTTTGTGGCAACTATTTCACTTATTCCAGTGTAGTGGACATGCCCGGAAGTGCTCTGCTGTATTGACTTATGGCCCTAAAATTATTCTCTCTTAAAATAGAAGTCAGATTCTAACTTCCTGTTTCTTCCTGCAGGGTGGTTGGTGGGTATTGTGGCTGTGTGTGTAGAAATTGTATCTGGTTAGTGGGGTGTATGGTGTGCGATTCATTTTTGTGTGACTGTTTAGGACTGTTTTACTTTAGTTGTGTGCCTGGGAGTGAGTGTTAGTAATTTTAGCAGGCACAAGGAGTGTACCTGTGTACTGTGCAGGTTTTTAGTTTGTGGTCTGGGCTGTGCAAGGGTCTGGGGCAGGTGAGGATTGCCTACAGGTGTCCCAGCAGCTTGATCTGTGGTTTTTCATTGACCTCCCAGTGTCTGCTGTTACAGCACGTCCTTGTCGGGAGGTCGGTATTGGGAGGTGGTACACTGATCAGCTGTGGTGGGGTACCAGGGCTTTCCAGAGGGGGGCAGGATAGAGGAGGTAAGGTATAGGAGGTGCCCTGGGGTCAGACGGGTCCTGAGAGAGGCCAGATGTGTTTGGTTCCCATCCCTAGGGGTCTCACCAGACTGAGTGGGCAGGTAGCCAGTGGGGCTGCAATGCTCACCAGTCCCGTGAGGGTAGTGCTTGCAATGCCTGATCAATCAGAAGCAAGACTGCAAATACAGCGGACTTGATTTCAATGGTCAGTCTTGCTTGCATTATGGAGACCTGCAAGGGTGATGATGCGCCCTGTTTTGAGGCTGCCGTCCTCCGGTACTCTGTAGTGCACTGCCCCAGAGTGGAGGCGTGAGGGGTGGGGGAATGGCCATCTATTTAGATCCAACCTGGGCTTCTCTGTGCAATGTCCAGTGCACTCATACCCTTGCACCACTAGGTGACCCAAATTCTTCTCACTTGAGATCCCCTTGGTTTGATGGGGAGCCAAGACGATGAAGATTGTGGTCGGAAGTTGAGCTCTGTTGTTGGAGGACTGGGCTGGAGGTAGACAACTGGCCCAGTGTACTTATTTTGGCGAGTACCAGGGCAATCAACCATAATAAGGCAGAGTTGATGTCCAGGAGATTGCTGTAGGGAAGATCCGACCAGTGGTGTTGTTTCGACTGGACAGGCTGTAACATCATGCAAAGAGTTTGCTTGGTTCTTCTCTGACAGGGTGTCCTCTGTCCAGCAGGAATCCCACCAGTGAGCCAGAGTATGTTCTACAGTGGTTGCCTAGGACACCGCAGGGCTACTCCATTCATATGGAGTGAGCTTTAAACCAGTGGAGGTGGCCAGGGTCATTGAGGTTGCTTCCAACTCTAACGCACACATATTGTGAACTGGACCTGATGCCAATGCAGTACTTGATAGGATGCATTGACTCCATTGGCCCAGTGTTCACCTTTGATTGTCCTGGTGCTCTTTGTCGGGGGTGGTATTCCCAGATTCCTTGAAAGAAGACATGGTGAGACCCTTCAGGGTTTTAAATAGCTGGTATCACATCGAGTTTGTAATGCAAACCAGCTGGTTGTGTTAGTCAATTTGAGCCTGGATCACAAAACAGTGCGGTCCATTTTCCTGAGTTTTTTCCTGCCTCTGTTTTAACGTGCTGTCCCACATAGTGCCTTTCGGAACATGAAGAATCAGTTGGCATTTGCGCAGCAAGGCATGCCATTTTGTGCATGTCATAGTAAGATGAGATGGAGGGGCTTGAGTGAGCAAGCGATGTGGACAGGCATGGAAGCGGACCACCGTGCCATCGGAATCAGCCACTAGACCACCAGGTATGTAAAAACTTAGAACAGTTCCACTGAGTGTCACGACTAGGAGAGTGCGGTGCTTATCAAAGGCAGCCCACCCTACAGAAACAGTCTATCCAAGAAGCTGATAGCACTCAGTCGGGATAAAGCACACTAACAACAAAATGCAATTTCAAATACATTTAACGTGTGCTTTATAATAAGGGCAATAAGCTCGGCAGTAGGGAGTTAGCAGAATGGCTCTTGAGCAATGGCTTGTAACACTGTACCAGTGAAGGAGAGTAGGAGTACCTGAGAGACCACCGAGCCTGATTTTAACTTTAAATAAATTACAGAAAGAATGCCCTCTGCCAGTACTGTGTTTACTATCTATTTGCCATTGCTCTCAAGAGCTTTTCTGCTTTAACTTCTACTACAGGGCTTATTGTCCTTATTTTTAATTACATTTATCTTAAATTATTGCATTTTATTTTTAGTGTGCTTTCATCTATCTCTACAGTGTTATCTTGTATCTGTATGTTGGTGTGTCCCTCTGTGATGGTCATTGTCCCTCATTTTGAGTGTTCATGTCCCTCATTTCAGTGAAAAAGGTTGAGAGGTATGGTGCGGGGAGTGTTGTGGCAGGTGACTCATACTTTTAGTTTTTGGCAAGAGGACTTGTCTGAGGAGGCCGAGATGGGGGGGTTTTGACAGGTATTCTGACAAAGGTACATATGGGTGAGGAGGGTGGTTGAGCACTGACATAGGTGGGAGAAGGGTTTTAGTAGTTCTGGCAAAGCGGAACAAGAGTAATGAGGGTGTGGTACTGAGACACGATAAGACTGTGTGTTGTGTGTATGTGTGTGTCAGTACTGGGGTACTGAAACAGATGAAGCAAAGACAGAATTGATTTAAATGAAAGATTTGATTTTGGTTACAGAATTTAAAACATATTCATATATTTATTATACACATTTCAACAATTTTAATTTTGCTAATCAAATTGAGGTATGTGTTAAACATTTTAATAATTAATTAGCAGTTTGTGCTAATCAATTTTCAGAGCTTATTTAATACTCTGCCCTTCTGAAAAACATCTCTAGACTCTGACATCATGGTGAATTACCGACCTATCTCCAACTCTCCTTTTACAAATGGTTGTTGAGAAGATTGTGGGGCTGCAGCATGAGGAGTACTCGTGGCTTTGATATCTATGAGCCATTCCAGTCTGGATTTCATGTGAGGCATAGCACTGAAGCGGCATTAGTTTGGGTGTATAATGACCTCCTCAGGGCAAGTGACAGAGGTGAGGGTCCATTCTCATTCTCCTCGATCTCTCCTCAGCGTTTGATGCAGTGGACCACATTGTGCTTCTCGACCACCTGAGGGAGTACTGTGGACTTGCCTACACTGCCATCTGCTGGTTTAGGTTCTATCTTGGAACAGAAGTCAGAGGGAGGCGATGGGGAATTTCTTCCCCCCTCCGCCAAGCCTCTTGTCTATGGGGTACCCCAGGGTTCGGTTTTGTCGCCGATGTTGTTTGCTGTATGTATACTGCCCCTAGGTGAGCTCATTAGGAAATACAACCCGGTTTTCACTGTTATGCAGATGATACCCTGTTGTATCTTTCCTTTGACCCTGGGACATCTGGCCGCGTGGAAGTGTTTAAATAACTGCCTTGCCGAGATCAATGACTGGGTGTCCTCCAGCTGGGTGCGACTTGAACCCTGATAAGATGGAAGTACTCATGGTGGAGTGAACAGGCATGATAGGTTAGCCTGTGGTGTGACAACAGGTCTATTCTTGGGGCCCTATGCCATTGAAGGCTTCCTCTAGGGTGCGATCTAGGCATCTTCCTCGATGACGGTTTGACATTTGAGTCTCAGGTGTCTTCCGTTGTCCGAACCAGCTTCTACCATCTGAGGAATATTGCCAGGATCAAACCCTTGTTCCACCTGAGGACATCCCACCTTGGTGCATGCCTTTTGATGTCCAGGCTAGATTACTGTAATGTACTCTACTCGGGGTCTCTGGAGGAACCCTTTGCTGGCTGCAGTTGGTGCAAGCGCTGCCGCTAGGCGCTGACTGGATTATGAACATACGAACATCTGAATTGCCAGCAGATACATGCCATTCAGTTTATCTAGTCTGCTCAAATGTGCAGCACTTCAGTCCATTAGACTGCAGCTGCCACCCCATATGCCCTTCCCCTCCCCACCCTCCCGATTTGTACCTCCTCTGAATCTGTCCCACCCTCTTGAATCCCCCAACACTCTGCAATGACACAACTTCCTTTGGCAGAGCGCTTTCACCCTGCCACCACCCTTTCTGTGAAATAGTGCCTCCTCAGTTCCCTCTTGAACCTGTCCCTTCCAGTTTCATAATATCTCCTGGTTTCCCTTCCACCTTTCAGATTGAACATACACCTGGTGTCTACTTTGTTTAAACCCTTCAGGTTCTTGATGGTCTCAATCATATCCCTTCTGTCCCTTATTTCCTCCAGGATGTATATATTGATGTCTGTCAGTCTCTCCTCATGGTCTGTCTCCCAACACCAGGATTATTTTTGTTGCCCTGCGCTGTAGCCCTCCAGTAATTTAATGTCCCTTTTCAAGTAGAGGAGCTTGCACACGTACTCTAGATGCGGTCTCAGCAGGGACCTGTACTGGGGCAAGATGACCTCTCCACTCCTAAAGTAATCCTCCTTGCTTTGCACCCTAGCATCCTGTTTGTCTTTCTGCTGCTTTCCTGCACTGAGCAGAGTGATTCATTTCCCCAGTTGCCAGCACTCCCAGATCCTTCTCCTCCTTGCATTTTGTTAATAGGATACCCTCTAGCCAGTAATTGTGTCCTGGGTTCTTGCCTCCTAAATGCATCACTGCGCTTCTTGGCATTGAAACCAAGCTGCCAAGTGTGAGACCATTCCTCCAGTTTTACAGATCCTCCTGAAGTAGTTTTGCTCCTCCACCCCCGCCCCCATCTACCTTGGCACAAATCTTTGTGTCATCTGCGAAGAGACTGATCTTGCAGTTAATCCCTCTGCAATGTCGGCTATGAAACTGCTATGGAACGGTCCCAGCACTGAGCCCTGTGGTACACCACTTGTTACTGCCCTGGGTTCAGATGCCCACCGCCACTACTACCTTCTGCTGTCCACCCTGCAGCCATTTCTCGACCCATCTGACCAGTTTCCTCCCTGCTGCCAGACTCTTCAACTTGCAGGTCAGCCTACCAGGTGGCACCAAGTCAAGGCCTTGCTGAAATCCAGGTAGAGGACATCCATCGCATGTCCCTGTTCAGTGCCCTCATAACCCAGCCATAAAATCAACCAGTTCATCTGGCAGGATCTGCCTGAGACAAACCCATGCTGCCTGCTGTCCTGGAGATTGTTATTCTCAAGAAATTGCACCAGTCTTTCCTTGAGGGATTGTCACAATCAGTTTTCCCACAACTGCAGTAAGGCTTACAGTCTGTAATTTCGGTTCGTCCTTGGGTCCACTCTTATGGAGAGGTACCACATCTGTTTCCCCTCCAGTCACTGGGCACACACCATGAGTTCAGAGAGGTATTGAACAGGTCCACCAATGGCCCTGGCAAGACCTCTGCCAACTCTCTCAGCACCCTGGGGTGGACTCCATCTGGGCCAGGTGCCTTGTCTACCTTCAGGGACTTTAGGCCCTCCCTCACCCTTTCCACCATGATTTCCCCATCTGTGGTTACTTCTCCCCACCCTCTCCACCTCGACCTTCTTCTCAGGTATGGGTCCATCCGCTCCTTGGTGAAGACTGAGACAGAAGTAAAAGTACTTCTGCCTGCTCAGCCCTTTCTCCACCCACACACTTCCCTCCTGATCCTAACAATTTGATCGTTGCTCTTCCTCTTCTCTCTGATACATCTGAAGAAATCCTTTTCTCCTTCTTTGATCCCCTCGCTAACCTCCGTTCCCTAGCTGCCTTTGCTGCCCTTACCATTCTGCTCAAATCTCTGGATTTCTTCACTGTCTTCTGCCCTGTTGGGTCTCTTGTAGATCCTAAATGCATTCCTCTTCTCCCCACCTTCTCAATGTCCCTTCATCCAGTTTGGTATTTTGTCCTGACTTTCTTTCTCTGACTCTTGACACAAGTTTTAGTGGCTTCAGCCAGTTCTGCCTTGATGACTACCCATTTTTGTTCCGTGTCCGTTTCTGGGCAGATTTTTTTTTTTTTTTATTTTGTTGTTTAACCAGGTATAGCACACTAAACTGAAAGCTTTTTTACAGAGCGACCTGGGAGCACAAGGAGGTTAAGTGACTTGCTCAGGGTCACACAGTTTGCAAGTGGAAGCTGTGAGTTCAAACAGGTCTGGTCTGCTGGATGTCACCAGATTTGCAGCTCAGAGCCTTAGATCACTCACGTTATACTGCCTCCAGATGCTTGCCATATGACTTTCCAGTGTGTGTCCCATGCTGCCAAAGTCTGCCCTTTTGAAGTCCAGGACGCTGGTTTTTGTAGTGGCTACTTCCCTACCCAGATTGATTGAGAACCACCTGTATGGTGGTCACTGCTTGCTAGAGGTTCCTCCACCCTTATATCCCTGACCTGTTTACCATCCTCCAGTGCCAGTTCTGGTATATTCCCTCCCTCGTTGACTCCATTACCCTCTGGGTAGGAAGCCATCCTGGAATGCTTCCAGGAGGATCTGCTCCTGGCACAAGTGGTTGCTGGAATGCTCCAATCCACCCCTGCTAGATTAAATCCCCCGCCACTGTGCTCCCTTTGACACTGTGCCTCCTTATCTGCTACCCAAGTCCCCTTTCAGTGTCGTCCTTCTGGGCGGAGGTCTATAAACAACCCCAGACAGATCTTGGTTCCTTTCTGGCTGTGTAGTTGCAGCCAGATTATTTCTGAGAAGGCTACCATTGTTCCTTCTTTGCTGCATTTCCCACTTCCCTGAAGCTGTCTTTTACCTCCTCTATCCTTCTCCCTTCCAGATCATTCGTTCCCAGGTGCAACACAATGTGCAGCTTCCCTCCACCTTCCCACATATCTGCCCATGTGCTGCCCTCTCTACTCGCTGTCATGCCTGGCATGCATTCTACCCAGATGTTACTTTTTCTGGCACCCCTTCCCCCATCATATACCTCAAGTATAGAATCCCCTAGAATTAGGACTTTCTGACCCTTATCCTGCTCTCGCTCTTGTTGTCCTTCATTCCCCTGCCATCCAACTTGTGAGGCTGTCTCATTCTTCCTGTCCTGCCTCCCTTTGCCTCCTCTAACCTTTGCCCTGTCCTCCCCCCTCAAATATGACCAAAGTACTGACCTCCACCTCCGAACTATTTTCCATCTGTGAAATCTCCCCATTGCACTCATTTGTTGCTCCACCCACCATGCTACCATCTCTTCTGTTATTACTTACCGTGTCTTCCCTGAAATGTGGCCCTCCTCCACTCTCATTCCCTCTTCTCCTATCCTTAGCCTTCCCTGGGCTGCCTGCTGCTTCCCTCGTCCTCCTGTCTCCTTGCTCCTTACATCCCTCCAGAGAGACTGCATCACCTCGCTGAGCCCCCTGCCACTGTGTCTTCTTAGTGTACTGCCTACTGTCTCCAGTGCTGTGTAACTTTCCCCTGTAGTGTCCTCTCCCTGCTCCTTCACTGTAACTTCACTCCTCTCTGTCCCTGGTCTTCTGGACTAGGAACCCTGAGAATCTGTTTGCAGTTCCAATCTCCTTTCCATTAATAAGTCCAGTCCCCTTTCCACAGGCTGATATCTTTGCTCCAACCCAGTCTTAGTCATGCCTCTGTGCTTGACCCTCCTCCAGTCATCACTTCCTTCCCTTGGCTGCACCTGCTTGTGTGGCCCTCCTGTTGTCCCACCTAGTTCCCCTTATTTATGCCTGTTTTGAGCTCCTTTGGGTGCCTCATTAATTTCCGCTCCTGGCTGTTTCCTCCCTATTCTGTCTTTTCCTTGCCTCCAGTTCCCTCCTCAACCACCCGATTTCCTGCCTGAGCTGGCCCAGCTGCCAACACACCCTACAGCCCCCTGCCCTCAAGCCACTCCCAGGAATACATGCTCCACATCCTTGGCAACACACAACCCTTCCCATCTCCCGCCCTGACTGCCCCTGCATATCCTCTCCTCCCTTATCCTGGTCCTACCCACTCCATGGAACCCTTCCCCACCTTGAACTCCCCAAGTCTGTACAGGAAATATGTGGCCCTCCCAGTTAGGCTCTTCCTGTCTACCAGCATGGCCTGCTGGCTGCTGTCCTCCTGCAGGCGACACTCAGATGCTACACTCTGATTTGTGGCACTTTCGGCGTCAGGTCGGCTCAAGCTTGGTCTTGGTTCCCATTGAAATATAATTGGATACCAGCCCCACTATTGGCTGGTCTGAGTCATGTGACTACCCTCCCCTCCTGTGTATTTCCCAACCTCTCTCTCCCTCAGTTAAAGTTCCCCACCCTTCCAGCCAAGACAAAATTATTTGTTTGGAAGTTACACTGTCTAAATCACACAGCATACATTGCCATTTCATGAAATACTACCTCAATCCTTTTTATTTTATTTTTATTTAGCGTTTGTTGACCAGGTAAGTGCACTAGACAAATCCTGCCTATTTTCAGGCACGACCGGGGAAGGGATATAGATGAATGCCAACTGACCTTGAACCAGATTAAGCTGTTGGTGGTATTTTAGTGAATGAGGGAATTTGGCCAGACACCGGGAAATTCTGCTCTTTTCGATAAGTGCCATGGGATCTTAACATCCACCTGAACTACCACCAATCCAGTCAGATGGGACCTCGGTTTAATGTCTCATCCGAAGACGGCACCTCAGAAGTGCAGCACCTCTCTCATGCTGCACTACAGTGTCAGTACTGGGATATTAATCCAAGTGCCAGATGGGAACTGAACCCACAGCCCTCTGATCTCCCGGCCTCAGAGGCGGTGTGCTACCTACTGAGCCACTGACACTGCATCCTGAATCCTAAAAGAAACAAACAGCACAGAGAAAGTACTTATCTTCTAGCTCAACTGACTGCCTCCTTCTGCTGAGTTTCAGTCCAACTGAAAGCAAACAATTTAAGTAAGCAATAAGACATGACAGGGTGTGTGTTGAACAGATAATATTACCGCTTGCCCAGGGGCGTTATGAGCATGAGGCCCTGCCGAGAGCCTTCAGCATCTGGAAGTGCAGTAATATCCGCTCAACACACACCCTGGAGTGTTTTATTGCACTTATAGAATGGGAATCTTTTTTAATTTTGCCCTACAAAATAGCACATCTGTAAGCAGCAAAGGCATTTTTTATCAGAACTTCTAGCCAGCAAGAAAATGACATCATGGTTTTGGCAGGCTGCTAGGCTGGAACCCCACCCCAAGGTGCGTGCTGTGCGCACACTCTCTCTCTCTCTCTCTCTCCTGGGCTTGGTGAGAACCTGCTATATTTGTGTTAAATTACTTTTTATTTCAATGCTGTGAAGTGGTTTTCTTTTAAATGATGCAGGACTGAACAGTGTCTCTTCTGCGCTGTTGCTGAGCGAGCTGGAAGTGCTTGTTGAACAGTGGAGTTTTGCAATTACTGGTGAGGTTCCCGGAGTTAAATAAAGTAAAAAAAACACTTAAAACAACAGATTTCTTAAGGACGAGGTGTTTTCTTGTTTTAAGTTACAGGAGCTGCAGGACCGGTACGCCCTTCTTTCCGTGATACAGCGGCATTGTCAACAGGCGAATGAACAGCATGAAACTGTCACATCTGTCCATCCTAGCTACACTGCATCAGGAACTGCTTCTGGTTTACATACCTGAATGGTACAATGATTATTAAAAAGACTGAAATTCAAATTCAAGAGCGAGATGGCTCTCGCTAGCATGAACACAAAATGGCTAACTTAACATTTATGAACGTTCCATTTTTTTTGTCAACATTCTATTTAGGGGCATTGATTTGTTTGCCTGTCCTTTTTTCTATGTGTAATACATATATGGCACCAATTTTCTAGCCAATCATTACTCTTCTTTTGCTATGCCCATTTTATAAATGCTTTTTAACAATCATTCCATCCCAGCCCCACTGTTGACTGGTCCAAGTCATGTGACCACCACTCCCTTCCTGTATATTTCCCAACCTCTCCTCCCTCAGTTAAATGCCACCCCACACTTTCTAGCCAAGACCAAGTCATTTGTTTGGAAGTTACACTGTGTAAATCACACAGCACACTGCCATCTCATGTAGGGTGAGCGAAACTGCTGTTTTCCACCACTGCATAACTTCTCACGGAATCAAGGAACTTTCATGAAAGTTTCCAACTTCCGCCTGTGGCGGAGCGGAAAACTTCCAGGAAAGTTTGTAGGCAAAATTTCTCCTGGTATTAATAAATAAGGAGCCCTGGTGGCTAGTGGTCTCTCCTCCCCACCCGCCCGCATGTAAAAATATCCCTGGTGGCTAGTGGTCCCTCCCATCCACCCAGTAACCCGCCCGCCCGACATGTACAGTAACCCCCGCATCCCTATATCCACTTCTCTACTTTAAAAAACAAATCTCTGGTGGTCTAGGGTTTTGTTTTAAATTTGAACCCCATCCCGATTCAGTCCCAAATCCCTGGTGGTCAAGTTCCCCACCCTGCCTCCCCAGTAGCTAGGGTGTCCCACCACCCACTAGACCACCAGGAATTTTGGATTTAGGGTTGGGGATGGGGTGAGGTTAAAATTAAAAACAAAAACCTAGACCACCAAAGATTTGTTTTTAAACTAGAGAAGTGGATATTGGGATGCGGGGGGGATTACTGTACCTATGTGGGTGGGCGGCTTACCAGATGGAGGGAGGGATTACTAGCAACCAGGGATATTTGATTTACATGTGGGCAGGTGGGAAGGGACCACTAGCCACCAGGGCTTTTTGGGGATAAACTGTCACTTGAAACTGAGTGGCGATTGCAGGCGGAATTTCTGCAGAAGTTCAGAAATCAATTTCTGAACTTTCAGGAAGCGAAAGTCAGACTTTTGCATGAAGATTTTTTCGCCCACCATTATCTCATGAAATGCTACCTCAATCCTAAAGAAAACAAACAGCACAGAGAAAGTACTTATCTTCTAGGTCCAACTGCATGCCTCCTTCTGCTGAGTTTCACTACAAAGTTCAGCCTTGTCACCCTGGTATTGTGTGAATTGCACTGGCTGCTAGTTAGGTGGAGGGTCCTCTTCAGGGTGGGCCTGCTCACCTTTAAGGTCCTACATGGACTTGGCCCTGGTTATCTGACTGACCTTCTAACACCTGCCACCTCTGTCTGCTCCCTCCGGTCCTCCTCTAGGGAACTCCTGGCAGTTCCCTGGATGTGATTAAAACCGCGGTGATGGGGCTTTCAGCATCATTGGCCCCTGTCCTGTGGAATTCGCTCCCACCAGCAGTTAGGGAGGCCCTTCAGTTGAGTCTTTTAAAGCCCACCTCAGGATCCACCTATTTAGCATGGCATTCCAGACGTAGCCCTGTAGGGACATAGTTTCTGTAGAGACAGTCTGTCGGGTAATTTTCGCTTGCCTCACAGGGAATGCTTCTTATCTTAAGCCCTGCTGTTTTATGATATTTGTTTTATATATATTTGTGTATTGTTTGTATTTCTACTAACCTTTTGCTTTTAACTGTATGATGCCCAGAGCCCTGAGGATTGGGTACCTAACAGATAAATTGCCTTACCTTGCCTAATAGTGCAAGATTGTTGAATAACCGACTAGGGAGGAAGCATACTGGACTTGATCCTAGCCGATGAGGAACAGGCCAGGGATCTCGGCAGTGGAAGTCTCATTGGCAGGTAGTGACCACTGCATGTTGTGTTCTACCTTAGACATGGGGAAGGAGAGAAACTAACGAAGACCACAGTAGTGAACTCAACAGGGCAAACTTTGGGGAGATGGAGATATACTCAAGGGTCTTGTAAGAAAAATTGGGATAGGAATGGACACGGAAGGGAAGTTGTAAATCCTGAAGCAGGGTGTCCTGGAGGCCATGAAAACCTATGCCAGGTCACAAAATAAGATGGCCAGGAAGCCCTGCTGGTGGACAAGGGAGGTACAGGAGGAAGTAAGGAATAAGAGGTTGGCCTTTAGAAGGTACAAATGCTGCCATAATGAGGCTGACCTTGAGGAATATTAGAGGATTTCTGGGAGGCTAGCAGAAAGGTTAGAAAGACCAAGGCTGATAAGGAGCTTAGATTACAGAGCGGATCAGGGATGGGGCACGGGATGCTTTAACTATATTAGGGAGAGTGCAGCCAGCCCTGTGATACTGAGGACTGAGGCGCTGGATACTACCTTGCACCACACCGTGACCCAGGTACAGGAACAGACTTGGGTTGTCAGGGTGCCGGCATGGGGTGGGTAGGAGCAGGATTGAGCAGCCAGAATGCAGCTCTCCTCTCCTGGGGTAGTCACCGCCCCCGCTCAGTCCTGCTGCCACTGGGTGGAGGTGTGGTGGCTAGCGGAACAGAGGGAGTGACACATAAAGAGGGTGCCTTGAGTTGCGGCATGTGCATGCCTCCACATGCACTGGTCAGCCTGACATCCATAGTAGGGAAAATGTTGGAGACGATCTTGAAGGAATGGATAGTGGAGTTCCCTGGAGGTAAATGGTTTTCAGGATGAATATCAGCATTGGTTTGTCCAGGGAAATCATGCCAAACAAATCTGGTCAGATTCTTTGACTGGGTGACTAGGTCCCTGGATGGAGGAAAGCGGTTAATGTTCTGTACCTGGACTTAGGCAAGGCTTTGATTCGGTCCCACACAGAAGGCTAAATTGGAAATTAAGGGATTGGGGGTGGGAGATAAGATGGTGGGGTGGGTAGCAAATTGGTTTGGGAATAGATAGCAGAGGGTTGTGGTAAGGGTGAAGTCTCTACACCCATGGAGGTCATCAGCAGGGTCCCACAAGGCTCAGTCTTGGACCCTGCCCTTTTAATGTACGTTTCAGACATCGGGGGAATAGGTAGTAAAATAGAGCTTATTCGCTGATGACACCAAATTGAGGTGGTGGTGGATAGCAAAGAGGGCAGGAAGGCCGTACTGGATGACCTACAGAAACTAAAAATGGGCCCACATGTGGCATCTGGGGTTCAGTGCACATAATGCAGTGTTCTGCATCTCGGTAGTAGGAACCCTGAGTACATCTACCACTTGGGGTGGGGATACAGCTGACTGTAACAACAATGGCAAAGGACCTGGGGGTTATAATTGATGCAAAGGGAACCACTCGGAGCAATGAAGGAGGGCAGCGGGCAAGGCAAACAAAATGCTTGGGTGTATTGCCAGGGGATAACGTCCAGGAGAAAGGAAGTTATACTTCCCTGTACACCTCACTAGTGAGGCCGCATCTAGAGTATTATGGGCAGTTCTGGCGACCGCCAAAAAGAACATCACACTACTGAGGAGGGTCCAGCGAAGGACAACAAGGATGGTCAGTGGTCTGGGAGAGTTGTCATATGAGGATCGACTCTGAGAGCTGAAAATGTACTCCCTGGAGGACAGGAGGGATAGGGGATATGATAAAGACCTTCAGACACCGAAGAGTTTCAACAGAGTAAACAGGAGTGTTAGCTCAAGCTGAGGAGAGCAGGACAATGAGAGGCCATAGTCTAAAGTTAGCACAGGGGCAGGAGGGAAGCTGATGGGGCACTATTTCACAGAGAGTGTTAGCACCCTGGAATGCACTGCCAGATGATCTGATACAAATGGGAACTGTGGGAGGTTTCAAGAAGGGATGGGACAGGCACAGGGGCACAGTATGATGGGGAAAGGTCATCACCAGAGTAGTTCACAGAGGAGATGTGGGTGGGAGATGGAGCAGCTCTGGTACATTACCAGTGAGCTGCGTCAGGCAGACTAAGATAGACTGTTAGGACTAATCTGCTGGCAACTGTGTATGTATGTACGTAAGTTTGTACATAAGTATCTATGTATGTATGTATGTTTGTAGGTACAAATCGTATGTGTGTTTGTATGTATGTATGTATCTACATTTGTATGCACAGTATCTATGTATGTATGTATGTTCTAATTGTGGATATCTATTTTAGTGGAAGGGCCCAGAATCGAGCACAGTATTCATAGTGGTGTCTAATCAGCGAGCAATACAGCTACAAAAATCATCTCTCTGTCTCTACTGTGTATATGTCTCTTTATACACCTCAGTATCCGAAAGACTTTCCTTTTGATCAGGTTGCAGTGTCTCCTAGAACTTGGATTATTGGAAATTATTATTCCAAGATCGTGGTCCTCTAAAAGTCCTCTAGATTTGTTGCCCAAACATATAAGATGCTCTGCTGTTATTAGCACCAAAATGCATAACTGAACATTTCTTGATACTAAATTCCTAATTTATGGTTGCATCCCACTGCTCGATCTTCAGCAGTTCATACTCAAAGTTCCGCTCTTCCTTGCTAGTAACCGATGAGCCCAGTTTGGTGTCATCAGCAAACTTGGATAGCCACAATGTTTCATTATCTTGCATTGTTGCAATGTAAATATTAAAAAGCAGGGAGAACCAAGCCCTGCTGAACTCCACTAGCCATGGTTGCCCACTTGGATGCTGCTCTGCATAATACCACTTGCTATATTCTTGTCAACCATGAATTGATCCATGCTGTTAACCTAGGATTTAGTCCTAGGTCTATTGAACACTTCACCAGTTCCTTATGTGGGACTTCATCAAATGCTTTACTAAAGTCTAAAAGATGACATCTACTATGTTCCCCTGACCCAAAACTCTGCTCACCCTGTCAGAAAATGTCATTGTATTGGGTTGACCATCCATGGCACTCCAGACCTTACATCATGGGTTTTAGCTCACCTAATGATGCACATGACCTAGGATCAAATTTCTAGACCCCAGGTCCCAGAAGCCCATGCTCTCCAGTTCAAATCGGGCATCTGATCAGACTGCAAGCACCCCAGAAGTCCCTGTATTGTGCCAGGAAAGGTAGGCCTATGGAGTCCACAGAATCATAGTTTTATTAAAATGTTTTTCTCTGAGCCTGCCTACAGTAAATTCTGAGCAGTTAAGATGCCTCAGTGTTATTTCAAACATGTTTTGGTTGTTTTTTGTGGCAGCTTATGAGATTGCAGTGTTAACAATTGCTAATTAAATTGTTGTTGCTTAAAGGTAGAACTCCACTAGCCACGGTTGCCCACTTGGATGCTGCTCTACGTAATACCACTTGCTATTCTCTTGTCAACCATGAACTGATCCATGCTGATAACCAAGGGTTTAGTCCTAGGTCTATTAAACACTTCACCAGTTCCTTATGTGGGACTTTATCAAATGCTTTACTAAAGTCCAAGAAGATGATATCCACTGCATTCCCCTGGCCCAGAACTCTGCTCACCCTGTCAAAAATGTCAGTAAATAGGTTTGGCAAGGCCGTCCCCTAGTAAAAGTCGTGCTGTGTAGTGTCAAACATATTGTTGATAGTAATGTGGTTGTGTGTTTTATTTGTAATCATGTTTAATGTTTTCCAAAATCTTATGTAACACTGACGCAAGCTAATTGGCCTATAATTCTTGCATTTAGTTCTGTTACCCTTTACTTGTGCATCAGAGTCACTGTTGTTTGTCTCAGTCCTCTATTACTGTCCACTATCTAAAGAGGACGGAAAGATTTTTGTAATAGCTCAACAAGAACCTCAGATATATTATTTAAAACCCAGGGATGCATACCATCTGTGCTAGAAGGTCTTCCTAGCAAGAGTGGGTGAGCAGGTGGTCATCTGCATTATAAACACTTTGTAGTATATAGATACATCATTTTAATATGCCTGTAAAGCATACAGATAAAAGCCTGTAATACTACTCCCCTAAACTGATAATACCATCAATGACAACCGATAATACTATAATTCGTGGCCCGTAATACTGTGATTCAGTACACTGGTAAGCAGTATTGTCAGAAAAACTGAACAAGCATAGCGCAAGACTCAATGACTCTACAGGCTAGTTGCTAAGTCCCCAAGTCATGTCGTGACATTTCTTTAAACTGTGACTTTTGATTTGCCACTGTTTGTGGGCAGGCAGAACAGTTTAAAAACATAAGCGGCCATGTGAAGCTAGAGAGAAAATCATCCCATGCTCTTCTTCCGAACCTTTTTATTTATTTTTTTTTGAATATTACAGAACTATCTGGTTGATCCTGCATTCACGGATTGTGACAACAATGAAAAGGTAGGACTACCTACTAAACCTAGTTATCAGAGGCACTCTAAAATGAGCAGAAATTGAGAGATTGTGTATGGGGGAAGGTGGTGCAGATGGAGCGTGAGAGTCCTCAGTGTGGCTGCCAGCTGGCCTCACTGCATGCTAGTAGAAACAGTGCCACAGAACTGGAAAACTGGATCCATATATTACAAAAACTAACAACCAGGTGAGTGTGCATCACTCGAGGAACAATACCATCTTGAACAAGGGTTTGGGAATTACTGACCCTCAAATTGGATCGGCATGAGAATTTGTTTCAGAGGCTAAATCGTTGAATGTTAAGCTGTTCAGTGCAGAGAGGTGGTGTAGCCATGAACAGATTACCTGTGTTAGTGGTTCGGAGGGACTATAAACAGGTTCATGAGTGGCTGGGACCGGTATAGTATAGAGGGCTGATGATTCCAAGAGGAAGCTATAGATTTGGATGTAGGGATGAGAGGAGAGAGTTCGAGGATGAGCAATGCAGCCAAACCCCTCAACATGGTAGGTCAGTGGCATAGGTAGAATACTCTTTATGGACAGAGTAGATGGACCCTTGGTCATTATCTGCAGGCAGTGTCTGTGTTTCTGTAGGACTGGAGACTCCTGAAATGACTTATGATTTGTTTGTGTGAGTAAGTGTGATGCTGTATTTCTCTTTGTTTCTGTGTTTAAAATTGTGCTAGTACAGTATTTTTGTCTATAGCGATAACAAAAAAAAAAACGTTACGTAGGCCAGCCCAGTAACACAGAGCATTGAGGTGCTGTCAAGTGCCTCACTCTCTCCATGACAGTGACCCAAGTTCGGGAATGAGCTGCAGTTTACGGGAGGGGGTCAGCGGGTGGAGGGACAAGAGAGGATCCAGCAGCTGCCCGGCAGCTTTCCTCTCTCGGACTGGGGTGGTGGGCCCTACTTTCTCTTATCTGTCCTAGCTGGAGGCTAGGTGGCACTGACATACGGGAGGCAGACATAGGTCAGGGAGTTGGTGGAGGAGATGCAGTTCTGGAATGCATGTGTCCTCCATGCTACTGTGGCTTTGAGAGCTAGAGGGAAGAAAACAGTGGAAATCTGAGCAGACCAGGCTACATGAAGCCCTGCCCAAACACTTGAACCTGCTGCCCTTCCACTCCAGCTGGTAAGGCAATTTGGATAAATGTATTTGATGTGGGGTGGTGGGAGGCAAGGCCATGCTGCGGGGGAAGGGGGCATGGGGAACTAGTCCACAGTGTGGGAGAGGATGCAGATTGTTCAGAGGGTCTGGGGAAGTGGCCGAGTAGCCACCCAGTCTGGCTCCAAAGGAAAGAAACTTAAAAAAGAAAAAAGACAATTGTGTTGGCTTAGGACTGCTTGATGCCTTTAAGTTCCATTGATATTTTGACTAATCCTGTGCACATTTAAACTTCAGAGCCCCTGCATTCCCCATGTTTCAACTCGCATGTGAGCAGACATCGAAGAAAAGAAATGAAGAAGAAAAGGAAGATGAAAGGCAACAAGAAGAAGTCAAAGAGAAGAAAGGATAAGCCACAGGACAGCGGGCCAGACAAGATAGGGAAAGAGGAACAGAGACCAAAGGAGAAGGCAGGGATGGTGCAGTCCAAGGCCAAAGCTGGTGAGCATTTACTTAATAATTATAGAGGGTAATACTGAAATGTACAAGGCCACTGATTTATGGTAATTAAAGTAATGACATTCCAGTGTCAAGACTTGAAATTAGAGAAATTGCAGTGATTATTAGTTTCATTTCTGGATTTTCTCGGGATTCTACTGTCTTTCCTTCAGTGTGTGTATGAATAATTAAGATAAAATAAAACTTAATATAAAGAGCATCAAATCAAGCATTGCGTCTTTTTCAGTATTAGGACCTGTAGAAGGTTTATTTTATTTATTTATTTATTTATTTATGTAACCCCAGGTGGCCGCTATCCCAAGGCTACTACCCTGCCTGCTTGACTACTGACAGGTTGAGGGGCCTAGGTTCTATGTGGGTGCCTCCACCCAGAGGACAGGGTTTGTAGTGGTTAGACTAGCTTGGTCACAGCCCTCTGGGACACTGAGACACCCTTTATTCCCTCTAGTGGCTCACACAGTATACAGGAGTTATAGCCCCAATACCCCATGTATACACACGTTCACTCATAAAGTACCGCTTACCTCGAGACTGATTCATAGGTTCATCTCTGGGGACCCCTGTAAAATAAGGTTAATCAACATACACAAACCAATACAATGCTTGATATGTAGGTACTGACACTTCAGACAGTTTAAAGTTTAACAACATCAAATCTGGTTTATTTAGCCGGAATAAAACACGGGAGGAGATCAAGTTAATTAGCAGAATTAAATCACAGTACTGTGCACACATACAGGAGTCTGAAGAGTCACAGTCTAGGTACCCAGGTTGAGGAGGCTAGCCAAGTCCATTGCCGAGGTTGACGGCAGGTGCAGATGGACAGGGCCCTGTAGAAAAAATATATGCACAACACCCAATTGTACTCTGGAGCGGATGGCTCAGTCCACAATGAAATAACAATAATTACATGACACCCTTGGATGAAACAGGCTGCAGGGGAATACCCTGATTTGTACTCATAATACCCAAGCTGAGAACCAGATGGTGGATGTTCTTCTGGGTTGCCAGAACAACAGGGCATGGAGACAAGGCCCTTGTGACTGGACCCCTGCAGTAGATAGCAAACGGATTTAGTCTGAGACAAGCTGGGGTTTGCTTCCAGCTTCAACACACAGCACACAGGACACAGCACAGGGGACTGGAAATAGCGATTCCTCAAGCTTCGCACATTCATATGTAAAGGAAAGTACTATACCAGGCAGGCTGCTCCTAGATCCTGATCGCAATTACTGCTACCTGGGAGCACACAGCAGTTTCCAGTTCTGATAGACTAAGCGCGATTCAGCAATTTTTCCAGTCTTCTACAGGGTTAGCCTGGTTTCTACCTTCAGACTTCCTTCTTTCTCCTCACAAGTCGTTCAGTCTGAACTAGCGCTTACCTTGGCTGCAGGCTGAACCTCAGAGGGCCTCACACCACAGCTTCCCGTGCAAAACTTTACACTGCAGAAGCAAGGAGCTCCTTCTCTTTAACTGTCACAACTGATCTGATCTTTCCAGTCACAGAGCAGGGTATTTCCTTAGCTCCACAGCATTCTGTTGGCTGGTTCGGCTGTCACTCCCAATAAGGCTCCCTCTGTTGATGAAAAAAGGCACCAAGGTCAAAACTACATTTCTCAGAGTCACTGCCCATACAGTCCTTGTGGCTGGCTCAAAATTGAGAGTCCAAGTTCTGATTCGTCCACAGGCTTCATCTTAAGGTCTCCTATCATCCTGATTGGTCCAAGTCAGCAATTCAGGACCAAAATGAAAAGTCACACTAAAACAGCTTGTGCTGAAATGAAGACAAGGTTAGACAAACTACATTTTCTCAGTCACTCTAAATGATTTCTGGCAAACGTATCTTTCAACAAGGCTCCTCTGCACATGTAGAAATGACAGAAACGGAGCGAATTGACAGCAGCTCAGGTGGGATTCGAGCATTAAATACACAGTCCCCATACAAACTAATTAAGTCTGCAAGCAGACAGCTCTTAAAGAGACAGTGCGTGAAGGCTCAAATAGCACTCACTTGGAACCACATTTAAACAGCTCGGACACGAACACCACCCAGACCTTGGAGCATTCAGGCAAGCTCCTGGAAGACTTTGGGAACCCCCATTTGCAGAGGGTTACATGTAGTTAGGTAGACCCACTAGGCGTAAAATGCATATTTCTGGTAGGAGTGCAGGTTCAGATATGTCTGTTCCAGGTGTGGAGGGTTTCATTCCATCCTGTACTGCAAAAGAACAAAATAAGAGTGATTATTCCAGGGATCTGATACCTTGGTTTAAATGTATCCAACAGCCACATCAGACAAAGCCAGTGCCAAGAACTAGTGTAAAGTTCTGCAGTTTAGAAAACATTTATCCTACCCCATCCGGTGATTTTTTTTTTTTTTTTTTTTTTTTGGGTTAAGCATGGTTTTGAATTTCTGCAAATATAGCTTGAAGAAAGTCATTTTTAGTAACTAGTGTGGGGCAGTATAGTGCAGTGGTTTAGGGCTCTGAACTGCAAACTCGGAGACCTGTTTTTTTTTATTTGATATGTTTCACCAGGAAGGCACGCTGAGCAACAAAGTTACTTGTCTTCCAGTGCGACCTGGGTTTGAATCCCACTGCCCCACTTGCATACTCTCTGGCCCTGAGCAAGTCATTAACTTCCTTGTACTCCTGGTGGCACCTGGAAACTTTTCTGGTTGAACAATTTCCTTTCCTTTTTGTGTACCACTGTTTTCTAAACAGTAGAACGTCACTGCACTTACTGTATCCCCAGACAGAATGGAGGCTGCAGTAGAGCCCCGCTTTAGATGTTTTCGATACTTCTATGATTGACTATGGGTTAGCAGGAAGACAGGCAATTTTAAAATCTGTAAATGAGAATATGGAGGCAGCAATGGACTTGATACAGCAAGAAGTGCAGGCAGGTATAATGGAGGCCCATTTAAACCCTCCATCTGAAGCAGTTAACAATAGCCTTACTGTATTTGGTACCCAAAAATGAGGAACAGTTCTCTTGATTCATTGCCTATCCTTCCCAGATGGTGAATCAGTAAACAATTTCATCAGTAGCAGTAACTGTGGGGTCAGGTACTTGACAGTGGACCATACTATTGAGTTGTTCATAGGGTTTTAGCAAAATGGGATACCAAGTCAGCTTTTTGCCTCTTACTGGCCCTGGTGAGATTGTTGAGGCTGGCTGTGTTTAGCGGTTCAGTGCAGAACTAGACAGTATTTAAGGGAGAGTGGCATTGAGGGACACACCACATCACAATACAAACATATTCATGTAGCCCAGCATAACATCATCAATATACAGTTGTTGGTACTATATAAAATGCATCCTACTGTAACCCCTATATGGCTCTCCCAGGGGCTACTACCCTGCCTGATTTGCCACTAACAGGTTGAGGGTCCTGGATCCAATGGCGGTGCCTCCACCCAGAGGTCAGGGTTGGCAATAGTTAAACTAACTTGGTCACAGCCCTCTGGGACACTGCAACCCCTTTCTTCCACTAGTGGCCCACAATATATCAGAATTACCTTCACAGTATACACTTACCCCCAGGACTGGTTCCGGCACTGGGACCTCCTGTAAAATGAGATACAGTGCAACAATCACAGTACAGTACTTTAACATGGACAAATACCTCAGGCAGTATAACTTTGCTGAAACAAGCAGCTCTGATTTATTTGGGGATATAACAAGGACAGGGAAATCAGGTTAATTAGCTTATCACTCTAATAATCTACCTATGGCTCATGCACAGGCCTATCCCTATCAGTTACTGTCCCTAGGTACCCAAGCCCTAGTGGCTAGTCCAAACCGTGGCAGCTGGTAGGGGCCCTTTCACACAGAGAAAAGGAAAATTAAACAGTCAGCAGTACAGTAATTCCATTTGGATTTAATGTAGATTCAACAGGGAGCGACCCTGAATTAGTACTCACGACCTCCAAATAAGATAGGGTCCTTCAATATCAGCAGGGCTACTCTTGAGCTCAAGAGACTCTTCACACATTTATATGGTAAAAAAGAAAGTACTATACCAGGCAGGCTTTCTCTATCCCGATCGCATATTACTGCACAATACCGGGAGAACACACAGCAGATTCAGTTCCTGACAGACCGAGTGCAATTCTACAATTTCTCCAGTCTTCTACAGGGTGAGCCTGGTTTCATCTTCAGAGATCCTTTGATTCTTTTCACAGGACGGATTCAGTCCTAACAAGCAGTTACAAGCTGCAGACGGAACTCTGGGCCTTACACCGTTTTTGACTAAAACTGTGCACTGAAGGAGCACAGGGTTTCTTCCTTCTTCACTGCCAGATCTAAACTGAAACTCCAACCGACAAACCGGGCACTTCCTTTGAGTTCCTCCCAGTTCTTGACTGGATTGGCTGTCACTCACAATAGACTGCTGCTGTTGGTCCAAAAAGGCACTGAAGTCTAACTACATCTCCCAGAGTCACTGCCCATACAATCCTCTTGTGGCTGGCCCAGATTATGAGTCCAAGTTCTGATTCGTCCAAGGCACCATTTTAGAGCTAGCTTACCCCACACTGATTGGTCCAGTTCAGCAGTTCAAAACCAGAATGGGGAACTAGGCAGACACTGTTCTGACTGCAAAAGAAAGCAGGTTAGACAAACTGTAATTTCATTATCACTCTAAATGGTTTCTGGCAAACAGTTACATCTTTCAGATAGGTTCCTTGCACTCTAGTGACTGCAAAATGGAGTGAATTGGCAGCAGCTTGAGTGGTACTCAATCAAAGAAACACACAGTCCCCAATACAAACTAATTATGTCTGCAAGCAGACAGCTCTTAAAGAGACAGTACCAGAGGTTCTAAAAACACTCACTGATAAATGGCTTAAACGCCAAACACCATTCAGGCTTGGAGTATTCAAGCAAGCTCCTGAAGTCTTTTGGGAACCCCATTTGCAGGGGGTTACACTACATTATGCGCTCATTATAAGAAATTTGAAATAAAAATGTTTTCAGTGGAGAATACAGTTCGGTCATTGAGACCACTAATGTAATGTATTCTGGGAATGTGTTCCATAATCAGCTGCCTGGACACTAAAGGAATGACCTTGTACAGTCTTCATTCTCACTTTTGGAACTGACAAAATGTAATGACTTCTGAACAAAGATCACAAAGGAGAAGATAAACATATAGTTCCTTTAAACAGTCGGGACCATCGCTTCATCAGGAGGCAGATCAGTCGGCAGGTGGCTGCTGGAGGAGGCCTACTTCAGCCAGGAAGGAAGCAGAGGTTTCTGGCATTCTTTGATCCCTATGAGGTGGGCCAGAGAGCTTGCTGAGTAAGCCCACTAATGGGACAGCTATCACCTCTCGAGTTCCTTTAATACCCTTGCTTCTGCAGGCTTTGCTGTTTTAATAATAATAATAATAATAAACTTATTTTTATGGCGCCTTTCAAAACCAAGCGCCTAACAAAGTTAAAACCACGTAATCACAAAATTTCACCACAACATAATCAACAAACATCTTAAAAACAAATACTGTGAAAATGTTAAAAACTTTCCATCAGTTAAATACCATAAGCTTGACTCCACAGCCAGGTTTTCAGTCCTTGTTTGAAGCCCTCCACAGTCATGTGCTCACATAACCGATGGGGTAGAGAATTCCAGAGGGTAGGGGCAGCATACATAAATGTTCTAGCCGCAGACGATTTCAAGCTGCATTCTCGGAATCTCTAGCAACCTTCGTGGCTGAGCAGAGCGATCGCCTGGGGCAATGAGGAACCAGATGCTCTTTCATGTAGTCTAAGGCCAAGTCCGTAGGGCTTAAAAGTCAGAAGATTGACCTTAAAGGTGATCCGCCACTGAACTGGTAGCCAGTGCAGTCCATGCAGCACCGAGAAATATGACAGGACCGGGTGAGGATCCCGTCAGCAGACGTGCCGCAGCGCTTCTGTACTAGCTGCAGCAGTGGATTTCACCCAAGGTAGCCCCAGGGTACAGGGAGTTGCAGTAGTCCGCGCTGTCACGAAAGCATGAATCAGAGTAGAAGGTCGCTGGATGGAACAAGGTGTCTGATCCTGGTGACGTTCCTCAGATGGTAAAATGAGGATTTGACGACAGCTGACACCTGAGAGTGCAGGTCAGCCAGTCATCAAAATTACCCCAGGTTCCGCACCTGTTCAGAGGTTGGGAGTGGCTCACCCCAAGGTGTAAGCCAGAGGGTGAACCTCCACCCAACCTCTCTATTTGGTGATCCGGATCCACATCCACTACCTCGGTCTTATCAGAGTTCAATTTTAACCAACTGGTATTCATCCACTCCTGGATTTCAGCAAGGCAGTTATTAAAGCCGAGACAGCTCTATCCTGATCGGGGCAAAAGAAGGTAGAGCTGGGTGTCATCTGCATAGCAGGGAAACCTCAGCCCATACCGTCTTATAATGTCTCCGAGGGCAGCTATACACTGTGAACAACATGGGGACAGCACTGAGCCCTTAGAAACTCCACCACAGAAGAGACCAGGTCAGAGGAAAAACCGGGACACCACCTCTGAGATTATCCCGAGAACGATTAAACCATTTGAGGACCGTACCTGACAGTCCTCAAATGAACCTCAGGTGATCAAGCAGTACCCAAGGTCCACAGTGTCAGATGTTGAGAGAGATCTAGGAGAACCAAGATGGAATGGTTCTTCCCATCTTTAACCATCAGGAGGTCATTGAGCACCCAAACCAGTGCTGTCTCAGTACTATGCCTCTTTCAAAATCTGGACTGGAGGGGTTCATAGATGGCATGGATGGTCAAATGGTCCTCCAGCTGTGTGACCACTACTTTCTCAATCACCTTCCCCACAAAGGAAGGTTATGCCAAATCTGATGGGCATGAGCTTACACTGTGGATGGGAGGGAGGAACCAAGGGAGTTAAAACTGGATACAAAATTCTCCAGCATCTGTTTGGTGAACTCTTCTGAACAGGGTTTATCCCTGATCAACAGTGTTTATGACTCTGTTGGTAACTGAAGGGTGGGGGAAAAAACTGGAAAAATCCCTATCTTCTTCCTCACTACATACTTTTACAGTTAACTTTAAGCAATATGTAATGTCTGCTTTTCCTTTTACCATCTGAGGAATATACGCCCGGATAAAACACCTTGTTCCACATGATGACCTTCCTGTGTTGGTCCACGCTTTTGTTTCTTCCCGCTTGATTACTGTAATGCTTTATATCTAGGGTTGCGGGGGTAGATCTCCGTCGCCTGCAGCTGGTGCAGAATGCAGCAGCCAGGTTGACCGACTGGGTTACCAAGAACTTGTCATGTCGCACCTGTGCTGCGCCGAACTGCACTGCTGCCGGTGCGGTGGAGAATCACCTTCAAGGTCGCATTGCTGACCTATAAGACCCTACACTGTCAGGGACCAGGCTACCTGCAAGATCTCCCTTTGTCCCTACCGTCCTCTCCGCCCTCCACTCCACTGGCGAGGGATTGCTAGAATTCCCAGGGTCTGTCTTAAATCATCTGAGGCAAGGCCTTTTCTTTATGGCCTGACCCTGTGGAATTCTCTACTCGTCACATTAGAGAGTGCCTGTCCATGGAATCATGTAAGAGATCCCTGAAAAGTCAGCTATTTTCAGTGGCATTTGGATAGTTTATTTTATGGTTATTTAATAGTTTTATGTTTCTATTTATTATTGCTGATGTTTTATCTCTTGTTTTGTATCAGCGCTTTGATTTATTAAAGCGCTTTATAAATAAATTTTGATTTGATTTGATAATAGTGATTGTTTGTTGTAATTTGTTAAGTTATTGCCTTGTCTTTGTGTGTTTGTCTCTTTTATTTTTTGTCGGTCGGGCTTAAAAATGGCCTTGTTCCAGTGTTCTATCCCAGTTAACAAAATAAAACTAAATAAATTAAAATCTGTTGGTGAACTCGCCTGAAGAGGCATTGTTCCTGATCTACAAGATGTATCGTTGAGTAATGGAATAGGAGAAGAAAAACTGGGAAGAATTCCGGCATCTGTTAGTACACTTGCCTGAGCAGGATTTCCCTCTGATCAACAGGGATCAACAGAGTATATCTCTAGGAGATGGAAGATGAGAGAAGAAGAACTGGGAAAAAATCCCTCGACATCTGTCGGGAACTCATCTGAACAGGGTTGATAGATAGATATTCTATTTATAAAGTGCCCTATTTCCAGGGACACGCGCTGTACAATAAAAAAAAAAACAGTATAAAATACTATATAGAAACAATGTACACAACAATTCAGCTGGGAGCGGATTTAAATTTATCTGTCTATCCCTTTAAAATAAACAGTCAATAAAAGCTGGCTGGAACAAATACATTTTAAGCCCTTTGTAAAGGCTTCTACCGAGGAGCCTCCCTTAAATAAGTAGGACAGTTCTACAGGGAGGCACTGCCACCGGAACGCCTGTCCCCAGAATGCCACTGCCTAACCCTGGGAGCTCCAAGGAGGCCTCCCTCGGCAGAACGGAGTGCCCAGGTGGATGGTAAGGAGATCTTGCAGATAGACAGATCCCATGTTGTGCGGGACTTGTCCGTCAGGAACACTATCTTGAAGACAGTCCTTCAGTTGACCAGCAGCCAGTGCAGTCTGCAGAGGACTGAGGTGATATGCTCACACCGTGTAACCCCAGTCAGCAATCTTGTTGCCGCATTCTGTACCAGCTGTAGCCTGAGGAGGTTGCCCCAGATAACTCTAGGTACAAGGAATTACAGTAGTCTAACCTGGAAGTGATGAAAGCATGCAACAGTGTAGTCAGGTCCTCAGGCAGGATCAGGGCTCAGATTCGGGTGATATTCCGGAGATGGTGAAATCCACTCCTGATGACGGCTGACACCTGAGCATCAAGCATCAGACCAAATCCTTCACCTGTCTAGATGGAGCAAGGCACACCCCTTAACACTAGGCCAGGGGTAACCCCTCACCCACCCGCCGATGACCTGAATCCACAACCAGTTTTGTACAAGTACCTCTGTCTTGTCTGGGTTAAGCTTAAGCCAGTTTTGAGTCATCCACAACTGGATTTTTGGGGCTGCTGTTAAATACAGAGGCTGACACCTGGGTATCAGGCGCACAGGACAAGTACAGCTGGGTATTATCTGCATAGCAATGAAAACCCAGGCCGTACTGCCTGATAATGTCCTCCAGCAGCAGCATGTACACCGTGAATAACAAGGGTGACAAGATCAAACCCCGGAACCCCACAGCACAGAGGCTCGGGTTAGATAAGGCTAACCCCATCATCGCCCATTGTACTCTGCCTGTCAGGTATGACCTGAACCAGTTGCTGACATTACCGGACAGGCCACACCAGAACCGCAGGTGGTTGAGTAGCACCTCTTGGTCCACGGTGTCAAACACCACAGAGCGGTCCAGGAGGACCAAGTTGGTATGGTCTAGCATGTCCCTCACCATCAGGAGATCATTAGGCACCCTCACCAGGGCAGTCTCTGTACTATGCCCTGCACGGAACCAGACTGGAAAGGCTCATAGGTGAAAGAAGTGGCAAGATGTCTCTGAGCTTTATGGCCTCTTCCCAGTGAAACATTTCAATAAATTGTTTGTTTGTTTGTTTATTAAGCTAACAGGTAAGCACACTGAAACAAGTTCCTTTTACAGGTGCGACCCACATAAATTGCATACAGACAATACATAATCAAACATACATATACAATGCAGCAAATTGCAGACAAAATGTCTTTATTACGTATAAAATTCATAAAAAAATTCATAAAAACAGTTACAAATTAAATTGAGATTCAAATACATCCTTAATGCATCGGCATTAAATAAATAGATATCAGAGGGTAATCCTGACCAGTTTCTCAATTGTATAGCACTAGACTGCTGAACATTTTTTGCATTTTTTCTTCAAGTTTGCATAGTCAAAATATTTTAAAGATAAATTGTAATGCCCCACCCCCAATATGGGGTCTTACCTTATGGCCATTGCTGCCATTTTGCTCCTTTCATGGAGTGCCTCCTGTCTGCCGGCTGCTTCCCTGTTTGTGTCCTGTCACTACAACCCCAAGTTTAGACAGGTGCCCCAGTTTCCCCAAGGAACCCCAGTAATCATGTTTAACCCTTTTTAGGGCTCCAGTCTAGATCCCATTCCACGCTGCTTATGTTGGCACTCCAGTGCTAGTAGAGGGCGTATGTGGGGAAGCGTGCTTTGATCTCCTGCTAAATTAGCAGTGAAATGGGAGGGCTTTGTGGGTCCCGATTGCCCCTCTTCTCTTGACTGGGGACCGATGTGGAAACCAGGTAGCGGAGAAGCCGTGTAGCCGCCCAGAAAGAGAGTTTGGCGGGCATTCTCGTGTGGGGGGGCCCATGAATATTAATGAGCCTCTACACAAATTAATAAGGTGTTGTCTGCCCGGGAACTGCCTATTTTCGGGGCTGCTGCAGGAACAAAATGTAAATAAAGCAAACTTACAGCAGCAGCTGCCATGGACACTTCAGGGGCTAATGTGTGAGGTGAGATAATGTAAATAAAAAGTATTTTCTGGCGGCTCCAGTTTTAAATGTTAGGACTCGGATAAACAGCCTGCCTGCTGCCTAGGGGCATTAAAATATCTGCAGCAGTGACAGGCTAAGGACTGAATTAACATGTTCACAGAGCAGCGCTTAAGAGGCGCACAAAAGGACAGTGGGGCAAGTGAACTAATAAAGCAATTACTTTGGCTGCAGCAGGACTTTATGTTTGAGACTGTGTTAAATCTGCAACAGGACTGTGTGTACTAGCAGCCATTTTAGTGCAGCAGCAGCCAATCAGAAAGGTGGGATATCAAGCTAGGACTTGTGGGGCTTTTGCCAAAGCTCATGGGACATAGCAAAATGCCTATGGGGTAGCTGCAGGGACTTATTTCAGGCACCAAAACAGGGAGCCTAGAGTGCATCGAGAGGAGTTAATGAATATTTATTTCCTGGACTGATAGGCAGGATTAGCCAATCGGTGTGGGAGCAACAGATAACTTCTGCCAATCGGAGTCTCAGAGGCTCCATAAAAACAGTGTTTTTGCTGTGCAAGCAGATTCAAGCGGGAGACACCCCAGGGGTAGGGGCTCAGGCCCTTTGCCAAAAATGGGCCTAGCAATCAGAGTAAGCCCCTCCACGGGGAGGGGCATTTTCTCCTGCCAAGGGAGAGGCGGTGGCTGCCTGAAGCAGAATCGCTAGCCTGGGGGTTGCCAGAAAATGTCCTCCAGTGCTAGCCAGAACCTTTCCACGTGCAGGAAAATGTGGGTAAGTAACCTGATGAAGTCAGTTGTGAGAGAGCTGAACCTGCCTCAACAGTGAAAGCATTGATGAAAGCCTGAAACCTCAGAAGGAAGAACACAATTTCTGCAAGACTTCTGAGTGAGTAAATTGCTTTGCCACATGCAGCTGTAACCCCCTTGCAAGCAGGGGTTCCTGACCGCTTCCAGACTCGTTTGAATGCTCCATGCCTGGTTGTGTTCAGCGTTTAAACCATCTTAGGTGGGTAGCCAGTGAGTGCTCTTTAAGGCCTCCATTATACTGTCCTTTTAAGAGCTGCCTGGTGCAGTCATAATTAGTTGAAATGAAAGGGGTTAAGTGTTGCTATGCTCGAATCCCGCCCGGGTTGCTGGGTAAGCGCTCCCAGCTGCCATCGCTAGTGGTGCACAGGGAGTTCTGATAGAGGATGTAAATGTTTGCTTAAAATACTGTAACATAATAATGATAATGTAGTTGTTCTAACCTGCCTTGCTTTGCAGCACAGATGTTTTCGATTGCCTCCTCATTTGGTCCAGAACTATTGAATTGGACCAATCAGTGCCTGAGACCCCACAGAGCTGGCTGACCAATAGAGGAACTGTTTGTATTTGGGAGAGGCATTATGGGCTATGACGCTTTTTCGCACCACTGAAAGCCGGAGAAAGTGACTGGCATGTGCAGCCAGCCAATGAAAGCGGGTAGTGCCTGATCTGAAAGGAGTGCTCAGTGCTGCCAAGGGCAGATGCATTGTGGCTGGTGAGGAGTGAGGTGCTTCTGTGCTGGGAAGTGTTCACGGGAAGCGCGTGAAGGTCTAATGACGTTTTCTCTCTTTGACGAGTTTGCTCTAAATCCGCCCGGCGGGACGGTCAGAGAGAGGCTGTGCCCAGTACAGCTACCCACCAGGCTCGATCTGTAGGAGGACTGGAGGATTTCCCAGTGTCGCTCGTTTAGTGGGAAGGCTGAAGCTGCCGTTGCAGCCTTGAAGTGGTTGTGAGTCTGTGGAGCTTTGGAAGCAGCTGCCTGATGTGGTACCCTCTGTTGCTGTTTGCCATATAAATGTGTGAGAAGGCTGGTGAAGTTCAGGCTCCATCCTGGTAGCGTTGAAGGAATCGTTGTTGCTGGGGTTGTGAGTACTGATTCAGGGTAGCTCCCTGAAGAGTGTTTACACAGTGGTTTCAGTGCATTAGTATATTGCTGACTGCCTAATTAAACTTTCCTCCTATTCTGACCTGCTCAAGACTGTAATGTTTATCTGTGTTAAGGGCCCCAACCAGCTGCCACGTTTGGACTAGCCGTTAGGGCTTGGGTACCAGGGACAGTAAATTGTAGAGT
The DNA here is from genome assembly GCA_016271365.2 of Neoceratodus forsteri. Lineage (NCBI taxonomy): Eukaryota > Metazoa > Chordata > Ceratodontiformes > Ceratodontidae > Neoceratodus > Neoceratodus forsteri. Next base: position 42,513,251 of record CM057455.1, read on the forward strand.
TTGGCATGTGCACAGAGCCCTAGGTATATAGGAATAGTGTAAGCCAATCAACTTGATTTTCCCCTTTCCTTGTTATCTGCCCTTCTAATAAATCAGATTGCTGTGTTATAACTACACCTGGCTGGTTTGTACACTTTTGATGAGCTGCTGTATGGTGACTGTGATATAACTGTACCTTACTTTACAGGGGTCTCTGGAGTGAGCTGGAATATATTATCCGGGGGTAAGTGTACAGGTGAAAAGAATTGTTGGCACCCAGTCACGAGTCACTAGTGGGACGAAAGGGGAGGTTGCAGTAGCCAGAGGGCTGTAACGAGTTAGTGTAACTGTACTAACCCGACCTCCGGGTGGAGCAACCATCACGGATCTGGGCCCTCACCCTGCCTCAGTGGGGCAGACAGGGTAGTGGCCCTAAGGGTAAGCCCCTGGAAGTTACAAATTGGAGGCACCGCTGGGATTTGCGTCCCTAGTGGCTCAGTGAGGAAATACATCAGAGATGGAAAATGGAAGGGATATGTTGGAAAAAATTAAACTGGGACCCATCAAAACCATGGTACACAAACTGATGGGTTGGGTGAAGCGAAGAGCCAGATTCCCAGATGATTGTATTATTGTTAGATGTGCCATTGGGTACCTCAGCTGTTGATATTGTCTCTGTTGCAGAGCGAGTAAGTGTTTGGGCAAGGCTGAAGTGGAAGGGCGTATGGCTGATCTGCTTGACCAGACACTGCAGGTGTTACTCCTATGCAGTGTGGCCATCGACCCTGAGAAGGTACCTCCTGTAATTTACCCGGAGGGTGCGTCCCAGGGTGGAGGCTAATTCATCCGGTGGGTCAGTCACCCCTAGGGGTCTCTCAAATGAACAGTTTTAAAGACAAACTGCTTAAATTGTTAGCTGCGGAGGGAGGACTACCCAGGAGTTGCTACAAGCCTTGATCTGTCCAGTGATACTACCCTCGGGGTTCCCGGGCACCTCCCTTGCCCACCCAAAGTTCTGTGCTGGCTTCTCTGCCCGGCAGTCCCATCCATACAGCTCGACTCCTACCGCAAGTTAAAACTTTTCTCTGGCATGGTACCAGTGCCTTCCAGGGAGGATGACCTGGAGGCTTGATGGACTATGCCACCCTTTAGTCCAGGAGTGGCAATGCTCTGAGGGGGAGAAAAGGAAGAGGCTGATGGAGAGTTTATGGGTCCTGCCTTAGAAGCTATTAGATTCTTCTGGGCCACCCATCCAGAAGCCACTGCTGCAGAGTATCTCTCTGCTTTAGAAGGGTCTTTGGGCGTACAGAGACTGGTGAAGATTTACTATGGAAGTTCAGGTTTGCTAAGCAGTGGAGAAATGAAAAACTGTCCGCTTTTGTTACTAGAGTGGGCCGGGCATTGCAGAAGGCTTATAGAAAGGGAATTACTGCTACAGCCCTGAATCAGGTTCGGTTAGAACATGTTTTAAAGTCTGCCAGATTCTCTAGTGTAACATGCTGAAACTCAAGTTGCATGATCGTGAGCCACCCGCCTCAATATTGTCAATTGATGAGGGAAATTCAGAAGTGGAGACTGATGAAGAGGGTGGGAACCCTGTGTGGGGCAGTGAACCCTATGTGGGACCCCTGAGTCTAACACCCTGGGGAGACTGACTCGCCTGGAGGGTCCGAGGGGTCCCAGATTTTCCAGGTACTGTGGGATGCGAGCTGTTTCTCTGACCCTACGTGAAGGGTGAGTTGAGGGCTGAGATCAGGAATTTACGGAATTGGTGAGGGACTTAAAACAGTCTACTGTGTACCCTACTTGGCCCGGGCCCTGAGTCCTGTTGGACCCCAAACCCTAGCCCAGAGAGCTTCCTCACTCCCTCAGGGCCCCTCTCAGAATAGTGATCCCCAGGGCCCCAAGTTTTGTTACCATTGTGGGAAGATGGCCATTTTCAGCCTAGTGCCAGAGGCTGGAGAATTTAAGGAAAGTTAACAGCAGACTGATCGCCCGACACGCCAGGGCCCAGTCTCGGGCCCCAAGAAAAGTTTTGTGACTCAGGCCCATGCCAGCGGGCTACTAATGCTACCCCAACTGGTCTGATGTGGTCGGGCCGCCTATGGAGACCCGGTGCAAGTAAATGGAATTCCCACTCGAGCTGTACTGGATAGTGGCTCCCAGGTGACCATCATGTTTCAGGACTGGTACCAAGCACACTTATCTGAGGTGCCTCTGCAGCCTCTGGCTGGTCTACATGTATGGGGGTTGACGACAAGGCCTATCCGTATTTGGGGTACATCCGTGTCTGGTTATCCTTCCTGCAACTGTGAATGGAATAGATGAGCAAGTGGAAACCTTAGTTTTAGTTTGCCCTCACTGGACTGTCTGATGGGGTGCCCTTGTTGATTGGAACAAATGCACACATGTTTGGACGATTGGCCCCAATTGTGCTCAGAGAAGCGAGCATTTCAGACTGGACGACTTTGAGCATACCTGCTGTAATTCAAAAGGTCAGGTCCACTCAGAAGAAGGGTAGTCTGGAGGAACCCGAAGGCCCTGTGGGGTGGTATGGAAAAGGATCCGCCCCGTAGTACTTGCCCCAAATGCACAATGTGTTCTGCATGGAGAGGTGCGACTAAAACAGATGTCAAGAATAAGTTGTTGATGCTGGATACGACTGTGGAGGAGGATTACCTGAGGGGTTGTTGCTCAAACCCAGCATTCTGCCGGCTAGAGCCCATGCTTACGTTAGAGGGTGATGGCTCAAGTGCACAATATGTCTGATAAAGAGATTTGAATAAGAAGAGGTGTGCCTTGGCTAGCGTCCATTGTGCAGATACTGCTGTGCTGCAAATAGAAAGAGTTCCTGGACGGGTGATAGAGTTACTCCTGATCTGTTTGACTTTGGTGACTCCCGTTGCCCGGTCGAATGGAACACGACGGGTCAGTGAAAGGCTTGCCAATAGGGACCAGGTGTTTTCCCTGAAAGAGTGGGATGTAGGATGTGTACAAGGGCTGAGCATCACTTCACTGCACGACGAAAGACCTTCCGAGAGACATCCCGACGCCTGGCTCCCACTGACATAGATGATATAAGACGGCATCTGCAAGAAATGTTGGCTGGGCATAATTCAAGAGTCTAGGAGCCCTATGCCTCCCCATCGTAGTAGTAAGGAAAAGAATGGGGCAGTTCGATGTGCATAGACTATTGCACTTTGAATAGGCAGACCATTCCGGATCAATATCGATGCCATGCATACAAGACCATTGGACTGTCTGAATGGTAGTAAGTGGTTCTCTGTGTTGGATCTTCGGAGTGGATATTACTAGATCCCGATGGCCCCAGACGACCGGGAGAAGACTGTTTTCATTTGCCCCTAGGCTTCTATGAGTTTGTTCGGATGTCTCAAGGAATTTCGGTGCCCCAGCCACTTTCAGCATTTGATGGAACGAGCTGTGGGGATATGAACCTACTCGAGTGTTTGGTCTATTTAGATGACGTTATAGTGTTTACTGATCATTGAAAGAACACGAGCAATGATTATTCAAAGTCCTGGATCGGGTTGGAGGATTTTGGCCTTAAGTTGTCTATCGACAAGTGTCAATTCTTCCAGACTTCCGTGAAGTATGTGGGCCATAGAGTGTCCACTGAGGGCATAGAGACTGACACTAGCAAGGTGGAGGCATTGACCACTTGGCCTCAACCAGGAATTTAAAAAGCTACAACAATTCTTGGGGTTTGTGGATACTATAGGCGGTTTGTCAGAGACTATTCATGAGTGATTCGCCCTCCTTAATATCACTCGTGGGTATCAGCTTACTCACAAAAAGTATAAGAAGGTGTGCACACTGACATAGAAAAGAAGTATTTTCGCAAACATATGTTCAGGGATCGATAGGACTGCTGAGTGTGAGGAAGCTTTCATCACATCATATATCAACTTACCCATGCTCCAGTACTGGCCTATGCTGACCCAGTCAAGCCCCTACTTCATACTGATGCCAGTCTACAAGGACTGGGGACTGTGTTATATCAGGAACACTCGAATGGGCTGAGACCTGTAGCGTTTGCCAGTAGAAGTCTGACGCCTTCAGAGAAAAATTACCCTGCAAAAACTAGTTTTGGCTTTGAAGTGGGCCATTGTTGATCAGTTGCATGACTATTTGTATGGTGCCAAGATATTAGTAAAGACTGATAACAATCCTCTGACCTATGTACAGACCTCTGCCAAATTGGATGCTACTGGGCATAGGTGGCTTTCTGCCCTGGCCTACCTACGACTACGCTGTAGAATACCGGGCGGGCCTAAACCATATAGATCACGGATGCTCTCTCTCGGAGGCCTGCGTCCCAGACTGAATGGGTCCAGTTGTCTGAACCTGACATAAAAGCCCTTTGCCAGAAATTTGATAAAGAACAGGTGTCTCCTGACCGGTGGACTGTGTGGTAGATTGTTTGGGGCTGCCGGAAAACTGTATACCTGCACCTACTGTCATTTCTCTGCATTGGACACCAGTTCCTGCCACAACTCAACAATGATGATCTCCAACAGGCTCAATCCTGTGATCCTATGATAAGAACGGCTGTAGAGGTTTTGCAGGCGGAAGGGATGTATCCAAACTCCGCCCACTGACTTACGGACTACCTTGTTGTATAAAGAAGGCCCAAATTAAAGCTGATCAACCAACTACTATATAGAGAGACTGTGAATAAGGAGGGCCGGTACACCGCCAACAACTGGTGCTGCCATCAGCCTCCAGAGAACTAGTCCTAAGGTCATTGCATAATCAAATGGGGCACCTGGGTATAGATCGAACACTTGACCTGGAATGGGCTCGATTCTATTGGCCAAGATGAGTGCGGATGTGGAACAGTATGTCAAGACCTGTGGTCGTTGTTTGCAAAGAAAGCGTTACCCTGGAGAGCTGCTCCTGGTCAACATTACCACTAGTGCTCCTATGGAACTGGTCTGTATTGATTTCCTGAGTTTAGAGCCTGATCTGAAAAGTGTCAGCAACATATTGGTGGTCACTGATCATTTTACCTGCACGCTGAGGCTTTCCCAACCAAGGATCAGAGAGCAACCACGGTGGCTAAGATACTTGTTGAGAACTTTCGCCCACTATGGGGCCCCGCAGCGGATTCATTCCGACCAGGGAAGGGACTTTGAGAGTCGCTTGATTAAAGAGATGCTATCTTTGGGGGTACGAAAATCATGAACCACCCTATCATCCGCAGGAGACCCTCAGCCTGAAAGGTTTAATCGTACATTGCTTGACATGCTGGGCACCTACAATCAAACGATAAATCGAGATGGAGCCAACAGATTAGCACTTTAGTTCACTCCTACAATTGTACGAAAAAGTGATGCCACAGGGTTTTCCCCTATCGACTGATGTTTGGGAGAGAGGCTAGATTGCCAGTGGATGTGTGTTTGGGGTTCCTCCGATGGGAGTGGACGGAAACCATCTACAGTACATACAGAGATGAAAGGCCCAATTAAACCATGCCTACCAACTGGCCCAGACCATGACTGCTAAACGAAATCTGGCTAACAAGGAGAGATATGACAAAAAGTGAAAACAGTAGAGTTGAGAGAAGGGATAGAGTGCTGTTGAAAATCTGGGACTGCATGGCAAACATAAGATTGTCGACAGATGGCATCACCTCCTCATATTGTTGTGGGACAGCAGGCAGACCTACCTGTATATAAAGAGCGCCTGAAAACAATTGAAAGATGTGAAAACCATACACAGAAACCATTTGCTGCCGATTGGGCAGATCTTGATTGAAGCTGAACCTTCCACTGCCACTCCTTCCGGCCTGTGACTAGATCTGTTGCTAAGAGAAGAACTGCCCGTGGAGCCTTCAACAAGTGCACCAAGGGAACCTTGTCCCACCCCTCCTGCAGAAGGAGATGATCAACACTCAGTGTCGGAAGATAGCAAGATGATATTGAATACTATCCCTCTTATGAACTGAGTCAATTGTTTCGGGCAATCCCTTGTTAACTCTGGAACTGAAATTAGCCTGCCTGTACTGATTGAGCCTCTACTTTGTCCTCGGAGGCAATGCTCCAGAAGATGAATGGGGTAGCAGACAAGCTCAAGGGGCTGAGTCCTTAGGCCTGGCTGAATTATCTGACTTTTCAGAAGAAGAGTGAGATGGGGAACAAGCCAGTGATATGCCGAATCGAAAGAATATTTTGAATGCCCTGATGGTTCCTTCTAGTACCTAAACCGCCCCAGATGAGCCCAGTGGGTGGGTTCAGGGATAGAAGGTCAAGTCCTAATAGTATCATGAGCACTGAACCTGTTCCCCTTGAGGAGGTTCCCGTTGTTAGTGTCACTGATACTGAAGTGGAGTCAGGGCCTGGTTTAGGATCCCCTGAGACCCCTAGGATCCAGCCGACAAATACGCCAGTAATAAAGTTGAGCTATGAATCTCTGGGTCAGCCAGTGGACCTGCCCTTAAATGTGGTTCACAAAGGGTATATGTGTCCCCGAAGTTCTTTGCCTAAGTTAGCCTTGGGGGATAACTCCAGATTGTTAGTAATGCTCTTTGAGTGTGGCGTCCCTGCCTCGGGGACCAGTTAGTAACTAGAGAAGAGGATTCCTTAGTCCCAGTGTCACGAGCAGGAACCCATGACCTGAGTTGAAGAGAACAAGACTTTATATGTATAATGTGTATAAATTATAGTACACGTGAATCTAATATTCATGTATGTAAGGTAAAATGTGATATAGTGTTAATTGGGATGTTCGCCTAAACGGCCTCAAGGGTAATTGTTTGAGCACGACCAAGCTTTTAGGCCAGGGAGGTGTAACCCCTTACAACGGGGTTCTGACCTTCCCGAGCTCGTTTGAATGCTCCATGCTTGGTTGGTGTTCGGCTTAAACCGCTCTTAGGTGGGTAGCCAGTGAGTGCTCTTTTAAGGCCTCCATATACTGTCACTTAAGAGCTGCCTGGTGCAGTCATAATTAGTTGAAATGAAAGGGGTTAAGTGTTGCTATGCTCGAGATCCCACCCGGTTGTTGGTAGCGCTCCCAGCTGCCATCGCTAGTGGTGCACAGGGAGTTCTGATAGAGATGTAAATGTTTGCTTAAAATACTGTAACATAATAATGATAATGTAGTTGTTCTAACTCTGCCTTGCTCTGCAGCACAGATGGTTTCAATTGCCTCCTCCATTTTGGTCCAGAACTATTGAATTGGACCAATCAGTACCTTGAGACCCCACAGAGCTGGCTGACCAATAGAGGAACTGTTTGTATTTGGGAGAGCATTATGGGCTATGGCACTTTTGCACCACTGAAAGCCGGAGGAAGTGACTGGCATGTGCAGCCAGCCAATGAAAATGGGTAGCGCCTTCGATCTGAAAGGGAGTGCTCAGTGCTGCCAAGGGCAGATGCGTTGTGGCTGGTGAGGAGTGAGGGAGCTTCTGTGTGGGAAGTGTTGCTGGAGGCGTGAAGGCCCTGAGCGGCCGTTTTCTCTACAGACAGTTTTGCTAAAATCCGCCACGGCGGTCAGAGGAGGCTGTGCCCTGTACAGCTACCCACCAGGCTCGATCTGTAGGAGGACTGGAGGATTTCCCAAGTGTCGCCGTTTTGTGGAAGGCTGAAGCTGCCGTTGCAGCCTTGAAGTGGTTGTGAGTCTGTGGGAGCTTGGAAGCAGCTGCCTGGTGTGGTACCCTCTGTTGCTGTTTGCCATAAAAATGTGTAGAAGGCTGGTGAAGTTCAGGCTCCATCCTGGTAGCGTTGAAGGAATACGTTATTTGCTGGGGTTGTGAGTACTGATTCAGGGTAGCTCCTGCAGAGTGTTTACACAGTGGTTTCAGTGCATTAGTATATTGCTGACTGCCTAATTAAACTTTCCTCCTATTCTGACCTGCTCAAGACTGTAATGTTTATCTGTGTTAAGGGCCCCAACCAGCTGCCACGTTTGGACTAGCCGTTAGGGCTTGGGTACCCAGGGACAGTAATTGTAGAGTTTGGCATGCACATAGCCCTAGGTATATAGGAATAGTATAAGCCAATCAACCTGATTTGCCCCTGTCCCTTGTTATCTGCCCTTCTAATAAATCAGATTGCTGTGTTATAACTACACCCTGGCTGGTTTGTACACTTTTGATGAGCTGCTGCATGGTGACTGTGATATAACTGTACCTTACTTTACAGGGGTCTCTGGAGTGAGCTGGAATATATTATCGGGGGTAAAGTGTACGGGTGAAAAGAATTGTTGGCACCCAGTGTGAGTCACTAGTGGGACCGAAAGGGGTTGCAGTAGCCAGAGGGCTGTAACCGAGTAGTCGTAACTGTACTAACCCGATCTCTGGGTGGAGGCACCCATCATCGATCTGGGCCCCTCACCCCTTGCCCTCCAGTGGGGCAGACAGGGTAGTGGCCCTAAGGGTAGCGCCCTGGGGTTACACAACATTGAGAAAGCCTGTAGAGGGCAGAGAAACCAGAGCATACCAATAGTGACGGTCTGTCTGCAATCTACGTTCACAGCAATCCCAGAGGGTGGACATCTGTTAACTGACCAACAAAGGATCAACTTCTTTAAATAAATATGTCTGATGTGCCAGGGGCAAATGTGCTGATAGCAACTCATTGTCTGCATGAAAGCAACTCATTGTCTGCACCCAAAGTTTTAAATAAAATGCCAAATGGGTGGACAGCGTGTAGTGACCAGGATAGGTCCAAGGATGGTCTATAAATGCATCTGATTAAAAAGTGCCTACAGGACTGGGAGGAAAGTACTCAGAGCTGGCGCTCTTCCTAACTTTGCCTGGGAGGTCCAGTATTTTGTCCGTGGGAGCTGCAAGTGCCAGCGAAGACCACAAGGGACTGCATGTTGCATTGTTGAGTCTAGAGACCTACAGAAACCGTTTGCTGCCAAGTGCAAGTTTGGTGTTTAAAGAGCCTGAGAGCTACAGTAAACCATTTATTGCCAAGAGCAAGTTGTTTGCGTGAAAGAGACTACTCGTCTGTTGCTAGCCAGCAAAGTCTGGAAAATGGTGGTGGGTCTTGCCACAGGTTCAGCTCAAGTGTTTGTAAATGGTAGCTAGGCAGCCCCAGTTCAGTCCAGTGCTAATATGTGGTCACATGGTGAAAAGCTGATTTTCAAGTACCTTCTGGTCTTGTGCAACAGATGCAACTCGAAGCTCTCGGTGTTGCTAAATAAATGTGCTAACCTACGCAGTGCTAAATGCATAAATCTGCTGGATGGAGACTTTGTAAATATGTTCTGCCATTAATGCAACTAGCTAGATAGTCAAGGACCTGACTACCTCAAAGGTTGAGGGGCAAATATGATTGCAGCCTAATCAAACTGAACGTAAATGTTGTAAATAGTATAACCTCTGTTCCATTTCACCTTTCCTAACCCCTCATGTAAATAAATTTGTCGTTTGTTTTTGCAGGTTATAGCAGTAAGTCGTTAAATGCAAAGGTGTTTAAATTGTTGGCTTGTGAATATTGGGTCATGTGGGGTGGCTTTATGGTAATATGAGCGGGTACAGCATCCCCGAGGGTTGTACCAGGTTTCATTCTAGCCAACTTAAAGGTAAGCTCTGGATGGAGGCACTGCACAATGTACTATATTAGGAAAGAACCCTGATTAATGTTAAAAATGGGAACCCAGGCTCCTCAGCCGACATCCTGGGTAGTAGCCCTTGGTGTAGTGCCACTCCTATACATCCTAGTATCCCCCCAGCTCTCCTTACTGCTTACTTACCTTAAGGCCATCTGATATGACTACCCTCAGGTAGCTCCCTGCCTCCTCCCAGACGCGGTGGGAAGTCTTCTGGCTCGGCCTTTCCCAAGGCCCTCTGTCCCTGGTTATCCAACCCCACAAGCAGACACAGGGTCTCAGTCAGCAGAACAGGCACTGGCGGCACCGGTGACAGGTCTTCCCTGCCATCCATAAGAGCTCGCTATGGGGATGTCTGAAAAGGCTTCAGGGTCGGACGTCTCCAGGAAGCATCAGGAAGGTGAGTGCCACAAGCAACATCCTCGCCTTCCTGGCAGGTGTCGCTTGAGGCTTCAACCCAATGCCAGGCCCTTTGCCTCTGACTTCAGGGTGGATCCAGACCAGATGCACCCTCAAACTTGCCATCTGCTCTGCAGGGCCAGTTTGGCAACCTAATGCCAGGCCAGACATCAGGGGACCTGGCATAATGCTCCGTGGATACTGAGGGCTGGCGCCACCCTTCACCGTTGACTTCTCAGGAGCTGAATGGTGACACTTGGGCACCCGACACGGGGAATCCTCCTCAAGGGTCAATGCCAGAAAAGCCTAAGCCGGCCTGGTGGCGTAGAGGGTTGAGGCTGGCGTCTTACCTCAACCCCAATGGGTGACCCGGGTTCAGGAACGGACTCGGGACACTGGGGCTAAGTAGGACGAAGGGATTGAGCGTCCGGAGAACTGCCTCCTCTTCGAGGGTGGGGACTGGCTGCCTTGCTCAGCAGTGGCCCCGTGAAGACCGGGGCACTGCATGAGCGCGCGCACAACATGGGACCAGGAAACTGGAAAATGCCAGGTGTCTGCCAGATGCTGACTCCCCATTCCATGACACCACCAAAACCTCCTAAGGGGCCCTCCTCACCTCCGCAGCACTCCCAGGGGACCTAATAGTTAGTGGCTGGTATTCCCCTGCTGGTGCCTTCCCCTCGGAGGAGAGGGACCCACCTGGTGAAAGGGGTACACTGGGATATCCTCAGGAGTTAGCTGCAATGTGAGGGTGAGAGTGACCCAGGAAAACAGGATGGCCGGTAAGTCAGAGGAGCAATGTGGGGTCCGAAGGTGGGGACACCTGGGTCAGTGAAGATGTAAACAGATAAAGAATAAAGAAAAAAAGAAAAGCCCACGCCATTGGACAAAATGCTAGGGAACAAAATTCACAAGGGCACACAGTCAGGGGCTCTAGTGCCCCAAAGCTGACGCCAGAGCCACAACCGAGCTCAGTGGTTCCTTTGGCAGAGGTCGGGTCCTTATTCACCTGTTGATGGAACAATATAAAAGGATCTGTTACCTAGGCCCCCAGAGCTGGCTTCTACCCCACCAAAGTACCTGCCCTAGCACACGCCCGACTGCTATCCCCCAACTCCCGCCTCCACCCCCCAGCACCTGACTACCTGTTGTCAGGGTGAAACACCATTGTGAGCCCATACGTCAGAGGCATAGCCGCCATCTGTCATTTGAGGTCCTCCTCCTGGGGTTGTTCTTATACCTCTTCAGAGGGGTCTCAGGAGACTCATCCTTCTATGACTCCTCTGAGGACGATCTGTCCCTCCCATCTCCTGGTCACAGAAGGGACTCCCCAAGATCACCTCAGACAACCCTACATTCCTGGATATAATGTGCCATATTCAGCTTCTCAACCAGTGGGAGACGGAGGAATGGACCCATCAGAGGTGACACCTAGCAAAATTCCTAGGAGCCACAGACCCAAAACCCTTGGTCATACCACCCCTTGGTATAGCCCTTCCAGGATGTTACCAAAATAGCCTGGAAGCTTCTCTACAACTGCAGTTATTTCCAGAAAAGCTGACAGGTTGTACAGGATGTCTGGATGGGAACTGCACTTAAAGGATACCCAAATAACATTTTGACAACAAACTATTCAAAACTCTGACTCCGTAGGTGACTAAAGGAAAGGCTGCTGTATTTAATAAGGCTAAAACTACATATATATAATTTACCTAAATGTGGTTCCAGAGTATTTGAATATTGTAAAATCAGCCTTCTAATTTCAAAAAAACTGTCTTACCTGCTTCCTAAAATGGCATAAAATATGTTATGATTACATCATTTGAGCCAAAGTCAGAAAGATATATGTCTCTATAGTGCTAACTAGTTATTTGTTCCCTTTGTATAGAATTGTTTCACCCAAAGGTCAAAACCATAGTGCATTATTTTATATAATACACAAGTTGAGCTATGGTTCTGTTCATTTTGTTTACTTTAACATGCTGAAATTGTGTTTTAACTAACTGACTTTCTCTGTGCAAACCACAGTGCAGTACAAATCTTGAATAACCTGGTGGTCTAGTGGTTATGGTGGATCCAAGATGCTACAGTGGGGTTGCTGGAGTGGTGTGCATGCTTAATATGCACTTTTAACATTTTTATTAAACCTTTATATTTTCTGCTTTTATTCTTTTCTAGTACGTTTTGACAGAACCTACAAATGTAATCCATAGTTTGAATGTAAACACGTGTACAATCAATAAATCAGACTTCTTCAACAAAGTGAAATGCAGCAGCAGCAGCAAGTACATTACTATGTGTGTGGGGGGTGCAACAACACCTTCACCACCCCCTAGAGCCATCACTTTTTGTAGCAAAGTTCTTGTTCAGTCCAATGTTAGAGTTCATACTTTCCAGAACTCAAATATATGCTTGTCTTGTCATCTTTTCCATGGGAAATAATAATAATAATAAGAATCAGCATTTATATAGTGGTTTTCATACACATTGTATCCCAAAGTGCTTTATAAGCAATACTAGACTGGTAGTGAAGTGACTAAGCGTGTAGTGGCAGCCATTTCATACATTAATATCCACACACAGCTTTGGACAATTGCATGAACTGGTTTTATGGAAGGGAATGTTAGCCAGGACAATGGGGTCAAGTAGTGATCAAAGCTGGCAGACCACATCTTATTTCTCACAGTAATCTGCTCATATTTCTCCTCTGTCTTCTCCTTTCCTGAATATAGCAGTACCTTGCAAGAGTGGCTTTTCAGTCCCCTCTCAGTATTCATTCATCACTATTCCTTTCCACATTGAAAACTGGTGCTTATCACCTTCTGCATCATGAATGCAAGGTAGAGTCCCCATTTTATTTTGACATATCAAATATAAACATATCTTTCCAGTAAGTCAGGCTGATAGCAACGGGAACAAGGGAATGATAGGCTTTCATATTCCTTAAAAGATCTAGGCTACCTTTGATTAGGCACTGCTAATGATGGGTGTGCACATCATTATGCACGCCATTTAATAGTGCCTAATCATAGGTGGCTTAGATCTTACATGGAGGGAAAGCCTATTTTTCCACTTATGCAATGCAGCCATCAGTCTGGCTTACCAGAAGATCATGGTTATTATTAATACGTAAAAATAACATGGGAGACTGTACTAACCACATTCATGATGCAGAAGGGTAGTGAACTCACCAGTTTTGGTGTGGAGTGCAAGTGAGAAGAATGAATGCCAAAGAGGACTGAAGAGGCCATTCCAGCAGGTGTAGCTATATTCAGGTTAGTTGAAGACATGAAGGAGGACGTTGAGCAGATCACTGTGAGATCTGAAATGTGGGGCTGCTAACATCATGATCACTACCTGACTGTGGATGAGTAGACAGCGATGACAAATACTCAGAGTGGCAGGGCTGCACCTAAACTGTTACTTGAATTCAGTGTAGGAAGATTACCCTCAGGTGGGGGGTTTACGTTGTTAGGACAGTATTGAGGGAGTTGTGTATAGCTCATTCAAGATTTGGAAAGGGTGGTAGCCAGCCAACTCGGATTGTGGAGTAGAGCACAGAAAAGTACTGGAGAAAATTGCTGGGAACTGTCCTCGGGGTTCTGCAGATCACAGGTAAAGGAGTAAACGGACAGTGGAAGTCGGGTGGATTTGCTTAAGGTGTTAGTATGCCTCTCTTGCTAATAATATCGTTACCCATTGTAAGTGCAGCCTTATGAGGGCATGGACAGCAGTTTTTCTGATGGGTTGTACTTTTGTAATGCAATTCTTGCTAAGGAAAGTCAGCTGATTGCAAAACATTTTCCACAAGTTAAAGTAAAGTAAATGAACAAAATCATAGCCTAACATGTGTACTGATCAAAATAATCCATGAGTTAATACATGGTGTTGATCATTCTGTGCAACAATTCAAAATAAAGAGGAAAGAAGAACTAGTAAGCATTGTAGAAATACATGTGGAGTCTGTCTTTGGCTCAGATGATGTCATCATGACTCATCACTTAACAGACTTGGCAGTCATCTCAGGGAGAAACCAAGGCTGTTTTTTTTTAGTGAAAGGCTGATGTTTACATTTTTCAAAGCTATGAAACTGCATTTATATTATTTACATAAATGCAGTTTTAGCATAAATGTAAACAGCAGCCTCTACTTTACCTTGTTATGAAGCCAGATTTTGAGTTTGCAGTTTTAAAAACTGCTTGTTTAGGTACCCTTTAAGCAAGCAGCTAAAAGCAGATTCTATGGTTCTTACAGCTGCCCATGGTAGAGTTCAGCAGCCTAAATATATGAGTTCTCAGCCTCCAGAATCTAGAAACTGGACCACATGGGCATAAAGTCTATTCCTCGGCCCCATGCACAGTGAGATCCCTTAACTTTCTGGCTCACATTGTAATGTACCAGAAGTCATTATGAAATAAGGCCATTGAATTGACCAAGGTGCAACAGGACTCTGACAAAAAATCAGAATTGTTGGCAGTCCTTCAATCAGGAACTGATGTAAGTAGCATGTGCTCCTATGATTCAGCTGACACTGCCGCCAGGGCGGTGGCCACTGGAGTATGCCTCAGGCATCACTCCTGGATATGGGTTTTAGGTTTCACGGGACCTTTAGGATGCCGTCCTTGACACTCCCTTTCAAGGTCCAGTCCTCATTGGCCAAGAGTAAAACAACTGATCACCGAACTGCAGGTCTTGAGCAAGACAGCCTCAGAGGTCCACAAGATGTACAAATCCAAACCAGCCGCGATTCAGATGCAGCCTTTTATAGGCAGCAAGGCAGACATCAGCAGTACAAATGGGGCTTCAAAGAAAGAGCACCCCTGTCCTCTGGAGCACTGGGTCCCAAAAGTGCAAATAATGCCAGAGCCCCTACTACTCAGCATCACTCCCTGCAAGACCCCTCTCCAGTGGAGTGGCAGGGTGAGGTGGTGGGTTGAGGTTCTCCTCTACCTCAATGGGAGGTCCAGTATCACTGCGTATCAATGGTTATTCAAACTGTGGAGAGAGGTTACGCACTGGAGTTCATACAAATCCTCCAGACAGCCCTCCGCAGCCCTCCCCACGTGCCATCACATGTACATCTCATCAGGTCAGAGATTCAAGCCCTTCTGGACAAGCGAACAATCCAGTTATTGCCCAGGTCTCAGAGAGGAATGGGATATTACTCCCACATCTTCTCGTCTCAAAAGAGATGGGACCCTCATCCCATCCTGGACCTTAGCCAACTGAACACTTTCATCGAATACAAAAGGTTCAGGATGGTGACACTAAGGATTGCTCTCTATGCTCCACCAGGAGGTTGGCTGCTTCCGGACATGCAGGATGCCTACATACATATAAAGTTCTGCCATGCCACAGGAAGTTCCTTTGCTTCACCTTCCAAGGAGAGCACTGCCAGTTCAGGGCATTGCCATTCAGCCTTTCTTCAGCATCCAGGGTATTTACCAAGTGCCTAACAGTGGTGGCAGGTGCCCTTGGGAGGCAGGGGCATTATGTCTACCCCTACCTTGATGACTTGTTGCTTACAGCTCCCACAAGGGGTCAGCTGTGTTGCTCTCTAGAAGACACCTATCGGCTGTTTCAAGGACTGGGGTCCCCTAAACCTTCCCAAATTTTCCCCCAGCCAACCCAGAGATTGCGGTACATGGGGCTGTCCTAGACACAGTCTGAGCGAGAGTCTTCCTACCTCCGACTGAGCAGACTGCTTAAGGATGCTGGGCTCAAAAGTGGCTTCCATGAATCAAGTCCCATCCAGGATAGTACTGCAGCAGCTAGGCCATATGGCAGCCACTATAGTTATTGTCCCTTTAGCTCATCTGCACATGAGGATACTTCAGTGGAATCTCAGGGTTCAGTGGAACCAATGCTTGGACATCCTCGAACAGCCAGTCTGAGTCTCCAAGGTGGTATGCCAGACTCTGGAGTGGTGGCTCACTCCTTCCCAGTTAGAACCCAGGGCTCCTTCCAAAGTCCCAACCCTCAGCAGATCCTAACAATGGATGCCTCAGGGCTAGGATGGGAGCACATTTGAGTCCACCAGGCAAGAGAGACCTGGACTGTTCTGGAACAAAGTTTCCATATAAACATGCTGAAGATGAGAGCGATCCTCTACACCTTGCAGACGCTCCACATGGCTCTCCAACCAGGGCCACTACTAATCCAGTCAGACAATATGCCCATGGTCTTCTAAATTAACAACCAAGGGGGCACCTACCTACCCCTGTGCAGAGGCCATGAGAATCTGGTACTAGGTAGTGGACCACAACCAGGTACTCACAGCAGTTTGTATTCCAGGGTTCAAAACATCATAGCCGATAGCCTCAGCCATTCTTAGTCTCAGGCTCATGAATGGGAGCTACTACATAATGTAGCAGACGACCTTTTCAAATGTGGGACCTCCCAGAATTGGACCTCTTTGCGTCTTTACACAATGTCAAGCTGCCCAAATTTTGCTCTCTAGATCCAGGGCCTGGTGTTTTCTGGCAAGATGCGTTGTCCTTCTCCTGGACACAGAGGCTCCTATATTCCTTCTCTCCTTTCCTATAATCCAGAGAGTGCTGCTTCAACTTCAGGCATCCAAATCTTCAATTGCTACATCTGCATGCATTGCCCCTGCTGACTTAGTTAAGGATAGATGTGGTGTATCCCATAGGTAGCAGAGGTCCTAGAAGTTGTGAGGAACCCTCTACTAGGCAACATATGCTATGAAGTGGAAACGCTCTGTCTGTGGGCTACGTCACGCTCCCTAGATCCATTTACCAGCTCGGTAAACTCAGTACTGAGTACCTCCTTGACCTCTCTGACAAGTGCTTTAGCTACTCGTCCATACCGTACACCTTTCTGCACTTTCAGCTTATCACGTGCCTATGGAGGGTAGGACCTGGCACAGTTGGACTTGTCCAAGACCTTTCTGCACAGTATTCCTGCATATCAACCCCCTAGGCAGGACCCTGTTCACCCTTGAGACCTTTTGTTTGTGTTGGAAAAGCTTACTTTGCCTCCTTTTGAGTTATTTTTGGTTGCAGCTACTTCTGCTTGAAGAATTTCCATGCTTCAGGCTCTAATTCATAAAGAGCCCTATTTGATTTTCCATACTGGACAGGGTGTCCTGTGTACATATCCTAAGTTCCTTTTGAAGGTAGTGTTTGAATTTACCCTTAATCAGGACATTCTACTACCAGTTTACTACCCAGTGTACTCAAACAGGGAAGGCCCTGTTCTGTTGCATACCGGGATGTTCACAGAATTCTTAATTTCTATATAGATCGCACTCAATCTTCTAGAAAGACAGACCAGTTGTTTGTCTCCTTTGCCCCAACGGATGTTAGGGGCACCAGTGGCTAAGCAGACCTTGGCCAAATGGTTGGTTAGTTGTATAGTGTTCTGTTACCAGAAGTACGACAAACCTTTACAGGGACCGGTTAAAGGTCATTCCACTAGAGGGTTGTCACTTCCTTTGCATCCTTTAAGAATGTGTCAGCTGCAGATACTGTATGTGTGCAGCTGCTACTTGAGTTCAGGCCATATATTCGTCAGACCACTACAGTCTGGACATTGCGTCATGCAGGAGAGCAGGTTTCGCCTAGCCATTCTACAGGACTACTCTCTTAGCGGTTCCAGTGGTTTATCTTTATACATAACCACCACCCTTCTGACCTGGGATCTTTCCTTGTACTGCTGGGGATTCGGGTCTTAATGGTGTAACCTGCTGCAAGAGCTCTGTCTCAAAGTGAGATAGTAGTTACCGTAAGAAGTTGCTGTAACAGTAGATCTATGAAAAAAGCTCTTGCATCAGGTATGCTTTCTCGCCTCCTACTCCCAGGGGTAATGTAACTATCCTTTTCTGTCTGGGGATGCGATAACCTCCTCAGTTCCCCATCCTTTATGCTGGCTGGGTCTCCGTGGGCAAACTGAGGTGGTGCTGAGGGACCGCCTCCTTTGTACCATGGCTGGCGTCAGGGTGGGGATGACATCGGGTGGTCCCCACCATAGACTGCTAGCTAGAAATTTTTCTGTGGGATTCTAGTGCATGGTGGCATAGTCCTAATGTAACCTGCTGCAAGAGCTCTTCTCAAGACCTACTGTTACAGTAAGTGCTTACGTAACTGTACTATTTCTTTGACTGGGTGATGAAGGAAGTAAATGGGGGTGGATGTCGCCT
Organism: Neoceratodus forsteri; assembly: GCA_016271365.2. NCBI lineage: Eukaryota > Metazoa > Chordata > Ceratodontiformes > Ceratodontidae > Neoceratodus > Neoceratodus forsteri. Next base: position 42,531,369 of record CM057455.1, read on the forward strand.
ACCTCGATTTCAGCAAGGCCTTGACACCATCTCACATAAAAGGCTTATTAACAAGATGGGTAGTCTGGGTATAGGACACAAGGTGGTGAACTGGGTTAGGAACTGGCTAACAGACAGGAGACCGAGGGTGGTGGTAAATAGGTACAATCTGGGAAGGGGTGACCAGTGGGTTCCAGGAATCAGTCCTTAGGACAGTCCTGTTCAATGTCTTCATTAGTGACATTGCAGAGGGGCTGGAAGGAAAAGGTCTGCCTATTTGCAGATGACACCAAGATCTGCAACAGGGTGGATACTCCGGAAGGAGTAGAGAAAATCAGAAAGGACCAAGACAGGCTTGAGAAATGGTCAGAGGAGTGGCAAATGAGGTTTAAATCAAAGAAGTGCAACATTATGCACCTGAGGCATAGAATCCTGGGAAAGCCACAGGATTGGGGGCAATTGCTGACAGTCACCAAGAAACAAAGGGACCTGGGGTTATAATTTCACATGACTTGAAAATGTCAAAGCAGACTACAAAGGCAGCATCAAGGGCCAGTGGCATGCTAGGGTGCATAAGCAGGGGTATAACCAGCAGAAGGATGGAGGTAGTGATGACGTTATATAACATCCTCGTCAGGCCTCACATGGAGTACTGTGTACAGTTCTAGAGACTGCACCTTCAAAAGGGCATAAACCTTCTGGAGACGTCCAGGAAGGGCAACTACTGTACCAATGGTGAACTTCGGCATTGACAAATGCTTTTGTTAGTCTGCACTGCACTGTCTCCAGCCTGTCCTTGCCCTTTCTTTGGTGAGGACTCCAGAATTAGGCAGTGTTCTCCAGTTGAGGCCTCACAGGGTCTGTAAAGAGGAGAGTTACCTCCTTTATTCTGCTATCCTTACCCCTCCTGATAGATCCCAGCACTCTTTTAACCTTTCTATAGGCCCTGTTGCACTGTTTTATTTAAGGGAGTGACTGATGATAAGCCCTCAATCCTAATTTTCTTCTGCAGTGCTAAGTCTCAACCCACCCTTCCAGTACTTCGTCTTGGGGTTCATTTTCCCAAGGTGCATTACTTTGCACATTTTGGCATTGAATTTTAACTGGAAGAGCTTTGATATCCCTTCTGGTTTTGTAGGTCCCTCTGCATATGCCTTATTCCTCATCACTGTCTGCCCTTCCTTGTAGTTTTGTGTCATCTACAAAGAGACAAGCTGCCCTGGATTCCCTCTCCAATGTCACTGATGAACATGTTGAAGAGTATTGGACCCTCAGGATGGGAGTGGTGTACAGGCTACCCTCTCAGACCAAGGAGTTAGACAGGGAACTAGCGGGACAGATCAGAAGGACCTGTGGGGAAATTCAACCTGCCGGGAGTGGATTGGGGTACACCATCCATTACGATAGGAGGGATCAGGTACTTCTGAAGGCCTCCCAGGACAGCTTCCTATTGCAGATGGTCAATGAGCCAACCAGGTTAGGGAGCACTCTAGACCTCATGCTGGCAAATGATCAATTTGTGAGGGAGCTGGGGTGGAAGAACCACTGGTGAGGAATGACCATCACCCAATGTGGTTCATGATAAACATGGGGAAAGGGAGTGTAGGAATGGGCACACAGGTGTTGGACTTCAGGAGGGCAGACATCAGGTGGATGCGGAATTAGGACAGCGATATCTGGCCAGGATCCATCCAAACATGAACACTAACCAGAAGTGGGAGGTCATTAAACTGGGAATTGGGGAACCGTAACATGTACAAGGGTCTAGAGTAAGAGGGCTAGGGCCAAGATGCCTAGCTGAGAGAGCGGGGCATGGAAAAGTAAGAAAGAAAAGAGTTACCTTTAGAAGGTACAAAAAACAGGGAGAGGGGAGGACAGAGGAATACCTGAAGGAGTTTAGGGACATGACAAGGGCAATTAGTTCAGCCAAGGTGTCCAGGAACCTGGGCTAGCACAGGACATCAAAGAGGGGAAGGACTCCTTCAAGTGCGTGGGGAGAAAAGGAGTTGTAAGGACCAAATAGTAAGGACAAAGAGGATGGTGGATGAGTGGAAACAGGGTAGAACAGGCAGAAGCATTAAACCAGTACTTCTGCTCAGTATTTATGAAAGAGAAAGGGAAACTGTACTCAAAGGGGTGGGATGGTGGGCATGGGGGGAGAAGGTGACAGATGGGAAATCCCAGTGGGCAGAGTACTGGAGGGCTTGAGGCACTGAGGGTGGACAAGGTGCCAAGGCCAGATGGCATACACCCCAGGTGCATAAGGAACTTGCAGAAGTCCTAGCAGAACCCTTGGCAGTCCTGTTCAGTGCCTCCCTGGACTTAGGGAGTGTCCCTCAGGACTGGAGGATTGCACGTGGGACCCCTCCACAAGAGCAGGGTTTTAAATAATTGATTAGCAGTTTTTTCTTGGAACAATACTACCTGTACAGAAAGTATTTATATAAATTTTCTAGAAGTGATATGTTTGTTAAACACAGTGAGGCAGGACCCGCCATAGCGTTGAGTTCCGCTTGCAACGCCAGTGACAACCGGGTTTGGGAACGAGCCCAGAGCTGGAAGGCCAGCCAGGGGAGAAGGCTTGAGCATCCTCAGACAACCCCGCCTCTCAGGAGGAGGCGGGGATAAGGTCCCGGCGAAGATTATTCCCAGGCGGAGGTCTGGAGCACAGCATGCAGAGAGACAAGAAAGAGGAGGACGTCACGGACATCGGGCGATATGCGCCTTGATGTCAGGAGCTCACGCGACACCCACAGAACACCTGGAAAGACAGCACCGAACGTCGAGAGAGGAAGGAGTGCCACTGCAGACCCTAATGGCTCCCTCCTGCCTGGTCTGGCCGGGGACCCGGCCGAACAAGAAGCATCGGGTGTTCTGGCCCACCTCTCCTACCCGCCAGGGGGTATAGCCATGGCTCCATGGGGTCCTCCGCAGAACCAGGTAAAGAAGAGAAGCAGGGTGGCACTTGAGCGCCTCCCAATGGAGTGGGGTTCCGCAGTGGAGGAGGCAAAAATAGAAAGTAAAAAAAAAAAAACTGTGAGGCAAGTGCTATGCATTTTCACAATGTTTCAGCACTTTTATGATCAAAACGCTAATCAGTTTTAGAGTTAAATAAAACCCTGAAGTGTGGCCCCATGGATGAGCCAGGATCTACAGATCGGTCAGCCTCACATCCATTGTGGGAAAGCTGATGGAGACAGTCCTGAAGGAGAGGCTGGTTTCCTCCAGAGGCTAATGGGTTGCAGGACAGTGGACAGCATGGGTTGGTCTCGGCAGATCCTACCAGACCAACCTGATGGAATACTATGACTGGGTAACCAGACAGTTAGACAGGGGCCATGCAGTGGATGTCCTGTACCTGGACTTCAGTAAGCCATTCGATTCAGTGCCACATGGGAGACTAGGAAGTAAGCTGGAAGGCAGGGGGGAGATATGGTGGGATGGGTAATGAACTTGCTGCAAGGGATATGGCAGAGGGTGGTGGTGGGAGGGAGAGCTCATCTCCCAGGACAGTGACAAGTGGGGTGCCACAGGGCTGTACTGGGGCCAGTGTTGTTTGGGATCTTCATAGAGACATCTCAATAGGCATCAAGAGCAAGGTAAGTCTGTTTGCAGACAACGCCAAGATGGGAGCAGTAGCGGAGGACTTAGAAGGGTGGCAGGGGTTGCAAGATGATCTGGCAAAATTGGAGGTCTGTTTGGACACTTGTCTGCTGGGGTTCAGTGCCAAGAAATGCAAGGTGTTACATTTCAGCACAAAAACCTTAGGCGGAGTTACCAGCTCGGGGATACAGCTAGCCAAGATGGAAGAGGAGACTGATATGGGGTGGTCATAATAGGAGCAATGAACAACTCAGCACAGTATAGAAAGGCAGCTGCGAGGCCAACAGGATGCTGGGTTATATTGCCAGAGGCATATCCTCCAGGATGGGGAGAGTGAAGCTGCCACTATACAAGTCACTGGTTAGACCACACCTGGATTACTGTATGCTGGTAACGGCAAACCTAAGGGCTTTAAAATAGCAGCGATGAACATCTGCAGCCTTCTTGCTAAGCTAACACAACTTCAGGCACGGGCTGCCCTGCACAGTCCGAACATCTTATGTCTCATGGAAACCTGGCTGACAGGCAAAACAAAACTCAGGAGTCGCACTACTAGGTTATCAAACCTTCTGAATTGACAGACTGGGCAAAAGGGTGGCGGATGCCTCATCTACATTAGAGACTCACTCAATGGGAATGTACTCCCCATTACTAATAGAAACATAGAAACATAGAAGTTGGCTGCAGATAAGGACCGCAAGGCCTATCCAGTCTTCCCATTTTTTCTACATTATGAATGTGCCATAGGCCTTTACTCTGTCAATGGCCTATCTATTGCTCCCTTATGCCTATCCCATGCCTGTTTGAAGCACTGTAGTCATATCCACCACTTCCTGAGGTAGGCCGCTCCATGCATCCACCACCCTTTCTGTGAAAAGAACTTCCTCACATTACCCTTAATCGGCATTCCTCTAATCTCTTGCTGTGTCCTCTTGTCCTGCTATTTTTCTTATATTGAAACATGTTAGAAAATGGTTAAAGAAAATCCCTCTCCTGATTGGCTGAGACACGTTTTAGGTGGGCATCTATCAGACAATAAATGCCCAGGTAAAACGAGCCAGTCAACAGTGCCCTTCACCCACTGTACTATCCCAGCACCCACTCTGCTTCCCAATTGGCTAATATGTAAAAAATTATTTTAAACCCCGCGCCATTTTTCCATTCAACTTAGCGTAGAGAGTTAACAAACTCAGAATACCCACAGTCGTTTTATTAAATAAAAATCTGGCTAACTCACTAAATACATCGCCGCCCAATTGCCTGACAGTGTAAAAACAGCAACATGAAATCGAAGTGAATGTCGCCAATTTCCGTCATCCCATACTATCCCTAGTATCATCAGCACCCTCACACTGCCTAAACGTCAGATGACACTTTTATTTTTCTTGTGAAGGACATACTCCAGGAACCAAGCAGATGTTACAACCCCGCCCCAAACTGCCTACTGTTTTGGAAGTAGCAACCCTACTACTGAAAGACATCACCCAAAACATCGTGAAGCACTGACCAGGCTACAGCTTATCAAGACTTTTTAATTCATCCCCAGTGCACCACGCCACTTTTATACACGAATGGTCGCTAGCCAACCTGTACCTGAGGCACTGTAGTAGTCTGCCAGCTGGTCGACCGCCGCTACGCCCAATCCGCCTCCCTCTGTACTGCTTGTGCATTTCCTTCCATCCTGACTATTATTCGGATGTAGCAGATAGACATAAAAGACAAAAACAAAAATGTGTCCTTCACCTGTTCTCACGCTACCTCACTTGGTAGAGCAACGAACCACGCGTGTAACAGTCGGCATTCTCCTCAAAGTGCACCTGCCCCCAGAGCCTGATGGTAGAGGCCGACTACGAGATAAATTGAAGGGGCTAAGCTGCCTATGAAAAAAACAACCTGTGGAGGCAAAAATAGATAAGCCAACCAGTGGAAGCAGCAGTAGAGTGGGGACAAGTTTAAAAAATAAAAAAAACGCCTGTTTATGTGTCACACTAAACCAATTTTTCCGGTTCTGTCAGCGATCGGAATGGTTGAATCTTAGAGTGCTGAACTTAAAACAAGAAATGATACAGTGGCTGGAGGAATGGGCACAACAAGCCGGTCAGCTCTCAGAGAGTTGGTAACAATGTAGGACATGGATGTAGAGCAGCAAAATAAACAAAAAAAAGCAGCAAAGTTAACTTGAAATGCCCCATGCTGATGTGTTGTTTCTGGCAGCTGGCACTGAAAACATAAGTATTGCAGGGCAGCAGTATCTCTACTAAGAGAGAGAAAAATAGTGGCTCCAAATAATATTCTAAGGGCCCAGTGGTGTGTGTGTGTGTGTGTGTGTGTGTGTGTGTGTAACTACAGCAACCACCTCCAAGAATGCAGGCGGAGGAACTATTTTATTAAAAATCTTACTTTAAATACATTTTTCATTAACATTTTCTTATTAAACTTATTTTTTTACTGCCTATTTTCTAAGCGCAATAATACCCTCCAGGGTGGGCGGTATTGTGCTATACCGGATCTTCCAGGAGCTATAAGCTACGGTGTCTGGCCTCATTACACCCTGGGCGGTCCGGTATAGCACAATACCACCCACCCTGTTGGGTATTATTGCTTACTTAGACTAGGGATGATGACCATGAAATATTAGCAGTTAAAATCCAATGTGGTCAGAACAGTAAATCACTGGTCATTGCCTCTGTCTGTTTACCCCCAAAAGGCCAGTGCTGGATGCCCTTGCTAAGGGGTTAGCAAGGTCCATGAAATCACCATCACTGGAGACTTTAATATCAATTGGCTCAGTAATGAGGCAATCCACCTGAAGGATGCTGTGGCTAATTTGTATCTCTCGCAACTAGTCATGGAACCCACCAGGAGGACCTACAAGACGGTCAATTGTACCCTCATAGATTGGATACTCTCTAACTCCCTGCCAGAATAACCCAGGTTACAGTGCAGCCAGATATGTTGAGTGATCACTCCCCAGTCACTCTTAGGTGGTCAGACAACCTAAGGAATCCTCCATCCATCACGGTTAAAAGCAGGGTCCTAAAGAGAGGACAGCTGGGGTCTTTCAAGGCTGCCCTAACATACGTTGACTAGTCAGTCATAGATCGCTGCCTGATCTGGACCTGGCCCTGAACTACTTTGTTGTTGGCTTCAATAATATCTGTAACAGATTCGCCCACTCAAAAAAGAAAATTGAGAGGACACACCAATGGTTGGATCACCGAGGAACCTCTTACCCTCATGAGAGGGAGAGATAACCTCTGGGCCAAGGCCAGGTCCTCTGGGAAAATAATGACCATCAGGCCTACAGGGCTGCCAGAAACAGATGTACATATCTCACCAGGCAAGCAAAGGCAAACCACCACAAGGACCAACTGCAAAACAGCTAGGGAGATGGGGAAAAGTTTTGGGCGAATATAAATAACCTCCTTGGGAGGGAAGAAAAAAGCACCTCAACTGCTCAACCTAAACGGCCTGCCCACTATGGACCCACACACTATAGATGAGGCTTTCAACGCCTCTTTCAGAGACCTTAGCTCTGTCCTACCGCCTGACTAATTGAAGTGAGAGAGAGTCCAACTTAGTAGCTAACCAATAATGCAAAACCACCCTAATTTCTACTTAGCAGGGTATCCAAGGTCTCAAGGTCCTACATACTGAAAGCACTGGGCAAGACTAGGATGAGAAGCAATGGGGTCGATATAAGCTGGTAGCACTTGCCCTTGATGAACTCATGGTCCCCATCATGAAACTGTTTAACAAATCACTCACATGAGCCAGATTCCCTACAGTTTGGAAACAAGCTTTGGTAACCCCAATTTATAAGAGTGGGGATAGGTCCAAAGTTGCTAACTATAGGCCCATATCAATCCTCTTCCCCACTGTCTAAAGCATTGGAAAGGATTGTGAGACAAATATCCAATTACCTACATAAGTACCAGCTGCAATGTCCCCAGCAACATGGCTTCTGAAAGAATCACAGCATGACCACCGCTGATTGATTACACCCAACTCGTGCACCAAGCACTTGACGATGGCAAATTAACTGGGTCAGTCTTTATCGGCCTAATAAAGGCATTTGCCACAGTCAGTCACCCCTACTCTTGGATCAACTAAAATACCTGGGAATGGCCCCAAATGCTGTGGACTGGTTTGAGAACTACCTGTCCCACAGATCCCAAGAAGTCAAAATTGGAAAAGTGATATCGGGATCAAAAGAGGTGTTCATAAGGCGTCCCCAAGGATAAATTCTGGACACCCTCCTATTCAGCTTGTTTTGAATGATCTTCCGAGGCTTGTAAACAGCAAACTCATTCTGTATGCAGATAACGCTGTTCTCCTCAGTAGTAACCCCGCATTGAACATCTTGAATAGGAACTCCAGACCTCCTTCCATAAGACTGAGGATTGGTTCAGTGCACACAAGCTACTCATCAGTTATAAAAAACTAAAACACTGCTCCTATCCAGCACACAGCTAAAGAAGAGATTCCCAGTCCTATCCATCAAAAACAAAAGCCAATGCACTGCTCGAACAGGTTCACTTATTTAAGTACGGGTTGTCACCATCGACGATACCCCATCTTATGTTCAGCATATAGACATGGTGGTCAAAGCTGTTAACTCAAGCTCAGAATCTTGTATAGGCATTGGAAAAACCTCACTCAAAATGCTGTCCATCTCTCTGTCACTAGCTCGATCTTATCCATCATTGACTATGGGCTGGTGGCTTATAGATAAGCCACAAATACTGCTCTGCAGTGGGTGGCAACACAGCACTAAACAAGGCGTGTAGACTTGCCACTGGTGCTGACTGACTCATCCACACCTGCTCTCTGTACTCTCAGGGAACTGGCTGTCACTGGGGCATAGAATAAAATTCCAAACCTGCCTACTTGGCAACAAGAGTGCTTCTGGGCTCCACTGCCCCTGCATCTCTGTCCTCCTCTACCAAGCTGACCCAAAGTACAGAACCAGGAGTAAGGTGTTGGGTGCACTTGCTGTCCCTTTCCATGAGACCGCACATGGGCAGTGGGCCTTCATGCATAGAGCCCCTCTGTGACTCAGTGAGTGCCTGGAAGTCTCACAAGGAACTATAAACTTGCTAGCCTTTAAGTCTCAGGCTTAACAACTCCTCTCCAGGGCAACTCGTGACTGTCCTAGTGGCACTAAGATGGCTCTTGCCCACAAAACCTCCTCAAAGATGTCTGCACCTCACACATCGTCCACGCCTTGATAAATGCATTCTAAGTAGCCTATATCATCCACCCCTCAACCTCACCTCCCTGCACCCCCACAGTCCCCCACCTCCTTACCTGTCCTCACAGTCCATGCCTCATACCTTCCAGACCCCTCTCTCTCCTTCTCCCTTAGCCTCCTGTAATCACCCATTACTTCTGACCCTCCCCTTCTGTTGTCACCTACCCTCAGGCTATCTCAACCTTCCTTACTGTTTCCACATCCCACCTCCTCCCCTTGTTTCTGTTCTGGCAGTCTTTCTATCAGACTGCTAACCTCCCTTCACCTCTACCCCTCTCTTCTACTTGCAGACCACACCTCATACCCTCTCTCCCTGTCCTCCCCCTAACTTCTTGTAATCACCCATCACCATTGGCCCCCACTCTTTTCTGTGGCCACTTACCCTCATGCTTTCCAAATGTCCCCACTGTTTCACATCCTGCCCCCACTTTCTTTTTGACAAAGTTTTCTATCAGACTGCTAACATTTCTCCTCACCTCTACCCATCTCCCCCACCTGCCCTGGGTCTCCCCTTGAACCAGTCTACTCTCCTCACTGCAAGGATCAATTGTCTCCTTAACTATCTCCTTTGTAAATTGTTACTGCTGCACCTCAGTGAACTGTTGGTTTGTTTATTATCATGTGCTGTATATTATATGTTTTCAGCTATTTGTTTTTATTCTCTGATGCGAACCTTTGTAAAGAGCTTCTGCTCAAGTTGTTTCAAATAATTCATAAATAAAAATAAATAAAATGCAGTTCTGGTGACTGTATCTGAAGAAGGACATTAGGATACTGGAGGGATGTACCACAGGGCAACAAAATGATGCAGGGGTAAGGGACTTACCCCTAGAAGCAGGCTGCAGGAGTTGAACATGTACTCCCTGGAGGACTGGAGAGATGGGGACATGATTGAATCCTTCAAGTACATGAAGGGTATAAATAAGATGGGCATGGTTTAAAATGCTCCACCATGAAAATGTACGCATGTAAGCCCCTGCACTTCTCATCCACATGCTTCATTCTCCTCCTCTGCTGCCCTACTCTACTCCCACCCTTCCTGAGCACACTTCAACCTACCTCTCCCCATCCCCCATCCCCCTCCCCCATTTCTCCTACTATTCTTATTTTGCTAATTGGCACTTATTGTATACTGTCCATGTTAATGGCTGGTTGTAATATCTCTGTACTTGTGTTGCACTTGCCTCTTGAATGACCCCTGTTTTTATCATTTTACCTATTCACTTTGTCTGACCATGTATAATTGTCCTGCAAGTTGTTTGTAAACTCTTATCCTTTTCCAACTTATCTCTGTATTGTACAACCTATTCTATGTGTTCGTCACATTGCTGCTATTTTTCTGTATTTGACCTGTGTCCTCCCGGTGGTGCCTGAAAATAGGCATCTCTATGCCTAGGGCACTTACCCGTTAACAAAACAAATAAATAAATAAGGAGGAAGGGAGGGACACTTGAGGACACAATCTGAGATTGGAAGAGGACAGTTCAGGAGGAAATAAGAGATACTTTTTATGGAGAGGGTGGTGTCTGGGTGGAACGCATTGCCAGAGGAAGTGGTATCCTGAAGAACAGTGGACTGCTTCAAAGGGGATGAGACAGGGTAAGGGGAAAGGTTACTGGAGGGAGAGGAGGAAGCTGCAGTATAGAGCTGCTAGCTACACAATCAAGCAGACTTGGTAGACCATGAGCCTTTATCTGCTGGCAATTTCATATGTTCGTATGTATGCATGTTCATATGAGTACCAGACCCAGGACAGATCCTACAGAACACTGCTCATAACTTCTCTCTCCTCTGATTTAGCCCCATTGTGACCACCACCTGCTTCCCTCCTTCTTAACTATTCTCCTAGTTCTTACCTTTTGAGCAACCGTTTGTGATTGTGAGTTAAAAGCGTTGCTGAAGTCAAAGTACAGCAGATGCACAGCATGGCCTTTGCCTACTTCCTTTGTTACCCAATCAAAGAAAACTATCAGGTTAGTCTTTATTTATTTATTTTTATTTATTCATTCTAGGATTACAAATACCTTTGAGCACCAGGCAGCTCATTTACAAAGGTTCGACGTCAGTGAGAGGTTACATACAGATACTGGGAAACAGACAAGTTATACTGAATATTTCAGAGCATACAGTATTTACATTATAGTATAGAACAATTAGCTTCTAATTATATACATCAAGAAAAACTTGATCAGAGGCAGGGGATAGAAGTAGAGGAAGAACCAGGAGGAGTGGAGCAGCCAGCAGCCTTGTCAAATTGCAGTTACAGTAGAGTGAGGAAAGAGACTAGACAAGGGGAGAGAGGTGAGAAAGGCAGGAGGAGGGTGGTAGGACAGAGGTGATAGAGATAGCAGCAGTGAGGGAGGTCCAGGAGAAAAAGGGAGGAGGAGGATGGAATGGAGGAGGTCCTGAAGAGGGACCTGGAAGTTAGGTGGAACAATCACAGGAGGTTTCAGTTAGGAGGTGAGGTTGGGTTTATGCTTGAACTCTCTAAGATTAGTAAGGTTAGCTAGACTATTATGGAGACCATTGAACCAGGAAGGCGTTCTGCTAAAAAGCATGTTGGCATTCGTGTTCCGGCACCTTAGGACTAGTAGGGGTTCAGTGGATGAGGTGTGCATGTGTTGAGTCTTTGAGATTTGTGAAGTAGACAATACAGTCCCATCGGCATGGACCCAAGGAGAATCTTTTTGTGAGAAGGCAGGTGTGTGGTATTGAATTCTCCCATACAGATTGAGCCACCCAGTCTGTTATAGAGATCGCAGGTGTGTGGAAGTGTGATGCCCCAATTTGGAGTCTACAAGCCTTGTTTAGTGAACAGTGAGCCTTTTGATAGCAGTATCAGTAGCAGCTCCGTAAATGACAAGGCCATAGTCGAGAATAGAGAACTGAACTGTGAATTGCCAGATTGAGAGCTTCTGGTGTTAGACACTTTCTGAGTCGATAAAGAAGACCAATCCTAGCATTGATGGCTCTGACAAGTCTGACAAGATCTTTCTGCCACAAAACCATGCTGTTTACTATCCTGGAATCTGTTGTTCTCCAGGTAGTCAATGAGGTCCTCTTTGATTAGTGATACCATCACCTTCCTCACTATGGAGGTCAAACTTACAGGCCTGTAGTTCCTGGTTGCTCCCAATCCCACCACCCCATTATAAATGGTACAACGTCAACCATTTGCCAATCCCTTGGAACTTTGTAAGGTTGATTACTGAGGGACACGGGATCAGTTCATCTACTGTTGAAAGTGGCCAGTGGCCAACGCTTAGTGACCATGACCAAACTGTTATCAATAATATGTAATTGGCTAGCCAAAAGGTTGAGGAGCTAGAAAGGTGTAAAATGGCTAGTGTAGAGGCTGCAAAGGGCTAGTAAAAGGTGAAGGTGTAGTAGATGACTACATGATGCCAACATCTAGATTGATGTGCCTTGTAAGTGCAGAGGTGTTTGAGAGTAATTGTTGAAACCATGCAAATAATGATACCACTGTGCAAATTGATGTCTGTAGATGCCCAGGTTCAAAAGGTATTGGAGCCCTTTAAATAACTGTAGAAAATAAGTGAAGAGCATAAACCGTGTTTTAAAAAATAAATGTTTTAAAGAAAATTAGCTTTGCTTTGCTCAGCAGAGATATTTTGTACAAAACCTTCCTTCAACCCAAGGTCATAGCCAAAGATAAGGTCCAGCTACTTTAACCCACTGCAGCTTAGATACAGTTCCTCATTTATAATTTCTTGTGTTTAAAAAAAAAAGTGTGTAACAGAGAGTTGATAAGAAACCATGATATCCTTGTTTTGGCCACTGTCTAGTCAGCAAGTTATTTAAAGTAAATGTGAAGTCCCTCAAATGTTTTCTGTATCCTAAAGCGAGTTATTTTGATAAATGTAAAGTCCCCTGATCGCTTTGTTTTTCCATCTAAGAATGACCACATGTCTCGGCAAAGTGTCAATGTATCTTATGACCGAGGTATCTCACGTGCCACTCTATTTTTCAAACCCAAACCTCAGGATGTATCAGATGACCTAGTGTCTAGGCTAAAATGTGCTGTAGTAGGCTTTGGAAATTTCCACCATGCATTTTTGGGGTATAAATACAGGACCTAAATGTCATGGCCAGTATATTTTAGAGAATAGCTACGGCTGCTATAGATGCTAAAACACCCAGAAAAGGGCAGGTTCACTTCACTTTTCTGTACCTGTAGCCCTGGTGGTAAAAGCCATCAGCTGTTTAGATTTGATCATGTTAGAGGTAAAATTGTTAGGGCTTATTTGGTATTAATAAATTGCAACTGATTTAAAACAACATTTGGTGTCAGGTGGCTTTATTTGATTACCAGGGACCACTAGCCAAGAACCTTGTGCTTTTACACTACTATAAAAGTAAAACAAATAATCTAAACCCAAACTTTTATTGACCAATGCCCATAGTTTAAATATACTTAGAACACAGAGCTTGAAATATTAATTCACAATGAGAACATTGACATTATAGCTGTAACAAAAATCTGGTGGGATGACTCTGGTCTGTGGTCTAGGGAAATCAGGGTTTTAACCTCTATAACAAAAATAGGTCTAACAAGAAGGAGGTGGCGTATGCCTATATGTAAACCGTAGGTTTCATATTGCTGAAACCTCAATTCTAACTGACCAATCAGAAGACACGGAGTCAATCTGGGTCCAGGTTAAAATCTCTACAAACCAAATCATACTGATAGGAACCTGTTATAGGCACCCTCCAGTACCGTAGCATACAGTACCAAACTCATATAGGAGATCGTGACTGCATCCGAGAAATCGGATGTGATTATCTTGGGTGACTTTAACTACCCTAGGATCACTTGGATTGAACATACACCAACAAACACACAGGGCCACATGTTCCCGACTCTGTTCTATCTGTTGGTATAGAGCAGCTGGTTAAAACACCGCTAGAGTAGACATACCGTCAACCTTGTACTCACAAATCTGACTAGTGGTTTATCTGACATTTCTATAAAAGTGCCCTTAGGGACCAGTGACCACAATACTATATTGTGCACCTACTCTGATAGTAGAACCACCTGCCCACAGTGTTCCTTGTGCTTGCACCCTTTGGTATTTGAAATGGTATTTGAAATTTGCCTCTCTGCTCACATTTTGTAATGTATGTATATTAAGTTATCTGCTCCTGTGTATGTTACTGTGTGCTTCTTTTTTGCCCTCCTGCTTCATCTGTCAAATATCTGTATATTTATTTACCTGAGCTCTGTATTGTAATCTGTGTGACAGGGAGCTCCTGCCACTCTTGAGGACCGACCTTTTCTTAAACTTGTTGCAACAGTTCTTCTGTTACTGTTAGGAAACTACAGACCTGTAAGTTTGACCTCAGTGGTAGGAAAATGATGGAATCACTTCTGAAAGAAAGAATTGTTGAGTACCTAGAGGGCAGCGGGCGCATGACCCAAAACAGCATGGATTTACAACAGGAAGGTCATGTCAGACAAATCTAATAGATTTCTTTGACTGGGTGACCAAAGTAATAGACCAGGGAGGGGTTGTGGATATGGCCTACCTAGACTTTAGCAAGGCATTTGACACAGTCCACACAAAGATTAATAATCAAGTTAGCCAGCTTGGGAGTGGGTCCCAGGGTGGTAGCCTGGGCTGCAAACTGGCTGCACAACAGGACACAGAAGGTAATAGTGAGGTGGAACACATTCTGAAGAAAGGGGTCACTAGTGGAGTACCTCAGGGCTCAGTACTGGGTCCAGTCCTCTTTAACATCTTTATAGGTGACATTGCAGAGGGTCTGGAGGGAAAGGTATGCCTCTTTGCAGATGATACAAAGATCTGTAACAGAGTTGATACACAAGGGGGTTAGAAAGGATGAGAATGGACTTGGCAAGGTTGGAGGAATGGTCAGACATATGGCAACTTAGATTCAATGCAAAGAAGTGCAAAGTAATGCACCTGGGAAACAAAAACCAGGAGAAGAGTACACAATAGCAGGAGGTACTAACAACAACAAAAATGGAGCCAGGGCTTGGGGTAGTCATATCAGATGATCTAAAGGTGGGTAAGCAATGTGAGAAGTCAGTAAGGAGAGCCAGGGGATACTGGGATGCATAGGAAGGGCATCACAAGTAGAAAAAGGAAGTGGTTATCCTCTGTACAGACAGTTGGTGAGACCCCATCTGGAGTACTGTGTGCAGTTTGGAGATCTCATCTACGCAAGGACATAGACAGGATGGAAGCAGTCCAGAGGAGGGCAACTAAAATGGTGCAGGATCTGCATCAGAAATCATATGAAGAAGAGACTGAGAGAGATTAATATGTATACCCTTGATGAAAGGAGGGACAGGGGACATGATAGAAACGTTCAAGTACCTCAAGAGAATCAACAAAGTCCAGGAGGGTAGCATCTTTCAGAAAAGAGATGTGTAAGAACAAGGGGACACAATTTAAAGATAGAGGGGACGGCTCAGGGGTAATGTAGAAATCTTTTCACGGAGAAAGTGGTGGATGCATGGAACTGCCTTCCTGGGAGGTTGTTGGAGCTAAAACAGTGGGGAATTCAAACATGCATGGGACAGACACAAGGCAATTGTAGTGGGGTGGCAGGAAGTAGGCTGTTGGTTAACTAGAATCTGCAGCTTATCCAGTAGGTAGGGAAGTGGGCAGACTGGGTGGGCCAAGTGGTCCTTATCTGCCGTCAAAGTCTATGTTACTTAGCCTAATCTATCCTTTACAATTTCTAGTCCATAATGTTGGCCACCTATGGGCACCTTCCCTTTCTTGAGTATGCTATAGTGTCCTCTTAAATTTTCCTTTTCCTCGCAGGTCCTTGTACAGGAAGTTATTGTGGTGACCTCAAGCATATGTAAAACAACAAGTTGTAATTATCGTTGTTGGATTTAGTATGTAATAACACTACTATGTCATAAAAATACCTTGATGTATTGTATGTACCTTATGTTTATGAAACCTGTAAATGTTAAAATACCATGACACTAGGTGTTTTGATAAAGGTAAATGTACTAGTTGACTGTATTATAAAAATTAAGTTAGTTGTGCTATTTAAATGCATGTAAATTGCTGAAAACTGACAATCTGAAATGTCATGTCAATTTGTATATCCCATGGTACTTTACATTATGGAAGTATGCATGATGATGTATTCTTTGAAACTTGATTTGTTGCCAGTGCCCTTTAGGGTAACCCTTTTTCAGTGATTCTGCATTGAGGTTCTTTTCTATAGCTTGTTTGTTTTTTTGTTTTGTTTTTTCTTTTGAGCCCCCAGTACCCAAGCAAACAAGGCCCACATTGGGATGAAGGGTTTCACTAAAATGGTTAGATCAGATATCAGTGTCAGTAAGTGCTGGCTAAGTGCAGAGAAAGGACATACATAGTCTGTTGCTGCAAACTGATGTACTGAAGAAGGAATATGACATTGCTGAAGCTTATTTCCTGTATTTTGAATAAACATCACACAGAGATTGTGTGTTGAACCTGAAGTTCGGTGTCTGGTCCTTCTGTTATCCTCAACCATTCCACAGATTTGGTATCAGAATGGGATAACTTGCTGGAAGTGTCTGGACTGGCTGAAGAGGAAGTTTTCTGGTGGATATCGCCAAGATATCCCAGGTGGACCGATGCACCATGAGTTGCCGAGAAGAAAGTTTGTGGAGTTATGGCTAAAACCATGGCCAACAGGCGGAGAAAGCTGCCTGGACTGAAACTGGGAGCTTGGAGGAAGGCCAAGCCTGAAGACAATGAAGAGATGCAGGTCGAGGCAGACTGGAGGTGCGAGATACAACACCCTGGAGGTGGAGACCTGATGAGGATGATCTGCTGGTTGAGTAGGCAGTGGCTGAAGGCAGACTGACTACGCAGAGAGAGTGAACACTGGTGCCAGATGCTCCAGATGTTCCTGCTGGAGAGTTTGGATAAAGAGCCGGAGGAGGATTTTTCATTGGCTCAGTTTGAGGAGGACCCCCTGACTGAGCAGGATATTCCTTTGTTTCCTGTGTTCCCAGGATGTTACCTGTTGGAGGTCGGAGATGCATGTATGAAACTTGAATGTGAGACCCCAGGTAAGACTGCCTAGTGATATTGTGCTGGGGTTGAAGACTCCAAGCAAGCAAGAAAAGCCTATGGAGGCTAAAGGCACTTTTTCTTGTACTAATGCAGCTAAATCTGTTAACAGTATTGACTGGGCTATACTGCAGGCTAAAGATGCTAATATTGCCAAAATGTTACAATCACGTTAAAATCAAGGAGGTGGTGCATGTGTTTTATTTTTTGCTGAAAAACCTACAAAGGAGGAGGTTGGTAAAATGGATTGGAACCTGTGTTGGAGTAACATCGAAAGAGTACCCTCAGGTGTCTGTATCTGTAGCAAGTGAAATGAATCAGGAGACATAGTGGGTTTATGTAGAGGTTGAACCTATGACTAGGCCCCTGCTTAAATCTGATGTGTCCGGTGGGGTTGGAGCAGGTAATTACTCACCCCAGAGAAATTGTTTCTGTGGTACTGGACTTTACAGCCGTCAGATTTTTGGTTAAGAAATATGACAGACTTTCCTAAAAAGGAGATAGTTCAGGAAGGTACCGTTAGTCTCTGTTAAGAAATGTGTTCATGCCTCAGGGTAAAGAATGATGATATCCACTATGTTTATGATAGAATGTGTATTGTTAATAGGGACCCTGAGACAGAGCTTCTGAAGCTGGTTGGGTGGAGCTCCATCCCTTCCCAGGACAGGAAGGTGGTAAGCAGTCTGTAATAACTGCTTCCCTCTTAAGGTGGGGGATATGTGATGTGACAGGAGGTTATTGTGTTGACCTCTGAGCATATATAAAACAACAGGTTGTGTTTATCGTTGTTGGATGTTGTATGCAATAGCACTACTATGTCATAAAATACCTTGATGTATTGTATTGTGTATATATATATTTTGATAAAGGTAAAATGTACTAGCTGACTGTATTATAAAATTAAGTTAGTTGTGCTATTTAAAATGCATGTAAATTGCTGAAAACTGACAATTTGATATGTCATGTTGATTTGCATATACCCCATGATGCTTTGCATTATGGAAATATACATGATGTTGTATTTCTTTGAAACTTGATTTGTTGCCAGTGCCCTTTGGGGTAAACCTTCTTTCAGTGATTCTGCATTGATGTTCTCTGTCTATAGCTTGTTTTGTTTTTTCTTTTCAAGCCCCATATACAAGCATACAAGGCCCTCATAGGGATGAAAGGTTTTCACTAAAATGGTAAGATCAGAGATCAGTGTCAGTAGGTGCTGGCTAAGTGCAGAGAAAAGACACATATACTGTAGTCTGTTGCTGCAAACTGATGTACTGAAGAAGGAATATGATATTTGAATAAACATCATACAGAGGTTGTGTGTTGAACCTGATGTTCGGTGTCTGGTCCATCTGTTATCCCACAACTCCTCCACAATCTGCTTCCTTATTTCCTTGTAACTGCCTGGGTGGCACCTGAAAATAGGCATCTATTTTGTCTAGTGAACTTACCAGGTTTAAAAAACTAAATAAAGTAACCTCAAAAATTATAATAAAGCAAATCTTAAAGCAATAAAGAAAGCCTAGCTACATTAGTTGAAACCTATTCTTTCAAACTTTATTGTCGAAGAATGTTGAAATCAATAGAAAAGATCATTATGACAATTGAAGAATGGTATGTGTCTAGCAAAACCATTAAGAGCAATAAGGAAAGTACCACCTAGATGACTAAAAAACTAGGAAAACAAGCCAATAATAATAATAAAAAAACTTACAAATATTATAAAAATATAAAAAGCCAACAGTCTTACTCACATATAAATCAAACTAAAGTTCACCAAACAGTTAATTGAAAGAAAAACAAAACCTGGAATTCAGAATTGCCACGAGTAGAAATCAAAAAGCATTCTTTGCCTATGTAAATTATTTACATTCTGGAAAAAAAATCAGTAAACTCCCTGACAGCTAAAGGAAAAACTATGAACGATCCTACCAAAATGGCCAACAATCTCAACAACTATTTTTCTACAGTTTATAATAAAAAAAGATATCCTCAACAAATGTATTCAAGCTACAACTGACATGTCTGGAATTACAATTGAAGAGGTTAAAGGTAGTTTACATAACCTCAAACCTCATTCCTCAGCTGGTCTAGATGGCACAGATCCTAAATATCTTAAAATATGACATCATTCTTAAGTACACCCTTAGCATATTGTTTAATAAATCCATTAAAACAGGCAAATACCAGCAAACTGGAAAATGGTTGTTATTCTCAATATGTAAGAAAGAAGTAGATCATCTCTCGAAAACTGCCAGCCAATTAGTATCGCCTTGTTCCCAGGGAAGGTGCTTGACCAAATGATTAAACAAAGATTTGAGAATGAAATGATGCAACTTTAACTAAAGGACAGCACTCAGTGCAGCTTTTAAGAAAGGTAGCTCGTGTATGACCAACCTAATAGTCTTTATGAAACAATAACAAAAGTCTAGATGAAGGTAAACCTTGTGACATCATTCTGCTTGACTTCAAAAAGCCTTTGACAAGGTTTCTCATGGTAAACTTGTAGATAAGGTAACTAATATGTTATATAGCTCATATCTTATAAACTGGGTTAGTGCATGGCTGAGAAGCTAACTAATATGTTATATAGCTCATCATCTTATAATAGGGGATGCGTGATGGGCATGAGTGTGATATGGAAAATATTTTCCTCCTTTAGAGTGACACGCTAGATATTCATGAGTGGCGAAGCCAAGAGTGAGTATCCAGAATCTTGTGCAGGGAGTGAAAATATTTTGCATATTACGAGTGCACATCATGTATCCATTTTATACAACAGAGCATGATAACTGAAAACTCCAGTTATCACACTGTGATGAGTGTGATAACTGGAGAAAACTCCGTTATCACACTCTGATGATGTCAGCAGAGTGTGATATTTCATGGTGGTGGTTTTGCAGAAATAAGGAATGGCATATCATCTCACCCTATTGTATAGACTGGGTCAGTGCATGACTGGAAAACAGGACATAAGTCAGAATGCTTGGTAAAACTTCAACCACAGCGACTAGAGGTGTCCCCAGGGATTGGTCCTCTGACTGTTTCTGTTCAACTGCTTTATATCTGACTTACATAATGGTGTTACATCAAAATTGATAATGTTTACTGATGGCACAAAGATTGCCACTGAGGTGGATTCAGTCTCCAAACAAGATGCAAAGACAGTCAGAGAACTCACTTCCTCTGGATACCCTTCAAGTAAATTTAATGTCCAGGCTGTAACAGCTTCTTAGTCCATAAGAAAGTTTTATTGCCACAACGCTCAAGGAGGAAAAATAAACGACTATCTCAATCTCCAAACACTAATCTCTTGTTGGAGACCTGGAACTAATAACTAAATGGACAAGTGATAATAATATGCAATTAAATTTAAACAAATGCATGGTTTTGCATTTTGGGAAAAACAACTCATTAAATTCCTATGCTTTTAACACTACTATTTTCAAACTTTTAATACGAAAGAGACTTGGGTATTATTATGAACTCACTTCAGACTACATTGTCGTACATTTATTGTAGTGCAAAGGGAAAATAAAATTTTAATATCATAAAAAACATCTTTCATTTCAAGAGACAAACATTGTATACTAAATCTCTACAGAAATTACATATACCCCACCTGGATTATGCCTCTCTGTTTGGTCACCAATGTTACAAGCAAGACATAAAACTACTAGAAGGGTACAGAGGAGGGCAACGAAATGATTCCAAGACTCAAAAACATGCCATATGAAAACATACTACACCAGCTGAACCTGAAGTCACTTGAGGAAAGAAGAAAAGGGGTGATCGCCTTCTGTTCCTGACATTACTGGTGATGAGGCTTTAATGAATGATTCTGATATCGTACCACTGAGCAGATTCTAAACCTCGGTGTGTTACCTGTAAGCATTTGGGATTCAATGACAGACAGATAAAGTGCATAAGAAAACTAGGAACTGCGTTTATCATTGTTTATCAAAAATTTAGAAAATAATAAAAAATAAAGGCAATTGATATTTACAGAAAAGAAAATTAAGGTGTTAGACTTTCACACCAAAACAAATAATCTGGCAATTCTTCTTTCTTAGAATCCCTGCTCTTTCTGTATATAAATATCACTCGTGTGAAAACACCCACCGTCCTTCCTTCTCTCTGGTCAGAAGACTGACTTCCCTATCTAAATTCTAGCCCCTGGTGAGAGGTTATATAGTACATAGGGGTAACATCACAGGCATGTGACCTTTCAATTAATAAACATGGGCAATTCTGTTATGTTCTTATTCTGTTTCACCATGGCTGTGTTGTCCCCTAATGTCACCTTAGGTTCATTGTATCTTCTATTACAATACAGAATGAAATATGATGCTTAAAGACCAAAACAACCTTAATTAAAGGGAGGTAGGCATTATTAGCCATTAGCCCTCCCTTTGGCAATGACATCACACTCTAAAGCTGCTATAAGAGCAGCCATTTCATGAGCTACCAGTCCTATAGTAGGACCCTCCATTATTTCTGGGGCTATACAAGTAAACCTTTTTCATTTATAGAAGAAAAAAAAAAAAACAATGTTAATTTTGTAAGGAAACCTTAGCCTTGGTAGGGAAAAAGCAGATGAGGCCGCTTCCTATCTGTCTTTTTCCTGCAAGACTAGGAAGGAACCAACTTGCAAATAGTTGTTTATTCAAAACAATATTATTTTCCGTATTCAACATATCTTTCAATCAATATCTACAATCCTGAGCTTTATTATAATATCATTATCCTGACATCAGGGCTGTCTAAAACCTTATTCCTAAAGCTTGTGGTTTCTCATAGTGCACCCAGCAGCTGCAATTTCAGCGTCAACTTAACTTTCGTTTGGCCTAAAGCCAATTCCTGCAAGCCATTCCCATTGGCTGAACAGTACACCAAACCACCCTTTTATTTTCCTGAGGACACTATAGGGCTTTTCTTTCACCTGCCCGTAGTGTCCTACATTCCCTTCTTATTTATATATTCGAGAGGCGGATGTAAGAGGAAAGAGCTTAACATTTCCCCTGGCAACAGTACACAAATGTACTTCTCTGAAGAACAGTCGCTCTCTGTGCCTACCACTGCAAAGCAGTTTCAATTTTAGAGCCCAGTGGCTCAGTGTCACGAGAAAATGTCATGCACGAATGTGCGCAGGGACTACAGATGTCGCACATCCCGCATGGGACAGGATTACATCAAATTAACAGTGGGCTGCAAGTCATTGTACATCAGAGGCGAGATCCTGCTCGATGTATGATACAGCGGCTGCTTTCTGTGCTGCAGAAGGCAGCTCGCCCTACTCTAAGCTTCCATGAAGAGCTTTCTTTATCAACTGCAACATGCGCTGCTGAAGTTACATAGCCTGACTTTGGGCTTTCAGACAGTCATGCCTTGTGACATGCGCCACAATTGTTTTAAAGGCGCCAGTTTCAATACTCATGGTGTACTTTATGTATATGTGCAAGCAGGGAAGAGAATATAAAGGGACAGTAAAGATTCTTGTAAGATGTGCCAGGTTGGCCACCCTGACATGAAAAGACAGAAAAAGGAAGAGAGAAAAAAGAAAATGGGAAAGCATGAAAGGAATAAGGGTAGAGGACACATATAGTTAACAAATAAATATTCTTAACGGGCACCCTGTTACATTACGAGGACCAACACAATAAGAAGGGATAATTATTTCACTATTAGGTCTGTGGCAACATGGAATAAGTTGCTTGAGTGTTTAGTAAATCTCACAAATTTACAACATTTAATAATGAACTAGACACATTTTAGGGCTACTAGTGCTTCCCTGCCCCACTGAGAGTGGGGGACAGATCTGAAGGCCTAGGTCTACTTCTGTCATATTTTACCAAGTACCAAGTTGTGAATGCAGTATCTTACCTCTCTGCTCTATACAATGTTTTAACATATATATTTTTGTTCTATGTATTTTCCACGATGTATTGACCTATATATTGTGTACATTGCATTCCCTCTTTGTTTATTTATTCTATTATATTGGATGGACTGAAGGAAAAGGTATGTCTCTTTGCGGATGACACAAAGATCTGCAACAGGGTTGATACACAGAGAGGGTGGAAAGGATGAGAAGGGACTTAACAAGGTTGGAGGAATGGTCAAATGTATGGCAGATAAGATTCAACGCAAAGAAGTGCAAAGTAATGCACCTAGGAAACAAAAACCCAGGGAAGAGTACACATTGGGGGTGAGATACTAACAACAACAAAAATGGAAAGGGACCTGGGTGTAGTTATATAAGATGTCCTAAAGGTGGGTAAGCAATGTGAGAAGGCAGTAAGGAGGGTGGGGGATACTGGGATGCATAGGGAGAGACATCACCAGTAGAAAACAGGAAGTTGTTATCCGTCTGTACAGACAGTTGGTGAGACCCATCTGGTGCAGGGTCTGCAACATAAGCCATATGAAAAGAGGCTAAAGGAGCTTAATATGTATACCCTTGAGGAAAGGAGGAATAGGGGGACGTGATGAAACTTTCCAAGTACCTCGAGGAATCAACAAAGTCCAAGATGGGATCATCTTTATGAAAAAGATGTACAAGAACAAGGGGCATAATTTGAATATAGAGGGAGGGACGGCTCAGGGGCAACGTGAGAAATACTTTTACAGAGAGGGTAGTGGATGCATGGAACCATCTTCCTGGGGAGGTTGTGGGGTCAAAACTGTGGGTGAATTCAAGAATGCATGGGACAGACATAAGGCAATTTAGTGAGGGGTAGGAGGAAGTAGGTTGTTGGATAACTGGAAACTGCAGCTTATCTGATAGGGAGGAATTGGGCAGACTAGGTGGGCCAAGCGGTCCTTATCTGCCATCAAAGTCTATCTTTCTATGAGTACTGCATGCAGTTCTGGAGACCCAGTCTCCACAAGGACATGGACAGGATGGAGGCTATCCAGAGGTGGACAACCAAAATAGTGCAAGGTCTGCACCAGAAGACATCTGAAGAGAGACTAAAGGTGCTTAATGTATACCTTCAAGGAAAGGAGGAGAAGGGGACATGATAGAAACTTTCAAGTACCTCAAGGGAATCAACAAAGTCCAAGAAGGTAGCATCTTTATGCAAAAGATGTGCAAGAACAAGGGCACAATTTGAAGATAGAGGCGGATGACTCCGAGTAATGAGAAGTATTTTTTCGTGTAGAGGGTTGTGGATGCAGAATGGCCTTCCTGAGGAGGTCGTGGAGTCAAAAACAGTAGGGGAATTCAAGAATGCATGGTACAGACATAAGGCAATTCTAGTGGGGGTTAGGAGGAAATAGGCTGTTGATTAACTAGAATCTGCAGCTTATCCATTAGGTGAGGAAATGGGCAGACTAGGTGGGCCAAACCGTCCTTATCTGCCATCAAATTCTATGTTTCTATGAAGCTGGACATGTGAAAATAGGCATTTTGCTCATATACCTTTGCTGTATAAAATAAAGATTGATTAACTTCTCCAGACCTAGGTGAGCTAGTGAACAGCCCAGTCAGTGGTTCAGCCAGCTGTACTGCTAACTCCCTAGGTATCCTCAGATGTAACCCATTTGATCCTGGGTCTTTATCTGTCTTAAGGGCTGCCAGCCCTCTAGGACCCTATCACTAGTATACAATGTCTGTGTGTCTCATTTCCAGGACTCCTTAATAGCTGCTTTGATACAGCTCTTCTTGCATGGACCCACAGTCCTTGTTAGTGAATACTGAGCAAAAGTAGTCATTCAGGACTGCAGCCTTTGCTCATCCTCTTCTATTGCTCTGCTCCCCTCAACTAGCTGTATGATTCCCACATCTTACTTTGAGTTGGAGCTCTTAGAAATAGAAACTATCAGCAGATAAGGACTATACAGCCCACCTAGTCTGTCCATTTCCTACTTGGTTTGGCAATCCCTACTCTTATCTGGACTGCCTCTTGCAGCCAGGATACATAGTGAAGACTATGCCAACAGAGGCGAAGGAGCTTAAGATGTATAGCCTCGAGGAAGGAGGAGAGGGGACATGATAGAAGACGTTCAAGTACCTCAAGGAATCAACAAAGTCCAAGAGGGTAGCATCTTTCAAAAAGAGTGTGCAAGAACAAGAGGCACAATTTGAAGAAGAGAGGGCGGCTCAGAGGTAATTTAGAAGTATTTTTCACAGAGGGTTGGGGATGCATGGAGCGGCCTGCGAGAGGAGGTTGTGGAGTCAAAATCAGTGGTGGAATTCAAGCATGCATGGGACAGTCATAAGGCCATTCTAGGGTGTGGGGGTAGGAAGAAGTAGGCTGCTGGTTAACTAGGATCTGCAGCTTATCCAGTAGGTAGAAATGGGCAGACTGGGTGGGCCAGCGGTCCTTATCTGCCATCAAATTCTATGTTTCTATGTTTCTATGTTAACAGGCACTAGGACCCCATGGAAAAAGTCTAGCTAGCAGCATCCAGTGGGACTGCCCTCTAATGGACCGCCTCCGACGTATGCCAGTGGTATAAAGGGGCAGTCCCCAGCCCCACCTCCGTTCTTTTCCTGCTGTTGACCCACACATCGACTCCATGGATGCCTCCTGCTACCAATGGACTGCCATTTTAATTGCTTTTGCGTTTCTTTTTTCTTTTATTTGCAGTAATTACTGCATGTCTTCTCCGATCTTCTGCACCAGGTGGCAGAAATCAAAGTGTGCCTGGGAAATAAATTCAGGCGAAGACGGCCATTCGGCCTGTCTTTTTGTTTAGGCCCAAATCATGACTCAGAGGCCTGCCTGCATTGTCGTAGCTTTTAACCGCCACACCCACATCCAATGCCTGAAGACTCTGCAGTCATCTCATGGAGTAACAACTGACCACCTAGCATAAGACCCCAATGGGACTGGTGGCATTCTCTGAGGTACTCCTGGAACCATGTGTGAGTACAGTGAGGAAAAAAAAAGGATAGAGGAGTTCAATGAAAGGCTGAGGAATTGGTGCTACACCAGGAAGTACAGATTAGTGTCACACTGGGGCAGGATCTGGGCAGTAGTGACTTATCACGCAGGAACATATTACATTTGAGCAGGGAGATGAAGGAGTACTAAAAGTGGAATAGAGGGTATATATCAACATAGGTGGATTTAAACTGGGGGTGTGGTGTGTGGCAGGGGACTGCTGATAGGAAAAGGGTCCAGAAAGGGAGCCTAGTGAGCTCACCCTAGTTATGGAGTAAAGAGCAGAGATGAAGCAGCACAGGAGGGAGCATACAGGGTTGCCAGGTTGGAGTGCAAATGCTCTATCCCCTGTGATAACATTGAGGATAAGGGAGAAGACCACTGAGAGCCATGGGGATGGATGGGAGCGGCTGGAAGGTGGTCTCCCTAAAGCAAGGAGCCTGGGTAATAAAACAGCAAAGCTTCAGGTGCTCTTTTCAGAGGGAATGTAGATGTTGCTGTAGTCACTGAGACTTGGACCACCCAGTACCATGATTGGGATCTGGCAATCCCAGGAATAAAATTTACAGGAATGACGGGAGTGGTTGGAGGGGTAGCACTTCATGTGAGGGAAGGAATCAGTTGTACGAGGGATGAGGGGAAGGAAGGAGGACAGAGGAACTATGGATGCAGCTTCTGGACTCCAAGGGTAGAAAGCTGAGGCGGGAGTGGTGTACTGATCACCAGCCCAGTCAGTGGAACTGGACAGGAGTTAGCAGAGCAAATAAAGAGGGTGTAGAAAAGGGAGTGTGTTGATTGTGGGGATGTCAGTCTGTCAGGGTAGATTGGAGCACCTCTACCACCTCAGTGCCAGGGAGCAGGTGCTCCTGGGACGTGATCAGGATGGTCTTCTGACACAGCTGGTCAGTGGGCCAACACGACTAGGTAGCATGCTGGCCCTGGTGCTGTCAAATGAGGAGGCAGTGAGAGAAATAAGGGTGGAGGACCCACTAGCTGGTAGTGATCATCAAAGAGTGTGGTTCACTCTCAAGTTGGGCAGGGAGTCTGGAGGCACAAGAACAAAGGTGGTGGATTTTAGGAGCATAGACTTGGCAGGATGAGAGCGATACTGCAAGGGAGACTTCAGTGTATTAGGCAAGAGATGGATGCACAGCAAAAGTGGAAATTATTAAAACTGGGCTAACAGAGGCTACAGAAGCTTGCACCAGGACTAGGGCAAGAGTGCAGAGCCAGGAAACCATGCTGGCTGAACAGAAAGTGTTGAGGGTGAGGCGAGGCGTTGCGTGCCAAGTTCAGAAGAACAAGGAAGGAAGAGGACAGGAGGCTTATGTGAGTTGGTCCAAGGAGATGACTAAGCAGTGAGAATAGCAAGGCCTACAGGGAGCTAAGGTTAGCATAGGGCATTAGTAAGTAAGTAAGTATGTAAAATTTATTTTTAAAGCGCTTTTCAAAACCAAAGCGCTGTACAGATAAAATAATTAAAATACATACATATAACATACAACAACAAATAACAATATGATTACAATAAAATCACTCTCCATATGCCTGTTTAAATAAATAAGTTTTAATTCTAACTTAAAACTCTCAGCGGTCAGGCAGCCTCGTATCCGACGAGGTAGAGAATTCCACAGGGTAGGGCAGCATAAGAAAATGCCTGAGCTCCAGAGGATTTTAAACGGACCCTGGGAACCTCTAGCAATCCCTCGTCGGTGGAGCGGAGCCGAGCGAGAGGACAATGAGAACAAGGAGATCTTGAAGATACCACGGTCCCTGTTCGTGTAGGGCTTTATAGGTCAGTGCCCGACCTTAAAGGTGATCCGCCACTGAACCGGCAGCCAGTGCAGTTCGGCGCAGCACAGGCGTAATATGACTTCTCCATAGATGTCCCAGTCAAAAGCCTGGCTGCTGCGTTCTGCACCAGCTGCAGGCGGATATCAACCCCTGGTAGCCCTAGGTACAGGGCATTGCAGTAATCAAGGCGAGAGGTAACTAATGCATGGACCAATACCGGAAGGTCAGCCGGAGGAACCAGGTGTTTCACCCGGCGATATTCCTAAGATGATAGAAGGAAGATTTGACAACGGATGACACCTGAAACTTCAGGGTCAAACCATCGTCAATAATAATGCCCAGGATTACGCACGGTCTGAGGTTGGGAGCTGGGCACCATCGATCCATATGCGAAGGAAGCCCAGCCCCTCAACCCGCCTCAAGGCGACCTGGGTCCACCACCAACACCTCAGTCTTATCCGGTTTAACCTTAGCCAGCTGGCACTCATCCAATCCTTGATCTCGGATAGACAGCTGTTAAGTATAGATACTGCATCTTCCTGTCGGGACTAACAGACAAATACAGCTGGGTATCATCTGCATAGCAGTGAAACCCAAAGCTGTATTGCCTAATAATGTCTCCCAATGGCAGCATATAGACAGCGAACAACATGGGTGCTAAAATGGAGCCCTGCGGAACCCCACAGGGCAGAGAGAGGCATCAGAGGAATAAATTCCGGTGATAACCCTCTGTCTCCGCCCCTTGAGAAAGATTGAAACCACTGCAGAACTGTACCAGACAGTCCGCAGTAGAACCGCAAGCGCTCCAAAAGCCACATCATGGTCCATAGTGTTGAATGCTGCAGAGAGATCAAGAAGGACTAGAATAGTACACCCTTTCGATCTCTCGCTATCAGGAGATCATTTAGAACCCGGACAAGGGCAGTCTCAATACTATGTCTTTTCCTAAATCCTGATTGAGAGTATCATAGACATTGTGATTTGTGATATGGTCGTCCAGTTGCAGTGCAACCACCTTTTCAATAACCTTACCCAAAAAGGGCAGGTTAGAGACAGGTCTGTAGTTAGCTGGACAGTTCGGGTTCAGTGAAGGTTTTTTAGGAGTGTTGAACGACTGCCTCCTTTAGGGATCAGGAAAGATCCCCTGCTCCAGAGATTTCCAAACAATTTCAGCAATGGTCGGACAGATAGTATCTACGCAATCTAATAAAAGGGCGTAGGGCCTGGATCCAAACTACAGCTGGTTGGATGTACAATCTGGACAATCCTCACAATATCCATGAACTCCGCCTACCAAAGTCAAACCAGGCAACACAGGTGTTTGTTTCCCCTGCTGATCACGGCTAACCCTTGAAAAATGAGCCTGGCGATATCCAACCTAATGTTGGCAACCTTATCAGCGAAAACCGAGCAAGATCATCACACTTTATTTGGGAATTCTTCCAGACTGTAGACAGAGTGGATTGCACAGTCTGTCAACAGTCTGAAAGAGTTGAGCTGGTCGGTTGCGCCGCAGCAGCAATTTCCCTGGACAGGAATTCTGCCTTCTTACGGTTTATTGCCGATTGATAGATAACGTAATGATCCATCAATCTAAGTTTGTCAGCATCCAAGCAAGATTTCCATAGGCCCTCTCTCTACTTCGCCTACTCTCCTCAGTTCCTTCAAAGACTCATCAAACCATGGAGTCTTTGGGCTGAGTGAGTGGGCGAACAGTTAGGAGCAATTTGGTCCAAGGCCCTGCTCACTGCCTTATTATAGGCAAGAACAAGGTCTCCTGGACTCATGCTCACACCCAAAACATCCGATAGGTCCAGTACGCTAATAGGCCCTCTGGGTTTACTCCCCTTAAGGGCGATACTGGACCATCTCCGTAGAGGCAGGCCTATTTGGGGTGCCCCAAAACTGAATCTTATGGTGTGATGGTCTGTCCATGCATTTGGTTCCACCCCCAGATGGGTAACATCCAAATCCAGTGTGAACACCAGGTCTAAAGAGTGTCCCCTATATGAGTAGCAGAGGTAACTACCTGTGACAGGCCCAACATAGACATGAGTTGGAGAATTCTTTCCAAAGTCCGAGAGTTCATCATCGAGCCAGGCATTGAAGTCACCTAGTATTAACCATCTGGGTGACTCCAATGCCATGTCCACGATGAAGTCCGCGGAATCCTTCAGGAATTCTCCACCATCGCTGGGTGGACAGTAGATGAGAGAATCCTAAACTCTGCACCTGCTGCCAGGATACACTCAAAAGACCTGGCGTTACCAACTGGCACCTCCACAAGACTCAGATCTGATCTAAAAGATGGCCACCGCCTCTACGATCCAATTCGGACGGTGCATCACCGAGAACCCAGCTGGAGCCGCAGTTCAAAAATAGGACCTGCATTCTCATCCAGCCAGGTCTCGATACATGCCAGGTCAGATGTTGCAACAAGATCTGCGATAATAGCAGTCTTGTTCCTAATAGACCTGGCATTACACATAGCACGCCCGGTTGGATGGGTTTTGGAAGGCAGCGGCACCTGCCCACAATCTGTGGAGCCCTTGGGTATGGGAATCAGGCAGGAGGACCCCTCTTCTGATCCCATTTCACCCCAGGCGTCTCCTTGACCAACTATCCTATCTGTCCACCCCTCCAATCTCCCACTCTGTCCGCCCACCCATCCCTTAAGCACCTTCTCGTTATACCGCTGTCCGGCAGTTATTAAGAACGTCATTTGACAGCCGAGGACAATAAAGGGACGGAGGTCCCGAACAGAGGTAGGAGAATAGCGCTGACCGTTGTGGACCCCAAACACATCTTTAATAGCAATTATCTAATAAATAACTCAAACACACCTATCAAATAGGCTCCTTTTCTCACAAAGAGGAGCAAAATTATACAAAACTAAAATAAATCCCAACTCAAAACTAACCCTAAACAATAAAAATACCATTAAATACAGAACTTAAAATAATTTTGTATTTTTGAACACTGAACACCTCTCACGTGCAATAGTGCAATAGATATTATAATATCTCCCAAAACTACCTCTCACATAGCAGGGGACATTTTCAGAGTGTTCGAGCAAATGAAATCAAATAAGTCCAAATAAATAATATTGCACACAAAATCCAGTGGTAAGGATCCGAATCCAAACTCAACTCAACAAAGGGATCTGAAGGAGTCCAGACATCCAGCAGCAACTTGTACTTCAAGGACCAGGCTCCAAACAGTCAATTTACCAGGAAACCGGTAGATAAATGTGTTACCTGAGACAGCAGTAATAGCAGCCTTACCGGTCAATGACCGTGGCTATAACTATTAAGGGAGGGAGAAGGACTTTTAGATATCTCAGGGCAAAGATGAACTGCAAAGACCATATAGTGAAGATAAAGTAGGGAGGAGTGGGTGGAAAAGGGAGAGGAACAAGCGGAAGTACTAAATTAATTCTTTTGCTCGGTTTTCACGAAGGAGAAAGATGGTCCACTTCCACCATGGACTGGGAGGGTGGGGGTGGGGAGAGTAGATGGCAGATGGAATGATCAAGGGAGAACAGTACTAGAGTGTCTAGGGGCGTGGGGTGGACAAGGCACCAGGTCCTGATGGCATCCACCCCAGGGTGCAGAGGGAGATGGCGGAGGTGTTGGCCGAGCCACTGGTAGACCTGTTCAGCACCTCCCTGGACACGGAATGTGTGCCTCAGGACTGGAGGGTGGCCCATGTGGTGCCCATACACAACAGTGGCCCTAGGGATGAGCCATGAAATTATTGGCCAGTCAGTCTCACTTCCATAGTGGGTAAACTTATGGAGATGATGCTGAAGGAGAGGCTGGTGTCATTCCTTGAGGGTAATGGCCTCCAGGATGGGCAGCAGCATGGGTTCATCTTGGGGAGATCTTGTCAGACCAATCTAATAGAATATTATGACTGGGTAACAAGAGAGCTGGATATGGGTCATGCTGTAGATGTCCTGTACTTGCACTTCAGCAACACCTTTGATTCAGTGCCTCATGAGAGACTTGGTTGGGGAGCTGACTGCTGCGGGGTGGGACAAAGCTGACAAACTAGATAAGGAACTGGCTACAGAGCTGCAACGGGTGGTAGGGAGCTCTAAACACCTAGAGCAGTGACGTGAGTGTGCTGCAGGAGCTTGGGCCCGGTGCTATTTAGGCTGTTTATCTCAGATATTGCACACGGAGTTGGGAGCAGGGTTAGTTTGTTCGCAGATGATACCAAAATGGGGGCAGTGGTTGATGAAGAGGCTAGATGGAAAGAACTGCAAAGGGACCTAACCAAACTGGAGGTGTAATTAGAAGTGGCAGCTGGGATTCAGTGCAGAAAAGTGCAGAGTTATGCACTTCAGGGCTAAGAACAAGGAGGGACTACTGGTTGGAAGGTGTGAGGCTGGGATCACTGAGGAAGAGAGGACCTAAGTGTGTTGGTAACAGAGACATGAACAACTCTGCCCAATGTAGGAAAGCAGTAGCTAAGGTGAACAGGATGCTGGGCTGTATCGCAATGGGTTTCTCGTCCAGGCATAGGAAGGTGATCCTGCCTCTCTGCAGGTCTTTGGTCAGGCTGCACTTGGAATACTGTCTGCAGTACTGGGATATTAATTTACTGGAAGGGGTGAAACTGAGGGCAACAAAAGCGTTACAGGGGATGGAGGCGAGGCCTATGAGGACAAGCTGAATGAGCTGAATATGTACACGCTGGAGGAGAGGAGGATAGGGGATATGATTGAAACATTCAAGTATTTGAGGGGATAAACAAAGCTAACCCTGAAGGGGCATTTAATTTGAGGAGGGTAGGGACACGAGGGGCACAGACTAAGATTAGAGGGTGGAAGATTTAGGAGGAGTTGAGGAGGCACTACTTCATGAAGAGGGTGGTGTCTAAATGGAATACTCTACCAGAGTAGGTAGTATCATGTAAGGCAGTAGGAAGTTTTAAGAGGAGGTGGGGGAGCAAAGCAAGAGGGAGGGTTTGAGTGGCGGGGACTAAGGGCGTCATGGGAATGACAGATGGGGAGGGGTTGGGGCAGCTGCAATCTAGGGTGCTAGCTGCACACTCGGACGACATTGATAAACTGGGTGGTCTGTTTCTGCTGACAGATTCATATGTTAGTATGTTCTTCATCAACCCCAAGTCTCCATCTTCCCACTGGGACAAAATCACCAACTGAAAGCGTCACCACAGGGAGAAGGAAAAGCATAGATCGAGGTCCCGTTCAAGGTCTCCTCACCACAAGGTGCATTCCTCCAGTCCCCACTCTCATGGGAGTGGACTCTACCTCCAGCAACCCTATCTTCCTCTGGGCTGCTGCTGATGAAACCTCCCGTCCTTGTCAGATGTCAGGCAGGGGATTTCGGGGCACAGGCCTTCAGTACCTCCTCTGAGCCTTAGACCCTTCAGCACACCGCTGGGTCTAGGTGCAGAAGAAGCTGCGTGCTCTTCATTGGATGGCAGGAAGTTTTCTGATACCCACCCGGCTGGGATGTCTTCTTTGTTGGGCTGCTCCTCTGAGTCTGATGTCAGGAAGAGGCATCCAGAGCAGACACTCCAGTTTAAGAGTTCGTTCACCCAAGCAGAGGACGTCTGACATGATGCCAGTCCTGACATCCTCTTTTTTGGCCTCTCGAGGTCTCGGCAGCCATCATCTCCCCGGCAAGTGTCCCACACCACCTGCAGAGACCCGTCATCTGGCTTCGCCCACCAGCCAAGCCAGCACCACTGCCCTCTCCGTTGAGTGGCCCCCCAGTTAAGCCAGCGACCCCTCCTTCGACATGAGGTCAGCTGCTGCCAGACACCTTAGCATCACCCAATCTGATGGATGACCTGGTACCACCAGATCTGACCACAGATAACCTGATGCCAGGTACACCTGATGCTCCAGACCTGATGCCGGGCCCAGCCATCCAACAGGCCGATGCCAGGCCCTTCTGACATGCCCAGACCAGAACAAGAGACCCTGAAAAACCCTCTGGTTTCCCTGGCAGATGTCAGAGTGGATTCTTTAACAGTTGGTAGAATACCATAAAAGGAGACCTTCTTCCCAAGGAGAGACTAGTTCCCATACCAGTCCGCCTTCAGCTCCCATGAAACCTCCAAAACTGGTAACTCCTCCACCACCCAAAAAAGCCTCACCTCCTCTAAGAAACTACCTCTCCTGCAGGGTGTCAGATGATGAGCCTCCATCCGTCCGTCATGGGTGTGAACAGGCCTGCTCATCCAGATCCTCCTCAAGCCACTGGCGCTGCTCTCACGACACGTGGTCCTGGCGCGCATGCACCAGGTCCTTCTTAGCGGATTCCTCCAGAGGGAGTCCCTCTCCATCAAGGTCTTCAGAAGACAAGTTTTCTCCTCCTTCTTAATCAGATGACCACAGAGACTCCCATGGTGGCCCCAGACAACCGGACATTCATGGACGTTATGCCCCAATCCAGTCTTTAAATCAGTGGAACATGGAGGATCCAGACCCTGAAAGGCACAGACTTGCCACCTTTCTGGGTCTGAATAATAAACCCTTGGTTGTGCCTCTTTGGTTCCTCCTTCCAAGACATCACAAAATTGTCACAGAGGCACCCTTCATCAGCAGTGGCTGTCTCCAAGAAAGTGGACAGGCTGTACAGGACACCTAGATACAAAACATTTTTATGTGAAAACCCTAAGGCGGACTCCATGGTCTTCTCCGCTGCACACAGGTGGACCAAACAAACCCAGACATGTGAGTTCACAGCCCTGGACAAAGGGGCTAGAACAGTTTGGTCAAAATGTTTATATGTCAGTCACATGCACCATTAGGTACTTACATTTTCTTGCACCATGGTGCAGTATCAAAGTCACCCTGGCAGAAAGCTTTGGAACTAGCTCAGAAGTGACCTAACTACCCCAAAGACTGAACTATTAGATATCCTTCAGTCTAGTCTGGACGAAGGAAGCATCTTAAAGGTCTTCTTACGATTCAGCAGATATAATGCGCCCGCACTGCAGTTACTGGAGTATACATCCGAATACTCCTGGCTTAGGGTATCGGGCTTCAGGCAGGACCTCGAGGGGCAATTCTGGATGCCCTTTCAGGGTCTGTTCTCTTCTGAGAAGACTCTGATAAGATTATCATGGCCTGCAAGATTTAGGCAAGGCCGTGCAATCTGTGCACCAAATGTACAGGTCAGAGCCTTTCCCAGCCAAAAGAAGTCTTTTCACTTCCCAACCAGTCAGAAGGCAAGGGGCAGCAGTCCAGAGGACCTTTCAAAGCAGGTACTCAACCCTCTGGGACATTGGGACCTAGGGCGTAAACTCCTCCCAGATCTCCTTGCCAGGACCGGAACCTCTGCCCCCCATGGACTGCCCCCTGTGGAGTCTGTGAGGGCGGTGGGCGATCAGTTCTCCCTTTACCAGTAGGATGGACCAGCATCACATTAGATGCATGGGTCCTTCAGATCATAGAGAAGGGACACGCATTGGGTTTGTTGGATTCCCTGGACAATCACTGGTCTCCTCATGCTACTCCCCATCCCACGGCTCTTATTTCCAAGGAAATTCAGGCGCTTCTGGGCAAGCAAACCATAGAACCTGTACCCCCATCACAGAGGGGAAAGGATTCTGTTCCTACTTCTTCTTGGTCCCCAAGAAGACAAGGGATCTCAGTCCCATCCTGGACTTGAGCCTCCTGAACCACTATATAGAATACAAGTTTTCAGGATGGTGACATTGCGAACCTCATTCCCATGCTACATCAAGAGGATTAGCTTTGTTTCCTGGATATGCAGGATGCCTGCCTGCACATTTCTGTTCTCCGGCACACAGGAGATTCCTAAGGTTTGCCTTCCAGGAAGAGAACTACCAGTTCCAGGCCTTGCCATTCAGCCTTTGTTCGGCACTGTGGGTGTTCACAAAGTGCCTTGCGCTGGTTGCCACAGTCCTCCATTGACAGGGCCACTTGCCTACTCATATCTCGATGATTGACTCCTGACTGCCCGCTCAGGGCTCAACTTCTGTCCATCCTTTTGGATGCCTTCATGATGTTTCAGAGTCTAGGCATTACCTTGAACATCTCCAGATCATGCCTCTGGCCCTGCCAGCACCTGCAATACATAGGGGCCATTCTGGACATGGAACAGGGAAGGGCCTTCCTTCCCATGGACAGGATCGCCTGTCTCGGCACCTGGCTCACAGAGTATCCTCCTCCCTCCAGGTCCGAGCCTAGACAAAGCTTCAGCTGCTTGGTCACATGGCGGCCACCATTGTGACAGTGCCCCTAATCCACCTCCATATGAGGGTTCCCCAATGGACCCTCAGGGTCCAATGGGATCAGAGGTCAGATGATCTTGAACAGCCCATTCAAATATCCAAAGCTGTGTCTCAGACTGGCTTGGTGGCAGATGTCTCCCTTCCTGGAATCGGGGTTCCTTTCCAGACAGATTCAACACAGCACACCTGACTACAGACACTTTGGTTCTCGGGTGGAGAGCCCACTTCCAGGATCACTGGACACAAGACAGGTGGTCCTCTCTAGAGCTATCGCTGCGTATCAAAATATGAGATGAGAGATTCTCTCTATCCTCCAGGCATTTCAACAGGACCTTCTTACGGGCCCTTACTCACACAGATGAACAACATGTTAGTAGCCTTTTACACCAACAAACAAAGGGGACTCACTTCGTACCCTCTCTGCCAGAAGCGATGTGGGTGTGGTTCTGGGTCATGGATCATGGCCTCACTCTTAACAGCGGTTCATGTACCCGAGTCCAAAATGCCTTGGCTGACAGTCTCAGCAGATCCCAGTCCAAGGCCCATTAATGGGAGCTTCTACAGGAAGTAGCAGACAACCTCTTCAAAAGGTGGGGACAACCAGAACTGGAACTCTTTGCATCCATGTGCAATGCCAAACTTCCCTGTTTTTGCTCGCTAGATCCAGGGCCTGGTGTTTTCTGGCAAACACGTTGTCCCTTTGTTGGGCGGGAAGGTTTCTCTAAGCCTTCCTCCCTTTCTGCTGCAGCAAGTCCTACTCAAACTCCATGAAGAGGGGTGGAAATGATTCTGATCACTCCTCTTTGGTCCAACAGATATGGTTCCGCTGCTCCAGCAGTTAGCTGTAGAATTGCCGGTTTCTCTATCCCTGTCCTCACGCTTGCTCTTCCAGGAACAGGGCACTTTGGTTCATCCAGACCTTATATCCATGCACCTCAATGCATGGCTTCTTCAGACCTAGTCTTTTCATGTTTTGGGGTCTCGTAAAGAGTTGCTGAGATGTTGATTGAGGCTCACAAGCCGTGTATGCCAAGAGTGGAATTTTTTCTTTTATGGGTGTCTGCATATTCCCTGGACCCATTTACTTGTCCAGTGAATGCTGTCCTAGAATATCTCTTTCCCTTTCAGACTCAGGACTCCAATATTCCTCCATTAAGGTGCACCTGTCTGCCATTTCAGCATATCATGCACCAGTGGAGTAAAACCACTGCCCAGTCGGACCTGCCTCTTAACTTTTACAGGGCATCCTCCATCTGAAACCTCCCATTCAGGACCCTATCCCCCCCATGGGACCTTCTGTGTCTTTAGAGAAACTTACCTTGCCTCCCTTTGAGTTAGCCGCAGACTACGAGCTACATTTTATCAAGAAAGTGTTATTTTTAGTTGCCGTTACTACAGATCAGATGATTTTTGAGCTTCAGACCCTCATGTGTAAGGAGCCTTATTTGTTTTTCACAAGGACAGGGTATCCTTGCACACCAACCCTAAGTTTTTCCTAAAGTGGTGTCCGAATTCACTCTTAACCAGGACATCATCCACTTACCATTATATTATCCAAGTATTCTAATCCAGGAGAGGCCCTTCTTTATTCTCTGGATGCGCAAGGGTGTTCAGATATTATGTCAGTTGCACCTGTTCCTTCCTAAATCAGAGCAATTGTTTGTTCCTTCACTCCCAAGACTATGGAGACACCAGTTAAGAAGTAGATGTTATCCAGATGGTTGACTAACTGCATATTTCACTTGAGGGGAGCTCTTGCAGCAGGTAGTACCATTAGGACTAAGCTGCCAGTCTTCAAGATCCCATGGGAAAACTTCTAGCTAGTAGCCTATGGCAGGGGACTGCTCGACATCAGCTCCACCCCTGGCGTCAGATGCTGGGTTAAAGGGCAGTCCTCCGGCATCACCTCAATTTTTCCAGCTGTCGACCTTACATCAGATCTATGGATGCCATAGTTCGAAGTTGACCGCCATTTTGTGCCTTGTGCAGTTTATCAGCAGTTTGTTTTCTTCAGTTTTCTTCAGGAAGTGCATGTCTCATTGACCTCTCATTGGCAAAGTCAGAGTGCACATGTGGGAAGCAGATCCCGGCAAGGGATGGGCACTCTGCCTGTCTGATCTGCCTAGACCCAGACCTAGCCTAGCGACTGCTCACACTGCCATAAATATAACAGTAAAACCTGCATCCGCCATGCCAGAATACTCAAGGCCTACCTGCTAGAGAACAAGTGGCTGCCATGCAGAAGACCCAGTCTGGACATAGTTCTTCCTCATCAGCCAGGTAGTCTCCCCAAAGGAGAAAAGATCGGAAGGAAACACCATCACTGGGAGAAGGAGAGCCAGGTCGGAATCCGCCCAAAGTCCCCTCACAGCATTTCTGCTTCCTCCACCTCCAGCAGGAGGTCAGAGTCAGTTCCCCAGGTACCACTGTAGTTTTAAGGCTTACTCATAAGAAGACCACCACCTCATCACACTCCAAAGGTAGGGAGTCTCTACCCAAGGGCATTTATCCACCCAAGTTCCCTTGACACAGTCCCCATAAATCTTCTCAAGAGTCAACCTAAGAGACAGGCATCCGGGCGGGCAAATCTTCCGATGTTGCCCATAAGCATGCTGGTTCATCCAATAGCACAAGAGACCAGACGACTCCACCAGATGCCAGGAGGTTGTCAGGTACGGATACCTCCTCCACCTGAGGAAAAGGTGATGTCAGCCTTTGAAAATAGTTAAACTATTGGCCCGTCCGACTCTACGTTGGATGGGGATCAGCGCCATCAGCCAAGGAACAGCTGTCTGCCAAGGAGGATCAGACATCAGCCCTGGTGACCAAGGATAAAACTCAATGGTTGAGAACGCCCAACCACCTCCTCCTCCTAAAGAGCCTGACGTCAGACCACAGAGGGGCTCGGCTCAGCAGGAAGAAATACTTCAGACCTGATGCCAGAGGCACCAGTAGATGAGGTACCCCAGGACCAGATGTCAGCACGAAGGCCCACAGGGTCCGATGCCTGGCCCCTCCAATGTACCAAACCTGACACCTCCACCCCCAGTCATTCCATTGGATGAGGTGGGGCACTGTTCGGGCGTGTTGTGGAACACCATTAATGCGGATTTACTTCCCAAAACTCAGGGACCCATCCCTGGTCCGCCATCACCAAGGGATCTATTACCCAGACGTCCTCCCCACCAATGGAGCCTTGGCTGCCCGAGGATGATGATAGGCAGATGCTCGGTGTTGGCGGTAGGAAGAGGTATCCATCGCCTGCCATATTCACCATCGTCCTTGGGAGAAGACACAGGAGACTTCTCCTCCTCAGACTACTCTTCTGAGGACTAAAATATACAAAAGTGTAGTGCGCTCAAGAAAGGATGGAGACCCTTTGGTTAAACAAAAGTTTACTTAGTGCTCCAAAAATCACAGCGTGGTGCAAAAGTAACAGGATTTTTGATATCAGCATTCCTTGCACCTCGACTCAATGAGTCTTCAAGGGGTGGCGCTGAAGAGACAAACTGATAGTCATATGCAGGTTTGCTGATTAATTCATGGCATCACTTAGCAAACCATTATAAATAGATTTAAAATGCCAGTACATTTTAGGTGGCTAGTAACTATAACAGTACTTCTAAAACGGTTTAATATCTAAACAATGAATATCTATATTTTTTTTTATTTTAGTCTTTGGTAACCAGGTAAGGCCCATCAGGCACAAGTGCCTGTTTTCAAGGACCTGGGAGCACTGGGTGGTTAAGTGACTTGCTCAGAGTCACACAGTATGCAAGTGGAGGTTGTGAGAATCAAACTGAGCTCTGGTCTGCTGGATGTATCAAGCTTGTTCACACCTCATTCCTCTAATCTCTAGGCTATACTGCCAGCCATGAATCATTATATAATAATGATTCGCATAACAGATAGATACCCTGAAACCCTACTAGAGTAAAAAATATAAAGGTTTAAGGTTTTACAGTCCTGGGTCTGATAAGCCATTGCTTCACAAATCGGTGCTTCTAATGACGACGCTAACTGTAGGTAAGAGCCTAGGCTAGAAATTATATAGTGTCAATCTAGAAAGGAGATAAGAGAAGAAAGTTAGTCAGCAAAAAACAAATGACGATTTTAAGAGCAGACATACAATTAATGACCAAGGGATCAGAAAAACATGCTAAAATACAACCTTAGTTTAAACAAAAGAAAAATAGAGTACTTTTACCTTAAAATTCATTAATTAATTTTTAACTATTATTTGCATACACTGTAAGTTTAAATCAGCATTCTTAGAAATAATATTATGAAGTGCAAATTATTATTCAGCCATATTCAGAATCAGTGTTTGATAGAACACCTTCACAGAGATCAGTTTTACATGCAAATGTTGGGGTATCTTAAACTCTATCAGTAATTACTTTTCAGAAATGGTATAATGTCCCAACTATTGTTTAAACCATTTGGTTTTACCCTCATTCAATTTGAAAATCCACTTACTTTCCTTTTGGAGTAACTTGTTTGGCCTGTCTCCCCCTACTGGTAATGGTGGCACACATTCAATTCCTATGACCTTTAACCCTTCTGGTGGAGAATCATGATACTTAGCAAAATGTGTTCCTACAGGTGTGTCTTGTGTTGCATTTATTATGAATCTACGTGCTCCTGGATGCACTGTTTTAAGGATCTGACTGTTTTCAATATATATGAGATTACAACTATGGCTCAGGGTAACGTCAAGAAGTATTTTTCACAGAGAGGGTGGATACATGAGACAACCTTCCTGAGGAGGTTGTGGGGTCAAAACAGAGGAATTCAAGAATACATGGGACAGACATAAGGCAATTATAGTGAAGAGGTAGGAGGAAGTAGGCTGTTGATTAAAGGAGTAATCCACCCAAAATTTGCAAAAACATATATGTTGTGCAGAATGTTTTGATTTGTATGTTAAGTTCTAGTGTGTCCTTCCCTCTGTTTGCTATTAAGAGCATTTTCTAAATTAGTCTGCTAATCTTTATGGTAGTTTTATGACCCCGGGGATCTCCATCTGAGACAGCTT
Organism: Neoceratodus forsteri; assembly: GCA_016271365.2. Classification (NCBI taxonomy): domain Eukaryota; kingdom Metazoa; phylum Chordata; order Ceratodontiformes; family Ceratodontidae; genus Neoceratodus; species Neoceratodus forsteri. Next base: position 42,572,235 of record CM057455.1, read on the forward strand.
AATTGTATTCCCTTTGTCTTACAATGCACCCTGTCTCATGTGACAGTGATGTAGCAGGGACTATAAAGCTAGCAGAAAGGACTGCTTTACAATCAGTTCACAACATTAGAGATGGCTATATTTTAAAATCTAAAGAGGTTCAGCTTAGTGACTACCCTCATCGTAAGGTCTTACTATCCTGAAGAACTTTGCTGCTGGTAATTTTTGTGCAGCTTGTAAAGTTTCCAAGATAGTTTGTTTGGCATGTGTGTGCTGAATGTTGGGTCTCTGCTACATCACTGTCACATGAGACAAGATGCATTGTGGGAACAAGGAATGCAATTAATCCATCTCAGATGGAGATCCCCAGGAGTCATAAAACTACCATAAAGCTAGCAGGCTAATTTAGGAAAAACTCCTAATAGCAGACAGAGGGAAGGACACACTAGAACTTCACATATAAATCAAACACTCTGTACAACATATGTTTTACAAATTTTGGGTGGACTACTCCTTTAACTAGAATCTGCAGCTTATCCGCTACATAAGTAATGGGCAGACTAGGTGGGCCAAGCGGTCCCTCATCTGCCGTCAAAGTCTATTTTTCTATGTTTCAGAACACGTAAACCACAAAAGAGTGTTACAGATAATCAATTCTTTAAAAGTAGTGCCGCAGTCTTGAGTTTTAGGGTGGTAAATGTACTATTCTCATACGCATACTTGCAGCAAAATGCATCCCTTACATTTATAAAAAAATTAGTTCTCCAAGGAAGTGAAGTCTTTATTCTGCTGTGTACTAATTTGTCTCTTAAATTTCTCGCTCTGCTGAATGTTACTCTTGGCTAGACTCCACTGCACACCCAACTGTCTCATCACTTAAAAAAATAGGCCAGTTTTATAGATTATGTTGCCTATTTGCCCTGCCAGATGATTATATTCCATAAGGAAGGTGCAGGGGGTATTGTGATCTGGTGTCTGTGCACTGGGCTTTAATAATGTGATCCTATCAATTTTATCCACCTTTTCTTTGGATTTCAACAACAACTTGAGGTCATAGCTCCTAGTTTCAAACCTTTTAATGAGTTCCATGGCTTGTCGGTGAAAATCTAATTATTTACTGCAGTTCCTTTTAAGACTTCATAACTGACTGAAAGGATCAATTTCTTCAAGCTGGGAGGGTGGCGCTATCTGAGTGCAGAACAGAATTTGTGGCAGCAAGTTTCTAAATGTCTTGGTGCCTATTGTATATTTTCCATTCTCACAAACATCAACGTGAAGGCTTAAATCTAAGAAATTCAATGAAATGGGATCATTCTGATGTGTGTGTAAATCTGAGTTTAAATTGTTACGTAGCCAATTCATAAATTCTTGAACACTCTTTTTGATCCTTGCCAAACACAAATATAAGTCAATAAAACGATACCACTTCTTTATGTTTTTATTTTTTGCCCCTTACTCACCGCCTCAGGCTCCTATCTTGGGGAATCCCAATGCCATGCTCCCATAGGTCCGCACCAGGTACCTCCCTCTGGGAACATAGTGAGCCTGCCCCCATCACCTGCTCCAGTCTGCCCCCGAGTGGGAGGAGAGAGACCCCCAGTAGTCTCCTCCAGTCCTTATGTGTCGTCGGGAGGCCTCCTTGACCCTTATGGAGCCTGGTTCTGGATTTTTCTCCGGGATGGCGGGTCCTGTCTTCAGGTGCCTGCTGGGGTTATTTTCCGCTTTTCTGGTCCCAGCCTCAGGATGTTGGCATGCTAGAAGTCCTAGGGGTGGGGCACATCGTATTGATCAGCGCCTCTGGCTCCCGGACGGCGTCCTCCCACCCTGCTGCAAGCTGTCTCACTGCACCTCCACCTGTGGTCACTCAGATGGCGGTAAAGCAGCGGACCTGCAACCCACCCTCCCTGGAGGAGGAGAGCAGCCTCTAGGGTGCTCAATCCTACCTCCCCTGGCCGCCTCCAGCCTCCCAAGTCTGTTTCAAACCCCATTTGCTGGCGCTGACAGTACCCCTACCGCTGCACTACCGGTCGGCAGACTTCTTCTGTATTTTGTAGTATGGGTTGTGGTCTTGATTAAATACAATTTCATGTTCCATTGGCCCAAGGAAGAGACTGGCATAACTGTGCCATGGCTGCTCCTATGGCGTTCCACATACCTGTTAAAAATGTGTGCCTTCAAATTCAAAGTTGTGCGTTAATAGAAATTCTAAAGCTTTCAATATGAATTCAACTGGCCAGATTTCTTCTCTGGATAGTCCTCGAAAAGTATTTAGTAGCTGCCAGATCTTGCTCATGACGTATGGAAGTGTACAGTGACTCACATCTATGCCAAGCCAACTACAGTTAGAATCCAGTTTTTCTATACAAGTTTATTTAATAAATCATTTGTATCTTTTAATGTATGGCTCCAAGTTTTTTTACTCCAAATTGTAAAAGAAATCAACAAATTTCCTAGGAGTCTGTGTTAGTGACTCAGCTCTGGAGACAGTTGGTCTCCCTGGAGGTTGTTCTCTATTTTATGAATTTTTGGCAAGATGTAAAGCCCAGTGTTATTGGTATTCCTCGAAATAAATCCATATTCTGTCTCTGATATAGCTCCCACTGCTAGAGCTTCAGAAAGTCGTTTATCTAGCTTTTTTTTGTATCCTGGCACTGGGTTTGACACTTGTTCTTCATAATTATTTGTATCTCTCAGTAAGCTCCATACAGTGTCCTTCTAATGCTTTATATTAAGGATCACGATATTCCTCCCTTGTCTGCAGGCTTAATAATTACAGAACTATCATTAGATAATTGTTCTAATGCATCTTTTTCATTTTTGACGGATTAAACCACTTTGCACTTCGTTTCTCATGAATTCAATTTCTAACTTGTCTTTCTACTGCTTTTTCAAAAGCTCCTATTACACTGTTGTAAGTAGTACGACGGAAATAAAGATCTAGGTTTAAGCAGTTGTTTTATCAGTGTTTTAATGTCCTCACCAGCTCTCAAAGGGCTACACTCAGTTTCATTTTCTGCAAGTAATTGGTCCAATGTCAAAGATTCAGGGCATCAGTTTTTTGCTCTCATCTATATTACCTGTGTCCAGGTTACTCTCTCCCAGAGCAACATCAAGGTTTATTTCAGTTCCAAATCCGTATTAAAATCTGTATTAGTGTCCCATAATCTCATTGAGTAAAATGTCTATGTTTTCCAATGATGGATTTAAATCCTCCTGTTCAAAACCTATGTCAGCAACAGTATAATTAGACAAATCCCAACCAGGTCCCTCGAAACAATGTAACTTTAAGCACAGTTTTCTGAAGAACTTGTTGAGGTCCACAAAGATTTGAAATTTATTAACTGGGTGGGTGGGATGAAACCCAAACTGTGTTTAAGTACAGTCTCCTGATGTTTAGTTAATGTTAGGTTGAGAGATTTAATATCTGCAAACTAGATCCTTCTTCCTTTCCCATAGGAATCTCTCCACACCTACCTGCTTTCCGTCCTCTCCGCTGGCCCTCCTTGTTTTCCCTTTTCTTTTCTTTGGGATCTGGTTGTTTCTGAAAAGAATAATCTCAGCCTGGTGTTTGTTGATTTTCTTTTGATTTTGCCTCAAAGCCTTCCTGTTGCTTTGTATTTTTGCTTGTGTCCATTTTTAAATCGTACTCTCAATCTGCCTGTACTTATGGATCTAGGTCTGCTCCAATATAATATGTCACCTTTATCATAATCATTTTATCTCACTGTAATTTAGTACTTTTCTTTGAATCACTTCAACTTCATATTTCAGTATTTTACTTTTTAACTGCTCGTTGAAGTTTGAGTATTCATACCAGGTTTTAAAGTTAATTACAGCTTTTTTGCTTGCTTAAGTTTGTGGGTTAGATTTTCATACTTACTAAGGTCATCTCTGATAAGTAATTCTAAGAAAATCTTAGAGCATTCACAAGCAGCCTTGATCTGTTCATCTTTAAACTGGAATTCTTCTAGGCCACACGGTGGTACAATGAAATGCACAGGCCCCTGGAAGCTTGACCTATATCCAGATACTCCTTAAGACTGTTGATATTATAAGTCACTTCCAGTTACTTAATTAACAATTTTTCAAGGTTAATAAATGCTGCTCTTACGTTATCATTTGAATCGCTTGTACCTTCATTAGTGTTGGTGTTACGTTTATTCCTTAGTCTCCTTCTCCTGGCATTAAAAGAACCTGAGTCAGTTTCTCCCATCTGAAATCAGCATTTTCCATTGTGCTTGTGAAGTTGCTGCTTACCTTGGCTCATTATATCAAAAGATATGTAATGTCCCACGTATATGTAACCGATGCTGTTTCGGTTTACGGTGTAATCCTGTGAAGATTCCTCTCAGCCGAAATTATCACCCCTGTGACAAGTGATCTGCAGCAACTGAAGAGCACTTCAAACAAATGAAGCCAGAAGGGGGCACGTACCACATCTTCTGGCCTACTCTTCTGAGGACGAGTTGCCTATTTCCTTCTCCAGGTTCAGGAAAGACTCTCCAGGTCACATCCAGATGACCCGTCATTCTTGGACATAATGAGGCATATCCAAGATCTGTACCAGTGGGACACAGAAGAGCTGGACCCTGAGGAATGCCGTTTGCAAAATTCCTGGAGGCTACTGACCCTAAACCGTTGATCATTCCCCATTAGTAGAGCCTTCTAAGATGTCACCAGATCGACATGGAAGCACCCTGCTGCTACAACTGCAGTACCCTTGAAAGGCAAGACAGGCTGTATAAAATGCCCAAGGGGGCCTTTCCTAGGAGAGCATCCAGAAGTAGATTCCATGTTGCTGACAGCTGCACATGGTAGGGCACAACAACTGAGGCATATAAGTGCCCAGCCTCCGAACCCCGAGTCCAAAATGCTGGACCAGATGGGCCACAAACTATACTCACTTGCCACCTGCATGGTTAGGTCGTTGAACTTTCTGGCTCACATGGTGACATATCAGAAACTACTGTGGGCAAAAGCAATGATCTGGCTAAGGCCCAGCCAGACTCTGAGGGAAAGGTGGAGCTCCTGGCAGTCATCAATCAGGGATGGATGTGGACAAGCACATCCTCAGGAGCTCTTATGATTTATGAACACGGCAGCAGGGGCAGCTGTCACATGTATCTGCATGAGGAGGCATGCCTGGCTGAGAGTATCTGGTTTCCGCCAAGATTTACAGGATGCCATTCTGGATGCCCTTTTCAGGGACCCGTCCCATTTGGTCATGAAACAGAGAAACTTATAACTGGTCTGCAGGACTCGTGCATCTGAGGTCCACCGAATGTATAGGTAGGAACCAGAGGCCACCCAACACTGTCCTTTTAAAAAACAGGGACAGCGGGAAGACATCAGCCATAACACAAGGGAGGCTTTAAAAGAAGAGCCCCTGTCCCTTCAGCATCCAGTGCCCCAAAATCTCAAGGTGCCCAGAACTCCCTGCCCACCCCTCCACTACGGAATGACTCCCCGCCCCGAGGGAAGTGCAGAGAGGCAGTAGGGCGAGATTCTCCTTTACCAATTCGGATGGTGTAATATCACATCCGATCAATTGGTCCTCCAGGTAGTACAGAGAAAGCGCTATCCAGGAGGTCCCCTATGCTCAAAGTTGTAAGGGGTTTTACTCCCACTTCTTCCTAATCCCAAAGAAATGGAGACCACCGTCCCATTCTGGATCTGATCCAGCTGAACACCTTCATCAAATACAAAAGATTCAGAATGGTGACCCTAGTGAGTCTGTTGCCTGTGCTTCACCACGGAGACTGGCTCTGCTCCTGGACATGCAGGATGCCTACATGCATATAAAGATCCTGCCATCCCATCGGACGTACCTTCACTTCACCTTCCAAGGAGGGCAGTACCAGTTCAGGTGCTTCCATTTGGACTGTCATCAGCAGCAAGGGTTTTTATCAAGTGCCTGGCAGTAGTGGCAGTGGCCCTCAGGAGAAGGGGTCACTTTGTCTACCCTTACCTGGACAACTGGCTTCTCACATTCTCATCAGAAGACCAGTTGAACAGGACAATAAAGGAGACATTGTCAATTTCAGATGTTGGGCATTACTCTAAATCTACCCATGTCACACTCATGGCTGACTCAAAGGCTACAGTACATAGAAGAAGTCCTGGACACTGTCAAAGGAAAGACTTCCTTCCTGAAGACTGGGCAGCCAGGCTAAGGGAGGTCGCACAGGGTGATGGACTCGGGCGTTGTCCCAGCAAGGGTGATTCTGCAACTTTTGGGTCATTTGGCCACAGCCACAGCCACAGTTTCCTTGCACGCTTGAATCTGAGGGTTCTGCAGTGGCACCTCAGAGGAGAGAGGGACCAGGCCATGGATGAGTTCAAAAGCTCATCCTGATCTCCTGCACAGTCTGTCAGTCCATGACTTGGTGGGTCACGCTGGCCCATTTGGACACAGGGTTCCCTGCCAGTGACCCAGCTCACAGCAGATCCTGACTACAGATGCCTCGGGACTGGGATAGGGCACATCTTGCTTCTCATTAGACGAGGGATCTTGGAATTCAGTTAAATGGTCTCTCTGGACTTCCGGTGACGCAGCGTTGCTAATGGCTGCTTGAAGCTGAAGCTCTGCCCGGACTTGACGAAATCCTAAGCCATCCTGGCATCCAAAAAGAGACAAAGGGCCAGAAAACCCGCAAAAGCTAGCCTACATATGGCAACGAGACAAAACTGAAAGAACTTGAAGCACCAAGAGCGTGCAAAGAGCTGAATCAATGGACCCCAGCCTGGCAGCCCCTGCTAACAATCGAGCAGGGTTCACGGAGCGAGATGACTACACCTGAATCGAATCGGAACCTATAGATGCTGGCGACGAGGAACCTGAATTTACTATTACCTCCAAACAACTTTGCATCCAGCTAAGTACAATCGGTGAAACATTGAAATGTATTGAAACAGCTGTGGCTGATACAAAAGAGACCTCAGGGTAGTCGAAAGATGCGTGGGAGCAGTTGAGGCCTGTCTGACGGAATATTGTAATGAAACTGATGTGCATAACTCCGCATTGCTCAACCTCCATTACAGAGAAATACAATTAAATAAAAGGCTGGAGGAACTTGAAAACAGGCATCGACATAATAATATCAGAGTTCTACGGACTTCCTGAAAAACAGAGTCAGGGACATGACACTTTTCATGGAGAGCCTACTACGGGAGCTGCTGAATTGGCCTAAGGAGGAACCACTGGGTATAATTCAAGCCCACAGAGCACTTACACCCCACCAACAAATGCCAATGCCAGACCGAGATCGATAATTATGGCATTCCTAGACTTCAGAGTAAAGGAAAAAGTTCTGAAAATGGCCTGAGGTAAAGAGGTGATATTTGGAGACCAGCGTTTATATTTTGACCATGATTTTGCAGCATCAACATCATTACAACGGCGACTGATACTAACTGCCATGAAAACCCTAAGGCAGAAAGGAATGAGAGTTTACCTGGACTATCCAGCCCGACTTGGATGAAAACAAGTGAAGGGTAATAAAGCGCTTTGCAGACATTATGGAGGCGAAAAGATTTCCTGGTGGACCACAGGATCCAGCTAGACAAGCTGCAGTATCGCTTTCAAGACAGGAGCTGGAGGTCTTGACCTGCAGTTAACCGTGGGAAGGAAAGCTGAAGCTCAAAGCGAGAAGTGTGGCAAAAGGTTCGAGGGGCAGTCAAACCCAATCCAGCACCAGCCAAGAAGGCAGATACAGCAGCGGAATTCCAGATGCAACCCCAAAATAATAAGGAGCAGGCTGAAGCGTGGCTGAACAACTCAGAGGGACTTTCTATTTTGCAGAGACCTGCTAGCCTGGACTACAATAATGGATAATAAAATCTCAAGTCCTGTGGGAGATATAAAAGCTGAAACATTAAGATATGCCTAGGATAAAGTCTAAGAACCTGATTGGGGAGGGAGGGAGGGAGGGAGGGAAGTAGCGAGATATGCAACCAAGTAATCTTTAAAACGTCATAGTTTCTAACCCAACTCTTGGGAGGATTATACCTCTTGAGGTATGAAACAGTGGCATTCGCATACCCAGGAGCCCTGAAGGGGCACATGTTGTGAACTCTGCCCTCTCTTTCTTCCCTTCTCCTCCCCTTCCCCCTTCTCTTTCCTCTACCTCTCCTTTACCCTCCCCATCCCTCCCCAGAGACTGGGACCCGCTCAAGGTATAAAATTAAGGATTTTGTCGGTCAGGCCAATAGCATGTCAAGGCCTAGGCGGCTCAGTAGTCTTGGACCTTGTGAAGGGTGAAGTAGAACACCCTAAGCTCAGCAAATCACCCTACTGACCACCGTGGGAAGTGTGGTTAGCCGGGAGTACAAAATATTGTCTCCCTAAGGTCTCCCATTCTACCACCATAGTAAAGGAGAGACCTTTTAGAGTTAAATAGATCTTTTTCTGATCTTATTGTACCATCTGAAGATCACCTTGAAGTACACCATGCATCTAAAAATGCACAGTGTGACGGAGAAACAAAATCTGTCAAATTGTATATAGTTCTGAAAAGGTTTGGAAATGTGATATATTTTTTTCTGTTTTCTGATAAGGGTAGTGTGTGCGTTGAAGTAGTCTTAAGGGGAGTCCACCTGGGGTCGGACCATACCTTTCTTTATGATTAATGGAATATGGGGATATCCAAATAGTTACATACAATGTAAGAGGTCTGGGAAGCCCTATTAAAAGGCGAGGGTTTTGAGAGAATTAAGAGATTTCAAAGCAGATATTGCCTTACTCCAAGAGACCCATTTAACACAATTAGAACATTCCAAACTAAAGAAGGCATGGGTGGGACATATTTTCTCATCTTCCTGTCAATCAAACCCACACAAACCAGGGTAGCTATATTGGTGAGGAGAAATCTCCCCTTTAAGGAGACTTTGGTGAGGTCCGACCCGAGGAAGATAATACATGGAGCTGATCTAGGCGCTCACAGGTGTAGCATCTAACATATACACTCCCAATGAGGAGAATCCCAGGTCCGTCTTTTTAACCAAGATGCTTCGGCATTCCTGGGCTCGACTCAGGTCTCAGGATAGTAGGAGGATTTTAACACAATTCTGTGCCCCTGTTTGGACAAATCAGGGACACAGCTGGGAGAAGATCCAAGGCATCTGTAACACTTCACAAACTTATGCATGAGCAGGGTATGACAGATGCATGGAGGTTCCTGCACCCACCATGAGGGACTACTGGCTTTACTCACCTAGACATTTAGGTTACAGCAGGCTAGATCTCCTGCTGGTCCCCACAAATTGGACATGGGCATTAAATTCAGCCAGAATAGGTAGCTTTACGCTATCAGATCATGCCCGGTACTGCTTAAGCTACGACTGGGAGTCACAAACCAACAACAGGCGTGGAAACTAAATTTGAGTCTCATTAATAAGGAGGAATTTAAAACAGTGATATGTACAGAGATTAAACAGTTTCAAAAGTTTAACAACCCAGAGGATACTTCCCCTACAATATATTGGGATACTCTGAAAGCATTTATTAGGGGCAAAATCATTGCCTATGCATCTAAGGTCAATAGGGATAGAAAGAGGAACAGATAAAGTTAGAGAGGATAATATCAGAGTTGGAAACTCAACATAAAGCGAGATAATCTAGCAGGGACAAAACAGAAGTTAGAGGAGGCAAGAGAAAAGTTAACACGAATGATAAACCAGCATATAGAAGCTAGCTGTAGGAGTCCAGAACAGTTATATTATGAGAAAAGGTAACAGAGTGGAAAGCTATTAGCAGCACAGCTACATAAGGAGGCAGCGCCGAGGGCAGTATTAAAACTTAGAAAAGGGCAGACCACCGCCTGGTCACATCCAAGCGGACATAACAAAATGCTTTGCTGACTTCTACCAGAGGGTCTATGCTGATGGAGAGATGCCCTGATCATGAGGTCAACATTGCCCAATATTTGAGAGGGATTCACCTCCGGTATTAGACCAGTTAGGAAGGGATAAGTTAGGGGCCCTGATTACTATGCAAGAACTTAAAAAGCAAATTTCATTACTTAAAAATACAAAGGCTCCGGGAATGGATGGTACCCCAGAATTTTATAAGACCTTCCAGATTGATCTCCTCCCGATTTTGTTGGAGGCGTTAACGCTGTCCTAGCAGGGGCCTACAGATTCCTCCATCATGGAATTATGCAAAGATATCAGTACTGTTAAACCAGATAAACCACCTGAGGAATGTGGATCGTACAGACCCATTTCCCTGTTAAATACAGATCTAAAATTGTTCACGGGTATACTAGCCGGAGGCTCTAAATGGTTATTGGGGATCTTATACACCCAGATCAATCGGTTTCATATCTGGAAGATTCCTTCAGGATAACGTTAGATGTCTCCTAAATATAATCTCTTCCCAGAAAACAGTTACAACCCTCAGCCTGGCTATAAGTATCGATGCGAAAAGGCATTCGACAGGGTGGACTGGTTTTCCTCCAATCAGTTCTTAGGAAGTTTAATCTGGGAGATAACGTTATAGGTGCAGTAGCAGCACTGTACTCTCAGCCAGAGCGGTGATTAATGTAAATGGATGCATCTCAGACAGATTCCCCTATTTAGAGGGACCCGTCAAGGATGACCACTCTTCCCACTGTTATTCGCTTCTCCCTGGAGCCTTTAGCGGAGCAAATTAGACAGGATTCTCAAATAGTAGGTATAAAAGTGGGCTCTCAGATCCATAAACTTTCCCTATATGCTGATGACGCACTAATCTACCTTGGGAACCCAGTTAGCTCGCTTTCACCCTTACACAAATCTTAGACCAATTCCAGCAAATAGCAGGATACAAAATCAACCCTCAAAATCTGAAGCCTTGAGGTTTATTGGGCCTCTCCACGGAGCTGCGATCTAATTTTCAGTTTGCATGGGCGAACAACACCATTAAATATTTGGGAATAAGAGTCCCGGTGGACACTTCCAGCTTTTACTCAAACTATCCCAGACTCGGGATGCCATTAAACAAGATTTAGGAGATGGAGACTGCTTCCGATGTGTCTTTTAGGAGGTACATTCTATCAAAATGAATGTGTTACCACGCTTATTGTTTTTTATTCCAGACAATACCTATTTCCCCCTAGAGTATACTTAAAGGAACTAGAACACCTTATAACACGGTTTATATGGCTCGGTAAAAAGCCTAGATTAAGAAAGGCGCTCCTTTGTACCAGGCAGGAACAAGGCGGATTAGGTCTACCTAACATTAGAGACTACTACTTAGCGGCTCAGGCCCCTGGCTGTATGCATGGATGAAACAGAGGGTGAACAATAGGTGGTTCCTGATGGAGCTAGAACAGGCATATAAATTGCCTCTCTGGACCCTGCCAACTGCTGCCGTTTCCCTAAGTGTGGTCCGTGGGTTTGCAACCCATGGACTAGATATACCCTCGAGTCTTGTTGGCTCTCTACGGAGACGAAAGGTTCCGGGGACTAGGCCCCTATCTCTCATACACCATGAGAATTTCAGCCCTCCCAGTTTAGACGCAGGTTACCATTTTTGGGAGCGCCAAGGCCTTACAAGGTTCACTCACCTGCTGGAGGGTGAGATCTGTACCACATTCCAGAAACTAAAACAGAAATATGGACTCAGAAAGGAGGATCATTTTAGATTTTACAAGTGAGACATTTCATCCACCAAACTCCACATATACAGCAGCTATTGAGACCCTTAACAGAATTGGAACAACTTTTTATAGCTGGATCACTCTAAGTGCTAAGATGAAACCTATCTCCCAGACTTATAGGCTAATGACAGACCTGTATTCAGGACCAGTCGAGCTAGTTAGGCATAGGTGGGAGGGGATTCAGGTATACAGTTGGAGGGCTCTGAATGGCAGAAGGCTGTTGTTCAAGGTTGAGAATCACAGCTTCGCCCTCCTGGGTGAATACCACTGGAAGGTGCTAATGCGCTTTTTAGGACCCCACAGTCACACAACATTTCACTCAGATAACACAAACCGATGTAGAGGGACGGTTCGCATTTTCATATCTTCTGGGGATGCCGGAGTTAGAAGGTTTCTGGCGACAAGTACATAAACAGATCCAGAATGTTCTGGGCTCGCCTCCCAGGTACATTTGAGGCCCTAGGCTTGGGTTTCCAGTAATGAGTTTCTGAGACTACCTCGACCTCAAGGAGACTATATCACATCTTCAGGCTGGCAGCTTTAAATGTATTACACTCTGTTGGCGATCTGTAAAACCGCCACTATCCTGACCTGGAGAGATGGAGTCAATGAGTTAGAACAAATGGAAAGGATTACAGCAGCCTTGAGGCTTAGCATGGAGAGATTTAATTTGATATGGAATGTCTGGCAGTGAAAGGTCACATCCTGACTCTCCTAGAGGGCTAAGGCCCTAAATCAATCCTGCTCTCATGCCTTTTGGCCCACAAACCCTGAATGGAAAGAGTAGATTGAGCGAAGGTCCTGACCCATACAGGAGAAGATAGATTAATAAGCTACGGCGCACACTGCCTGTTAACTGGTTTGATTATTGATTTTTTTCCCATTCATTTAGTACAGTTGAATAATCTTGGTATGGTGAGAATCATTATGTCTGCACAGCCATTTGGAGAAATTGGTGTTAAAAGGCTATTTAGATTGAAAGTAGGAATCAAAAATCAAGGAAGGAAGGGGGAGAAAATAGGGGTGCCAGAAACAATTAAGTGCTAAACAATAGAAGTAATTATATGAAGATAGAGAAGAGATAACAATGAAATGCATGGACATCTTCTACAAAGGGACAGTTGTCTTGGTTACCCCGGTTCTTTCTACCCATAAAACATAATGTATAAGCTATATTATTGATTCCAATAGTCATGATGATAATGTATGACCATTGGTACTAAGTCAAGATTTGTAAATGTGACAATAGTCTGTGATGGCTGTGCTCATGTATTTTGATGTAATGTCACTGTGCGTCAATAAAAAACTTAAGTAACAAAAAAAAAGGTCTCTACATAAACTTCTTGGAGATGAGAGCTGTATTACATGCTCTTCAAGCCTTCAGGGTTCTCATTCCTGGGCCCCTCCTGGGCCAGTCAGACAATACCCCAGTAGTCTTCCATCTCCCAACAAGCAAGGGGCATGCACTCGTGCCCCTATGCAGAGAGTAAATGAGAGTATAGACTTGGATAGTGGATCACAGCCTGGATCTCACAGAAGTCCATGTTTCAGGGACTCACAACATGCTGCATGAACAGCCAGACAGATGCTCTCACTCTGAAAGCCATGAATGGGAACAACAGCAAGAAGTCACAGATGACCTCTTTGCAAGGTGGGTTTGACCAGAGCTGGACCCCTTTATGTCCCCACAACACCAAACTGCCAAGTTTTGCTCGCTAGATCTAGGGTCTGGTGCTTTTTGGTGAGCGTATGTCTCTCTCTTGGACAGGGAGGTTTCTGTATGCCTTCCCTCTATTTCAGAGGATTCTGCTCAAATTGCAGGCAGAAGGTGCCGGATGATCTTGGTTGCACCGTTCTGGCCTCAACAAGTTTGGTTCCGTTGTTACAACAGCTAGCATCAGAACTGACGGTTTTGTTACCCTGTCCACTCACTTGCTCTCCCAGGAGCAAGGGATGTTGGTCCATCTGGTCCTCCAGTCCCTGCATCTGCATGCATGGCTCCCTTGGATTTAGCCAAACATAGATGTGGAGTATACCTAAGAGTGGCAGAGGTGCTTGTGGCAGCCAGAAAACCCTCTACCTGGGCAACCTATGCCATGAAGTTGAAGCGTTTCTGCATTTGGGCATCCCCTGTTCTCTGGATCCCTCACCTGTCCAGTGGAATCCATGCTGGAGTATCTTCCCACCTATCGAACTTGGGCCTCAGCTACTCATCCATTAAGGTGCACCTCTGTGCATTGTCAGCTTATCATGCATCTCTGGATGGGAAGACTCTGGCACAGCTGGATCTATGCAAGATCTTTCTAAGGGCATCTTGCATATCAAACCTCCCAGGAAAGACCCGTGACATCTTGGGACCTCCTGTTTGTTTTGGAAAAGCTCACGTTTCAAGCTATGCCTTCTCTCTTGGAAGGCGTTTTAGTTGCTATCACTTCAGCTCGGAGGATTTCTGAGCTGCAAGCTCTGATGTGTAAAGAGCCCTATCTTATTTTTCAAGGGACAGGGAAGCCCTGCATACAAATCCTAAGTTTCTTCCAAAGGCAGTGTCTGAATTCATGTTGAACCAAGACATTGAACTACCAGTTTATAACCCAAAGTACTCAAACAGGGGAGAGACTTTGTTATGTACTCTGGATGTTCACAGAATCCTTCGTTACTATTTGGCCAGAACCAGTTCCTCCAGAAAGACAGACCAGTTATTTGCCTCATTAGCCCACAGAAAGATTTGGGCACCAGTAACAAAACAGGCGCTGACAGATGTAAGGCAATTCTTGTGAGAGGTAGGAAAGAAATAGGCTTGTAGCTTATCCAGTAGGTGGGAAATGGGCAGACTAGGTGGGCCAAGCTGTCCTTATCTGCCGTCAAAGTCTATGTTTCTATGACCAAGTGGCTGGTGAATTGTATCACATTCTGTTACCAACAGTGCAACAAACCCTTGCTGGGACCAGAAAAGGGTCATTCCACCAGAGGGATAGTGATTTATTTCGTTTCTCTCTGGAATGTCTCATCAGCAGACCTCTGTGCAGCTGCTACTTGGAGCTTAGTGCACACTTTCATTCACGAGTACAATCTGGACGTTGCTTCCAGAAGGAGACAGGTTTCGGCCTAGCTGTAATTCAAGGACTCCTCTCCTAATTTGCCTATAATGGGCATCATTGTACCCCCACCCTTCTGACTTGGGTCTCTTTGGGTACTGCTTGGGATTCAGTCCTAATGGTATTACCTGCTGCAAGAGCTCCCCCCTCAGTGGTGTACAGTTCACGTAAGAACTACTGTAACAGTAGGTCTTCAAGAGGAGCTCTGCGCAGATGGCTTTCCCACCCACCTGCCCCCGGGACAGATGTTACTATTTTCTCTTTGGGGTAGGAGATCCTCCTTGCTTTCCCCATCTGTTTTTAGCTGGGTCTCTGGCGGAGAACTGAAGTGGTGCGAGGGACTGACCCTTTATGCTACATCTGACATCGGTGCGGAGCGGCGGCCGGGGCAGTCCCCACCATAGACTGAGAGCTAGAAGTTTTTCCATAGGGTCCTGGTGGATTAGTCCTAATGGTATTACTTGATGCAAGAGCTCCTCTTGAAGATCTACTGTTGAGGTAAGTCTTTACATAGCTGTACTTTCTTCTGCTCCAGCATGTGTGACAAGCCCTTGCCAGGCTCGGTGAAAGAGCATTCTACCAGAGGGATTGCCGCTTCTTTGCTGCCCAGTGCAATGTCTTGGCAGCAGCCACTTGCACTGAAGCCACTTGGAGCTCAGTGCACACTCATGAAGCACTGGTCTGGACATTGCCTCGAGGAGATGAGTGGGATTCAGCCTAGCTGTATTACAGGGCCTCCTTTCTTGAAGGGTCCTGCTTATCCTCTTCTTCCTCCCTTTTCAGACCTGGGTTACTTCAGCTGCTTGGTACTCAGTTCTTATTGTGTAGCCTACTGCAAGACCTCCAACTTGAAGTAAGATGGTACAGTTATGTAAGAACTTATGTAACAGTAGGTCTTTGAGAAGAGCTCTTGCAGCAGATGCTGCTTTCCCCTCCTCTTCCCCGGTCTTACCTTCCCTTGTCGGGAACTTTGGAACCTCCTCGGTTCTCCTTTGTATCACCTGCTGGGTCTCCGGTGGGAGAACTGCTGTTGGGCTGAGGATCACCCTTTATTCCTTTGGCTGAGGTCGAGGCGGTCCGATGTTGGGGTGGTCCCTCTGGGTACTATTAATGAGAACATTTCCATGGGGTCCTACTGGCTGGTGGCATAGTCCTTATTGTGTAGCCTGCTGCAAGAGCTCTTCTCAAAGATCTGCTGTTACAGTAAGTACTTATGTACAGTAACTGTACTTTTTCACTAATGTATCTGAAAAACTCTTTCTCTGCTTTTGACCCCCTTTGCAGCATGCTCCATGTCTGCTTTTGCCTCCATGATGACCCTCTTTGCCTCCCTATTTTTGTAGGTAATCCTCCCATTCCACCGCCCCTGCTTTTCCTTGTATTTATAGAAAGCCCTCTTTTGGCCCCAACCACTTCCCTAACCCTGGCTGAGAACCATGGTGGTCTTTTGAGCCTATTTTTTCTTTGTTACTGTTCTTATGCTTGCCATTGCTGCCTTGAGGATGGCTTCCTTAACTGCCCTCATCTCTCCTCCACCCCACCTATGACTTCCACAACTAAAACTGTCTCTGACCAGTTTCCCCAACCTGTTGAAGTCCGTGCTTCTAATGTCAGGTACTTTGGTTCTTGATTGTGGCTTGCTCAATTTGGATCACACAGAGTTATGATCACTGTTCCTAAGCGGTTCTTCAGCTGCCACAGTAACCACCCTCTCTGAGACACTGAGCAACACATAAAGGATTGCAGACTGTCTGGAGGGTTCCTTAACTAGCTGCACTAGTAGACAATCCTGGAAGGCATCCAGCAACGTCTGACTCCTTCAGTCTTGGCTACGGAACCTCACATTCAGTGTCAGGGTGGTCGAGTTCATCCGCCACCACTACTTCCACCCCCACCTTGATCCTTGCTCCCCTCTTTTAATTTCCTCCCTGAGATCATTGTCTGTTTCTTTCCCTTGTCCTGGGGCCTACAAGTCACACCTAAGCACACTTTCCTGGCTGAGGCTGCCATGAGTTGCACCCATTTTGACTCAGTCTCCCATTGCTACCACTAATGCTTCCACCTTCTGCCACTTTGGTGCCTTCTTGACAAACAGGGCAACACCTCCCCTTTACCAGTTCCTCTATCCCTCTTGAACAGTGAATACTGGGAACCATCATCTCCCAATCATCATTATCTGTGTTCCACATTTCAGTGATGACTACAAGGTCCATTTCAGTGTCTGCAATCATTATCTGGAGCTCACTGTGTTTGATACATAAGCTCCTGGTGTTAAGGCATACTCTGTTCTATTTGACCCTGTTCTAACTCTGCTACTGTTTGTCTGTTTTATCCTCCTTGCATGTGCTTTTGTTTCCTGTTTTCCTCCTCACTGCTGTCCCTTCTCTAGTT
The DNA here is from genome assembly GCA_016271365.2 of Neoceratodus forsteri. Taxonomy (NCBI): domain Eukaryota; kingdom Metazoa; phylum Chordata; order Ceratodontiformes; family Ceratodontidae; genus Neoceratodus; species Neoceratodus forsteri. Next base: position 42,589,339 of record CM057455.1, read on the forward strand.
CCTGTGAGCCCTGCTGTGTTCCCTGTAACTGTACTGTCCCCTGGATGTTGGGAGTACTGTCTAAGATTTCATTTGCTCCCCATCTACCATGCAGCCCCTAGACCCAGATTCCCTGAAGTCGGTTTAAGCGTCTGATATCGACATTAAACTTTTGCCCTGGTGCACTGTCTGCATCTTTTGTCAGGTGAAGTCCATCACCCATGAAGAGTCTCCTGTCCCGTAAGTCCCTTCAATCCCTACAAAGTGGTAACCCATGTCTTGACACCACCCTTAAGCCAACTGTTAAATTCCTCTGTTTCAGTGCTCCTAATCCTATCTGGCCTCTCTCCCTGCCCCACACAGGAGGGTTTTGGAGATGGCCAGGGTGGCTGAATACATCGCCAGTCTGTGTCCCAGTCTCTGGAAGTTCTGCTTCACTGTCTCCACCAACTGGTTAGCCAGATCATTGGTACCCAGGTGTACCGCACCCCAGCTCCCCCACCACCATCCTCTCTATTCTGTCTAAATCCTGATTGGCTAATGCTCTAGATTTATATTTGACCAACCCCTCCTTTCCATCCCCCATCACCCTGTATCCCCCTGAATTGTTGAGTCCTTAACCACTAGAATCTTTCTGTTAGCCTTGCTCCTTGGGTGCTAACGTACTGTCCTACCCTTTTCCTTTGACCTGTTCAGAATTCCCCTAGCAGCGCCAGGAGCCTGAACCTCCCCAGGGATGCAAAGCGATTTGCTGTCGGATGGTGCTGAGCTGGACAACCTTCTTATGGCTGCTACCACCCCTTCCGTGCTCCAGCACACTCCGCCTCACTTGAGCATTGGAACTGAGCAGTGGTATTGCTATGAGCCTGCCTAAAACTGTGCTGGGCGGGGATAGATGGTTGTGTTTGTAAAGGTACTCTGTGACCTGGGAGGCCAGGAATTTTTCCAATAGTTTACTGAGGATTGGCAGGATTGCATTAGGCCAGTAGTTCTCAGTGTTTGTAGTTCCCTGTGTTTGCAGTATCACCCTTTTTATTTTTGCTTGCCATGCACAAGAAACATTTGTCCCAGCTTAGGAGAGCGGGATTTTGGAGGTGCATCACTGTGGGGCCAATAACCCCAGTGCCTTTTGAGGTTTGGCCTGCTTTCTCCAATGCGGTGGTCCACTGCTGCTGACACTAGTTCAGCCAGGCGTGCCACCAACTTAGAAATAATCTGCGGCTGAATGAGGGGCTTGACCCATCATTACCCGGTGGTTGCCGTTCCTGACTCAGTTCATTTGCCAACGGCGAGCCCACCCCATCGGCATACTGTAACCCCTTCCCTATTTGTTGTGTGCCAAGGAGGTGCCCAATGCCCTCGGCATCATGCGCCCCAACAGTCTTTCTTTGCCGATGGGGGCCCAATCCCTGTCGGCTTCAGTCCTCCTTCCCAGTTTAATTTGCCAACAGGGAGCCCTCCCCGTCGGCATAATGTCCCTCCCCAATTTGTTGTGTGTGCCGGGGGGTGCCCAATTCCCCTCGGCTCTCCCCGATCAGGTGCCCAATCCCCTGTTGGCTACAGCCCCCAAAAAACATTCAGATGGCATGCTGGAGCCCACCCCAGCATGCCAATGTCTCAGAAAAAAAAAAAAACGCCTGCAATGTTTTTTTAAATCTGTAAACAGAAAATGGTCCCTCGTTGTTTTATGGCCCTCCCCAACCTGCACCCACCTCTGTGCACCCTGCCTCTCCCACACCCTCCTCACCCCATACTTACCTCCACAGCCCAGCATGATGATCGTTAGTGGACCAGGAACATGTCTGCACTCTTCAAAGCCAACCGCAAACTGAAGAAATGCCGGTAAGCTGTATAATGGCATAAATAGGGTTTTTTCAATTTTGGTGCATATCTCAGGCATTTTGTGGAATTTTGGCACCAAATTTTCAACATGAGGTTATTTGGACCCCTCCTCATGAATTCAGCCACTGCCATGGCGTTGACCGGTCCCGAAGGTGATTTACGCGGTCACTCGTGAAATCACCTTTTGGGATCAAGTAATCAAAACGACAAGCGCCAGTGTTTATGAGGAGGGCTCTCAAAATGCCTATTTTGCAAATTTAGTGGACAAAATCCCCAAAATTACTGTTTCACGAGCGCATGGTTACAGTTTCCACATGCTCGTACCTTCACGAATGTGTAATATTTTCACTCAAATTTTCAACATTGGCATTTTCCACACCTCCTTATGAACAGTACAGCTGTCATTTTTCATATCCTGACCGAAATGTGTTTTGCACTTCCGGCGCAGAATAGTGTGGTCACTGTGGGAAATCAGTGTTTGGGACACATTAAGAAAATCACAGTGACACTGTTCATTAGCAGAAGTCCTAAATGGCTATGTTGAAAATTTGGTGACGAGTCCATAAAGTGACTGTGTTACAAGCATGTGTTCGCAGTTTCAAGCAAGCTCATAACTTCACAATTTGTAATATTTTCACTCCAAATTTTCAACATTGGCATTTTTCCACACCTCCTTATGAACAGTACAGCTGTCCTTTTCACATCCTGGCCAAAATGTGTTTTGCACTTCCCATGCAGAGTTTATTTATTTATTTATTTCGTTTTTGTTGACGGGTAAGTGCACTAGTCAAATTCTGCCTATTTTCAGGCACTACCTGGAGTGGGTACAGATGAATGTATGGGGAAAATTGGCCAGGGCACAGGGAAATTCCCTACTCGATGGTGGGGTGCTGTTGGACCATGGCCTCGACCTCTGAGTCAGTTCAGTCTGCTGGTGTACCTGCAGGAGAACAGAGCTCCACTCCTGCAGGTCCAGCTAAAGCCTATACTGTTGAACCTGTCAGCGTGTTCTGACAATATGGACATGGATTCCACTGCTCAAAGTTTGTCTAATAGTGATTCAACAGGATTTATACCTGTGGATGAATTGTGGTTGAAGTCCCTGCTTGCTTCAAATCAACGCCATATACTGGAAGTTATTAATGATGATGCCTGTTCTAGTTTGCAACATCCTGAGTCGCCTGCTGCTAAACTTGGTTTGGGTAATGTCCCTGCTGTTTCTCCTAGTCCTCTTATACCTGTTTTACCTACTGCTTCTGTTCTTGAGGTGCCTGCAGTGGCAGTGAGTCAGCCGCCTGTTTCTCCGATAATGGTGTACCTGCATCAAAGGCATTCCAACAGGTTGAGTCAGAGGCTCCACGGACTACCGAAGCCTCTGACAGCTCCATAAATGCCAAACCCAACAGTAGCTGTTTTCTGCTGGAACCATGAGTACTGATCATAATATTGCACAGAGTTGCGAGGTTCCACCTCCTGTTATCTTGCCTTCCCTACCTACACCAGCGGCGACATCAGTTTTGATTACTGATGGGGTGAGACCTTACTCGTTCATGAAGCTTCCCTGAGGCATGGGCTGGAAGTCGAGCTGCAGGCCATGGATCCCTGATCCTGCCCACAGCCCGATTTCTGGACATGGTTCTCGGTCTGCAGCTCATGCTGTTCTTGTTCCTGATGTGCCTCCTCTATGCTCTCTCCCTTTCCTACTAATTTGGATTTGGATTTGAATGCTGAGGATGTACAGCATCCTGTTTTGACTACTGAAGCTGTATGAAAGGTCCCTCCTGTCAGCCTCCTCCTCAGCGGATGAGGGCTGTAATCACCATAAGACTACCTGGGGTGAACATATGGAATCGGACATACCACTCCTGGACCCACCTCCTGACCACGGGGAACATGCAAAGTCTAATTGGGAGGAATTTGGAAAGGGCGGCTTTTAGTGGTTCCCCTCCTCCGCTTCAGAGGGACAAATGCAGTTTGCCTACAGTATTTAGGGTGCTTAGAAATTGCTAATCGTCTTTATATGGGAAAACCCTCATTAAAGACTCTGGGTTATTTACTAACAACATTTTGCCCTTATCCATGTCTTTGGTACCTTACTGTTTGATATTAGTTTTAAAACTCCACAGGGTTGGACCGATTCTGGATTAAGTATGAATTACTTGGGTACTCTGCTTTATGGTTACCCTTCGGGTAATTCCACTCACTAGGCCAGCTGTTAAGGTTGTTACCATTTTGTTTGCAATGAAAATGTTGCTGTTCATGATATCTCACATTGGTTGCAGCAATGATGTGAAGTTTGGGAACACCTCAACTTGTCTTTGATTCAGAACACTTTTGGACCAGTGGGTGGAAATTTAAGGTGTGGCTTGCATAATAATGTAACCCCCTGCAAATGGGGGTTCCCAAAAGACTTCAGGAGCTTGCTTGAATGCTCCAAGCCTGAATGGTGTTTGGCATTTAAGCCATTTATCAGTGAGTGTTTTAGAGCCTCTGGTACTGTCTCTTTAAGAGCTGTCTGCTTGCAGACATAATTAGTTTGTATGGGGGACTGTGTGCTTCTCTGAGTACCACTCGAGCTGCTGCCAATTCACTTCATTTTGCAGTCACTAGGGTGCAAAGGGAACCTATCTGAAAGATGTAACTGTTTGCCAGAAATTATTTAGAGTAATAATGAAATTACAGTTTGTCTAACCTGCTTTCTTTGCAGTCAGAACTGTGTCTGCTAGTTCCCCATTCTAGTTTTGAACTGCTGAACTGGACCAATCAGTGTGGGGTAAGCTAGCTCTAAAATGGTGCCTTGGACGAATCAGAACTTGGACTCATAATCTGAGCCAGCCACAAGAGGATTGTATGGGCAGTGACTCTGGGAGATGTAGTTTAGACTTCAGTGCCTTTTGGACCAACAGCAGCAGTCTATTGTGAGTGACAGCCAATCCAGTCAAGAACTGGGAGGAACTCAAAGGAAGTGCCCGTTTTGTCGGTTGGAGTTCAGTTGAGCTTTGGCAGTGAAGAAGGAAGGAGCCCTGTACTTTTCAGTGTGCAGTTTTAGTCAAAAACGTGTGTAAGGCCCAGAGTTCGGTCTGCAGCTTGTTAGGACTGAATCCGTCCTGTGAAAAGAATCAAAGGATCTCTGAAGAGTAGAAACCAGGCTCACCCTGTAGAAGACTGGAGGAATTGCTGAAAATTACACTCGGTCTGTCAGGAACTGAATCTGCTGTGTGTTCTCCCGGTATTGTGCAGTAATGCGATCGGGATACAGATGCAGCCTGCCTGGTATAGTGCTTTCTTTTATATGGATGTGTGAAGAGGTTTGTGTACCTCAAGTGAGCCCGGCTGACATTGAAGGACCCTATCTTATTTGGAGGTCGTGAGTACTAATTCAGGGTGCTCCTGTTGAATTGCCACATTAAATCCAAATGGAATTACTGTACTGCTGACTGTTTAATTCTCCTTTTCTCTGTGAAAGGGCCCCTACCAGCTGCCACGGTTTGGACTAGCCACTAGGGCTTGGGTACCCAGGGACAGTAACTGATAGGGATAGGCCTGTGCACAGAGCCATAGGTAGATTATTAGAGTGATAAGCTAATTAACCTGATTTCCCCTGTCCTTGTTATATCCCCCTAAATAAATCAGAGCTGCTTGTTTCAGCAAAGTTATACTGCCTGAGGTATTTGTCTATGTTAAAGTACTGTACTGTGATTGTTGCACTGTATCTCATTTCACAGGAGGTCCCAGTGCGGAACCAGACCTGGGGGTAAGTGTATACTGTGAAGGTAATTCTGATATATTGTGTGGGCCACTAGTGGGAAGAAAGGGGGTTGCAGTGTCCCAGAGGGCTGTGACCAAGTTAGTTTAACTATTGCAACCCTGACCTCTGGGTGGAGGCACCCGCCATTGGATCCAGGCCCCTCAACCTGTTAGTGGCAAATCAGGCAGGGGTAGTAGCCCCTGGGATAGCGCCATCTAGGGGTTACATCTTGGAGGCTCACCGCTGGGATTGTGTGTCCTCTAGTGGCCATATTTACGAACCACTGTTAAGAAAAAATGGGTACCCGACAGAAGTGGCTGTGCACGGCTGGTGGAGTGGTGTACTGGGAGGAGATCGACCCCAAAATGCTATGCTTATCCTGGACATCCCCTGGGTATCAACACGGACACTGTGCAGGGAGTACTTTCCAAGGTGGAAGGTTTACAAAACCCTGTGGTGGTGGGTCGGCATGCTAATCTGCTCACCCACACTTTCCTGGCCCTAGTAGAGTTTAAGGATCCCATAGATAGCTCCAAAGTGCCACAGACCATTACCCCAGAGGGAGCCCTCACTGCTTGAGAGTGATAACTAAGGACAGTAAAGACCGGGGAATCGCCCCACCACTATCTGAAACTTTTGAGGAGAAATTTGCTGAATGGTTGCTGGGAGAGGGGAAAACTGTGGAGGACTTGAAGAAACTATTCTTGCCACCTGGGGTGTTCCTCCCAACACCCTCTCCTGCTCCAGTGCCCGTAATGGTGGCTGAACCAATGCAGACTCCTATTTCTGCACCTGCCATTAGTCCGACTCTTACGAAGGTTGAGGATCTTCTCTGGCACCCTCCCCACCCCCAAGGGAGGATGACTGGGAGACCTGGATGAACTATGTTGCCCCCAAGTGCTAGAATGGCAATGCTCGGAGCGAAGCGAAAGAGGTTAGTGAGAGCCTCCGAGGTCCTGCCCTGGCTACCATCCGTGCTAAACGGGCCAGTAACCCTGAAGCGACTGCACAGGCCTATCTTGAGGCCTTGGAGAATGTGTATGGGAGCCCAGATTCTGATGAGGATCTATGGTGGAGAGTAAGAAATGCACAACAGTACCAAGGGAGTTGTTGTCTGTGTATGTCTCTCGGCTGGAAAAATTGTTGCAAGAATGCCTCAGAAAGGGTAGGTTGCCAGCGATTGAACTGGACCGAACCAGACTGGACAGAATCCTTAAGTCTGCCCCTTCTCAGAACTGCTGTTGCTTCAGTTACGCCTGGCAAATCGACTGGAATCCCCACCCTCCTATGATGAGTTAATGAGAGAATTCAGGAGTTGAGAAAAGGCGACCTCGGGAGGTACCTGCACCAACAGCTGTGGCTACGACCGAGTGACTGAGGTGACCCATCAAGTGAAGTTCAGGGCAGAGGTTGACAGTCAATGAGTGCTCTGACAAGGAAAAGATATGCCACAATGGGGCAAACTGTTGAGAGAGATCCGGAATTCAAAAACAGTCCCTTTATGAAGGCCACGCCTGCAAGTACGGGCCCTGACCTATATCCGACTGCATCTGCTATGGGGTGGGGTACCCACCCATGTATCTCCTGCTGATAACAGCTCCAAACTCAATTCCTTGACCATGGAAGTGGAGAAACTGACGAGATGTCTCCAAATGCTTATCACGCAGACAGAGATGGCACCCAGGTTTCCAGTTAGTAATACCCCGCCCTGGCTCCCAGTGTGGCGCCTCGCCAGCTCAAACTCCAGAAAGTATGTTTTGCTATAATTGTGGGAAAGATGGGCACATGAAAAGGAATGCCAGTCCCCAAAGACACTGACAAAGTTGCATATAGGCTACAAGGAGAGCTTCGGAGAAGAAATCAGTGGTTAAGAGGTGCACATGATCCCAGTGAGGGCACCAAAAATGCTAATTCGTCCTTTTGTGGCAAGGTCAGTTGCCCAGGCCCCACTACCGCCTCTCAGACTGGTCCAGAATAGTGGGTCCCTCCATGGAGACCACTGTAAAGGTGAATGGAGTGTCTACAAGAGCTGTATTAGACAGTGGCTCCCAAGTGACAATTATGTTCCAGGATTGGTATCAGAAGCATTTGTCAGGCGTCCCTTACAACCATTAGAAGGACTGCATGTATGGGGTTAAGTGAGAAGGCCTACCCTATTCCGGGTATATCCAATTTGGCTGTCTTTCCCACCTCCGTGGCTGGAGTGGCCGAACAAGTAGAGATCCTAGCCTTAGTGTGTCCCCCACTGGACTGTATGATGGTGTCCTTTGTTGATTGGAACAAATGCTCATATGTTCGGAAGGCTGGCACAGTTGTGTTATGAAAAACAGGGTCAAAGACTAGTAGAGCTTTAAGAGTTCCGGCTTTAATTAAGAAGGCCTATGAGGCACAGAGAGATGAAAAACAGAACCAGAGGAACCGGTCGGAATTGTATGGAAGAAGGATCCTGAGTCTCTGATCCTGGCCCAAATGCCCAGTGTACCTTACAGGGAGAGGTCCGTATCAGAAAGGATGTTAAGAATAAAATATTAATGTTGGATGCACCAGGCGATGGAAAATTGCCAGAGGGACTGCTGGTCAAGCCTAGTATTTTGCCCGCTAGAGCCCATGCTTATGCCAGAAGGGTAATGGTCCAAGTTCATAATGTGTCTGAAAGAGACATTCGAGTAAACAGAGGTTGCATCCTGGCTAATGTGCATTGTGCAGACACTGCAGTGCTACCCAGCAGCAAGAGTTCAAGGAAGAATGACAGAGTAACGCCTGACTTGTTTGATTTCGATGACTCCCGCTGCCAGCTGAATGGAAAGTGAGGATCAGTGAGAAGCTTGCCCAGAGACCAGGTGTTTTCTTTAAAGGAATGGGATGTAGGATGCGTGCAAGGAGCTGAGCACAATATCCGGCTGCATGACTGAAAGACCATTTCGTGAGAGGTCTCGACGCCTGGCACCTGCTGACATAGATGATGTGAGACGGCATCTGCAAGAGATGTTAGCTGCTGGTGTAATACAAGAATCCAGAAGCCCTTATGCTTCCCCATTGTGGTAGTGAGGAAAAGAATGGAACAGTAAGGATGTGTGGATTATCGCACCTTAAACCGGGACTATACCTGATCAGTACACAATGCCCCGCATTCAGGATGCTTTGGACTGCCTAAGCGGGAGCAAGTGGTTCTCTGTGCTGGATCTCCGCGGTGGGTACTACCAGATCGATGCCCAGAGGGACCGTGAGAAGACTGCCTTTTATCTGTCCGCTTGGCTTCTATGAATTCATGAGGATGCCTCAAGGATTTCAGGTGCCCAGCCACTTTTCAACGATTGATGGAGCGTGCAGTGGGGACATGAACTTACTAGAGTGCCTGGTATACCTAGATGATGTTATTGTGTTTGGCAGCTCACTGGAGGAACATGAAAGCAGATTATTTAAGGTATTGGACCGACTGGAGGACTTTGGCCTTAAACTGTCCATTGATAAGTGTCAATTCTTTCAAACATCAGTAAGTATATGGGACATAGTATCCACCGAGGAATAGAGACCCACCCAAGTAAAGTTGAGGCCTTTGACCACCTGGCCACAGCCCAAAAATCTAAAGAACTGCAAAGATTCCTGGGATTCTGTGGTTATTATCGGAAGCTTCATCAAGGACTATTCAAGAGTGATCCGCCCTTTACTTAACCTTACTCAAGGGTATCCCCAACCCACAAAAATACCAAAAGTCAGCGTCCCTCAAGACTGAAAAGAGTGTATTTTCATCCAAGTGAAGTATTTGGGGCCCGCTGGACTCCTGATTGTGAGACTGCTTTTCATGAGATCATATATCAACATTCCCATGCTCCAGTGCTGGCCTATGCCGATCCAAGAAACCTTAAGTCCTGCACACTGATGCTAGCTTGCAAGGGTTGGGGGCTGTGTTGTACCAAGAGCACGAGAATGGCCTGAGACCAGTGGCCTTTGCCAGTAGAAGCCTGACCCCATCCGAAAAGAACTATCCTGTACATAAGTTAGAGTTCCTAGCTTTGAAGTGGGCTATTGTTGACCAATTCCATGAGTACTTGTATGGGGCTAAAATACTAGTAAAACTGACAATAATCCTTTGACCTATGTGCAGACTCAGCTAAGTTGGATGCCACTGGCCATAGGTGGCTTTCTGCATTATCTACATATGACTATGCTCTCGAATACCGAGCAGGTCTGAACCACATAGATGCTGATGTCTCTCCGGAGGCCTGTTCCCCAGAATGATTGGGTCGATTGGCAGAACCTGACATTCGGGCACTCTGCGGAAGTTTGACAGGGAGGAACAAATGTCCACGGACGCAGTGGACTGCATGGTGGATTGCTTGGGAGCCTCTGAGAATTGCATACCTGCCAGCTTATTGCCACTTTTCTGCAATAGACATTGGTGCACTGCCTCAGCTGGACAATGACAGTATTCGGCAGGCTCAATCCCGCATCCCATGATCAAGCAGCTTTAGAAGCCCTCTATGCAGGAAAAGATGTGTCCAAATTAGCTCCACTGATTTGAGAACTGCACTGTTATACAAAGAAGGTCCTAAGTTGAAACTGATCAATAAACTGTTATACAGAGAAACAGTAGACAGAGGGGACAAGTAGACAAACAACAACTAGTGCTGCCCACTGCCTTTCGAGACTCAGTACTGAGGTCCTTGCACAACCACATGGGGCACCTTGGTATAGACAGAACACTTGACTTGATGAGATCCAGATTCTATTGGCCTAAGATGGGGCTGATGTGGAGCAACACATTCGAACTTGTAGTCGCTGCTTACAGAGGAAAGCTTTTTGCAGGCTGCCCCTTGTTAACATCACCACCAGTGCACCCATGGAGCTGGTCTGTATTGATTTTCTGAGTTTGGAGTCAGATCAAAGAAATATCAGTAATGTGCTGGTGGTCACTGACCATTTCACGAGATATGCCCAAGCTTTCCCACCAAAGACCAGAAAGCATCCACTGACGCCAAAGTACTTGTAGAAAACTTTTGTTCACTATGGGGCTCCACAAAGAATCCATTCTGATCAAGGGAGAGACTTTGAGGTCGTCTGATCAAAGAGATGCTTTCTCTGTGGGGGAGTCGAAGTCCAGAACCACTCCTTACCACCCCAGGGGACCCACAGCCTGAACGTTTCAACCGCACTTTGCTAGATATGCTAGGCACCCTGCACCCAAAGGACAAGCCTAGATGGAGCCAACAAATTAGCACCCTGGTACATGCTTATAACTGCACCAAAAGTGATGTCACTGGATTCTCCCCTACCGCCTGATGTTTGGAGAGAAGCTCGACTACCAGTAGATGTGTGTTTTGGGGTCTCTCCTGATGGGGGTTCAAGTTGACAACTATTTACAGTATGTGCAAAGTTAAAGGCCCAGCTAACTCATGCGTACTCAACTGGCTCAACCATGGCTGCCAAAAGAAATCTGGCCAACAAAGAAAGGTATGATAAAAGGTGAAAGCACAGGAACTCCAGGAGGGAGATCGGTATTGCTAAGAAATCTGGGACTGCATGGCAACACAAGATTGCTGACAGATGGCACCATCTCCCTCACATTGTAGTGGGCAAACTAGATGATCTGCCAGTGTACAAAGTAAGGCCTGAGAATAATTCAAAAGATGTAAAACAATGCATAGAAATCATTTACTGCCCATTGGACAAATTCTGATTGAGTCTGAGCCCCAGAAGATGCCCCTCTGGACCAGTGACTAGAGCTGCTGCTAAGAAAGATCAAGAAAGTCTGCACCTACAGAAGCAAAGTTAAAGTGTTCCCTCCACAAGTCCCAGTTGAGCATGACTGTCAGTCCATATCAGAAGAAAGTGAGAGTGACTTTGAATACTATCCTTCTTCTGAACTGAGTCAATTGTTTGAGGGCAATCCCCTAGTCAATACTGGAGACAAAGCTGGGCCTTCTGGACTGTCTAAGCCCCCAGCTTCATCCCTGGAGCCAATGCTCCCAGAAGTGAAGTGCAAAGCATCAGATCAGATGAAATGGAATCATTGTGCATGGTTGAACTGTTTGAGCTTTCAGGAGGAAAATGATAGATTGGGGCAGACTGGTGATACACCGAACAAGAAGAGTATTTTGAGTGCCCTGACAGTCCACTGCCAGTGTCCAAGCTCTCCATCGAGCCAAATGTTGTGGACTCAGAAACTGTAACTCCTGGAGCTGAAAGTGCCCCAAGTTCTAGCCTCTACCCCCATGGAGACTCCCCTGACAAGTGAGGACAATGCTGAAAATGAGGCTCAGAGTGCAGAGACTATAACAGTTCCCCTAGAAAGACTGGTCGAGCTGTAAAGCCTGTGGTGCACCTCAGTTATGATTCACTTGGGAGGCCTGTGGACTTGCCTCTCAATGTTGTCCATAAAGGAGTGTATGTGTCCCGAGCTCATTGCCCAAACTGAGCATCAGTGCTAACTCCAAGTTACTTGTGTTGCCCTCTAAGTATGGTGCCCTTGCCCCATCCAGCCCCAAGGTAACTGATAGGAAGGCCCCTCTTTCAGGTTTCATGTACAAGAGATAATAACTTGAGTTATGGTACAATGTGTATGTAATACTGTGTAAGAGTGACGTACTGCAATGTTTCAGAAATGTGTTCTTGGTAAAATGATATATTGACTGATGATTACATATGCGAGCCTAATGCAAATGTATATGGTTGCAGTTGAAACTTATGAGGGTACTTGCTTGGGACGTCAAGCTTTCCCAGACCAGGAAGGGTGTAACCCCCTGCAAATGGGGTTCCCAAAAGACTTCAGGAGCTTGCTTGAATGCTCCAAGCCTGAATGGTGTTTGGCATTTAAGCCATTTATCAGTGAGTGTTTTTAGAGCCTCTGGTACTGTCTCTTTAAGAGCTGTCTGCTTGCAGACATAATTAGTTTGTATGGGGACTGTGTGCTTCTCTGAGTACCACTCGAGCTGCTGCCAATTCACTTCATTTTGCAGTCACTAGGAGTGCAAAGGAACCTATCTGAAAGATGTAACTGTTTGCCAGAAATTATTTAGAGTAATAATGAAATTACAGTTTGTCTAACCTGCTTTCTTTGCAGTCAGAACTGTGTCTGCTAGTTCCCATTCTAGTTTTGAACTGCTGAACTGGACCAATCAGTGTGGGGTAAGCTAGCTCTAAAATGGTGCCTTGGACGAATCAGAACTTGGACTCATAATCTGAGCCAGCCACAAGAGGATTGTATGGGCAGTGACTCTGGGAGTATAGTTTAGACTTCAGTGCCTTTTGGACCAACAGCAGCAGTCTATTGTGAGTGACAGCCAATCCAGTCAAGAACTGGGAGGAACTCAAAGGAAGTGCCCAGTTTTTGTCGGTTGGAGTTCAGTTGAGCTTTGGCAGTGAAGAAGGAAGGAGCCCTGTACTTTTTCAGTGTGCAGTTTTAGTCAAAAAAGCGTGTGTAAGGCCCAAGTTCCGGTCTGCAGCTTGTTAGACTGAATCCGTCCTGTGAAAAGAATCAAAGGATCTCTGAAGAGTAGAAACCAGGCTCACCCTGTAGAAGACTGGAGGAATTGCTGAAAATTACACTCGGTCTGTCAGGAACTGAATCTGCTGTGTGTTCTCCCGGGTATTGTGCAGTAATTGCGATCGGGATACAGATGCAGCCTGCCTGGTATAGTGCTTTCTTTTATATGGATGTGTGAAGAGGTTTGTGTACCTCAAGTGAGCCCGGCTGACATTGAAGGACCCTATCTTATTTGGAGGTGTGAGTACTAATTCAGGGTCGCTCCCTGTTGAATTGCCATTAAATCCAAATGGAATTACTGTACTGCTGACTGTTTAATTCTCCTTTCTCTGTGTGAAAGGGCCCCTACCAGCTGCCACGGTTTGGACTAGCCACTGAGGCTTGGGTGCCCAGGGACAGTAACTGATAGGGATAGGCCTGTGCACAGAGCCATGAGTGAATTATTAGAGTGATAAGCTAATTAACCTGATTTCCCCTGTCCTTGTTATATCCCCTAAATAAATCAGGCTGCTTGTTTCCAGCAAAGTTATACTACCTGAGGTATTTGTCTATGTTAAAGTACTGTACTGTGATTGTTGCACTGTATCTCATTTCACAGGAGGTCCCAGTGCGGAACCAGACCTGGGGTAAGTGTATACTGTGAAGGTAATTCTGATATATTGTGTGGGCCACTAGTGGGAAGAAGGGGGTTGCAGTGTCCCAGAGGGCTGTGACCAAGTTAGTTTAACTATTGCAAACCCTGACCTCTGGGTGGAGGCACCCGCCATTGGATCAGGCCCTCAACCTGTTGGTGGCAAATCAGGCAGGGGTAGTAGCCCTGGGATAAGCCATCTAGGGGTTACTTAATATAAGCCCAGTCCATTTTCCAAATAGCCTGTTCTTGGGTAGAGAGCGGAAATTGCTTCTATGTAGGACAGCCTCAGACTTGTTTTAAATGTGGGTCCTCTAAACATCTTAGTGCCGCTTGTGATAGGTTGAGGTGTTCCCTTTGTCTCTCATTTGGTCATGCTAGTGTGGACTGTACTGCTGAGCTTAAATGTAATCTTTGTGAGAAACTGATCATGGTTTTCGGTCCTGTCCCTGGGCTACCCGTAATAGACGATTGCCTAATCAGGACCTGATCCTCATTGAGGTGCAGAAAAAGACAATGCTGCCTCGAAACCCCCTTCTCCTGAGGTAGTGTTGCCTGATCCCCCACCACCACCACGGTGGTACTTGTGCCTGAACCCCGGACTCCTTCCCATCTTAATACCCCTTCAATACCCCTGTTGAAGCTCCTTTACTGGATGTTCCGATGGACCAGGAGCTGGTAGTACCCTCCCCCTCTGCTTCAGTGGTGGCAGATGCTATTTTGGCTCCAGAGAGACCTGTGGATGTATTGGTCATGCCGCCTCCTGAGACAAGTATGCAGGCTAAGAAGAGGCGCAAAAACAAACTAAGACTAGCTCTAAACTGGCAAAGGCTTCGTCCCCTGATGGGGATATTCCCTTATGTAATAAATTTGAAATCCTTTCCAGGAAATCCCAGTCTTCGGACTTGGGAGCTGATTCGGATACTTCTTCTCAACCCCTTCTGTCATCTGACTCTGAAAGTGACAAACCAAACGAGGTGAGCAAAGATAGAAGGCCTCCACGGCTTGGATTCGCCCACCAGAAGCACCAGGTCTGGGAGGATTATCTGATCTTCTCTTCTTTCTATTTTTTTTGTTACTTGGCATTAGCTCATGGCTTCAGCATTTTGCTTACGTTGCCACTTTGGATACCAATAGTGTTAAGAATGCACAAAGACAGCTTCTTACTTTTCATTTCCTGCAAGATTTAAAATGTGATATTTGTCTTATACAGGATTCCCGATAAATACCCTTTCCTTGGTGTCAGTGGCAAAGAAACTTTGGCGTTGGGGTCCCTCTTTTTTTCTTTTGGGTGGGATCGTGTGATGGTATTGGGGTTTTATTTCGGGGTGATGGTTTTCATGTTACTAAGTTGGTGGAGGTTGTTTCTGGGCGTGCATTGGTTTTAGTTTTCACCTTTTTACTTGCTGGAGATTAATTGTTGTGTATGCACCTGTCATGAAGAAGGGCAGGGTTGATCTCTTTAATACTATTAAGCCATATCTCTTCACGACTTGACATCTTATTTGGGTGGTGACTTTAATTGTGTGGTACACAGGCAAGACAGGGAGTCATGACTGATAAAGACTTTGTGACACTACCTGTCTTAACCGCATTCTTACTCAGGGCGAATCCAAGATAGTTACAAGGTATGTCATCCTATGGGT
Organism: Neoceratodus forsteri; assembly: GCA_016271365.2. Lineage (NCBI taxonomy): Eukaryota > Metazoa > Chordata > Ceratodontiformes > Ceratodontidae > Neoceratodus > Neoceratodus forsteri. Next base: position 42,604,668 of record CM057455.1, read on the forward strand.
GGTCATACTTTTTAAAAGCCCTTTATCCACTAGAATTGATTTTCTTTTACTGCTCATACAGTGCAGTACTTAGTGCTCGGACTATTCAACTGAGACTTCTGATCATGTAGTTTTGACTGCTTCCCTTGGGGTGGGACCTCACTTCCACCGGCAGGGTTATTAGAAATTAAATATCATGTTGCTGGATAGTGCTCAATTCTTAAAGCAAATCAAGACCTGTTAAGAGTCCGTATGTCTTTGACTGGACTCTCTGGGATCTGATAACTTGGTGGGTGGACACTAAGCCTGATTTGAGGTCCTTAGCTACCCTTTTTTCCATGTCTGCTACATTGACTGACTAAATATAAAAAGTATTTGGCATTACGAGCATACTTGAAACTTTGTAATCTAATATCAGTTCTCAACGTCTTAACATCACAAGTACAGGCCGTAAAAGAGATGGCAGCCCTACAATACTCTAGAGCTGCTTCTCTCTTGCATGAACATAGGGTTTGCTGCACTAGGAAGGCTGGTTTGGGTGATGTGTTTGAAAGTAGTCTCAGACGTACTGCAGACAGACTGCTGACAGAAGTTTTTCCTGGGACGGTACTCTGTGCACTACCATGCCTGACATTATGAGGGTAGTTTCTACACACTTCACAGATATGTATACTGCTCCTTCTTTAGATAGAAATGTCATTGGGAGTTTCCTTTCTTCCCTGAACATTCCTCCTTGTACCGCTACGCTTTTCCAACCCTTGATTTCCCAATCAGTAGTGCTGAGATGACTAAATATCCCGTCTCCATAATAATATGGCATCTGGTATTGATGGTTTGCCGACTGAATTTTATAAGGCTTGTTGTCCTTTGCTTAGTGAAATACTCCCAGTGGTATTTAATTGGGCTTCATAGCAGAAGACTTTTGATTTTCATTTTTACTTCTGTCCAAATTTTGTTGTTTAAGAAGGGGCATGGGGGACCTTTCTAATTGGAGGCCGTTGAGTCTCCTAAATAGATTTTAAAATTTTGATGAAAATTTTGAACTACGACTGTTGACAGTGGCTCCTACTTTGATTTCCCTTCATCAAACTTGTTCCATTCCTGGTAGATCTATTGATTCTAATCTCCTCTTACTAAGGGAACTGGTGGAACTTGGTAAAGAAGATAAGGTTAAGGGTTTCTTATGTTGTTTGATCAGAAAAAGGCATTTGATCGGGTTCCTCATGAATGTTTGTTTCAGGTTTTGAGATCGTGTGGTATTCCTGACCAATTTGTGACTTGGCTTGCTTTACTGTATGGGCATGCATATACACTACCCTGGTGAATGACTTTCTGGATTCCTATATACCTATCCGTTGGGGTGCAACAAAGTGACCCCTTGAGCCCCCTGCTCTATGTTTTTGTTTGGACCCATTGTTGAGAACTATTGCCTAAGATGCCCTCATTACTGGTGTTACTCCCCCACAGGGTACAGTAAGTGCTAAGATTTCGCTTATGCTGATGATGTCTGTGTTTTATTGCTGATGTAGCTTCCAGTCACAGAGTGTTACATCATTTTCATTCTTATTCCATGGTGCGGGTGCAACCTTGAACAAAAATAAGAGTTTTTGTACTCTCTTAATACTGCGACTCCTACAAGGCATTGTGGTGTTGCAGGGACCGATTAAGGTTCTGGGTATTACTTTTGGGAAGGGGATAATGCTTTTCTCAATTGGTCTGAGAAACTTGATATTGCCAAGCCTAAAGTTGCGCATGGAAATCTGGCAACAATCCAAGCGTCTGAAGGTGGCTGTTGTTAAACGTTGCACCTTCCTTTTTTATATCTCAGCGTAGTGTATGTACCCTGTCCCTCCTAATTTACAAACTACTCTGCTTAGTCTTTTTTTATAAATCATTTGGGGAGTAGATTGAATCCAATAAAGTGGGACGTGTTGTATCTCCTGTAGCACAAGGTGGTTTGAATAGTGTCATCCCATTACTTTGTATTATAGGTTTTTTTTTTTCACCAAATGTGATTAACCTTAGTTGTCCTCAACCACATGGTTGGTTTATGCAGATTTTGGATGGGTCCATTGTATAACAGCTGGCATGTGCCAGGTAGAAGGGACCAGTGGATTAATCCTTTCCTGAGTATTTATGACCAGCTATTAAGAAACTTAATAAATGGAAGGTCCTTCCAGATCAGGTTTTTCTAGATCGAGTAAATTTATTTATGGGTATTGCAATCTCAAGCTCACTGTATTGCTTCTGTGTATAAGGATATCCCTGATTGTTATTATGGTCGAATACTTCAAGGCCTGATGGATAAATTGATACCTCCTAGATTATGGGATGTTCTGTGGCTTAGTAGCCATGGGCGACTAAATGTCAAAGATAATGCTAAGCATAAAATGGTATCTGACAGAATGTGTGCTAGGGATACTTGTTTAACTCAGGAGAAAACTATGGCCCATTTTTATATTCAGTGTCTTTATGCACAGGATTTTTGGCATGCACTGTCTGTTCACTGGAGTAAGTCTTTTGGAAGACTGTTACTTATGTGGAAGTTGTGGGTGGTTTTCTGCTGCGTGATACTACCCCAGATACGGTATTATGAGACTTTTATTTGCCATGATTAAATTTCATTTGTGGCTGGTGAGATATAAGTTTACTCTGCAACAAATGTATCAATCACCTTCCTGTGTCATTGACTGTACTGAGCATGATTTGACCCACCAATGTTTTTCTGAGCAGCATATTTTGAATTATGATGCATGGATCACGTTGAGAGAGGTTCCTTTTGAATGATAAAATAGGATGATTTTTTTTTTTGCTAACCTATATTTTGCTTCTGCTTATATATTTTTGTTAATGTTATGTTTTCTCCCTGTTTCTCTTCTTGTTTTTCCTGGATTTGTATCTACTCAGTTTTTCACTGTTTCTTTTGTGTATGCATATTTGATTGTTTATCTGTTGTACTGTTTTGTTAATAAACCTTCCCCTACTCTTTTCGAGAAGTGCCATGGGGTCTTTAACATCCACCTGAACTACCACCAGAGCAGGCAGATGGGACCTCGGTTTAACGTCTCATCTGCAAGGCGGCACTTCAGGAGTGCAGCACCCCCTCATGAATAGCGTGGTCACTGTGGGAAATCAGTGTTAGGGACACATTAAGAAAATCATAGTGACACTGTTCATAAGCAGAGGACATAACATGCCTGTGTTGAAAATTTGGTGACAAAAGTCCATAAAATGACTGTGTTACAAGCATGTGTTGCGCAGTTTCCACGTATGCTTTCGAGTAAGCAAATTTGTAATATTTTCAGTCAGATTTTCAACATTGGCATTTTGCCACACCTTATGAGCAGTACAGCTGTCATTTTCATATCCTGCCCGAAATATGCATTTGCACATCTGGCGCACAATGACGCAGTCGCTGTGGGAAATTAATGTTTCGACAGATTAAGAAAATCATAGTGACAGTGTTCATGAACAGAGGTTACAAAATGCCTATGTTGAAAATTTGGTGAAATAATTCCACTAAATGACTGCGCGTACAAGCATGTTGTGCAGTTTCCATGCCTTTCGGAACATCAAGCATTTTAATATTTTCACTACATATTTTCAACAGTGTCATCTCTTCACACCTCCTATGGATGGTACAGCTGTCATTCTTCACATCCTGCCTGATCTATGTTTTCGTACATCTGGCTCAGAATGGCACGGTCACTGTGGGAACTCAAGTTCGGGACACATTAACAAAATCACATTGCCACTGTTCATGAGAAGATGTCCCAAATGCTTTCATGAGCTGGGGTCACCGAAAACCATGTTGAAGATTTGTAGTGCAAATACCAAGACACGCCCGGGGCGTTGGGGTTTCTAACCATAACGTCACACCATGTACAGACTGACAGGTATCAAAGGCGTAACTTTGGATCACCGGCTGTAATGCTCATGCCCTCCCACCCACCCCTGAAGCCAGTGATAGGCATTGAGGTGTGCCTTGCACTCTTCAGGCCCAGACTTCACCCCATTCTCCCTGTACTGCACCCATTTCAGCGTATATCCTTATGAAATGGGGTGACTGTCAAGCTGAGCACCCAAAAGCACACCTCAACACTTGTCAGTGTCTACAGGATAGGGTGAGAAATGCCATGAGCATTATGGCACCGACCCACAGGCACGCCCCAATGCCTGTTCATCTCGGCAGGGTGGAGGTGGGGTTGGCATGAGTTCAGTTCTTCAATGCCACTCCTATTCTGCATCTATCTAACTCCTGCCGTCCAGTGCTAATATCAACAAGCAAACATTCAGCATTGCCAAATGCTTGTTAAATACGGGATAATCCTGGTCACCTCCCAGCTGATCGGAACAGCAGCAGTGGTGAGGACAGGCTGAATTATCTGGTGATCACGGAGGCAGTGAAGGGGAATCTAACCTAAGAAGTTCAGGCTCAAGCCCATCTGTTCTAACACTCCCCCAGGTAAGTATGGATTTTAGGAGACACAGGGCCTCCGTATGAGAGACCCGTATGGAGTACAATGACAGAAAGTAGGGACAATTGGGAGGTGAATGATATCGGGTTCTCTCAACATTAGATTCCCAAACCTGGTTAGGCTAGATAAGTGGAAACTGAAAGCATTAATAATTTTGTCAGGATTATTTCAGTTGATGTCACTGAAGGTCATATCCAGCCTGAACTGAGCGTTGAAGAGCGTTTTCTCAGGATAAGTGTGAGGGTTTGCGCGTTTCTTTGCTGATAAGGTTGCTGACATCAGGTCTGAGATTTGCTCAGCATGCTCTATGGGGGTTGATGCGGGTCGCTACTCCTCGGTTCTGCTGGATGGTGTTTAAGCATCCAGAGATTGTGGATGTTGTGCGGATTCTCCAGGGTATGCACCTGACTTGCTGCAGTTTGGACCTGGGCACCACTCGCTTTTTATTAGGTTGTATTGATGCCATCGTCCAGTCCTTGCAGAGATAGTCTGGTGTTCACTGGAGTCGGGTGAGCTTCCATGCTTCCTGAAGGAAATGGTGGTAACGCCTTCAAAAAATCTTCACTTGACCCAGACTGTCCCGCTAACTACAGACCAGTCTCTAACCTTCTCTTTGTGGGAAAGGTTATTGAGAAAGTTGTGGTGCTACAACTGGAGAGCCAACTTACCATTCATGGCGTCTCGACCCTCTTCAGTCCGGTTTTCATAAAAGTCATAGCACAGAGACAGCTCCAGTTCGGTACTCAGTGATCTCTTGACTCGAGAGATCAGAAACGCCATTTCATCTTGGTACTTTTAGATCTCTCTTCAGCTTTTGACACTGTGGACCATGGAGTACTGCTGGAATATCTACGAATCATCTGTGACCTGTCTGGTATGGTCCTCAGATGGTTTCACTCTTTTCTCACTGGCAGATTTCAGAGAGGGTCTGGATTTATTCTTCTGAGTCATTCTCTCGCCATGTGGGTGCCAGAGGTTCCGTGCTGTCATGGAAACATAGATTTTGACGGCAGATAAGGACGCTTGGCCCACCCAGTCTGCCCATTTCCTACCTATTGGATAAGCTGCAGATCCTAGTTAACCAGCAGCCTACTTCTTCCTACCCCCACCCCTAGAATTGCCTTATGACTGTCCCATGCATGCTTGAATTCCACCACTGTTTTGACTCCACAACCTCCTCCAGAAGGCCATTCCATGCATCCACAACCCACTCTGTGAAAAAATACTTCCTAAATTACCTCTGAGCTACCCCCTTCTATCTTCAAATTGTGCCCTTGTTCTTGCACACCTCTTTTTTGAAAGATGCTACCCTCTTGGACTTTGTTGGGTCCCTTGAGATACTTGAAAGTTTCTATCATGTCCCCCTCTCTCTCCTTTCCTCGAGGCTATACATATTCAGCTCCTTATGTCTCTCTTCATATGTCTTCCGGTGCAGACTCTGCACCATTTTAGTTGCCCTCCTCTGGACAGCCTCCATCCTGTCTATGTCCTTGCGGAGATTGGGTCTCCAGAACTGCACAGTACTCCAAATGGGTCTCACCAACTGTCTGTACAGAGGGATAATAACTTCCTGTTTTCTGCTGGTGATGCCTCTCCTATGCATCCCAGTATCCCCCAGCCCTCCTTGCTGCCCTCTCACATTGCTTGCCCACCTTTAGGTCATCTGATATAACTACCCCCAGGTCCCTTTCCATTTTGTTGTTGTTGTTAGTATCTCACCCCTTGTGTACTCTTCCCTGGTTTTTGTTTCCAGGTGCATTACCTTGCACTTATTAGCATTGAATCTAAGCTGCCATACATTTGACCATTCCTCTAACCTTGCCAAGTCCCTTCTCATCCTTTCCACCCACCTTGTGCATCAACTCTGTTGCAGATCTTTGTGTCATCTGCAAAGAGACATACTTTCCTTCAGTCCCTCTGCAATATCGTTTATAAAGACATTGAAGAGGACCGGTCTAATACTGAACCCTCGGTACCCACTAGTAACCCCCTTTCTTCAGAGTGGACTCCATTTACTATTACTCTCTGTGTCCTATTCTCCAGCCAGTTCTTTACCCAAGCTGTCATCTTGGGACCCACTCCCAGGCTGGCTAACTTGTATATTAATCTTTGTGTGGGACTGTGTCAAATGCCTCTAAAGTCTAGGTAGGCCATGTCCACAGCCCTCCTGATCTACTACTTTGGTCACCCAGTCAAAGAAATCTATCAGATTTGTCTGACATGACCTTCCACTGTGAATCCATGCTGCCTTGGGTCCTGAGCCCCTCTGGCCTCTAGATACTCAACAGTTCTTTCCTTCAGAAGTGATTCCATCATTTTCCCTACCACTGAGGTTAAACTAACAGGTCTGTAGTTTCGCTTCTGCCTTGCTCCCACTTTTGTGAAGGGAATCACATCTGCCCTTCTCCAGTCCTCGGGTACCACCCCATCCTCCATGATTTGTTAAAGAGGTAGTTAGTGGTGTCACTAGTTCTACCCTTAGTTCTTTTAGAATTCTGGGATGAATCCCATCAGGCCCCATTGCTTTGTCCACCTTCAGTTTAAGAGTTCTTTCAGAACCCTTTCTTCTGTAAATGGGCTGGAATCAACTTCTGTATCCAGAGTGTTTCTACTGTTTGTTTTAGGTACCTCCCCACTTCCTTTGTAAATACTGAGCAAAAATATTTGTTTAGTATCTCTGCCTTTTCACAGTCACCCTCTGCCCACCCTCCCTCCTCTTTATTAAGCCTCACTAGCCCTCCCTTGGTCTTCCTTCACTCCCTGATGTACCTATAAAGGTTTTATCCCCTTCTTAACAGAGTTGGTTATCTTTCCTCGGTTTGGGCCTTTGCTGTCTGACTGCCTTCCCAGCTTCCTTTGCTTTAACTGATACAGTTCCCCTGTCCTGCTCCTTCTGTGATTCCTTGTACTTCCTGAATGCTTTCTTTCTCTTGAACCTTCACTGCCACTTCCTTTGAGAACCATAGTGGTTTCTTACAATGTTTCGTTTGTTAATTTGCTTCACTCAAAGGCTTTTACCTCTGTGATGGCAGTTTTATTATTCGCCATTGTTCTTCCACCTCCTTCCTGCCCATTTGCGAGTGCATTCCTTAGGCACTCACCCATTTTGGCAAAGTCAGCCCTCCTAAAGTCCAGTACTTTTGCCTTTGTATGGCTTGACTCTATTGCTGTGTTTATTGTGAACCATACTGTTCGATGGTTGCTAGTTCCCAGATGGCTACCCACTTCTACATCTGTGATTCTCTCTTCATCTCCATTTGAGAGAACCAGGTCTAAGATTGCTCCCTCCCGAGTGGGCTCCAATACTAGTTGTTCAACGATGCCCCTTTGTAGGGGCATCTAGAATAACTCCTACTCTTTGAAGTGGCTGCTGCAACTGCATTCTAGTTAACATCTGGCATATTCAGATCACCCATCAGCAATATCTCCCTTTTTCTGCCATTCTAAGTATTCTTTCTATCATTTCCTTGTCCATTTCCTCACCCTGAGAAGGGGTCTGTATACAACCCTGTAGCGGATTGTGGTGCCATTGCCGGTCTCCAAATTTACCACAGTGCTTCTTCTCCTCCATTTTCCTTTTGTTCTGTTGCCTTGATTCCTTCCCTTATGTATAGACTACTCCTCCTCCTCTTTGCCCTCCCTATCCCTCCTGTAGATAGTGTATCCTGGTATTTTTATGTCCCAGTCATGGTTTTGTGTGTACCATGTTTCTGTGACTGCCACGATATCCAGCTGTTCCTCCTCCATCAAGGCCACTAATTCAGGAAGCTTGTTACTCAGACTACGGCATTGGTACTCATTGCTTCATTTTTGATGGCTTTTACCTTTTTGCAGCATCCCCCACTGACCTGTCTACCTCGGTCTTTTCTCATTTAGTACCCTGTTTTGTAGGAGAGGCTGGGATTTTCCTGCTGCTTATCAGTGCTTCCCCTGACTAGTTTAAAAGCTTGCCAATGAAGCATTTAAATTGATTGCTCAAAAGACTTGTTCCTTCCTGGACAGATGCAGACCATCCTCCAGTATAGGCTGGTTCCCTCCAGGTGGAGCCCCAGTCCCCAATGAAGGCAAACCCCTGTGCTCCACCATTTTTTTCAACCATTCATTAAACTGCATACCCTCGCCTCACTCATGTCATTGACAGGCAGCACCTCAGAGAAGGATATTGTGTGTGCTACTTGTCTTAGGCCCCTCCCCAGTTCTACAAAGTCCTTCTGCACTGCTCTAATCTCATGATTAGCCAAGTCATTTGTCCCTAGGTGACGATGACATCCAGCTCAGATTCCCGTGCAGCTGTTCTTGTGATCCTGAGGATCGCTTCCTGTCTCTCCAAGCCATGGCACCAGGCAGGCACCTTACCATGCTGTTCGCGGTGTGCATGCTGCCATTAGGAGACACTGTGAGGCAGTATGGGCTGGGCTTTTGTTACTATGCAGATGATACTCAGCTCTGCTTGTCCTTTGTGCCTGACCAGAATAGTACACTCTCAGTGTTTAACAACTGTCTTGTAGAAATCCAGGGGATAAATACCAGCTGGCTGAAGCTGAATTCAGACAAGACCGAGGTATTGGTAGTGGGTCCTGGTTGCTGGATAGATGGGTCTGCAGCACAAAACCCTCAGGGCTTTGGCTTTGGGGTGCCAGTTGTGGACCTCTGAGTGGGCATGAAATCTGGATGTAATATTGATGATGGGCTGACACTTTGTTTTCAAGTGTCAGCCGTGGTTAAGTCATCTTTTATCATCTGAGGAATATCGCCCAGATTAAGCGATCAGTTCCATCTGGTGACCCTCCAACTTTGATCCATGCCTTTGTGACCTCTTGGCTGGACTACTGTAACCCCTTTATCTAGGCTTCTGGGGTTAATGTCTTAAATCATTTGCTCTCAGTTGGAGTGAAACTCAGCAGCAGGAAGCAGGCAGTTGAGCTGAAGATAAGTACTTTTTCTGTGCTGTTAGTTTTCCTTTAGAATTGAGGTAGCATTTTATGAGACGGCAATGTGTACTGTGTGATTTAAATAGTATAAGTGCCAAACAAATAATTTTCATCTTAACTTGGGGGGCATTTAACTGAGGAAGAAGATTGGGAAATACACAGGAGGGAGGGTGGTCATTGACTTGGACCAGCCAATAATGGGGCTGGGATCCAATTATATTTCAAAGGGCCCAAGTGACTCAGAGCTTGAGCATGCACAGCTTGAGTGCCATGAAGCAGGAGTGTAGCATCTTGAGTAGCGCCTGCAGGGTGTCAGCAGGGAGGACAGCAGGCAGCAGGACTGGTACACAGGAAAGAGTCTAACTGGGAGGGCCACATATGTCCATTACAGACATGGGGAGTTCAAGGTGGGGGAAGGGTTCCATGGGTAGGGGTAGGACCAGGATAAGGGAGGAGAGGATAGCAGGGGCAGTCAGGGCGGGAGATGGGAAGGGCTAAGTTGCCAAGGATATGGAGCAGTTATATTCCTGGGAGTGGCTTGAGGCAGAGGCCTGTAGGATGTGTTGGCAGGTGGGCCAGCTCAGGCTCCTATAGGGTGGTTGATGGGGAACTGGAGGCATGGAGGAGACAGAATGAGGGAGCACAGCCAGGAGGTGAAACTAATGAGGCATTCAAAAGAGCTCAAAACAGGCACAAATAAGGGGATCTAGGTGGGACAGGAGGGCTGCACAAGCAGTGCAGCCAAGGAAAGGAAGTGATGACTGGAGGAGAGTCAGACACAGGGCATGACTAAGACTGGGTTGGAGCAAAGATTTCTGCCTGTGGGAAGGGGACTGGACTTATTAATGGAAAGGAGATTGGAACTGCAAACAGATACTCAGGGTTCGCTAGTCCAGAAGACCAGGTAGCAGAGAGGAGGAAGTTACAGTGAAGAGCAGGGAGAGGATGCTACAGGGGAAAAGTTACACGAGAGGAGGCAGTACACCAAGAAGACACAGTGGCAGGAGGGCTCAGTGAGTGATGCAGTCTCCTGGAGGGAAGTAAGGGCGAGGAGACAAGAGGACAAGGGAAGCAGCAGGTGGGCGGGAAGGCTAAGGATAGGGAGAGGAGTGGAGTCAGAGTGAGGGAGGGCCACATTTGAGGGAAGACACAGGAAGTAATAGCAGAGGAGGTGCTAGCATGTTGGACGGAGCAACAAATGTGTGCAAAGGGAGGTTCCACAGAAGGAAAATAGTTCAGAGGTGGAGGTTAGTACACCGGACATATTTGCATGGGGAGAGGACAGGGCAAAGGTTAGAAGAGGCAAAGGGAGGTGGAGCAGGGGATGAGAGAGCCTCACAAGTTGGGGGGCGGGGTGGAGGGCAACAAGAGGGTGAGTAAGATAAGTGCCAGAGAGTCCTAATTGTAGGGGATTCTATACTTAAGTGTATAAGATGGAGGGAGGGCAGCCAGAAAAGTAGCATCTAGGTAGATTCATGCCAGGCATGACAGCAAGTAGAGTGGGGCAGAATATGGGCAGATGTGGAGGGGAAGCCACACATTGTGGGTACGTGTGAACAAATGATCTGGAAGGGAGAAGGATAGAGGAGGTACAAGACAGCTTCAGGGAAGTGGGGAAACTATGCAGCAAACTAGGGAACAACAGTAGCCTTAGAATTTCTGCCAGTGCCAAGGGCTAGTACAGACAGGAAGAGAAGAATCAGTGACTTCAGCAAGTGGCTGAGTGAATGGTGTGTGTCCAAGGGTATGGATTGGTGGGGACTGGAGTAGTACATGGAATGACACAGATCTTTATGCAGCGGATAGGGTTACACCTCAGCAAAGGCAGGGTCACAGGTGTTGAAGCAGAAGCTGGGGCATTTCACAATGAGAAGTATCATTTAAACTAGGCAGGGGAGGCATTGGAGCTGGGAATTGCCAGGACAGGGAGTCCCATGGACCTCCCAGCACCGGGATAGATCTGACCTTAGGTGAAATAGGGGTTGAAGTGAAAGGTAAAGAAACAGGAAGGATAGAGCAGTGTGGAGAATGGTTTCACCAAATGCTAGGAGCCTGGGGAATAAGTTGGCAGAGTTGCAGACATTGATGGCAGAGGCCATTCTAGGGGTGGGGTAGAAGAAGTAGGCTGCTGGTTAACTAGGATCTGCAGCTTATCCAGTAGGTAGGGAAATGGGCAGACTGGGTGGGCAAGTGGTCCTTATCTGCCATCAGATTCTATGTTTCTATGTTAGGGGAGGTCGCATAGCTGCCATTACTGAGGACGTGGGCAACCAGGCACCATGACTGGGACCCAACCATCCCTGGGTACAAACTATTCTGGAGGGATAGCGAAAAAGGTAAGGCTGGGGATTGCCAGTTATGTAAGGGAAGGGATCAGATGTAATAATAATAATCTTTATTTTTAAGCACCTTTCAAAATATCAAGGCACTGTACAATGTAAATAATAAAACAGCAATAAAATCAGAAATACAAACAATAAAGGTTTGTAGAGATCCATTCAATCAAGTTAAAATAGGGTAGGCCTGATGCTGCACATTAGTTTTAAATGCCTGTTTGAATCCCCCATGGTCACACACCCCAGAGCTGATGGAGTAGAGAATTCCAGAGAACTGGGGCCACGTACATGAATGCATGGGCCCCTGAAGATTTCAATGATGTCCTGGAATCTCTAGCAATCCCTCATCAGCTGAACGGAACTGTCACTCGGGCAATAAGGGACCAGGAGTTCTTTCAAGTAGTCAGGGCCAAGCCTGTAGCGCTCATACATCAGTAGTCTGACTTTAAAGGTGATCCGCCACTGAATCGGCAGCCAGCACCAGCGAAATAGTGAAACGACACCCCCGTCAACAACCGGCTGCAGCGTTCTGCACTAGCTGCAGGCAGCGGATATCAACCCCAGATAGCCCTAAGTAAAGGGAGTTGCAATAATTGGGGCATGAGGTCATGAAGGCGTGGATCAATGTAGGAAGATCACCAGATGGAACAAGGTACTTGACCCTGGCAATGTTCCTGAGATGATAAAATATAGACTTGACGACTGCGACACCTGATATCGCAGTGTCAGCCCATCATCAAGCACCACCCCAGGTCACGCACTCCATTCAGAGGTAAGGATCTGGGAACCCCAGAAAAGTCCAGAGGGCTGACCAGCCATCAGCCCTCTATCTGGTGACCCGGCACACAATCATCATCTCGGTCTTTCCGCATTCAACCTCAACCAACTGAATTCATCCACCCTGGATTTCAGTAAGGCAGTTGTTAAATATCAAGGGGGCACTATCCTGGTCAGTGCAAAGACAGATAGAGCTGGGTATCATCAGTGTAGCAGTGAAACCTCAGCCCATACCGCCTTACAATGTCTCTGAGGGGCAGCATATACACCACGAACAACATGGGGACAACACTGAGCCCTGAGGAACCCAAGATGACAGAGAGAGAGGGTCAGAGGAATAAATCCCAGACACCACTCTCTGAGTTCTGCCAGAGAGAAAGATTTAACCAACTGAGGACTGAACTAGTCAGGCCTCAGATGAACCTCAGGTGCTCAAGTAGCACCCCATGGTCCACGAGTGTCAAAAGCTGACCGAGATCAAGGAGCACCAAGTTAGAAGCCCGCCTCTCCTAGCTATCAGAGATCATATACACCCAAACCAGCATGGTCGCGGTACTATACCTCTTTCCAAGAACTGTATTGATAGGTTTGTAGATGTTAAGAATGGTCAGGTAGTTCTCCAATTGTAACTCCACTACTTTCTTAATAACCTTCCTATAAAGGGAAGGTTTGAGATAAGTCTGTAGTTGGCCAGAAATTCTGGGTCCAGAGAAGCCTTCTTGGAGGGTGTCACCACTGCCTCCTCTTCGGGAGCTAGGAACTCAACCCGAATCCATGGAGCACCAGACAATCTGTGCCAGGACTGGGCTGATAATATCACAGCAGCCCATAATCAGGAAGTTGGGCCCGGATCAAAATACAGCACATATGGCGCATACTTTGGACAATCTGCATGACATCCATGAAACTCCAGCCAGTTGAAGGTACTCCAGAAAGAATGAGGGACAGTGGCGGGCACCGATCAATAAGCGTCTCCCATAGGATGGGTGAGAGGATCTCCACCCTGATGTCGGCAACCTTATTCACAAAGAACAGGGAAGCTCATTGCACTCCAGTTGCGAAAAGGCTGTCCCAAGCTGCACACAGGCTGGGTTGCACAGCCTGTCAACAGTTCGAAAGAGCTGAGCTGGTCGGTTCTGAGCGGCAGTGATCTCCCGGACAGGAATTCTGCCTTCTTATGGGAGTTCGTTGAATGGTAGACTTGATAATGTTCCACCAACCTAAGATAGATGGCATCCAGGGTGGATTTCCTCCAGCACCGCTGTAACCTTCGACCTAGTCTCCACAGCTCCTCAGACAGTGCAGTGGTTCTTCCTAAAAGTAGACTGGTAAGGTTATGGGAAAGTTGAGGAGTCGAGAAGTCAGCAAGCCTAGAGTACACAATGGTTTCTTGAACCTTAGCAAGAGAGGGAGGAGTGGAATCAGCCTATAGTTGCCTGGAGAGGAGGGTCACTCAGCTGTGGCTTCAGCTAGAAACAGGGACATTCTGAACTCCTGCAGGATGCATTCCTCAAGCAACTAGTCCATGAACTCACTCGTAATGGGGCAGTACTGGACCTGGTGCTTACAATGCCATAAATATGTAGCAAATTGCCATTGGGGAGTTACAGTGCCAATATTTATTGTTGTTCATTAAGCCTATTTTTGCAAAATCTCAGGAGTTCTGTACCATAGATGCAGAATTTTGGTTTGTATGAGTGAACTCCGATTATCCTTGAAAGATTTATGGCAGGATAGCCAGCAGTTATGCCATTGTGAATGGGTTATGTTATAATTTAAAAGGGTACTCCATTTATTTTTTGCAATGATAGATTGATCTGGAATTGTCTTTCTGATATGTTTGTAAATGATACTGTTTAATTTAGAGTTTGTTTTAATCCATTTAGAAATAATAGTATCATATATAGATTGATGAGGAATAGAAGGAAGATAAAGGAGTAGGTTTTATAAAGATGGTGAATGCCTCAGGAATGACCTAGCAGGAGAGAACTAAGTGGGGAGAGAAAAGTGAGCCAAAATAAAGAGGGCAAAGAGAAGTCAGCAAACCTCAGCAGCAAGCAAGTAAGCAAAGGCAAAGAAAAGAAGACCACTGATGTGCTTGAAAGAGGTGCCAGAAAAGGTAAATGCTAAACGAGCAGCATTCCGAATGTATAAGGAGATATAGAGAGGAGGATAAGGAAGTGTATCTGGGAAAACAAAGAGGGAGGAGGGAAAGCAGTAAGGAGTGCAAAGGTGCAAACTGAAGAAAGAATAGCTCAGGCAGAATCAATAGGGGACAAGACACTTTTTAGATATGTTAGTGAAAAAAGAGAAGACAAAGGGGATTGCAGGCTTGAGGGGGACCAAGGAAAGGCAGACATCTTGAACAGATTCCTCTGCTAGTGTTCACAATGGAAACCCCAAGGCAGTCCATATGGCCCACAAAGAGCTGCAGTGCTGGTCTTTTTGGGCTGCACTATCCCCATTAGGCTCCGGTGGACCATATTCAGCGGGGGCTATGTCAGCGAAAGGCATGGTCAGGATACACTGACTAACAGGGCCCCATATTCAAACTGCACACTCTGATCGGAGTGTACTAATTGTCTCACTATTCTCTCGAGCTGGCGTGTACTAATTGCCACACAGGGTCCTGTCAGCACAGCGCACGTGGCTGACTCAGATATGGGGACCTATACCACTTAGCTCTGTGGAACCTAAATTCACAAGACAGTGGCTACTGGGGCAAGAAAGGTCTGCCCATGGCCTAAAGATACTGTTGTCATAACTTGTAACATCAGCAAGCAAACAGTGTTCAGTGCTGAGAAATGCCTACTTAGTTAGAGGGATATTTGCAATTGCACTGCATATTAGTTATTTATTCATTTATTTATTTATTTAAAATTGTTACCAGGAAGGTGTACTGAGCAGACTGCCACTTGATTCCAGATGTGTCTTGGGGGTGGCAAGGGAGTCAAACACAGGGAATAAAACATCAGAGAAATGCATGACTACAAAACACAATAAGTACAGAAATAGGAACATTATAGATACATCAGTAATACATGAGTGCAGGGCACATTATGTACTGAAAGTACAGCCAGGGAATAGAATACAGGTAGTCAGTTATATTGTGGAGGAATTCAGGCTGAAAAACAGACACGTAGCAGAGCAGAGGCAACACAGAATATAACAGCATATCATGTACACGATCAACTAAAATGACAGCAGTACAGCACATCAATAACAGGAAATGTGGTTACAATAATATCCTTCAAAGTGCATATTTGGGAGATAGCCAGGAGGGATGAGATAGCCAGTTAACTGCTGGGCCATAGCTGCACACTGAGTCAGCCATCATTTAGAAGCACTGTTTGTTTTTTGTTTGTTTGGTTTTTTGTTAGCAGTCAACTAGGTGCATGCACAGGCGTGCAGAAGTGGGCTTTGGGGAGATTTGTTGGTGTGCAGAGTTTATTTGCGAATGCCAGTGTTAGAAATTCCACAGTTTAGGCATGTGACAAGAAAGCCGCCTGTCCTGCAGATGTGGCCTTATGTGGGACACTCAGGGAGTGGGCATCGAAATTTCAGAGAGTGCTAAGGTGGGAGGAGGTGGGAACAGGGAACCAGAGAGGTGCAGGGTAGGGCATTGGTCCAGTCCTTTGCTGTGAGCCTGGCCATGAGACAAATGCCTATCATGCAGTGAGGGAGCTGCAAATCCTGGTAGAGGTTGCAGAGGTGTGTGCTGAGTGAACAGTCAAGGGCAAAACAGCAGAAGGAGTGGAAGAGGTGTCCAGTCGGGTTTGGTTCTATTAGTTAGATGGGATATTTGCAGTTGCACTGTATATTAGATGGGATATTTGCAGTTGCACTGTTCAGTTGTGGCCAAAAATATTGGCACCCTTGCACTTTTTCAAATAACTCACAATTCCTCTAAACATAAGTTGAAATTAACAACAGTATAGTATTTGGTCTCCACAATTCTTTATTTCTCTGTTAATATTACAGAACCTTTGTTTTGATTCAGAATTTAATATATCCTTTTAAATCAGAAAATGAAAAGAAATGGCATTGACAAAATTATTGACACCCTAGACTTAATATTTGGTAGCACAGCCTTTTGGTCAAAATAACTGCAATCAACACTTCTATAGCCATGGATGAGCTTCCTGCACCTCTCTACTGGCAGTTTGGCCCCATCTTCTTGTGCAAACTGCTCCGGTTCTCCCAGATTTGAAGGGTGCCTTCTCCCAACTGCTGTTTTCAGATCTCTCCACAGGTTTTCAGTGGGATTTAGATCTGGACTCATTGCTGGCCACTTCAGAACAGTCCAGCGTCTTGTCTTGAACCATCCCTGGGTGCTTTTGAAGTGTGTTTGTGATCATTGTCCTGCTGGAAGACCCATGACCTTCGACTGAGACCCAGCTTTCTGACACTGGGTTCAACATTGTGCTCAAAATGGCCTGGTAATCTCCAGATTTCATGATGCCATGCACACATTCAAGGCACTCAGTGCGGAGACAGTACAGTAACCCCAAAACATCACTTATCCTCTTCCATTTTTGACTGTAGGGAAGGTGTTCTTTTCTTTGAAGGCTTCATTTTGTTTTCCATACACATCGAGAAGATGTGCTTTACCAAAAAGCTCTAATTTGGTCTCATCTGTCCACAGGACATTCTCCAAGAAGGATTTTGGCTTGTTCAGGTGTGCTTTGGCAAACCCCAGTCAGGCTTTCTTATGTCTCTTTCTCAGCAGTGGGGTCCTCCTGGGCCTCCTACCATATAACCCCTTTCATTGAGTTGGCGACAGATGGTGTGAGTTGAAACTGTCATACCTTGTGTCTGAAGGTCAGCTTGAATCTGTTTGTCAGTTGGTCAAGGTGCCTTCTCCACCATTCGAACAATCCTGCGCTGCAATCTTGATCAAGTTTTCTCTTGCGGACTCGTCCAGGAGGTTGGCTACAGTGCCATGGGCCTTAAACATCCTGATAACATTATGTACGGTGGAAACAGGAACATCAAGGTCTCTGGAGATTGATTTGTAGCCTGAGATTGTCCGTGCTTGGCTACGATCTTCTGTCTGACCTCCTCAGACACTTCTCTGGCTGTCTTTCTTTTCTCCATGTTCATTGCGGTACACACAGTGACACAAAACAGGAGAATGAGACCTTTCTCTATTCAAACTGGTTGAATGAGTGATTTTTATATTGCAGGCACCTGCAACTCATCACAGGTGAGTTCAGTTCCAAAGTGAAGGAGAATCACCTGCTCGAAATCTAATTATTTCTAACTACTTCTAAAAGGTGCCAATAATTTTGTCCGGGCCATTTAAGGATTTCTGTGTGGAATAAGTTAAGACTTAGTACATTTTTCTGCTTTTGTGTTTTATTCCACTGCAAACCAAATAAATACATATGTGGATACCAAAATATTTTTTATTTCAACAGTTTTCTGGAAGGAATGGTGCATTATTAGAAAAACTGCAAGGCGCCTAATATTTTTGACCATGACTGTACATTAGTTAGACAGGATATTTGCAGTTGCACTGTATACTAGATGGGACATTTGCAGTTGCACTGTATATTAGTTAGATGGGATTTTGCAGTTGCACTGTATATTAGATGTGATATTTTCAGTTGTACTATATATTACGGGAGATCAGAGGGCTGTGGGTTCAGTTCCCACATCTGGCACTTAGGTTATTATCCCAGTACTGACACTGTAGTACAGCATGAGAGGGTGCTGCACTTTGAGGTGCCATCCTCGGATGGGACGTTAAACCAAGGTCCCATCTGCTGGGATTGGTGGTAGTTCAGGTGGATGTTAAAGATCCCATGGCACTTATTGAAAAGAGTAGGGGAATATTGTGGGGAAAAAGGAAGTAAGATTCAAAACAGTAAAGACAGTATATACAAGAAAGTACAGTAAAACATTACAACATAAGCACAACCAGTACAACTACAGTAAGTAAATATCCAGACAGTAAAGTAAACTCCGAATCTAACTAAAAATCAAAAAGGCAGAAAGGAGCTATAATGAAAACATCTTTGCAGGATTGCCAAAGACAGTGTAACTGACCAGGTAGATACCTTTTGGAATCTGCGTCATAAACCTGCTAAAACGCTCCAGTAATCAATAATAACAAAGCATCATATGGAACATAATGCTGTTGCAGCACCCACTTACACCGAGACTGCCAGAGGTAATATTTCAAAATAGCAAAAGAACTTGCAGAGTGGATATGGAAAGGAATGCCAGTGTGAAGTTCCCAGAACATACATCAGTTCTTGATAAGTAAGAGCCCCAGACTGTGGTAAGTTCCAACGGTCAGCTAAAAATGCCAAAACTGTTGTACATAACTACAATCAAAAATAAATGTTCCTGAGTCTCCAAAAGTTGGAAACAAGAGGGTCGTAAACAATACCGGTCAAAACTGCCTGTCGATTATTATTTTAACATCTAATTTACCATGCAAGGTCAACCACACCAAATCCCAAACAAAAACTGGCAGTCTCGATTCAATTATTGCAAACATTTTGCCTGACCTTCCTGTTCTGTGCAATAGTAATCGAAGAGGTTCCAAACATTGAACCTGAACGATAGCATCATAAACCGCCTCCTAGTGGGTAACGTCAGTAAACTAGTATCAACCTCCCAAAGAATAAGTTGTTGAAGCATTTCCTTAACAACTGAGGAACAATTGCAACCGAGAAAACATGCTAGTATTCTTATGGTTCCATGCCCGTAAACAAGGCATAATCCATTCTGTCAATAAAGTATTCCAATTCTTACCCTGGGGACGATTTAGCTCTAAAACATTGAAATAAAGAAAATACTAAAGAAAAAAGCAATGGGATGAAGCATATCCAAACCTCCCTGTTTAATAGTTCAATAAGTAATATGCCTCTTAACGGGTTTAACCTGCTGCCCCACAAGGCCCGAAAAACAAACTATACAATTTAGTATATAAAACTTTTGGTGGGGATAAACATAACTAACATAAAAGAAAAATGGGGACGATCAAAGTTTTTAATAACAAAATCAAACTTACGTTTAGATAAAGGCCCGTGAACCCAACGGGACAGGGACCCTTCAGCTATCAATAATTTTTTTTCCCAGTTTACCGCTGCCGGAGTATCAGAACCAAACTGTAGTCCCAAGATAGTAATCGGACACACAGAAACTGAAATACCAGCATATTGAACAAGTCTAGAAGCATCCGAGGAAACTGATAACCAGAACATTTAGCCACATTAATACGGAGCCAGAGGCATTAGAAAAATCAGCAAGTTGCTGCGAAATAACAGATTCAGGTGCACATTCTTTAACCAAAAGAACTACATCATCAGCATAGGCAAGAATTTTCAGAGGGGAAGGGTATTAACCAAAGATATACCGATTATCCAAGAATCATGGATAATGCAACGTAAAAGGGATCAATGCAAAAACATACAATAATGGACTTAAGGTTCAACCTTGTTTGACACCCGCGGAGACTTATTCTGTCCCCTTTCCAGCCATTAACTCTGGGCACCACAGTAGCATTATAATATAATTTCTGAAGCCAAGAAATAAAGTTAGCAGGTATCCCATAACAGTTCAAAACCAAAAATAAATATTCCTGTGAAATAGAGTCAAAAGCCTTATGCTGATCCAGACTAAGCACCAAACCAGAAACACATTGCTTCTGACCTCTATGAAACACTTCCCGAAGGAAAAGCAAATTGTCATGTATACTACGATGAGGAACACTACAACCCTGTACAGAACTAATCAAGGCATGAGCACAATGTGACAACCTGAGAGATAAAATCTTACTCAAAACTTGATATCAGAGTTCAACAAACAAATAGGCCTCCAATTAAGGAGTAAACTTTATCATCTTTTTATACAAAAGAACCAAATCTGCTTCTACCAACCAATCAGGTATAGCAGGAGAGTACAAAAGAATATTAAATAAATCACACAATATGGGAGCCAAAGATCACAGAAAGTCTGAAAAACTCCGCTGGAAGCCCATCAAGTCCAGGAGAACAATTAGTTTTAGCAGATTTAATAACGGCTCGAACCTCATCAATAGTAATAGGGGCTTTCAGCCGCTGTACCTGATCTGGCAAGAGAGACTGGGGTGGTATCCGCAACATAGGAATGCAAAAGACTGCCTGGGGGACCAAAATCCTTAACATATGCAGAAACCAGATGCAAAATAGAGGCCTTATCATAACACTTCTTCCCATCAACATCCTTAATTCTTCCATACGCTTTCTATGACAGAGAACCTCATGATCTTTAAAAGGGCTAAACGTTTGTTTTGTACTCATTGTACCAAATCACCTCTTGCTTAAGAGTTTTCATTCTATCATATTGAAAACGATACATGGTAGATTTAGCCTGTTGAATCTGAAAACTAAATCCTGACCAGTGGAATCAGCAAGGGAAATCAATCTTTGATAATGCTTTACACTGCAAATAATGATATAATCTGTTCTATGATGCAACCCGCTAGTACATTGAAAAAATCAGTTCCATCTTTCTCCCTCCACCACTCAAGCAAAGAATCATACATACAAGACACGGAAAGCGGGCAGCCCAGAAAGATTTGCAAGCAGCAAGTAGACAGGCTTGTTGTAATAAAGAAACATTCAATTTCCAGGATGATTTCTCAAAGAAGACTCTGCCACCGACATTCCAAATACACAGCCGAATGATCAGTAAAGGTCAAATCAATAATAGCAGAGCGAGTAATATGTAGCGAGTTGGAGACACAGAGATAATCAATCCGAGTACGTAACTGGCCTTTACAAAAGTAAAGCCTCCAGTGTCATGAATAAGCGATAAGAATCCACTAGATGAGCGGTTGAAACAATATCCTTTAAAGCATTGGAATCACAGAACAGCTTATCTGTCCTCAAACCCCTATCACCCTGATGAACCCCACAATTGAAATCCCCAAATGACCATTCGAGCTGTGCATAGAAATGGTTGGATCTTCCTAAAAGATCCACTCTAGAAGCTTTGCTCTGAGGTGCATAGATATTAATTACACATAATCTCCAAGTCTTGTAAGAAATGTCCAAAATCATAGCTCTGCCAGGGTCCAAATCAATCAAACGAGAAACCTTCAGATCAGGATTGGTAAAGAGAATACCCAAACCATCACACCTATCAGGGCCCGATGACCAAAATGTAGGTCCCATAGTCCAAGCTGAGGAACATTGTGCAATGTCCTTAAACGTCTTAATTCTCGTATCTTGCAAAAGAATTAAATCAGAGTGAAAAACTGTAATTCAGAGAAATTAAATCTCTCTATAATCCACTTTTCATACTATTAACATTTAGTGAAAAACACGAAAATCACCCATAAAGGAAAAAAAAAAACAGGAAAAAAAGAACTGCACATGTCGAATCATCGTTGTGAGCGTGTCTTCCATTTGAGCTTCCTGTGCCACCATCTTCTAAACCTGAGGAAGCACCTACAGAAGAGGCCACAGAAGAGGAATCCGAGGCGAATCCTCTTCGTCTTCCTCAGTACCCCAGACGTCACTGCTGTCAAAACATCAAATTTACTAGACTTCAAAAGTTTTTCTTTGGCCCAACTTTCCATTCCTTCCTTTAGGGCCCAGAATCCCACACTTCTCGCTGTCGCTTTCTTATAAGAAACAGTTTGGAATGACTGATCTACTTTCAGTGCCTGGGGAGGCATAGCAGTAGTATCCGAAACAAGAACAACAGAAGGAAGGAGAGGAATCAGAGGGTCTGGCTCAGGCTCCACAAGCATATCCCTGTGGAGAACTAGGGCCTTAGGAAAGGTATAGAAGGAGGCACCTGATTCTACCAAGTTAGAACCAACCACTACCATCGTGGTCTCAGAAGGTAATAGCACCGAGTAGTGGGGGCAGGGCCAGGGAGAAACAGGATGACAGTCCGGTCTTGAAACTGACTCCATGAAAAACTAGACCCAGAAGCCAGGGGCTCAGGGTGAGATAAAAGATCCGCATCCTCTTTTCAGAGGCCTTAGCATGGCTCTTTTTCTGGGCTTGTATAATAAAGGCATCATGAGACTGGATATCCACAGAATTGTGAGAGGCCCAGGGACACTTAACACAAGAGTGACCTTGTTCATTACAGAGATTACAATGAAATAGATTTAAACAGATGGCAGCCAAATGACCAGTTTCCAGACAATGAGTACATTTCACAGAGTCACAAGCATTACTGAGATGCAATCTAGAACCACAACGATGACAGGATTTAGGTTGCCTGGGTAGAACAGAGAACCCTATCCCTCCCCCAAAAAACAGCTAGGCAGATGAGGAACCCCAGAGTTGGTCATAAAGAGTTTACACTTAATTTTCCAACCCCATCCAAAATTGTTCAGAGTCCATAATAGGAACAGGGTGCTCAAAACTTCTACAACGCTTCTTCAGCCCAAACAAAATATCAGCAGGTTCCACCTGCTCATTGCGAAACAAAACAGTAACAGTGCACTGCAGGCTTAGTAAGTGGAATAGGCAAAAAGGAGTCTAAAGGTGAGTATCTTTAAAAGAATTATACTTCACCCAAAAATGGTCTAAAGCTTCCACAGTCTTGAAACTGATATCATAGTTATTGCCATCAGTATGGATAAGAGCAAAAACTTCAGAAGCATAGAACTTTAACAAGTCTTTCAAAAGACGTCTCCCAATATATGCCCTGTCCGAGTCCGACAAACCACCTTTATAAAGCAGCCGGACAACGTTATGGCTAGGAGCAGGCTCCTTAAATGCTGGCTTAAATAAATCAACCATTCGAAAAGCAGGAGCAGATACCAGAGTACCCAACAGTAGTGTGCAAAGGGCAGACCCCACCCCAATAGCTGGCACATCCCCATCCGAAAACAGCCTGCTTCCTGGCCCAGAGCAACAGCTTGCTCAAGTCCCACATCAGACCCAGAAGGAGGCCCAGAAACAGTCCCAGAAGTAGAAACCTGGTTTAAAATGGGCAAAGATAAAGGAGGGTACTTAACTCCCCACCTGCTGCAGGTAAGAAAGGTTGTCGACCATTCCAGGACTAACAGAATCAGGGTTCTCTATAACCCTGCCAGTATCGAAATAGTGAATGCAGCATAGTCCTTAACAGTCGCATCAGCAGGATCAGGGGACCAACCACCCTTGGTGGGGATCCAACCAGCCACTCTTAAAACAGGCACAACATCCATAGGGGCCTGAGCAACAGAACCAGTCTCAGTAGAAAGGCCCCTTTCAAGCATACCCAAATGTCTTCCCGATTTCCCAGGCACAGACATACCTGTTCACTGAGCACCAGGTCCAAGTGCAGCAGATTCTGAGGAGACGCTCCAGTGAAGCTCGATGATGGTAAGACTGGCGCTGCAGTTGCACTTCGGGTTCTTAAGTCCTTCATGGCACCAGTACAATCCTGCAGTAAAGGCGGAAAATTAAAAAGCAAACAGAATCAAGAAGCCACTGACTTCCCCAGACAAACCAACCGAACACTGCAGAGCAGGAGATTCAACAGAAGCAGCAGACAGACCAGACGGGCCAGCCTTAGCAGACAAAGCAGGGAATAGGAAGGTGAGGCATCAACAGCGGTCTCTAGTAAAGGCGAGGTCGGGAGGAGACCTGCTCGCCAACCCCGAACGCTCTTCCTCCAACGATATCCCAGGCGAAATGGTCAGCAAGCTCACTGACAGCGACTCCCCTACCAGCCAGTAGCGGAATTTCCCGTGTCCTGGCCAAATTCCTCATTTCACTAAAAGTACCACCAACAGCTTAATCTGGTTCAAGGTCAGTTGGCATTCATCTGTATCCCCTCCCGGGTCCTGCCTGAAAATAGGCAGGATTTGTCTAGATGCACTCCTTCGGTCAACAAAACTAAATAAATAAAGTAAATAAATTACTTAGATGGGATATTTGCTGTTGCCCTGTGTGTTAGATGGGATATTTGCAGTTGCACTGTATATTAGATGGGATATTTGCAGTTGCACTGTATATTAGATGGGATATTTGCAGTTGCACCGTATATTAGATGGGATATTTGCAGTTGCCCTGTATATCAAGTGGGATATTTGCAGTTGCACTGTATATCAGGTGGGATATTTGCAGTTCACTATATATTAAATGGGATATTTTCAGTTGCACGTATATTAGGTGGGCTTTTGCAATTGCACTGTATGTTAGTTAGATGGGATATTTGCAGTTGCTCTGTATATTAGATGGGGTATTTGCAGTTGCACTGTATATTAGATTGGATATTTGCAGTTGCACTGTAGGTTAGTTAGATGGATATTTGCAGTTGCACTATAGATTAGATGGGATATTTGTAGTTGCAACATCGATTAGGTGGGATATTTGCAATAGCACTGTATATTAGTTATTTATTTTATTTATTTATTTTTCAAAATCTCAGATAACACCTTTGAGCTAGAGGCTCTTTATATAGGTTCCACGTTATGAACAATGCAGCAAAACAATTTGAATAATGAGAACAGTTATACAGAGGATAAGGTTAATGCAGGAATTATTAACAGGATATGTAGAACAATAGCAACACCTAACAATATATAAACATGATGATGAGGGGTTACAATATACAAAGGTGGATCATGTGCATGGGGAGTAGTAATAAGCATAACACTTGAGAGTTAAGAGCTCAGGGTAACAGATTGTCATACAGGAGGAGGTGTAAGTGGGCACCAGAGGGCCAAGATGGCGGAAGCGTAGAGATGGAGAAGGAGAGAGAGAGAAAGAAGGGGAGGTGGGTTGAGGCGGAGGCAGGCGATGCAAATCTGGACATAAGATTACTGTATGCAGTCACAGCGGAGTTCAGTACCATCTACTGCTTGAGGCTCACTTTAAAGGCACCAAGCTTGGCAGGTTAGCAATGTCATCATGAAGGGAGTTTAATGGGATATTGCAGTTGCACTGTATATTAGATGGGATATTTGCAGTTGCACTGTATATTAGATGGGATATCTGCAGTTGCACCATATATTAGACGGGATATTTGCAGTTGCACTGTATGTTAGATGGGATATTTGCAGTTGCACTGTATATTAGATGGGATATCTGAAGTTGCACTGTAGATTAGTTAGATGGGATATTTGCAGTTGCACTGTATATTAGAATATTGCAGTTGCACTGTATATTAGTTAGATGGGACATTTGCAGTTGCACTGTATATTAGGCAGGATATTTGCAGTTGCACTGTATATTAGATGGGATATTTGCAGTTGCACTGTATATGAGATGGGATATTTGCAGTTGCACTGTATTAGATGGGATATTTGCAGTTGTATTGCACTATCTAGCTTTAGTGACTTGATACCTGTATTATACAATGCAGTGACCTCACTTTATGCACTTGTTTTGATTACTGTTTAGATGTCCGTTACATTTAAAGCTTGTTTCTGTTTCCTGTGTATACCTGAGTCTATATGTAACTTGCCTCGACTATGTTAACCTGCTTAATTCTGCTGTTCTCCCTGGGACTGCCATTAAAATGAGATGTGGTATCCCACTTGAAGTGATTTCAAATAAATAAAGAAGAAACACATCCCTTTTAGGCATACCACCTTTGCACAGCTAGCTCTTTCTGTCACGAGGTCCTCTTTCATTTAATGACCTCCCAGTCCCCCTAATAATTGTGATATGATTGCTCCTTTCAAAAGTCTTCCGCCTCCTCCTAGCACAGGCAAATCTTTGTGACTGCCCTTCCTGAACAGAGCCCCCCAGTGACCCATTTCACATTTTGTGATCACTCCTTCTACCTATTCTCCTCTACATACCCCCTCCCCTACCCCCTCCTCCTTCTGTCCATATTCCTTTCCCTCACCTCTCTCCCTTATCCTGACAATGCCTATCCGAGGCTGCTACCCTCAACATTTTATGGCTGTTGAGCAACGTTAACAAACAAAGTGTTCTACACTGCTCAGGACCCCGTGCTCCCTCCTAGAGGTTGCTGTTGTCTGGGCATTTTTGCACTTCTGTAACCAACAAGTTATGTATACATGTGTACCTCGCTACTCTGTAAGTTTTATATTGTGTTTGTACTACCTGTCTTGTACTGTGTACTTTATTTTGACTTGGAACTTTTGTAAAAGAGCCCTGTGGATCAAGAGCATCAATCTGAAAATTTGAAATAACTAAATAAATAAAAATGTGATTTTATTTTACTCTAACTGTAGTAACTGTCTGTATTTTAAAATGTGATTTTGTTTTCTACTCAGGTGAATCACATTGTTTATCTTTCAGATAGACACCAGAACCAGCCAGTCAGAAACACAGAACATAGAAACATAGAAATTGTTGGCTGATAAGGACCCCCAGGCCAATCCAGTCCGCCCCAAAAGCCCTAACACTATTTTGTGGCCTCTGGCCCTACCTGATCAATGACTTTTCACCTCTTCTTCTCACCTTTAAGGTACCGATATGCTTGTCCCATGCATGTTAAAGCCCTCTACTGTTCTTGCCACCACCACCTCCTGTGGCAGTCTGTTCCATGTGTCCACCACCCTCTCTGTGAGGAAAGACTTCTCACATTGTCCCTCAGCCTGCCCCTTCCAATTTCATATCATGCCCCTCATTCTTGTACATCTCTTATATTGGAAGACGTCTCCCCTGCACCTCTTAAGGTATTTGAATGTTTGTATCATGCCCCTCAATCCTCCTCTCCTGCAATGAGTACATACTGAAGTCTTTTAGTCTCTCCTATGTTTTTCTGGTACAAGTCCTGTAGCATCTTAGTCACCTTCTCTGGATTGCCTCAACCCTATCAATGTCATTATGAAGGCGTGGCTCCAGATTTGCACACAGTACTCCAGGTAAGACTGCACCAGCATTTTGTACAGTGGCATCACCACCTCCTGCCTTCTGCTTGTGATACCTCTGGCTATGCACCCCAGCATGCCACTGGCCCTCCCTGCAGCCTTTGTACTCTGCTTAGACACCTCTAGGTAATCAGAAATAAACCCCCATACCCTTTCTTCCTTGGTGATAGTTAGCAACTCCCCATCCTGCACCTCTCCCCAGGGTTCGCTTTTCCCAGGTGCATTATTTTTACTTCCTGAAATTGAATCGTAGTTGCCACACTTCAGATCATTTTTCAAGCTTCTCCAGGTCCCTCCTCTCTACCCTGTCCAGAGTATCCACCGAGTTGCAGATCTTGGTGTCCACTGCAAACAGGAAGACCTTTCCTCCAGTACTACCACAATGTCACTAATGGAGACATTAAAAGGACTGGCCAAGGACTGATCCCTGAAGTACCCGGCAAAACACCTTTTTAGTCTAGGTTTGAACTCATAACCCCCTCTTGTAGGGCAAGCACTCTCCCATACACTATCAGGCTATAATAATACAGTTGTATTGTATTGTGACTAGCTCTGGTGACTATCTGCATATAAAAATGTGATTTTGTTTTTTTCACAGGAATCACATTTCATAGTGCAGATAGTCATCAGAATAAGTCAGAATATATTTGCACAGTATTCTGACTGGCTCTAGTGACTGCCTGCCCTACATAAATGTGATTTTGTTTTTACTTAGAGGAAGGGTAGCTGCAGTTGCACGGTATTCTGGCTGGCTTTGGTGCCTATCTGCATTATAAAAATGTGATTTTGTGTTCTTTACTCAGGGAAGGGGTAGCTGCAGTTGTATTGTATTCCGTCTGACTTTGGTGGCTGTCCACATTTTAAAAATGTGATTTTTGGGGTTTTTTGAGAGGTAGCTGCATTTGTATTTGTCACTGCTTGACTTTTGTTATTGCCTGCATTTAAAATGTGGTTTTGCTTTTTACTCAGGAGAGGGTAACTGCAGACTGATAGTTTATTCAGTCTTACCCTGACTCTAGTTACTGCCTGCATTTTGAAAATGTAGTTTAAATGTTTTCCTGGTGGAAATTTTCTATGTGGTTCTTTGTGATTTGCTTAATCATCTTTTGTTTGATTTCATTTCTGTTTTTGGTTATCATACCCCCTGCCATGTTTATTACCCATTAACATAACTCCTCTTGATCAGGGTTCAACCAGTGGAAACCCAAATTAGTCAGACCTATGCTATGATTATTATCAGTAACAAGAATAAATTGAAATTTCACAGAAAGAATCGTTTATCCAAATTATTTTAAAATGGGAATTTTGAAATCTGAGGAAAGTTAATGGAACTCTTATAAACATTAAAGGGAATATAAACAGGGGTTCTAAAACCAAAACCAAACCACAACATGACAGGTTAGAGGCTTACCATCATAATGATATATCTGTTTGCCTGAGAAAGTTGTATTAATCCATTTTCATCATTGTTCAAAAGTTTTTGACAATGTAAACAACCCCCTACTTCTATCCCAAGATCGCACTTGGTAGTAGCCTGAAAGGCCACAACGCCTGTAACATGATGACATCAGTGGAGCGGTGTGTGCTCTGGGTAATTCGGTCTTCATAGGAACCTTAGTAATAAACTGATAAAAGAACCCTAACTAAGCACTTCTCCTCCAAGATCAGTTACTGTGTAATTGTGGACAGCTTTTATGTGAGAAAACCCTTTCCCATATGCAGTAAAGGGATTTGGAGAAAAACTCTATGTTAAGGGTTATTTTAACACTTTCTTAATAAGATCCCTAAGAAGACTGTATTACCACTCCAAAGTGCTGCTCCACTGATATCATCACATTACAGACACTGAAGCCATTTAGGTTCCTAATAAAGCACTATCTTTGAATAGAAGCAGGGGTTTGTTTACATTTGTCTGAACTTTTATACAATAATGAAAATGGATTGAAACAAATTCCTGAGGCAAACAGAGCTTATCACTATGAAGGTTAGCCTCAAACCTATTGTGTGTGGTTTTGGTTTCAGAACCCTATTTATATTCCCTTAAGGAAAACAAGTGACACATCTGTTCGCTATTGTAAGAAAATACTAATTAAATATCTATTTTTAGTCAGCAGGAAGATTGAGTGCAATGAAACTTGGAGCCAGCAGTCATCACTTGATCTGCATCTCATCACCCATACAACCACAGATTCATGAAAGAGGGGCAATTTAAAGGTACCAGATATCAGAGAGTTAAGCAAGCTTAATGCAGTTAAACATACTGACAAGAGTTTAACTGTGCAGCATAAAACTACAACACACCAAATTAACAAGAAACCATATAAATGTGTCCAGTGTGACAAGAGTTTTACATCACAGAGTAACTTCATTAGGCATCAGCAAAGTCACATGGGGATAGACCATATAAATGTGCAGAATGTGACAAGAGTTTGCCCATAAGTATAGCGTGATAATACATCAACGAATTCACTCTGGAGAGAGACCATATCAATGTGGTGAATGCAGCAAGAGTTTTGGCCACAAGAGTAGCCTGATAGCACATCAGCGGATTCACACGGGGAGAGACCATATAAATGCAATGACTGTAACAAAAGTTTTAGTATGAAGGTACCCTGATAAAACACCAGCAGTTCACTCTGGAGAGAGACCACATAAATGTGCTGAATGCAACAGGAGTTTTGCACAGAAGGGTGACTTGACCATACATCAAGCGAATTCACTCTGGCGAGACACCATTTAAATGTACTGAATGCGACAAGAGTTTTAGACACAAGTGTAGCCTTATCTTACATCAGCGAACACACTCTGGAGAGACCATATAAATGTGTTGAATGTAACAAGAGTTATTATGAGAAGGGTGCCCTGATATATCATCAACGAATTCACTCAGGAGAGAGACCATATAAATGTGAAAAATGTAGCCAGAGTTTTGGCCGTAAGAATCACCTGCTAATGCATCAGCTAATTCACTCTGGTGAGAGACCTCATAAATGTGCTGAATGTGACAAGAGTTTTGGCAACAAGTGTAGCCTGATAAGACATCAGCAGATTCACTCTGGAGCGAAACCATATAAATGTTTTATATGCAGCAAGAGTTTTGGCCAAAGGTGTTACCTGATAAAACATCAGCAAATTCACTCTGGAACAGGACCATACAAATGTGTTGAATGCAGTGAAAGTTTTGGCCAGGAGGGTCAACTGAAGCGACATCAGGAATTCACTCTGGAGAGAGACCATATAAATGTGCTGAATGTGGCAAAATTTTGTCCAGAAGAGTTACTTGATGAAACATCAGCGAATTCACTCTGAAGAGGGATCATATAAATGTGTTGAATGCAATAAGAGTTTTGGCCAGAAGGGTCACCTGACAGTACATCAGCGAATTCATTCTGGAGAGAAACCATATAAATGTGCTGAATGCAATAAAAGTTTGCACAGAACAGTACACTAAAAAGACATCAGCAGATTCACTGAAAGAGAGAGACCATAAAAATGTGTTGTGTTGACTGTGACATGAGTTTTGCCCTGAAGAGTACCCTGCTAAAGTGTCACATGACAGAATGGCTTCATGAAGCATCAGCGTGTTCACGTGGAGGTAGAGACTGTATAACTGTGCTGATTGTAATAAGTGGTTTGCCTCAGAGAGTGATCTGATTAAATACTAGTGGGTTCACATGCTCAGCATGTGCTGAGAAGAGCGCTGTCAGCAAATATCAGAGACTAACACAGTACTGATTTCTTGAGTTTTGAATATGCCCTGGCTTAAGAATGGGGTCCATTCTCATCACGGTATCAGAAATCCCTAAACATTTGGAGACACTAACCCTGTGAGAAACCATATAAATCGCTTGAATATAACATGACTTTTAAAGCACAGTACAGCATCACAAGATATCAGCAGGTTCACATGGAGGTAGAGGCTATATAACTGCTGAATATAACAAGAGGTATGCCAGGAAGAGTGGTCTTATTAAATATAAGTTCACAGGTGTCGCCAGCCTGCCGGCGCAGCAGTTGGATTTCTGCTTGTGATGCTGGCGAACGGGTTTGGGAACGAGCCCGGTCATCGGAGGGTGCGGCGGGAGAAGGATTGAGCATCCCTAGGACTGCTTTCCTTCTCTAGGGGGTCTTGAGCTCAGTGCAGGAGTGACACCTAGCAGAAGCTAGGTACATCACCCTAAGCACCGACACACAGTCAAGGGGCACCGGTCAGCACAGACACAGGCGCCATTGCACGCCTCCGCCCAGCCTATAGGGACAAAAATCCTCCTCACCAGACGTCTCTGTGATGTCCTGCCCTGGGCTTCAGTTAGCTGCCTGGCTGAGGGCTTTCCCAACCAGTTACGTCACACAACTGATACCTGCCACGGTGCCATGCCCTACCTCCTGGGATGCAAGCCAGGAGTGACCAGGAGACTGTGGGGCTCAACAGGCAATGGAAGCCTTGGGGGCACTGTGACCAGGGCGGAGTCTGAAGGATGGCAGGAAGAACAAAAGTGAGGTAAACATAAAAAAATATAAGTTCACAGGAAAGATGCTATACAAATGTGCTGAATGTAGCAAGAGGTTTACATCACAGCATAGCTTTGCATAACATCAACTGGCTCACACAGGGGTAGAGAATTTTTTAGGATTTTAGCCATGTAAATTTACACGATTAGAGTATGCTCTGGCTTCAGAATGGGTCCATTCTCGTCATGGACTAGAAATCCCTGAACATATAGAGACATTAACCCTGAGAGAGAGACCATATGGATGTGGAGTATGAATTAGATGCAGTAACACTGGAGGCCACCAAAGAGGAAAGGGATCTAGGATAGTCATGAAGACAACCTCAAAGAGGCTAAACAGTGCAACAGAGCAGTTAGAAAGGCTAACAGAATACTATGGTGCATAGGGAGGGGTATAAGAAGGAGAGAAGTGGTACCATTGTACTACTCCCTGGCAAGGCTTTATCTGAGTACTATGTTGATTTCTGGAGGCCCCATCTCCAAAAAGACAATTCTGACATGGAGCCTTGGAAACAAGTGTATGACTCAAAGGGTTGTAATTACGATTTTCTAAATAAATAAAAAGACAGGATAGAGATGGTACAGAAGAGGGTGGCAAAATGGTGTTCAGGATGCAGCATAAGTCACATGAGGAGAGACTCTGAGCTCTCAATATGTACTCCCTGGAGAAAAGGAGGGGGCATACTAGAGACCTTCAGGTATTTGAAGGGGATCAACAGAGCACAGAGGAGAGCATCTTTCATATGAACGGGAAATAGCAGCATGAGACTAAAAGGGGAAACCTAGGGGGAATGTGAGGAAATTCTACTACACTGAAAGGGTGGTGGAAAGATGGAACAGTCTCCCCAGGAAGTGGTGGGGTGGACACGCTCAGAATTCAGGAATGCGTGATAGGCACATGGGCATTATCAAGTTGGGGGTGAAGGGGGCTTGTCATAGCATCTAGGTACCTTAAGCATTTGAAAGAGTGATAAGGCAGACTGGATGGGCCACAAGGTCCTTATCTGCTGTTAACATCTGTGTATCTATGTATGTATCTATGATATGTTGAATAATTGCATCAAGAGTCTTGGCCAGTTAATACATCGGTGAATTAACTCTGGAGAGAGACCATCTAAATTGAGGAGGGCAAGTCAGCAGTGACCTTGTTCTGATTCCAGTTCTGATTTTTCCTAAAAGGTTGTGATTTATTCTGATGAATTGTAGACCTATCTTAATCTGAGTATGAGAAATGTTTTAGTATGATTCTTTTAGATCCCTCTTGTTAAAGACAAAATTATCCTTTTTAAAAATTTATATGTGTTATTTTTGTGTAATTTTCAAGTCAGCAAGCAGCCAACAGCAGTAAAATAAATTAACTGTTTTCTTGCCAATCCTGTGTTATCAGCCACCATGCTAACATTCATAGGAAACAGTGGGCTAGATTTACAAAACTCTTGAAAATCCACAGCTGTGGGAAAACTGTCGCACGAGTAGGTTACCACTTGTGGAACTGCAGATCTTATTCGAGAAACAGCTATTGCAGCAGGTTACACCATTAGACTGAGCTGCAGGCGCCAGGACCCCACGGAAATTTTCTAGCTAGCAGTATTCAGCGGGACCGCCGGACGCCAGTCCCGCTCCGACGTGCAGGCGTAGTACATAAGGAGGTGTCCCCCAGAATCCCAGTTCTTTTCCCCACTCGACTTGCCAGCATTGGCCTCTCGTTCTCTACCTAGTTACTGACGACTACAGAATTTTCTGTGAATTTTTGCTTGTACAACTGATGTCTTCTCCAGCTCCATCGCTTGAGGGTCACCTTTCTAAGTGTGCCTCGGAAAACAGATCCCTTTAAGGATCCTCACTCTTCCCTACGTCATGCTGCCTAGGCCTGGACCACGATACCAAGGCCTGCACCTTTGCCAAGGGTTCAATAGCCGCACCAGGATCCGCCGCCAGAAGGCACTACAGGCATATCTCCTTGAAGAGAAATTAAAGAAGGATGGACCAAGAACCTTCCTCCAGGGAGAATCTTCTACTAAGGCCCATAGACACTGGGACAAGCATCGGAGAAGGTGAGGTCCAGGTCCCCAACTCAGGCCTCAGACTCCCACAGCTCAGGTTCCAGAACGGACCGCTCCTCAGGACTCGGTCACAGGCCCCCGGTTAAGGTCCGGACTTCAGGCGGCTCTTCCTCGCTCCAGCCTATCAAGACATGGAGGCCCTCGGCTTCCTGCACTCCACCCAAGGCCTCTTCAAAGTCTTCTGAGCACCATAAGTCCTCTTCTTCCACCCGGCGTTGGGACACTGACTCCAGGTTGGTCTCCCAACTGCCCAGAGGTCCTGATCCAGCACCCAGAAAGACCAAGGACCTGACGTCCCTGAAAGGCGTCGGACCCAACGTCGGCTAAACACCTGGCGTCGGCTAAACATTCAAAATCAGCCAGGCGCCACAGGAACTGACGCACACCAGCCAGACACCAGTAGCCGGGCTGGATGTTCGGGCTGGATCCGGGCGGTGTCGGGCCAGGAGACCGACGCCGGCATCTCCGGTGGAAGACTGCCCACCTGTCACGGTGAACGCCGGTCACAGGGAATCGATGGAGGAGGACATCCCACTGCCCGAAGACCAGGCGGCGACACAGAGGATGCCGGGCTCCCACAGGAACCCTCCCTGGACCGGAGACACCCGAGACCCGATGCCCGACCCTGGTGATAGACCACCGCACCAGGCCCGTCGGGATGAATATCGAAGAAGTAAAGGAACTCTTTACTTTTTGGTGGACACCATCCAAAAGGATGTGGTCCCTGTTAAGCCTCCTCCTCCTCCTCCTACCCCTTCACCTTCACGCCCTCCTCCACCTAAGGGCCAGCAGGATGACCACCAACCCCAAGGAACAGACTCCACCTCCTAGGAGCAGATCTAAAGACAGGAGAAGGCCTCCCTCCAGATCTCAATGAGGGTCTCCCAGCCCTAAGTGACCCAGGCAGCTGGTATACTCCGTCGGGGAGGATTCCAGATCGGACACCTCGGACAACCCACATCTCCTTCTCCACTCAGCATCTCCTCTCCTGACCCATGACCTCCCAGGTCTCCACGGATGATCCTCTTCGCTGAGATCATGAGGCACATCCAGGACAACATGGGGTGGGATGCTGAAGACCTTGACCCCAAGGACAACGCTTGCCCGCTATCTTTGGCAGAAAGACCAAAAGCCTGTGGTAGTCCCAACCTTGGTGGACACCTTTATGATCGTCACCAAGGCTGCTTGGAAGCACCCACACTCTACTCTCAGCAGTGCCGAGGAAGGCCGACTGCCTGTACAAGGCTCCCGAGAGAGACCAGTACTTGGCGAAGCAACCTCTGGCAGACTCCCTGGTCATCACGGCCTCATGTGATCGGTCTCAAAGACCCCAGCATATGAGCACTCAGCCACTGGACCAGTAATCCAAGCAATTGGATGCCCTGGGGAGCGCGACGTACATGGCTGCTACATGCGCTATCAGGTCTCTGAACTACCTTACCCACATGGTACAGTTTCAGAATGCCTTGTGGGAGCAGGGCCAAGACCTGGTCAAAAGCTTCCGATGGTGATCAGAGCGGAGCTCCTTAACCTACTCCGCACAGGGTCAGTTGTGGGGACCCAAGTGCTTACAGCCACATACGATTCTGGACTCTTTGGCCAGAGCTGCAGCTTCAGGTATTTGTCTCCGCGACACTCTTGGCTTCGTGTTCCGGCTTTATACCAGATGTACAGAAGAATATTCTAGACATCCTGTACAATGGCGAGGTACTCTTTGGTGAATCCTCGAAGAAGGTCATCACCAAACTCAGGACGCAGGGAAGGCAGTCTAATCTGTACAGGCCATGTACAGATCCAGGCCTAGTTCCTTTGTAGGAACCAGAGCCATTTTCGCAGCCGACAACAAAGGCAGACCACGTTCCAGTCAGCAGCAAAGGGAGCTTTTCAGAGTAAAGCCCAGGCCAAGTCATCCCCAGGCAGAGGCCAATGTTACATAAACTGGCCCAGCCTGCAGGGACCAGTGCTGCCACAGCATGACTCCTTCCTGGCCCCCCCCTCCTTTGGATCAACAGGCAAGAAAGGTCGGGAGGTGCATCGCTCACCACTTTTAGGGTGGCATCGATCACCACCGACAGGTGGGTTCTCCAGTTGGTCAAGAAAGGCCATTTCACAGAATTTCTAGACCACCCACTACAAGACCTCCCTGCTCTCCCGTTACTCGTGTCAGCATGCCCTGCTCATACAGCAGGAGGTTCTTGTGCTTCTGGGAAAAGAAGCCATAGAGCACGTACCAAGGAACCAGAGGGACTAGGATATTATTCCACTTCTTTCTGATTCCAAAGAAGACAGGGGACCTCCGTCCGATACTGGACCTCAGCAACCTCAACGACTCGGTCCTGTACAAATGCTTCCGCATGGTGACCTCCAGGTCTGATTCCCATGCTAAAGCAAGGCACTTTTCTAGCATCCCTAGACATGCAGGATGCCTACCTGCATATTCTTATTGCTCAGGTGCACAGGAAGTTTCTACACTTCGAAGTTTCAGGGTTCGCCACTATCAGTTCCGAGCTCTCCCTT
This sequence comes from Neoceratodus forsteri, assembly GCA_016271365.2. Classification (NCBI taxonomy): domain Eukaryota; kingdom Metazoa; phylum Chordata; order Ceratodontiformes; family Ceratodontidae; genus Neoceratodus; species Neoceratodus forsteri. Next base: position 42,641,057 of record CM057455.1, read on the forward strand.
CGGGCTGTCATCTGCACCTCAAGTGTTCACGAGTGCATGGCGGTCATAGCCACATCTCTGAGGAGACAAGGCCACCACGTGTTCCCTTACCTGGATGATTGGCTTCTCATGGCGCCTCACGGAGGCCCTGATGTCTGTCATTCACTGCACACAGTCTCTGTTCCAGACATTGGGCATTATCATCAATTACGAGAAGTCACGCCTGGTTCCGTCCCAGACTCTGCAATTCATAGGTGCAGTCCTGGACACTGTCAAGGAAAGCTTTCCTCCCCTGGACAGAGCGAACACATCAGATCCCTCATCAGGGACATTTAGATCGAAGAAGACCGTTCCTGCCAGGCTGGTCTTTGCCTGCCCGGACACATGGCTGCGGCCATTGCAACAGTCCCGCTAGCCCGTCTCTACATGCGGTAACCCAGTGGATGTTAAGGGTCCAATGGGACCAAAGACAAAACATCTGCAGCACCCAGTCCAGATAACGAAGGCCATAATCCAAGATTGGCAATGGTGGCTAGATTCGAGGAATCTCTCAGTGGAGTCCCTCTCATAGCGCCATCCCGACTGTGACACTCTCCACAGATGCCTCAAGGCTCGGTTGGGGAGCACACCTCAATGGTGTCGGTCTCAGGGCCTGTAGACAGACCAAGAGTCTCATCTCCACATAAATATTCTGGAAATGAGGGCAGTTCTTTACACCCTGCAGGCCTTCCAGTCGGAGATTCTGCCAGGTACACTTCTGTTACAAACAGACAATTCCACGGTGATATATTACCTCAACAAACAAGGAGACACCCATTCCTACCCGCTTTGCACGGAGGCTATGAGAGTGTGGGATTGGGTCTTGCAGCACAGCGCAAACCTCATTGCCGCTCATGTTCCGGGAGTGGACAACGTCATTGCAGATAGCCTGAGATGCTCTCAGGCCAGAGTCCACAAATGGGAACTACTTCAGGAGTAGCAGAGGATCTGTTTGCAAATGGGGCACTCCAGAACTAGACCTTTCACGACCCTCTCCCAGCAAAAACTGCCCAATTTTTGCTCGCTAGATCCAGGGCCTGGTGTTTTCTGGCGAGGCCGTTGTCCCTCTCCTGGGCGGGCAGATTCCTCTATGCCTTTCTCCCTTTCCCGTTGATCCAGAGGGTTCTTCTAAAACCGCAGGGAGCAAGCGACGCTTGTATTGATCGTGCCCTTTGGCCTCAGACAGATCTGGTTCTCTCTTGCATCAGCTATCCCGGGAACCTCCAGTGCTGTTGTCAATCAGCTCCCATTTGCTGTCTCAGGAGGCGGGTTCTTTGGTCCATCCCTACATTCCCTGAACCTACATGCTTGGCTTCTAGAGACATAGCCATGATGCGACACGGGGTCCATGAGAGGTGGTAGACATTCTCACTGCCGCCAGGAAACCGGTTACCCATGTGACCTACGCCATGAAATGGTGCAGGTTTTGCTTATGGTTCAGCGCGCGGTTTATCGCCTTTGGACTGTCCAGAGAAGCTGGTATTGAACTACCTGCTATCCCTTTTCCAGTCAGGTTTGGCTTACTCCTCGATTAAGGTACATTTGTGCCATTTCAACCTATCAACTCCTATAGGCCAACGCACTATACTGTAGCTCAATTGGACATGGCACATGCCTTCCTGAGGGTGTCCTCCACCACAGGCCTCCGATTAAGAATCCGATTTCTCCATAGGAACTACCCTTTGTCCTGAGCAGCTCATTGCCACCTTTGAACCAGCCGTGGATTGTGAGCTACATCTTCTTTTTGGAAGACGTTGTTTTAGTTGCCGTTACCTCGCCAGAAGAATTTCAAACTACATGCACTTATGTGCAAAAAATGTATTTGCTTTTTCACCAAGACAGGGTATCCCTAAGGACTAATCCTAAATTTCTGCCTAAGGTGGTCTCTGCAATCACTCTTAATCAGGATATGGATTAACCAGTATATTTCCTAAGTACTGTAATTGAGGAGAAGCCCTTCTGCACACTTTAGATGTGCACAGGTGTCTCAGATACTACCTGACCAGAACCAAACATCACCGAAAGTCGGACCAGCTTTTGTCTCCTTTGCCCACAGGATGATGGGAGCTCCTGTTTCAAAACAGTCGCTGTCCAGGTGGTGTATTACGTTCTGTTACCAGAAGCCAACAAACCCTCACGGGCTCAGTGAAGGGTCTTTCCACCAGAGGGTGGCTACCTCTTTGCAGCTTTAAAGAACGTATCCACCTCAGCTATTTGTGCTGCAGCTACTTGGAGCACTTTCATCAGGCATTACAGTCTGGATATCGCATTGAGGCGAAGAGCAGGTTTGGTCTAGCAGTCCTTCAGGGACTTCTGTCCTAGGCTCGATGTAATTCGAGGTCTTCTACCTTCCTCCTCCCGATGGTGTGTGATTTCCAGGATTGCTTGGGAATCAGTCCTATGGTGTAACTCTGCTGCAAGAGCTGTTTCTCAAGTAAGATAGTACAGTTACGTAAGAACTTACTGTAACAGTAGATCTTCGAGAACAGCTCTTGCAGCAGGTACTTTCCTCCCACCATCCCCACTGGAGGTAGATTCTAGTCGCAACATCCTTCTCCTAGGATAAGGCGTTACAGCCTCTTTGATTGCCGCTTGATGGCAGATCCTCAGTCTCCTCTTCTGATGTCATCCAGCGTTGGGAGTCTCCGAAGGAACTGGGGATTCTGGGGACTGCCTCCTTATGTACTATGCCTGACGCCGGGTGGGACCGACGCCGGAGGCAGTCCCCGCTGAATACTACTGGCTAGAAAATTTTTGAGTCCTGGCGCCTGCCGGCCTAGTCCTATTGGTGTAACCTGCTGCAAGAGCTGTTCTCGAAGATCTACTGTTACGGTAAGTTCTTACGTAACTGTACTTTTCTCCTGCAACTATGGAATTTCACAGTTGGAACTGTTTCACGACCGGTTCCATAATTTATGGCAGCTTGCAGGTGGCGCGCAGTGAAATCCTGTAGCTTTGAAAAATTCTACAGCCAGTCAGACCAGTCATAACATCTTTCACAACTGCAGCAGATGAATAGCAGTCAAACTCTGGAGCTGCAGTGATTTCTGTTCGCAACTAGAGTTGTGATGTAGTACTCTGTCCCAAAATGTTTGTGAATCCAGCCCACTGTATGCTGGTCATTTGGAGCTTTGCAGTGAAAGGAGGCTGTGTGTCAACATTGAAAAGAGAGGAGAGGCCAACAAATTCAACAGCAGAAAAACAGAGTGCAGACCTTCACTGAGTCTGGCATGCTTTTTGGTGGAGACAGGCAGCATTAGCAGGATGTCATGGGACCCCTGTAATCCATCCTGCCCTTTGACATAAGATGTTATTTTCTTTTATTTGTAATTATTTTGCTTGCCTACTTGGCATTGTAGTAGTTCCAAAGAGGTTAGGCTAACCAAAGAAACGTCACAAACTCCTGCAGCTGTAGCTGAGACAGAGAGCAGCCACCGCTTCCTTAAAAGCAAGGTGATTGTCAGTGTTTTGGTTCTCTGTTTTCGGGTTGCCTTTACGTTAGTGTAACTTTATTTACCAGGGAGGAATTCTAGCAGGAGAATAATTGCAGTCATTTGTGACTAGACCTGTTACTTAAACTCTGTGAAATAGGTGTCTGAAAGGAAGGAAGGCGCACTGGGGTGGTGCGCCAGAGTTGTTGTTGATTGTTTCTGGAGGGCACTGACTTGGAGTCCACCTGGAGAGATACAGGTCTGTACTGGTATGATGGTCTGCTTCTGTCCGAGAGGGAACCAGGATCCTAGGTGATAGGTTTAAATGCTTCATTGCAAGCATTTAACCTAGCCAAAGGGGGGGCACTGAAGAGAAGCAGGAAATCCCAGCCCCTCCACACACACACAAAACAGAGTAGTTAGTGAAGTAGACACAAAGATAGAAAAGTCAATAGAAATCCAGAAAAGACAAAGGTCAAAGGACAGGGATGGGCTTAAAAGGGGTAAGGCCATCAAAAATAGAGGCAGTGAGTACCAATGCCCATAGTCTGTGTAACAAGCTCCCTGAACTAGTGGCCTTGATGGAAGAGGGATGCCTGGATATCGTGGCAGTCACAGAAACATGGTACACAGAGAAACATGACTGGATATCAGCATACCAGAGTACACAATCTAGAGGAAGAGCAAAAGAGGAGGAGGAGTAGCTCTCTACATAGTGGTAGAAGTCAAAGTAACAGAACTAAAGGGTAAACAGGAGGGAGGCGACTGTGGGTCACCTGGAGACAGGAGATGGCACCACAATCCACAGGGTTGTTCTCTGGGGAGGCAGTGGACAAGGAAATGCTAGAAGGAATCCTTAGAATGACAGAAAAAGGAGAGATGTTGATGGGGACTTGTATATGCCTGATGTTCACTGGACCACCTTTACTGCAGCCACATTCAAGAGCAGGGTCATTCTCGATGCCCAACAGGGGCATGACTTAGAGAGCTACTGTTTGAACCCACTTGGGAAGGAGCAATTTTAGACCTGGTACTCTCAAACAGGAATGGAGAGAGGATCTCAGATTTAGAAGTGGGTAACCATCTGAAACAAGCAACCACCAGACAATGTGGTTCAATAAACACAGCTGCAGAGTCAAGCCATTCAAAAGCAAGGTGTTGGACTTTAGGAGGGCTGACTTTGGCAAATGGGAGAGTGCCTCAGAAAAGCACTAGTAAACAGGCAAGAAGGAGGGTGGAAGAACATTGGGGAAAAATCAGAACTGCCATCACAGAGGCAACAAGTCTTTGTGTAAAGCAAATCAACAAAGCACAACAAAGTAAAAAGCCACTATAGTTCTCAAAAGAGGTGGCAAGGAAGGTTAAGGAGAAAAGGACAGCATTCAGGAACTCTAAGGAAACACCGAAGGAGCAGGACAGAGAACTATATCAGTTAAAGCAGAAGGAGGCAGGGAAGGCAGTCGAATAGAAAAGGTCCAAACTGAGAAAAGATAGCCAACTCTGTTAAGAGGGGATAAAACATTTTTAATAGATGCATTAGGGAGCAAAGAAAGAGCAAAGGAGGGATAATGAGACTTTATAAAGGGAAGGAAATGTGGGCAGAGGTGAAAGTGAAAAGCAGAGCTATTGAATGAATACTTCTGCTCAGTACTCCAGAAGAAGAGGAGGAGGTACCTTAACCAAACACTCTGGACAGGGGATCGATACCAGTCCATTCATGGAAGAAAGGGTTCTGAAAGAACTCTTAAAACTGAAGGTGGACAAAGCAATGGGGCCTGATGGATTCATCTAAGAATTCTCAAAGAACTAAGGGTAGAACTAGTGACACCACTGACTAGCCTCTGTAACAAATCATGAGAGGATGGGTGGTACCTGAGAACTGGAGGAGGGCAGATGTGATTCCCTTCACAAAAGTGGAAGCAGGAACTGCAGACCTGTTAGTTTGACCTCTGTGGTAGGGAAATGATGGAATCACTACTGAAGGAAAGAATTGTTGAGTACCTAGAGGCCAACAGGGCACTGGAACCAAGGCAACATAAATTCATAGTAGTAAGGTTGTGTCAGATGAATCTAATAGATTTCTTGACTGGGTGACCAAGTAATGAACCAGAGGAGGCTGTAGACATGGTCTACTAAGACTTTATAAGGCATTTGACATAATCACACACAAAGATTAATAAACAAGTTAGCCAGCCTGGACTGAGTCCCAAGGTGGTAGCCTGGGTGAAAACTTGGCTGGGCAACAGGATGCAGAGGGTAACAGTAAACAGAGTCCATTCTGAAGAAAGGAGGGTTGCTGGCAGGGTACAGCAGGGTTTAGTACTAGGACCGGTCTTCTTTAATGTCTTTATAAAGGCATTGCAGAGGGACTGGAAGGAAAAGTATGTCTCTTTGCAGATGCCACAAAGATCTGTAACAGGGTTGATACACAAGGTGGGATGGAAAGGATGAGAAGGGACATTTATCAAGGTTGGAGGAATAGTCAGATTTATGGTAGCTTAGATTCAACATAATGAAGTGAAAAGTAATGCACCTAGGAAACAAAAACCCAGGAAAGAGTACACAATGGGGAGTGAGATACTAACAACAACAAAATGGAAAGGGACCTGGGGTAGTCATATCAGATGACCTAAAGGTGGGCAAAGCAATGTGAGAAGGCAGGAGAACTTGGGGGTGGGATTCTAGGATGCAGAGGCATCACCAGTAGAAAACAGAACGATATTATCCTTCTGTACAGACAGTTGGTGAGACCCCATCTGAGTACTTGTACAGCACAGATGGGGCTACTGCATGCAGTTCTGATACCCCATTTCGCAGGAAAAGACAGGATGGAGGCTGTCCAGAGGAGGGCACAAAAATGGTGCAGGATCTGCACCAGAAGATATATGAAGAGAGATTAAAGGAGCTTAATATGTATACCCTTAAGGAAAAGAAAGGAGAGGGGAACAAGATAGAAACTTTCAAGTACCTCAAGGTCAGCCAAAGTCCAAGAGGGTAGCATTTTTCAGAAAAGATGTGCAAGAACAAGGGGCACAATTGAAGACAGAGGGGCTGCCAGAAGTAATGTGAGGGAGGAAGTATTTTTTCATGGAGAGGGTTGTGATGCATGAAACGGCCTTCTTGAGGAGGTCATGGAGTCAAAACAGTGGAGAATTCAAGAATGCATGGGACAGACAAAAGGTAATTCCAGCGGGGGGTAGGAGGGAGCAGGCTGTTGGTTAACTAGGATCTGCAGCTTATCTATTAGGTAGAAATGGGCAGACTAGGTAGGCCAAGCATTCCTTATCTGCTGTCAAATTCTATGTTTCTATGTAATACTTGGGAAAGACAAAAAGGTATTTTAAAACAGCACATTGCACAAAATTGTGTACAAATTGTAATAATTGACACATTTTGCACACTGAAAATAAACTTGTACGTCCTTCAGATGGACAAAGGTTTGACTGTTGGAGAGAGCACTAATGTCGGTGACAGGATTACACAGTTTTTGCAAAGATATTACCTGGTGTGCCAATTATTGCCAAAAGTACAAGTTCAAGTTTATTGCAGGAAATCTCCATTTAGCAAGCTCATTCACAAGGAGGTCCTGAAGCATGTACACAGACAAGGAGACATTACATAGTAAGGCATCATTGAATAGAAGTAGGCAAAGTGTAAACAAAGTTCATGAAAGGCATTACATAGAAAATAAATCATAGCAAAGCAAAGTACAGATGAAACATTTGATACATAGTGTTCAAACAATACAAGGTAGGGTTTATAAATATAACACTGACAGAAGCAATAAATATGGTCAGTGTGCAACGACAGGAGAGAGAGGATAATTAGGAGGAAGGGTTGAAGATTAGTAAAGAGCGGGATGGAGGAGGGCTAGAAAGAGTAAGGGGAGTAAAAAATAGGTAGGACGTCTAGGGTAGGAGAGGATCATAAGAGCAAGTAGAGAAATCATGTAGTTTAGCCCTCAGTATACATTTTGCAAGCTAAGACGTTTCAGTCCTGACTAGAACTAGCACCAGAGGAGTAGAAGGGCGTGGAACAAACATAAGGGTAGGGAGAGGCTTTATAACAGCTACAAATATATTTTATTTTGATGCAGCTAGCACTGTATAGAGGTTAACTGAGACAGTGTTAGTTAATTTCAGTATGGATTGGAGTTGGTTCCATATAGTAGGAAGAGCATGCGAAATGGCTCGTTACCAAAGGTGGTGCGCAGTCCTAGGCACGACAAGCAGGATGAAGTCCGATTTCCTAAGTGAATATGCACTGCGGAAATGCAGATAAGAGATGTTAGATAGCTCTGGAGTTTGTGCAGAAGTAACTTAAGGGTCCAGATACCAACATGGAGCAAGCGTCTTGTAGTGAGTGATGTCAAACCAACAGCTGCATACAGATCACAATGGCGAGAGTTCGGTATGAGGAGCTGGTGATGAACCATAGAGCACAATGACAGAGCATGTTCAACTTGCTTAGGTTTGAGATTGCAGAGAAGGTGTAGATTAGATCTTCATAATCAAATAAGGAAGGAATGTGGCCTGAACAAACCTGGTTCAAGTCTCAAGTGGGAAGAGACCTATCTTAAAACAAAATCCTAGCCTAACTTTGAGCCTCCTGGATAAGTCTCAACATGGGCATTAAAAGAGAGCTTGTTATCTATCCAAATACCAAGATATTTAAATTTGGGAATGACTTCCAAAGGTTCGCCTAGAGAGTGACAACAGTCTTTCGGTAGGACAGGGAGGGTGACAGAGGAGGTACACTATGAGAGAAAATCATTGCCTTAGTTTTCTTAGCATTAAGGAGAAGCTTGGCTTTTATTAGATTATTTTCTAGCTGAGCAAAGTCAGCTTGTAGCACGCTCCTAACTTCAGATAGAGCTGAGACAGAGGTATATAGTACTGTGTCATCTGCAAAGAAGTGCAGGTTGGAATTGGTTAGGTAAGAGTCTAGATCATTGATGTCCAGAGAGAAAAGGATCGGGCCTAGAATGGAGCCTTGAGGACTCCGGCAATCGGCAAGGAGGCTGAGATTAGACCATCGGCTTTGACTTTCTGTGTCCTCTCTACTAGATAACTGGTAAACCACTGAGCAGTGGACGGATGGCACCTAATTTAGTAAGGCAAGTAACTAAGAGGTTGTGGTCTATGGTGTCAAATGCTTTACCAAGGTTCAAGAAGACTGCACTATAATCTTCTTGGTATACACAGCAGAAACCCAGTCATTAGTGACTTTAGCCAATGCTGTGATAGTGCTGTGATTAGGCCAGAAACCAGATTGTGCTGGGTTTAGGAGTGAAAAGGTTTCGATATGAAGTTTTAATTGGTTGTAGACCAATTTTTCAAAACTTTAGACAGGATGGGCAAGATGGATATGGGCCTATAGTTATTTAGATCGCATGGGTCCCCTGATTTGAATAGGGGAAGGATGTATGGATTTCCAACAAGACGGAACTGTAGCATAAGTGATGGCTAGATTGAAAATATAAAGAATGGGGCAGTGAGATGAGCATAGCCTAGTCTTAGGAAGAAAGGTTCGAGTCTGTGTCCCTACGCTTTTCTGGTATCTAAGTTAAGGAGCGAATATTCAATGTCTTTATAGTTGAGTGTACGAGCTGAAAGGGAGTAAATGAGGTAGGAGTGGGGTGGAACTAGCTTGACTATTCCCATGGCCAGCATAAGGTGAGGAGTCAAAAGCTAGGCCAGCAGTGACAAAAAGGGAACTAAGTTCTTCCAGGATTTGAGAATTACTTTCAACCACCCTACCATTGGTAAGTATCTTGGTTGGAATGGAGGGAGAAGAGGGCCGTTCTTCAATAGATGTAAGTGTCCTCCAGATTTTATGGGAATTCCATTTGCCTGTTCAAGGGTGGAGATATAGAAATTTGCTTTGGCAGAGCGAATGCTTTTACACAGGCATTCCTAGCTGTTCTGAAGGCCTCACCAATCTGTAGGGCTCTTGGTACGCCTAGCCTGAGCCCAAATCTTGTCACAGTTTGTAAGTGCTGCCTTGAGATCTGAGGTAAACCAGGGGTGAGAGGTGTTACGTACCTGGCTTTGATTAAGGGGAATGCTTATTTGCCAGAGTGGCAAGGTTGTTGTTAAGACAGTGACAGCCTCATGGACAGTTTTGGCAAAAGATCTTGCCGCCTGACCTTGCCTAAGTCAGAAAGGAAATTTGCTGTTGAACTTATGAAAAATACTGTTTTGTTATGAGTTTGGGCTGATGTCGGGCCTTAGCTTGAAATCTTGTGCATACAACAACCCGTGGTCACTCATGTCATTCTGGAAAACTGCTGAGTGTAAGATTTTATGAGGATGAGTGGTTAATATAACATCTAGCAGGGAGCTATTGGCAATGTTCAAGGTATTGTTCCTTGTGGGTTCACTAACTGTACAAGGCCAAGCTCATCACAGAGAGATTTAAGGCAGTGATTTTGGAGTAGCTAATCCATTTTGAAATCCCTAAGATTATTGTTTCTGTGTTGGCAGCAGTGGTTAGGATTTAACATGTTAAGGATATCAGCACTACTCAGTCAGAGGCCTATGGCCACCTATAATAGTAAGGCATTCCATGGAAGGAAGATGACGCTCAGCTAAACAATCTCATATTCCTTAGGTTTAGATTTACAGAAGATATCACTAACTGAATACTTGATTTAGAATAGACAACCACCAATAGAAGACCAAAAAGTACATGTAAATGTAGAAACTGAAAATTTTGCAAACACATTACAACATTTGTGATGAATTGTTTGTGATGGATGTTAATGAATTAAGTCTAATTGTCACATTGTGACACCTCTTGAGTGGTGTATTTAGGTACATGTAAGTGGGTTTTACATTGGAAAAGAAGTCATAAATTTAAACAGAGGATAGGTGAATATTTGGGAAAATTCAGAAAGGAAGTAGAGAATGCATTTGCATTATATGTAGTGTCATCAAATGGGAGGTATAAGTTCAGCGTTTTGGGGATTGAAAAAGTCACATTGGAACCCGAAGAGGTGATTTGATAAACTCTTGTTACAAAGGGATAATTTGTGCAGTTTAAATTGAGAGCTGGGTTGCACCTGGACCTAATTAATTATTTCAGCTAGAACCATATTTATAATATTCTTTTACTTCACTGAAAATGTTGAATATGCATAATTTGCATATGTTACATATTTTATATACTTAGAGACTCTTCCTTCTCCCCTTTCCTTACCCCAGGTCCCAAAACCATATGAATGTGTATTTTATTGTATTTTGATGATTTGTGAGTTATCGATATGCATATACTACCATAAATGCTACTGTGGGGTTTGAAATGATTGATTTGAATTGCAGCCCCAATCAAAATTGGGGTTATACATCTTTAAGGGAGGGATTTAAATGCTTGTACACTTTTGTAATGAATTATGCCTTGATAAATCTCTTGATTTGGCACAGAACGGTGGTGAATGAAGGTGTCAGTGCTGTTTTAAAATAAAAATGTTATAATTTCCAAGCCTTGCTGGAGGCTGTGATGTCTCTTTCAGTTAGCCTAGCTGCTTTGGAACTACTGGGATTGTAATTGCTGTGGCACCTGGAAATTGGTTGAGTGTTACCTACAGTAATGTACTTGGTGTTATAGCAAGCATCATGGGACCCAAACAAGCCCACACACCCCTGCCTGATTGGACAATTATTTTTATTGACTGTGTTTTCTAACTTTTTTTTTTTCTGGTTGACCTTGTCCATCACGCTCCCTCCAGCACTGCATGCCCCCAGAATTATAGTTTTTATAGAGCTGTTTGACCTGAAACTCCCCTACTTCGCCATAACGCTGACGTGCCAGTCCCCAACCCGTCGCTACCCCCATTGTCAAGCTGGTGGGGATCCACATAATACACTCCACCTGGGTTCCTGAATTGAAAACATATACAGCAATACATATCGCCATGACTGCACAAGAAGGAATTTTTTTACTTAGTCTTTCTGTGTTGGCTGCTGACCTCTGTCCTCTGAATTCAAAGAAAAAATGATTATATTAAATAATATCACCATTATCTTCAAACACCACCAAGGAAGCACTCTTATTAAGAGACACCTGTTCGTCATCATCACTTTTGTGTTCCTGCCACTCTTCACTGAACTGTTAAGATAATTTCTTGATATTGACTTTTGGGAAGGTGCAACACTACATTTTCAAGAGTAATCCTTGTGCAGCCATCTGAGATAACATTTCCAGCTGTGCTAAATATCAGCTCATAGTAGACAGTGGTGGAAAGCAATTAAGAAGCTTAATAATAAGGGAAGATAGTGCAGGCCATATATTTTCTTTTCCAGACAGTACCCAAAAGGGTCAAAAGTAATATTAATGTGTGGTTCTTATAAATAGGCATCCACAATATCAGACAAAGACAAAGAAAGGTGGCTCCGATGAACACGTATGAATTACCAGTTTCCATAAGTTTTGACAAAAATGTTTGCGTTAAAAACTCCACCTCCTTGGGCTGTGTGGCTGGGTGTTTGTGTTTGTCTCTCTCAGTAGTTCAGTTTTTGTAGATTTTCATGTGTTTCTGCTTGGAGGAACTAGGCCATTCTTGGATATGATATCTATGAAAGTTTCCTGGACTAAGAAACTGGAAAACATCACCAGCAGGTATTGGCATTCTCATTTACAAATCAACTTCTTTGGAAGCCATCACAAACAAAGTTAAGGCCAGCAAGAAGTTCTACAAGATCTAAGCTGTAGAGTGCTGCACTGAATCCACATTTCCGCCTGCCCTGTTCTTAAAGGGATCTGTGCTTGTTTTTGAGAACTATTCTTGACCATTTAAACAAAGGGAAGACACTAACAAAGGGTTTTACTTCCTGCATATGCCCCAGGCCAGTGCTCATCATCTTCAAGAATTTAACACATCCTGGGTCTTTAATCTACAGTAACAACAGTTTACTGGTCCCCAGTAGTTCACTATTTCCTGTGGATTTGATTATTTTTCGTCATTTGTCTCCTGGTGGACAAGATTATTAGATTATGTACTTGGGACTTACTTGCAGAGGAGCAGAGGCACTATGCGAGCCACATCAGTGGCTAGGAGGAGTTCAGTGATCTGAGGTCAGAGCACCCAATAGGAAACTAGGGCACCATTTTGGGACTCATGGCTGGGCCTTTTAAGGGACAAGCCCAGGTGCTCTTGGGATAGTTGGGACTTACTCTCAGAGGAGCAGGGGACTGAGCAGGCTGCATCGGTGGGCTGTTTCTCAAGGTCCTGTGGGATGGTGCAGGCCACATTGGCAGTGAAAGAGCTGTTGTGGAGCTGTATCAGGAGCAAATTTGGAGCAGGGTGCAGTCACATCGGTTGCTAGGAGAGTTCAGTGATCTGAGTCAGAGAGCCCAGTAGAAAGCCAGGGCACCATTTTCAGGACTCGTGGCTGGGCTTTTAAGGGATGAGCCCAGCTGCTCTTAGGATACTTGGGACTTACTTGCAGAGTAGCAGGTGGGCTCCTTCTTGAGGGTCCAGAGGGATGGTGCAGGCATCAGTGGTGAAAGAGCTTTGCAGGAGCTGTATCAGGAGCAAATTTGGACACAGCCGGGACGGCCACATCGGTGGCTAGGAGGAGTTCAGTGATCTGGATTGGAGTGCCCAAATAGAAAGCCAGGGTGCCATTTTCATGACTCATGGCAGGGCCTTTTAAGGGACAAGCCCAGCCGCTCTTGGGATGCTAGTTTGCCACCCACCCATCCCAGCCCTGGCCTCTATTAAATGCTCGGAGGAGAAGGGCCAGGTGGAGGAGGGTCAATGACCTGGTTGGGTGGCTGTACTGGGGTTTTCTCAGTTGTGACTCTGACTATTCTTGGAACTGCTAGGGATGTAACTCTGTTCATGATCTTTTATTTTGAACTTGGTCCAGAGCTGTGTTTTTAATTTCACAGACTACATGCTACATTATGGCTGGCTAGAGGGGTTGCAGGTAGGTCCACCTGGGGATGGGGACCTGGTCAAGGCTGAATGTCCAAGAATGTTTGGAGAGGGCCTCTGGGGTGGCTCCCAGTCACCAGGGCAGGCATCTTTGCTGGATTGTAGGGTGCACTGGGTGCGGGACAGCCATGGTACTAAACTGGGCCTGGAGGGAGGGAGAGAGGTTGCCCAGTCTGTAGGCATTTATTGCAGATCAGGGAGCTTGACTGGGTCATGGAGGAAACTGGAGTTGTTGGGGGAGAATAAACATGTCTGGGAGGACCTGTGGGGAGCAGGAGGGCAGTGATAGAGTGCGACCTGGATCAGTTTCATCAGGCAGGATGGAGAACCTATGGGGCATGGGCTAGTAGCAAAGGGGAGCTACCTGGGAGGTAACTGGTAGAGAAAACAGGCTAAATCATAGGAGGCTGGGGGAACAGGTGGGTTGGGACTGACAGGAGGCCTACTAGAGGAGTGGATAGCGAGAAATCAGGACAAAAAAGGAGGTTGGCTTTGAGTGCTATAATAAATTTGAGCCATTGAGTAAGTTGGTTGGAGAGGACATGATGAGGGGTTAGAGGAGGAAAAGGAGGGTGGAGGGAGAGGGATACGGTAGAATTGGACGAGGGTTGGCATCGGTTTCAAATAAGTAAGCTAGCAGGGAGGGGCAAATCAAGTGTCAAAGAGGGAGAGGGGAACCAGCAGAGGGAGGTGTGGAGGCAGCGGAGTCAACTTGGTGGGAAAGGAGAAGAGACTTGAGATGAGGGAGGGCATCCTTTGAGGGGAGGATCATGCAGAGAAGGCCCAAGGTAAGGGGACCTACAGATGGGCATGGAAGGGGAAGAGGAAAGGGAGGAAGTGGGGGTGATGGTGATGGGAATGCCATGTTGGGGGACTGGAAAAGTGGGAGCTGGAAGGGGAGGAGGTTGGAGGAAAGGCTCGACTGAGGTAGGGAGTGGGGTGGAGGCTAAACTGGATGGAGCCAGGAACTCCATTATGAAAGGCATGACAAGAGGGGTAGGGCGGCTAGGGGTTTCTTGTAGAGTGTCGGAGAGAAGCCAAGGGAAGTGGTCTCGAGGAGGGGGAGGTGAAGGGGGCTGGCAGGGGAGTCCAAAAAGGAGGTGCACAAAAGATCAAGGGGGACACTAAGGTTTTCCTGCTGGGGACTCCTTGATTAGGGTATTCATTGGGGGGCAGGGTGAGGGAAAATCCAATCCTGTTAGGTAGTGGGTATTTCCAGTCTGACTGTGCATAGGGCGAAATTCATGGTGTATGAGCTGACGAGGGACTGTGGAGGATCACTGGACTTCCTGATGCATCTGGGAACAAATGATATTGAGGAATAGTGTGCTGTAAATTTAGGCAAGGTTCCGTGAACTGGCCAGAGTCTGTCATGACAATGGATGCACAGTCTCCTTCTAAATCCTGCCAGTGCCAAGGGCCACTGTGGAGAACAAACAGAAGATCAGGGAGATTAATGACTGGCTACATGCGGTGGTAGTGAAGCACAGGGTACTGGGGTGTTGGGAGACTGGGAGGGGAGTTTGGGAAGACAAGGACTGTGCCAGGTTAGGCTTCACCTAAATCTTGTAGGGAAGGAAGTTCTCAAATGGGGATGATGGATTTCATTCAGGCTAGATGGAGTTTAAACTTGTGAAGGGGGAGGCGCACTGCCGGCTGATCCAGCCATCCATACCACTGGTAGGACTGGCCTGCAACCCCATAGAGGGGGACAGACGGTACCTTAGGGAAGAAGTGTGGACAGATGTATGAAATATCTGGGGAGGATATGTTAAAGAGGGTAGGGACAAGAGTTGGAGGTGGCTTTAATAAATGCCAGGAGCCTGGGGAATAAAATGCCTGAGTTCTAGGCCATGCTGTTTGAAAGTGGGGTGGATGCAGCAGCGGTCACTGAAACTTGGGCCACCCTGGCCATGTCTGGGACCTTAATCTGAGTGGATACCTTGTGCAGGAAGGACAGAAAGGTGGGCAGAGGAGTAGCAGCAGTGTTCATTAGGGATAACATTGAGATTATGAGAGTGGAGGAAGCAGAGGGCAATATAGAGGCCCTATGGGTCTGCCAAAAACCCCTGTGGGAGGAAGATCAAGTTGGGGTGGTATATAGGCTCCCAGGACTAGCAGAGGACCTGGAGGATTGTCTGGTGGCTAACATTAAGGGGCAGCGTGGACTGGAATGGGAAGGAGTGGTGTTGATGGAGGACCCTATTATGCCAGCTGCTGATTGAGGTACTATGACGTCCACTGAAACCAGGGAGCAGAAGCTGCTGGATGGCTTCTTGGATGCGCTCTCAATCAGTAGGGTGGTGGACCCAACAAGGAGGGTCATATCCTGGATGTGGTTTTAGTGGATGAGGATCTTGTATGAGATCTGGTTGTGGAAGAACCTCTGGCTGGGAGCGACCACAACACAGTCTGGTTTTGGCTTAAACTGGGGGGGGATCATTCAAGGACTCTGACAGTTGATTTTAGGAGTGGACTTTCAGAACATGGGGAAATTCTCAAGGGGCATTTGTGGGAGATAAAGCCAGGTTTGGACATAGAAGGTAGGTGGGAGATCATAAAGTGGGGCTTCAGGAGGCCACCAGGACCTGTACAAGAGTGAAGCGCAAGGGCGGTAGGTCTCGTAAACCATGCTGGTGGACCAAGGAGGTCCAGGAGGTGGAAGAGAGAGAAGGCTGCCTACAGTAGGTACAAAAAAATGAGAGAGAGAGGGATAGAGAGAACTGTCACCTTGCAACCAGGAAAGTCACCAGAGTGGGTGGGGGGCAAAGGCCTGGAAAGAGCAGAGGCTGGTGCAGGGATACAGGGTGGGAAAAAGGGGTTCTTTGGGTATATTGGTGAGCGAAGGAAGGTCAAGGGCCAGCTCAGTAGGTTGAGGACAGCGGGGAGTGGGTGAAAGAGGCTGGAGATCAGGCGGAGGATAGAATGAGTACTTTGCCTCAGTGTTCACTAGGGAGGAGGCTGGAGAACTTCCAAAAAGGGGTTGAAGGACACAGAAGGCACAGCAGACCTGAGCATTGGGAAACCTGCTGAAGAACAAGCCGCTGGGGAGGTAGGCCAGGGTGGGATATCAGGCTGGTTCTGCTGAATGGGGGAGGGGACAGATGCTGATTTCCTGTTGGTCGGGTGTGGAAGCCTCAATCCCTAAAACAGGATAAATCTCCGGGGCCTGATGCTATTCATCCTAGAGTACTGAGGGAGTTGGCAGGCGTTTTGGCTGCACCATTGGCGGATCTCTTTAACTTGTCACTCCAGACAGGAGGCCAAGAGATTGGAAGCTGGGGCATGTTGTGCCCATCCATAAAGGGGATCAAGAGAAGAGCCAAGAAACTATAGACCCATCAGTTTGATGTCGGTGGTGGGGAAGGTAATGGAGAGCATACTTAAGGAAAGGCTGGGAGTTTCTTGGAGGAGATGGGTTACCTGGATGACCAGCAGCATGGGTCTGTGCCAGGTAGATTGTGTCGCACAAACCTTGTAGAGTTCTGTGGTGGGTGACATCAGCACCTGGCAGGGGAGACCAGTGGATGTACTGTTCCTGGACTTCAACAAGGCATTTGATTTGGTCCCTCACATTGGCCTAAGGGAGAAGTTGGGGGGATGGGGATAGGCCCATTGACAGGTGCATTGGAAATGGCTTTCAGGTCATACTCAGTGGGTAGTGGTCAGAGGGAGGTCTCGTTTCCTAGGGAGGTCATAAGTGGGGTCCCACAGGATCAGTCCTGGGGCCACTCCTGTTTAACGCCTACATCTCCGATATCAGGTGTGAAATGAGTTTTGCAGATGACTCTAAGCTGGGGGCGGTGGTGGAGGGAGGGAGTTGGCCCTGCAAGAGGACCTGGATACTCTGGATAGGTGGTCCTGCACCTGGAATTTGAAATTTAACTCCTCCAAGTGCAAGGTGCTACACCTAGGGCAGGAAAACCCCAACTATGTGTACACCCTGGGGGATGAGTTTCAGGCCACGGCAGGGAAAGAGACCTAGGAGTCTTGGTGGATGTTTAACATGAATAATTCAGAGCAGTGCAGGAGGGCTGTGGTCAGGGCAAATAGGATGCTGGGATGCATCACTAGGGGATTACCTCAAGGAACAGGGAGGTGATTTGCCTCTGTACAACAGCCTGGTTAGACCACATCTTGAGTACTATTGCAGTTCTGGAGGCCGCACCTAAGGAGGACCATCCAACTCTGGAGAGGGTTCAGAGGAGAGCAACCAGAATAATCCGGGGCCTGGGGATATGACATATGAGGAATGACTAGGGAGCTCAACTTGTTCTGCTGGAGAGAGGAGGGACTGGGGAGACATGATTGAGATCTTCAAGTACCTTAGGGAGTAAATAAGATAAACTGAGATAGAATCTTTCAACTGAAGGGGTGGAATCACAGAGGACACATTTGGAAGATTGAGGGTGGTAGGATTAGGGAGAAAGGAGGAGGAGGTACTTCACTGAGAGAGTGGTGGAACTGTGGAATGCACTGCCTGAGGAGCTGGTACAGGCAGATATGGTGGGAGGATTCAAGAGAGGTGGGACAGGTATAGGCAAGGGGTGAAGCAGAGGCTGGTTTGCCTGGGGGCTGGACTGGGGATGGAGTAACAGTGGAAGGAGGGCTATGGTACCTAATCAGGGTGCTGAAGCCGAGCCGACTTTGATAGACCAATAGGCCTACTCTACTGGCATCTAGTATGTATGTTAGTATGTATGTTATCTGTGTGCTTTTCAGAATGACATGCCTTTTTCAAGGGCTGTGAAAGAGGACTTGGTGCAGGATAACCCAGGGTTGAGGAGTGCATGGTGGCACTAAGTGGATTGTGCTGTCACCACCAATAGATGTTGCATCCTCAGATCCACATCACGTGATTCACTTGTGTTGTCAAATACAGTCCCATCCTTTTCCTGTTCAGTTGCTGAAATCAGCATGTTTTGTATTCAGCTAAGATTCACTGGGATCTGAAAGAGGAAGCTGTTGTAACTGAAACTGAGGATCACGAAGAGTCAAAAGAACAACGTTTTTGTCTGTTGTGATATTGTGAATTCTTCTGCAGTTTTGGAATAGCTGTATCAGTCAGATCCGTAAGGATACACCATATTTGTCTCCTTTTCATCCAAGACTTCTATGCAGCTTCCAGAGTTTCTTGTGCAATATATTTATGATGGGAATAACCTGACTTAGAGTAACAGTTTTTGCTAATCTGTCGAGTTGTTTCTTCAAAGGGAGTTCAGAGTAATGTAAGATGCTCCATCAGGCCCCACTGGAATGAATTCAGCACAATGCCATCTGCCACTTTGCTCTATTGTATATTCATGGACTGCCTTCTTTTGTGTGAGAGTCTCTCACATATAAAGCTTTGAATTTCATCTTGTCGAAACATTTTGTTTTTAGTTGCTGTATTGGCAAGCTGTTTTATTTTTTTTAAGTTGGCCAAGATACCCTCGTGATTTTACAGAGTGACTAAATGGACACAGATTTTCAGGCAGCTCCCACACTCCAGGGATTGCTGCATAGAGTAAGAGGGCATTGCATACAGAGTGCAGGACAAGGAACCATTGGACATGGGATAGGGGCTGTTGGCCATCAGGGGTGACTGTATGGTCAGATAATGGATGGGGAAGCACAGGACCACTGGAAGATAGAGACTGAAAATCACACTGCGTGTTCAAAGAGCAGAATCCTGAGAGGGCAGGATCTTTGCCAGCAGATGAGTTTGTTTGTTTTGTGAAATGGTGACTACTGTAGGCCCTTTCTGAGTATGCAGCATGACGGAGTCAGTGATTGCTACAGGTGGAGATGTGGGAAGAGGTGCAGACTGATCATGATGCAGATCAGCTGCTTCCTGGGTGGTGTCATGCAGATCAATGCAAGAGCATTCCTGTGATACAGGCAGCTCTTTCTTTGAACTCCATTAAGTTTCCACCCACCAATCAGAGAAGAGTGTCACAATCAGCCTACCTGATGTTTGGCCTGACACTGTCGAGCCCACTGCAGACTGCCCTGCATTAGACCAACAGTGACACACCTCCCAAATCTTCTGTTGTAGCAATATGTTGTTGCTTGCACTTATAAAGTGACAGGATGTTTGAAATGTAACTCAAAATTACTCAACTTGTACAAGGAGCAGAATTGAAAGGCACGGTAAATCTCTTACTGTGGTGGCCAACAGAGTGCCAGTATAATCTCTAGAGCGGCACAGAGTGCCAGAAAAAATGTTGCCACTCAATTGTCGCAAAGGTAAATGTCCCTTACAGGTGTCACTTTGTTGTAAGTATGCCAACCAGAAATAATGAAGCTAATACACTAAGGAGAAGAAGAATTATGCCTTGTAGACATCAAAATGCTAATCAGCCTAAATCACTAAACCAGGTTGCTTTTACCTTGTACACTCACTGCCACTGCTGTTTTAAACCAGAAAATACTCTGAAATCATAAAAAAAAAAAAAAATTATTTTTAAACTTATTGGGGCAATTTCTATTAAAACCTGAAATGAGACCCAGTCCACAGAAAGGTAAAATCTTTTCTTAATTTGCTACTAAAGATATGCCCTCTTTAATACTGACCTCAAGGCACAAACAGAGTGACTGTGAACCCTGCCATAACCATATATCTGTCCCCCCTCCTCTGGGCCCTGTGCCAGTACAGCTCTGCAGCCAATTCTGCTGATTTCTTTAAGACCATCACTGCTGATGCCTCTTAGTCACTCACTGTCCAGAACCCCAAGATTGCTCAGCAGTACTACTTGATACACTTTCTGGGACATTCAGAGAACTGTGTCTTGTATCAACAGTGTGCCACATAAGTACAGTCTATTGAATGATGCAAGACTTGTGAGGCAGTCAGCGGTTTGTAAAGTTGGAACACTGGCTGCTGCAGGGAGGCAGTGCTGGGTGGTGTGCTACTGGGTGTGTGTGGGGGAGGCAGTGTAGACTGATCAAGAGCATGTGGTTGAATGCTAGCACTCACTCTCCTACTGAATTTATAGTCCGCCTTCAAGTGTTGTTCAGGTTTCATTTGCCCAGTCCACTGATTAACCAACTGCAAGCATCCCAGTTTCAATTACAAAACAGCCGCTTCTGGCTTGACTTTATCATTATTATAACAACCCTCTAATTTTTCATGTGCAAGTCATAGCCAAGAACACTGATGGCCAAGAACTCAAATTTCAGACTATTATACAAATGCCCTCTGCATGCCCAACTTATTTTTAACGTGGTAGAAAAAGGAAGAAAAATAAATCTCCATGTTTAACAAAATATAAAACTATAAGAATGTGATAAATGGTTCAGAATTACAATAACCAGAGTCTTTTGTGTAAACAAACAAATCTCAACCTTTAAACACCACAACAATCTTCTCCACGTGTAAGTCTACATATGAGCCACACACAGAATTACTAAATCAACCAAAATTAAACAAAATTAGCAAAATAAGTGTTTTCCTAGCCACGACAAAGTATCAGACACCCACCACTTAGTTCTTATGTTTTCAAGCCCACATTAACTTACAAAAATCTGTTTTGATTTTGAAAGAGACTTTCTAGGAGTGCTCAAAACACAGTAGCAAACAAAAAGAAAAAAAAATGTGTTTCAGTAGGTTATCTGGCTCAGATCATCTCTGTTTATTTTGGTGCTTATTTTGCTTTGAAGTTTCGATATCAATTTGGCCGGGCACCTCATTATGTATCTTAACAGGCTCACACCAAGTGGCCAGTTGGTAGCCCTTGCCATGCTCTCAGTACTTGATTACCTGGGAGGAGAGTGGGGAGTGGGGAGGAAGCAGTGAAGCTGCTGGAGCAGTGTTTGTTGGGAGAGAGAATCGGAGGGGGGATTAGCAGAGCCTTCAGTGCAAAGTTTTTATTGGTGGGGGAAGGAGACAGGAGGGATGAAGAAGCAGTGGAGCCACAGCAGTGGTATTTTTGTGGTGTTGGGGAATCAGCTGAGCTGAAGAGTGGTGTCATTTCTTGGGGAGGAGAGAACTGGGAGGAACAGAAGCAGTGGAGTCACTGGAGTGATTTTGATGATAGTGGTGGGAGCAGCTGAGGCTTGGTTGTGGCATTTGTTGCTGGGGAGGCAGGCTTGCAGAGGTGGAATCAGTGGAGCCACTGAGTGGCGTTTGTTATTGGTGGGGAGGTGAAGCAGCTGAGCTGCAGGAGCATCACGTGTTGGCACTTTGGGGAGCCAGGGCCTGGGAGAAATGGAGCCTGCAATGTGACCCCTGGCACTGGGACAGGACAGTGTGAAGGGTTCCATAAGTTAGGGTTGGTGGTAGCAGCCTGGCCTGTTGGAGATGCAGTGGTGGCAGCCTGTGTCCCGACACTGTGGAATAGTCCTGTGTCTGCTTTGTGTGTCAGTTTGAAGGACTCTAAGAGTCCCTGTGTTGTGGGTTTACGATCACCCAGAGGGAAGTTTACCATGGGGTGCTCATTGCAGCATGGTGTGAACTGGAAGTAAAGGAGGAGATGTTCAGTTAGAGATGCTCCCTGATGAGAGCTGTGTAAAGATAGTGCTGGAGGCAGTTTGGAGCTGCTTTGTATAGGCCTGTTTGGGTTGAAGAAAAAGCTCGTCGCCATAATTTGGGAGGAGCCTAATTTCAGCTCCTTGGAGTACCTGTATGAGATCGGGGTGAAATATGTTGTACCTTGGTTTCGACCATACATATTGTTGGATTGCACGCTGTAAAGTGTTGCGTATGCTCCATGGAGTAGTTGCTAACTTTTATCTAATTAAATTAGTTCTGGACCTTTTAGTCAGTTGTGGACAATGGATTTAATTACTGCTTTTGATTGTGATTGTCTTAACCAAGATTAGCCCCACAGCTGCAGCACCTTGAAGACTGTCTGCCTCCCAGACCATCTACCTCTAAACCAGGTAATGAGTAAGTTCTGGACTGTGTTTCTGGATGTACAGTGCCCTCCTCCCCAGCAACATCAGACATACCCCCAGTTGAGGACAGTGGATTTAGTCACTGCTTTTGCATGTGATTGTCCTAACTAAGTTCAGCCCCACAGCTGCAGCACCTTGAAGACTATCTGCATAAGTCTGTAATCTAGCTGGGAGAATATCTGCAGTCATTTGTGACCAGAGCTGCTACTGAAACTGTGAAAGAGGTGTCTGGTAAGGAAAGGAACTGAAGAAGGCTTGAGGGACTATGGATTGCAATCATGAGTTGACTGTGGACTCTGTTTGCTGCAGAAGCTGAGAAAGACAGAGCAGCTACCAGCTACCTTAAACTAGAGTTGTGTTTTTGCCCTGTAGTTTGCAGAAAACGTCTTTTTACCTGATTTTTTTGCAGACACCGAGAAACCAAAGGAACAAGCCCCCACCCACCCCATTCCCCCAGCCACCCCTGGGTGCTCTGCCTTTATAGTGAAAGGCCAGGCCACACACCTAGTTAAAGACACATGAACAGTTCGGCAGCACAGCACAAGCAATAGCCTAACCGGTATAATAGGAGAGAATTACAAAGGGTGTAGCTAGCAACTAGGTCCACAAGGGCACATACAAGAGGAGAATAGAGAAGCTGTAAGTCACCACAGCAGGAGAGAAATACGGGAGAAGGAGAATAAAACAAGCATTTGTCAATGCAGAATGTTGTTTGCTGCCGTTCATTGGTAGTGCAAGAGCTAGCGAGGCGCATACTAGGAATGGCAGTGAAGTATAGAACAGCGTGAACCCCAGCCCACCTGCAGAGAGTGGCATGCATTGGGGTGTGCCTTTGGGTCACTGGCCATATCGCTAATGCCATTTCACTTCACCTACCCTGCAGACTCTGACAAGTAGTGGCATTGTGCCTTGGGGTCATCAGGCCTACGCCACCCCATTTCATAAAGAAGAATGTTGAGATGGGTGCAGCTTAGATGAATAGGGAGAACTTTGAGCCGAAGAGTCCAAGGCACACCTGGATGCCTGTCAGTCACTGCAGGGTGGGGGTGCAATGGCGTGGAGCATTACAGATGACAATCAAGGCCCACCCTGATGCCTGTTAGTCTGTACAGGGTGGGATGTTATGAGTTAGAATCCCTAACCCCTGGTATGTTAGTATTGCACTCCAAATTTTCAACATACAGCGCTTTTTGTGACCCCACCTCATGAAGCATGTGAGGCCTCTGCTTATGAAGAGTGTCCTATGATTTTGTTAATGTGTCCCAGTTGATTTCCACAGTGACTGCACCATTCTTCACCACATAAAATGTTATCTGCACCATTCATAAAGAGGTGTGAAGAGATGGCAATGTTGACAATCTGGAGTGAAAATATTAAAATGCTTGAAGTTATGAGCGTGCATGAAAACAAGGCAACACACACTCGTAACAGTCTGTTTTTGAATTCTTTCACCAAATTTTTAACATAGGCATTTTGGGATCTCTGCTCATGAACAGTGGCAGTATGATTTTCTTAATTTATCCTGAACATTGTTTTCCAACAGCGACCGTGCCATTGTGCACCAGATGTGCAATACCACATTTTGGGTAGGATGTGAAAATGACAGCTGTACTGTTCATAAGAAGGTGTGCAAAATGGCAATGTTGAACATCTGGAGTGAAAATATTAAACATTTTCGAACTACGGCAATTAAGTGGACACTGCACAATGCATGCTTGTAACAAGGTCATTTTGTGGAATTTTTCTGCAAATTTTCAACATGGGCATTTTGGGACCTCTGCTCATGAACAGTGTTACTGTGTCCCAAACATTGTTTTCCTACAGCAACTGCGCCACTGTGCGCTGGATGTGCGAAAACACATTTCGGCAGGTTGTGAAAATAAAGCTGTACTGTTCATAAGGAGGTGTGAAAAATGTCAATGTTGAAAATCTGGAGCAAAAATATTAAAGGTTCTCCAAGTTACAGCATGCATGGGAACTGTGCAATGCAGCTCAGAACATCGGTCATTTTTTGAATTTTTCTCCAAATTTGCAACATAGGCTTTTAGGAGCCCAATCATGAACAGTGGCACTGTCGTTACATTAAGGTCCTGAAAGGTGATTTGGCGCAGTGACCACAAAATCACCTTTCAGGACCAATAATGCCATGACAGTGCCTGAATTCATGAGGAGGGTCCCAATAACCCCATGTTGAAAGTTTGGTGCCAAAATTCCCAAAACTGCCAGAGATATTCACCAAAGTTGAAAAAACCCGATTTATGCCATTATACAGCTTACTGGCATTTCTTCAGTTCGCAGGCGGCTTTGAAGAGTGCAGGCGTGTTCCCAGTCGACTGAAGATCATCGAACCGGGCTCCAGAGAGGTAAGTATGGGGAGGGGTGTGTGAGGAGGTGGGGTGCGCAGAGGGTAGTTGTGGGTTGGGGGCTGCTAACAACCAGCGAGGACTGTTTCCTTTGTTTCAGGTAAAAAAAAATCACCGCGGACCATTTTCTGGTTTTCCAACAGGTTGTGGCCACACTGAGGTGGGCTCCCAGTGTGGCACATTGGTGGGGGTCATGTCACCCACACTGGGGTGGGCTCCCAGTGTGGGCATGGTACACAATCTGGGCAGCAATGAAAATGGCACGGGGTAACATGCTGACAGGGGATTGGTAACCCTGTTGGCAAGGATGTCTGCCTTTGCAGGCATGATTGATGCTGAGGGGGATTGGGCATCCCCTCTCGGCACACCACAGCAGGGAAGAGGCCACATATGCCAACAGGGGATTGGGCACCCCGAAGTTGGCTACAGAGGAATATCACCGCCCACCATGTTTACTGAAATGTTACACCGCACAAGGCATGCCCTGCAATGAGGTAGAGAGCTCCCTCATTGCAGCAGCTAAAGCTGTTGAAAGTGGCGTGACTTTTGTACTGCTGTCATAGACAGCATGCGATCTAATTCATGCCATGGAGCCCAGCCTGAAAAGGCAGTGGCGCCCACTGGCCACAGCACGACCGCTCAAAACCTGCTATTCCAAAAAGTAACGGCAACATGTTTCTTGTGCAGGTGTGCAAGACAACATAAAAAAGGGTTAGTACTGTATATCAGCATGCACAGGATGATGCAGGAGGGTGCAGTGCTTGGCTGTGGTGCAGCAGTCTTCAGAAAACATTCTGTTACTGCAGTGCTGCCCCATTTACAGGCACATCTCTGGGCTGAGGGTGGAAGTCACCAGTCTCTGGGCTGAGCTGTCAGGAATATTGGAGACCTTCACCCCCACCCAGAGGCCACTAAGTCCCCAGCCACCCAGGCAAATGGCAGGATGGACTACAGTGGGCTCAGGAAGGTTCAGAGGAGGGAAAGAGACACATCCCCATCCAGTCCAGCTCATGAACCTCTGCACAGTGTGGGAGGAGTGGGACAGCCCTGCAAAGAAACCTGATTCTGAGACCATGGAGTAGGTGAGGGTCCTCCAGCAGGGAGACCCAGTGGTGACAGAAAGAAACCCTAAAGGAAGAAGTTACTCATGTTGGGGACTCAGTTGTCCAGGGAATGGATTTGGGCAGAGATAGTAGAGAGGAAAGGGAGGTAAAGTGCCTTCCAGGTGGCACAGCTCAGAAGGAGGGAGCACAACCAGAGGTTTGCTGAAGCTCTGGCAAGGAGGGAGGAATGGAGGTCATTATCCACTTGAAGCAAATGACCTATCCAGGGATAAGGCAAGATTAGAGCAGGTGAAGGACTGTAGTGTTGGGAGGGTGCCTAGGCAAGGTAGAAAGCTATGTGACATTTTGAAGGTGCTGCCAGACCACAGCGGAGGGAGAATCTCCACATTAGTAACTTCAACACATGGTTAAACGCTGGCGCAACGAGAAGGATATGCTTCAGGTGGTGACTCAGCACCCATCTGGAGTGATGCATCCCTGTACTGTGGGGCTGGACTGCATCTATCCAAGCAAGGAAGGCAGCCCTCAATTGGCAGTTTAAATGCTTTACTGATGAGCGATTAAACTACCCATTGGGAAGGACAACAGAAGCAGGAATACTCAAGCAACCCACCCCACTTGGTAGAGAAGGCAGAACAATGGAGAAGAAAGAGTAGTTGATAATAAGGTCATTGGAGTCAGGCAGAAATGGAGTAGGAAAGGAACTGGGAACACAAAGAAAAATATCAGAAAAGGGGAGAAGATGCAGGGGACCAACAACAGGAAGAGTAAGAGGTCAGGCAGTAAAACTTCGAAGGTCGTGTTGACAAATGAATGCAGCCTGGTAAAGTCCCAGACATGGAGGCCTTAACAATTGAAGGAGACCTGGATATAGTAGCAATAACTGAACCCTGGTGCACAGTTAATCATGAGTGTGAAACAAATGTACCAGGATATATTCTACTCAGGAGTGATAGGGAATACCAAAAGGGAGGAGTAGCCCGGTATGTCAGTGAGGATATAATGGCAACACAGGTACAGGGTAGGCAGGGGAGGCTAAGGCACTGTGGATCACCCTTCAATCTGGAAATGGCACCGAATATGCACAGGGGTGATATACAGGCCTCCAGGACAGGCAGATGAAACTGTACAGGTAGCTAGAAATATATGTAACCCCTACAAATGGGGGTTCCCAAAAGTCATCCTCGAGCTTGCCTAAATGCTCACTGCCAGGCTGGTGTCCTCGTGCTTTAGCAGTTTAAATGTGATTGCCAGAGAGTGCCTGTACAGCCTCTGTGTACTGTCTCTTTAAGAGCTGCCTGGATTGCAGTCGTAAGTAATCTGAGAGGGAGCTCTGTTGAAAGAAGTAACTATTTGCTGAAAATTATTTAGAGTGATAATGTAGTTTGTCTAACCTGCCTTCTTTGCAGCAAGGACTGTTTTGTTTATCTCCACTATCTTGGTCATGTACTGCAAATTGGATCAATCAGTACTGGTGGGACCTAAAATGGAGCTGGGCCACGAGCTGTATGGAGTCAAAATCTGTAGGAATTGTAGCTTGGGCTTTTGCGCCTTTTTATTTTTATTTAATTTTATTTTTTATTATTTTAGTCTTTGGTAACCAGGTAGCATCACCAGGCACAAGTGCCTGTTTTCAGGGGTGACCTGGGAGCACTGGGTGGTTAAGTGACTTGCCTCAGAGTCTCACAGTATGCAAGTGGAGGTTGTGAGAATCAAACTCCGGTCTGGTCTGCAGGATGTACTAAGCTTGTTCACACCTCGTTCCTGTAACCTCTAGGCTATACTGCCAGCACCTGTAGGGAGCATTTGTTGTGACTGACGGAGGATCAGCCAACCGAACCTTCTGGATCTTGGAGAATTTCCCAGGCTGCTGCAGCTAGTTTCAGTTTTGAACTGAGAATTGAAGAAATAACAGCTCAAGTGACTTTTGAGCAGCAGTTCTGTGTAGTTTTGCATGGGAGAACTGTGAAAGGGCTGAGTTTTGCCTGCCTGTCTGCCTGCCTGCTGTCCCTGAGAGGGAAAATAGAGTTTATTCAGACTGAATCGAGTTGTGAGGATTATTTAAGCCACTGGACTGTGTACAGGCTTTAACCTGAAGAAGACTGAAGATTTGCTGAATGCGATCAGCCTGTCAGGATTTCCAGCTGCTTTGAATCCCTGGTTTGTGCAGAAACTTTGCGATCGTGACGGGAGAGCGGTTTGCCTGAGTACAGTAGAATTTCCTTACATGTAAAATGTGCTGTGTATTGAAAGTGGGTCGTGATTTGGTCCCCACTATGTGAAATGTGTTCTGCTTGCTGGTACCGTAGAATCCTTTACATGTAAATGTGCTGTGTATTGAAAGTGAGTCATGATTTGGTTCCCCACTGTGTGAACTGTGTTCTGCTTGCTGGAAGCTTTATCCAGCTTAATCAGACTGAATCCACATTTGTCTCCATTTGGTCTGGCCATGCCACGCTAGCCCTGCCAGACTACCCCACTGCGCAGAGAAAGCCACCGACGAGAACCTGCCTGGGATCAGCCCCTGCTCCATGCTTGAACAGGAACGATGCCTCAGTGAATCATGTGGGCCCTGCTTCTTCAGGCACTCCAGATTAACCACCTGCTGTCTTGACTTTCGCACCCAGCCTGTGTTCAGTCTTGGGTATTGCAAGTAATCATCAGGGTAGCTCCCTGCAACAACAGCCTAATCTAAAAGTGTGTCATCTGATTGTCTTGTTGTTTTCTTTCAAGAACTGAGCCCTCTGCTCTGGATTACAAATAGTGTGTGTTGTGCATGTTGTTTTCTTCCATCACAGAGCCCCAAACAGCTGCAACATTCAGTGGCTAAGCCCTCCATTCTCCATCTGGGGACCCAGAGTGTGTGACTATTTATGGACCCTGAATTGCATGCAGAACTGTTTGATTGATCGAGCCTTTAAGCAATTAACTGATTACACCCTCCCTTGTTCAAGCCCCTTAAATAAATCAGATCTAACTCTTTTTTTGCATTTACCTTGACTGTGGTTCTAGTTTGTGCAAGAGTACTGTACTGCTGTTATTTGCTGTGTATAACCTTGTTTTAGGGGGGTCCCCAGGGCCGGGCCAGAGGAAATCCTGGTGGTAAGTGCAAACAGTGTGGGTACTTGTGTGGTGTATGGGGGTATTGTGAAAGTGATTGTGCATTGTTCCAGCCACTAGTAAGGAAAGAGAGGGATTACAGTGTTCTGGAGGGCTGTGCCCAGGTTAGCTTGACCACTACCAACCCTGACCTCCGGTGGAGGCACCTGTTTCAGAACTCAGGCCCCTTAACCTGCTACTAGCCAAGCAGGCAGGGGTAGTAGCCCTTGGGAAAGCGCCACCTAGGGTTACATACATAAGATGGCAATGAAAGGTGAAATTCTACTGAGGGGGATTTCATATGCCAGACGTGGATTGAAACACCAGTGTAGCTGCTCCAGCCAGAAGCAGAGGCATCCTTAATTCACTCCAGGAGACTCGACTCCGGCAGCTTGTACTTGATCCCACCAGAGATAGGGCAATTCTAGACCTAGTAATGACAAACGGAGATTGAATTGCAGATGTCCTGGTAGAAGGGCAACTCTGATCCAGCGATTACATTGTGTGGTTCAGCATGAGACAGGGACTCACCCAAGTCATACTAAGACAAAGGTTTTGGATTTCAAAAATGCTGACTTCACTGAAATGGGGAGGGTATCAAAAGAGCTCTGGAGAGAACTGGGGCTGGAGGGGAGTGGAAAACAATGGAAGCGTCTAAAGGAAGCCTTACTGGAACTAACAAATCAATGCATCAGATTGGTATCTAAAGGCAAGAGAAGGAGAAAGCCAATATGGTCTCGAGAGAGGTGGTGGTAGTCAGGGCAAAAGGAAAGAGTTCCTGAAATATAAGAAGACCCAAAGAGAGGAGAACAGGGAGGAGTACCTAGAGTGTCTGAGGGAAGTGGATAGGCAGTAAGGAGAGCAAAGGCACAGACTGAGGAAGGTTTAGCACAGTCGGTTAAGGAAGGAAACAAGACATTCTTCAGGTTCATCAGTAAAAGAAGGAAAAACAAGGGGGATTGCAAGGCTGAAGGGAGGGGAGGGAATGCAAGGAGGGTGACATGGAACAGGCAGAAATACTGAACAAATGTTTCTGTTCAGTATTCACAGAAGAGAGGGATGGGCAGGAGCCACAGCTGTAGAGCAGTTGCCAAGGGATGAAGAGGTGGACAATAGTCCATTCACAGGGGAAAAATCCTGCAGGAGCTCACTAAATTGAAGGTGGACAAAGCAATAGGACCAGATGGCATACACTCAAGGGTATTAAGAGAACTGCGAAGGAGATAGCAGAACATCTAGCAGCCATGTTCACTGAGTCATTCAACATGGGTAGTACCAGAGGATTGGAGGAGAGCACATGTGGTCACTCTACACAAATCCGACAGCAGGGAGGAGGCAGGAAACTATAGGCTGGTCAGCCTCACCTCAGTAGTGGGGAAGATCATGGAGACATTGCTTAAAGAAAGGATATTTGGGTGGGTGGTTGGGTGCACAGGGTGTGGTGCGGCCATGATACTGGACTGGGCTTGAAGTTTGGGGATGCCCTGTGCTACCAGCTGGCACAGCAAGGAGGAGGTACAGGGATCCAGAGGCAGCTGGGGTTGCTGGGGAGGGATTGGAGGGGTAGGGAGGCAAGCAGTCACCTACATGGAAGCACTAGGTGCTGGGGCCTCCCACACTGAGGAAGGCGTGAAGAAAGCACCTCACACTGGGGAGGGGAAGGGGGTATACAGAAGGCTCTGGGGACCCTGGCAGGTGGGACCCAAAAAGGTGGAAATTTCAAGCAGTAGGCAGAGACTGGGGGTGTCAGAGGAAACCGAGAGGGCAGTAGGGATGGAGGGGCACTCAGGGATGGGCTAAGGCTCTAGAAATTGCTTTAACACTCTACTCCCGTTAGTGGAAGAGGGAGCATGGGTGGGAGGAGGAGGAGGAGGATGAGTGTTGCTGCTGGTGAAGCTGGGGCAGGGATGGATAAAAAGGGTGAAGGTGGCAAGAGGCAAGGGAATAATAGAGGGTGACTTGACAGGATGGGGAAGAGGGGTGGGGAGAAGAAAAGGAGGATCAGGGAACAAGGAGGAGGGTGAGGTATGGAACAGGGGAGCAAGACAGGCAAGAAGGCACAGGATGTAAATGGGATGATAACAAGCAGAAAGCCAAGTAGGCAAATGGATAGGGTGGATGGATTAGTAAGGAGTGGGAAAGAGATACAGAGAAAGATACTCGGGTGGGGGGATAAAGAAGGCCAGGACACAGGTAGAGGGGTGACCAGGGGAGAAAGCGGTGAAGGGCTACCTTTGACACCCAGATTGTGGGAGGTGCAAGGAGCCAGTTGGGGGAGAGTCCAGACAAAGGGATAAGGAGGCATGGAAGGAGAGAAACCTGAGGTGAACAGGAAGGCAAGGGGAAGTTAGAGTACTGCTATTGGGGGACTCCATGATCAGAGGCATCCAGTGGGAGGCCAGGGGAGGGTAAAACCTGTCTGATCAGAACCAAATGCCACCCAGGCCTGATGGTGCACAAGGCCAAGCAAGAGTTGTATTCACTGGCAAGGAATGCGGGGGACCCGGCATTCTAGTGCGCCTAGGGACAAATGACATAAATGGTAATAGTGAACTAGAAATTCAGGCAGGGTTCTAGGAGCTGGCCAGGGTATGCCTTTCCATAGGCTGTAAGAGCTCCTTTTCAGAAATTGCCAAAAGCAAAGGCTAGTGGGGAAACAAAAAGAAGATTAGGGAGATAAATCAGTGCCTTAGGGAGGGTGGGGAATTGGGGGTATGGCCTGTTGGAGGACTGGATTGAGACCTGGGAGGATAAGGGCTGTACTTTTAGCGACAGGCTCCAACTTAATTTGGAGGAAAGGAAATCCTTAAGCTCAAACTAGCTGGGTTCATCAGCAAAGGTGGGGTTTAAACTTGTGAAGGAGGAGGGATCAAAAAGGGCAGTGCCAGCAGGGTATGATAAATGAGGGACATGGTCTCCTCTCCCCTAGGGGGCTAGGGAGATAGGGAAACGGGTCACCAGGCAGAGTGCTGAAGCTGAGTAACAGGAGCTCAAGGGGAGGAAAGGAGAGGAGAAAGAGATGGAGAGTGGTCTTGATAAATTCCAGGAGCTTAGAAATAAAATGCCTGAGCTCCAGGCAAAGCTAGTTGAGGGGAGGTAGATGTGGCAGCAGTCACTGAGACCTGGGCCACTCAAGGGCACGGTGGGACCTAAATCTTGAGGGCTATACTATGTTCAGAAAAAGATAGGAGGAGGGAAGGGGGTATAGTGCTGCTAGTCAGAAATGGCATGGGTATTGGAAGGAGAGGAGAACGTGGAGGCTATTTAAATAGCCTCTGCTGATGCAGGGGGTAAGAGCAAAGGCCGAGTGATATACAGACCACCAGCACTGGCAGAGATTCTAAAGAAAGTTTGGTGGCAGATCCTCGAGGGTCACTGTAGATTGGGGAAGGGTAGTGGTAATGGGGACCTCAACATGCCAGGAACAGACTTGGGGACTATGCGTCACCAGTGGCCTGGAGCAGAAGCTGCTGGATGTCTTCCAGGATGCGTTTCTGACACAACAGATGGGTGAGCCAACTAGCGAGGCCCGGCACTGGACATGGTCCTGGCAACAATGATCAGATTGGGTCCTAAAGGTGAGGGACCCGTTGGCTGGGAGTGATCATGCCACAGTCCGGTTCTTCCTGGACCTGGGGGAGGAAAGCCAAACAAGGATGGTAGTAACCAACTTTAGAGGTGCAGACTTCAGGTACTGTAGATGGAAGGATCCTCAAAGATTGTTTGGACAGGATAAGGCCGGATATGGATGTTGACAGCAGGTGGAGGATCATTAGGAGGGAATACAGGAGGTTACCAGATCCTGCCAAGGGAAAGGCATAAGTCTGTAAGGCCAGAAAACCTTGCTAGTGGACCTGGGAGGTACAGGAGGTGGTGAGAGACAAGAAGGAGGTCTATAGGCGCTTCAAGCACTCAAGGAGTGAAAAGGTCAGGAGGCATATGAGCTGACAGCCAAAGAGTCACCAGGGTGGTGAGAGCAGCTAAGGCAAAAAGAGCAGTCTTTGGCCAGTGGGATCTGTGGAGGGGGCAAGGGGTTCTTTAGATACATGGGGAAAAAGGTAAAGTAAGGGGCAGATCAGCAAGATAAGGATAGGGAATGGTTGGGCACAGGAGCTGGGGAACAGGTAGAAGTCCTAAATGAGTACTTTGCCTCCGTTTTTACCAAGGGGATGGAGAGCTATGTCTTGCGGGGAGGCGGGGCAAACTGGAGAGTGGTGGGACGGTGAGATCAGGAGCCCTGATGGGTCTGGGGAAGGGAGGCCACCACAGACAGGTGAGGGGCCAGCAGTACAGAGTGAAAAGGGGAGGATGTGGAGGCTGAAATCCTAGTAGAGAGTAAGAGGAAGCCCTCAGGTCCTTCAGACAGAGAAAGCACCTGGGACAGATGAGATACATCCCAGGGTGCTGAGGGAACTGGCGGATGTCCTGGCAGACCCCTAGTGGAGCTTCTAAACATTCTCTGAGGACTGGGTGGGTGCCCCAAGACTGGAGGGCCCATGTGCTGATCCACAAGGGGGATCAAGAGGAGGTGGGAAATTACAGGCCCGTTAGCCTGACATTGTTGGTTGGCAAGGTGATGGGGGTATTGTCAAGGAAAGGCTAGGGGGTTACTGGAGCAAACTGGGTACTTGGACAATAGGCAGCATGGCTTTGTCCGGGAAGATCATGCCAGATAAACCTTGTTGAGTTCTATAGACTGGGTGATGAGGGCCCTGGACCAGAGTAGGCTGGTGGCATCCTCTTTCTGGACTTAGCAAGGCGTTTGATTCGGTACCCACAGTGATCTGCTGGCTAAGCTAAAGGAAATGGGGTAGGGAGACAGTTAAGATGGATAGGAGGTCACTTGATGGCTGCCTGGAGTGAAGACATGTCTCAGAGAGCTCCACACCTCTTTAATTTGCTCAGTCTTCCTACCTTTTCTTTACTTAATCGGCTGTTCAACGTTGCCGTCAGGCTGGCAGTATTTTGCTGGAGGTTATCTGTGCAGTTAGACCTTGACTGTATGGAGTCCAGAATGAAAAATTTACCACCGCTGCACACGCCGCCAACAACCCTAAATGAGGGATAAGCAAGCTAAACGAACGAAAGCCTTGCCAGCCCCCTCATGACATCACTACTACCATCCCAGGCCACGCCACTGAAAGCAAATTCCAAGAAGGTCTAAACTCTTAATGATATCCTCGCATCTCTCTGTGGACCAACAAACAAACAAGTCCACTGTTGAACAGCTGGCTACACATGTACAGGGACAATGAGGCCAGGATTTCTTCCTTGGATGACTGGCGGAACAGAATGGAGCGGAGATTACCACTCTTCGCCAGAGAATCAAAAGATGGAGAAAAGATGGAGGACCTCAAGGCAGGTCCAGAAGGAATAATTTGGTGGTACTGGGTCTTCCAGATTGAGAGGAGGGCCGAGACACCATTCTTTTTATTCAAAAGCTGTGCAAAAAATCACAGGTCCTTCTCCCAATGGGCCTGCCTACATTATCAACAGGGCACAGGGCTCACCGCCCTATTCCCCACCAGGCTCTCCTCCCAGGCCTTTAATATTCCACTTGCTTAATTTTTGGATAAACAACATATCCTGAGTGCAATCAAAACATTAAAGAAATCCAGTGGAGGGCAAGCAGATTAGGATTGTCCAGGACCTTCCGTCAGCGTGGGACAAAAGAGATCAGTCCTGCACTACATGATTGTTAAATTAATTGCAGCGGGCCTTCAATTCTGAGTTAGGTATCCTGCAGTTCTGCAAGTCTACCTAAAAAACAATGGTTCTCTTTGAAACAGCCGAGCAGGCAAAAACGGCCCTCAAAGACTTGCTACCAGATCTATTTAAATGAAGAGTTAATGGTACTGCAGATTGTCCAGCGCGTGGAATGTGCCCTAATTGCATTCTGATACTTTCTACTGGATGCGGGTTGTGTAGCTGGGGACGGCTAATCGAATCTTGACACAGTAATGACTTTATATCTGCTAACCTCAATAAGGAACTGCCTTTCTTCTGCCTCGGGTCACCTTCAATGCAGGAACTACACCACCTTTTCCCTGTATCCGAGTGCTTTGGAGATCATTGGGACTGCTTTTGAGCTCATCTTTTGGCTGATTATTACACCTTGAATACATGATGGACTCAAGGACAGTTAAGTTTTCGGACCTGATGCAGTTCCTTTTATTTTATTTCATGTTGTTTTATGTTAGTAAATAAGGGGCCCGATCGAATCATAGTTAGTGGGTCTGATTAAAACAGAACAGACTCCATCTAGTGGTCATTTGAGTATTTCTCGATGCGGTTGCATACACTATCACTGGAATGTCTGGCTGTTTTTCTGATTTACATCATTCACATTCACCTTTTTTGCTAATTATAATATTAACAGTTGTTCTTACAGTTTGACTTTTCAGTGTTTGACATGTTTGCTAATAGCGATGGAAATATTTTAGTTCAGAGGGGTCAGTGCATAAAATAGGCGTTTCTTTCTCCCACGTGCCTGATCAATTATGGTCTCTTACAGGCCTTTATGGCTCCTTCTTCACGTAGGGTTGCCACCTTTGGATGAGGCAAAACCAGATCCTAAGCTCCACCCCTAGCCCACCCCTTTCATGACTCATCATGCACTTTTCCTCCAATAAAAGGCAACACTTAAAGCAGCAGTGAAATAAAATGTTAAGATACTGTACTGTGCCTGTTAAAGTTGCTTTCCGGGTTCTTCCTAATTATTTATTTATTGACATTGGTTAACCAGATAAACATACAGAGATAAAGAAATCTCATTTACAGATATGATCTGGGGAGACGGGGAAATAGCACAAAGCAGTATACATACTTTATATCTTTTTCTGCCTCCATTTCCTGTTCTTGCCCACAGTACTATTTCAAAGCCAAAGAAGTGACCATACTTTTTCTTGTGGGGAAAAAATAATTTACAACATTTAAAAATGCCTAAATTCTGTTAGAGATGAAAATGTTTACCAGCAAATAAAAGTGGAGGACAACTGGCTCTGTTGCTGTTACAAAGGTGGGGCAGCTTGCTGCTGTGCCTTTAAGATGCATTGAAAGATTAGGTTAAGTAAGTGCTAATGGTGTTAATGGCTATACTTTACACCTCCCAGGGTGACTGCATTCATAAACAAAAGGATACACTGACAACAGAACTTGTTTATAACCTGGACATGTAGCTGAAACAATGAGTAATATGACAAAATTTGTTTCAAAATTATGTGAGCACTCAAAATGGCTCAGAAACCTGACCAGCACAGAGCAAAACTGGATTACCTGATAGGGACCCTGAAAACTGGATCACCAGGTAAAAACCTGACAGGTGGCAACCCTACTGAACAGGCATTTTTGAAATAATGTAAGCTGTTTTAGCACACCCTGTCCATGGGTTCCCTTCCCACCCCTCTTTTAATGGTTTGAAGGCCATGTTTACTTAATGAGGGCCACGCACCATAGGCTAACATTCTCTTAGCCTCCTACAATAAAAATGAGTCTCTAATCTGGTAACTTCTCTGGGAAGGTGTGGTCCTCCCTGCTTGGGGTGTGCTTGTACTCTGAATTTCAAGGGAGACTGAGAACTGCTGTTTCTTTAGACCCTCCCTAGCTTGTTAGTATGCTTTCTTTACTTGTGTATATCTGTCGAGGGGTTGGACACTGTTATATGTACCCCTTCTCCTTACAGAGGGTCCATTAAAGATATACTTAATTTTAACATGAACCTGAGGCAGGGTAGTGTGGGGCATGTGCTCTGGGTGGTGGTAGATCAGTTGCGTCCCAGATCGCATGGTGGTTCAGTCTAGGGGACTGGGGTGAGAATTCTTGATTTTGGGCTTGTTTGTTGGGTTATTGTTAGTGGTTGTTTGTTGACGTTTTGGTGATTGGGGATATCTAATCTTGTTTTTCTTTGTGGGGTGGGGGAAGGGAGGGCTTAATGTTCGGGTTTTATTGACTATTGTTACTGGGATGTCGGGGGTGGGCTTGCCTGGCATGTCAGTGCAATCTGAAGGAAGCAATACAAGATTTAGCCTCCTGTAAGCTTTGTTAAATGTATTCCATGGGTAGTCAATATAATTTCTTTAGTTGGTATATTAAAGGGGCTCAGGACCATCGTAACAATTATGATACTTAAACATCTCTCTCAAGTTAAGGCCCATGTGTTTGCAAGAGACACACCTCAAACGAGAGGATGTTTTACTTTTCGAGGCTATGGGTTGGACGTTGGACAAGTGTTTGGGGCTGGTTCCTCCTCTAAGTGGGGGAGGGTTACAGCCATCTTAGTGGTTAAATCAGTTCCTGTTGTATTGACCCAGGAATGGTGGGACCCTTTGGGACGTTATATTCTCCTACAGGGTATCCTGGAGTCATTTCCTATAGTCATAGGTCCCATCTATGGCCCAAATTTTGAGACCCCACATTTCTTTATAGAACTGATGTCACAGATATCAGTTGATTCCCTAGGCTTACCATACTTGGGGGATTGGAATGTTGTACCCCATTCTGAGGTCGACTGCTCAGATTGTAAAAGAGTTGGTTTATCCCTGGCCCAAAGAGCACTGAGGGACCTTATGGCAGGTACTGGGATGCTGGATATATGGCGTACCTTGAACCCCACAGGTCACCAGTACACGTATTTTTCCCCACCATACAAATCCTTATCCCGTATTGACTACTTTTTACTTAGCATTGCTTCCCTCCTGGGAGTCTTGGAGGCCGATATTTATCCTAGGGTCCTATCTGACCATTCTCCAATTAGTCTTTCCCTTGTTCTCGGACCAGGACTTAAACGAGACTCCTCTGGTGCCTAAACACACAGCTGTTACAGAAACCCTCCTGGTTGAACACGTTCAAAACTTTGTTACCTCTTTCCTAGAATTTAATATTGGTTCCATGGCAAAGATTGATCTCATCTTGGCGCCTCAAATGTGCGCTCGAGGGACTTCATCCGTTTGGTGACTATCCATGCCAGGCAGGGCAAAGCCCAGTTGAATTCTGTCTTATGTGATATCAAACACCTGGAGCATTCCTGCATCTTGCTTCCCTGAGCTTGAGTGGCCAGGCTACATGAGCGCCAGTCTCAATATGCAGATATAATGGTTCAAAAGCAGAGCTTTTCCTCCACACACTAAAATGAGATATTTAGAATTGGGTGAATGAGCAGGAAGGCTTCTGGCCCTTAGGCTCTGACAGGCGAAGCTACCAGATTCATTCTAGCTGCATCGTCCCTAGGAGGAGATAATTACCAATCTTTGGCAGTTATGTAAGAGTCCCTATATGCAGCTGGGACTCAGCTTCCCTGTGGACTTTAATATCTCTCAATATTTATCTTTGGTTAATTTGCCTAGGCTCCCACCCAGCTGGTTGAAGGTTTAGGACCCTTAATCACAGGTTCAGAGGTTGAACATGCCATTAAGCTCTTACCCTCTGACAAGGCTCCTGGCCCAGATGGTCTTTCGACAAGCTTTATAAACAATGCAGCACCCAGATTGCACCATTATTAGTTGAGGTTTACAATTTCTGGTTTGCTAAAGGGAAGAGTGACCAATCATTCTTAGAGGGATTAATAACCTAATCCCCAACCCCGTGAAGACCCTTGCTTCCAGGCAATTACTGCCCAATCTTCTTACTCGACTCAGACCTTAAAATCCTGGCCAAACTCCTGGCTACCGTCTGGCGCCACTCATGGGGAGGTCATTGGGTATGATCAAGTCAGTTTCTTCCAACCGCTCCTCAGGAGACCATGTCTTGAAACTTTTACATCTGATCTTGGCATCGGGGGGTCCCAGGCTGCTGCGCCTTGGTCTCCTCAACGCAGAGAAAGCATTCACAGAGTCTCTGAAATTCTTATTTGCATCTCTGCCTGTTTTGGGATTCCTGAAAATTTTATTAAATGGGTCCGAATACTGTACTCTGGCTCTACAGCCAGGGTATGGTGTAATGGTCTCCTCTCTGCCCCTTTTCTTTCCAGCATGGAACCATTAGGCTGCCTGCCGCCTCTTTTGTTTAATTTTTATTTGGAACCCTCATTCGCAGACTTATCAGCACCCCTAATTTAACTGGTATCCAAATTGGAGGTAGAGGTATATCCTTTTGGACTATGTAGATGATTTGTTGTGCATCTGCAAAACCTACTTCCTCAATTCCTGCTTTGCTGGAGAAATTGAGTGCTTTCAATGTCTCCTCTTTTATAAATGTAACCTAAGGTGGCACTATCCCCGGGCTACTACCCCTGCCTGCTTGGCTAGTAGCAGGTTAAGGGGCCTAGGTTCAGTAACAGGTGCCTCCACCCAAAGGTCAGAGTTGGTAATGGTCGAGCTGACCAGGGCACAGCCCTCTGGGACACTGTGACCCCCCTGTTTTCCTGCTAGTGGCCCACACAATTTCCAATATTTACCTTCACGATACCCCAGATATGTTTTACAAATACTCATACATTTGTCACGTAACACCTGGACTGGTTTTTCCAGCTTGGCTCGGGACCTCTGTAAAATAATGTCAGGCAGAACAGATGACAACCATACAATACCTTGAACGCAAGCTGAAACCACAGTCTATGTAAATTGCAGAGAAAAGTAGATCTGATTTATTCAAGGGTGTGAACAAAGAAAAGGGTCAATCAGGTTAATTAGCTTACTTTCTCTATCAATCACACAGTTGTGCATGCAATCAGAGTCCCTAACACAGTTATACTTCTGGTACCCAGGTGAATGGGAGGTGGGCTAGCCAGGACCGTTGCCGGGATAGGCGGCGTTGCAGCTGGTAGGGGCCCTGCGATGGAAAAAACAACTTGCACAACATAATATTTGTAATCCGGAGCCAAATGGCTCAGTTCGTGAAGGAAGAAAACAACACAATAATCAGATGACACACTTTTGATTTAGCTATATGTTGCATGGAGCTACCCTGTTTGTTACTCACAATACCCAAAACTGGACACAGGATGGACGATGGTCGAGATAGTAGATGGATTTTTCTGGGTTGCCAGAAGAGGAGCCCACATGAGTCGCTACAAGCGCCGTTCCTGTTCAGGCATGGAGCAGGGGCTGATCCCTGGCAGGTCTCTCGTCGATGGATCTTCTCTGTGCAGCAGGGTAGGAAGGCAGGGCCTAACTACATTAAACAGCAGCGGATACAAACAGTTTAGGCTGGGTACAGCATCCAACCCTCAGTACACAGCTTAAACTGGGAGAAACCAGATCGCTGACCCCCTCAGTTCATAGCACATTTATATATCTTAGGAAAACTTACTGCAGGTACAGCACTCACTGAGTACATAAGCAGTTCTCCACTCCCCAGCGGTGTCGAGGGAGAAAGGGTTTCTAGTAGGCCAATCGCATTCAGCACAATCTTCAGTCCTCCTCCAGTGAAGCCTGATCCCCTTTTAGTAAATCGCTAGGGTTTCTCCAATCTTGGATGCAGTCCAAAATACACTTTCCATGTCTCTCTCCTCACACCACGAGCTGAAATGCAGGCCGCTAACTGGGTCCTCGCACAGTTCTCCCACTGGAACTATGACATGCTTGCTCAGTTATCATGAGCAGTCCTTCTCCCTCAGCTCTCAGCTTCGATCTGGCTTGCCAGCAGACAGCTCAGTGGATTTCCTTAGATCCAAAGGTCCGTTGGTTGGTTCAGCTGTCAGTCACAGTGTGAGCTCCCTTTTGGTGCAAAAGGCGCCAGGTCCAAAACTACAAGTTTCAACTGATAATCCACACAGTCCTCTTCAACAGGCTCCATTTTAGAGTCCTCCAGTACTGATTGGTCCAACTCGCAGTTCGGGACCAAAATGGTGGCACTAAACTGAACAGCCCTTGCTGCAAAGAAGACAGGTTAGAACAAACTACATTATCATTACTACTCTAAATGATTACCAGCAATTAGTTACATCTTTCAGCAGGGCTCCCTCTGCACAATTAGCAATGGCAGAAATGGAGCTATTTTTTAGCTGCCCAGGCGAGACTTGAGCATGGAAACACACAGTCCCCTCTGAGATTAATTATGACTGCAAGCAGGCAGCTCTTAAAGCGACAGTACACAGAGGCCACACAGACACTCACTGGCAATACATTTAAATGGCCACAGCACCGAACACCAACCAGGCAGTGAGCAATGGGTGAGCTCGGAAGACTTTTGAGAACCCCCATTTGTAGGGGTTACATAAACTCAACCTCTCTAAATCCCAGACCTTCCCTCTCAATTATCTTCTCACCAGGGCAGAGGTATCCAACTTGGGCTTAGTATGAACACCTCATACCCTGACATACTTAGGGATTAAGGTTGCCAGGGATGTGCCATCAATGTTGAGAGAATCACTGAACTGATTTCTACCCTTAAAGCGATTTGGATAGGTGGCGCCCCTGCCAATGTCTCTTTGGGGATGCTTTAATGCCCTCATAATAAATGTCCTCCCATGAGTTTTGTACCCAGTGGGTATGTTGGGCCTCTTCCTTCCAAATCCTGGTTTACCCAACTGCGGACTATACGCAATACATTTTTATAGAAGAACAAGGGCATAAGAAGGGTTATACCAAACTCACTGCCCCTAAGCTGAAGGGGGCCTTGCCCTCCCTCCTTCTTACCTATTATGGAGCCCAACATATTAGTAAGTTGGCCAGATGGATGGAAGTACCAATTACTGGTCAGGTACATAGCTTGCATTCCCACTTTGGTGGAAATTGAAAGAGCCCTGGTGCAACAAACTGGAAGTTCCCTCTTGGCTTTATTGTATCAGTTGTATCAATCTCCTCATAAGCTCCCCGTCGCCTCAAAATTCCCCATTGGGTGGTCTCTTCATGCTCTACACAGGTACAGAAACATCTATCCTTTAACTGGGGTAATTCACTGAGCCAACCCTCCGTGGTAATCCCCACTTCCTGATTGGTAAACGGATAATTCCACCTCCTTTCTCCCCAGATTACGCCATGCCACTTTAGGTTATTTCTGCAATGGGGACTCTATCCTACCCTTGCTTCATTGCAAGAGAAGTTTCAATTATCTAATGCTGACATCTTTAAATATTGGCAAATAAGGCGTGCTCTCCTGGCTTTTTGGGCCCTAAGCCCTGGGGTTTCCCACACAGTGATGACTTACCCACCATGCTCTAGGTTGCAGGACAGCCACATGTGGTCTCCTGTATATATACATTTTACAATCCCTTGATCCCGAGCTTCCCAAAGGGGTTTGTTTCTACTGGAAACAAGTGTTTTCCCTTCCTGATGACCCAGTCAGGGTAAACTCTAGACAACTGTTTATAGATTCATTAAACAAGTTAGGTTGAGACTCATTCAGTTTAATATTATGCACAACATGTATTATACCCCTGTCAGGTTGCATGCTATAGAGAAAGTTGGCTTCCCCTTGTCATAGATGTGGGAGGGATTGGGATCTCTTTCCACATGTTGAGGGAATGCCCAAAAGCCCAAGCGTTCTGGAGATCTATCCAAAGTACCCTAGCTCCCTTGCTGGAGTTAGACACCTTATTTACTCCAAAATCCTGTTTACTTTCTCATTTCCCACAGGGCACTCCCAAATCCCCAGAAGGCCCATCTAACTCTAATAGCTGCCACGGCTAAGCTCGTCATACTTGAGCATTGGAAGGATGATCCCTTCCCTCGGTCTTGAGTGGTACTGTGAAATCTTAACTGCTATTCAATTGGAGAAGCATATTGCCAGTATCCGGCATAGACTGGATAGTTACAAAGAATTATGGAACCTCTCTTGACCTTACTAACCCTTTGGAAGCCCTGAATACCTTACTTTGCACTCTGGATCTTTGGACTCTGCACGTGGGCGGGGGTCTGTGTGGGTGTATGTTTTGCTTGTCATTAGTATTGTGTTCAGTATATTGATTGTTCTGTGTTATTTTGCAGCTGTACTGATAAAAACGTTATCCTTCTATGGGCTGCCAAAACAATAAAGTATATTGAATAAGATGGATAGGAAATTGGCTCTCTGAGTGTACTCAGAAGGTGGTGGTTGGAGGGTTAGCCTCATCCTCAAGGTGGGTTACTAGTGGGGTGCCCCATGGGGTCACCCCTGTTCAACACCTATGTCTCAGACATCAGGAAGGGATCAGGAGTGAGATGAGTCTCTTTGCAGATGACTCAAAGCTGGGTGCAGTGGTGGATGAGAAGGAGGGTGGGAGACCTTGCAGGAAGACCTGGAGGCTCTGGAAAGGTGGTCGGGAAAATGGAAACTAAAATTCAATGTGGGAAGTGCAAGGTTCTGCACCTGGGAGTCAGAAATCCAGGCTGGGGTATAGCCTGGGAGGAGATATGATTCAAGTCACAGAGGGTGAGAAGGACCTGGGGGTAGTGGTAGATGTCAAAATGAACAACTCAGAGACCTGTAGGAGGGCAGCGGCAAGGGCAAATAGGATGCTGGGATGTATCGCCAGGGGATTACCTCCAGAAAGGCAGAAATGATCCTTCCATTGTACATCTGCTTGGTTAGGCCACACCTCGAGTATCATGTGCAGTTTTGGAGACCACATTTAAAGAGGGACATTACACTCCTAGAGGGGTCCAAGGAGGGCAACCAAAATGATCTGGGGCCTGGGGAGAGGACCTATGAGGAGAGGCTCAGGAGCTCAACATGTACACCCTCAAGGAGAGGAGGGACGGGGGACATGATAGAGGTCTTTAAGTACATGAAAAGGACCAATGA
The DNA here is from genome assembly GCA_016271365.2 of Neoceratodus forsteri. Classification (NCBI taxonomy): domain Eukaryota; kingdom Metazoa; phylum Chordata; order Ceratodontiformes; family Ceratodontidae; genus Neoceratodus; species Neoceratodus forsteri. Next base: position 42,684,507 of record CM057455.1, read on the forward strand.
GGGAGGCCCAGGCAGGGTGCTCCAAAGGAAGGAGGGTGGGGCAATGAAGGTCATGGGTGTAACTGGAAGGGCAGGCTCAAAGGGAGGAGGAGATGTTATTTCACTGAAAGGTGGTGGAGCCATGGAATGCACTGCCCATGGAGCGGTAGAGGTGGAGACTGTGGACGGTTTAAGAGGGGATGGGACAGGTACAGGGGAGGGTAAATCTGACCAGGCCCAATACAGGTGGAACATCTGGGACTGGGAACAGTATAACCCAAGAGGAGGGGAACACCAAAATCGTCCCTCAATGCGGGCGCTGAAAATCGAGCAGACTCTAAAGACTGTTGGCCTATTCTGCTGGCATTTTAGTATGTTAGTATGATAGTGAGACATCTAGAAGCCTTCGAGCCCAGGATCATAGGCAACATGGATTCCCAGCGGGAAGTCATATCAGACAAATCTGGTTGATTTTGTCGACTGGGTGATAGTAAATCAGGGTGGGTAGTGGATGTCGCTTTCCTGAATGCAGCAAAGCCTTTAACACTGTCCCACATAAGAAGCTGATAAGCTGGGTAAGCTGGACATGGAGGACAGGGTGGCAAACTGGGTTAGAAACTAACAGACAGTAGCCAGAGGTGGTGTTAAATGGGGTGCAGTCTGGTGAGAGGGGGTAACAAGTGGGTGCCTCAGGGATCCGCCCTGGGGCCAGTCTTGTTTAATGTCTTCATTAGTGAGATTGCAGAAGGGATGAAGGGAAAGGTCTGCCTGTTTGCAGATGACATCAAGAACTGTAACAGAGTGGATACCCGAGGGGTGGAGAAATGAGGAGGGACCTGGGAAGCTTGAAAAATGGTCTGAGGACTGGCATGAAGTTTAACTCAAAAAGTGCAAAATTATCTACCTGGGACACAGAAATCCTGGGAAAGCTACAGGATAGGGGTGGGAGTTGTTGACAGTCACAAAGGAAAAGGACCTTGGGGTTATTATTTCAGACAACCTGAAAATGTCAAAGCAGAGTGCTAAGTTATCTGGAAGGGCCAGTGGCATGTTGGGGTGCACAGGCAGGGGTATCACCAGCAGAAGGGAGGTAGTGATGCCATTATATAAAACCATGGTCAGGCCTCACATGGAGTACTGTGTGCAGTTCTGGAGGCCGCACCTTCATAAGGATATTAACAAGCTGGGGATGGTCCAGAGAAGTGCAAGATGGTAAAGGCTTGCAGCGCAAGACTTGTAAGGAAGATTAAGGACCTCAATATGTACTCACTGGGAAAGAGGGACACGTTTCCCCTTCACCTCCTCCTCCCTGCCTGCCGCCACCCCCTGATACTCAGACCCATATGCCTATTCCATGCCCTCTTGAATTCTTCCACTGATTTTGGCCCCAACACTCCATCCAGCAGCCTGTTCCAGGGCTCTACCACTCCCTCCATGAAGAAACCCCTCTCACATTGCCCCTGTATCTTTTTCCTTGCAATCTGAGGCCGTGACCTCTAGTTCTGGCTCCTTCTTCCTCTTTAGTAACTCCCTTCTCCTACTTTGTGAGGCCCTTTACATATTTAAATGTTTTAACCATGCCTTCACTTCCCTCCTTGTCTAAAGTGTGTACAGATCCAGCTCCTTACACCTCTGCTCATGTGTCTTCCCTGCATACCTTGCACCATCTTTGTTGCCCTCCTCTGAACCTCTCCAATGCATCTATATCCTTGCAGAGGTGTGGTCTCCAGAACTGAACCCCTTACTCTAGTTGCGGCCTCCCCATGGTTTTGTAGAGGGTATTATTACCTACCTCCTTCTGCTAGCAATGCCCTGCCTATGCATGCCAACATTCCATTTGCCCTTCCCATTACCCTGTTACATTGGAATCCTACTTTAAGGTCTCCTCAATACCTGCAAACCCCTTGATGCAGAATGTTTGTATACAGTGCTGTTACATCTAACATGACTATCAACCACTCTGGCTCCATATACACTGTACAATTCCTCTAGTATTTGCAAAATATGTGGCACAGATGTAACTGGAGGCTATTTCAGGCTGATGGTTAATCTTCTCATCCACATACTGTGCAAGAGATTCAGTCAAGGGGATACGATAGGTCATGATGGGTGGGGGCGGTTCTCAGGGTTTAGGTGGACCATAAATTACTGCTCTAACTGGGTGCTTAACAGTTACAACTGCATAGGTCTGTTTAGAAATCTGTGCATTTGTCTGCATTTCATATAAATAAACATCACTCTCCCTTTTAAATTTATTAGTAAGATCATACAATAATGGCAAATAAGTCTCATTATTAAGTTGTTTTAACATTTCCTGTTCATACTGAACTGAGTCTATAACCACATTTGCCCCCTGCATCCTTGATTATGATGTTTGTGTTCTAAGCCAAGTTCTTTAAGGGTCCCTTTCTTTGAAAGTGCTATTGTGACAATGTGGGTGAGTGGAGCAGGAGGCAGAAAGGTGTTAATGTCCTGTATATACAGTTCTTCAAACACAGCAACAGTAAAATTGTAGGGTGGCATTAAAGTGTATTTATTCTTTGAGATGCTAGTGACAAAATCAGCTTCACTTTATGATTGAATCGAGTCAGTCAGATTCATTGATGCCTCATTTAATGTTGATGAATTATATGGCAAGGAGGGCGAGTTTATTGGTGCTCAGAAGGAAAGACTTTACGATTAAGGCTCCGAAGTTAGTCTCTGCAGATCAACAATTAAGTCAAATTCAGTGGTTCGATTGGTCGGAGTAAATGTAAGACCCTTCTCCAAAACACTTGTTTCTGCATCTGTCAGTTCTTAGTTAGAAATATTAAAACCAGAGACTGTTCTACCTCTTGCTCCTCCAGGGCCTCCTGTTGTAACTCATGCCCCTGTGGGTTCCTCTGCTATGGTTCTTCCTGATATTAGATTTCTTTCCTGCCCCAGTGTCTCTTCTCATCTTGCCTCTGCAAGTCTTGCATCATTGGGCTTCTCCATAAGACTGAATGTGGTAGACATATTTGTAGCTGATGAAGAGGTTTCCACCCTTAGCACTGAGGAACCATTGTATGTTCTAAAACAAATTTGTGATTTTGACTAGAATTCTATCTCCTGTGTGCATCGCTATTTTTTGTTTTCCATGTCGTGTCCACTTTAGTATCAGTGCAGATCCACAGGAGTAACTGTACAGTGTGCTAGTTTTTGTGTTACAAGCATGCACCAGGTATGCCTTGACAAAGAGCATGAGGAGGTCAAACTGTTTGGTGTGTAATGGAGTTTGCCTGCTTATTAACATGTTTTTGTTTTAATAAATGTGTGTTGGCACATAGTTACACTTTTCAGACCCTTCTTTATGTATGTGTGGTGCAGGTTGGTGCCCAACACAGTCTAGGGCTGAAAGAACCCTGAGTGATCTGGTGGACCAGGGCAGCCCCGAACACCATGCCACCAACAGGACACCCCCATGCCTCGCACACAGTCCAAACAAATGGCAACCTCTTCCTAGCCCCATGTCCAATTATACATATATAATTTCACAGATACCTATTTTCCGTAGTGTAGGATCCCCTCCTATCTCTGTTCCCATGAAGTAATAGCTTCACAGACATCCCTTTCTCATAGTGTAGGGCCCCCTCCCTAGCCCCATCCACATGTAGTAACAGAATCACAGACATCCTTTTCCATAGTGTAGGAGTCCCTCTCCTAGCCCCAATCCCATGTAGTAATAGAATCACAGGCATCCCTTTCCATAGTGTAGGGGCCCATCTCTAACTCCATTCCCATGTAGTAATAGAATCACAGACATCCCTTGTCCGTAGTGTAGGAGTCCCCTCCCAGCTCCCATTCCCATGTCGTAATAAAATCACAGACATCCCTTTCCCATAGTGTAGAGCCCCTCCCTAACCCCATTCCCATGTAGTAATTGAATCACAGACGGCCCCTTCCTAGCCCATTCACAATTATAAATACATTCACAGATATCCATTTTATGTAGTGTAGGGGCCCCTCCTAGCCCTTCTCATGTAGTGTAATAGAGTCTAGACACTTCTTTTCCCATAGTGTAGGAGCCCCTCCCTAGCCTCATTCCCATGTAGTAATAGAATCACAGACATCCTTTTCCGTAGTGTAGGGAGCCTCCTCCCAAACTCCATTCCCATGTAGTAATAGAATCACAGACGTCCTTTTCCGAGTGTAGGGAGCCCCTCCCAGCCCCATTCCCATGTAGTAATAGAATCACAGATGTCCCTTTTCTGTAGTGCAGGGAGTCCCTCCCTAGCCCCATTCCCATATAGTAATTGAATCACAGACAGCCCCTTTCTTAGCCCCATTCACAATTATAAATACATTCACAGAGATCCATTTTGTGTAGTGTAGGGGCCCCTCCTAGCCCCATTTCCATGTAGTAATAGAATCACAGACACCCCTTTCCATAGTGTAGGGAGCCCCACTCTAGTCCCATTCCTATGTAGTAATTGAATCACAGACAGCCCCTTTCTTAGCCCCATTCACAATTATAAATACATTCACAGAGATCCATTTTGTGTAGTGTAGGAGCCCCTTCCTAGCCCCATTCCCATGTAGTAATAGAATCACAGACACCCCTTTTCCATAGTGTTGGGAGCTCCTCCCAGCCCCATTCCCATGTAGTAATTGAATCACAGACAGTCCCCTTCCCAGCCCCATTCCCATGTAGTAATAGAATCACAGACACCCTTTCCCATAGTGTAGGGAGCCCCACTCCCTAGTCCCATTCCTATGTAGTAATAGAATCATAAACATCCCTTTTCCATAGTGTAGGGCTTCTCCCAGCCCCATTCCCATGTAATTGGAATCATACATCCCTTTTCCATAGTGTAGGAGCTCCATCCTCAGCCCCATTCACAAGTATAAATACATTTCACAGATATCCCTTTTCTGTAGTGTAGGGTTCCCCTTCCTACCCCTGGCACTGATACAATGGTGCCACCCCTACAGTCCCGAACTGTAAAACATCAGAATGGTACCTCCACAGATAGACAAAAGGTCCCCCAATCACAGACTTCATTTGTCCCGCAAACTGCTTCCCCCAACCTCACCAGAGCTGGCAACTAGCACTGCCCTCCTCACCTTGCCATGCCGAGGCCACCACTGAGCGAGACCAGATTGCGTGCACTGCATAGTATGCACCGACTGGTCATTGAGACTATCATTGGGTGCATACTATATACTGTACATGATCTGGTCTCGTTCAGGTGGCACCTGGCCATGGCAGGTGAGGAGGTTGGTGTTAGTCAACAGCTCCATGAAGTTTTGGGAGAGCGTAGGTGGTTGACAATGGCTCATGGGTGGGGATATTTTGTCTACCTGTGCAGGTACCATTCTGCTGTTCTATGATTTGGCATTTGGGTAGGTGCATGTCACTGTTGTATCGTGCTGGGACTAGGGAGGGGGACCCTACACTATGGAAAAGGATGTCTGATTTTATTACTGCAAGGGACAGGGTTAGGAGAAAGGCTCCTACACTATGGAAAGGGATATCTTTGATTTTTCGTTATAATTGTGCATGGGGCTAGAGAGGGGATCCCTACACTATGGAATGAGATATCTGTGAATTTATTTATAATTGTGAATAGGGCTAGGAGGGATCCTACACTACAGAAAGGGATATCTGTGATTATATTTCTACATGGGAATGGAGCTACTGGAGGCGGATTCATGCTTAATACAACGTGATATATATGTGCTTGTCTTTCTACATGCGACAGGGCTTGGGGCTTACAAGAGAGCACATTGTGCACAGGAGAGCAGCAGGGTACTGGATATGGTAGCAAACCAATAGTCAGCAGTAGAAGTAATCCAGCACACCAGGATATGAAACATAGTAACATAGAATTTGATAGCAGATAAGGACGACTTGGCCCACCTAATCTGCCCATTTTCCTACCTAATGGATAAGCTGCAGATCCTAGTTAACCAACAGCCTACTTCCTCCTACCCCCCACTAGAACTGCCTTATGTCTGTCCCATGCATTCTTGAGTTCCCCACTGTTTTTGATTCCACGACCTCCTCAGGAAGGCTGTTCCATGCATCCACAACACTCTCCATGAAAAATACTTCCTCACATTATCTCTGAGCCGTCCCCTCTATCTTCAAATTGTGCCCCTTGTTCTTGCATATCTCGTTTTCTGAAAGATGCTACCTCTTGGATTTTGCTGATTCCTTCAGGTACTTGGAAGTTTCTATCATGTCCCCTCTCCTCCTTTCATCAAGGGTATACATATTAAGTCCTTTAGTCCCTCTTTGTATGTCTTCTGGTGCAGACCCGCACCATTTTGGTTGTCCTTTATGGTTTCAAATGGTTTATTCCAGTATGGAGAATCAAAGCATTGACTACACAAGAAACATGGCCTCAGCACTTCGACCATTAGGTCTTCCTCAGGAATGTGTGTCCAAACCATGTTACCAAATTTGAATTTAAACAATGTATCTTAAAGAGACAGTAACATTTTTATTAAAAATAAATTCAATGAGAATATCAATGCAGAGGTAAAACACTGATGGCAACAATGTATGAATGAAACATTTTAAATGAGAGTTCCAAAATATGCATGCAGGGAAGTGATTGTTACTTTATATAAACAAATAACAGTGACATAAATTAATACCATTTAGATAAAGGCTCACTGCACACAGAAATGAATAAGGGCATAGGCCCCGCCATGTAATTAGCATTCATGAACAAATTTATATTTTTATTTAATTTGAGTAGCCTACATTGGCAAACTTATTGGAATGAACTTGTATTGCATACTATCATTGATAGAAAATTCAGATGAAACTAATAATAAAATTGTATTTAGTGTTAATGGGGGATTGTTTTAAAGAAAAGGAAAATGTGATGAGAATTAGAAAATTAACCATATGAGATAAGTAAAGTTCATACACTACTAGTATGCAACATTTCCCATATTATCCAGCTTGGGTCCAGTTAGTGTAAATCAATAGAGATAGTAGGTTTGGGTAAATGTCACTAATATGTGTACATGGGTGCTCCATTCTAACGGTGGACTGTTCCTAAGAAAAATAATGAGTAAGAAAATATGTCACTCCATAAGGGTAATAAATAAATAATAATGGAAATGAAACTAATCTGATTGGACAGCTATTATTAAGCATAAACATATACAATGTACAGATTGGACCATGAATATGTAGTAGAGGAAAAATTGGTAAGTATCTTTAGAGGTGTCTAATAAGGTCATGGGTTATATGGGGCATAAATAAAATAGAGTGCTCAAATGCAAGGTAACAAGTGTCCAATGCAAAATGATGAACCATTCAAATTTCAAGAAAACGAGTGAAGGAGTGTCTGGTCATCAGAGCTCCGGAGACTTCAAAAGGAGATGCAAACAAGGGCCCAAGCGAAGGAACGAGTACGTGGAACAGATTGCTGGAAATGAAACAGATAGACATAAATAGAAATAAGAAAATTACACTTAAATCAGTTGTATAGATACAAATATAACATCTCTATTCTGAACATTCCAAGGGTTCTGACAGTGCATTATGGATGTTCTACATTAAAGTTAAAGTGAAGCACTCAGTTATAGAAACAATGAGATTTGGTTAGTTGCAAATCAGATTTTCAAAAGGTGTTAATTCTAACTCTTCATTGATCCCATAGGGCTGAGTGCTTCTAAGTGGAAAATCCAACTAACCTGTTTTTGCAGAAGGATATTCAATCTGTCACTTCCTCTGCTAGGAGGTGGAACATGATCCAAACCTGTAAATTGTAAACCTCTTGGGTTAGAGTCATGAGCTACACCAAAGTGAGCACCGATGGCATTGTCAAAATTGTGGTTGTATACAGCATAGATGTGCTCTTTAATTTGGGTTTTCAGGAACCTCTTGGTTCGTCCAACACATTGAAGGCCACATTGGTACCATACAATGCATATAACATAGGTGCTTCTACAATTTAGAAATTGTTTTAATTCAACATTAAGATTGTGTTGGCAAGGATGTATGTGTAAGTTGCCTTCAGGTGCGTATTTGAAAATGTTGCAAGAAACACATTTGTGAAATGCTTTTGGGTATGTTGGCACCCAAGCTGTGGGTTTGCATGCCTCAGTAAAGTGACTTGACATCAGAATATCTTCCAGTGGTTTCCACTTCCTGAATTTGACCCTGGGTCTGGCTCCTAAATACTTTTTTAATTTGTGTTATGATTGTAAAACGGGCCAGAATTTATAAATTAGGTTTCTGATTTGACCCACAGTCAGGCTATAGTAAAGCACCACAGTACATGGGGAATTCTGTTCTTTTTTCTGTGTGTTGGTGTTGAATAAATGAATGGATAAAGTTTATTTTATACGGGCAGTATATTGTTGGGGTAAAACCCTATTTACAATTATCCTGTACAAGACCATACCACACTCCCATAATTACATAACTTAACACTACCATACAACACAATGCACATTAAAAATAGATTATTCTGTCTAAAATCACAAGTATGTTGCAAACACTTTTTAATTCCTTTAGGAATAGATTAAGAGCAGGTATATTTTTCAATTTGTCTGGTAATCTGTTCCAGGTTTTACCTATAGAAGACTGAAGCATTCTATCACCAAATCTATTGTAAGTTCTAACTGTATGGACATCCAAACTGTTAAATCTTAAATTATATCCGTTATCTATTCTAAAAATAAGTTTTAAGTCATTATTGCCCAGACTGTTGCTTTGTGGGTATATCATTTTATGTCACCATTGTAACTAAATGTAATTCTACTTTTCATCTGGGTGAAGCCAGTTTAAATTATGATAAAGCTTACAGTGATGTATACCATATTTATTTATTTATTTATTTATTCATTAGGCCTAGGATTACAATACCTTTGAGCCAGGGCTCTTTACAAAGATTCCATGTCAGGTTACAATTCAAAATATAAGACACGTAAGTCAGATTACAAATTCAATACATAGGACAAGGTTACGAAAGTGTAAACTAAACAGAGTTACAAAGATCTGAGAAACAAAACAAGTTTTGGAGACTAGGTTACAAGGAGATAGTGGATGAGGTGCATAGAGGATAGAGGACAAGAGAGAGGAAGAGTAGAGGGAGGAGAGCTATAGAGAAGGAACGCAGCCAGAGGCATTGTCATAGACATAACATGGGGAAGTGCATGCTAGGAGGTATTCAAGTGCTAATCGGAGAGAGAACTGCATAAGGTTAGGGAAATATTCATGGGGTCAGCTAGTGGAGGCAGTCACAGGAGCTAGAGGTAGTGAGAGAGAGATGTAGCCTTGATTTAAATGCACCAAGGGAAGGAGGGAGAGATGTAACTGTTTAGACCATTTAGCCAGCTGGGCACCCTGTAGGCAAAAGATCTTTGACATTGTGAGGTACAACAACATGGAACCTGCAGGAGCTGTGATTCAGACCCCTGGTTGAGCGGGGTTATTGCTAGGGTGCAGAAGTGCATACCTCCAGGGCGCAAGGCCCATCGTTATTTTCTTTGCCATGGTGCAGGTTAGGTACTTTATCTAATTGGTGAGTTGCAGCCATCCAGTTTGTGCATAGAGGTCGCACATATGTGTGAGGTGGTGGGATCCAGTGAGAAGTCGGCAGGCCTTATTGAGAGAGGTGGATATGCATTTAAGAGCAGTAGCAGGAGCAGAGCCATGAGATGATAAGCCCATAGTCAATAATGGAGACAACAGAGCTCTGAACAGTGACAGTCAGGGCTTCTGGAGTAAGATGTTGCCTGTGCCAGAAGAGAAGGCCAAGGTGAGTATTTGCTGCTTTGGCTACAGAGTCAATGTGGGCACTGTAAGTTTGATGAGGGACTAGAGTGATCCCAAGGTACTTAAAGGCTTGAACCTGTTCCAGAGTGACTCCATGACTGGTTTTAGAAACACAGAATTTGACGGCCGATGAGGATCGCTTGGCCCACCTAGTCTGCCCATTTCTCTACCTAATGGATAAGCTGCAAATCCTAGTTAACCAACAGCCTACTTCCACCTACCCCCACTAGAATTGCCTTATGTCTGTCCCATGCATTCTTGAATTCCTACTGTTTCTGATTCTACGATCTCCTCAGGAAGGCTGTTCCATGCATCCACAACCCTCTCTTTAAGAAATACTCTCACATTACCTCTGAGCCGTCCCCTCTATCTACAAATTGTGCCCTTGTTCTTTTTTTGAACTTCATGTTTATTAGGTTTACCATAAACATACATTTAAAGTTATCGGAGCCAGTACATAAGGATAAAAAGTAAATTCTACCGATTGAGGGTCTACCCTCTTAATGCACGCAGATTAAGTGAAAAATCATACTGGTTCAATAAGATACTTCATTGGAGGGATATTCAGTAAATACATTTAAATCAGGTGTTACATTATAATCTTTCAATAACTGTTTAATGAGCCCATGAGCTGCATGATGTTAAATAACAAAAATATTATTATAACCATACTAGGTAACTAATCAACTCTGTATCCCTAAATAGGGAAGTGAGTATATCATGCCTATCAAAAACATGGAGACCCTTTGGCATCAGTCTATTTAATGGTCAAAGAAAGCATTTTTCTTCTTTGTGTAATTACCCATTAGTATGAAAGCAAACTTTAATTTGTAACTTTTTTTTTCCACTTATTATAAAAATAGAAAGGGAGGGAAAACCCTAACCATTACCTCAAACATATTTTGAGCAGAAGTTAACACAAAAACTGCATCTAGCAACTGCTGAAACAAGGCAGTTCCAGTAAACATGTTCCCCGCTAAAGGAGAAAACTTTTGTTAACAAAACTGTACCCCGAGGGAAAAATGAAACGACAGCCATCTCACTTCTAAGTTCACAAGAGTTATTTTAGATATTTATTGCAGGTTTGCTAAACTTCAACCAGTTCTTTAGCTTCCCTCTTCTGGAAGTTCAGGTCTCTGTCTCGTCTTTCTCTTGATCCAACGAATCCGACTTGTCTCTTCTCCTTGATGGTGGCACTTGTTGCTGGGCCCACTTCAATACTTCGGCTGCATCTGAGAAAATATAAATCTTCCCTTATGTAGGATCCGTAAGTGGGCAGGGAAGAGCATGTTGTGGGAAATGTTCGCTTCCTCAGAAGAGCCCTGACCCATCAAATCTTTTCTTTTTCTGCTGGGTAGAATAACTCAGGTCTGGGTATAATTGGACCTGAGCTCCATCTTGAGCAGGATTTGCTTTTGTCGTGCAAGGCCAGGACAAAGTCTCATGAGACAACTCCATCGAGGATCGCAGCTATTGCTCTGGGTACCCCAGGATTGGCAATGCGCCCCTCGATGCCACTCAATAAGTTTTTGAAAATGGACTCCTGATCTAGAAAAGCTTGCCCCAGCTGTTGTTCCAACTATTCAGCCACGAACATACCCAGATGATCCCCCTCAGCCTGCTCGGCATTCCGACAATCCTAAGATTCGCAGCTCGTGACTGATTTTCCAACGACTCAAGCCGGGACCTCAGGTAAGAATTTTCTTCACCAAGGATGCAGTAGTACCCAGTGCTGCTTCTGAACTTTTACAGTCTCCACTGCTTCTAATTTCATGTTATTAACTTCTATCTTGCCAGAATCGACTAGTTGTTAGCGAGTCAGATCTCTCAACTAGCCAGACACTGTTGAAATTAGTCTATTAATTTTGATTCTGATAGACTATAGGGTTTCCTCTCTGGTATTGGTGTTGTCAGGCATGGAGCGGCCTTGTGTGGACCTCATGGCCGGAGTGCCAGTATTGCATTTTGATTTTGCACCATCCTGTTGCATCTTATCCCTTTTCGGGTTACCCATTTGTTTCTGCCAAGTTCCAAGATTTTAAGTGTAGTCATTTTATCTGCCAAACTCTGAGTAATATGACTCAAATAAGCTTATTTAAACATCCATGTAGAAAGCTTATTCTTTAGACCTCCATTTTGTTCGGGCTCAACAGCGCCCACCCCTTGTTCTTGCACACTCTTTTCTGAAAGATGCTACCCTCTTGGACTTTGTTGATTCCCTTGAGGTATTTGAAAGTTTCAATCATGTCCCCTTCTCCCTCCTTTCCTTGAGGCTATACATCTTCAGCTCCTTTAGTCTTTCTTCATATGTCTTCTGGTGCAGACTCTGCACCATTTTGATTGCCCTCTTCTGGGCAGCCTCCACCTGTCTATGTCTTTGTGGAGATGGGGTCTCCAGAATTGTACACAGTACTCCAGATGTGGTCTTACCAACTGTCTGTACAGAGGGCCAACAACTTCCTGTTTTCTACTGGTGATGCCTCTTCCTATGCATCCCAGTAGTCTCCCAGCCCTCCTTACTGCCTTCTCACATTTCTTGCCCACATTTAGGTCATCTGATATGACTACCCCAGGTCCCTTTCCATTTTTGTTGCTGTCAGTATCTCACCCTCATTGTTTACTCTTCCTGGGTTTTGTTTCCCAGGTGCATTACTTGCACTTATTTGCATTGAATCTAAGCTGCCATACATTTGACCATTCCTCCAACCTTGCCAAGTACTTTTTCATCCTTTCCACCCCACCTCTGTATCGACCCTTGTTGCAGATCTTTGTGTCATCTGCAAAGAGACATACTTTCCTTCCAGTCCCTCTGCAATGTCAATTATAAAGATATTAAAAGAACCATCCCAGTACTGAACCCTGTGGTACCCCACTAGTTACTCTCCTTTCTTCACTGTAGACTCCATTTACTATTACCCGCTGTGTCCTGTTGTCCAGCCAGTGTTTTACTTAGGCTACCACCCTGGGACCCACTCCCAGGCTGGCTAATTTGTTTATTAATCTTTTGTGGGACTGTGTCAAATGCCTTGCTAAAGTCTAGGTAGGCCATGTCCACAGCCTCCCTGGTCTACTACTTTGGTCACCCAGTCAAAGAAATCAATTAGATTTGTCTGACATGACCTTCCCGCTGTGAATACATGCTGTCTTGGGTCCTGTGCCCCACTGGCCTCTAGGTACTCAACAATTTTTTCCTTCAGAAGTGATTCCATCATTTTCCTACCACTGAGTTCAAACTGACAGGTCTGTAGTTTCTTGCCTCTGTCTTGCTCCCACTTTTGTGAAGGGAATCACATCTGCCCTCCTCCAATCCTCAGGTACCACACCATCCTCTCATGATTTATTAAAAGAGTAGTCAGTGGTGTTACTAGTTCTTCCTTAGTTCTTTTAGAATTCTGGGTGATCCCATGAGGCCCCATTGCTTTATCCACCTTCAGTTTTAAGAGTTCTTTCAGAACCTTTCTTCTGTGAAAAGACTAATATCAACCCCTATCCAGAGTGCTTCTATTGAGTGGATTAGGTATCTCCCCTGCTATTCCACTGTGAATACTGAGCAGAAGTATTCGTTCAGTATCCCTGTTTTTTCACTGTCACTCTCTGCCCAACCACCTTCCTCTTTATTCAGCCTCAGTATCCTGCCTTAGCTTTTCCTTGCTCCCTATTGTACCTATAAAAGGTTTTATCCCTTCTTAACCGAGTTGGCTATCTTTTCCTCGGTTTGGGCCTTGGCTATTCTGACTGCCTTCCCACTTCCTTCTGCTTTAACTGGTACAGTTCTCTGTCCTGCTCCTTCTGTGTTTCCTTATACTTCCTGAATGCTATCTTTTCTCCTTACCTTCCTGCCACTTCTTTGATGGATAGGGTGGCTTTATGCTTGTTATGAGAGCTGCTGAACATCATAGACTTTGTTTTCTTATTATTGAGGACCAGATAGTGATTTGAGAACCAATTTTCAACAGATGTGAAGCCAAGCTGAAGGTTGTCTTGTAGAGGCTTAGGATCCTTGCTGGAGGCAGAATTACAGCATCATCTGCATAGAGGATGATTGTTACGGAGCAAGAATTTGAAGGGAGTTCAGGAACAAGCTGAATAGTGGGGGGCCCAGGTGGATCCCTGCAGGACACCTGAGTGAACAGGCCTGGTATCAGAGTGGACATCTGCAATTTTACGCTTTGAGACCAGTTCTCCAAGTAGCTTTTGAACCAGGCAGTGGAGCCAGGAGAGAGCCCAGCTTTCAGAACTTGCACAAGCCATAGGCAGTGATGGACAGTGTCAACACCTTAGTCAGATCGATAAAGATGGACCCAATTAACTGACCATTATCCAGTGAGCTGTGAAGAATGCCAGAGAATTCCAGTAGGGCAGATGAGGTGCTATGTCCTTTCCTGAAGCCATGTTGTTATGAGCACAGGATATTGTATTTGTCCAGGAAATCTGTGAGCTGATCTGCTGTGATACATTCAAGGGCCTTGGAGAGGGGTGGCAATATAGTGATCGGATGGTAGTTTCCATGAGTGGCTCTGTCACCACTTTTATAGACAGGGTAACAGTGGCAGATTTCCATTTGTCAGGGAACTGGCTGAGCCTAAGTAAGAGGTTGAAAATATTTGTCAGTGGCTGTAACACCTCATCAAGGGCCAGCAGTTTATGGTCAGGTGTATCACTGCTGGATCTGGATTTGGTGATGGCTTTGGTAATGTATTTGCAGACATCATGCATAGTGATTGCTTTGAAGTAAAAAGGCGGGTGGCTAGAGGAGGAGGAGTCATTGGGGAGAGGGAGAGTCATAATCCTTGAAAAAGTCAGAAGGGAGAACACTGCTGAGATCAGTGAATGCAGTGTTGAAGGTATTTAGTTATGATTTTAGGGTCAAGCATAGTAGACCCATTTATGTTGAGCAAGGTAGGGGAGGTTTTTGTCTGCTTCCCAGTGACTTCTTTAATATTGTTCCAAAGTGCCCTCCCGGTACCCCAGGTATCCATAAGAGCGTTCTTGAAGTAGGTAGATTTCTTTTCCAGATAAATTTGGTAGTGTCATTCTGTACACGTTTATAGTTTTGATGTCAGTTTCTTTACCAGTGGTTCTGGCCAGATCCCAGAGGCAGTCTCTAGATTTTAGTTGATGTAAGAGATCAGCCGAGCCAGGAATTGCAAAGGGCTTTGACTTTGCTTTTTAAAAGGAGCGGAGTCACAGGCTGCATTGAAAGTGTTGATGAAGTAATCCAGTGCTGTATTTACATCTGCTGCTTTGTAGATAGGGAACCAGTCTTGGAGGTTGAGGCATGTTTTGAGGTGTGACAACTGCCCACATGGTAGGACTGTACTAGTGATGATATTAGAGGGGCTTGCAGAATTTGTTTGACCATTTACAGATGACAGGGAATGTTCACTAAGCGAGTCAGGGAGGACTGAGGTATTTAGGATATGAGTTGGGTGGCTGGTAAGAATCCAATCCAGGAGGGTACTGTTGCAGATTTGTAGTTTTTCCTGGTCAGAAAGGCAACCATCTGGGTGAGATTGACCAATGAGATGGCATCCTTATGGACCCCTGCATCAGACGGGAGCCAGTTTATATTAAAGTCTCCAAGCAGAATCATTTCAGAGTCAAGAGGATGGGACCTGGTGAATTCCAAGACAGCGTTAAGGCCATTCCCTTGTTCTTCGGGGAATATACACTGAGGCAACTGTGAGAGATTTATTATGGGCACCTAATAAGATTCTTATAGGGGAATCTACGAGTAGTGCCTGGGAGGGAGGTAGTGATGGAGTGTCCCAGTAGCTAATCTTTAAGGTAAATTATACATTCATCACCTCTTTTGGACTTCCAGTCCAGTCTGAAAACATTGTAGCCTGGAAGAGCGATAGCCAGGTCAGGGATTTTGGGTGTAAGCTAGGTTTCTACAACTGCCAGGATATCTGGGTTGTGCTGATTGGTAAAGATTTGTAGGCATCCAGCTTGGGGAGTAGACTACAGGTGTTGAGAGATGCTATGGAGAGTGCTCCTGAGGGTTTTTCCTGGTAGATAGAGCTGGTGATTGGACCAGGGTTAGGATGGACGTTTCTGACAGCAGCAGGAGGAGGAGGAGCACAAGCTTCAGGGTGCACCAGCACAAGTCCCTGAGCGTGAGTCTACATGCCCGTTTTTGCAGGAACTTACAGTAGGTTGGTGGCAATGATCCCAGAGTGATGGCACATGAGAGAATGAGAGTGTCCAAGGCCTGTGTACAGTAGTAGGTGGGGACTGCCATCCATTTGCAGAGGAGAGCACCCGGGGGTCAAATTCATGACGGAGAGTACCTGAGTGATGATCGGCAGTGCCAAGTAGGATACTGAGGGGAAAAGGGAAGATTTTCCAGGAGGAAGAAAAGCGAAAGAGGGATGAGATTAAGACAAGCAGAAACTGCAGTGCATGGAGGAACAACATGATGTGACAGTCAGGAGGATTGTATTGTATTGTATTGAGTAAGTGTGCTTATAACTGGGCCTCTAGTGGCTAAAAATATAATCTGCTAATGGAAAAGTCAGCAGTCAGAGCTGTCCCAAGATAAAGGCAATTGTCCTTAGAAAATTTACAGAGACAGCCACGCAGCCTTGAGTTCCCAGAACACTGTCCAGGCCGCACCTGATAGCAAGGGCTTGGGAGTGTGGCAGCAGGCTCTTCTCACCATGGAGGCATGTGGACCCCATCTGAGGCACTGTTGCCCAAAGGGCTTTGAGGATGCCTGCTAGCAAGAGCTCGGGAAGTGTGGCAGCAGGCTCTTCTCGCCATGGAGGCATGTGGACCCCCATCTGAGGCGCTGTTAGCCCAAAGGGCTTTGAGGATGCCTGCTAGCAAGAGCTCGAAGTGTGGCAGCAGGCTCTTCTCATCGTGGAGCGCGTAGACCCCTGTCTGAGGTGCTGTTAGCTTTTTGTAACAAATCTAGCTAGTTTATAGTACAGTTGGTCTATTTTATTCAGTTCTGAACCATAGTCAACTACTGGGATTATCTACAGCTAACTATTTCGCTTTCTAGTTTCATTTGACAAATTGACGTCCTAAGAACACCTAATTTTTGGTTCTTTTAATAATGGTCTTTAGATGTTCTTTTGAAATGTAGTTACAATCTACCATTACTCCCAGATATTTATATTGGGTAATGTTTTCCATCCTGAGTCCATCCCCAAGTCATATATCCAGATCCTGTTTTCTTTTATTACTTTTTGAAAATATAAACACTGGGGCAGGATTCACAAAGAAGTTGCGCTGAGTGCATTTCAAATGCACGTGGAAACCAGATGCGCCGCACAGACAGAGCGATTCACAGAGGCATATGCAATGGGATGCACCAGCGCAGCCCTCTGTGAAACACCCAGAAACAGTACAGCGCAACTGAAGATGCGCCAGGCACTCTGGATGCCCTGAGTCACACAGGGAGCAACGGAGCAAGCCAGCAGGGCAATAGGGAGAAACCATGACGCTGGAACAATGAAACCCATGGACACAGGTACTGACAGCAACATGTTTATAAAAGTGAAAAAGCAGATAAAACTGTACAACACAAAAGAAGAACAACAAACTACTGGAATAACAACACAGAGAAAGGAAGGTGGGATGGCATGGATGGGAAGGAGGGCAGGAAGGGACAGTAACAGGGGCTATGTACAGAAACTATATACATGGGCAGGGGCCACTATCATCACTGTGCTCCTTCACACCACACCCTGGCATGGCCACGCAATGGTATTTGCTACAGGACATCCTGCAGGGCAGCCAACAGGCACTGCACAGTTCGCAACACTGGCCTCAGGGCCGCCTGGATGGCCACATGGATCCTTCTGTCCAAGTCCAATGGTGCACCTCCTCCAGCCACAGTATGGTGATCCTGGAGATCTACAACAACAACAGAGAGAACACACACTGAGGGCCTGAACATGGACAACACCCCACCCAGTAGTAACCCACAGCAGCTGAAATGCAGCAATGGCAGAATGCACCACTCGCCTGTCCTGCAAGGGCACCAGGCCTGGCACCCATGATCTTCCACCTCCTCCTTACCTCAATGGCATCCGTGGCCCTCTGCCTGGCTTCTGGTCCTGCAAAACACAACAGACAGCACCATGAGTCAACACAGCAGTGCCAGAAACACACCACAACACCGACATGCACAGGTGGTGTAGGACAGTCAGACACTGCCACTGTGCAGGATGCACAGCCACAGTGCCCCTGCTGGCCTGTGTCCATGCAGCATACAGTGGTAACCAACTGTGCAGACCTCAGCAGCCTGCATGCACACACAGCACCACCTAGTGCCCTCCCATGGCGCATATGATATGACTGCACTGGGCAGGTGCAGCCACTGCCATGCCTGCAGGCCACCTGTGACCCATGTGGGTGCCCTATGAGGGCCTCAACACACACCCAGTACACACCACAAAAGGAGCCAGATGAGCAACACCTACCTGGTCTTGGCAGTGCACCCCTACATGCATGGTGACGCAGCTGCGCTAGTTTCTCCGGGTCCCAGAGCCACCAGATGCCGCAGCTCCATCTGGGACCAGTTCATGGCCCTAGGTGTCTGTCTGCCTGCTCTAGGCATATTGTAAATGTAAGAAACAGTGTTATAAAGCAATGTAGCAATGCACAGCTGAGTATTTGATATGCAACACGTGAAACACTGAGGCATGTGCAGTACAGTGCGCACTGTGCGTGAAGCGCGAATCAAAGGCAATAAGGCCACAATGCACATTGTTGACTGCAAAGGCATGGCAAGGCCATGGCCGGTTTGCACAAGTGTGATGCACGTGCAGCCGCTTATGTTGCGCATGGCATGCAATGTACACCTATCGTGAGCAGCGTGACCAATGGACACTACCAACACTCAGTGCAGCATGTACCACAAATGTGGGATTACACTGCACGATGGAGTGCACGCGCAGGACAGCTGCCATGCAGCAGTGCATCAGTTAAGCAGTGTAGTGGCGCATTATGGAAGATGCGCCACTGAACACGGTGACTGCACATGTGCGACAGATGCGCTGTGTAGACTGCCCCAGATTCAGGAATATGCGCCAATGCTACGCTGCAGATGCACCACAGATGCGCTGTACTGACATTGGCTCAAATCTGAGATGCCCCTTGTAAAGTGAGATAAGCTGGGGCATCTAGCAAATCACAGATAATGCACCTAAAACAGCCTGATTCCACATGGATAGGCATCTCAGCTGATTAGCATCTCGTTACCAGAGGCCCAGGCCTCATTTGCATGCCCTGAGCCATAAATGCTCCCAATTCAGCAGGCTGGGCCAGGTGACTAAGAGGAGACAGAGCCTTGAAGGTGAGTACACAGCTATATTCACAAGGTCTACAGAACGCACTGAGGGATTGAACATGTGTATGCATACCTCTCAATGAGTATGTCCCCAGATGTGGAACATTGCCTCCCAACATGTGGAACAAATGGTCATAATGTGGAACACTCAATCAGAGCAGTATATAAGAAGCACAGATCACTGATAGACTGCTTCCTGTCATGTCCAGAAAGGCTGTTAGTGAATCATGATGTACACGCCAGCATTTACGATACAGTATTGCTGTACAATGTTATGGTTATCAGTGGACAAGGCCTTGTAATGTGGAACAGGGAGATTATGCGATGTAAACAGAGGAACTGTTCCCTGTATAGTGAGGCAGTTGAGAGGTATGTGTGACTGGGTGTCACTGGCCATGTTTGGTGGACGCAGCAATGTGCTACAGGTCTGTTCGAGGCACACAGCAGTGCCTGTGCAGGCAAAATGACAGTGTCACCATGCCACACACTGCAGCCAGCTGTACCATGGCTGTAGCTACATGTCCTGTGCCCCCACCCCACAGGCATAGCAAGGGTGGTACCTGGGACAGACTGGGTACAGCGGCTACACACACACACACACGCTGCTGAGGTACCAGGTCATATCCATGGCATACTGCACCATGTTCCCCTGGGGTGGCTGCAATGTTTCAGCTGTGGACTGGTGGCATACATGGCATGTGCACTGTCCCCAGTGGACCATGTGCCATAGGGCATGGCCCCTGTGCCAGGACACCCACCTGCAGACCACCAGTGGCAGGGAACCTGGGGGCAACAGACAGAGGCAGATGGGTGCAGGAACATGTGTACCCACAGGCACAACTAACACCTGGATGCTTCTCCTCATGGTAGCCAGTATGTCAGAGGATGCAGGTGGCGACCAAACTTCATCAAGGATGAGGAGAGGGTGCTCATTGAAGTATGCCACCTATGCCTGGACGCCCTCACCAGTAGGGGAGGCAGCCAGACAGCACGGGCAGTGGGTTAGGAGGAGGTGGCCCAGCAGGTGAATGGCATGGCACCATACAATTGCACAGTCTTAGAGTGTCATAAGCACTGAAACAATGGGCACAGGAGGGCCAAGGAGAAGGTGGCCAACATCCAGGCCTCTCTGCAGTGGACAGGGTGACCCAAGCACTGCAACAGCTCAGCCCTAATGAGGCCCACCTGGCCGCCAGTGTGTCCCGGATAGCCATGCGATGTGTCCCCAGTGGTGGATTCCAGACTGGTGTGAGCTCGTCACAGCATGGTGAGTAGCTGTGTGTCCTAGACAGGCCCACCTACTCAGTGCCATGGTCACCATGCCTGTCCCTACATGGCGGCACTGTCACTGTATACCCAGGCACAGCTACCCAGGGACGGTCGCCTGTGGCCTGACGCGACATGCCCGTGGTGCACTGCACCGGGGGCACATGTCCACTGTGCATCCATGTGGCATGTGCCACCACTGCCACACAGTGTGCATAATAGGACAGTGAAAGGTGCAACCATTCCATGGCCTGTATAGCGATGTCACACCATGGCCCTGGGGTGGTCAGGCCTGCAGCCTTGGCACCGTGTAGATGGCCATGTACTGTTGTGCATCACCAATGTGATGTATGTGTACTGTGCATTAACTATGTTCTCCTTCTTCTCTCACAGCACCATCATGCTCCAGGGTGCAGCCATGGCCACGGCTGCATGTGATGCCTCGAGAGCGAGATGTGGGTCCATCTCATGGGGCTGATGACACCACCGTGGATGACTCTACACCACACCATCCACATCGCGAGCAACACTGGTCACAGCCCTGGTGCAGGTGGGCCAGCACTGGTGGGACAGCCAGTGGGTACATCTCTTGGTTGGGGAGCCTGTCCGGGTTGTCTGATGCTGACCCAGATGATACAGCGGACATTGTTGATGCCCTCCTTGTGCTCACTAGTAGCGTGCAGAGGGAGGACATTGGCACCACCACGCATCACCAACACCATCAGCGAGACATGGCAGACAGTGGTGCACACATCACGGGGTTGCCTGCACATGGCCCTGGGTGCCACTGATGTTCCCACTGTGCGAGGTGCAGACACAGCACAGCTGCCCACAGCTGTGGGTGCTATGCCACCTGCACCATGGCCAGCACACTGCTGGCAACATCGGTGTCATCCAGGCAGGGTGCCTCAGTGCACGCACCCGCCCATTGACCCTGGAGGACACCACCCATGGGCAGTCAGAAGTGGTGACCAACCAAGCCCCACCCATGTCGTAGGGTGCAAGCACTGCCAGTGGATGTACTGGGACAGGTTGATACATCCCCTGTTCATTGGCAGTGCCACTGTGACGCATCACCCACCAACATGGAGGCCTACCTTGCCCTCCTACCGGTGACTGTGGAGGGCAGGGAGGCCTCCATGGAGTTCTGTAGCCACAGGCCTGTGATAGTCCAGGAGCATGAGTCCACAGCTGCTTGACATGCACAGATGCTGGCAGAGGCACGCATCATGTGGGTGGCATGACCACAGCTCTGGAGTGGATTGCAGCTGCTGCAGAGATGGTTGCTGCCTCACAACATGCCGTGGACATCATGCATCCAGTTGGATGACCAGAAACATGTCCCACACACCCTGGCAGTGGAGCCAGGTGAACCCCCTGCTGCTGACTGGCCACCACTGGCCTCCACGCCCACCGTCCATGGCTCGGCTGGTAACCATGGGTTGGCCACTCCACTGGGCATCCATTCATGGTCTCAGTGCAGCACCCTGCAGGGTCACAGGTAACACCCCTTGGCTGGTGGTGGCACACCTGCCACCACCAGCTAAGGCAGAGGCCGCCCGTGTCCATGGTGACTGGGAGCTGCCTTGTGATGCCCATTTCCCAAGGCCTGTGGTGGGAGAATGGCACGCCTGTGTGTACCGGACAGCCTGCATGTGGTGCCAGTGGCGTGTGTGCAGTGGTCGCCTCCCCACTGCCGCCCTGGCACCACTCTGTGCTACCTGCAGGATGTCCTGTGTGTCTGTGCACCACTGCTGTACCAAGTGTCATGGGAATGATGAGTGCATTCTAGTGTCTGCTGTGACCATGTGCAGGCTGCAGTGCACACTGACCTGTGACGTCTGTGACATGGCCTGGGAGGTGCATGGTTGTTGCATGCCTGGTATGTGTGTGTCTCCTGTGTGTGCGCCACTGTGTGTGGTGTCCGAGTCCACTGTGCCCACAACATGCATTCCCTACACCTTGGTGTGCACACACCTGCATGCATACATACCTGCATACTCACCTGAGTGGCCCTCCACCACACACCTGCGGTGGTCCCTTGCTCTGGCCGCCAGTCTGGGGTCCCTCCGGCCCTACCCGGTTCACCTCCCTAGCCCTTAGGGGTGCTCTGTCCTCCCTCCCCACCCACCCTCCTTCTCCCCGGAACTGTCACCTCACCAGCCTTGACAAGTATCCCACAGTCTAGAGCCATGTTGTGTTGTGCTGTGTAGCATTTGGGAGGCAGTATAGCACAGTGGTTTAAGGCTCTGAGCTGCAAATCTGGAGACCTGGTTTGAGTCCCACGCCCCACTTGCATGTGTGACCCTGAGCAAGTCACTTAACTTACTTGTGTTCCCAGGCTGCACCTGTAAAAGCTTTCAGCTTAGTGTGACTCACCTGGTTAAACAATTGACAACAGGCCAGGAATATGCCACAGGCCTTCTCAGGGCTATACTGTAGGGCACTACCTGACCGACACAAGCACCGAATCGCATCTTCAACATGCCAAGACACGCTCTATGATGGCATGTGTCGCGATGTGTATCTCATTGTAGCACTTTTCTGCCTCTGTTCCAGATTTTCAGAAGGGGTGAGGAGCCAGAACCTCAGTGGATATGCATCGCCTCTCTGGGGGCAGACGGTGTCCGTTAGTACATTGGGTACCACTGTGGCATGTGCCCTGTCCTCAACTCTGGCCTCAGTAGTGTGTGCACCTGTCCTGCTCTACCACCTGTGCATCCCCATTACTGGCATTCCTGCATCCCTACCCCAGCTGCATCTGCATGCCCCATCTGTCATATGGTGCACAGTGCTTGTGTGCCACCCTCGTCAGCCTGTGTACCTGCTGTTCCAGGGCCCATCCGCCTGCATCACACTGTGTGGGTTACCCACGGCCCACCCCATGTGTTCCGGCCTTGGTGTCCTCCTGTGCTGTTGGGGCCCAGTCACAATACCTATCAGATGGCCACTTGTATGCCCCGAACTTCGTGCACAATGATGACTGGTGCCATATGAATGTATCATGTGTGCTCCCAGGTGTGTGGCGCAGACATTGGTGATGCGCCCTGTGCCATCGCACACCATCTGGCAATTTATGAAATGGTACCCTTCTGGTTAATGTATGTGATGGCATTCTCATCAGGTGGTCGTGGATTGCCACATGGGTGCAGTCAATGGCCCCTATGACACCTGGCATGCGTGCCACCCTGTAGAACCCCTGCATGGCTTTTTGTCTGCTCTGCCTGCATGCTGGGGAAACGGATGTATTCAAAGCATACGGTAGCAGTGCAGTGAGAAACTGTGTGAGGAGGCCAGTGGTATCCCGTAGGCCTCTGGAAGGTTCTTGGTGGCAAGCGTTAATAGCGACCGCTGTCACCTTGGTCTCCACCAAATGGCATGACCTCATGCAGTGGTGCCTGCATCGCATCATGGCACAGCTCACAGAGCTGCCTCAGCATGGCCCTGTTCAGGTAGCATCAGCCTACTGTCTCCACCTCAGTGTGAGCTGCTCGACAGCCTGGCATGATACCGCACTGTGGCAGGCCACCTATGGTGCCTTCCAGTGCTCTGCCTCCTCCTCTTCATTAGTGCACCTGCAATGGCAACTGCTGCTGGGTTCACTTGGCCACAGGGTTTCTGTGTGGCCCTCTGGCTTGTGTGCTGGCTGACTGTCTCTCTCTCTCTCTCTGTGTCTTCTTCCTCCCCTTAATGACCTGCAGGTGGGCTAGACTTCAGTCTCCTTCTTTGTACTTTATCTTCTATGGCGATCTTGCCTTTGTGCTGGAGTTGCCCCATAGATGTGCCATGGATATGCACTGTGAATTGGGTTGCGCTGTATATGCATGGTTACGCCCCTGTATGCGCTGCATATCATTACATTGTGCCACGGCACATGTCGCTCAGCGCAGGGCATCTCAGTTATGTTGGCGCATTCACCCTGTTTGTGAATCGCTTTATGGCAAATTTTGATTTGCGCTTAGGCGTTCTCTTGTGAATCCTGCCCTGGGTCTTTTTTGTTCAAGTAACAATCCAGATTTCCTAAACCATTCTTCCATATTGCTCAAATTGCTCTGTAGTTTAAACTCCAGTAAAGGGGTCTGCACACAGATACAACCATTATGGTGTCAACCGCATACAGCCTCACCCGCTGTTTTCAATGTAATTCTCCAGAGCATTGACATAAACATTAAATAATAATGGACCCAGGATGGATCCCTGAGGGTACCCCCAATTACATGTTTTATGCTAGAAATTGCTGTACTATTTAAGACACAGAGGCCCAGAAATTCAAAGCTTTGCGGTGTGCAAACTGTTTATGCAGGTTTAGCATGATTAGCACGGCCTGCTATATTCAAAACGCCAAATAGTGCATAAACGCCATTAATGCTGGGCAAACCATAATATATGCAAGGGCAAACTGAACATGAATACAGGTGCTATGAGATATTCAGTGACCAGCACTGTGCTAAGGTGTTTACGCGATGTAGCGTGACCTTTGCGTGGTACAAATTACTGTGCAGAGGAAGAGTTGGTGTTAACTCTGGTCAAACAGCTTTAGGTGACATTGTGGCCTTTGCGGCTTTAGTAATGCCTTGCGCGACCCTAACATATGACTGTGACACAGAGGAAAAAGCCAGACATGGAGGAAACATGCTGCTCACTGATGGCACCACAATGATGCCAACTGCTGCCGCCAGTCCCAGCCATGCCAAGCGGTATGTGATGACCCGGCCCCAGGGACCACCATGGTAGTGTGGCCATACAGCACACACCTGCAGACCATACATCTGTGGTGACCAACAGATGCCAGGACACATGCAGCTCTGTGGGCATGGTGGGTGCTGAGGGGAGGTGTATGGTGGCCAGGCCTCACTACAGATCGGGTGCAGCCACAAGACTGGGACACAGCACACAGTCCACACGGGCCAGTATTGGGAATACCCCAATACCAGTGTGCCTATCTGATCATACATGACCCCAGTCACATACTGCACAGCTGTACATACACCACAGCACACACAGCCGGCCATGTCTGTGTCACTATGAGCATCCCATGCCAGAGATGCAGCATCTGTGGGTCACACAACAATGTAACAGTAATGTCCACTGTCAGTAAACCCCTGCAAGTTGAGCATGTCACTGTATACAGTGCAGTGGTTATCACTGCCTTACACACCATAGGCATTGCTGTGTCCCTCACACTACTGCCCCCTTACTACTGTAGTGTCTGCTGTGCACTGTAGCATGCCCTACAGTGTGACAGTTGCATGCATCACCACCACTGGCTGTGCCTATGCTGTGTTGTCCCCTGGGGTACACAATGCTATGCTGTACTGCATACATGTAGCCTGCAGCAACCATCATGCACTGTCAGATTGACCTACAGGTGGAGCTGTGGCCAGACCTGGCCAGCCCCTGTACTTCCAGACTGATCTACAGGAGAAGCTGTGGGACCCTGCAGTAATGCTGGGCAACTGCATGCAAACGGGCAAAACGAGATGCTAATCTGGATGTTTGCCCAGAGACTACCCAAGTAGGTTCATTTGCATGTCACTTTTGAATATGGCAAAGTTTAGCACTCGGCAAATGGCTTAGCTCCATGTTGAAGCCGCGACAAATGTGTTAGCACGACGCTAATGATTCGGGGTATATTATACAGTTTTGAACACTGTTCTTTCACATCCGCTGCTGCCTGCAGCTGTACTGGGTCCACGCATTTGCTGACACACACATTGGCCACATAGAAGAAGAAGAATCAGCATTTATATAGCTTTCATACACAGTATCTCAAACGCTTTACAAGCAATGCTAGACCGCAGTGAAGTGACTGAATGTGTAGTGGCAGCCATATTGCACATCATCACCCACACACAGCCTGAATAATTGTATGAGCTGGTTTAAGGAAGGGAATGTTGGCCAGGACACGGAATGTTCCTGCTCTCACGTAAGAGTTCCTGGGTTCTTTTACTCTAAATGGACATACACCAGGACAACACCAGGATGGGCAGAAGGGACCTCGGTTTAACATCTCATCTGAAGGATGGCACACCCCAGCAGTACAGCACCCCAATACTGCAATCAGATGCCAGCAATTTTAGGTGCAGGTCTATCCCGTGTGGGACGAAACCTTGACCTTCTGGTCCAGAGGCAGATGTGCTACCAACTGAGCCACGCCTGACATAGTTCAACTCTACTTACCTTCACGTCACTGTGCACTGTGTTGTTGTTGTTGTGGTTTGCACTTCCTGGTTGCTATATTCAGTGCTGTCTTATTCCAGGGCTACATTTGCCCTGTACTCCCAGCCTAGTTTGCCTGGCCTCATTCCCATGCTATATTCAGACGCTGTTTGTCCAGGGCTATTCCTTTGAATATAGCTTGCTGTGTGTTCTGGGCTAGGTTTGCCCACTGGGTAGTGCTGATTTAGCCCGGGCAAGTTTTGAATATCTGGCCCATTGTCTTCAGTTTGATAAGTAAGAGTAGAACCAATTTAGTGGTTCTTGATGTACACCATCCCTCATAGTCTCTCCAACATTGTTTGGTGATTGACCAGGTTAAAGGCCTTACTGAGGTCCATGAACACCACCCCTCATCCTTCCCTCATTCATTGAGGCAGTGACTAAGTTGCTAAAGTCAAGGAGGGTGGTATTCATGGACGTCCCCACCCTAAATCCATGCTGTACATCTGGCAAGAAGCCATATTCCTCTAAATATTGGCTCAGTTGTCCACGAACCAGCCTTTCCAGGATCTTTGACATGGCTGTCAACAAAACAATGGGTCTATAATTTGAGGGTTCTGTTCCATGTTCCCCTAAGGTGTGCACATGTGCGTCCACACAGCAGTGAGAATAACCTGCACACTGCTTCAGTAGTAGGCACAAAGCAGCTGACAGGGATCCTCTTGTTCATGAAGTACTGACTACAATCAACACTCAGATTTAAGACTCAGACAGCAGGACATGAAAGTGAATGGGAAATAAACATTGTATGCCCACCCCGAGGCTACAACCCATTAACTTTAACAAGCCAGCAGTTAACAAGCCAGGCATCTCACTCTCACTCTACTTATTGAACAAAGGAACCGATCGGCAAAATTCCAACCCATGGGCTTTGCAGTTACAGCAATGTTTTCGCTTGACATCTCTTTTCAGTAAGACAGTACTTGATAATGAACAGTATTCTCCTGCTGTTCACAGAAATGGCATGTTTTATTTGTTTGGTAGATGCCCCCAACAAAGCAATGCAAGAGATTCTCTGACATAGGGTGTATATTATATTATATTATTTCAAGTTTTAAAGCTGCACAACGTCAGTGTAATCTGCCTCCTCCCCAAGCAGCATCTCACATACAAAATGTGTTTATAATGGATTTAAAGCCTCATTGTTGAAAGTATGTTAATTTTTTTCAGTACAAAAAATGGGAAAACTATAGTTTTGTTCACAATAAAAAGCATCAAAGAAACCTACTGTCTGTTTCTGTGTCCCTTTTTATGTATTTGTTGGGGCTGGGGCGGTATAACCTTTTCAATTAGCAGGCTGAGACACTAACTGTACATAAGTCTAGAGAGATGAGATTGCATTTCTCTTTAAAAACGGGTCTCACATTATATAACATTTGAAATTCAATGAATCAGTGCTTGTAAAAGGTTGTCCATGTTGGCTACACAGGATAGTAATTCTAAAGTGGACAGCAAAAATGGCAGCTAAAAATGTCCTTTTCATTTAATTTCATAAATTCAGACTGCGCTTAGCATGGATCCGTGACGTAAAAGAAATACAGTCTCCTAAATGCATCTCCTCTCTCATATCACATTGACTCACTCACTACATTGCAAAAATACATTTTAAAACCCCACTGAGCTTGACAATACAAGCACAATCAAGGTAAACCATACCTAGGGTAAATGACATCACATACACTCTGCAGTCATCCATCAAAGATCCCATTACTAAGTACTGCTGTAAGGAACTGTCCAACCCTGAATACCACATTGCCATAACTGTATTCAATTATGTACTTTGGAGTTGGCAGAGTTGTCTAAGATGTTTCAGAAAAGTGATCTAACAATAGTTGTAGCTCTACAGATTGCTAGGGCAAAAATAAAAGATCAGAAGCCAATACCTGGGTGAAACTGTTGACTGGAGCCAACCAGTAAAACTGCTTTGGCTAATTGTACAGCTGAAGTAACCACAACAGCAATTTTGCAATTCATTAGCCTGTTATATGACCATCTGGACAGACGATTTCCTGCAGGTGAACTTTCTGACTGATCTGCCTTTGATTTTGCAGCAATGTCACATTGCAACTTTGAGTTTGGCTTATTGAATATTGAGACTATACAGCAAGTATCAGGACTATTTATTTTAATCAGTGGACCAGGCAGAAATTGTTAGCCAATACAAGGACTTCAGATTTATAGTTGCTGAAAAATAAAGGGAGGATCATTAAAACTTTTACTGACATGATCCACTTTGTTTTGACTAACGGCAGTACGGCAAGGTGGCTAAACTTATTGATGTATGTGCTACACTCCAAGCTACCATGCATAGATGTTCCATACAGTCTTATCCTTCCCCAGAAGAGATTCTCCACAGGGAGGTGCAGAGTGAGAAGGATACGATAGCACAGAGAAAAATCTTGGGATTGATAGAGGATCATGTACTGAAGCAGAGAGAATTAAGGCTGAGTAGGACCATAACTATCTTTGGGTGAAGGTTTCACTCAAGGATTCTCATAGGAAAGTTAGGAGGATTTGTTGCTGCTCTTGGAAAGAACATTAGGATTTTATATCTCTAGAAACATGGTGGAGTCCATAAAGTTATATGGAGATCCTGAGCCCACAACACAGATTGATATTACATTTAAAAATCCTCACACAGCTAGCAGCTTGCTTTCTCTGGTCAACAAGCTGGATTGTTTGGGAATACATTTAGTTAACACTTTAGACTTGGGCAAGTCTTTTCTGGGTTGACACAGACCAAGGATAGTGGAAGAATCAATCTTAGAGGTAGATAATCCCTGACTGAATTTGGAAACCTAACTGACTCTAATACCTACTCACCACTGACAGTTATTGATTCAGCCTGACAAATGCAGCCTGTAGATAATATCAAACAAATCAACTCTGTATGCCAGCTAGATTTGGATAAGGTAGCTGGGATCGAGATGTGATGCCCTGTCTATACTTTCATGGAATATTGAGGGCATCCATCTTAAAATAATTGACCCTGAAGCAGTGAGATTTCTGGATAATTTTGATATTATTGAACTGCAAGAAACATGGTGTACAGAAAATATAACTCCCAAATTGGCTGGATATTTTGTCTTTACTCCGCCAGCAACTAAAGATAAAACATTTGCAAGGTTTAAAGGAGGTATTTCCTTTTTATCAAAGCTTTGCTAAATTTTCAGTTCACTAACATTTCTGCTAAGTCAGAGGGTATTTTGGCTCTGATGATTAGCAAGGACAAGAGAAGATCATTCTCTGCAGTATATACTTCCCCCGAATAGAGCTACTGATCCCGCTGGCCTTTTCATATAGGATCTGAAATGGCACTTGACTAATTGTCATATAAGAGCATATTTTGTCCTATAACTATTTGGGGAGACTTTAATGCCAGAATTCCTTCTCGTTTTTAGAGGATGTATATTCAGATATGATCCATACAATATCTATAATTAATACAAATATCTTTTATACTAGGGCTGCTCAGGATCTAAAATCTAAACTCAGAGGTAGGAATTGCTAGCGGCTTGGCCAGTAGAAATTTCTGTATTTTAAATGAGAGAACTCGGGAGATCTAATTGATCCTTAACGATAGAGGACCTACTGGCTCTTCAACCCTGATCAGGTTTGGACCAATTTGAAGTGGTAACGTTGATCCAAGTTAGAGGTTATGATAGATTGAAATCAGCACATTGTGTATTGTAATTAACATCAAATGCCCTTTTGGGACTTTAAGGAGGAGGCACAACAGGAAGAGAGTCTGGAACTCATAAACAAGAGAAGGATTAGATGGGGGCTGATTCATCAAGCTAGTTTCAAAGAAATTCTTAGTATAGAGTCTTGAGTGATATTCATGAGTTGGTCCTGGACAAAAGTAAGGCCTTTAATATTTTGGAGAATTGGGAAACTATTTATTCTTTACTTGGACCTAGATGTAAAACAACGTACTGTCCTAGGTCCCTTTATAAAAATCTTGGTTTAATTTGGTATACCTGCAGGCAAAGAAAGAGTTTGGAAGAAAACTAAGACAGCATAAGAAGAAAAGAAATAAGTCTGCAGTAGATTTTAAATTGCTAAAGACTGAAAGAGAAAAATATAGGAAGATTCTCAAACGGGAGTGACATAAACATATTCAGGACTTTGGGAAAAACTGAGGCAGGCAGTTTTGATAGGAATTGAAGGCAGTTTTGGAATATTGTTGCCCAGGGATGTAACAGATATGCCAATAGGATTGAAGCCATATTACACCTAAAGTTTGGGCGTCTCATATCTCTGAGCTCTGTTATTCTCATGAAGAGCAGGAGACACCTGATGCTTTCAAAATACAGGAGGATGACATTTTTCCAAGACCTGTCTTAATCATAGAGGATGAAATCTGGATGGCACTGACTGGGCTTAAGGCAAATAAAGCACCTGGGCCAGATGGGGTCCTAGGCGATCTCTATAAGGTTTTTCCCAACTGGTGGATTCCTTTTCTTCTTTGCTGTTTAATGGCCTGGTTCAGGGTACTCTTGCTCTGCCAGTTGGGCAGGTAATGTTATCTTCCCAATTTTTAAAAAGAGGATCCGAATGATCCAAGGATGTACAGGCCTATTAGTTTGATAGATGTTTCACAGAAGATTTCTCTAGGATAATTTTGGGCAGATTGTCGTGGGTAGAGGAGAACTTAGTATTGAATGAGGCACAGAACGGTTTCCAGAAGGACTGTTCTACAGTACAACACTGTTATGTGATTCAGCACCTGATCTGGAAGTATGCTAATGTGAGAAAAACAGATTATATTGCTGTTTTATGGACTTCTCCTTGGCCTTCGACAGCATTAGTAGAAAAATCTTTGGGCTACATTAAGGGAGCTGAAGTTGAGGCCCTACTTGATGTTATTATTAGACTCTATGAAAATATGTGGGCAAGTGTCCAATATAACCAGTATGGTCATCTAACTGATAGATTTGAGACAAACATGGGGTCAGACAGGGGTGTATTTTGGCCCCAACACTCTTTAACATCTACATTAATACAGTCTTGGATCAGCTTGGTAACCCAGATTTTCATGCTCCAAAAATTAATCATCAAAGGATCAATGTTTAGCATATGCAGACAATTTAGTCTTGCTCTCTGCTACAGTCCTAGGTCTTAAAAAGAAAATTGGCTCACTTTGAATGTCTCTGTTCTTAAAGGAAACTAAAAGTTAATCTCGCAAGACCAACATTGTAGTTTTTGCTCTCAAACCAAGAATATGGTAGGTTTTAGGCTAAACGGTAACCGATAGACACTGTTAAGTATTATGACTATTTAGGTGTCCGTTTTGCCTATAGCCTGTCTTGGACCAAACATTTGAAGGCTATTCAATTTAAAATGAGATCTTCTGTAAATGCCCTAAAATATTTAACAGCGAGATGGGAGAGTCTTCGGTCAGAGGGGTATTAAGAGTTGTTAATGCAAAATATGAACGAGCATGTTATATGCTTCTGAAATCTGAGGTTATACTAAGGTTAGAGAATTAGAAATAATTCTGAATAAACTCTATAGATACATCTTAATGTTGCCAAATGGAACTCAAGCTGTATTCTTGCCTTGGAGTTAGGACAACATTCCTTGACTTCCTCATCTGTGAATGACAGATTCTCTTTCTGTTTAAACTTTGCTTTTGCCCCAACAAAGATATCCCAGAATGTGTGTAGAGGAAGCCATCAAATTGGACAGCATGGGATATGTACATGCCTTTATTCAACTTTTTAAGGAACAATAATGCATTTGGATTGGCCACCTCTTATATAAAATTTACATGAGACCATTTGAGGAGATTAGGCAGGATGTCAAATTGAGGCTTATTGACTGAGACATAAATTCTGCTATGTTCAACTCCAAGCTTAAGCTATATGGGTTTCATAAAAAGTAAAGGTTTCATGGGGATATGAGCCCTAGCTCTCTTTTTAACCTGTCCTAAGCAAAGGAGAATCTATACAAGATTCAGAACTGAAAACTCTAATGCTCAATGCATTCATTTCAGACAAAAAGAAAGGGGGTACTTTCTCCATATTGTAAATGTGGAGTGGGACTATAGATGATCTCAAACATGCGTACTCATGTCCCAGGTACAAATCAACTAGGAAAAATGGCTGGTGGGTTGTTAGGATCTCGGCCTCCCCTGAAGGATCTTTTGGAATATTTGTTTACTATGAAAGAGAAGAACATGGTAGAGATCTTTGCAAAATTTTTACTTTCAACTCATTTGTAAAGTTTATTAGGGACTTGACGTTCTGTGGAGTTTATTTTATGTGAAAAGGTACTGAGGGACACTGTGAAATTGAGTTGCACTGTAAAGATATTTAAGTTCCTTGTTGATTTATTTATTGTCTATTTATATTTACTATGTATTTTGTCCTGATTTTAGTATATTGTAAATGCTGAACAATAAATTGTACTGCTACATTCCAAGCTTCTAGCGCTGACTCGAAAGAGGCTTCAGCCTCATGAACTGCATTAAGAGCAAACAAAGAAACCACTTGGAAGAAAGCCATTCAGATATGCTGATGCTAACATAATTGTTTTAGCATCTGGTGGAAAAATGGATCTTAATAAAATATACGTCCACTGGCTGAATGGGAAGGACAGGAGAGAAAAACAGTAAATGTTGATTTCTTAGCAATGCATCATCAGCAGCACCCTTTAGATGCATGCAAGACTCTTTGAAAATGTACATAGTTTACACAAGTTTCCAGTTCATACTGTTATGGTGCACAATGCACATCCAAGCTTCGACTATGTCAGAATGTATATTTATACTTTGCATTGAGTATTTGGTTATGTTTTCTACTGTTTAATGCCAATAAAATATATCACTTGTTTGGGCCACCCAATTTGTGCACATGAATCAATTTATTTGCACAAAGTGCCGCACACACATACAATTCACCCACAGAGATTAAAAATTAGAGGAACATTGTAATATTTATTATTATTTATTATTTGTGAAATCAGTTTACAACCTTTGAGCCAGAGGCTCGTTTCAAAGTACCTCGTCACATTAAAGACATACATAGAGTTTTAGGTTACATAGCACAGGTTTGCTAAAATAGGTGTTCATCAGAAGCGCCACGTCACATTGAGGTCAGACTAAATACATTTAGGTTACAAGGTACAAGTAATTGAGAACAGGTGTTACACAAGCTGGTATCAAAATTGAACAATCTAATAGGCATACCATGAAACAGCTGGCACTGGCCAGTTAGACATAGGTACAGTGTACCGAGAAGAGGTGGTGGAGGGCTAGGTGGAGAGCGCCCGTGGGCGCTGTCATGAGAAGTCGAGGTGGAGGCTGCCTTCAGAGACAGGAGCAGTATTGTTTGGAGGAGAAGCATTGTTTGCTTCTCCTCCTTTATAGATGGGTATAACTTTCTATTTTCCATATATCTGTGTTAGTAAATTATCCCTGTTTAAAGTTTAACTTTGTTAAGTGCCTGAGTTAGAACATAGGATGTGTACCTTCAGTTTAGAAGTTTGGTGCTGAGCTCACTGGCCTTTGTTTCAAAAGTACTATCGTTACAACAGATCCTTCAATTCTCAGATATTGTGAGTACGGTACAGAGTTCTTCAATTTATTTGGATGTGAACTGTTGTAAAGTAATATCATTGACTGTTGTGGATTTTCTAACCCTGATGTGATCACTTCCTGTTGTGGCATACCATGAACTGTAAGATCCAAGAAGTCTATGGAAGTCGGGTTCATATTGGAAGTACATTTGAGACTGAAGGTGTTAGTGTTGTGGTATTCCAGAAACACTTTTGCTTCATCCATGCTACCAGTTCATATGCTCAAAATGTCATCAATGAAATGCATCCATCTGACAACATTTCTGTAAAACAAATTGTGCGTTTATTGTGAATATGGGTTTCTTCCCAATAACCCATATACAGGTTTATATAGGATGGGGCAAACAAGACACCCATTGCAGTGCAATGTTTCTGGATATAAAACTTTTGTTAAACACAAAGTAGTTTTTAAGTTAATGCAAACCCCAGGCTCTCCAATATACATTGTATTGGTATTGTAGTAGGGTCTGTGAATTTGTTCAGAAAATATATAATGGCTTCCAAACCTCTGTTATGTGGGATGCTTGTATAAAGGCTGCTAACATTAATTGTTAGCCAACAAAATTGGCATCCCAAATGAAGCCACAGAGCTTATGTAATAGACTCCATGGTGTCTCTACTATAAGAGCGAAGTGTAACAGCAAGAGGTTGTAATCGAAAGTCTAAATATGTACCTAAATGATGTGTAACTGATCCAGTACCTGATACAGTGGGTCAGCCAAGTGGATCACTGACATTTTTATGGGTTTTCGGTAACAAATAAAAGTTGGAACTATCGGAAATCAGGATAAAGAAAACCAGCTCCCTCACTTGTTACTCATCCCCTATCCATGGCTCTAGATATAAACTGGGAAAGTTCACCCTGAAAGGTATTGTTTGGGTTCTTGTCTAATTCAACATAGTCATCTACTACATTCAAAAAGTTCATAAGCTTTACATGTGTAAAATTCATTAGCCATAAAAACAATATTGTCCCTCTTATCGGAGGGCTTGATCACAAAATCTTCCAGTTTCCTCAACCTTGAGGGCCTCATGTTCAGTTGGTGATATTTTGTGTTAAATGTAAATTCTGTTCCTGATATAAGTTTTTCAACTTCAGGGTCAATAATCCTTTCAAAGTTAGTAATAGCAGGACTTATTTGGGCTCCTAGACAAAATACTGATTTAGGTTTGAGCAGTATTTTTCAAAATCATGTAGTCCCCATGGCTGTTAATGGTTCATTGAGCAGGTCAGTCAAATCATACTCATCAATTATATTTTGTCCCCAGAAGTCTAGTTAGAGATGTATCTAATGGACCTGAAGCAGAGAGCCCATCAAGTAAGTTAAAGTTTTCCTGGGAAAGACATTGCTGAACCGCCTGTGAAGTGGTTACCGGTTCCAGTGCACGGCCCATGTTAGTATTGGAATTGAAGAATCTGTGTTCCAAAAAAGCAATACAATGTAAGTTTTTGTATAAACTGAAAACTGTCCACCTTTATGTAAAATAGGTCCACCTATGGAGTTGGTACTAAGTTATTTCATGGACATTTTATTCGGCTTTAGGTTTGGGTGTAATTCATAAGATTAATAATATTTATTTCATCAGTGAGTAGCACTTGTTGTTTATTCCTCCTTTAACCCCTCCTACCTCTGCACATTTTTTTCCTCGTGTCATTTTTTTGACCATTTGTCATTTTTGATTTCCTTTGGTTTTATTCTGGGGAGGTCCCTTCTTGGCATTTGAGATCCTGTTTTTGTTTTATTCTTATTTTTAGCCCCAAGCACCTCCTGGTTTGGGAGAGGGATGAGGTATCTTCTTATGCATCCAATTTCTTGTTTGACGACTTTGATTCAGTCTTATTCTTTTTCAAAATGAACTTGGTGTTCTTTGTGTTGGGTCTGTTCTTTTGACCATGTTGCATTCCTCTGTTTTTGGAATGTTGTCTGCCTCTGCTTTGTGACCGTAGCATCTTTCCCACATGAAGATTTCTCCTCTATCATAGTCAGTAGTGTCCATTTTAATTTATGTGTTTATGATTGTGGGAAGAGCCTACAACCATCTTACTGTCTGCAGCTGGAAAACAGAAGATTGTGAAACACGTTTTGTAGTTTTCAATGTATCCTTCCACAACTATAAATCACTATGTAATCCCTAGGTGGCACTATTCCAGGGCTACTACCCCTGCCTGCTTGGCTAGTAGCAGGTTAAGGCCTGAGTTCTGAAATGGGTGCCTTCACCCAGAGGTCAGGGTTGGTAGTGGTCAAGCTAACCTGGGCAAAGCCTCCGGGACACTGTAACCCTCCCTCTTTCCTTACTAGTGGCCGGAACAAAACACACAATAATTACATTCAAAATACCCTGATACACCACACAAGTACCACACTATTTGCACTTACCACCAGGGCTTTCTTCTGGCTCAACCCTGGGACCCCCAGAAACAAGGTTATGCACAGCAAATAACAGCAGTACAGTACTCTTGCACAAACTGGAACCACAGTCAGGGTAAATGCAAAAGAGTTAGATCTGATTTATTTAAGGGACTTAAACAAGGGAGGGGTGTAATCAGGCTAATTTGCTTAAAGACTGTATCAATCAAACAGTTATGCATGCACTTTAGGGTCCATAGACAGTCACACACTCTTGGTACCCAGATGGAGAATGGTGGGCTAGCCAGGAATGTTGCAACTGGTTGGGGCCCTGTGATAGAAAAAAACAACATGCACCACACACTAATTATAATCCAGGGCCAGAGGGCACAGTTTGTGAAAAGAAACAACAAGACAATCAGATGACACACTTTTAGATTAGGCTGTTGTTGCAGGGAGCTTCCTGATGATTACTCACGATACCAAAGACTGGGCATAGGCTGGGCGAAATTGAGTCTGCAAGTGGTTGATCTGGGCGCCAGGAGAAGCAGGGCCACGACGCCGAGGCATTGTTCCTGTTCAAGCATGGAGGAGGCTGATCCCAGGCAGGTCTCTTGTCGATGGGTTTCTCTGTGCAGCTGGTAGACTGGCTGGGCCAGTGTGGCAAGGCCCAGGCCAAATGGAGACAAATTCGATACAGTCTGTTTTGGGCTGGATACAGCTTCCAGCAAGCAGAACACGGTTCACAAAGTGGGAACCAAATCATGACCCACTAACAACTCACAGCACATTTACATGTAAGGAAATTTCTACTGTACAAGGCAAACCACTCTCCAGTCATGATCGCAAAATCTCTGCACAAACCGGGATTCAAAAGTAGCTGGAAATCCTGACAGGCTGATTGCATTCAGCAAAATCTTTGGTCTTCTTCAGGTTGATCCTGGTCACAACTCAGTGGTTTACTTTGTTCTCACAAACTCGGATTCAGTCCAAACTGATCTCTTCTCCTCTCAGGGGCAGCATGCAGGCCAAAACTCAGACCTTTCCACAGAGACTGTATTTAGCTCTTGCTTCTTCAGCTCCCAACTTAGATCTGCCTCTAACAGCAAGCAGCTTGGGAATTTCCCCAAGGTCCAAAAGGTTTGGCTGGCTGATCCTCCTGTCAGTCACCACAAATGCTCCCCCTTCAGGTGCAAAAGGCGCAAAAGCCCCAAACTACATTCCTGCAGATTTTGACTCCAGATAGCTCCTGTAGTCCGGCTCCATTTTAGGTCCCACCAGAACTGATTGGTCCAATTCGCAGTCCAGGACCAAGATAGTGGAGATAAACAAACAGTTCTTGCTGCAAAGAAGGCAGGTTAGACAGACTACATTATCATTCTAAATGATTTTCAGCAAATAGTTACATCTTTCAAAAGAGCTCCTCTCAGATTACTTATGACTCCAATCCAAACAGCTCTTAAAGAGACAGTACACAAAAGGCTATACAGGCACTCTCTGGCAATCACATTTGAACTGCTAAAATGCAGGACACCAGCCTGGCAGTGATCATTTTGGCAAGCTCGAGGAAGACTTTTGGGAACCTCCATTTGTAGGGGGTTGCAACTATGCCAGTTGAAATAGAATACTCCCTTCTGTTTATAATGTTGGAGACAGAACTCCAAGCTGCTTATCAGATGGCCATTAGGAAACTGAAACAACTTGTTAAATATCAGGTTGCCTATTAAACTGGAGATATGTTTACCCCTTCAAAATGCAACAACTTGCACATTTAAATGCTTAGCATTTAAATACTTTCTTACCACTACCTTCAGTTCGGCAGGTATTGTTTTCAAGAAAGAGTCATACCTCATAAATCTCACCCTTTCCCAAAAGGACATTTAAAGAGTTACAGTTTTTTTAACCTCTTAGGACACTATCTGATAAGTACTGTCTCAGACATATGCCAGGTCTTCTGTGGACTATCCATGCTAAAGATATAACAATCAGTAGGCATTTTTTCTATGCTTTTTGGGAATAAATATATTGAGCTACAACACATACACCATCATCATCATGGACACAATATTTTAAATAAATACAGTAGTCTAATATGTTATAAAACAATAAAGAAACTTTATGTCAGTGAACACAGCGAACCTCAGTTTACAGTAGATTTTTTAAATATTTCTTATCCTGATAGTGCAGGAGAGATGCACCATCTCATTCTCATAGGGATCTACATTTTACATTTTTGCATTGTATTTACTCAGGATGTTCCGGATTAGATGCAATATCTTGTTTTCAGTGGGGTCATGCTTTTACCATTTTATAATGTATTAATTCAGGGTAGCCTAGTCCAGATGTAAAATATTGTTTTCAGTGTGTTCTGATTTTATGCATTGCAGCATAATATTGTGTAGATGTACAGCCACACTGAAAATAAGATGCAATGTCTTCTGTGAACTACCCAGGCTAAATATATACAATCAGCAGGCGATTCTAGGAAAACACATTGTAAAAGTATATAAAAGGAGGACCACATTAGAACTGACTCTCAGTAGATCTGCATTGTGCAAATTCATGAGAAATAATGGGTAAAAGCATCCCAAAAGCTCTCCATAGCCATATCAACTCTGACCAGAACTTGTTTTTGAAGAAAGAGTTCCTTTTCATGTTTGGCAGTTTGGCAATGTATTCATTGTTAAGTTCCTCAAATCAAGGATTATTTTGATAGTCAGTAATCAGATCCTGGAGTAATTCAATTTCTTTGGTAAATCTCTCTCGATGTTTTTGTTCCGTTTGATAACATGCATTAACATGTTAATACACTCAGTGCACCTTCCTATT
The DNA here is from genome assembly GCA_016271365.2 of Neoceratodus forsteri. Taxonomy (NCBI): domain Eukaryota; kingdom Metazoa; phylum Chordata; order Ceratodontiformes; family Ceratodontidae; genus Neoceratodus; species Neoceratodus forsteri. The sequence goes on from CM057455.1 coordinate 42,723,799, forward strand.
TGTCCTTAGACTCTGGTTCTTCCTCATTGAGTCCGCAAGAAGGTAATTTGTCAATATTCAATTCAGTTTTATTTTTAACCAGGACATGCACCTTTGAGATACTCATTTGCAAGATGGTCCTGGGGAAACACACCTGTCCCAATATGAAAACCTCTCGTGACAAGCCTTGGTCTAGATATTTATCCAATGCAATACCATTGTAAAAGCGATTGAGTTCAGAGAATCTGTGTTTTGTGAGTTTATCGAATAGATCATCCACTTCCTCAGAGTAAGGACCGGTCTCGTTATCAGCAGAAAATAAGTCTTGCCTTGCCCTTTCTTTTCTGACATGAACAGTAGCTGCATTTTCCAGTGAATGGTAATCACTATTACCAGCTGTCTTTTCTATTCTGACTCATTATTAAGCTTTTGTGAATTTCTTGAAAGTTCCTGGTTTGCATTCAGCAACTACAGGTAACAGCAGGTAAGTACATACCAAAGTTCTCCAAAGGAAAATGTTCTGATCTGAGTCCCATCCAAGCCTCACTGAGTAGCACTCCAGCAGCAAAACTGAACAGCAAAGGTAACTTACAAGAGAGCAAACTGTGCACAGGAGAGTGGCAGGGGATATGCTGTATATGATAGCAACCAGTAGTCAGTAGTAAAATAATCCAGCACTTCCAGGATATGCTTTGAAAAGGCTTATTCCAGTGTGGAGAATCAAATCATTGGACTACACAAAGACATGAGCCCAGCACTTTGACTATTAGGTCTTCCTCGCTGGAGGGTGGTGTCACGATCACGTTACCAAACTTGAATTGAAACAATGTATCTTAAAGAGACAGTAACAATTTTCATAAAAATTTATTCAATGAGAATATTAATGCAAAGGTAAAACATTGCTCAGAAACTCTAATTACTTGGGGGCTACACCAATTCATTTTTTGTGCAGTGAAAGCCTTTGTAATGATATTAATTTATGTCACTGTTATTTGTTTATATAAAGTAACAATCACTTTCCTGCCTGTAATATTTTGGAACACTCCTTTAAAATGTTCCAGTCTTACATTGTGACCATAAAACTTTTACCTGTGCATTGATATTCTCAGTGAATTTATTTTTAATGAAAAGTGTTACTGTCTCTTTAAGATGCATTGTTTAAATTCAAGTTTTATAACATGGTTTGGACACACTCCCTAGGAAGACCCTAACAGTGAAGTGCTGAGCCATGTTTCTTGTGTAGTCCAATGCTTTGATTCTCCATACTGGAATAAACCTTTGAAAGCATATCTTGAGTACTGGATTATTTCTACTTGGGAGGGTTGCCTGGTGCATTCCACCAGGTGCAGCCAGTGAATTAAAATGGGACAATATTGTATTGTGTATATTTGCAAAATAAAACTGTTAAAGATAAGGTCTGTTTGGTATTAAACGCAGCTTTAGTGAAAGAAAAATCTTAGATTTTCTAGTTTTAGAGGACAGTGACATTTATCTCAATGACATGCTTTCTGAACCACACATAATACCTCAAGTTATGTGCGAAGACAATTAGAAAATGTAAAGAGGGATTTGTATGCAAACCACCTAGACACAAATTCATAGAAACTGTCAGCAGATAAGGACTGCTAGGCCTGTCCAATCTGCCTGTAAGCTCAATGCTTGTATGTGACTTCTGATGCTTATTTGTCAGAGGTTTTTCATCACCCGCCGCTCCCACATCAAGGTTTCTTCTGCCTGTCCCAGGCTCGCTACCACCACCTCTTGTGGCAGAATATTCTATGTGCCCACCACCCTCTCGGTGAAGAAATATTTTTACATTTCTCTTAATCTACCCTCCAATTTCATATCATGCCCCTCATTCTTGTACTACTACTACTTTGGAAGATGTCTCCCTCAGCACCTTATTAGTGCCCTTAAGGTACTTGAACATTTGTACTATGTCCCCACTCCCACCTTTATGCCAGTGAATACATATTGAGGGTTTTTAGTCTCTCCTCATATATTTTGTGATGCAAGCCATGTACCCTCCTGGTCTCCTTCTTTGGACCACCTCCACCCTACCAATGTCCTTGCACAGGTGTGGCCTCAGAATTGCACACAGTACTCTAGGTGAGGCCTCACTAGTGTTTTATACAAAAGCATCACCACCTCCTGCTAGTGATACCTCTGCCTATGCACCTGAGCATGCCACTGGCCCTCCTTGCAGCCTTTGAGCTCTGCTTTGACACCTTTAAGTCATCAGAAATGGTAACCCCTAGGTCCCTTTCTCTTTGTGATCATCAGCACTCCCCCATCCTACAGCACTTCCAGGGTTCCCTCTTCCCAGGTGCATTATTTTGCACTTCTTTGCACTGAACCTCAGTTGCCACACCTCCAACCATTTCTCAAGCTCCGGGTCCTTCCTCATTTTCTCTACCCTTCAGGAGTATCCACCCTACTGTAAATCTTGGTGTCCTCTGCAAACAGGCAGACCTTTTCATCCAGCTCTATGCAGTGTGACTAATGAAGATATTGGACAGGACTGGTCCCAGGACTGATCCCTGAGGTGCTCCACTGGTCACCCCCATCTCACCAGATTGGATCCCATTTATACACCTCTGCCTCCTGTCCATCAGCCAGTTACTTACCCAGTTTATTACCCTGTGCTCCATGCCCAGACTACCCATCTTGTTAATCAGCCTTCTATGTGGGACAGTATCAAAGGTTTTGCTGAAATCGAGGTTGGCAATGTCCACCTCCTCTCCCTGATTTACTTCCTTTGTCACCCAAATCAAAAAAACTCTATAAGATTCTTTTGACACAACCTTCCTGCTGTGAATTCATGTTGCCTATCATCCTGGGCAACTTTGGACTCCAGGCGCCACTATCCTTTCTTTCAGCAGTGCCTCCATGATCTTCCCCACCACTAAAGCTAGGCTGACTGGCCTATAGTTCCCCACCTTCTCCCCACTGCTGCTTTTGTGGCAAGGACCACATATGCCATCTTCCAGTCCTCGGAGCCACTCCTGTGTTGAGTGACTTGGTGAACATGGCTGCCAGTAGTGCTGCTAGGTCCCTTCACAGCTCCCTAATATCCCTGGGTGTATGCCATCTGGCCCATAGCTTGGTCCACTTTCAATTTTATGAGCTATTTCAGAACTCTCTCCACTGTAAATGGACTGGTGTCCACCCTCTCCTCCCTTTACATCTGCTACCCAGCTGTGGTCCATGACCTCCCTTCCTCATTGAATACTGAACAGAAGTACTTATTGAGTATTTCTGCCTTGTCTAGCTCTCCTCCTTACACTCTCCCATGCCAGAACTCCAATGGTAACTATTGGCACTACTGAGTCCACAGATTGTTCTAAAGCCTCAAGTGGGAGATGAGAAGTAATTTCCCAGAGCTAAAACTCCAAACTGTAGTAGGGTCAGAGTGTGTGAAAAGATCCCAAATCTGCATCTCATTAAGAAACTTGTTTTGTCTCAGGACTGTGCTCATACCTGAAGCCTGAGGTCACCGGAATTGTCTTCAGTCTGTTTACAAAAGAGAGAGATCTGAACTTATGTTTACCAGCTCACATTCCAAGGGCTGTAGCCTGCAAGCAGGTAAGCCATGCATCCTATGCCAAAACTGTACCAAAAGCTGAGCCTGTGATGTGCACAAATTTGCTTAAGAGACTGTTGCTGCCTGTCTATCCAACACAGCCAGAAGACCAAAGAAGGGAGTCAGCTCCTGCAGAGATCATCACGGATTGTGGCCATCCTGAGGGCTAAGCCTTGAAGTGAAGGTGAGCCGTGTCAGCCCTGGTCCCTGTGTCCTGGTCCTGCCAGAAAGGATGAAACCTGCAGCTGCATGCCAGACAGCAAAATCCTGCCTCTGGGGAGACCAGTCTGGAAATCATCCCAGATCCTGAGGTTCAAGGTTCAGTGAGTACAGCAGGGTTGTATCCTGCAACACAACATAAAAGTGTTTGGCCAGCTGATTCGTTTGCTGAGTTTTCATTGTGGTTTAGACTGTTTCTGTAGGCCAGCTGGTCTGAAGATTACAATTTCTTTAGGTTTAAAGTGTTTGTGAATGTTGCAAAGCTAAAGATACAACAATCAACACTTTATTTAAGGGACCCAACAAGCTGCAGCGGCACAACCCATGGCAACGCCTTCAGGCCTGCACCTAATTAGACTCCGGGTATCCAGCAGCTGCATTTGGACTGCCCAAGGGGTTAAATATATGTGCATGCTACGTAAACCTAAAACATTGCTTTAAAATAGAGTTTGATTCACATCCCTTCCTCTGTACCAATCCCATATAAATCAGCTTGTTTGAATGCTAACTGGGTCCATGAGCAAATTAATACCGAGTGCTGGTTAATTACCTGTTACTGCTTGTTTTACTTTACCACTATTGCACAAGATGGGTAAGCTGCCACTGCCAGTGACAAGTTTTACATAAAGGGACAGACTATTAAATACAAGACTTACAACAACATATACATACATTTAAATATAGTACCACAAATTTTACAATAACATATAATTATCTAATACATACATATAGTACATTAATGAAAGCATTTACACTGACAAGGTGTCAAGCCATTGTACCAATCTATATTTAAATGCTCTTACTATTCTACTGTCAATTACTGCTGATGTACTACTATTAAAAATACAGTGGCCCTGTATATTACTGGCCTTTGGCTAATTGCTTTCTTAAATAAGGGATCCTTAACAACCTCTAGTCGGAGATCTTGTACTCTTTGAACCAGGAAAATTAGGAAAAGATCTTGAAAATCCACAGTAACTGTTAGAACTGAACCCAGGCCCCTCAAACTGCATAGAAGGTGGCAGGCAGGGCTATTAGTCCTCTGGGAGGGACGGCTACAATTAGTGCCAGTCTTCTAAGTGGAAACAGAAGTTCTCCTGAGCACATTTTGTCTCTTCGCTTATCAGTGCCAAACAAAACTCAGGCATACAGCTTAGTCAATCAATAAGATAGTCCTGGCTTGGTCTCAGCTCCATTCATCCACTTTTCCTTAAATAGGGGGCCCACCACCCCAAGGGAAATAATAGTCCGGTCAAGCTTGGTTGTTTTGTCTCTGAAGGAATCCTTGAAATAATGTAGTACTTGACCCTGCACGTTGCTAGGTCTTGCACCGGGGCAAAATGTTTGAACAGCATAAGTACAGCCCAGGGGCCAGAGAAACACCTAGAACAAGCCTCCTGAATGAGTTGCTGAGAGGAGTGAACAGTCCCTCCAGGCCTCAACTGCAACTTGATGAGACATTCTCAAAATCCAGTGTGACCTCTTTTCCTCTATCACATCCCAGAGGCGTTTGGAAATACATGGATATTCAGTGGTGGGGTACTCAAGGATTCTTCTGATCCATTGCTCAGCTTGGGACCACTCAGGCAACTCTCTGACGCTGGTTTATCTATTTATTTATTTGAATTTTGGTAATCAGGTAAATCCACTGTGACAATTACAATCCCTTTTTCAGGGTCGACCTGGGGAGGAGTACAATGAAACAAGCAAAATACAGTACATACAGTTAAGGTAGATAAACATAATTGGATACAGGAGTAGGCATAGAGCAAAACTAAAGCAACATACAATTAAGATAACCTGGCAAAAAAGGTATATACAAAGATGCTATGTATAAAGAAGCACAGATAAAATACATTTGAATTCACAGGATACAGTCCAAGAGCAGAAGGGAATAAGTAAATTGAATCAAGGGAAGTAAGCAAATGGCACAGTAAGAAAAAGGAGCAGGAGGGAGCAGGGACAAGTAAGAGGATGAGAGTGAAGAGGGAAAAAGGCTCAAAGGAAGGATGAAGGAGGAGGAGAGAGAAGAAGGCAGAGTGGGAGGGTGCTTCAGTTAATGGAGGCAGGAGCAAGATACAGAGCCTGAGAGAAAGGCATGTAAATTCAACTTTAACTTGGGGATAGAGGAGCAGGACAGAGGAGGCAAAAGTTCAAGTTAGATACTGCAGCAAAGGAGAAGGCCTTATGAGCAGTGTCTAGATGCAATCTTGGCTTTAGTAGTGGGAGAGAGGCAGATCTGAGGGCATGAGGAGCATGTCTCAGGTATATGGTTTCCTTGAGGCGGGGGTGGATTTGTGGACAAGTTTATGCATGAAGGCCCATTGAGGAATACTTGAGTTTGGATGCATACGGCAGCCAGCCCAGAGAGGACAGTACATCACAGTGGTAATGATGGGCAGTAATGCCCAAGGCAGTAAGCCTGGGAGAGAGAGACAGAGTAGAGGATTTGGTAGATAGCAGAAGGGAGCACTGTGTTAGAGAGGAGGAAGGAGGAAGAGGCAATTTTTACCTGGAAGCTGCAGAGGGAAGAGGGTGGATGTGATAGAGGAGGTCTAGTATCTGGTTCAAGGTCTAGTGATACTGGAGACATGTATACTAAGGAAAAGCAAGGAGTCCAATGTAATGCTCAGATATTTAAAGGAATGGACAAACTCAAAGAGTATCTTCACTGAGAGAGGTAATGTTAAGGGAAGGAGAGTACATGAGGAAGAGAGTAGGTCTGAAAATAGCATACTTATGATCTTTGAATTAAGAACAAGATGTTTGCTCCTGAACCAGTCCTCCAGTGATGCAAAGTCTGAGGCAAGTTCTTGATTAATCAGAGCAATGTCAGAAGAGGAACAATAGATTATGGCAGTATCAGCACAGAGATGTACAGAAGCCCCAGAAGTTAGGTAGATCATTAATAAATAGCGAGAACAACATTGGTCCTAAAATGGAACCCTGAGGAACACCATGAGTGATGGGCCTGCGATCAGAGACAGAGACAGGCCACTTGACCCTTAGGAGGTGGGAGGAGAGATAGCTGTTAACCCAATCCAGTGCTATGAACTGTAGACCCAGAACATGAAGCTGCTAGAGAAGAATGCTGCAATTAACGTAAGTCAAATGCTTTAGTAAGGTCAACAAAGATGGTTCTAGTAGCAGACCCACAGTCCGTAGCTTGAAAATGTCAGAGGTCACTTTCAGTAGGGCAGTAAGTGACTGTGATTTCTTCTGAAGCCATGTTGAGATGGAGATTCTGAGACTGAGGCAGAGACAGAGAGAGACTGAGACAGAGAAAGTGAGAAAGCAGCCACAGCTTTCTTGAATCAAGGAGGTTATTTTCTAGACTACACTGAACTGAATTATTACTTTTTGACCTGTGTAAGTAAAGTACACTTATGCAAGAACTTACCATGACAGTAGATCTTCGAGAGAGGCTTTGCAGTAGGTAATTACATATAGGACTGAAGTTGGCAGCCAGGATCAATGGAAGAATTTCTAACTAGCAGTCTCTGGCAAGGGACTGCCCCCATATCAGGTGACCAGCGTCAGGCGACCGTCGGTATAAAGGCGGTCCCTCTGCCGCCTTCAGTTCTTTCCCGCCAAAGGCCAAAAAGGCGAGACAAGAGAGAAGTGGAGAGTTCCTTCCTGGAAAAGGAGTTGAAAAAGCTAACGGGGATGGAGGGTGGGAGTAGCTTTCACCACAAGAGCCTCTCTGAAGATCTACTGTACAGTAAGTTCTTACATGACTGTACTATCATACTTTGAGAGGGCTCTTGCAGTAGGTAATACATATAGAACTGAGTCACAAGCAGTCTGGAACAAAGAGAAGCACTGTAGAGAGAACCTCTGGCTGAAGAGGACTTAAGAAAGAAGTCCTTGCAGAACAGTCAACCTGAAGCCTGCTCTATGGTGACAGGCAATGTCCAAACTGTAGTGTTTCATAAAGGTATGGATAGAAGTCCAAGTTGCTGACTGCGAATGTCAGCCACCGACACATTCTTGAAAAGCAACAGAGGCCACGACACCCCTGGTTGAGTGACCTCTGACCTGACCTGGCACTGGTCTTGTGATACATTGTCATAACAAAAGTGATATAGTGAGCCAACCATTTGGACAAACATTGTTTGAAATGGCATTACCCTCTCTTTGCTTGCAAAGGAAACAAATAGTTGGTCAGTCTTTCTGAGATCGTCGTCCTGTTGGTGTAGTATCTAATCCGTGAACACCCAGAGTATGCAAAAGATACTTCCCGTAATTGAGTGCTGCATGAAAAAGGCAGGCAGTTCAATGGACTGGTTCAACGAGATTCTGCTACCACCTTAGGAAGAAACTTAGGATTGGTGCAAGAGCCACGCCTTCCTTGTGAAAATCAAATATGGAATTTTGCACATCAAGGCCTGAAGCTCAGAAATTCTTTGAGCAGAAGTTAAGGCCACTAGGAAGAGTGCCTTTTGAGCAATCGGTTTAAATGCTTTTATTGGCAAGTTTAAACTAGTCAAAGGGGAGGCACTGACAAGCAGCAGAAAAATCCCAGCCTCCCTATAAAACAGGGTACTAAATGAGAAAAGACCAAGGTAGAACGGTCAGTGGGATGCTGCAACAGAAGGTAAAGCCATCAAAAATGAGAGCAATGAGTACCAATGCCCGTAGTCTAGGTAACAAGCTTCCTGAATTAGTGGCCTTGATGGAGGAGGAACATCTGGACATAGTGGCAGTCACAGAAACATGGTAACACAAAACCATGACTGGGACGAAACGCACCAGGATACACTATCTACAGGAGGACAGGGAGGTAAAGAGGAGGAGGAGGAGTTCTTTACATAAGGGAAGAAATAAAAGCAACAGAACAAAAGGGTAAACAGGGAGGAGAAGAAGCACTGTGGGTAAATTTGGAGAAAGGCAATGGCACCACAATCCGCATAGGTTAGAGAAGACTCTTCTCAGGGGGAGGAAATGGACAAGGAAATGATAGAAAGTATACTTAGAATAGCAGAAAGGGGAGATATTGCTGATGGGTGATCTGAACATGCCAGATGTTAACTGGAGTGCAGTTGCAGCTGCCACTCAAGAGTGCAGTTATTCTAGATGCCCCACAGGGGCATGCCTTAGACAACTAGTACTGGAGCCCACTCGAGAGGAGCAATATTAGACTTGATACTCTCAAATGGAGATGGAGAGAGGATCACAGATGTAGAAGTGGGTAGCCATCTGGGAACTAGTGACCATCAAACAGTATGAGTTCACAATAAACACAGCAATAGAGTCAAGCCATACAAGACAAAAAGTATTGGACTTTAGGATGGCTGACTTTGCAAATGGGTGAGTGCCTAAGGAATGCACTAGCAAATGGGCAGGAAGGAGGTGGAAGAACAATGGGGAATAATAAAACTGCCATCACAGAGGTAACGAGCCTTTGTGTGAAGCAAATAAACAAAACAAGACGATGTAAGAAACCACTATGGTTCTCAAAGGAAGTGGCAGTGAAGGTTCAAGAGAAAAGAAAGCATTCGGAAGTACAAGAATGTAGAGAGAAGGAGCAGGACAGAGAACTGTATCAGTTAAAGCAAAGGGGGCTGGGAAGGCAGTCAGAACAGCAAAGGCCCAAACCGAGGAAAAGATAGCCAACTCAGTTAAGAAGGGGATAAACCTTTATAGATACATCAGGGAGCCTAAGGAAGACCAAGGGAGGATAGTGAGGCTTAATAAAGGGAGGAGGGTGGGCAGAGGAGACTGTGAAAAGGCAGAGATACTAAACAGATATTTTTGCTCAGTATTTACAAAGGAAGAGGGGAGGTACATAAAACAAACAGTAGTAACACTCTGGATACAGAAGTTGATACCGCCCATTTACAGAAGAAAGGGTTCTGAAAGAACTCTAAAACTGAAGGTGACAAAGCAATGGGGCCTGATGGGATTCATCCCAGAATTTAAAAGAACTAAGGGTAGAACTAGTGACACCACTGACTACCCTTTTAACAAATCATGGGAGGATGGGGTGGTACCCGAGACTGGAGGAGGGCAGATGTGATCCCTCTCACAAAAGTGGGAGCAAGGCAGAAGCAGGAAACTATAGACCTGTTAGTTTAACCTCAGTGATAGGGAAAATGATGGAATCACTTCTAAAGGAAAGAATTGTCGAGTATCTAGAGGCCAGAGGGCACAGGACCCTAGGCAGCATGGATTCAAAGTGGGAAGGTCATGCCAGACGAATCTGATAGATTTCTTTGACTGGTTGACCAAAGTAGTAGATCAGGGAGGGGCTGTGACATGGCCTACCTAGACTTTAGCAAGGCATTTGACACAGTCCCACACAAAAGATTAATATACAAGTTAGCCAGCCTGGGAGTGGGTCCCAAGATGACAGCCTGGGTAAAGAATTGGCTGGAGAATAGGACACAGAGAGTAATAGTAAATGGAGTCCACTCAGAAGAAAGGAGGGTTACTAGTGGGTACCGTGAGGTTCAGTATTAGGACTGTCCTCTTCAATGTCTTATATGACATTGCAGAAGGACTGAAGGAAAAGTATGTCTCTTTGCAGATGACACTAAGATCTGCAACAGAGTTTGTTTGTTTTTTTTTGTTTTTATTTACATTTTTCCCACTCACTTGCTGCCGCCACCCGGTACTCTCAACCCGGTCATGGACCACTGGCTTCCACCCCAAATCGCCTCTAGTCCTTCGACACCGCGTGGCTTACCTCTCACGGGCGGGCCACGGGATGGAGGGAACATCCTGCAGAGACCGTGATCGGTCAGAGGACTTGGCCTGGGGGCTAATCAGCCGCGCGGGCTTCATGGAGGGTAGCGGCAACCGCCTTTTCCGCTTTCTGGGGAAGGCGGGACGGTAATGACGATGATGTCCTGCCCGCCTCCAATGCTCTTTTGAGCTGCAGCGCGGTGTTCCTAGCCTCCGCCAGGAGTCCCCATCGCCCGATGCTGTCCAACCCTTCCTCGGAGAAGGACAGCAGTCCAACGGACGCTCAATCATCTCTCGCCAGCCTCCGATGATTTCGGTCCATTTCAACCCGGTCGCCAAGCGCCGCAAGCGAAATTCTACCGCTGCGCCGACGGGCCGGCATATTCGCAACAGAGTTGATGCACAGGGTGGGTGGAAAGGATGAGAAGGAACTTGGCAAGGTTAGAGGAATGGTCAAATGTATGGCAGCTTAGATTCAATGCTAAGAAGTGCAAGGTAATGCACCTGGGAAACAAAACCACGGAAGAGTACACAATGGGGGTGAGATACTAACAACAACAAAATGGAAAGGGACCTGGGGGTAGTCATACAGATAACCCAAAGATGGGCAAGCAATGTGAGAGGGCAGCAAGGAGGGTTGGGGGATACTGAGATGCATAGGGAGAGGCATCACCAGTAGAAAACAGGAAGTTATTATCCCTCTGTACAGACAGCTGGTGAGACCCCATCTGAGTACTGTGTGCAGTTCTGGAGACCCGATCTCCGAAAGACATAGACAGAATGGAAGCTGTCCAGAGGAGGGCAATTAAAATGGTGCAGGGTCTGCACTGGAAGACATATGGAGAGAGACTTAAGGAGCTTAATATGTATAGCCTCAAGGAAAGGAGGGAGAGGGGGACATGATAGAAACTTTCAAGTACCTCAAGGAATCAACAAAGTCCAAGAGGGTAGCATCTTTCAAAAAGAGGTGTGCAAGAACAAGAGGGCACAATTTGAAGATGGGGCGGCTCAGAGGTAATTTAGAAAGTATTTTTTTCACAGAGAGGTTGTGGATGCATGGAACGGCCTTACGGAGGAGGTTGTGAGTCAAAATCAGTGGTGGAATTCAAGCATGCATGGGATAGTCATAAGGCAATTCTGGGGGTGGGGTAGGAAGAAGTAGGCTGCTGGTTAACTAGGATTTGCAGCTTATCCAGTAGGTAGAGAAATGGGCAGACTGGGTGGGCCAAGCGGTCCTTATCTGCCGTCGAATTCTATGTTTCTATGCCTTCCACGAAAGGAGCTTAAGATCTGCTGAGGCTGCCAGCTCAAAGGAGGCAGCGTAAGCTTCTCAAGAATGAATTTCAAATCCCAAGGAGGGCAGGAACCCGACTGGGGGTCTCAGATGAAGAACACCACATAGAAAGGTCTCCGTGAACTCCAGCTGTGCGAAAGTTCTGTCCCCAAAGGGAACATGGATAAGTGGCTAGAGCCGCCATGTGAACTTTTAAAGAGGAATGACTGAGACCCAGGTCAAGAGATAACACATGTAGTCCAGTAGCCACCCGACAGGGCAGGAGAAAGGTTCCAGGTTTTTGACGAGGTCCAAATGGAAAACCGCTTCCATTTCATGGCATAAGTGGGTGAGTGGATGGCTTCCTGGCTCCACCCGAGATCTCTGCCACTTGAGGAGAAACCCCAAAATGGGCTTGTAGGCTATCTGTAGGAGCCGGTATGCAGCTGAAGGAATTTGAGGCCTGGCTGGACCAGGGATCCCGCATCCTGTAAACTGTAGTCACTAAAGTGGAAGAGGAATTGGAGGTTCCTCTGAGTACTGTTGCAGAAGAGAGAACCAAACTTGCCTGGGCCAGAAGGAACGATGAGAATCATGCGGCCCCTTCTGAGCTGAGCTTGTGCAGGATCCTCGAATCAATGGAATTGGGGAAAAGAATAGCTGAATCTGCCCGTCCAGTCGAGAGACAGAGCGTCTCCAGAGTCGCCTGCACCCCTGGAGCGAGCGAGCAGAAGGTGGCAATTTTGTGTTTAGTAGGGACGTGAACAGGTCGACCTGAGGGGTTCCCCAACGTGAGGAAGATGCCGTTTGCTATTTCCTGATCCAATTCCTACTGTGAGGTTGTGCCAAGAATCGTCTCAAGTGATCTGCCAACGAATCTCTACCCCGGACGTGGACTGCCCTGAGGTGAAGGTTGTGGAGGGTTGCCCATTCCCAGACCCACATTGCTTCCTGACAAAGAGGTGGGAAACGAGTCCCCCATTTGTTGAGATACCAGACTACACCATGTTGTCAGTCTGAATAGCTAGGAGGCTGGGAAACAGAAAAGGGTGTAGTGCTTGCAGAGCATACAACACTGCTCGGAGCTCGAGCACGCTGATGTGAAGCATCTGCTTGAGTATGGACCGTGAGCCCTGGGTCTGCTGGGATCCCAAATGAGCTCCCCAACCTTCACCCGAGGCATCCTTCATTAGTATTTGGGAGGGGAGGAAGACACAAGGAATTCCCCAACAAAGGTTCTCCTGAACCAACCACCAGTGCAAATCCTGAAGCATCGGGTCGAGACTAGCACCTCTTGGTCTAAGTCATTGACCAATTGATCCCACTGAGACCAAAGAGTCTACTGAGAGATTCTCATGTGGAGCCGAGGCACAGAACTGCTGGAATTGTAGCTGCCATGAGCCCCAGGAGGCGAAGGACCAACCTGGCAGGAATCCACCTGTGAGAGGCCAGGAAGCTATGGCCACCCTATCTGTGGGTAGAAAGGCCATACTGGTGGTCATGTCCAGAATCGCCCAGATGAACTGGAGGTGTTGTGATGGGATCAAATGGGATTTTGCCTGGTTGATGGTAATACCCAGGCTGGTAAAACCTGCCTGGTAAGGCAAAGGAACGCAGAAGTTCTTCCTGACTGGGCCACCAGGAGCCAATTCTCCAGGTATGGGAAACCTGCACCCCTGAGTGGTGTGCAGGTGGCTGCCGCCACAGACAGGCATTTGGTAAATACTGGGGCAGAGGAAAGACCAAATGGGAGGGCCTTGAACTAGTAGTGGTCCCCTGGAAAGCAAGCCAGAGGTATTTGCAGTGGAAAGGGTGGATAAGGATATGCAGGTAGGCGTCCTGCATGTCCAGAACACACAGCCACAGTCCTGGCATAGGAGGGCAGAAGACTCTGAAGGAGAGCATCCTGAACCTTTGTACTCCATGAACAGATTTAGAGAGCTGAGGTCCAGAATGGCCTCACGCCTCTGTCTTCTTGGGGACCAGGAAGAAATGGAGTGAAGCCCATCCCCAAAGAGGAGAGGGATGGATTCAATTGCTTCCTTCAACAGAAGGGAGGAGATTTCTTCCTGGACCCTGAGAAGATGATCTGGGAGTAAGATGACTGAGGGGGGTTTCTTGGAGGTTTCTGAGGAAACTCTATTGTGTGACCCTCTGCTGTGAGCTGGAGGACCCAAGAGTCAGTGATCCTCTCCCAACCCGGCAGATGTGGGAGAATCTCCTGCTTAACGGTTCCTCTGGATCGACCAGAGGCTGTGGGAGAGAGGGAGCTCAGAGGTGTGGGACAGCACTGTGGTTGGAGCTTCCGCAGCCCATTTGGGTTGGGGGTTCTTGCAACCAGAGGGGCCCAGTGTTTGTTGGATCACTTTCCTGTGGTTTCTTTGGTCATGCGCCACAGTGAAAGGAACGATGCTGCGCTTTGAGGGGCTCTGTGCATGGAGTCAACCTCCTTGACAGCAGTGTCCTTTCTCTCAGTCCGGCAATGATGTCCTTGACATCACCACCGAACAACACAACCTTGGAATGAGGCGCCCTGATGGCGGATTGTACTTGAGTTCAGACCGACACCAAGCCAGGCATGTCGCCAGAGACTCACGGCAAATGCCGAAGTTTCATCCAGTAGCATCCACCGCATCGTGAGTAGTGAGTATGTGCCTACTGGCCAAACATGCACAGCGTATCAGGTCTTCCACTTCCTGTTTAGTCGGGAACTGAGGAAGGGAGTCCAACTTGACTTCCACCTCGCTAAGGATAGCCTTCTGGTAATCCTCCATGTGAGCCACATAGTTCAAGGCTCTGATGCCCAAAGTGGAAGAAGAAAGATCTTCTTGCCATACTGGTCCAGAAGGCGGAATTCTTATCGGTTGGGGACGAGCTCATGTGCTTAGGATTGGCTGAACGGCCATGGGCGGCGCTGATGACGACCGAGTCGGCCTTGGGGTGTGATGTGAGAAAGTCAACCCCTTCTGGAGCCTGGTAAAGCCTATCCACCTTCCTGGGAAGGGGCTAAAGTAGATGGCTGTTTCCAGATAGTGGAAATGAGGTCGGCATGAGGCTTGATCCAGGGTGGAACTCAGTGAGCAACCTCAGACAAATCCAAATGGGCAGTTAGGTTCTGCCTCTGTGGATCCAGCTCCAGAGATTTCCACTGATAAAAAGCCTGGATCTTGCTTAGAACTCCATAAATGAGTAATCCTCTGGAGGGGTCCTGGGCTCCGGGCTTATCCGGGCGCAAGCAGGTCTGCCTGGATTGGAGCTGTTCTTGTGGAGGACCCGAGGAGTCTGATGAAGAAGGAGACTAAAACCCTTCCCCACTTGGGGAAGGTACAAGGCCCCTAGGGGACAAAGTGCCACCCCAGCCTTAGACCCCATAGTAGTGTCTCTGGGGTTGGGGAGGGGTCTCTTGCCCCGGCGACGGGGAATCCAGGACCGGTCCATCGTCATGAGGCCACTCTTCCTTCTTGGTGAGCTGAGCCTTGCCCCAGCCCACCAAGAAGTCAGAGTTCCCTCAGATCCACCGGCGGCTGAGGGGGCGGTGGAGGAGGGGGACACAGATACTGGGGGTATCTGTAAGGTGAGTATCCATAACCCAGTGGTGGAGGCCTGCATCGGGTACTGTGGCACTGGGTACTGCAGTGCCGGATACTGCGGAGCCAGATTAGACTGCATCAGAAAAGACGATGTAAGATCCGGTGCCAGGGGCTCTGCCAGAGCAGAAGGTCCTGGCAAAGGCCCAGCAGGCAGTCCAGGGACAGGTGGTCTGGTGGGCACTGGGTCCGTGTCAGAGTGACGCCCAGTAGTGGGGACATCAGCCGGTGACAGGGTCAGCGCCAGAGGGTCCGGCGTCAGGCCGACTGGTCCCGCGGGAGGAGGGCCTGACAGAGGCACTGAAGAGTCCCCAGCGGTGTCCAGGGAGGACCGTGGGATCCCCAGGGTCCAGCTGGGGATACGGAGGTGCCTCAGACAGCAGCGCGAAGGCTACAGGAGCCAGCATTGCCGGATGGGTCAAGACATCTGGCGAGGCCCGCACCGAGTGACTGCCAGGCGGGCATCTGACTGGCGGGATCTAGGTGGATGTTGGAGGAGCCGCGCCGACTGATCGTGGGACCTGGCACCAAGAAGGCCGCTGCAAGGGGAGGCGCGCTATTCTCAAGGGTCGAGTGGCTTGAAGACCGCTCCGGTGGATGTTGAGGAGCAGATGCCTGACTTAACGGAGAGGCTCAAACCAGGAGGTCGCGGGTGCAGCCTTACTGGAGCCGGGAGCCTCCTTTGTCCCAGAGGCTCCCGACTGGCCTCAGCGGGGGGGACCGATACCATCTCAGACACTACCAAGATGGCCGTCTGGGAATGGTCCCCAGAGGGATGTTAACTGAAGGGTGGCAAACCCCACGAAATGCTGGAGGAGGAGTCCCGTCAATAAAAGCTTTTCCTTCTAAGGCCCCTCAGAGAGGAGGAAGCCTGTCAAAGCTTTTTAAGCTGTTTTTCCATGGAGAACATCTTCTTCTTTAGGATGTGAGCCTCCAGGGACTGCTGTCTTCTTCATGGTAGCTGCACTGAACTTCAGGCAGTGCTGACAGGAATCCATTGGGTGGTCTGGGCCCTAGGCAGATGAGGCACCGAGAATGGCTGGTGAAAGAATCCTGACGTAAACTTTGTGTAAATAATCAAAAAAGCGACTGTAGAAGTACTGGCGATGGTCTGACAAGCAGTGGAACTTAACTGCAAGGCGCTGTCGACAGCTACGCAGAAAGAACTGGAAGGGGCGTGAGGGACCGCACCTTTATACAGACGTCAGCCTGATGCCAGTCATCTGACATGGGGCAGTCCTTCGCCAGAGACTGCTAGCTCGAATTTTTTCAGGTCCTGACACCTACCGTGTCAGTCCTATATGTAATTACCTATTGCAAGAGCCCCCCAAGTAAGATCTAGTATTGATTCTATTTTTGGGGTTGATTTTTTAGTTTTAACTTTAATTTGCTAGAGGAACTGTAGCTGGGGATATTTGCAGTCATTTGTGACTAGACCTGTTACTTAACCTCTGTGAAATAGGTGTTTAAAAGGAAGGAAGGCACTCCCCAGGTTGGAGGGTCAGAGTTGTAGTTGATTGCTTCTGGATGACATAGGTTTACTCCCTCCCACCTTCCCTCACCCCATTTGCTCCAAGTGCATAATTTCCTTTATAGCATGGGTTCTGATGGCACTTCCCCAAAACTGCTAACAGCATACACTTGTTCATATCCTTAAAGGCACAGCACACTGAATAGGGGTAGAGACACCTACAAGCGTGCACACACTAAAACAAGAACAAAACAACAAAAGAAAAGCATCTGTAACAGGAAGGACACAGACATGTGGGAATGGTGCAATGCACTGACTGTCGAGCAGCAGTCTCCGGGAGACACTCTGGAGACTGCGTTGCTGCCCTATTTGCAGGCACCTCTGGTCTGAGGGAGGAGGTTGTTCATCTCCATGCTGACCAGGCAAGGATTTGGAAACCTGCTTCCTCACCCAGGGCCCACCCAGGCCACCGCCACTACCTCAGCGGTTGCTAAGAAAGAGGAGTGGGTTGGACCACAGTGGGCCCAGGGAGGTGAAGATGGTGAACAGAGGCATATCCCTCCAATTGTGCCTCTCACAATCCATTTGCCACTCTGGTGGAGCAAGGTTTCTCATGGAGGCACCCACAGTGAGACCAAGGAGGATGCTGGGAACTCCACAATGGAGACCCACAGGAGGGTGAGACAGGACCCACAGGGAAGGAAACCTCCACTTTGGGGAACTCAATTGTTAGGAAGGTAGAACTGGGGAGGGAGGGAGGAAAGGGAGGTAAGGTGCCTGCCCGGTGCCATGGCTTGAAGGACAGGAAATGAATCCTCAGGATCATGGGAGCAGCTGCAAGGAGGGAGCTGGATGTCATTATCCACCAAGGAATGAATGACCTGGCTGAGAATAGTATCAAAGCACTGCAACAGGAGTTTGTGGAGTTGGGGAGGGCCTTAGACAAGTAGCACACATGGTAACCTTCTTGGAAGTGCTACCTGTCTGTGGCATGGATGAGGTTAGGTACTCGCACCATGGGATTCAATGACTGGTTGAAAACTGGCAGAGCTCAGGGATTTGGCTTCATTGGGGACTGGGGCTTCACCTGAGGGATGCAGGCCTGTACAGGCACGATGGTCTACATCTATCCAGGAGGAGAACCAGGATCCAGGTGATAGGTTTAAATACTTCATTGGCAAGCATTTAAACTAGCCAAGGGGAGGCACTGAAAAGGAGAAGGGAAATCCTAGCCCCCAAAAATCAGAGTAATTAGTGAGGTAAACACCAATACAGAGCAGTCGATAGGGAGAAGGGCAGGGTAAATGGAGAAAAGACAAAGGCAGTAAGGACAGGGATGGGGCAAAAAAAATAAAGCCATAAAAAAATGGAGGGTAATGAGTACCAATGCCCGTATTCTGGTTAAAAAGCTCCCAAATGGTGGCCTTGATGGAAGAGGGATGCCTGGCTATCATGGCAGTCACAGAAACATGGTACACAGAGAACCATGACTGAGATGTCAACATACCAGGGTACACAATCTACAGGAGGGGCAGGGAGGGAAGAAGAAGAGAGGAGTAGCTCTCATGTAAGGGAAGGGATCAAAGCAACAGAACTAAAGGGTACACAGGGAGGAGAGCAGGCACTGTGGGTCACCCTGGAGACTGGAAATGACTCCACAATCTGCACAGTGGTTGTATACAGACCTCCATCTCAGGGGAGGAAATGGACAAAATGATAGAAGAGCATCCTTGGGATGGCAGAGAAAGGGGAGATGCACTGCTGATGGGGACCTGAATATGCCACATGTTAACTGGAGCACCTTTGCTGCAGACATCCAAGAGCAGGGCCATTCTCAATGCTCTACAGGAGGCATGTCTCAGACAGCTAATTTTGGAAACCACTCAGGAGGGAACAATCTAGACCTGGTACTTCAAATGGGGATAGAGAGAGGATCTCTGATCTTGAAGTGGGTAGCCATCTGGGGAACAAGCGACCACCAAACTGTATGGTTCATGATAAACTTAGCTGTAGAGTCAAGCCACAAAAAGTGAAGGTACTGGGCTTTAGGAGGGCTGATTTTGTCAAAATGGGAGAGTGCCTCAGAAAAGTATTAGCAACAGGCGAAGGTGGGGTGGAGCAACAATGGGAAACATCAAAACCACCATCACAGAGGCAACAAGCCTTGTGTGAAGCAGATAAACAAATCAAAATGAAAGAGAAAACACTATGGTTCTCAAAGAAGTGGGAAGGTAAGTGAGAAAAGATAGCATGCAGGAAGTATAAGGAAACACAGAAGAGCAGGAACAGAGAACTGTACCAGTTAAAGCAGTAGGAAGTGGGAAAGCAGTCAGAATAGCCAGAGGCCCAAACTGAGGAAAAGATAACCAACTCAGTTAAGAAGGGGATAAAACCTTTTATAGGTACATTAGGGAGCAAAGAAAGACTAAGGCAGGATACTGAGGCTGAATAAAGAGGAAGGTGGTTGAGCAGAGTGACAGTGAAAAGCAGGGATACTGAACGAATACTTCTGCTCAGTATTCACAGTGGAAAAGCAGGGGGAGATACCTAATCCAGTCAATAGAAGCACTTGGATAGGGTGGTGGATATTAGTCCTCTCACAGAAGAGAGGGTTCTGAAAGAACTCTTAAAACTGAAGGTGAACAAAGCAATGGGGCCTGATGGGATTCACCCCAGAAATCTAAAAGAACTAAGGGAAGAACTAGTAACATCACTGACTACCCCTTTTAATAAATCATGGGAGGATGGTGTGGTACCTGAGGACTGGAGGAGAGCAGATGCAAACCCTTCATAAAAATGGGAGCAAGACAGAGGCAGAAAACTGTAGACCTGTCAGTTTGACCTCAGTGGTAGGAAATGATGGAATCACTTCTGAAGGAAAGAACTGTTGAGTACCTAGAGGCCAGTGGGGAACAGGACCCAAGGCAGCATGTATTCACAGCGGGAAGGTCATGTCAGACTGAATCTAATTGATTTCTTTGACTGGGTGACCAAAGTAGTAGACCAGGGAGGGGCTGTGGACATGGCTTACCTAGACTTTAGCAAGGCATTTGACACAGTCCAGCACAAAGATTAATGAACAATTAGCCCACCTGGGAGTTGGTCCCGGGCGGTAGTCTGAGTAAAACACTGGCAGGACAACAGGATACAGTGGGTAATAGTAAATGGAGTCCACAGTGCAGAAAGGAGGGTTACTAGTGGGGTACCCCTTGAAGGTTCAGTACTGGGCCCAGTCCTTTTTAATGTCTTTATAAGTGACTTGGCAGAGGGACTAGAAGGAAAGTATGTCTCTTTGCAGATGACACAAAGATCTGCAACAGGGTTGATATACAAGGTGGGGTGGAAAGGATGAAAAGGACTTGGCAGGTTGGAGGAATGGTCAAATGTATGGCAGTTTAGATTCAACGCAGATAAGTACAAAGTAATGCACCTGGGAAACAAAAGTAGATCCCTTACATAGCAGGGTGTGCATTAGCAGCGCACCCTGTGGATGTCTGAGGGTTGGCAGTTGTGGTGGGTGGGAGGAGGGCAAAGCTGCTGGCCCTCTGATGGCACCAAAGTAGTGCAGAGGGATGGGGGTATGTCAGCTGAGCGAGAGGAGCACAGTACTGCCAGTAGTGGGGGTGGACATGCAGTCCATTGGGGCAGCATCTATGTGCATGTGCTCCTATGAGGGGTTTAGGTTGAGTGGCAGCTGCACACACTGCTGTGTGCTTGGGTGGGTGGAACTGGGCAGCCATTTGCTGTAGCTTGAGGGTTGGTGAGCTACTCGCCTTTGTCCTGTGGCATGCCCCGGGGTGTGTAGGAGGATTACAGTGGTTCTCCCTAGCATCCCCTACACACACCTGTGGACCGCTGACCTGGGGGATCTGCATCCTGTCTGTGCATCCCACTGGCATCCTGGCTGGGGTGCAATGGTTCAGAGTGGCTATGCACCCCAGATATGCATGTGTAGCCACCCAGCTCCATAGGTGCACATGGTCCACTGTTTTTTAAACTGCAAATTTTCCTCTATTCCCATCCATGCCACCCAACTTAGTCCTCTTCAGCTGCTGCACCTCAACTTATTAATAGAAATTTACACCTCTTCCCCTGCAGATTCTAACTCCAAGTGAACAAAGACTGGACTGCTACCACTTACATTATACTAAAAATCCTCAGTGTCTCCCTCTGTAGGTATACTAACTCAGACAAATGAACCCCAGACTGTATGCTTCCCAATCCACTGTTCCCAGTTCAAGTCATCTACTGTAGCACCTCCTACTGCACCTCTGCAACCACCATACCCCAACCTGTTGGCTGTGGATATCTGTGCTGAACAGCGGCTCAGTTGCAGGTGTCTTGCAGAATGCTGTGGTGCTGAAGCTCCACAGTTCTACTAAACTGCTAACTTAATGACCCTCTCGCAGTACTCTGCAGTGTCTCACAGAATGCCATGCATCTTCAGGCACCCACAGCTACTAAACTGCTAACCTAATGACCCACTTCAAGTTCAACTTCTAGTTTATTATTACAGGAATTACTCCATTGAGCAAGGAGATCCTGGAGATTTTTTTTATATATATATACTTTGTTTATTGTAAATCTTACATAATAACAATGCATTCCCCACCAGGATCAGTGTCATCAAAAAGAAAGTTGCTCTGCTCCATTACAAATGGAGTGTGAAGTCAATTAAATGTTATATAGTAAATTACATGTTACTAAGAATCTTATAAACTATTTACATATATAACTAAGAACAAAAGTACAAACTTGTCAGCTATTGTCTCTTGAAAGTCCATTGTTTAAGTGTTCCTATAAGTTTGGTGTAAGAAAAATACAATCACAATGCATCAAATAAAAACAAAAGGGTATTTAAAATCCTGTCAGTCTATAATCCGCCCTCTACTTCATTTATACCTCCTTTGAACATTATTGATGATCTTAGACTTAAAAGTTCCTATTTTACAACATTTTCTTTTCAAATCCCCTCAAGAGCAGGAAACCTCAGGTTCTTTATCCCATTTCAGGAGGACATCAAATTGAATCTATGTCAATTGTTCAGGTCCCACCTGGTCCAAGGATTTTGAAGGTTATTGCCCTATCTTGCAAGTTATGGGTTAATTATTCCAATTGTTGAACACAACTATTATATCCTTCCATTCTAGTAATGTGGGTAGGGTGGGGAGGAGCCACTTTTTAGTGATCGATTTATAAGCTGCCACAAGACATATTGACCATAAGTATTTGGCATCCTTATCTTTAAGGGTTTTGGGGTATGCCCAATAGCAAGTTTTGGGGGTGAGAGGTTCTTGGATTGAAAAATATTTCCTATCTGTTGAATAACTACCTGCCAAAATGGCATGATCTTGAGACATAATAAAAACACATGGGCATGTGGGGCCTCCAACGCCCCACATTGTCTCCAGCATTAGAAGAGGCCAGTGGGCTATGCTTGGATAAAACTGTGGCACTAGGAAATATCTTGTGGACTTTCCAAGCATATTCCTTCCAGCTGGGAGAGAGAGTTGTAGACCACGGTACCGTGCCAATGCGCCAGTCCTTGGCCAAACAGTTTGGGGAATGTGGTAGCCAAGGTCTCTCTCCCATCTATGCTTAATTTGATCATTGAAATGGTTCTGGGAGGTAATTAAAACTTGTACAGTAATGAAATAGCATGATCACTTTCTGTCATTGTCCATATAAAGACAAAGGACTGTTGTCCTCGTTGTTTAATGAATTAGGAGTTTGAGCTTTTATCTGAGTATTAATCCAGTCTCTAATTTGAAAATAGTATTTTCAATTCAATATTTATGGTCCAACCGAATTTTATTTGTGCCCGAAATGACATTGTACTTAGTTCCTAATTATTTGCACGGGGCCACAAACCCCTATTCTGCCTGTGTGGAGTACCACTTATACTCCTGTGCTGGTTTGAATGCAGGGTTCTTAGTGAACAAGGCATACCTCCAAAGGTGAGTAGCAAATCTTTCTGCAGGTATCCTCTCCTCCATCCTTCAATTATAGAATTTATACTATCTGTAAGGTTGCCTTGTAGTTTCTTTAATATCGAATGGACAAAGAGTATCACTGGTAAGGGAATAGATATGGATCTGCCTAGAGCAATTTGTTTCCAGTGTGCTGTATATTGACTGTTTACCCAAAGAAGGGCCAGTCACATTTGGGAGGCATTCCAGTAAAAGTGTAAGCTGGGAAAAGCTATATCCCCAAACTCCTTGTCAAGCATTAATATCTGTGATTTTAGTCTGGGCTTCGGCCCATGCCATAGGAAATTCAGAAAGGCTTGTTGCCATTTGTTTAAGTATTTTAATGGTATCTCACACGACACTGATTGGAAAAGGTATAAAAATCGTGGCAGGGCGTTCATTTTAATGCTTGGTTCCTAGCACAGAAGGATAGGGGCACAATTGTCTATCTTTTGAAATCTGTGCGCACTGTATTTATTAGCGGATCATAGTTCAGCCCAAATAGGGAGTTCATGTTACTCAGTATATTTACACTCAGGTACCTTATTACTTGAGTTTCCCATTGAATTGGATTTTTTCTTAATTTCTTCTATAGGGGAATAATTGAAAGCCAAAAGCTCAGTTTTATTGGAATTTAAGGTGTATCCTGCCAGGAAGGAAAATAGTGTTAGCTTTTGAAAAAGGCACAGAAGAGAGGAGTTAAGGTTTGTCAGATAAATGAGCACATCGTCTGCAAACAATGCAATTCTGTGTTCAGTTCCTGCCATGGAAATACCTGGATGGGGTCTTGTCGGATTAAACAAGCCAGCAGTTCTATATAAAAGCAAACAGGAGAGGTGCGATTGGGCATCCCTGCCTGGTTCTTCAATGCAGTTTGAATTTTTGAGACAAATGGCCATTGACCTAATATATGCCTGGGGCTTTGGTAAAATTTAAATATAGTATCTATAAATTGAGATGGGATTTGAAAAGCTCCCAGGATGTCCTTTTAAAATGTCCAGGCCACTTTATCAAATGCTTTTTCTGCATCAAGACTGAGAAGTAAGGCTGAGGTTTTGGAATTTTGAAAATGCTCAATTAAGTATATTGTCCTTCTAATGTTATGCTTGACGACCTCGAATGAAGCCAGTTTGGTCTTGGTGTATCAGGAGGGTGCTAATTTGGATAGGCTATGTGCTAATATTGATGCCATAATTTTGTAGTCTGTATTTAAATCGAAATAGGGCAGTAGGAACCAAGCAGGAGGGGTCTTTTCCAGGCTTGGGAATCACAGAAATGATTGCACATTGCCAGGAGGGGGGTAAGTGTCCTAGGATGAGTTATATTCTCAAACAAATGGTGTAGAAGTGGAGTGACATCTCTTTTTTTTTTAGGCTTTATAAAATTCACCGCAGTCCATTGTTTCCTGGACATTTATTGGTTTTAAGACATCCTGTCGTCCCTCTATTTCTATAGGAGTAATTGGAGCAAGCAGCATTGCCAGACAGGTTTTTGAGAGGGCTGGGAATTTTAATGTCCCAAGAAAGGAACAAATTTGTTCCAATGGAGGTTGTGGTTGGGGCTCTGCATAGGGGTCAGTATAGAATTTTACTAAGATGTCTGATATTTTAGATATTGAATGTTGTGGGAGGTCTCTAATTGTAGATCTGAGTGTGGAAATCATAGCCTTCATCTGCTGGGTTCTTAAACGTCCTGCCAGCAGTTTTAAAGAGCGAGACCACCCTCAGAGTACATTTGCCTAAGAAAAAGCAACTTCTGTTCTACATAATAATCCATCAGGAGTTGAGCTTAGTTTTCAAGATCTTTAGTTGCTTTGTAGTTGCAGCTGTTATCTTTTACTTTGTTGTTCTTCTAAGTGATTTATTGGATGTAACAAGGAGGTCCTAGTCTGTTCTCTGGTTGTTGTTTTTTATTTGCTGCAATAGCGATAAATTTACCTCTACAGACTGCCTTAACTGTATCCAAAGTATAGAAACATCAATTCCCTGTGTATCATTATCCAGCAGAGTTTGTTTAATTGTGTTTTGGATTTCCTGCACAATTCTTTATCCCTTAAAAGGGATATGTTTAGCCTCCAGGCTGCGCTTTTATAAAATGGTCGCTTTAAAAGTAAAAATTGTGGGGCATGGTCCAAGAGGATAAAGTCTTCCTGCCAGGCCCTCTGTATCATATGGAGATGCTTGTGTGAGACTAAGAAATAATCTATTGAGGAATAGCTCTGATGAGCTTGTGAAAAAAGTATGATGTACTGAGCCATTTAAATATTTCCAAACATCAGATAATCCAAGATTCTTAAGCAATTTAACCAAGCTCTTGGTTTGCTTTGATATTTTAACTTTAGTGTTAAGAGTTTGAGAGGTTGATACAGTTGGTTCATTTGCAACTTAAAGTCACCCCCACAAACAACAGGCCCCTCTGCCTACTGTATTAATTATAGCAGGATTGACCTATATATATTTAAATCTGAATTAGGGGAAGTACAGTATAGTGATGCTATTGTAATGGGTTTCCGTTTAACTTCCCTTTAGTAGACATACCTGCCCTTTATCAATTATGTGGTCTGTAGCTTGAAATGGAACCCTAGAGGAATAAGGATAATTGTTCCTCTTCTACACCCACCCCTGTATGAGGAGGCATAGACCTGGCTAAATCCCAAACACTCAAACTTTTGATGTTCAGTATTAGATAAATGTTTTTGAAGCAATAGGAAATCTGCTCCAGCACATTTGAGTGTTGTAAGGATTTTGAGCATTTTATGGGCTAGTCAGCCCAGGGACATTATATAACAAAATGTGTAACTCATAGTGAAGATATTCAAAGTTCCATAATGAAGAGACCCCTTTTCCAGTAGCTGTCATAAGCCCCCAAGTGACCAGATACTCTGTAGATCACACTACACTCTCTAAATTCTAGATTTATAAAACATAGAATTTCAACAGAAAAAGACATGCTGACATTAACAGTAACAAACTGGGTGGTGCCAACAGGGCAACAAACTGAATTTCTCTTAATGGGTTCCAAGGTAGGAGGTCTACTGTAGCAAGTGACCTCTGCACCCACCCTGGTGTTAATTGTGGCAGGTAGAAGAGGGCTTGGCTCCTCCTGGGTGGGAGGACCTCTTCTAAGGTCAGTTTGGTATTCGACCCTCTGAACATCAGTAATTGCAGCTTAATTCCTGTCAAACCCGATCTACTTATTGTATTGATTCAGTACATGGATTCGAGGATTTTCCTCCTTTCTTAGAAAAATGACTGATTGGAGAAATGATAACAAGCTAAAAAATAAAAAGGAGGGAAAGGAAGGAGAGATGGGGAGGAAAGAGGGAGGGAGGAGATGCAACCAAGAGACTGGGCCATAGGTTGTAATGCTCGAGGGTCTCTTAGGCCGCAGTGATGCCCATCCTCCATCCCCTCGGCATCACCAGCCCTGGAGATGGGTAAATCCTCATTGCAGGAAAAACAGTGGAGCTTGATTTTTCAGTTATCTTGATACAAGGAACAACCTCGGGCTAGCTTTTTCAGCATATTAATCCAAACCCCAACCCCCCAGTCAATGTACACTCTTTGGTCTCTAGTTTTAAAGTCCAGAACTCTGGCAGGCTCCAACAGCCAAAAGACAAATCAACAAGTCCAGTTGGCGTCGACCAAGCAGAATCACCTGCAGGCCTCATCATAACCACAGCCGAGTCTGGTTCCAGTAACCACCAAGACATGGCCAGCACAGTTCAAGGATGTGAATCAGGAACCTCAGAAAGTACTCTGAGTTACTTACTGCGCTTAGTAAATTGTAGGTCCTGTACCTAAATTAGAACTTCAGCCCTCCATCAGTGAAAGTTCATGTTCTGAAATTCGGGAGTTTCTTGAGTAAATCTCTGAAGAGAAAGATGGATTCTGAACTTGTGCCATGGCTTGTTGTTTGTTTCGCTTTGTTTTACTGTCTGCCAAGTCACCGTCTTGATCTCATCGTTTCTGTCCTGATGTCATCGGCTGTTCAGGAATCACTATGCCCTTTTTAGAATGGCCTGTCATGCCTCTGCAACATTACTGTAGACCTCTGTGCCTTCCTTCCAAAAGACGGTAGTTTAGCAGGGTATGGTGTTTGAATACTGAGGTTTTCAGCACGTAGTATTTAATGAGAGGAGCACATTGCTGGCACTGTTTCTGTATAGTAGAAGGGTAATCATGGTTGAAGAACAAGCGCAATTCCAAGTATTTGACCTCTCTTGTTGCCAGGCTCATTTTAGTAGGTTTTCTTTGGTTTTGAAGCTATGAAATTTTATAATCACCAAGCATGGTCGGGCTGATGGATCTTTAGACCTTGGTGCCGGGGCACATGCGCCTCTCAATTTTAATTTTGTAGCTCTGGGGAGGCTAAGGACATTGTGCAACATGTCTGCTATAATTCGGACATCTCCCCTCCTCTGCACCTCCTTCAAACCGTATAGACGTAATTGTCACGTCTAGATCGCTCTCAGATCTATGTATTTTTGCTCAAATTAATTGCATGCAGGCAGAGTGCTGAGACCGTGTGACCAATGCATTACAGATCATCCTCTGTGGTGCTTATATGATCCTCATCTTCCTGTAAGCAATTTCTCTACCATCATTAGCTTGTGGTTTAATTGCTTAAATTCAGATTTATTTTTCTTCGATGTCTTTCAGCTCCTTAAGAGGGTCTCAAATCTCAAATGAGACAGCTGTTCTGATTTCTCGCCTGTGTCATAAGTTGACATTGTGGGTTAGGACGTTTTTCAGCCATTGGGCCTCACGCTGGTGAGCTCTGCCTAGAACCCTGGGTTTCTTTTCCATTCCACAAGTGTGGGTACGATTTCTTGACCATCTGTCCTTCTGCAATCCTCCAGTGGCCATCATAATCTATTTCTTTGATTTTACTGATTTATGAGGAGGATTGATAGCAGATCGGGTTGAATGGCTCATTCAGCTGCTTCTCCAAGCTGGTGGAACCAGAAGTCGATTCTGGAGATTTCAAACACTACAAAGACATACATGATCTTATACAAAACAGATTTGGACAGCACGATTAAACAGCAATGATAATGATAAGGTACAGCTTGATTGTTGCAAATAACTGTTACATTACATACAAAAATTAACCGCAGTAATGTGCACATAGATGATACATATAGAGTGAGACAAGTCTTCACTGGGCGGAAAGAAAAGGAAAAAAGAAAAAGTGAAAACATGGGGCTGTAGATGACATCGCAGAGGAGGGTGGTAGGTCCAGAGGGACAGGAATATTGTGCACTGAGATGGGAATACAGAGGGGTCTAGGGAGGATGATGACTGGGGTAGGGTTGGGAGGGGTCAGGAGACAGGGAGGTGGGGGAAGGAGAGGATGGTGGGTTCAACAAGACAGAAATATTGGTCACAGAGATGGAGGTACAGGGAGGGTGTCTATGGGAGGAGGTGACCAGTAGGGAGGAGGGGTTAGGAAGACAGGAGATGGAGGAAGGAAGCAGTGCTAGGATGCAGAATGGTTAAGAGGGGTTGGGGTAGGAATATAGGGGTAGGGGAGGAGGGGTAGGGAGACAAGGAGGTGGAGGAAGGGAAAAGTGCTAGGAGGCAGAATTGGTAAAGGGGTTGGTGTAGGAATACAGGGTGGGTGGGGTAGATGAGTGAGAGGATAGGCTGGGTGGTTGGTGGGGAGACAGGGATAGGGTGACAAGCAGAAAGGATGGTTAGGTTTCATATATTAGCTTAGCGTGAAGAGCAGTAGCAGACCACTTCAAATGCTTTCCTGGCTAGGGACTTAAAGCAGTTTAACGTGACTATCTCGTTAGCTTCATGTTTTTTGCAGCTGGTTCCATATAGATGTAAGGATGAAACTAATGGTACCACTGCCCTGATCAGTGTGTGTCCTGGAAACGTCTAGGAGCACAAAGCCTCAGATGCACAGTGCATACACATTGTGAAACTTGTGCACTAGGGAGCACATGTACTGAGGTAACTTGCCAGTCAGCAGTTTTAGAGTCCACTGTCCAATATGGGCAGGTTGACAGTGTGGTCCAGTTCAAAGAAGAGTAAAGGGTACAACGTGTGTCCTGGCCAGAGTATTTAGTATGAAACATAATGCATGATGGTACAGGACATCAAGTTGTGCGTGTGAGTTGATGCACTGCAATTGTAAATGATATTCCCGAGTCAGGGAGTGGTAGGAATGTGGCCTGGACTATTCTTCTTTTGCAGTTCTGTATGTAAATAGGGATCTGTTCCTGAAGAAGAACCCCAGCCTAACTTTTAGCTTTTTGACAAGGCAGTTGATATGGCCACTAAACGTTAGTTTACTGTCTAGCAGTATTCCAAGATACTCGATTGATCCACAACCTCGAGGGTGTCCCTGAATATAGTAGTGAGGGGCGTGAGGTACTCCAGTACCGAGAGTAGAGGCATGTGGTTTGTTGAAACATCATGTTTGCCCGCTTATGCTTAGGAGAAGTTTTAAATGGGCCAGGTTGAACTGTAGCTGACTGAAATCAGACTGTAACTCGGCACAGGCTTCCCACAATGAAGGCCTAGAGATGTAGAGGACCGTGTCATCAGCAAAAAGTGCAGCTTGTGTTGTTGAATGTTTTTGTCCAATGAGTTCATGTAAACAGTGAAGATGAGGGGCCCTAGAATGGATCCCTGAGGAACTGCCCTCGTGATGGACATCGTGTCCGGCATGGCTCTGTCAGCCTTGATTCTTTGCAGCCTATTTGAGAGGTAACTAGAGAACCATATTACTGAGTGTCAAGGAAATCCCAGGGATGTTGGGCTGTGCAGGAGGAGAGTATGGTCCACTGTGTCAAATGCCTTGCTTAAGTCAAGGAAAATGGCACAAGTAGACTGTTTTTTTTCAATGGTAGAGAACCAGTCATTAGTTACTTTGCCAGGGCTGAGACTGTACTGTGATTCTGCCTGAAGCCTGATTGGAGTAGGTTAAGTAGGTTGAAGTTCTCCAGATATTGTTTTGTTTGAACGTGTTTTAATTTTTCCATTAGCTTGAACAATACCGTAGAATGCAAATTGGTTCAGTAGTTGTTGAGATCGCTCCAGTCTCCAGACTTGAATAGTGAGATGATGTGCACAGTTTTCCAGCTGAGGGAAAAGTAGTTATGGAGATATGTGCATGATGGGCGCAGCTAATAGATGACTACCTCATTTTAGAAAGAATGCTTCATTTCTGTCAGCACCTGCCCTTTCTGGTATCCAACTTGATTAGGAGTTGCTCAATTTCCTTGAATGTGACCAGGGAGAGCTGGAAGGAGGAGGTGGTGGTGAGGACTCAGAGCAGTCTGGAATGGAGGAGCTGGTGGAGCAGCCCTGCAGCTGGTGAAGTGTCAAGGCCATACCAGCTGTGGTGAAGTGGGTGTTTAGAAGATAAAATATGGTGCATTGTTCAGTGACCAGTGTACCTTTAGAGGTGACTTTTGACTTCAAAAATAGTTCCATGGCATTGAGCTTGTTATTGAGGTAAATAGCTGCCTCTCCACCCCTAGTGGGACTATCTACTCTGAATGTGCTATGAGAGTATAGTGCTACTTGGGGAGTCAGTGATGGAACTGTTTAACCAGGACTCTGATTACTAGCAGATCTGGGTTGGCATGGGCAGTCTAGGTTTGGATTTGACTGACATTTATTTTAGTAGACTACAGGCATTCATCAGCATGAACTTAATGCCTGATGCTGATGGCAAAGTTGGTTGGAGAGTCTAAGGCAGTAGGTGGTCCAGGGTTAAGTTCTACGTTGCTCCGAGTACAGGAGCAGTAATAGGCTTAGCCTTTTCATGGTCACTACTACAGCTGCTTGTTGTTTTTCTAGATGTCGTACTACTGGCCGATGTTGTCCATACATTTTAATTTTACCTTGAAGTTTGAGATATGAGTTGAACAAACGTGTGCACGGATGCTTAAAATAAAGGGCTGCTGCCAACTGTGCAGCAGGTGGTTGGATGCAGGTTTTAGTCCAGGTAGGGTTAGAGGAATAAGGAGAAATCACGGCATGTATGTCCCAGGTAGAAAATCCAAGTTACTGGGAGCTGAGCCAGGTAGGGATGATGGGTACAGAGCTATAATTATCAGTAGGATAACCCGCCAGCACGTGAGTAAGCCATGGCCCTGGCAGTAATTTACAAAGGGCTCTGACTAAGAAAGTCTAAGATTAATACTACTCTAGAAAAATTCTAGGACTAAAGAGCTGATTAAGATAAGGCAGTCAGCAGTGTTTGTTAAATTTGAGCATGAGAGAGGATCGCCTTTAAGAAGTTGCAGGAAAGGACAGCCACTTTAGAAGTTGCCGTGGTTGACTAGTATGAGGTCTCAGGAGGTGGGGATCACTGGGAAGTGCATTTAATAAAGGAGGAGGGATGGGGTGGAGGGTGGGTGAAAAATGTCCAGAGAGTAGTAGAGCAAGGCAGTGGCCAAGCTGTGATTTGAAAAAGGCACCTTGAGCACTTACTTTCTCAATGGGGATCTGCAGCATCCAATTGGGAGGGCCACAGTCCCCAGGAGCCAGTCCAATTATTTAGGATTGAAGCCTGGCAGTGCTGGGCTAGGAGCTGACTGATCGTACTCTGCTTTCCTTGGTCAGGGGTGGCGGCTGGGATGCAGAAGTCCAGACGCTGGGGCCTCCTTGCAATTCCCAGGATGAGGTTAGAAACAGCTGACAACAGAGCTGCTTACTGTCGCCACCCCCATCCTGTGGAAGTCGCTGCTTCAGCTGTTAGAGGCCCTTCTGTGGAGGTATTTAAAGCCCACCTCAAGGCCTTCCTGTATAATCAGGCCTTCCGACTGTGTTTTATAGCCCTTACCTGTTTTCAGAATTTTATGCTTAAGTTAGCCTTTGGCTATTCTGAGTTTAGTTGCTGCTGTTGAGGGTAGTATTTATACAAAATCGTGTTTTAATTGTTGGAATATTGTATATTTATGTTCAATAGCATGTTGTTTATGTATGTATTACGATTTGCTGTATGAAATTTTAATATGTTCGTGCCCAGAGCCTCCAGGATGGGAATTTCTTAAATAAAATTTGCCTTGCCTTGCCTTGCCAGGTATCAGTACCAGGGCCACTTGACTGAAGTGTCGAGCCTGTGGCTAAAAAGCAGAAAAACACGGGTCATTAGTTAAAAAAAAAGACAAAGACAAAGCTCAGAATGCTGTGGTGCTCAGACTCCTGCAGCTCTACTTAAACTGCTCACCTAATGACCTTCTCAAGCACACTGCAGTGTCTCACAGAATGCTGCAGTGCTCAGGGTCCCACAGCTCTACTAAACTGCTCACCTAATGACCCTCTTGCAGTACTCTGCAGTGTCTCACAGAATGCTGTAGCGCCTCAGGCTCCCACAGCTCTAAAAACATAGAAACATAGACTTTGATGGCAGATAAGGACCACTTGGTTCACCTAGTCTGCCCATATCCCTACCTACAGGATAAGATGCAGATCCTAGTTAACCAACAGCCTATTTCTTCCTACCCTTCTCAAGAATTGCCTTATGTCTGTCCCATGCATTCTTGAATTCTCCCAGTTTTAGACCCCACAACCTCCTCAAGAAGGCTGTTCCATGCATCCACCACCTCTCTGTGAAAATGCATCCTCACATTGAACCCGAGCTGTCCCCTCTATCATCAAATTGCATCCCCTTGTTCTTGCACATCTCTTTTCTGAAAGATGCTACCCTCTTGGACTCTGTTGATTCCACTGAGGTACTTAAACATTTCTATCATGTCCCCCCCCTTTCCTCAAGGGTATATATATTAAGCTCCTTTAGTCTCTCCTCAGATGACTTCTCTTGCAGACCCTGCACCATTTTAGTTGCCCTCCTCTGGACTGCCTCCATCCTGTCTATGTCCTTGCAGAGATGGGGTCTCCAGAACTGGATGCAGTACTCCAGATGGGGTCTCACTCTGTCTGTACAGAGGAATAAAACTTCCTGTTTTCTGCTGGTGATCTCTCTCCTATACATCCCAGTATCCCCCAGCCCTCCCTACTGCCTTCTCACGTTGCTTGCTATCCTTGAAGTCATCTGATATGATTACCCCAGGTCCCTTTCCATTTTTGTTGTTGTTACTACTCTCCCTTTGTATAATCTTCCCTGGTTCTTGTTTCCTGGGTGCATTATTTTGCACTTCTTTGCATTGAATTCAAGCTGCCATACTTGACCATTCCTCCAACCTTGCCAAGTCCCTCTCATCCTTTCCACCTCCTTGTGTATCAACCTTGTTGTATATCTTTGTGTCATCTGCAAAAGGCATACCTTTCCTTCCAGTCCTCTGCAATGTCACTTATAAAGACATTAAAAGGACTGGATCCAGTACTGAACCCTGGGTACTCCACTAGTAAACCCTCTTTCTTCAAGTGGACTCCATTTACAATTACCTTCTGTGTCCTGTTGTCCAGCCAATGTTTTATCCAGGCTACCACCCCAGGACCCACTCCCAGGCTGGTTAATTTGACTATTAATCTTTGTGTGGGACTATGTCAAATGCCTTGCTAACGCCTTGGTAGGCCATGTCCACAGCCCCTCCCTGGTCTACTACTTTGGTCACCCAGTCAAAGAAATCAATTAGATTAGTCTGACATGACCTTCCCTGGCAGAACCCATGCTGCCTTGGGTCCTGTCCCCACAGGCCTCTAGGTACTCAACAATTCTTTCCTTCAGAAGTGATTCCATCACTTTCCCTACCACAGAGGTCACTGCACTGCTAACTCTAATGACCTCTCGTCAGTATCTCACAGAATGCTTCATCACTCAGGTTCTCACAGCTCTACTGCACTGCTAACCTAATGACCCTCTCGCAGTACTCTGCAGTGTCTCACGGAATGCTGCAGCGCCAGGTTCCCACAACTCTACTGCACTGTTAACCTAATGACCCTCTGGCAGTACTCAGCAGTATCTCATAGAATGCTGCAGCGTCAGGCTCCCACAACTCTACTGCACTGCTAACCTAATGACCCTCAAGCAGAACTCTGCAGTATCTCATAGAATGCTGCAGTACTTATGCTCCCACAGCTGTACTAAAGTGCTGACCGATTTTATTTAGCTTTTGTTGACTGGGTGAGGTTCACTAGGCATTCATACGCCTATTTTCACGAATGACCTGAGTATTTACATTAGGAACCCGAAGGATATTTACAATAGCTGTACAACAATAAGAGGCAGGGATTAAAACACATTAGGATATCCCATAATGTATACAACAGTAAAGTTTGGCCAGAAGAATATGTTACAAAAACTGGGCATGATAAGGTGCTGATTTACATATAGGATAAAACGTCAATTGATCAAGATTACATTTAACAACTACAAAACAGGATCTTTTAGAACGTTAAGAGCTACTGATTAAAGAGAGAAAATGAGCTGGACTGTATGTGACAACACATAGTTAAACAGTCCTGCTGCAAAAAATTGTGTGTCCATTTTTGCTGTTATAGAGCTGCTGATTCTGTGTTCCCCTACGAAGTACAGTGACAGTGGCATTATTGCAGTAGTTTAACACAACAGCTGAAGCCAAAGTCATCAAAGCATCCAGCATTTCCCTGCGACTGGAGGAAGCTGCAGTGAGAAGGGAGGATTCTTTTGTCTGATTTTTTAATTTTATTTTATCATTTTTAATAAAACCTTTATTCTGCTTCATGGGATTTTTTACATAATGAGTAGAAAAGTACAGTCTATGGTTCTTTTGAGCTGCTGAGGAGGATTCATTTTATCACTGTACACCGGGTCCCATAGTAAGATTATGTTTTAGTCAGTCAGGAACTGTCTGTTCTGTGCTTGAAAATGGATGGGGTGGGGCTGGAGTGCATGGTTTGATCTTTGCATGTGGCATGGTGAAAATTACTGCAGCTCAGCATTAATGATGGTAGCCCCAGCAGTTTTACATATTTGCTCCCATAGGTCACTGCTCAGTGGTACATTACAGGCATAATGTATTTATGTCAGGCGTTCACTGATAAGGGACATTCATTACAATCTAAATACTTTTCCGAGAAATGTGTGACCCTTAGCATTTGAATCCCCCATACCACACAAAAGGACAGTAATCCGTTTATGATCAAGGAAACTGCAGATTGCATATGCTTGTTCTCATGAAAATCACAGATGCAAGTAATGGATGCAGCCATGATATAAGGTAGTTTTCTGTGATCATATCACATTGCATTAATTCAAACAGTAGCGCTGCTGGAAAATATGAAGACAAATGCAGCGTTCTGTAAGACTCAACTGTATGTGCAAACAGATGAGGGCATCCAACAAGAAAACACCACTGCTGTTTGCAAACTAGTTTACAGCCGTGATCAACCGATATAATTTACTGCATCCGGCATAAATCTCCTTGAGAAAAAAAGAGAATTTAAAACATAAAATATAAAACAAGACTGTCTTGCCCACTGCAAAAATAAATAAATATATATATATATATATATATATATAGCAGCACATGTGCTATCTGCAGGAAGCCAAACTCTGAAAGTCAGAATCATAATGACCAGCAATTATGATTAGGCAGGGGACAAGCGGAGGGAGAGGGGTTGGAATGGACCTCATTATGCAGAACAAAGCAGACATGAGAATTTACAAATCATATGCTAGGACCGACTGATGCATTGACGGCATAGGCAGTGTCGCTGAAGTGAGTGATGCAGAATGTAAGGAGACTGAAACATGGTCACGGCAGATAACCATATCGAGTAAAGGGTGAATAGACCAAAGTGTCATAAATTTACTGCTGTTGATCAGAGGGACATGGGATCAGGTAATATCAGTAAGTCAGACACAACTGAAATTAAGTTTACAGAAAAAAAAGTTGGGATGGGAGTTAGGCAGAGGGACAAAAGCAGTTTGATCTCCTCCTTCCTTTGAAGTGAACAAATCCGCAGTGCAGGTGAAAATAAAGGCAACAGAGGTAAGATGACATAATTGCAGTGACCAGTAAGTACGTCATCTAATATCAAGTTACAAAACTAACAACTTATATTTCAGTGCCGGTTACTGGCCTGAAACTGAGCACCAGATAACTGGGGACTATTCGCTACTCTATGCACATTTATATCGAAAGTGAAGCAACACGCAGAAAAGTAAACCTGATTGTCAAATTCCACATTGATTATGGCAGTGTCAGTTAAGCTCATCGTGGCCATTGACAAATCTCTACTACATAACTTATTCTTTACTGAATATACAAAGTATTACAGAATGAAATACCTGCATCATAATGATATTGAATCGGGCCCAGCCCACCCCACAAAGAATCAGTACATACACCCTTTATTCTCTTAACTGGTATCCTGCCCGATGCGGGTGACTCCTCTCCACAAGCCACTGGAGCTGCTCGGAACCCATCAGCTGTTCTGCACTGCCCGCCTGCCTCTCGGCCTACAACCAGGCATCCTGCCGGTACAGGTGACTGCCTCCTCCTGCAAGCCACTGGAGCTGCTCGGAACCCAGCAGCTGTTCTGCGATGACCCGCCTGCCTCTCGGCTTACATCCAGGCATCCTGCCTGGTACAGGTGACTGCCTCCTCCTGCAAGACGCTGGAGCTGCTCGGAACCCAGCAGCTGTTCTGCGCTGACCCGCCTGGCCTCTCGGCCACAACCAGGCATCCTGGCCGGCACGGTGACTGCCTCCTCCTGCAAGCCACAGGAGCTGCTCGGAACCCAGCGGCTGTTCTGCGCTGGACCCGCCTGCCTCTCGGCCTACAACCAGGCATCCTGCCCGGTACAGGTGACTGCCTCCTCCTGCAAGCCACAGGAGCTGCTCGGAACCCAGCGGCTATTCTGCACTCCAGCCTGCCTGCCTCAGCCTACAACCAGGCATCCTGCCCTGTGCTGGTGACTGCCTCCTCCTGCAAGCCACAGGAGCTGCTCGGAACCCAGCGGCTATTCTGCACTGACCTGCCTGCCTCTCAGCCTACAACCAGACATCCTGCCCTGTGCTGGTGACTGCCTCCTCCTGCAAGCCACAGGAGCTGCTCGGAACCAAGCGGCTGTTCTGTGCTGGCTCCCGCCCTGTCTCACAGCCTACAACCAGGGATCCTGGACGGTACGGGTGACTGCCTCCCTCCTGGAAGCCACAGGAGCTGCTCAGAACCCAGCAGCTGTTCTGCACTGACCACCTACCTCTTGGCCTACAACCAGGCATCCTGCCCGCACGGGTGACTGCCTCCTCCTGCAAGCCACAGGAGCAGCTCAGAACCCAGCAGCTGTTCTGCACTGACCTGCCTACCTCTTGGCCTACAACTAGGCATCCTGCCCAGTACGGGTGACTGCCTCCTCCTGCAAGCCAAAGGAGCCGCTTGGAACCCAGCAACTGTTCTGCACTGACCTGCCTGCCTCTCGGTCTACAACCAGATACAGATTTTAAGAGCAGCCCACAGCTACTAACAGCATAGCTCCCCATGGATGCACCCGCAGAGGAGACTAAGGAGGCTGAGGACAACTGTCACAAGGAAGGCCCACAGGAAGGAGGCAGAGGACACCACAAGGAAAGGAAGCAGCTCCTGGTGGGGACTCCAATTATAGGGGAATAGAACTGGGGAGCAGGGAAAACTGAAGTAAGGTGCCTGCCTGGTGCCATGGCTCGAGGGACAGGAAGCACATCCTCAGGATCACGAGAACAGCTGCACGGAGTCTGAGCTGGACATCATTGTCCACTTAGGGACAAATGACTTGGCTCATCATGAGATCAGAGCAGTGCAGAAGGACTTTGTAGAATTGGGGAGGAGCCTAAGACAAGTAACACACACAGTATCCTTCTCAGAGGTGCTGCCTGTCAATGGCATGAGTGAGGCGAGGGTACTTGCACCATGCAGTTTAATGGATGGTTGAAAAATAGTGTGGAGCACAGGGTTTGCTTTATTGGGACTGGAGTTCCACCTGGAGGACACCAGCCTATACTGGCAGAGCGGTCTTGCATCTGACAAGGAAGGAACAAGTCTTTTGAGCAATCGGTTTAAATGCTTCAGTGGCAAGCTTTTAAACTAGTCAAGGGAGGCACTGATAAGCAGCAGAAAATCCCAGCCTCCCTACAAAACAGGGTACTAAATGAGAAAAAGACTGAGGTAGAAAGGTCAGTGGGGGATGCTGCAACAGAAGGTAAAGCCATCAAAAATGGACAACAATGAGTACCAATGCCCATAGTCTGAGTAACAAGCTTCCTGAATTAGTGGCCTTGATGGAGGAGGAACATCTGGATATCGTGGCAGTCACAGAAACATGGTACACATAAAACCATGACTGGGACGTAAACATACCAGGATACAATATCTACAGGAGGGACAGGGAGGGTGAAAGAGGAGGAGGAGTAGCTCTATACATAGGGAAGGAATCAAGGCAACAGAACAAAAGGGAAAACAGGGAGGAGGAGAAGAAGCACTGTGGGTAAATTTGGAGACCGCAATGGCAGCACAATCCGCACAGGGGTTATACAGACCTCTCTCTCAGGGGAGGAAATGGACAAGGAATGATAGAAAGTATACTTAGAATGGCAGAAAAAGGGGAGATATTGCTGATGGGTGATCTGAATATGCCAGATGTTAACTGGAGTGCAGTTGCAGCAGCCACTTCAAGAGTGGGGTTATTCTAGATGCCCTACAAGGGGCATGCCTTAGACAACTAGTATTGCAGCCCACTCGAGAGGGAGCAATCTTAGACCTGGTTCTCTCAAATGGAGATGAAGAGAGGATCACAGATGGAGAAGTGGGTCGCTATCTGGGAATTAGCGACCACCAACAGTATGGTTCACAATAAACACAGCAATAGAGTCAAGCCATACAAAGGCAAAAGTACTGGACATCAAGAGGGCTGACTTTGCCTAAAATGGGTGAGTGCCTAAGGAATGCACTAGCAAATGGGCAGGAAGGAGGGGTGGAAGAACAATGGGAATAATAAAACTGCCATCACAGAGGTAACAAGCCTTGTGTGAAGCAAATAAACACAACGAACGATGTAAGAAACCACTATGGTTCTCAAAGGAAGTGGCAGTGAAGGTTCAAGAGAAGAAGAAAGCATTCAGGAAATACAAGGAATCACAGAAGGAGCAGGACAGAGAATTGTATCAGTTAAAGCAAAAGGAAGCTGGGAAGGCAGTCAGAACAGCAAAGGCCCAAACCGAGGAAAAGATAGCCAACTCAGTTAAGAAGGGCATAAAACCTTTATAGGTACATCAGGGAGCGAAGGAAGACCAAGGAGGGATAGTGAGGCTTAATAAAGGGAGGGAGGGTGGGCAGAGGGTGACTGTGAAAAGGCAGAGATACTAAACAAATATTTTTGCTCAGTATTTATGAAGGAAGAGGGGAGATACCTAAACCAACAGTAGAAACACTCTGGATACAGAAGTTGATACCAGCCCATTTACAGAAGAAAGGGTTCTGAAAGAACTCTTAAAACTGAAGGTGGACAAAAGCAATGGGGCCTGATGGATTCATCCCAGAATTCTTTTTTTTTTAAACTTTCATTCTTTATTTATTTTATGATGAAAGACATATAGTCACAGTACACACACATGACGCTTATACAAAAGTAAATAATCGACATAGATTATACATAAAGTAATACATAAACTGCACTTGCATCTTGCTTTTCATTACATTTACATGTTGCCACGTTGATATATCAAAGGGAGAGAAAGAAAGAGGACAGGATCACTAATAACCTCTTAAAAAAAAAAAAGAGACAAGATCATGGGATAAATTCTGTCCGTAGAGGTGTAATGTATATTATCCATTTTCTCCAGACATTATCAAACCTGTCCTGAGATTTGTTTAAGTGTGTAATTTTTCTCCATTCTATAGACGTCAATCATTATTTGATGCCACTGGTCCATAGTTGGAGGCAATGGGACATCCATTTTTAGTGATGGCTTTTTGGTGGCTAGGAGTGCTATATTAACAAATTTCCTGGTTGGGGTGTCCCACTGAATCTGGGAACTATCCTCAAACATGAAAAATGAGGGTCTGGTACAATATTTGGGGAAATTATTTGCTGAGGCTTCATGGAGGTAAACCAAAAGGGCTGCAGGATCTGACATGACATTAGATATGTCACAGAGTGGCAGGAGAATCCACATTGCCTCCAACAACTTGCATCTCCTTGCTTACTGTACTTCTGAGTCACCACTGGAGCTCTAAAGTACCTCATCCCCACTTTCCAAGCAAACTCTTTCCAGCGCCGAGAGTTGATACCCATACATTGTTTTATGATATTTTTACCATGTTGGGCAGGGAATTCTAATCCCATGTCCTTCTCCCAAACTGTCCTAGTTTTATTCAGAGAACCTGAGATCAAAGATATCAAAGATTGCAGGCCCTTATATAGAATTGAAATAATATGGGCTGGAATGGACCTTCCATCTATCACATGTATTAGAGTCATCAAGAGCTCAGGGAGGGGTCATCCTCCATCTCACCTTTCCGAGGGTGGAGATAATCCCTGGTTTGAAAGTATCTGAATCTATCTGAGTATTGAATGCCATACCTTTGAACTAGATCCGAAGTGATAATATTATCCCCTGTGGCATAAAGTGGTATATCAGGTGAAGACCTTTCTTTGCCACTTAAGATATCCCTTGTCTAACCCAGCCAGAACAAAAAGGCCAGGTGAGGCAGGGAAACAAAGCAGGCCTCCAGTTTATGAACTCGGGAGTGACAACACTTTAAACCATGACCTCAGAGTGCAGTGTAAATGGATTTTCAACTTCTTCAATTTTTGACTTTGGGGAAAAGAAAGCAAAGACTGAAGAACATCCCTAACCTCCCTCTCTTGATTCTCAACTGATTTCCATCTGGCTGTATAATTCTTGTCTAACCAGTATAGCGGAATTCTGACTTGAGAGGCTAAATAATATAGCCTAAAGTTAGGAAGGACATACCCCTGCTGCGTGGGAAGTTGTAAAACTGTGAACTTCACCCTAGGTTTCTGTTTCCCAAATATAAGCTGATACTTTCCTTTGTAGTGATCTAAAAAGAGTCTGACAGCTGTATTGGGAGAGTCTGGGTTAGATAAAGGAAGCGAGGAGAACCACCATTCTGATGGATTCCACTTTCTGGTGTAAAGCCAAAGGAAGAATACTCCATTTTTCCAGTTCAGCCTTAGTTTTAAGAAGGAAGGGTAAATAATTCAAAGGAACAAATCTTCATAGGTTCTGCCAATCCTTCCCCTAGGTATTTTATATTTTAAGTCCCATTTGAAAGGGAACCTTTCTTGAGATCTGCAGAAGGATAAAATTAAGGGCCAAGACTTCCGTTTTTGACAAATTGACCCTATACCCTGCTAACTCTCCAAATTAGACAGTTTATCCCAGAGGGGGAGGGAGGCCTCGGGTTTAGTCATGTATATCAATAAATCATCTCATGTATAGCGCCACTTTATGGGTACCAGAGGGCATTCCCACCGGACACCCCACCTCCTGTCTCAGGCCTGGGCCAAGGTTCCAGATACATGGCAAACAGCAGGAGAGACAAGGGCAACCTGCCTTGTTCCTCGGGACAGTGCGATAGGGGCGAGAGAAGGACCCGTTATTATGAATGAAAGCTCTGGGATCCTTGTACATTGACTTTATTAAATTAATTACAGAATCTGGAACCCAAATCTCCCCAGGACCGCCCACAGAAAAGGCCATTCAACGCATGGTCGAATGCCTTCTCCGCATCTAAAGAGCAAAAGGAATGGGAGCCTCCTTTCTGACATGTTGTATTAGTAGCAGTGTTCTTTTAATGTTATCTCATCGCTTGTCGTCCTGGGACAAAACCAGTTTGATCAAGATCTATCACCTCTGGCAAAATACTTCAAATCTTTTGGCTATCAGGGAAGCAAAGATTTTATAATCTATGTTAAGAACGGAAATGGGTCTATATGAGGAGCAAGATGTAATGTCTTTATCAGATTTTGGTATACTAGTAATATAAGCGTATCTCCAAGTATCGAGGGACTACTTCTCTCTAGTTGTACCCCTTACAGGCCTCCAACAGGACCGGGGATAATTCCTTCTTAAAGACCTTGTAAAAATCCCTGTGTACCATCTGGTCCTGGACTCTTAAAAGTTTTAAGAGCAGAAATAGCTCCAGCCAGTTCTGTCGTGGAAATCGGTCTTTCCAGTATCTGTTTTGTTCATCAGATAATCTGGGGAGCGCATACCCTCTAAGAAGGCCTCTGTCTCCCGAGCCTTCATCTCCTCTGTTCTATATAGAGCACTGTGAAGGTTTGAAAAGCCTGTTCTACCTCTCCAGGAGGGTAACCATCTTTTTGGAGGCTGGGTCACTGATCTGCATGATATTGGACCTGGTCTTATGCTGCCTGACTCTATGGGCTAGTAATCGTGCGGATCTAGGCCCCCCTTCATAGTATTTCTGCCGTAACACTGTAGAGCCTGCTCAGTCGGGTGTCCAATATCCCTTGAATCTGGTCTCTGGTGGCCTGTAACGGGAAAAGCCCCTCATCCCCAGCTGCATGCTGAGCCTGCAAAGTCTTGAGTTGCCTGTGGAGTCTTATCTAGGCGCTCTTGTTGTTTCTTTTTATAAAAGGCCGTATATTTTATTATTTCTCCCTAAGAACTACCTTCAGGGTGTCCCAGAGTATTCCGCTCCTTGTCCCCTGCTTCTCATTGTCTGTCACTATTTGCTTAATTTTATGTTGAACCATTTCTTAAATCTTTTAAGTTCAACAAAACATTATTGAACTTCCACAGAGTATTATTTTCTCCCTTCCCAAGTCAAAGTAAGGGTTAGGAGAGAATGATCAGATAGTACCGTAGATGTCTGGGTGCAGTCCTGCACCCTATATAAGTGTTCTTTTGCTACA
Organism: Neoceratodus forsteri; assembly: GCA_016271365.2. Classification (NCBI taxonomy): domain Eukaryota; kingdom Metazoa; phylum Chordata; order Ceratodontiformes; family Ceratodontidae; genus Neoceratodus; species Neoceratodus forsteri. The sequence goes on from CM057455.1 coordinate 42,766,357, forward strand.
TGTAATCAATCCTGGTATAGATTTTATGGGAGTTGAGAAGTGTGTGTACTCCCTTTTGTTTGGGTAGAGGTGTCTCCAGACATCCACCCATTGTGCCTGAGAGCCAGGCCTGCATTGCACGCATTGCTGGGGATTTCTTGGTGGGTTCCTACTGGAGGTATCCAGATGTGAGGTGATTAAATTGTGATCACCTCCAATTATTAAGACCCCTTTGTGCTTTTCCAAAATCTTCTGGAGTAACAGTTTCCTTACCTCAGGCCTCCCAGGGGATATATATCGAGGCCAGTGTAATGCCTGTCCCTCTAGGTAGCCTACCACCACGCCAGCCTGCCCTCCAGGTCTGTATAGGAGTCGTGTAGCTGAAAGGGTACATTCTTAGGAATGAGAACTCTGTTCCTTCTCTTCTCAAGACCGAACCCACTATTGTGGAGAACCCAAATCTAGAAAGTTTTGGTGTTCTTGTTTACTCAGGTGGGCTCCTGCAGGAGAAGGAAGGAGGGTTTCAGTTTTCAGAGAGCTGATCACTCTATATTGCTTCAATGGGTTGTTCAGACCATTAACGTTATGAGAACAAATTCTAATTGTAGGTTGTTTAGCCATCCGTATGTTATTAATATTCAGGACTGAGCCAGACCCATAAATTGGAAATTATGGTGATCATCCCCCAAAACCTGGGTATCCATACTTCAAAAGATTCCTCTCCATCCACGACAAGAAAGTCTGAGCAACCCCTTTATTTTGACCTATCCCATCCAGTTTGACACTCTCTAATTGGCAACTTAAAACTATAGTATGCACATTTCCAAACATAACATCACATTCAAACATAACACGATTAAACTTTTCTAACCTATTTATACCTGTACTTCCAAAGGAAGAGGGTATAGAAACTATCCCTCTTAACCAGGGCTTCGTGAACCTTAAAGAGGCCCGAAGCCTGGGGAAGAATGTGACCGTGTATTTGGTCAGGCCTCCCGACCCTATTGCGATTGAATAAGAGTAACATCACCCACATAAGGGGTAGTCCATTTAAACCACATGGCTACCCTCCCTTAACAGCCCGATCCGGCTATGGAGAAGAGAGAAAAAATGAAAAGAAATAGCTGGGTGGGGGTATGAAAGACACCTCAACACCACCTCAATACATCCCACCTCTAATCCTCTCATGTAATTATGCCCAGGGAAGTTCAGAAATCATAGACTTAAGGAAAATAACAACAGAGGATCTTCTCTGTCCTGTAACTCATAACATGTCCCTTATAGGTTTAAAGTAATAGCATCAAGGAAAGGGCTATACATAACGTTTCAGTCTGGTCTGCAAACAAAAGTTCTTCTTAGTCGTGAAATCAGAGTCCAGTTATACATTACAGGTATTCCAAAGTGGGAGATGCGAACAGACAGCCATTTAACTCCTCTGAATAACATTTCAGGTATTTAAGTTCTGGTCTTCCGGTTTGCCTCCTTAAATTCAGTCGATGATCTCGCAACAAACTTCCTGTTGTCCTGAAACGAACGGAATCCTCTGTTTGTGCCTGCACGCTTGTTCGGGTTGCTTTGCCATTGCGACTTAGGGGACTTTTCCTGAGACACGGACCATTCTCTGGAAACACCATCCCAATTTCTTTAGTTCCGGCTGGTTTCATCTGCAGTTGCATAGACTTTAATTCTGAGTCCCAACAAACCCATAATTTAGCTGGGTAAGGGGTTTGGAGCGAACCCTTTCTCTTTTAAGACTCTCAGAATCGGGATGTAAGCAGATCTTTTTCATAATTTCAGGCAGGTAATCATTGTCAAAAAACAGCCTAGCTGTGTTGTAGGTTACCTTTCGTTTAGCCCACGCTGTTCGGAGAAGCAATCTTTGTCTCTATAACTGGAAAGTTTGAGGACTATCGAGCGTGGTCGGGCCGATGAATCCGTCGGTTTCTTCACCAGAGCTCTATGTCCCGCTTCTATTTTAAATTGAAATGTTAGGGGAGATCTAGTACATCTCAAGCAGGTCAGTCAGGTACTCTTCCATCTTGCCAGTTTCAGACCCTCCGGTAAACCATAAATGCGAAGATTATCCCTCCTGGAACAAGCCTCTAGGTCTATCAGCTTTTCTTGGAATATTTCCTGCTGATCTATTAAGTAGTTGACCGCCTGGTGCAAGCGTGTAGTCTCCTCAGCAATCTCCCCGATGCCCTCTCTGAACGCTCTAGCCTTTCCTCCACTTCTGTCAATCGAGTCTGCAGGGCAGAGAACTCTTTTATTCTCTGCAAGCGCTCATATTTCTGTTAAGGCGTTTCATATCTGGACCTGGTAAGCCGTCGCTTTCTCTGTCTGTGTCAGGATCCAATTCTTGACCATACTGCTAGCTGGTGATACGCTGCACTAACACAGGCCGTCTCCGCATCCACCATCATCTGCCCTTTCCTTGTGTCTCCGGGCGCAACTTTGCTGTAACTTTACTCCCAGACATAGTTTGTTAGTATGTATGCTTTTTAAAGTCAGTAAAATTCAATCTGGGGATTTTTCTGGTGGGATGTATCAGAGCCCTCTCCTAACCAGCCATTCGGATGGTGACCTCATCCCAGAATTCTAAAAGAACTAAGGGTAGAACTAGTGACACCACTGACTACCCTCTTTAACAAATCATGGGAGGATGGGGTGGTACCGAGGACTGGAGGAGGGCAGATGTGATTCCTCTTCACAAAAGTGGGAGCAAGGCAGAAGCAGAAAACTACAGACCTGTTAGTTTAACCTCAGTGGTAGGGAAAATGATGGAATCAATTCTGAAGGAAAGAATTATCAAGTATCTAGAGGCCAGAGGGCACAGGACCCAAGGCAGCATGGATTCACAGTGGGAAGGTCATGCCAGACAAATCTGATAGATTTCTTTGACTGGGTGACCAAGTAGTAGATCAGGGAGGGCTGTGGACAAGGCCTACCTAGACTTTAGTAAGGCATTTGACACAGTCCCACAAAAGATTAATATACAAGTTAGCCAGCCTGGGAGTGGGTCCCAAGATGACAGCCTGGGTAAAGAACTGGCTGGAGAATAGGACACAGAGTAATAGTAAATGGAGTCCACTCTGAAGAAGGGGTTACTAGTGGGGTACCGCAGGATTCAGTATTAGGACGGTCCTCTTCAATGTCTTTATATGCGACATTGCAGAGGGACTGGAAGGAAAAGTATGTCTCTTTGCAGATGACACAAAGATCTGCAACAGAGTTGATGCACAAGGTGGGGTGGAAAGGATTACAAGGGACTTGGCAAGGTTAGAAGAATGGTCAAATGTATGGCAGCTTGATTCAATGCTAAGAAGTGTAGGTAATGCACCTGGAAACAAAAACCCAGGGGAAGAGTACACAATGGGGGTGAGATACTAACAACAACAAAAATGGAAGGGACCTGGGGTAGTCATATCAGATGACCTACAGGTGGGCAAGCAATGTGAGAGGGCAGCAAGGAGGGTGGGGGATACTGGGATGCATAGGGAGAGGCATCACCAGTAGAAAACAGGAAGTTATTATCCCTCTGTACAGACAGCTGGTGAGACCCCATCTGGAGTACTGTGTGCAGTTCTGGAGACCCAATCTCCGTAAAGACATAGACACGATGGAAGCTGTCCAGAGGAGGGCAACTAAAATGGTGCAGGGTCTGCACCGGAAGACATATGAAGAGAGACTTAGGAGCTTAATATGTATAGTCATGAGAAAGGAGGGAAGGGGACATGATAGAAACTTTCAAGGACCTCAAGGGAATCAACAAAGTCCAAGAGGGTAGCATCTTTCAAAAAAGGTGTGCAAGAACAAGGGGCACAATTTGAAGATAGAGGGGGTGTGGCTCAGAGGTAATTTAAGGAGTATTTTTCACAGAGAGGGTTGTGGATGCATGGAGCGGCCTTCGGAGGAGGTTGTTGAGTCAAAAACAGTGGTGGAATTCAAGCATGCATGGGACAGTCATAAGGCAATTCTAGGGGTGGGGTAGGAAGAAGTAGGCTGCTGGTTAACTAGGATCTGTAGCTTATCCATTAGGTAGGGAAATGGGCAGACTGGGTGGGCCAGCGGTCCTTATCTGCCATCAAATTCTATGTTTCTTTGTAACAGGATTGAACTTGGCACTTTTTGCTTTTTAGGCCATTTGGCTGCACTACTACTGCTCCTGAGCTCTGATTAGGCATAACGCCATTCCCTTCTCTTATTGGCTCCTGACTCTAGCCTTCCTGAGACCTCTTTGTTAATACAAGAACTGCTAATGCTGAGTTTACCAGTACCAACTGTTAGTGAATCAGGATTGTTAATTTTTCTAGCTTGTTGATTTTGTTGATTTACTGCTTAGAATAGTTAATAACTGTAGTTTGTAGATGTTACATGCATAGTGTTTACCCATTTAACCCCTTCTCCTCCTCCTACTTCCCTTCTTTCCACTACTCCACCCTCCCAGAGCCTGTCTCCCTCTGCCCCAAACAGCTACCTACTCACTCCCACTTATCGACACCTAGGTACCCTACATCTACAACTCTGCCACCGCCCTGGCCCTGCCTACACCTAATTAATTTGTCCTCTCTCTCATATGGGCATTGGGTACCCCCTGTCCACTTTCACTGCTTTCATACTGAACATTCGATGTCACCCATGACATGCTCTTGTGAGTCACGTTCTCACCTGGCACGAAGGCATAAGTGCCTGACCTGGGAATTCGCATGTGTACTCTGAAGTTTTTGCTTCTTCTCCTGCTGATGTCTGGCAACATTCAATCAAACCCTGGCCCAGCTCCTACTAAGGTAACAAATCAGATCAAACACGAGGAGCCCTCTCAATCATCTCACTCAACATTTGCAGCCTCCTTCAAAAACTGATGCCCTTCAGACTTTTGCTTGCCAGCACAGCCCGGATATCCTAGCAGTTGTTGAAACCTGGCTCTCCCCATCGGTCCCAGACCACGCTATCACCCTCCCTGGGTACAATGTTTTTGCCTTGATCGAATGACAAAAGAGGTGGCGGTTTCATCTTATACCTTAAGGATACTTTCTTGGGACACCACATCAGCTCAGCTCCCAAACCACTACAGCCCGGATACTTCCCATCAAAATCCTTCTTGGCACTCACAACAAAGCCCTCACAGTTGTTACGATCACATTCCACCAAAGAGCAAGGTAGTGGACTCAGGCGCAGTTCTGGACTTTGTCAAGTCTCTCCCCTACTGGACACTGAATCTATCCTTCTCAGGGACTTTAATATAAACTGGCCTGCTGCTGAGGCTGGGGCTCTGGGGACTCTACAGCTGTGGCTAACCTCACCCAGATGGTCGACTCCCCAACCAGGAAAAGCTATAAAACTGGCACCTGCACCCTACTGGACTGGATCCTAACCAGCCAACCCACCCAGATCACAAACACCACTGTCCTCCCTGACGACTCAGTGACCACTCCCTGTTAGCTGCTCCTGGTCCAACAAATTCATCAAACCTCCCCAAAAACCATCACCAGAAGAGTTCTTCCTCGTGGTCAGTTAACACATCTCAAAACCCACCTTCTCCAACAGGACTGGTCCCTAATCCTCACATCTACAAATGTGAACACTGCCCTGGACCATTTCATCAGAATCTTCAATGAAGCCTGCAACATATTTGCTTCACTAGAAAGCGAAAGTAAAGGCCCTCTGTAACCCCTGGCTCTCAGGTGACCTCCTAAGGCGTTTAAAGGCAAGGGACCATCTTTGGGAGCTCACCAGAAACACTGGAAGACAAACTGACATCGCTAACTACAAGCGTGCAGAATGACTGCCCCAAAGCTATCCGGCTAACAAAATCTGCCTTCTTTAAGGCCGCTCTTACAAACTCTGGGGCAATGGAAGAGACTTCTGGAATAACATAAAATAAGTCACAGGAAGCAGTCTAAATCCCCATCCACACTCTGCATCAATCGTGATACCACACTTGACCCAAAAATCATTGCTGACACATTCAATGCTGCTTTCACAGACCTTAGTTCTGTACTTCCACCTGATTTTTCAAAGAGGCGGACACTCCAAATTCTCAATCTCCTTTGCCCCACTAGTCACCCTCCTTCTACTTTAAATCGTCAAGATGTACCAGGTTCGCAGCTATGTTACTAAAGCCATCAGCAAGTCCGGATCCAGCAATGACTTTCTTGACCTCAAACTTCTATCACTCACCCTTGGAAAAGTACTCATGCCACTGACCAGAATCTTTAACCTCTCCCTCAGACTAAGCCAGTTACGGACAAATAGAAATCTGCCATGGTTACGCCTATACATAAAAGTGGTGTCAAACTGCACATGAGAACTTCCATCCAATTTCCATCCGACTTCCACTCTCAAGGCCTAGGCGTATTGTTGCAGACCAGCTTACTGACTTCCTGGACAGGCAGAACATCCTCTGCAGGCAGCAACTTGGCTTTAGAAAGGGTCACAGTACCTCCATGGCACTACCTGAATTTACGGCACCATCCACCACTCACTGGACAACGGACAGTTAACTGGAGTCTACTTTCATTGCTCTAACAAAGGCCTTTGACACGTCAACCACCACCTCTGGCTTGTCCAGCTCCAGCTCATAGGGCTCTCACCCAACTCTATGAAAGCTACTTAGACAACCCGGTCCCAAGGTGAAAATCGCTGATACGCTCAGATACCAGACCTGTCTGCTCTGGTGTCCCACAGGGTTCTATATTCATCCCCTCCTTTTCAGCCTTTTTGAACACACTGCCAGATTCCTGTCCAGAACAAATCTTACTCTCACGCTGACAATGCTGTTATCCTAACCTCCCACCATAATCCAAATCAACTACAAGAAAACCTCCAGCGGGTTTCACTGCAGTCAAAAACTGGTTAAGTAAAACACAAACTGATCCTAACCAGAAAAAATACAGACAATGATTTTCAGCAGCTCCCACAGCAAAATGAACAGCATCACCTCTCCATAAATACCAAGCAAGAGTCACCCTAAATAAGTCCATACCTTTAAATACCTTGGCCTCACCCTGACTCCAAACTCACCTATGCTGCCTATATTAATAATGTTGTGAACATGGCAAATGCCAGACTGGGTCTTCTGTTCCACCACAGGAAGCATCTAACCCCAGTAAGCCTTGTCTGTTGCCATCCAGAGCTCCACTGTTAACGTTATAGACTACGGACTCATTATCTATGACTCTGCCACTGCCTCCTCTCTCAAACATGTTTCCACCTCCTGAATAAAGCCTGTTGACTCATCACAGGAGCCCACTGTCTTACCCATACTTGTGACCTCTACTCCCAAACTGGATGGCTGCAACTAAACAACTGAATAAAGTATGAAACCTGCATCACAGCAAAGAAAATAATGATGGACAATGCTCCCCAGGAGTCTGCTCCCTCCTCAAACCAGAATCAACAACTGCTCTAAACCCCAAACCCTGCAAATCCCCACTGTCGCACAACCCAAGGCTAAAGGTCCTTTGCATATAGGGCTTCTAGCTGGCTGAACAGTCTGCTATTGACATGTCTAACTCACCAACACTGGGCGCTTTCAAGGCTAACTCCGCCTCTCCCTACTAGGCTCAAGCACCTGTGACTGCCCTGCTTAATGCAATATTCTCCTCGCTACTGCCCATAGTCCCTGCTGTTTGCTGTTGTCCTCTCACCTAGCACTTCATCTTTCCTATGCCCAACAATTGCTCTTACCCTGTTCTGTCATGACAAAGCCTCTTTGGCTGCCTTACTCAGTCCCACCCGCCCTCTCTCCTCGCACCCCATTTCCTTTGTTGCTTTCATCTCCTAGTGTTTTATGTATAGGCCTTGTAATAACATGTTATGACGATTGTGTTACTGATTGTTTTATACTGTATCTTGAAACCTGTATGACCTTTATGTCTGTACTTGCTGACGTGGAACCTTTGTAAAGAGCCTTGGCTCAAAGGTATTTTGTAATCCTAGATTCAAATAAAATAAATAAAGTAAAAAAAAAAACAAAACAACAGAAAACTAAATTTTGTTAGAACCTGATCAAAACAAACAATCAGAGAGAACATCAATATTATGACAGTTTTGGACAGTTACAAAACTAAATATATTGTCATGCACATTCCCTTATCTGACTGAAACTGTGCCCCGAGACAAGTTACCATTGCTCACCAATAACTGTAGCACTGAAAATTAAAATGAATTCCTTTTTAAGAACATGGGGCCAGATTCTCAAAGGTTACATCTGGTGTAACTTTACTTGCACCAAAACAAATGGCACAAGTAGCAAGTTACACCAGCAGTTGCAACATTTGGTATTTTGCAAAGCAGCCTGTGACATCCATGCAGGCTGCTTGCACCAAAGTGGACTTATGCCACCAGTTACATCCCAAACCCACTGCAACATGGCTCTAGGGGGTTTATGGCAGCTGTTGCACCCTATTCTGGAAGGGCAGCAACAAAATCCCATACTTGCTATTCTAGAACCTCCCCAGAGGACATCCATTAAAGTACAGTTATACCAGCGTTTAGCTGGTAAGTGTCATCACATCCAGGGTTGTGTGTATGTGCTGCAAGCCCAACACCTGATGAAATGTCACTCCCCACCACTCCCTGCTCCCCACAAAGCCACATGTAGTGCCCCATCTCCCCGATGCCTCAACCACCTGAGAACTGAGTTAAAGCTCCACAGTGCTATCCATGTTCCGACCCCTGAACATGTGTGCCAAAGCCCCACAGGGCTATTCATGCACCCATGCCCGATCCCGCTACAGCCGCCTCCTGCAACATGCATCTCTTGCGTGACAGCACACAAAATTGCTACCTATAAATGGCATTTATTATTTTATTGATTTATTTAGCTATCCTTAGCCTGGTAGTCCAGTAGCCCCCCCACCACGGGCATTGGCAGACATCCCTGTCCCCACCAGCCATTGATTGGTACAACCATCTCTCACCTCCACTGCCAGCCACCGACTGAGCTCGTGATGAGCATGTACTGTATATATAGGCCAATGAATGAGTTCAACCTGGGGTGATCAAAATCTAATTGGAACAATACGGTACCTGGCCACACCCTATATACTAACTAGAGATAATAAAAGGGGGAGTTGCCTTTATTAGGAATTCTGTACAATCTTGTGACATTTCCTCTAACATTAAGAAGTGGAATGTTCCACAGAAACTATCTGGATAAAACTGGCCATAGATAAAATGTATTCAATAATCATAGGTGTCTGTTACCACCCCCGAGTTCTACCTCTGATTTACTCGAGGCAGTGATGGACGAAACTGAGGAAGCCTGTGTATTAGGCAAAATTATCCTTATTGGTGATTTTAACCTGGGGAAATATTTTGGGAGAACCATACAGCCTCATTTGGACAAAGCAGAAAATTACTAAATCTGTGTTAGCAATGTAACCTACTCCAAAGTATACATCAGCCCACCTGAGGTGACAATATTTTAGATATTGTATTACATGATGCTAACTTACAACTAGATAATATTAAAATTCTGTTCCTCTGGGAAATAGTGAGCATAACACAAGTATGTTTTGTTAAAACCACAGTTCTTCACACTACTACAGAAACTGTTGTATACTTTTACGACTGAGTTGATTTTGACTTAATTCTGAACTTAATAAATATGATTCAGATAGTATTTTTAATACACATCCAATTCCTGAAATTTGGGACATATTTCATCAGACACTAATTAGTTTCAGAGATAGACATATCCCACATAAAGCAAAAAATTAAAAATAAACAGTGCCCAAAGGGATGAACAAAACATTACAGAAATGCGTTAAAACAAAAAATACTCAGTATTTAAAAATAAATCTGTAGAAACTTGGAATTATACTTAATTAGTCACAGGAAGTGCAAAAGAGCTATAATGTAAAGCCAAAATTAATGGAATATAATTTAGCAACTAATGCTAATAAAAATAACAGAAAATATTTTTATTCATATGTTAATTTGCTTAAAAACAGTTTGCTAAGTTGGCCCTCTGCAATGTAAAGATAAACTAATAAGTGAACCTCTTGAAATGGCTAACACTTTTAATACTAAATTCTGCGAAATATTTCAAACCTCATCACAAATCAGAACCAGTCTTATGTCTTGACTCACGGTTACTATATCACAGGAGAACATCCAATTAAAATTATTCTTGCAGAAGGGAAAACTAGCACCTCCCGATCTTATAGCAAGGCATTATCTATATTTACTAAGAGATTCCTTACAGTACCATTAAGGTTACTGTTCAAAAAATGTGTGGCCCTAAACTTTGTCCCGAGTTCTTGAAAACAGCTTTTGTTATCCCCATTCACAAAAGGTCCCAAAACTAACTGGGAGAACTATAGGCTGTCACAAATGCACTCAGCAGGTCAGGCCCTCTGCTCCCACAGTGCCAATCTCTGAGCGCAAGAGTGTGAACAGGTAACACACAGGTAACCCTCCTGTCTGCTTGTGGTCTCGAATCACCTTTAGTCTCAAGTTCTGGTGGGGGATTCAAATTGTGAACCTTATGCTAGTGTACCCAATGTACAGGCACAGATTTGTACCCTCTTCGGGACTGCGGTACAATCTTCGCCAGGGCACCCAGCCAGGCTTCCAAAATGAACCCTCAAAACTCTATAAAGACCTTAGGTGCATTCTTGCCTTTTCCCAGTTTAGTAACACCATCAAGCTTTTGAACAGTTTTGTCAGTCTTAACCCTCTATATGTTCCATGCATAAAAAGAACTTGGAAGACCCAGGCGGTATCTTTCAAATATAGATTTTACTAGAAATGGATAAAAATATGAAAAATGTAAACACAGAACACTATATCACAAAGCATACAATCACTTACAAGAAAACAAAGAAAACTACAAACTCCAACCAACATATAGTTAGATATTTTTCTATCTAATGTATTACCTCTAAGTGCTTATCAGAGTTGTGTTTCTCTCTCCCAAGATGGAATATCTCAAACAGCTCAGACACAGTATAGTTTAAACTGTGTCTCCCACACCCTTCGATGAGTCATCTAGCTCTCCTTTTAGAATATAAAAATAAATAAACATGTCCAATGAGGAGGTATTTTAAATAATGTGACTTCAGCAAAAACTAATTCCCCAATTTAGGACAGTCTTTAGTCAAGCCTTTCCTCTTTGATCTTGAGCAGTTCCTGTTTTCCCAAGGAATATCAAAGGTTTTTACAACTTTAGCACCATGGTGGTATAAAATGTTCTTCCTATAGGAATCATAAAACTTTACAAGCCCTATATCCTGGCAGCTGGGTTAGTTCTAATTAAGACAGAAAAACAGGAGACCCTTAATTAAGTCTCTCTGGTCTTTTAATTACCTCCTGGTTTCAGGTCACTTGACTGTGACTAAAACCTGGGGTGGGGCACCCATGGCACAGCTGCCTAATGTGAGACAATCGCACACTACATTTATATATTACAAATATCATAGAACAATCTTAACCAGCTGGCCAAGCATCACAATCCTCCCCACTAGACTGAATCTGGGGCTCCATCCCTGAATGGGATGAGCTTCCCAAGTCAGATCACTCCTCATAAACACACAACAGGCCATCTGCGTTCTGATTGGTCACTCTAGCCTATGTAAGATCGTCATGTCATACCCCTTGCAAGGCAAAACTCCATCTTAATAGTCTACCATTAGTTTTCCCATTTGGGTCAGCCAAACCAGGGGTTGTGGTCAGTTTGTACCTCAAAATGCTGTCTATATATGTATGGCTCTAACTTCTTTAGGGCCCACACTATGGCAAGACACTTTTCCACAGTAGAGTAAGCCTGCTCCCTGGGAAGTAACTTTTACTCAGGTACACTACGGGGTGATCTTTCCTTGGTTGGATGTCTGACTCACTACTGCCCCAATACCGTCTGAGGCGTCAGTCTGGACTATAAAGGTCTCTATGGTCAGAAGCACTGCACAGTGCCTCCTTCAGTCTGGTAAGGCTTTTTCACAGACTGGTTCCCATGTAATTTTCTTAGGCATCTTTTTCTTTACCAAGTAAGATAGGGAGCAGCCAAGGCACTGTAATTGGGTACAAATTTCCTATAGTACCCTGCTGTCCCTAAAAACTCCTGACCTGCTTCTGCATCTCTGGTCTGGGCCATGCCTTGATCACCTCTATTTTAATTGGTTAGAACGGAGCTGTCCCTGGCCTACAACATGCCTGAGGTATGCCACTTCAGCCATGGCCACCTGGCACTTCTCAGCTTTGACAGTGAGCCCGGCACTCTGTATCCTGCCCAGCACTTCCCTAAGGTGGGACAGGTGTTCCTCCCAGCTGGCACTAAAGATGGCAGCGTCATCCAGGTGCGCCATGGCGTACTCCTCAGCACCATTTAACATCTGGTTCACCAACCTTTGGAGAGTGTCTGAGGCGTTCTTCATTCCGAAGGCATTACTTTAAATTCAAATAAGCCTATCGGAGTGATGAAGGCCGACCTCTCCTAGCTCTGTCAGTTAACTCTGTCTACCAATACCCCTTTGTCAGGTCAATTATCATAAGGTATGTCGCCCTCCCAACCTGTCCAGGAGTTCTCCGTCTGGGGCATCGGGTGGGCGTCTGACTTCGTGACTGAATTCAGTCCACACAGAAATGAGTAGAGCCATCTGGCTTGGGCACAAGGGCTGTGAGATCTCTGGATTACCCCTATATCCAGCATTTCCTCCACCTCCTCCTAATGTCCTTTTGGATAGCCTCTGACACCCAATATGCTGTCCGCCTGTGAGGCGTCTGTATCCCTGTCTCCATGTTGTGCGTCGCTAATGGGGTTAGTCCAGGCTTGGCACTAAACAGTGGGGCAAAGTCTGCCAAAACCTCCCTTACATCCTGGATCTTATGCGGGGCCAGCAGGAGACAATTTAACTGCCTCCACAGAGGACTCCGCTTGTTTTCTTCCAGCAAGTCCAGGGGTCCTTTGTCGTCCTCCCAGGACTACATACTGCAAACACCATGTCAGCCCTATTATGGCTTCACTATGTTGACAAGGTACATTCTTTCTGTCTATCTTCTGTCAGGTAAGTCTTTGATATAGTTCACGTCATTTACCTTTCTAACTACTTTATGCGGTCTGGCCGTCTCAGCCGGCAGCTTGTCTTTCCGGACCGAATAAGGACCATGACTTCCTGACCCACCAGGTATGAGCAAGCTCTGGCTCTGCAGTTTTACTACACTTTTGTTTCTGCTGGGCAGCTGCCAGGTTGCTCTGGGCTGTCCCCATAAGCTCTTTCAGCCTCTCTCTAAATCTAAGGGCGTAATCCACTATGGGAGTGCCCTCGGTGGCATGCTTGCCTTCCCAGTCCTCCCAGATCAAGTCTAGGGGCCACGTGCCCAGCGTCCGTATAAGAGCTCGAAGAGGGAAAATCCTGTTGACTCTTGGGGCACCTCCTGTATGCAAACAACAGGTGGGGAAGGTATTTCTCCCAGTCCCTCCCATGCTGTTCAGCAAGCGCTTGGAGCATTGCCTTCAGGCTACCATTAAATCTTTCCATAAGCCCACTGGCTTGCGGGTGATAAGGTGTTGTGCCTCTGCACCAGCCCACACTTCTCCCACAAACATTTAATCAGGTCCGACATGAAGGAACCCTCGATCGGTGATAACCTCCTGTGGAAACCCAACACGGAGAAAATCCCAAGTAAGGCATCTGCTACTTTGTCTGTTCTCAGTGAGGATAGGGCAACTGCCTCGGGTATCGGGTGGCATAATCCACCACAGTCAGGATGAACCTCTTCCCAGAGGAGCTGGGGTATTTAAAGTCCCACAATATCCATTCCCACCCTCTGGAATGGCTCCTCCACTATGGGCAATGGAATTAGGGTGGCTTGGGTTTCTTACCTGCCTTTCCAATTTTTGGCACGGTGACAAGACCTGCAATACTCCTTCACCTGCTGGGTGAAATTGGGCCAATAAAATTCTGGGCCAACTGCTGCGTAGTGTGCATGATTGCCAGATGACTAGACAAGGGAATATCATGTGCAATCTTGAGCAACTGCTCATGGTACTCCTGGGGAATGACAAGCTGCCTATCACCCCTCCCTCTGTGTTCACAGCCTGTGTATACATCAGTCCATTTTCGAATAAACTTTATGTTTACCGTCACCTCCCTGTGCTCCATCAGAGTCTGCCCAAGCCCTCAGCTTCTCTAGACTAGGGTCACTTTCTGAGCAGCTGCAAACTCCTTACACATTCCCAAGGCATAGGACAGGTCCCCTTCAGTCTCTAAACTATGGTCCTAGCACTAGCATCAAGGCACTCAAGATCAGTGTCATCCCTAACCCTCTGACAATGGGTCACCCTCCTTCTTTGGAGTAACCCTCCCAGCTGTTTGGTTAACTGCTACTGGGAAAATTTCTACCCCCTTTCATTAGTCTTCCTATCAGGAGACACAGGCTGGAAACCAGCCTCCCAGTGGTTTCCACAATGGCTTCTGTGGGGTCCAGGGAACTACAATTTTCTCTTGCCGTTTGGCTATGGGTAACTGCACACACCATCATATGTTTGAGATTGTTGCCAGGATGATGTCAACTGCTAAAGTTTTGGCTACAGCCACCTGTTGCACAGTTCTCCGGTTCACCCGGTCTAGGAGAACACTAGTGAGTGGCAGTGTGGTCTCCTCACCAGCGAACCCTTGCACAGTTACAAATTCATTGGGTATAAACTGACCAGGCTCTATCAGATCCCCTTTTGCCAATGTTAGGGATGCCCTGTGTCCCTTAACCCTTGTGTCTGTACACGATTCACCGTGACTGGTTGCATGTGTTCCCTCATGTTCACAGGCATGCTTCCAGGGACAGACAAACAACCCACTTCTTTCCTAGCCCCATTCTGCATATTGCTCATCCTTTTGGGACACTGTCTGGCAATATGCCCAGTTTCTTTACAGACCCAACATTCGTTTATTTTCTCAGATAAATATTTTCTCTGAAACCTGGGGCTAAATGGTTTCAGTGAAGGCAGTGAGGGTTTTAGCTGCCCTGAAGGTGTGTTTTCCCTTTCTGTGCAGCCACGCACCCCATTCACTCTCAGAGCAGGTCTGCTCTTGGCATAGCAGTTCGAGAGTTCAGCAGCCTTTGCACTGTTTTGGGATCTCGGTCCTTCAGCCAGGTTTTCAGCTCTGCTGGGCATACCCCCAAAAACTGTTCTAACAAAATAGCATTTTTGATTTTATCTACAGAGTTTGCTTCAATTCCCTCCCATCAACATTTTAAACATTGACATTGTTTCATGGCTAGCTCTTTGCTGCTCATGTCAGGGCTTCTCCTGAGCTTACAGAATTTAGCTCTGTATGCTTCTGCAGTTAAATTAAACTTTTTTAAAGTGAGGCTTTAAGTTTGGTAATCATTACTGTCCTCATTGTCCATTTGACCCAATGCATCCCGAGCTTTCCGGTAAATGGGATAGCTGGAAGCTCCAGGACCCTCTAGGAATTCTTGCCTGAATACAAACTTTTCACAGGAATTTTAAAAGGCATCCATATCCACCCTCTTTAAATTCGGCATAAATTTGGAATTCAATTTGTAACCCAGTCCTGTAGTTCCAGTTAAACCCAAGCCACTTACCTGCTCTGGTGTGGGTGGCTGGAGTCATAGCTTCTCCAGTTCATGTCGCCTCTGGCACTCACGCTCCTCACAGTCTGCCTCTCACTGTTCATGGTCCACTTCTCACCATTCTTGCTCCCTCTTCTCCTCTGCAGCTCACTGATCTAGCTTCTCTTCTCTCTGGAACTCCAGCTCCATTCTGCAAACTCAATCTGCAGCCTGATTGCTTCTGACTCCAGAATGCCAGTGACCTTCCCCTGCTGCTGTGGCCCTTCATGCACTGGCCCTGCTGTCCTCCCACTGGATCTGGACACTGCACTGGCTGCTAGCCCCTCCATGCCTAAGGTTTGGTCTTTTACAGTCACAGTCTGTGACTCAATGCTCTGGGCATCCATGAGGTACTGCTTGGTGGCTCTCACCTTGTGCAGGACTCCTCTGTCCTGGCACAACAGCTTCAAGTAGTCTGCAGTATACCCGCTGTAGTTGGAAGCCATCTTCTTCTAACTACTGCTACTCTAACTTGCACTTTAGAAAAAAAAAACAGGTAGGAACTTGACTGTAAGCAAAATTATATAGTTCTGTTTCCTTTTTAAAATTAATCACTGCCTTATTTTGCAAGTGAGCTGTACAGTATTAAGCTGACAGACTGAACAGTTAAAGCTTGTGTACCAACTTTATCCACACCGATGCCACCAAATCTGTCACAAACACACTCAGCAGGTCAGGCCCTCTGCTCCCACAGTGCCAACCTCTGGCGCAAGAGTGTGAACAGGTAACACACAGGGTAACCCTCCTGTCTGCTTGTGGGTCCAAATCACCTTTAGTCTCAAGTTCTGGGGATTCAAACTGTGAACCTTATGCTAGCGTACCCAATGTACAGGCGCAGATTCATACGCTCTTGGGGATTGCGGTACAATCTTACGCCAAGGGCACCCAGCCAGGCTTCCAAAATAAACCCTTAAACCTCTATAAAAGACCTTAGGTGTATCCTTGCCTTTTCCCAGTTTAGTAACACCATCAAGCTTTTGAACAGTTTTGTCAGTCTTAACCCTCTATCGTCACATGCAAAAAAAGAACTTGGAAGACCCAGGCAGTATCTTTCAAATATAGATTTTACTTGAAATGGATAAAAATATGAAAAATGTAAACACAGAACACTATATCACAATGCATACAATCACTTATAAGAAAACTACAGACAAACTCCTACCAACATATAGTTACTTTTCTATCTAATGTATTGCCTCTAAGTGCTTATCAGAGAGTTGTATGTTTCTCTCTCCCAAGATGGAATATCTCAAACAGCTCAGACACAGCATAGTTTAAATTGGGTCTCCCACCCCTTCGATGAGTCATCTAGCTCCTCCTCGTTTAGAATATAAAAAAATACAAACATGATGTCCAGTCAGGAAGTATTTTAAATAATGTGACTTCAGCAAAACTAATTCCCCAAGTTAGGACAGTCTTTAACCAAGCCTTTCCTCTTTGATCTTGAGCAGTTCCTGTTTTCCCAAGGAACATCAAAGGCTTTTTACAACTTTAGCACCATGGTGGTATAAAAATGTTCTTCCTATAGGAATCATAAAACTTTCTGAGCCCTATATCCTGGCAGCTGGGTCAGTTCTAATTAAGACAAAAACAGGAGACCCTTAATTAAGTCTCTCTGGTCTTTTAATTACCTCCTGGTTTCAGGTCACTTGACTGTAACTGAAACCGAGGAAGTGCACCATGGTACAGCTGCCTTATGTGAGACAATCACACACTACATTTATCTATTACAAATATCATAGAACAATCATAACCAGCTGGCAAGCGTCACATAGGCCAATTAGTTTCACATCCTCTCTGTGTAAAATGTTGGAGAGTCTAATAAAGGACATAATCTCCCCAATTTCCAACATCACTGACATTAATCAACATGGCTTTAGAAAGGATGTAGTTGCCTGACAAATTTGATGTGTTTTATGAGAGCGTCAGCTATTACTGGATCAAAATACCTTACGACATAATTTTTATCGACTTTAGTAAGGCCTTTGATGCCATGCCACATTGGACTTTAATTCAAAAACTACATAATCTAAACATCAATAAAAATATTATTAACTAGACAGCAAACTTGTTATCAAATAGGACCCAGCGTGTGATAATCAATGGCCATTTATCTGATACAGTAATGTTACAGCGGGGTCCCACACAACTGTGCTGGGACCCTACTTATTCAAATCTTTAAAAGTGACTTAACTGCAGATTGCCTCTCTTCATCCACAAAATATGCAGATGATGTAAAAATTGGAGGACCATGTCAAACTCTGGACCAAACAGACATCATTCAATATGATCTAAACAAAATATCTACCTGGGTTACCAAATGGCAGATGCTTTTGAACCCTGACAAGTGCAAGGTCATGCACTTGGGCACACTAAATCCCCAGGAAACACCTATTAACTGGAAAAATTCTTACTATCACATCTAATGAAAAGATCTTGGGATGAATAGTTCCATGGATTTCTGCCCATCATCCCAGATTAACGACACCATTTCAAAATCCAAAAAGACGCACTATAAAATCTAAGAACAAGAGAGTCTTAATGCCTCTTTATAAAGCATATGTCCATCCTCACCTGGAGTATGCCTCCCAATTATGGTGCCCTTTCAAAATCAGATATCAACTTATTAGAAAGGGTACAGAGAAAATACACAACACATATTAAGGGATTATACAATGACCCTTATGAATTCCAACTTACATCTTTGGATCTGATGTCTCTGACCACTGGACGATTATGGGGTGATCTCTTGTTCATGTACGATATCATTCATGATCCCTTTCTAATTACTGAACTTGGACTTCAGTTTAAACAAAACCCATATAATACAAAAGGCATCCCTTCAACTGCATGGTAAAACCTTTAATTTGATGGCAAGAAAATATTTATTTATATCATGTATTATAAATCCCTGGAATTCATTGCCTGAGGATATAATTGTTAGCAGTTTTAAAAGTATGTTCAAAAATCGCCTGGATAAATATACATTATCAGTCAACTTGATTAATTATTATTAAAACCATAAAGAGCATCATGGGCCCTTATGCTCCGGCTATCATGCACCTCGTATGAACCATTAATTCATTAAGCGCATATATAGGGTATGTGCTCCTACTGAGCTCAGTCTGGCCATGGTGGTGAGAGGTGGCCTGTATCAGCCGTTGGCTGGGGCGGTCGGGGGTGCAGGGTGGACTGACATGGCTGGGTGAGGGGTTGAGGGCTACTAGATTAATAGGGACTTCCCAGTATGTGTACTGTACATACTGTACAGTACACAGATGCCTTGGGTTGTTGCTTGGAAGTTGAGGTGGGGGATCAGTTGGGCCTAAAACCTAAGAGCATACATCTCAGAACACAGCTGCAAAGCTATCATCGCACACAATCTCAATCCAATGCTAATACCTTGACTGACAGTAGGATAATTAGAAGAGTCAGTCAAATGGGCAGACAAGCAACTAAGGCACAGTGAAAGAAAAATGTAAACAAACAAGAAACTCTGGTGTAACAACACTAGTATGGAGTAGCAAAGATTAATTAAAACGTGTTTACTAAGCATTGTAATGGTCATAGATATAGATATACAGACACTGTTGGCAGATAAGGGCCTCACTACCAATCTGCCCATTTGAGCTTGTAAGTTCACGTTATGTTTTCCTAGAAGTCTGTTGTCCCTTACTCCCGACTGCCAGAATTCCGTTATGTCTATCCCATGCATTCTTAAATCATGTGATTGTTTCAGCCTCCACTACTTCCTCTGGCAGGGTGTTCCACTTGTCAGTACTTCCACTTCCAGTTCCACTTCGTTAGTAAATATTATAAAGTCAATTCTAAGAGGAGCGTAACTGTGGATAAAGCAGGATAGGATGAAAAATAAACATAATTGAGGTTGACACTGTGCGTTTAAATGAAAACTAGGAAAAATTGTTTAACCAGGAAAGGCACACTAAGCTGGAGCTTGTTTTCAGGTGCAACCTGGGAGCACAAGGAAGTAAGTGACTTGCTCAGGGTCACCCTGATATGCAAGTGGGGCTGATGGGATTCGAACCCAAGCCTCCAGTTATGCAGCTCAGTGCCCTTAACCACTACACTATATTGCTTCTTGCCAGAAGATGATGACTAAATATTCTTTTAACTTTAATTTTCTCAAACACTGGAGAATCTCTAACTTGGAATGCATCTCACACAGGACCATCTTGTGCTTAGTCCACTAATCTTTGGTTGCCATTATCAATTTCTCATCTCATCTCATGACTTAAATTCACCTCTTTTTGACCACTCATGCATCAGATCTTGACTGACCTGCAGTTGTTTCAGCAGTTCCTGCATTTTCCACTGTAATTATGGCCTTTCTAGTTATTTTTCTTTTCTATTTGTCTCTGTCCTTATATCCCTTTTCTGCTTCTTTTGCACTTTCTTTTGCTAGTTGTTCGTTAATTACTAGTGGCTTGACATCCATCTCTGCTACCTTCCTCTTATCAAGTCACCCTTCTGGGAAAACCTCCTCTCACAATCATCACATTTATATGATCTCTCTTGGGTTAGTGTCTCCAAATGTTCAGGGATTTCTGGTACCATGATAAGAACTTGACCCCATTCTTAAGCCAGGGCATATTCAAAACTCATTATTATTGATCTCCTGAGTGAATTTGCTGATGTTTTAGAAGGTGACCCTTCTGGCCAAAACTCTTATTGCATTCAACACATTTATATTGTCTCTCTCCAGAGTGAATCAGCTGATGTGTTACAAGCTTACTCTTCCGGGTAAAACTCTTGTCACAATCAGTACATTTATATGGCTTATCTCCAGAGTGAATTTGCTGATGTTGTATCAATGTACCCTTCAGGGCAAAACTCTTACTGCATTCAATACATTTATATGGTCTCTCTCGGGGTTCTCAGAGTGAATTTGCTGATGCATTATCAGGTGACATTTTGACCAAAGCTCTTGTTGCATTTTACACATTTATATGGTCTCTCTTCCAAATGTGTTCGCTGATACTATCTGGCTATACTTTGAGCCAAAACTCTTGTCACATTTAGCACATTTATGTGGTCTCTCTCCAGAGTGAATTTGCTGATGAGTTGTCAGTTGACCTTTCCAGGCAAAACTCTTGTCACATTCAGCACATTTATATGGTCTCTCTCCAGAATGAATCCGCTGATGCTTGTTCAGGGACACCTTCAGAACAAAACTCATGTTACATCCAGGGCATTTATAAGGTCTCACCCCATGTGAGATCGCTGATGTGCAGTGAGGGTGGCCCTTCTGGCAATAACTCTTGTCACATTCAACACATTTATATGGTCGCTCTCCAGAGTGCGTTCGCTGATGTGCTATCTTGGCTATACTTTGTGCCAAAACTCTTATCACATTCAGAACATTTATATGGTCTCTCTCCAGAGTGAATCTGCTGATGCTTTATCAGTACCCTTCAAGAACAAAACTCGTGTTACATTCAGGGCATTTATGGTCTCACTCCCATGTGAAATTGCTGATGTGCTGTGAGGTGGCCCTTCTGGTAAAAATTCTTGTCACATTCAACACATTTATATGGTCGCTCCAGAGTGTGTTCATGGATGTACTATCTGGCTATACTTTGTGCCAAAACTCTTGTCACATTCAGAACATTTATATGGTCTCTCTCAGAGTGAATTCGCTGATGTGCTGTCAGGTGACCCTTGTGGACAAAACTCTTGCCGCATTCAGCACATTTATGGGTCTCTTCCCCATGTGAATTAGCTGATGCTTCATGAAGATACTTTGAGCTGTAAAACTATTGCCAAACTGGACACAGTTATATGGTTTCTTGTGAATTCTGTGTCTTCTTTTTATGCTGTACAGTAAAATTCTTGTCAGTACAGCTAACTGTATTTAGTTTACTTAAAATCCTTTGAGATCTGTTACATTTAAATGGCCCCTCACCTTCATGGATCTGTGCTTGTACAGTAATGAGATGTAGATCACAGAAATTCTTCCTACATTTAGGATACCGATGGGATTTCTCTGTTGTATGACTCAGCTGGCTATTCTCAAGCGATGTCTGCTGGCTACGTTTCATTGCACTCAAACTTCCTGCGACTAAAAACAGATATTTAATTAGTATTTTCTTACAATAAGCAAATGTGCCAGTTGTTTTGCCTTAAAAGGAATAATAGAAGGTGTTTAAACAACCCAAACCACAGCACAGTAGGTTAGAAGCTTACTGGCATAATGATTTGCTCTATTCATCTCGAAATTTGTTCTAATCCATTTTCATAACGGTTTAAAATTCAAAAGAATGTGAACAAACCTCTGATTCTATTCAAAGATCATGTTTTGATAGGAGCCTAAAATGGCCACCATGTCAGTAATGTGATGATGTTAGTGGAGTGGCAGCACTTTGAAGTGATAATACACTCTTCATAGGGACCTTATTAATAGACTGTTTAATTACCTAAAAGCATTTCTCCTAGTTCCTTACTGTACATGCAGGAAAGGTTTTCCCATGCACTTTAAGGGATTTGAAGAAGCACTTTGTTAGGGTTATGTTATCAACTTATTAGTAGGGCCCTATGAAGCTATATTCTAACCCTGGAACCATGCTGCTCCACTGATGTCATCATATTATAGGCGTTGTGGGCATTTTAGACTTCTACTGAAGAACAATCTTAGAATAGAAGTAGGAGGTTGTTTGCATTCATCAGCACTTTTGAGCCATGATGAAATAGATTAAAACAACTTTCTGAGAAAAAAGAGCATATCATTATGATGGTGAGCCTATAACTTGCTGCGCTGTGGTTTTCTTCTCAGAACCACCTATTTATATTCTCTTTTTTGAGAACTCCATGAATTTTCCTGAGATTTAACCTCATAAATGAGTTTGTCAATCAATTTTAAATAACTTGGATTAAATTATTCCTTCTGTCACATTTCACTGTGTTTACTGATAATATTAAAAATAGATCTGATCTGTTCTGGCTTCTCATTGATTGAGCAGCTGGTCAAAAGGAAATATTTCAACAGGTAATAAAACTTGGCAGGAGGGTATGATAACCAAAACATAAATGAAACTGAACAAAGATGATTACGCTAAATCCACAGAAGCCCACAGAAAACTTCCACCAGGAAAACATTTAAACAACATTTTCAAACTGCAGGCAATAACTCAGAGTCAGAGTAAGACGGAGTAAAATATCAATCTGCAGTTACCCTCCTGAGTGATAAAAAACATTTTAAATGCAGGCAGTCATGAAAGTCAGACAGAGACCAATACAACTGCAGCTTACCTTGAAATAAACAAAATCACATTTTTAAAATGCAGTCACCAAAGTTAGACAGAGTACACCTGCAGTTACCCCTTCCCTGAGTAAAGAACACAGAAATCACATTTTGTAATATAGATAGGTGCCTGAGTGAGTCAGAATAGAGAGCAACTGCAGCTACCCCTCCTCCACGTAGAAAAACAGAAGTCACATTTCTGTTAGGCAGACCATTCTAGAGCTAGTCACAATACAATGCAAATGAAGTCTGACTGATTCTGGTGACAATCTGCACTGTAAAATGTGATTTCCCCAAGTAAAAAAAATAAAATTTTATAATGCAGATAGTCACCAGAACTAGTCACAATACAACACTATTCTAACTGGCAGGTTCTGGTGTCTATCTGTATTATGAATTGATTCACCTGAGTGAAAAACAAAATCACATTTTTAAAATGCACAGAGTTACTAAAGTTAGAGTGAGGAACAAAATCTAAATTTTCTTCATTTATTTGAAATTACTTCCGTGGGATACAGCATCTCATTTTATGGCAGGCCCAGGAGAACATTCACTAAAATTCCACCACCAAGCTTAATCTGGTTCAAGGTTAGTCAGCATTTATCTGTGTGTGTATTGGGGGTTTAAGGGGAGGGCAGCTGCAGAGAAGTGGGGTGCTAGCTGCCTAATGGAGCATACTTAATAGACTGTGTGGCCTGTTTCTGCTGTCAAGTAGTAAGTAGTCAGTCAGTAAGTAAATGGCAGCAGTCAACAGGTTAACATAGCCCAAGCAAGTTACATAAATAATGATAATAGTTTTATTTATAAAGCGCCTTTCAATGTATCAAGGCGCTGAACATATTAAAACCATAATTGCAGATACAAATTAATAAAACATATAAATAAAATCATACCATAATAACATCAAATATTAAAATCAAGTAATAAAATATTTCATAGAATCCTAGCACAATACAATTAACTTAATCTTCCAGAAAGGCCATTTACCACAGGTAAGTTCTCAGATTCTTCTTAAATACCTCCATGGAGGTGCACTCCCGTAACTGGCGTGGTGAGAATTCCAAAGTGGGTGCAGCATAAGAAAATGCTCTGCTGCCAGAGGATTTTAAACTCACTCTTGGAATCTCTAACAACCCCTCATTGGCCGGCGGAGGCGATCGGCCGGGGCAGTAAGCCACCAGAAGTTCTTTCAGATAGGTCGGACCCTGATTATGAAGGGCTTTGAAAGTCAATAAAATTACTTTAAAGGTGATCCACCACCATATAGGAAGCCAGTGCAGTTCGCGCAGCACTGGGGTAATATGACAGGACCTCACTGTCCCAGTCAAAACCCGAGCTGCAGAGTTCTTCACCAGCTGTAGGCGATGGATTTCAACCCAGAAAGCCCAAAGTATAAGGAGCTGCAGTAGTCCAAGCACGAGGACACAAAGGCGTGGACCACGCTGGCAAAGAGTCAGGCGGAACAAGGTGCCTAATCCTGGCAATATTCCCAAGATGGTAAAGGAAGTCCTGACAATGGCTGACACTTGAGATTGTAAGGTCAGCCTGTCGTCTAGGACAATCCCAAGGCTACGCACCCATTCGAGGTCAGGAGTAGAAACACATCAAGAAAAATTCCAGAGGCATGCCATCATGCGACCTTCGCTATCTGACCACCGGGTCCACAACCAGAACCTCTGTCTTCTCTGAGTTCAACTTTAACCAACTAGAATCCATCCAACCTTGGATTTCTTCCAGACAGTTATTAAACACACTAAGAGCTCCATCCTGGTGGGTGCAAAAGACAGGTATAGCTGGGTATCATTTGCATAGCAGTGAAACCTCGGCCCATACTGTCTTATAATGTCTCGAGGGCAGCATGTACACTGCAAATAACATGGGTGACAGCACAGAAACCTGAGGCACCCACACAACAAAGAAGTTGGTCGGAGGAAAAAAACCCGACACAACTCTTTGTGCTCTCCCAGTGAGGAATGAAGTGAACCATTGTAAAACAGTTCTCGACATTCCACAGATTTACCTCAGGCGTGCTAACAACACCAGGTGATCCACAGTGTCAAAAGCTGGTGAGAGATCAGGAGAACCAGAATGGAGCGTCTCTTCTGATCCTCGCCCTCAGAAGATCATTAAGCACCGAACCAGCACAGTCTCGGTGCTATGTCTTTACGAAAACCAGATTGGAAGGATTCGTAGATATTATGGATGGTTAAATGGTCCTCCAGCTGGGCTGCGACTACCTTCTCAATAACCTTCCCAATAAAGGGAAGGTTAGAGATAGGTCTGTAGTTTGAGAAAGTCTGGATCCAAGGTAGCTTTCATCAAGAGAGGTGTCACCACCGTCTCTTTCAGGGAGTTAGAAACTCACCTGACTCCAAGGAGCTCCAGACTATTTGCACCAGGACTGGACCAATGATATCAGAACCCAAAATTAGGAAGTTGGTCCAGGGTCCAAACTACAGCTTGTAGAGCACACTATGGATGATCCTCATAATATCCACAAACTCAGGTCGACAAAAGGAACTCCAAGAGAACTGAGGTACTGTGAACTCACACCGTTCTACAACATCACCGTAGAGACTGCGGACACAAGTCCACCCTGATGTTAGCCACTTTGGTTGCAAAGTAACGAGCAAGCTCCTCGCACTCTTAATTGCACAAAAGCTTTTCGAACTTGCAGACAGGCTAGGTTGCACAGTCTGTCTATAGTCCGAAACAGCTGAGCAGTCGATTCGAGCAACTGCAATCTCCCTGGACAGGAATTCTGCCTTCTTATGGGTGATTGCAGATTGATAGATAGAATGATGTTCCATCAATCTAAGGCGGTCGGCCTCAAGGGCGGACTTGCGCCAACAACGCTCTAACCTTCCCCTGTCTCTGCATCTCCTTCAGTGTCCCATCAAACCAAGGGGACCTGAGGTGAAGGATAGGGGCACTCCTGAACAAGAGCAGTAAGATCCAGGGCCACCATACGGCCATATTATAGGCTGACACCAGCGTCTCTGGATTACTGCTCACCAACACAGGTGATGATAGGTCAAGGACCGCCACAAGGCCTGTGGGAAGTAATATTCTGTAATGGCGGTACCTGACCATCTCCATAGGGGAAGGCCTTCCAGGGGTACAAAAATTGAACCTCACGGTGTAATGGTCAGACCAGGTGACTGGTTCCACCCCACGTCAGATGCATCAATCCCTAAGAGGAAGACTAAGTCCAGAGAGTGCCCAGATTTATGTGTAGCAGTGGAAACTACCTGTGTAAGGCCCAAAGAAGACATTAATTGGAGAAATGATTACCAAATTGTGAGAGTTCATCATCGACCCAACGTTAAAGTCACCCAGAGCCATCAATCTGGGTGACTCAAACGTTATGTCGACGAGGAAGTCTGCTACTTCCTGTAAGGCGTTTCCCATGTCCGGGTGGACAGTAGATGAGAAACGATTCGAACGCCTACACCTGCTACAACTGTGCACTCAAAGGACTCAGCCTCACCTACTACTACATTCATGAGGCTCAATTCAGTCTTAAAACAGACTGCAACCCCTGCGGTTCAATCTCGGGTGGTGTATCACGAGTACCCAGCCAAGTCATGGCCTCCAATATGGGGCCTGAATTTTCATCCAGCCAGGTCTCGGTGATGCAAGCCAGGTCAGCCGAGCTAACAAGATCGGCAATAATGGCGGTCTTATTCCTAACAGACCTGGCATTGCATACCACTGTCCGAGTTGGACAAACCTTGAGGCTGTCGACCTATCGGCCTACTAAATTCAGTGGCGCCCTTGGGAATGGGCACCAGACATGGTAAACCCGGTCTGGGTTCCATTTCACCCTAGGCGCCTTTTGGACTTAATAACCTCGATGCAGTGGCCCCACTCTTTCATCCTCTCTTGTTCACACACCCCCACCCTCGTCCTCTCCCTCAGACAATCCCCAGTGCTCTACTGCACTGGTAAGTATCGAGTGTGAGGGGAGGAGTATAGAAAGAGCAGAGGGCATGAAGAGAGGAGGATGAAAGCGCCTTCACGTGGGGACTGAAGGCCAGCACATGCCGCTGCTTAAACAAAACAATAAACTCCAAATGCAAAATAATCAATCTTAACAATATAAAATTAACCAAATAATCCCTAAGCGTGACCAACATAAATAAACAAAATCAAATAAACAAAAACCCAACCATACAGAAAAATCTAGTCTGGACTGGGCTGAAAGCCCACAAATAAAATAAAAATAAAGTAAAAAGCAAACAAAAATAAAAATAAACAAATCAATATAAATAAATGTAAATAAATGTAAGGTACTCTCACCACCCCTACAACCAAAAGGAAATAAAATTGATTACCCTCACTTAGCTCTCTCACAGCCAAGTAGAGAGGAAAAAGTATCTTAGCACTCTCACTGCAAGATAAACATAATAATAAATCAAACAAAACAAACAAAACAAATAAACAAGGAACATCAAAGTACAATATAAATAAAATAAATTTGGACACCCTGGTCCTGGTTTACATAGACCAAAAGTATAGACAGAAAACACAAACAAGCTCTAAATGTAACTACATCCAATCGGTGATCAAAACAATTGCACAAAGTGAGTTCACTGCATTTTGATAATACAGGTATTGAGTCACTAATGCTAGATAGTACAATAAATCTGCAAATAGTCTATATAACTAATATATAGATACTCTAGTCTGCCCCCCACCACCGACACAGTAAAGCCATAATTCTGTGAGCACTTCCCTGTTCTGCAGAGCAATTATTTTTTTTTCCCTACATTTTTGTGGATAAGCAGCCACCAACAATTGTGTTCCTGGCTCTCCTCGCTGCCAATCCTCCTCCAAAAGAGCATGAGAGGGAGGGAGGGAGGAGCCAGGAGTTGTGCATGCTTCACATGAGCCGGATGGACAGTCAGCTTGCTCTTTGTTAGGTAGCAGAGCAGAGAACGAAGCAGCTGATGAGGGACAGTCTGTGTCAGAAGTCAGGAGGAACTCGGGTTTGATTGCACAAGATCTGCACCACCACCCAGTCCAGTTGGAGATGGAGCAGCAGTCCACTTAATAACAGCAGGAGGGAGGATAGAGTCTGGGTTGGGGCAGTGGACTGGGAGTGGTCCAGGGCTTGGGGTTCCTGTGTGGACCCTGTGGTGTGAGACTAGAGAGAAGCACATGAGGCAAAGAGTTCCAGTGTGCTGTTGCACTGTCATGGCAGGAAGCTTCAAAGTCAATGGCTGTGTGAAGACTCAGCAGCAACAAGCAGCCTAGAGCCAGTGGGGAGTCCTGGGACCAATAGCTCCGGTGGGTGGCACTGTGGCAGGCAGCAGAATTTCAAATCCACATGGCCAAATGGCAATGACAAGATTGGTGGTTGCAGGCCAGGCGAGAAGGATGAGGTTGGACTGGGCAACTGGCTGGCTCCCTAATGGGCAGGGGTCCACAGACCAAGCAGTACGCTGCAAATCAGCAGTGATGTGGGTGGGACAGACAGGAAAAGAGGTTACCATCAGCCAGTCCACGAGAGTCAGACTGTCTCAACTGTCTGGAAAAGGCCCAGAAAAAATGGAAAGGCTGAGCTGCGATAGGCAAGTTCCTTGCTTACAAACCAGTTCCATAAACTAAGGAACAGAAGTTGTGGCTTTTTGTGGATTGTGCACTTGTGGTCTTGTGCAGTAATGTCATCCGGACTCTGGAGGAGGAGGAGAAGGCTAAAGGCTTGAGTTAGAGTACTGAGGGAGGTGCGCCTGGCTAACCAGCTAGGCTAAAAGGCTCAACTAACTACGTTCATTTGAGGATAAAGTAACAAAGTAGTGCAGCTGCAGCATTTTATCAATGGTGGAGCTTAGTCAAATGTAGTTTATTATGCAAATGCAGAGAATGCGAATTTATTAGGTTGCAACTGCAGTGCGTTAGTCTCATATGGCTGGCTGTAGATGGGCCGACAAGGCTGGTTAAGGCTAGAACAGCTTTTTTTTTCAATTGTTTAACTTTGACTCTTGCTCTGGTCTTGCATGATTTGCCTCTGTACCTGACCTGGCCCTTTTGAAAATCCCCTAACCCCTGTTTTCTTTAAATCTGCAGTCAAATCTTAGTTTCAAGGACATCTCAGTACTCTGTACTGATTTCCTCTGTCTCTCTGATTGGACACCCTTCATAAATGTAATGAGCTTAGAGCAGCTAGTCAGTGATGATGTGGGTGTCATTGCTACAGTTGTGCACTTCTCAGCTAGTCTGCAACATGAATTTGAGTATCTTTATTGTGTGCATTCACATTTGTTGTTTTATTTTGAGCCACGCTGCTGTTGGATTTCTGGTTTATTGCATTTCACAACATGGTTTATGGCCGTGTTTTCACTTATGTCTCAAGCAAGAAGGATAGAAACATTTTCTCCAGTTATTGGTATCCCTCCTTTCAATCCATTGGCACAGTAGTTTTTACCCTGTGAACAGAGCAGGTATTTAGGCCAGTACTCTACACCACATCATAGACAGAAGTGGGCCATTTTGACATAATTATTTCTTAATGTTTAAGATGTAACATGATTGGCATTGGAACTGTCTAGCTGTCATTCTCTCTACAATTTCTGTACCCATATACTGTAGAAAGAGAACACAGACACACAAAAGTTATTTTATCAAGGATGTTTCACTTTTAGATTTTGAAACTATTCCCACATATCTTGACTAGTGTATTTTACAGGAGTTATCATTCTGCTTATAGAAGGGCTTCTAAAGTAATTTCCTTACTTTCTGAGTGTGGTTTATGTGTCTATGATGTTGCACATCCCTATCATGCAACTGATCAGTGCACAAAGTCTGATGTGTTTATTAATTTGTTCAAATGCACCCAGATGAATAAACCCTGTTCAGCTTGTGGAGGTGCAGCAAGTGCAGTGGTTCTGGCTATTCAATTGTCAAATATAGTGATACAATTCTGACATGATCCGATATATCGTGACAGCAGCAGTACTGTTAGACAATGTCATATGCTAATGTTTACTAAACAAATTTCCCTGTAAAATAGTTTTAAATATGTATTGTGTTGGTATAGCCATTGCTGTTGACAAGTGAGCTGATTGGGCTTTCAACTTTGATGAGTCAAGAGAGGTGTAGCCAGGATCTAAGAATTTGGGGGTTCTACCAAAGGCATTACAGTACTGAGTTTGGGTGTACAAAGGTTTTTAAGAAAAAATATTAGGGAGATCTGCATGATCACCAAATGTACAGAGACTATCTAATAATGGCGACATAGGATGGGACTGGGAGTGTGTTGACAGTATTTCAGAAAATATATTGAAGATCAGACAACAGCAAGTGAATTTGCATGGCTCATAGAACTACATATTGTGATATACAGATATATAATGCTCAGGAGTCCTAAATACAGGATTACTTACTGGCCATAAACAAGATGGCTATGTGAGGTGCAGAGAAGTACTGCTGCTTGATTCAAGCATTCCAGTCATTATATTGTCTCTGAGACACCCAGGAAATTGCTTCAAATTGCAAAAAGTCAGTTGAGTTTTCTTTATTTAGTTGAAGTCATGAATTTGCACCTAGCTGAAAAAGTCAGTCTGACGTTTTGTAAGTCAGTAATAACTGAAATTCAACTGACTCTGTGGTCTATTTCTAATGCAACACTCGCACCATTTTGGTAGCCCTCCTCTGTACTGCCTCCACCATATCAATGTCATTGTGGAGCTGAGGCCATCAGAACTGAACACAGTACTCGAGGTGGGGCCTCACTAGTAAGCAACTGAATGAAAGCACAACCTCCCTCCTCCTGCTATAAATCCCCTTTCAATGCACACCAGCATCCCACTAACTTTTCCCAGTGCTTTGTCACACTCACAAGCCACCTTGAGGTCATCGGACATGATGACCTCGAGACTCTTTCTTGTTTGGTAACTAAGTTCCTCTTCTACATCTTATACACAGCTCCTGGGTTTTGATGCCCTAGATGACTAGCCTTTCACTTGTTGGCATTGATAACCAGCTGCCACACCCAGACCACTGCTTTAGTTCCACAAGATCCTTTGCATTCTCTTCATCCCTTCATGAGCATCCACCATGTTGCAGATGTTTGCATCATCCACAAAGAGACACACCTTCCCCTTCAGCTCCTTCACAATGTAATTTATGAAGACAGTGAAAAGGACCAGTTCCAGCACCAATCCCTGTGGCACTCCACTAGTTACTCTCCTGTTCCACAAGTGTCTACCATTCACAACACCTCTTAGCCTCCAAGCCTTCAACCAATTTGATACCCAGTTTGTCATTTTCTCCTCGCCCCCAGGCTGCATAGTTTTAGACATGCCTTCTGTGTAACTCAGTGCTGAAAGTTTTACTGAAGTCCAGACAGGTCACATCCACTGCTCTCCCTTGAACTACTGCCCTAGTAACTCGGTAAAATAAAATCTATGAGAACAGTTTGACATGACCTCCACCTGTAAAACCTGTGCTGCTGCTGCTGCTAGTCCTGATCCAACAGAAGACTACCTCAGTACCTTGTGGGAAGTTTAGTTGTTATTTGGATGACCATTTAAACTAGCGGGGAGGCTTTAATAACAAGGAGGCAACATCTGCCACTCCCAACATGCCAAAGAAATGGGGGAGTCTGAGGAAAGGAGCTCCCTAGGGCAGAAGCACAAAAGAAAATGGTGTAGAAAAGACAGAAGTCAAGAAAGGCATAAACCAAGGATGCAAAAGGGAGATGTAACGAGACAAGAAACAGGGAAGTTTTCAAATTGGTCTGAGAACAATGGAGTCTGAGATATCCACTAGGAGTGGAAAGCACCATATGGGCAGATGCCTTCTAGTGTCTTAAATTGCACAGTAAACTAAGGAAAGGTAGCATGAGAAGAGAAGGGTCAGGGGTATAAACAGAGAGCAGCATAGGCAGTAGGAAGGAGTGAAAGAGTGGCTGTAGGCAGGGAGAAAGTAAGGTATGGAAAGCCATGTCAGGCAACACAAGGAGTCTGGGAAGTAAAATTCTGGAGCTAGCAGTCATCAAGGTGGAGGCAGGCCTGGCCTTAGTGGCCAACACCGAGTCATGGTGCATGTGACAGGGTTAAGTGGACCCTGTGCCAGTTGCTATGGAAAATTTGAATGCAGGGATCTGTTCTGTTCTCCCTTTACCGTCATTCATCTGGTTGCATACAGATTTTCTCGTGAGACCTAGGACTTGATCACCCAGGCAGTCTCACAATTCTTTGCCCTCACTGTCTCTCAGTCTTCCCTTGCTTTTCTGTCTTTTTCCTTCCTTACGTATCTGCTGATATAAAATATTTGCAAATCATTATGTGGAAATGTAACTGGTATTGGGATCTTTTGTTTGCAAATTATGCAGTATTAATTTTGAAATATATATAATTATAGTTTGAGATTACAAAAGCTATTGGAAACTCATGAGGTTACCCAAGTACAATTTTTAAGTCTTTTGCAAAAGCTGTGAAAAGGGGTCT
Organism: Neoceratodus forsteri; assembly: GCA_016271365.2. Taxonomy (NCBI): domain Eukaryota; kingdom Metazoa; phylum Chordata; order Ceratodontiformes; family Ceratodontidae; genus Neoceratodus; species Neoceratodus forsteri. The sequence continues at coordinate 42,798,628 of CM057455.1, forward strand.
TAACTCAGGGACACTGTGTTCCTGCCAGCACCTGCCTGAAACATACAAGAACACTTTGGAAGATGCTTTGTTAAGAATGGGGGAGGTTGTAAGGACTTAAAAGACAGAGCTGCAATTACTTGCAAGATGGACACAGAGACTGAAGAAAAACTCAGATGGACTTTTTCTGTTTATTTGACCTTGTAAATAGTTATACTGAACAATATTTTTATGCAACTGCTAGTACAAATAAAATGCTTGTTATGGATTTTACAACTGTTCCTGGTTTTTCCTATGCTTCCCAATCTGTGCCTTGACAATAAATGGTATGAGAAGTGGTATTGTATCAAGTGCCCCATGGATGTAGATGACACTAGTACAGTAAAATAAGTGATATTGATCAGACAATCAAATGCTTTATTTGGCAGAGCTGCTGACTTAGCAGGTTAGCCACCACAACTGAAACAAAACAATGCACAGGACTCTGGGTTCAATCACAGAAAGGGTCAGTTGTACTTTTTCTTTTATCATTGTTAAAACTACAAATCTACCCACTCATGTATATCTGCAATGTATTTGTGACTACTGCTCCAAAACAGCCTTCAGGTTACATTGATACTATCAGTGTCTTCCAATTACAAATGCAGCTGCCCGTGAACAGGCACTGATGCAGCAGGAAGTCCATATCTATCTTAAAAATACACTTACTAACATGGGACTGAGAGTGGGCAAGAGACAAAGTAGATTTGTGTGGGTCCTACAGCCTGGATTATGTGCCTCTTGGTAAATTAATGCCCCCACCTGCTCTCCATCCCAGCTCCTTTTTTTTAAAACATCTGAAACTTACAGTATTAATCAAATTTAATAACAGGCAGTGTTTATTATAAATTAAGGGTTTACAATGGCATCAATATTATATGTTAAGACTTAATTATGATCATCTTGAAGCTGATAAGACTTAAGTCACATTTTATCACTCCCAAAGTGTGTAAATCGTACAAGATAAATCAATAAATCCAATATAGGTAGAAACACAGAAACACAGAATTTGATGGCAGATAAGGACCGCATGCCCCACTCAGTCTGCCCATTTCCCTACCTAATGGATAAGCTGCAGATACTAGTTAACCAACAGCCTACTTCTTCCTACCCCACCCCTAAATTGCCATATGACTGTACCATGCATTCTTGAAATCCACCAGTTTTTACTCCACAACCTACTCAGCAAGGCTGTTCCATGCACCCACAACCCTCTCCATGAAAAACACTTCCTCACATTACCTCTGAGCCGTCCCCCTCAATCTTCAAATTGTGCTCCTTGTTCTTGCACCTCTTTTCTGAAAGATGCTACCCTCTTGGACTCTGATGATTCCCTTGAGGTACTTGAAAGTGTGTAGCATGGTGTAGTTATGATTTAATTTACTGTATAATTATAATAACTGCATCACAGCTTTTTCTTCTATTTTTGTGTATTATTTTTTTTAAATAATTACATATGGTTTTCTATGTGTTTGGTTGTAATTTTCATGTGAAGTTGGATAGATAATCAATAAAATTATTTTGAAAAAAACTCATGTTTAATAAATGGGACAGATGGTTCTGTCTGCTGTGATCTGCAGTACAAATCAATAAAGTACAGTTACGTAAGAACTTACCGTAACAGTAGATCTTCGAGAGGAGCTCTTGCAGCAGGCTATTACAATCAGGACTATGCCGCAGGCACTCAGGACCCTCCAGTGAAAACTTCTGCCAACGAATACACAGCAGAGACCTGACACCGCCTTGCCCCAACGTCGGTCAGGTACAAGAGGGGTGGACCCAGCTCCACCTCAGTTCTCCCGCCAAGACCCAGCAGAAGGCCTGACAAGAGAAGGAGAAGCCTACCACGAAGAGAGTTGAAGAAGAAAAATGAAAATGGATCTGCACACCTCAGGGGAAGCGGGTGGGAAGTAGCGCCTGCTGCAGATCTCCTCTCAAAGATCTACTGTTACAGTAAGTTCTTACGTGACTGTACTATCTTACTCCGAGTGGGAGCTCTTGCAGCAGGCTATTAATCAGGACTGAGCCCCAAACAGTCCTACAACAAGGAGGAATGACCCCAGGAGGTGGAATATGCTGACTCCAGAGGCCTTAGGACAAAGCCCTTGTAAAGCAGCTAGGCCCAAGGCCAAAGCCAGCTCGGCTTCTGGAGCGATATCAAGCTGTAATGCTTGATAAAGGTATGCACAGAGTTCCAAGTTGCAGCGCTCCAAATGTCCTGTATGGTGACATTCCACAGGACATGAAAAAGCTGACACTCCTCGGTGGAAGTGACCCCTAACCGGCCCGGCAGGGTTTATTGTGATGCTCTAGCAAAACGAGACACAGCGAACTATCCATTTAGAGATAGTTTGCTTGGACACCGTTGACCCAAGCAATGTGGTGCAAAAGCCACAAAGAGCTGCTCAATTTACGGTACTGAACTGTCCTTTGAGGTAATACCTCAGAGTCCTGTGGAGATCCAATGTGTGGAGGAGAGCCTCCCTCTATTGGAAGGGAAGGAAAATAAACAGGAAAGTCCACCGACTGGTTGAGGGTCAATTCTGAGACCACTTTCGGAAGAAACTTAGGATTTGTTCTAATGGAAACCCTTTCCTGTGGAAAACCAAATAGGGCTCTTCACACATCAGAGCCTGAAGTTTGAAACCCTTCGAGCTGAAGTAACAGCAACAAAAAGCAAACTTTCCAAGAAAGGTAACGCAGTTCACAATCTGCTGCTGGTTCAAAAGGAGGAGGGTGAGTTTCAACACAAAAAGGAGGTCCCAGGGTGGGACAGGGTCCCGAATGGGAGGTCTCATATGAATTTCTCAAGAAAGGTGCGGGCTACATCCAGTTGTGCCAATGCCACGAGAGCATGATAGGCGGAGATTGTCCACATGTGCACCTTGATAGAGGAGTAACTCAGACCCTTATCGTACAAGGAGAGGAGATACTGTAAAGCTGAGTTCACAGGGCAGGTGCCAGGGATCCAAATGCTGCGGCAATGCCCAAAGACAGAAACACTTCCATGTCATAGTGTAGGCGGAGGCGAATAGAGGGCTTTCTTGCCGACACTAGGACCGCCACCACTTCGAGGAATCCCGTATCTATGTTGAGCTACGTCTGAAGGAGCCAAGCATGTAGGTGTATGGATCGAAGATCCGGATGGACCAGCGACCCCTGGTCCTGGGACAGTAATCATGAGTATATGGGCAGCGGAAATGGAGGTTCCGTTGACAACCGCTGCAGTAGTGGGAACCAAATCTGCCGAGGCCATTTGGGGCCACTAGGATCATTCAGGCTTATTCTGCCTGTAACTTGAGTAGCACTCTCTGAATGAGAGGGAAGGGCAGAAAGGCATAGAAAACCTCCCTGCCCAGCAAAGGGATAACGCGCCTGGCCAGAAAACTCCAGGAGCGTGCTCTCGCGAAAGCAGAACGCTGGCAGTTTGGCATTGCGTGGTGATGCAAAGAGGTCCAGTTCTGGAAGACCCCACCTGTCGAAGAGCTGGTCCGCCGGATTGTGCAGCTCCACCATGTGTCTGGAACGCTGACCTGCTGAGGCTGTCAGCCAGATCGCTTAGGACGCCCTGGAACGTGCATCGTGAACAGCAGGATGCCCCGCCCAGTGCCCAGTACCAGACTCTCATCGCCTCCCTGCAAAGAGGATACTGAATGAGTGCCTCCTTGTTTGTTGATGTAAAGATGACTGCCATGTTGTCTGTCTGAACTAGAAGAGAGCCTGGCACCAGATCCTCTCAAAAGCCTGGAGGGCATAGAGGACCACTAGCATTTCCAGCACACTGATGTGGAGGGACTGCTCCTCGGGTGACTAAACCCCTGTGTTCGACGTGCACCCAGGTGCACCCCACCCCAGGTCCGATGCATCTGTTGTCAGAGTTTGACCTGGCAGTTCCAGACAAAGCTGACCCCTTTCTCCAGATTGTTGGGGTCCATCCACCAAAGCAGAGCTCTCTGACTGGCTCTGAGATCTTGACTGGGGAGTCTAGATCATCGTAGCTAGGTCCCACTGCACCCTGAGCATCCACTCGGGACTCTCATGTGAGGCAGGCCAAAGGAGTGACAGGAATGGTCGCCGCCATGTGCTCCAGTAAACTGAGGAAGTTCCGAGCGGAACTCGAGGAGTTATGGAGATCCGTTCTGCCATCTCTTGCCCGAACTCCCTGTCCTGTGGGAGGAAGGCCATGCACTGGAAGGAATCCAGGATCGCTCCTATGAGCGAGCTTTGGCTGGGCTCGGGGATGACTTTTGTAAGTTCAGGGTGATCCCAGCTCTCGGAACAGAGTATAAGTGTCTTGAGAGCTCGTGAAGAGGCCTACTCTTGACCGAGGCCGCAAGCAGCCAATCATTGAGTAGGGGAAACATAGTGTCCCATACGCCTTTAAAGCCGCAGCCACCACTGCTAGGCATTTGGTGAAGACTCATGAGCAGAAGAGAGGCCAAACGAAGCACTCGAACTGAAAGTGCTCCCTGGAAGTGGAACCTCAGAAACTTCCTGTGGGGAGGATAGACCCGATATGCATACACGCATCCTGCATGTTGAGAGAACATAGCCAGTCTCCTTGGTGCAGCAAGGAAGGAGTTCTTGAAGAGTCACCATCCTGAACCTTTTGTACTGATAAAGAGGTTTAGAGGACTGAGATCCAGAATGGGACAAAGGTCCTGAGTCTTTTTGGGACCAGAAAAAGTGGGAATAGAACCCCTGCCCTTGCTGATGCAAGGGGACCCTCTATGCTCTCTTCTGCAGGAGGGTCTGTATCTCCTTCTATTAGTGGGATGTGAGAAGGAGGATAACGGGAGAGCTTTGGCGGAGTATGCGAGGAAACCTGTGAACTCTAGCATGTGTCCTCTCCAGATAATATCCAAGACCCACTGGTCTGTGGTAATAGACTTCCACCCTTCGAAATGAAGGGAGAAGTGGCTCCAACTGCTCCTGGGTCTTCCATGAAGTGGGGGCAGAAGGAGTGATTGGGCAGAATGAATGCTTTTTACACAGGCATTCCTAGCTGTTCTGAAAGCCTGCCAATCCGAGGGATTCTTGGAGTGTCTTACTTTCGCTCAGAGCTTGTCCTGGGCTGTAAGAGCTGCCTTAAGATCTGGGAAAACCAGGGTGAGAGTTGTTGCATACCCTAACTTTGATAAGGGGCATGCTTGTTTACCAGACTGGTAAGGTTGATGTTAAGGACGGAGACTGCCTCATTGACATTTTTGGCTGGGTAAAGATCTTGCCATCTGACCCTGCCTAAGTCAGAAAGGAAATTTGCAGCAACGAACTTGCAAGAGGATCGTTTTGTTATAAACTTGGGCTGTTGTAGGGCCTCAACATGAGATCTTATGCAACAACAACCCCATGATCACTGTACCATTGTGGAACACTGTTGAGTGTGAGATTTTATGTGGATGAGTGGTTAATATCACATCTAATAGGGAGCTACTGGCAGTGTTTAAGACATTGTTCCTTGTGGGTTCATTGACTAATTGCACTAGGCTGAGCTCAAGTGGCAGAGGGATTTAGGCAGAGATTTAGGGTTAGCCAATCCATATTGAGCTCCCCTAGGAATATTGTTTCTGCATCTGAGATTAGGGATTTCAGTACATTAAGGATTTCAGTGCTGCCAGACAGAGGTCTATAACACCTATGATGGTGATGCATTCCTATGAAGGAAGGTGCAGCTTCATCAAGACAATCTCAAATTTCTTAGGTGTAGATTTACAGCTGATATCAGTGATAGAGTACTTGGTTTTGGAGTAGACGACCACACCCCACCTCTAGATGCTCTGTCCACCCTAAATTGTTTGTATCCTGGAAGGAGATTTGTTGGTCGGCAATACCCTTTTAAGCCATGAGTCTGTAATAATGATAAGGTCCGGGTTAGTATGCAGCCCATGCTTAGTTGGACAAATCTTTTGCTCAGGCTTGGTATGTTGACCAACATCATTTTAATTCCTGGGCAGCTAAGAATCTGAGAGAGAGCTGAGTTGCACGGGGGCTTGTGGATTAGCTCCATTACCAGAGCAGAGAAGGAGCAACAATAGCAATTTCTTTAAAGAGCTCAAAGGAAGGAAATGGCTTTTTTTCCTTTGGGACTGCCCATGATACACTGCTAATGAGAGTCGTTTGGTGTTGGAGAGAGAGCACCGTTAATGTGACAGTTTAATATAATCAGCGAGAGTGCTCGTATAGTCATGGGTGAAGGTAGTAGTAAGTGGAGGGCATGGCCGGGGGTATAGGCAGGTGGAGGGAGGGTTGATGAGAAAAGGAGGTACAGTGGGCGTGGCACCATAGGATGTTGTGACAGTGTAGTACAGGACTGGATTAAAGTGTGGCGCAGTGGTGTACTGCATCACAGGGTACACTGTATACTAGGAACAAAAGTACAGCAATGAAGCACACCATGATTCCGAGGAGTGTGGTCTGAGGGTTAATATTGGTCGGATGCTTTTTCCGAGCAGGAAACAGGCCCACATACAACTACCCTCTGTGCCCAAGATGGAAATGTGAAGAGAAGGGGAGAAGATAAAATAAGCCAAATTAAATAGGAGGCTAGAAGCTGCAATACTGCTTTACCAGCGGATCAGGCTAATTATTCTACTCTGCTACCAATATCTGAATGGCAGCAGACCAGAATAAGCCAATGGTACAGCATAAGAACTAGGGAGGGCAGGGCATAATTGTATTTAAAGGAGGCCTGGGAGGGATGGGGGAATTTCATTCAGAGCTTAGAAGTAGAGAGGCAATGCAGGAATGCTGCAATAGTCTATGATGCAGGCGCACGAATCGGAGTGAAGGTGGCGGCGGGCGGACCAATCGGTGTCCCCTTGAAGAGTGCCGCACCAGTCATGAGCACCTGACCGAGCTGGCTCAGTAAAAGCTTAGCAGTAGTACCTGGCGATGGATCTCGTCCGAGGCCCTTAATCCGGCAAGGGGCTGCTGAGGGGGTCGAGGCGGTCATAGGAATGGCTGTTGCTGGCTGCCTGGTTCCGTGCCCTGCTCAGGCGCAACACCCTAAGAGGAAGATAAGAGATCAGAATAAGTATGTAGGCTATACAGTATGGTCAATTGCTCGTTTCATACAGTCTCTGTGCAGTCATTATCAAAAGTTTCAAAAAGTGCTTTTGTCATACAACTCAAATCTTACAGTGAGCCTTTCCACCATAACACATACATTTTAAAGGGGCGTAATGTGGAAGAGGCCCGTTTCCAGTCAAGGGGCAGTTAATTGAACTTCTCTGTCTCCAGCCACTTTTGTTCTGCTACATTTATCACTTACTTGTGAGTGGGGAGGATAGTAGCTTCACACATGCCTCTGCCACCAATTAGCAGACAATTAAGCAATATCCCTGACAGGGTGCAGGTATGGTGGATTTACCATGACGCCGTGAGGTTTGGTCACGAGGTGTAGCCGAGTCACACTACCACCACACACATCTCCCAAACCTCCTCGTAAATTCCTCCCGGGCTGATCACTTTGCATGCAAAATTAAGGTGCCCTAGCAGCCGCTGTAGTTGTACTGGTGGCACTCTCTGCCCCCATATTACCTGTGGCAGCTACTTTGTCACCTGGTAGCTAGAAACAACCTTGTTCTGTGTCCACCTCGATCCCCAGGAACTCCAGTTACGCGGACCTCAGTCTTCCCCTGTGCCAACAGGATACAAATCTGCTTGCACATCGCTGTGAAGTACCTCAACATGCCCTGCATCTTTATGCAGCTACCCCTCACGATGATTAGAAACTCACCTAGGTAATGCATGACCCTCTTGTGGCTGTATTTCTCCCAGAACACCCACTGGACCCAGGAGCTGAAAACCTCAAAAGTTGAGCAGGCCACCAAACAGCCCATGGGTATAGCCTTGTCAATGTATAATTCCCCTCGAACTGGAAACTCAGCAGGTCCCAGTCAGCCGGACTGACCAGCAGTAGCCAAAACATGGACTCTATGTCTGTTTTTGCCAACCAGACACCCTTTATTGCCCTGACCAGATCTACCACTTGATCTAATGAGACGAGGATACTGCTCATAGGTGGTCTGGAATGCCATTGTTCACTAATGCCCTTCTGGGTATGACAAATGGTGAATCAGCCTATATTCACCTACTTGCTTCTTGGGGCCACCCCAAGGGGATACCTGGAATTTGGGGCACGGTGTACTGTTAGTGGCCCCTCCACACCCCCACCCTTATCTCTTGACTATCTTTTCCTGACCACCCCTTCCTTTCCTCTCACCAACCCCAAGTTCTTGGCCTCATCCCTTTCACAGCCCATGAAAACCCAGTGAGAAACCGTCCCTGAAACCCACCTGGAGGCCCTCACCCACCCCTGTCCAGGTATTCCCAGGTCCACGTTTCTACCATCTCCCATACAATGGCGTGTGGGCCAGTGAGTGCCCCACCTCTCCTTTCCTGCTCCTTTCTAGTAACCATAGGTGGTCCAGAGACCTCCCTGTTATGTCCCCTTCCTCTGTTGGAGCCTCCCCTGCTCCCTTGAAAGGGAGGTCCTGTTGATGGCGCTCCGTCCTCCCTCTCCCGCCCTTGCCTGCAGGTTCTTAACGGTGTGCTCCCCTAACATCTGGAGCAAGCGTGCCTGAAATTACAGTGTGCCCAGTTGCAGGATGCCTTGTTGAAACCTCTGCCCTGTCTGGCTCTCCAGTGCCCTCCTGCTGGGCCCTGAGGACCCCATCATTACTGCTGCCGGTGCGCTCCCGAAGAAAATGTCCCCAACAGACGGACCAACTGCACCAGGGCCCGCAGTCATGCTGAGCCCCTACCTCTCCTTCTGCAGCTTACCTCTAAAAAAGTTCTCTGGCCTCAAGGATGCTTTTCTGCCACCCGCAGTGGTCCCCTTTCTATACTGCCATCCAAAACCCCATCTCTCCACTTTCATGAGACTGCCCCTTGGTCCGGTGCTCTTGTTCTCCCCCTAGGCCCCATGCCTCCTGTTTTGCATCCTCGGCCCATCTCCCCACAGCACTGCTCCACCCCAAAATCCTGTGCATGCCTGCCACCCGTTTAATGAGTTTCCAAATCTGCCTCAGGCTCTATCCACGGTGGCTCCTGCCACTTGCTAAAAGCCACCTCTGGGTTATAAAATGCCATTGTGGCACCTTCAACCCCCAGTGCATTCTCCCCCAAAGTTCCATAGCTACAGTCCAACAAACAAAGAAAAAACACCCTCCCTGCTCCATGCACCTCCTTGTGCAGCAGCAGCCCTTAGTTTCTGGCCTCTTGTCGCTACGGGATGGCTAGGACAGGTGCTCCCTAATCTCCTGCCTGTCCACCCCACCTCAGTGGTAGGCCACCCCTGCCTGGGCCTTCCTGTTGCAGCGAGATGAAACATAGAAACATAGACTTTGACGGCAGATAAGGACCGCTTGGCCCATCTAGCCTGCCCATTTCTCTACCTATAGGATAGGCCGCAGATCCTAGTTAACCAACAGCCTATTTCTTCCTAGGTGCTCCTGAACAGTCACCCAGCATAGCCTGGTGCCCAAACGCTCTTTTTCCTTTTTTTTTTTTTTTTTTAATTCCCTCACAGCCCAGCCACCCATGAGCCACCGCTGGAGCCCCACAACCACCCAAGCCGCCACTGCAACTTCACTGCTGGCCCTATCATGCCAGTGTTTGGCTCTCGCCTGGTGTTGCCACCACGCGGCCCCACCTCATGGCCTATCCCACCATTTTTCACCTCCTTTCCTCCGCTGAGCCCAGTGGCTCCAAAAACGATCCCCACGCCAGCAAGGTGCTGTATTTCCAGGAATCTGGTCCCTCATTCGGCCCTTTAAACATCCCATGCTCGTAGTCGCACCTCTGCGATGCACCATCCTCCCCCACTATTCTCCCTCAACAAACCAATCCTGATGACCACTGCTTCTCACAAAGCCCCTATGCTTTAAAAATCTTTGCCCAAAAGCAGCTCCTTGCTGTCACATGACCCACTCTCAGGCCTTCCTCAGAAGAAACGACGCTGTGCATTTAAACAGCCAAACCAAAGCCAGCAACCTTTGCAGCTGTGCTGCTGCCACTAGTTCACCGTGGCCCAAACAACACCCAACAGGATTGGCCTACAGCCTGCTGCTAGGCCATGCTCTAGCCTCTTGCTAGCTGAAGCAACAACCACAGCAGTTGATACATTCTTTCTCACACAAATACTGAAAACAATTCCTTAAAGCAACAAAACCACAGCAGTTCCTACATTCTTTCCTCCACACAAATTACTGCATCCACATGGTTGGCCCTATTAAGACTTTGCTATTTCCACTGGGTCTAGCCATGCTACCATTCTCTGCCTCATGGCTTGTAATGGCCTAGCTAACCAGATTTGTGCCTTACATTTGTTCACCAATGATGCGCTGAAACTGCATAAAAATCCCAGCAAAGAGGGCTAACTGCCCTTAAACAGCCCATTAGGCTCCCAATTAGGGACCCTGTTGGCCCTCCCAGCCAATCCCCAGGCCCCTGGGCTCCTTGTCATATGATGCCCACCACTGTCCCGCCTCTGTCTTATGATGTCACTGGCTCCTCCTCCCCCCCCAGCCCGAGGCTGCCTACCTTGATTTCTGGGAGGGGCTGGGACAACCTAGCTTGCACTTTAATCGGCAAGCCTAACTGTCATATTACCATGTACAGTACCTACATTTTGCTTCTAGCCATCTGCATTTAACCTCTGGTATACCAAAGTTTTTTTTTTGTATTGTATAGAGTTGTGATTTTGTGTAGGTGCTTTATTTTTAGCACCAGTCAACAATACATAAAAACTTTTCTGTGGATTTTGCACTTTATATTCTGCCTAAGGCATCTGTGCATTTCACCCTTAGATGGATTAAATCGTTTTGCATGGGTAGAAAACTTGGATTTTGACTTGCTGCTTTATTTTTGGCACCGTCAATAATAGTGAAAACTTTTGTGTGGGATGTACATGGATTAAATTTGGCATAACTGAGGGATCAGATCCTTGAACAAAAGAATTAGATAATTTGGACAGCCAGTATATACACAGTCATGTACTTACGGCTTTTTAAACCTTTTTTATTTTTTTAAGAAAACAGCTTGTCATATTAACATGTCCTTGCATTTGCCTAGCCAGCTATGCATTTAACTCTTGGTATATTAAAGGATTTTTTTATATTGTATAGAAATTATGATTTTGTCAAGGTGCTTTATTGTTTTAGAGCCTGTCAACAACACTAAAAACTTTTCTGTGGGATTCTACACTTTATATTCTGCCTAAGCCATCTGTATATTTCACTTTTAGATGGATTAAATCATTTTCACTGCATGGAAAACATGAATTTTGACTTGCTGCTTTATTTTTAGCACCCGTCAATAATTGTCGGAGCTTTTGTGTGGGATGTGCATGGATTAAATCTGGCTTAATTGAGAGATCATATCCTTGAATCAAAGCTTATATTGGTAAATACTACGAGCATCTGTAGGTTAATTTGGACAACCAGTGTATGCAGTAGTCATGTACAGTACTTGTGGATTGCAAAACTTTTTTTAACAAAGCAGCTTATCATATTAACATGTATCTTGTATTTTACTCATGTCAGCTATGCATTTAAGCCGTCAACAATACTAAAACACTTTTCTGTGGGATTGTGTACTTTATATTCTACCCAAGTCGTCTGTGCATTTCACCTTTAGATAGAATAAATCATTTTGAGACTTTTTTTTTGTGAAGATACTGTTACCACCTCTCCACCCACCCACCCCACTCACTCAGTCCAGCACCCTTTCCAATGCCATGCACATACAAAAAAACATTCCATGATACTCTAATGGCACCCCAACCACAACCCACTCAGGTAACCTTCTGGAGAACTGTTGTGTAATGAGCAGCACTGCCCTCCTCTCACCTACACGGTTGCCCATCAAATGAGCTAAGCTCTAGGAATATGTTATGCTCGCTCATTCATTACTCAGTTGTCGAGTAGCCTTGAAGGTGAGATGCGGGCTGTGCTGCCTCGCCATGACAGTCCTTGGGAAGAGGTGAGGGGATTCCACCTGAATGTGTGACGGGGTGGTTACGGAATGTGTGGTGGATGTGGGGCATGGTTGAACTACCATATAATGTTTATTTTTCTAGTATGTGAATGGCATGGGAAAGGGTACAAAGTGGAGGGAGGGGGACTCATATGAGACAAACAAGGCATCAAGAAAATGCAATACATGACAGCAGTGTATGAGGGGCTCCTATAGCACTCCCTCTCCCCTCGCAGCACCTTGCCATGTTGTCATGAAAGTGTAGTAGCTACCAGGATGCGGGATTGTGTTGCAGGTTGGTGGTTGGGAAATACTAAAACTTAATCATGATTGTTTGATGGGTGATCTGGACTGGAAGGAAGACAGCGATAGGGTAAAGACAAAGGACTGTTGGGTGGTCTACAGATGACAGGGATGGGACACTAACGCTACAGAAAATATATTTCAATTATAAGAACAAGCAAATAAGGGCAGCTCAAATCTGTCATAAAGTGCTGTGTCCGGTCACCTAAATCATGGAAGGGACAAAGGGAAGCAAGTGTGTGACACCATACCACACTCTAGTTCAACATGGAAGACAATTCTCTGCGTGACTATGACATGTGGTGCTAGATTTGCAAAGCCATGGGTAGCATGAGTGCAAATTGGAAGTTTGATTTGGGAGGGAGTATCTAGATCAAACACTATTTTAATTTTTATTCTGCAGTTCATAGCTGTAAATAAACACAGTTGCACTACCACCCACAACAATGCCTCAGTGACTCGCATCATTCCCTTCTGTCCTACTTAACTATTTATGCTGGATCGTAGTTTGATCACAAGATACCCTTTTTCTTTGTGAGTATTTTTCTGCATTTATCTACCATTTGTTTATTTATTTATTCATTCATTTACCTGTACTTGTGTTCTCAGGCTATTATACCTGCCTACCCCACGGGATGCATCTGAAACAAGCTCCTGCTCGGTATGGACTTCCTGGTGAAACCAATAAATAAATAAAATGGACATGTAAATTTCTCTGTTTCTCTACTGTTTCCCCTTCAAGCAGACCCACCAGTTACATGTTCCAAAAGTAGAAAGAGACCAGACAGTGACAAGCAATCTCCACTTGCAGAGGACCGTGGTCAAACAGGGATGTATCCTTAAACTGTATTTATTAACAATCCTCTTGTTCTTTTCTATTGTCCCTCCTGCCTGGTATTGCTGGAAAGTGTTTTATCTACACCTCTGCATTAATACAGTGTCAGCTAATCTTATGTCATGATTCACATGGTTAAAACTGATGAATAATGAAGTTGGGGACAACAGTCAGCTGAATATCACCACCTTCAAGCGTCCATTATCAGTGATGAGAATGGAACCTCACAAATCGCATGCACAGTGCAATTAAATAATGATCTCAGAAAAAACAATATGTGTTCTGGCACAAAATACTGCAGGACTGGGTGTTATTACAGGATCCAGCAATGCAAAGACAGGAAATATCGAGAGAGAGAGATTGTTAAACTTGCTAAGTATGCATATACAGAAACTATCATAGCAACTGGGGTTGCTCTAGTAGCACCAAAGATTCTCCAGTGTTATGTACTGTTGCCACACTGAAAAAAAAAAAAAAAGGTGGACAAAGATCTGCACTTTCTACAACAGTAAGTGACATAAAATTCACACTGTCTACCTTGGCCTGTGATATGTTATTTGCACTGTCTACATAGGTACAGTATGTGGATAGAGGTCAGCATTGTATGAAGGGATTTGTGGTCGGACTGGGACAGCTGTTCTATACTTGTCTGTCTAAAACTATGATCTATTAATGTGAAAAATTTATTTGACTAGCCTTTTTCCTATAATCAAACAATCAGATCACACATACTTATTATGGACAGCTTTTAATGTACTTTGATGGCATACACATCTAAAGTACCACCCTTTGCTGAGCCGTTAAAGATCTCTCTGTCGGGCTCCCTTCAAACCACAAAAGATCATAAATTGCAGATTTACAGCAAGACACACATCATTTGCATCAATATGAAGTTACCAATAGCAATCATCCAGTTCACCTAAATGACACGCATACTGATCGCTTTCCTAACTACCCACCAACACCAAATATTTATCACCTTTTATATGATTTCAGTTTCAATTTACCATGCTATCAATTTCAGCAGCCATTTTGCAGATCATCCTTACCTTTTTAGGCCTCTAATGGCCACATCGTTACAGTCCTCTGAATAAATTACTGTACCACTATACAGTGAAGAATGGGACTGTGGGGACACCTACAGGAAAACTGATGCAGTTGATATAAATTAAAATACAAACAGCACCATCTGGCACATTTAACTGCAGCCGACGAGGAACTGAACTAATTGAACAAATTAAGCAGTGGGCCAACACTTAACCGTGTACCGAGCGGTAAGCAGGTATTTCTCAGTGCCGGTTGGCACACCAAGCAGCATGCCATCTCCACCGAGGTATTTCTGGCACCGAACAACTTTCAGTAGCAAACACTGTAAATAAAGTTCTGTAGTAACCCAAATGTCCCATCTTATCATGGAGTGCTCAGAAACCACATGTTTAAATGTAGAGGGCAGCAGCAATTGCTGTTTAGTGACCTGGCCTGGTCTTGCAATAAAGTCTTGCCTGCAGACATTAGGCTCACCACAAACACACAGCATCTCAACCACCTCCTAAAATCCACTTCTCCTCCACATGAGCATGTGCGCACCACCAGGCGTCCAGATTCTCCTGCTCTCCACTGCCACAGGCACTTGCTAAGTAGTACCCTGCTTAGTGCTCGTTAATCACCACCTAGGCTTGCACAACCAACTGTAGTCTGAAAGTAGGTGGTCCTACTGCCTTTCCACATTGCTCGGTAACATTTGTTGCTATTACTTGTAATCCTAAGAAGCTTAACATCTTTATTTTTCCTGCTGTAAATGTATCATGTTATCCCTACATGCTTGCTATGTAACTGCCATTTCTGGAGTTCTCTTGTCTAGTACTTCTTACCATCTATGTTGCCCTCTTTAGGGGTGCATTGTAACCTGTAGTACTTGATCTATGTCTGTGTATGTTCTCGTGCTCCCTTCCCTTTTCCCCAGGATGCATCTGGAAGTGGGTCACCGCTCAGTCTGCCTTCCTGGTAAAACTCTTAAATAAATAAATAAAGTAGTTTGTTTCTCAACTTGAGCCTGGGCCTTTTGAAATAGAAAAACAGTTCTCAGGTCTTTAGATCGAGCTTGGACACACCCTCACCATCATTTATGGCATTTAACACAAGCTTAATCATAGGACCGTTATACTGCTTCCTTGGATATCAGCTGCAGTAAGTTGAGGCAGGGTACTTAGATCTAATGTTGTGAAACTGCAATCGGCTGCAGGAACACAGGTGTCAGGAGGACCCAGGCATTCAACCAGGCAAACTATGGTTTCAGAGGACTGGTGTTCACCTTTGTCAAGCGTGTGACAGAGTGCTTTAACAGACTGTTTGGACATCCTCACCCACTCAGAGTTTGATTCTGGCCTCTTGTATAGGGCATTGGCGTCAACGTGATTCAGGTCTGGATGGTACTGTACTGAATACTCATACGTTGGAAGAAGTGCTGACAACCAGTGGTGTCTAGTCACATCTAATTTCACTGAAGTTTGCACATATGTGAGGATTATTGTTGGTTTTCACCAGGATTTTAGCGCCATAGAGGTATTTGTGAAATGAATCTACTATTGCCCACTTTAATGTGAGGCATTAAGTTTATGCACAGGATAATTTTTCTTAGATGGTGGTGGCTTCTTCTACTAAACACCACAGAGTAATCCTTCCTCATACTGCACAGCTCCAAGTCCCTTTAAGCTGGCATCTGTATGCAACACATATGGTTTAGTTGGTCTGCATAGGAGAGTACTGGAGTATACATATGCAACCCTCCCAATCCATTTGGGCTTACCTTTAAGCCATGTAGCTCCTGTACTCTCCTCCTGCTGGGCGCCTCCTAAATGCCTGCAATCTTTTTTCCTTCCTGGTCCCCTGCTCTGTTCCAAGTCTGTTTCTGCCCCGTGCCCCAGCTTCAGCCTCAGTGTTAAATCCAGCTCATGGGCTCCAGGATTCAAACCACAATCCCTCAGACTGCCCATGCAGCCCACTCTGGTGGGGAATCGTGCAGACATGCGGCACCTTTGATCTCTCAATCACTCAACTTGTGGTTGATCAGGAGAGTGTTTGGCACTCCTGGTGTCCCCAGCAACTAAGTGGGACCCGTGACCTTGCCGAGGGCCAGGAGAGCCCATTGCTCAAATTACTTCAAGAGATCCATGAGGCGTAAAGATCGGGGCTCATGAATATTAATGAGCCACAGCCCCGGTTTCATCAATATTCATGAGGGTCTGTTCTGCCCTTGAGGCAGCAGTGTTTTGCAACCTACAAACAAGAAAAATTAACGTAACTAAATAAAGTTTAACTACTGCTGTGTATGTTTGAGGAATAAATGTTCACAAGAGGAAAGAATTTTAAATAAATCCTGGCTACACCAGTAATATGTTGGGACTCAGAGATAACACAACTTGCCTGCTGCAAAGGTAGCTAAAATATTGGCAGCAGTGACAGGCAAATGTACTGAGGGAAATGCAAAAGCTGCATAGTGACAGTTAAGACACACCTGTGGCTACTGAACTGTGGGGCAATTGGGCAAGTTAAACAATTATTCTGGCTGCACCAGGACTTTGTTTGGGACTGTATTAATCTGCTTAAGGGACTGTGTGTTCAGCAGCCATTTCCAAGCATCCACAGCCGATCGGAAAGCTAGGTCGTTAAAGCCAGGACTTGTGAGACATTAACCAAAGCTCATGGGAAACTTCCAAGTGCTCATGGGGAACTGCAGAGGCCTAATTTCAGGTGCCAAAACAGTAAACCAACTGTGCATCGAGTGAGGTTCTGCATAATTAATTTTCTTGACTGAAAAGGCCTCCTGTCAATCGAAGATCAAGCACCCAATAGCTTCAGTCAATCAGGAGCCTCAGGACAGTCCCATAAAGACTGTGTTTTCAGTAATTATGCAGATTTGAGCAGGAGCCTGCCACAGGGTGGGCGCCAAGGCCCCCAGCCATGCATCTGGGTCAGGTAATCCAGTTAAAGTTCTCCAGCCAGGAGGATTTTGCCTTCTTCTGGTTAAAGTATAAAGTAATTCAGTTAATGCTGAACCTGCTAGTCTGGGAGGTTGCTAGAATGTCCTCCAGGTGTTAGCCCTCCTTCCACGCTTGGAAAAGCATGACCTGCAAATTGATGATATCAAGTCAGCTGAGAGAGCTGATTTGGCCTCAGTTGTGAGAGGACTGAAGACATCAGGAGCCTTCATTGCAGAGATTCTACCATGAAGAGCCTAAGTGAGTACTCTTTGTTCCCCTCCCACTGCAAGAACGAAATAAATTGCTTAATGGGGCTGCCAATGCCAAGAGACTGTCTGAGTCATATTGTTCTTTGGTCTGCATCCTGCATCACCTAACCTTAGCCAACACGGTGGACCTGTGTCAGACTGTTGCAGATTTGTGTGATTCGTCTGGTCTGCACCTTGCATTTTACTGCACCTAAGTTCTGCCCAGCATAGGTGGACATGATTGCCGGAGGGACCCATGTGCATCCAGTTAGCAATGTATAAAAGTGATGATATGTGACTGTCTTCTACAGACGATAGGACTGGAAGGGAGCACTCGGCACAAGGGCTCATCCTGACTTTGCCTGGGAGGTCAAGTGTTTTCTAAATTGTTCAGTCAAGGCGTCCAGCAGAGCTGCAAGATGAAAAAATTACACACCTGTAGTAACCTTGTTTCTTCCAAAGGAATCCACGAATATTATTACTCTTGCAGTGCTCCTTAAGCCAGCACTGAACCAGAGAATAGAATGCTATACTAAGCATGGAATGTTATTCGTACATCTGTTTTCAAACTGCCCAGTGTCAACTGCCTACTTTCTACCTCAGATTTCTTAGAAGCCTGCAAAGAGGCCATAACAACATGTGAATCGCTATTTAATTAATTATAAGAAAACAATGCCCAACTGGGCAACTAACAACATTAACAAAGGACTAGTATAAATAAATGTTCCCTTTTTACTGAAGTCAGATATGCCTTTAGAAAAGAACCTGCAAGTTGAAACATTACTAGAAAGTGACAGCAGGTTGCATTCCACTCAACTATACATCTTATCAGCTGTGGAGGATTTTCTTGTTACTGATTCTGAAAGGGAGGAAGAGGTGGGGAGTATAGTATTAGTGGATCCATTTGGAAGAAACAAGATTACTACAGGTGAGTAATATTTTCTTAACCCCAGGAATTCACTAATATTATTACTCTTGCAGACTATGCAGCAGTACCTCAAGGAGGTGGGCCAGAATCTATTTAGGAAAATACTCTGCAAGACTGCTGTGCCAAATCTGGCATCACTCCTGGACTGGGTGTCCACACTATAATGCTTAGTGAAGGTGTGGACTGACATCCAGGTATCTGCTTTACATATTTCCATTAGAGGTACCTCTCGGGCAGCTGCAATAGTGACAGCTGTACCTTTGCCACAAAGTGGGCCCCAAGCCTAGAAGAGCCTGTACTGCCTTTAGTAAACTGAATAGACTGGGCTATCCATCAAGAGATAGCCCTCTTTGAAGCAAGTACCTTTACCTACTTCCCCACAAGTGAGGAACAGTTGTCTGTCCTGCCTACGATCTTTGGCATGAGTCATGTAATAACTCAGTGCTCATTTTACATCAAGCTGTGCAATCTATGCTCACCTGAGCTACAGTGTTCAGTAAAGAAAACTGGCAATTTTCAAATGGAAGTCAGAAACCACCTTTGGGAGCAACTTCCTATTAGTTCTCAACACTACCTTGTCTCTGTGGAAAGAAACATGTCCTTTTCCACACAGAGGGTCTGTAAAAGAACTTTAATATTTCAGGATATCTCCATGATTTGTGCACACCACACGTTGGCAAGAATTCTATCTCACAGCTTCAATAGAGACAGCTCTTCAGGTCTTAAGTGATATTATCATAAGTGCCCTCAATATACATGCACCCCTCACCAGTGTCAGAACCAAACTCAAATCTTGTCGCTGGTTCTCTGCTGACCTTAAATCCACTGCTTGCCAGAGATAAACTCTGAAAAGGGCAAGAAAGACCAAGGATCCAAATGACTGGCTTCAATTCAGAAAAGCCAGAAACTCCTGCACAAAACAAGTGAGAAATGCCAAGGCTGCCTTCTACACAGCTGAATTGGATGCCTCCTATCACAACCCTTCCAGGTTCTGGGGTACCATTAAGGGATCCTAGCAAGCTTCTACCCTGTCTTACCACCCAAAGTGCACCTAAATAGTGTTGAAATCACTGACAAGCAAGAAATCTTAAATGCCTTCAACAATCATTTCACTACAGCTGGCCTAGCTTTTGATTCATCACCTATAAACCTAATGAGGTCATCACTAAACTTACAATCTACTGAGGGAAAAAGGCTGCTTCACATTCTCCTTCAAATCAATACTCTTAAAAGAAGTAGAAGACCTCTATTCCAACTAGATACAACTAAAAGCGCAGGTGCAGATTCCCTGGATCCCTACTTTCTAAAAGTAGCATTGCCTTTAGCTGCCCCCTCACTCACCTTTTCAATCTGTCCCTAACCACAGGTTCTATCCCTCAATATGGAAGACAGCTCAAGTGTTTCCACTACTTAAGGCAGGTGATCCCATGGACCTCAACAACTATAGGCCCATTTCCATCTTACCAGTACTGTCCAAAATGCTTGAAAAGTTAGTAAACTTTCAGTTAAGTGCCTACCTTGATACCAATAATCTCCTTAACCCAGCTCAATCTGGGTTTAGATCTATGCACACCACCATCTCTGCCTTAGTAAAAGTTACAAATGACTGGCAGACTGCCTTAGACAAAAAAGTAACACCTGTGCTGTGTTCCTGGATCTAAGCAAAGCCTTTGACACTGTGGACCATGAACTACTAATCTCCTCCCTAAACTCCATAGGCCTTGACTCACTCTCTCTTAAATGGTTCAGATGCTATCTCTCCGGAAGAATACAACTGGTAAAAATGAAGGTGACCTATCTACCTCTAAACCACTCCTAAGAGGTGTACCGCAAGGTTCCATCCTGGGCCCCATCCTCTTTGCCATTACATCAACAATATTGACTCAATCTCTCACAATCTAATATCCACCTCTTTGCAGATGATACTGTACTATATGTCAGTAATCCTCACCATCAAAAGCCTGTGAGCTTTACAGTCTGAGTTCTCCTCCTACAGCACAACTTACTAGAAAAGAAATTACTACTAAATGCCAAGAAAACGAAAGCTATGTTCTTTGCCACCAAGAGCTGCTCTTCCACTGTCTCATCATTCACCCTCCCACAATTATCTACCATCCTTGGTGAAAATCTGGAATATGTGGACAAATTCAAATATCTTGGAGTCTGGATTGACAATAAACTTGACTATGCTAGCCACATTGAAGAGCTGCCTATTTTATAGGATCAAACACTACCTGACCAGGGACTCCAAACAAAGGCTAATCCTGGCATCATTCCTATCCCTCATTGACTACGCTTGACTTCCTTTATGGTCACTGTTCCTCTCCCATTTAAATAAATTAGACACCTTGTATCACAGAGCTATTAGATTCATCACAGATCTTTCCTCCAGCACCCATCACTGCTCTCTCTCTACAATGCAGTCAGTTGGACATCCCTACAACATAGAAGAAAAAATGCTGCTGTCTGGATCTACAAAGCTCTGACAAACAAACTCCTTCCTACATCTCAGATTGTTTCAACGGATCACATCCAGGCCTTACACCCTAAGGATCAATAAACTCATCATGCTGAAGATTCCTATCACCTGCCCCAGTATGGAAGGGCTGCAATCAGCTATTCCCTAGCACTTATCTGGAATTCTCTTCAGAAGACCTTGAAATTGGATACCCTCATTCCTTTAACATCCTTCAAAAACTGTACACTAGTCTATTCCCAGAATCATGCAATTGCTTCCATAAGGCCTAGTCCTCTCACACCCCTCCTTCCCTACCCCTTTTATACTACCCCTATTTCTTTATTGTTCTTCTAGCTTGTTCTCCAACCTACCTCATAAAAAATGCCCCCAAGTCCCATTACCCTAGTTTTATCCCTACAATACTGTTTGTTTCTTTTCTTTTAATATGATCTAGGTCCAATGTCATTTGCCTTGTCTATATGTAAATATTTGTATATCTGTCATTCATAAATCTTTGTATTTGTGTTCATTCAGTACCATGTTTTTGTGTAAAATTTGTAACCTTATATTGTTATGACCACTCAGGTCCATCTTGTAAATGAGCTATGCTCAATGATGTTCTACTGAATAAATAAAGATTTTGATTGATTGATTGATAGCTCACTCATCCTTTTGGCAGAAGTGATTGCTACAAGAAAAACTACCTTCGGGTAAGAAATATAAGCTCTGCAGATGCCATAGGCTCAAAGGGCAGAAGCATAAGCTGGGTAATGCAAATACCAAGGTCCCATGCTGGCACTTGTTCCCTATGAGGAAACAAATGAAGGAGCCCTTTAAAGAATCTTCTGAATATACGGTTTGATGCCAGGGAGGTATCCTTTCTAGCTGAAAGGTATGCTGAAACAGAAGCCAGGTGCACCTTCAGAGTTGAGTGCTGCAACCCCAGGAGTGCAGGTGAGACAAATAATCAAGAAGGGTTGGTATTCTGGCCTGGGATGGGACTATACCTTGTCACTGTACCAAATGGAAGATATTTTCCATTTTGAGGCATAGGTTTACTTGGCGGAAGGCTTCCTGTAACCCTTAAGGACTTCTAAAACTGCTTCAGAGAATCGGCAATCTGCATATTCTAAGTCATCAAAGCCATGCCTTGAGCTTGAGAGACCTGAGATTGGGGCACATTACCCTCCCTTGAAAGGAAGTCAGTAGACTGCACCTTTGAGGGAGGTGAATCGGTCTGCTGACAGACATTGAGAACAGCAGGAGTACTAAGACTGTCTTGCCCCATCTGGGCTACCAGAATCATCAAAGTTGGTGTGACCAGAGCTGATGAGCACCCTGAGTATCAGAGAAAAAGGATGAAAGGCATAGAGGTACCTGCCTGTCCAATCCAGAAACAGGGCATCCATTGGAGCGGTCCCTTCACTGGGCCCTTCAGCAGAAGAGAGGCAAGTGGTGATTTTGGTGGGAAGCAAAAAGGTCTATTTCTGGGGTCTCCCACCTTCTGAATAGAGAATTCACCACTTGCTTGTTCAATGCCCATTCGTGATGGGTCTGGTTCATCCTGGTCAAGGCATCTGCCAAGGTGTTGTCCTTGCCTGGCAGATGAATTGACTGTAGAGAGGCATTTAGACAGTAAGCAAGGCTCCATATCTTCATTGCATCTGTACCAGAGGAGTGGACCTTGTCCCTCCTTGTTTGTTGATGTAATACATTGTTGTGGTATTGTCTGTTCTGACTTGTACCACCTTTCCCTGTATGAGATGAGAGAAACCCTGAAGGTCCAGATAAACAGCTCTTAACTCCAGCAGGTTTATGTGCAGGAGTGAGTCTGCACACTCCCAGTACCGTAGATGGTGTGATCCTAAGTAAGACCCCAACCAAGCAGGAAGCATCATTTGTGAGTACCAGGGAGGAGGCTCCTGCAGAAATGAAACCCCTTCCTTTAAATTTTCCAGTTCCCTCCACCATAGAGGGCCTGTAATATATTTGTGTGACTGGTACTGGCTTTGAGAGGGGTCCTGCCTTTGGCACCAGTGTGCTCTGAGGTGGAACTGAATATCTGTCATCTGAAACCTGGCACCTATGACTTTGCTTACTGCTGCAGCCATGTGCCAAAAGTTGAAGAAACTGTTTTGCTAACTTTGGCCTGCCCAGAGCAAATGAACCTACCAAAGCTGAATGCTTTCTGACCTCTCCTGAGGGAGGAAAGCTCTTCCACTACTGTTTTCAGTTCTGCATCTATGAACTGTTGAACCTACACAGGTGTCAGGACTGACTTTTGGTACTGAGAAGGAATCCCAGGAAAGCAGCATATCCTAGGTTACCTGAAGGTGGTCCACACCTGTTGGTGGGATTTTCCTATGATTAGCCTATTGTCCTGATAAGGAAAAATTGTGACACCCAGTCTTCTGAGGTGAGCCACTACTACTGCTATGTATTTGGTAAAGACCCTTGGTGTAGAGGTAAGGCCGAAGGAAGTGTTAAGAACTGGTAGTGGCCTGAGGGAGTCTGAATCTGAGATACTTTCTGTGTGATTCCCTTGTAGGAATACGGAAATATGCGCCCTTTAGATCTAAGGAGGCTAGCCAGTCCCTTTTTGCAGAGTTGGCAAAATCATGGCCATTGTGACCATTTTGAATGTGGGCTTTACCAGGTACCTGTTTAGCAGTCTGAGGTCTAATATAGGCCACCACTCTCCATTCTTTTTGTCGTTAGGAAATATCTGGACTAGAACCCTTGCCCTCTTTGGTTGTGTGGGACATGTTCCACTGCTTTTGCCAACAGTAGGCTGTGCCTCCTGCTCCAGTAGTTTTCTTTCTGAGAAGGGAGCTGGTACAAAATGTTTTAACCTTGGAGGAGAAGGACTTGAAGCAAAGGAAGAGACCTGACTCACTACATCCAGGACCCACTTGTCTGTGGTTATTTTAACCATTCCTGGAAATAGTGGTGAGTCTGCCCCTACAGGATGTGGAGAGGCAGCCTGAAGGGAAACATCAGGGGTTCAGTTTTGCTTGCTGCTGAGGCTGAGCAGATTGGGATCCTCTCAGAGAACCCATTTACCTCTAGCTCTGTAAAATTCAGTCTGCTGTGGTTGGTACTGGGAAACAGCCTGTACCTGAAAGAAAGGCCCCCTAAAAGAGGACCTGCCCTGCCTCCCTAGATAAGACAAAGTTGAAGTAGAGGGCCTGCCTCTGATAGAGTTGCTCCTAAAAGTAGCTTTATATTCAGTCTGGGCACCAAAAGAATTGCCTTCAACAGGAAGTCACTGCCTTAGTTTGGGTGTCCTGGGTGAGGCTGGTATCCCTCAGCCAGGCAAATCTTCTTAGAGCAATGGTACCAGCCATCCACCTTGCAGCTGTATCACTGATGTCAGCTGCCTTCTGAAATTGGTATTTGGAAGCCTCAAGCCCAATTTTGCTGTACCTATCAGCTCTGACACTGTTAAAGAGGAGTTAGCCTCAGCATTTTCCACTACTGACTGCCAGAGAGCTTTTGATAAAGGGCTGCATAGGCCTGGTAGCTGGCTTGACAATTGCCAGAGATGCCTAAAGGTTCCTCTTTTTTGCCATGTTGTCACCTTTCTTGAATCCTTTTTGGGGGTGAGAGGATAAGGAGTTTTGGCTTTCTCACAGGCAGCCTGCTGTACAATACCCTGGTGGTCTGGGTGACTAAAGAAACAGCACCAGATCTTTCTAACTGATACTTCTTGTCACACTTTTTGTCTGTGGGTGTGATTGTATTGGGAGCCTTTAGAGTTCGAAACATCCTTCTTAAAGAATCTGTAGATAGGTAGGAGCCTTTTGAAGGTGTCAGCCCATAAGCTCCATGTATTGTGCCTCTTCTTCATCCTAGATCTCTTCATCTGTTTGCAGATCCAGGGTCTGTACCATTTCTTAAAAGAAAATGGAAGAGAATCCTCTGAGGGTCTGGGAAGGGAGCCAAACTCCTGTTCTGGTGACACCTCAGGTTCAATTCTTCTTCATCTTGGTCATCCTCCTCATATGCCACTGTAGCAGTAGGCAAAGAGGGTAACAACAGTTGCTTTTTCAGCAGTAGTAATCACAGGATGCAGAGGGGTAATAAACCCTGCAGCACCTGGAGTAAGGCTAAAGCCTGTGTCAAATCAGTGAGGAAAGGAACATTAATAGGCACCTGGGGACCCTTGAGGCATTTCAGCGGGGTGTCAGTGTGTTGGGTTTCTTAAATGTTTTGGCAGGCACCGGGGAGTCAGCCGTTGACTGCCTCGCTTGCCAGAGCCCTCACCCACATTGGGGTGGATTTAGAGGCTCTGGAAGGAACTGCTACAGTCAGAGGGTAGGACTGGTTAGAGTCCATGGACCCCTCCTCTAATTTTCTTTTAAGCCTCTCTCTGAGTTTTTCCACTGTTTTAACAGGAAAGACTTACAAATATTACAGTCTTCATTGAAGTGCTGTTGCCCAAGACAGATCAAGCAAAGATCTGTACACTTCAAGCAATTCTTGAACCCAGGGTCCCGTTTCTTTTAGGCTTGTCTGACATTACAGAAAACAGGAACCAGTAATCTACCAAAAATAGACTAAATTTAAATATTTGCTGTCAGTTTTAATAGAATAACAGTCAGTTCAGGAACCAATACAGTGAAAAAATATTGGTTCCGATCAGATCCGGAACCAAGAAACCGTTAAGGAAAACCGATAAACCTCGGTTCAAAAGCAGTTAAAATTAAATAAAATTTAAGAATAAAGTAACAGGAACTCTTTGAAAAGGTTCTGATTAAATATAAAAGAAGGTGAGTTGCCCTCGGTACAAGGGAACCAATAAACAAGTTTAAATTTAAAACTTATGAGGTATAAAACACTGAAGAACAATGACACTAGGCAGTAATGACAAATAAAACAAAAATACTTCAGTTTGTTTTGCTCTATGCACCACAGGAATCTGTCTTGATTGAGAGAGATCTCAGGGCATCTGAATTTGTAGCAGAAAGAAGAAATGTGAGGTAGAATGTAGGCAGTTGTCACTGTGCAGTTTGAAAATAAATGCATAAGCTAAACATTCCATGATTAGCATATCATTCTATTCTCTCTGGGCAGTGCTGGCTTAAGGAGCACTGTAGGCCCTGTCACACTATGCCTCTGTAACGTTACAGAGGGCTCAAACCGTTACCACAATAGTTTGCATTTACATCTGTAGCGTTACAGAAGGCGTTTTACCATAACCGTTGTGAAAACCACTTATGAGGTGGTTTGCATGACGGTTACCAACAGGTTGTGCCCTGTAACGTTACCAGCCATAGTGTGGACGTGTGAGCGTGTAGCTCAGTATTCACCCAGTGCAGCACGAACTGCACTGTGGGATAGGTGCAGCTGTAACGTTACAGGGCACCCACAAATGTGGATGGGCTGGCAGTTTCAAGCCGTTATCGACACTGTTTGCGGCAGTGTGGATACACTGTAGCAGTTCGGTCTGTAACAGTTTGGAACCTTAGCAGACTGTAAGTGGTGTAGTGGACAGGGCCTAAGAGTAATACTATTAGTGGATTCCTGAGTTAGAAACAGCCATGTGCCGCACATGGGACTGAGACCTCAAGTCTAATCAGATTTGTCTGTAACCTGGAAAGGACTGTTTGATGTGCAACTGACCTGGGTGGCCATCCTGGTTCCTGGTGGAAGGCACTACACCTTCTATAAATGTGATGTATGTTCAGAATTTCAACTGGGCTCAACCCAGTGTAACTATCTGGTGGCACCTCCAGTATGCTCAACTTCAACATGCAAGGCAAGACAATCTCTGCACACACCTGACAGACTGTAAATAGTTTAAATATCTGTTTGGGAAAGCTAATGCAATTTCTGCTAATTAAGCCAGCCAACATGCAGCTGCAGCATCTACCAGGCCTGCAACATGCAAGAACTTTAAAGTACTAGGTACCCAGGTTTAAATGTTTGGGATTGTGGGGTCTCTTACTAAATTCTGGGGAACTGGTACCAGTTGTGGGAAATAATATTGTGTGTCATCTGAGCCTATGCAGTTTAGATAGCAAGGGCTCTGGATACCAGTGTTGGTATAATGTTCATTGCTTTCTGATTTAAAACAGCGTACCTACCCAGTTGGAGGATTTTCACCAGCACAAGTCAAACTCTAATCCTCTGTACATATTGTAAATAATAATAATAGTACTGCATAACCTCTATTCCTTGCATTTCCCCATTCCTGAGCCCTAATCCCCTGTAAATAAACATATTTGTTCTTGCAGATCCTGCCTCGTGCTATATATTAAGAGAGTCATTAAATGGTAAAATGTCTGAAATGTGGGGAAATGTCTATCAGGTCACATTATGGGGTAACTAATGGTTACAATGGGAGGTACATCATCCAGGGGTTGTATCAGGTGAGCTAGCCCACAAAGCTAAACTCTGGGTGGGCACTGCACATTATGTAAAATCCTTAAGAAAGTACAGTTACATAGGAACTTACTGTAACAGTAGATCTTCGAGAGGAGCTCTTGCAACAGGCTATTACAATAAGGACTCATGCCACAGGCATTAGGACTCACCGAAACTTCTCAGCCAGCAGTACCCAGCAGGACCGCCCCTGATGTCAGCCCTGGTATAAAAGGGGACCCAGCTCCACCCCAGTTCCCCGTCCAAGACCTGTGAATGGGCCCTGACAAGAGATGGAGGCGAAGCCCTAAGATGACGATCTGCACACCTCATTTGGGGATGGAGGCGGAAAGCAACGCTGCAGGAGCTCCTCTTGAAGATCTACTGTTATGGTAAGTTCTTATGTAACCGTACTATCTTACTTCAAGTGGGAGCTTTTGCAGGCTATTACTAATAAGGACTGAATCCCAAGCAGCCCCTCACTAAGGAGGTATCCGATCCGGAGGTGGAAGGAAATAAGCTGGACACAGCAAGTCAAGACAAAGTCCCTGAAGGACTGCCAGACCGAAGCCGACACGGCGTCTGGATGCAATGTCTAAACTATAGTGCTTTATGAAAGTATGCACCGAGTTCCAGGTAGCAGTTGCACATATGTCCTTAACAGAGACATTCCACAAATCAGCGAAAGAAGCAGGCGACGCTCCACTGGTGGAGTGACCTCTAACCAGTTCTGTAAGGGGCTTATTGTACATCTCATAGCAAAACATAATGCAGTGGACAATCCATTTGGAAATGGTCTGCTTGGACACTGGTTTACCCAAGTGCTGTGCTGCAAATGCCACAAACAGTTGCTCCAATTTACGGTGAGTAGCTGCATTTGAGGTAATACCTCAGCATCCTGTGGACATCAAAGTGTTAGGAGAGCTTCTCCTCTATTAGAGGAGAAGGAAATAAACTGAAAGGTCAACAGACTGGTTGAGGTCAACTCAGAGACCACTTTAGGAAGGAACTTAGGATTAGGTTCTTGGAAACCCTTTCCTTATGGAAAACAAATATGGCTCTTTACACATCAGAGCCTGAAGCTCGGAAACTCTTGAGGTTGACGTGCTTGACAACTAAAAGACAAACCTTTCAGGAAAGGTGCGAGCTCACAATCTGCTGCAGGTTCAAGACGGGAAGAGTAAGCTTCTCCAACACAAACAGGAGGTCCCAGGGCAGGATAGGATCCCGAATGGGAGGTCTCATGTGTAAAATCTCCCTTAAAAGGTGGGCTACATCCAGTTGGGCTAAGTTCTGTCTCCCAAAGGGCATGATAAGCAGAGATGGCCCACATGTGCACCTTTATGGAGGATAACTCAAGCCTTGTTGGTAAAGGAGGGAGATACTGTAACGCTGAGTTCACGGACAGGTAAGGGGTCCAAGCGATGAGACTAAGCTCACATGCAGAAACGCTTCCACTTCATAGCATAAGTGGAACACGAGGGCTTCCTCGCTGAAACGAGTATGTCCGCTACCTCTTGTGATACCTCATATCTGGACTTTACACGTCCAAAGAAGCCAAGAATGAAGGTGCAAAGACCTGAGATCAGGATGGACCAGCAAGCCCTGATCCTGGGACAGCAACTGTGAGCATATTGGCAGTGGGATTGGAGGTTCCGAGGACAACCGCTGAAGTAGTGGGAACCAAATCGGCCAAGGTCACAGAGGGGTGATAAGGATCATCCAAGCCCCTTGACTAGAAGCTTCAAGAGAACTCTCTGTCGAGGCAAGGCGTAAGAAACCTCCCTGCCCAACAAAGGGACAACGTGTCTGCCAGAAAACACCAGGTGCGGGCTTCGTGAAAAGAAAACTGGCAGTTTGGCGTTGCGTGACGCAAAGAGGTCCAGTCTGGATGACCCCATGTGTCGAAGAGCTGGTCCGCTACTGATTGCAGTAGCTCCCACTCATGCACATTGGACTGAGACCTGCTTAGGCTGTCGGGCAAGATGTTTTGGACACCTGGAGCGTGCACTGCAGACAGGGAGATGTGCTGCTCCAGTGCCTAGTACCAGACTTTCATCGCCTCCCTGCATAGGGATAAGAGTGGCCCCTTGCTTGTTGTTATAGAAGACGACCACCATGTTGTCAGTCTGAACTAGAAGAGAGCCTGGCACGAGGTCCTCCTGAAAGGCATGTAGCACATTGAGGACCGCTCACAACTCCAAGACACTGATGTGGAGTTTGTGCTCCATGGGGTCCAGGTACCTTGTGTTTGGCGTGCCCCAGGTCGCCCCCAACCCAAATCCGAGGCATCCGTTGTAAGAGTCTTATTTGGGGCTCCAGACAGAAGGAACCCTTTTTCCAAGTTTAGTAGGTCTAACCACCAAAGAAGTGTCCTCTTTACTGGCTCGTGACTTTGACCGTGTGGTCTAAGTCGTCTGAGCATTTTATTTTATTTGCTTTTGTTAACCGGGTAAGCACACTAGACAGTCAAGTGCCTATTTTCAGGTGCGACCTGGATCCCACACATTGATCCCACCGCACCCGGAGCATCCGTTGTGGGATTCTCAGTGGACGCATGCCAGAGGAATGGCGGAATGGCCACCGCCATGTGCCCCAGAAGTCTGAGGAAGGTCCTTGCCTGGACCTGAGGGTTACTAGGACCGATCTGGTAATCTCCCACAAGCGTCCCCTCTCTGAGGTAGAAAAGCCATGCCCTGGACCAAATCCAGGACCGCTCCTATAAGACGAGTCTTTGGCTGGGTTCTGGGGAAGACTTTGAAAGGTTCAGGGTGATCCTCAGATCTCGGAACAGAGTATAGGTGTCTCAAGAGCTTGAAGAGCATGACCTTGGCGGGGCGCAAGCAGCCAATTGTCCAGGTAAGGGAAGACATAATGTCCCTGGCACCTTAGAGTTGCAGCCACTACTGCCAAGCATTTTGTGAAGACTCAAGAAGCGGAGGAGAGGCTGAACGGGAGAACTCGAACTGCTAATGCTCTGGAAGTGGAAGCTCAGGTACTTCCTGTGAGGGAAAGACCCGATGTGCATGTACACATCTTGCATGTCTAGAAACAGAGCCAGTCCCCTGGTGCAGCAGAGGAAGCAATCCTGGAAGAGTCACCATCCAGAACCTTCTGTACTCTATATAAAGGTTTAAAGAGCTGAGGTCCAGAATTGGATGAAAGTCTTGTGTCTTTTGGGACCTGGAAGAAGTGGAATAATATCCTTTCCCCGCTGCTGCAGGGGACTGTTTCTATTGCCCTTTTTCACAAGAGGCTTTTATCTCTTCTTCTATGAGAGGCATGTAGAAGGAGGATATCTGGAGGACCTGGGTGGGGTGTCTGGAGGAATCTCTGTGAACTCTAGAGTCTGTCCTCTCCTTATGATATCTAGGACCCACTGGTCTGCAGTAATAGAGCCCCATCCCTTTAGATAAGGGAGAAGTGACCCCACTGCCTCCCTGAAGCCTCTGCTGGAGGGGAGGATCATTGGGTGGAGCTGGGGTGGGCAGAGGTGCCTGGGAGGACTTGGGGCCACGGGAAGAAGTGCCTCTAGGATGCTAGTTGCCGGTTCTCCTTCAAAAGCCACCTCTCTGGCCTTGTTGGTTGCCATGGGCTTGGGCACCTGAGGGCTTACGAAATGGCCACTTTCTTGGTATTTTCTGGTCTCCTCTGTACCTCTGACGGACAAACCAGATGGATTTCCTGACTCTTGGAGATGAGAGATGGCGCCTCCGTCTCCTGCCCAAACAAAGCGGTACCCTAGAATGGTAAGTCCCGGATCCCGGACTGCAGGTCTTGATGAAAGCCTGAAACCCTCAACCAAGTGTGGCGCTGGAGACAGACCCCTGGCGCTGCCACTCTGGACACACGTATCTGCGATGTAAATACGAGGCCGCTAAAACATG
Organism: Neoceratodus forsteri; assembly: GCA_016271365.2. Classification (NCBI taxonomy): domain Eukaryota; kingdom Metazoa; phylum Chordata; order Ceratodontiformes; family Ceratodontidae; genus Neoceratodus; species Neoceratodus forsteri. The sequence continues at coordinate 42,829,630 of CM057455.1, forward strand.
CATGCCTACGTCCGAGCCTGACTTTAGGACATCCAGAATCTCCGTCTTCTTTTGAGTCTGGCAAAACATTCACTAGCTCTTGTCCATGCTCCCAGAGCACATTCTGATACTAAACCATATCGTCCAGGAAATACAGAGACCTAATGGAGCAGGTGGAGGCAGAATAGACCTTCTTGCCCACCTGATCCAAATAAGCGAGACTCAGGATCGGGAGGCTGTGAGCTAAGGCGCTTGGGCTGCTAGATTTATCATGGGCAGCCAAAATCACAGAAGAGTCCACCTGAGGGTGTTCAGACAGAAAAGGTTCATCCTCGGGGCCCTGTACAGCCTATCCAATTTTTCAGAACCACTGGTCCGAAGCTGGATGATTCCAAGTGATCCAGGTGAGATCCTGGAAGTTGTCCACCAAAGAAGGCACCACAAGAGGTTTGGGCTCCTTCTGCCTCAGGTATTTAGCCAGTCGACGGCATTCGGATCCAGGTCCTCTGTATCCCATTCATTAGAGGCCTGGATGTGCCTCATGATGTCCATGAAAGTAGGATCATCAGGAGGTGAGTGGAGCAGGTCCTTCTCTCCGCGGAACTCCGATTCCCAAAATGGAGGAAGAAGAGAAGAGAAGGAGGAGGAGGAGGACTGACTATAGGCATGAGTAGCGGACCTATCCCTGTGACTAGCCCGCTCGAATGCCGGTGGCTCACTGACTGACAACAGTCTGACATCGATCACGGGACCGACAGAGCGGTGACTGACATCAGTCAGGAATGGCGTTGAGGCGGGCCCACCTATCCTGGCAGGATCGGCTTCTGGTGTGAGACCTGACCGGCGTTGGCTACAGACCTTGGTAGTGGTCTGCGGACTGAGATCGAGAGCGAGCCGTGGAGGATGTTAGAGGTGGCGGCCTCTGGGGTCTTCTGCGGTGAAGACACCCTCAGCTGGGGTTCACCGATGGGTCCTGAACCGTGACGAGACCAGCCTGGGTTCGCTTCTGAACCCGACCCCACCAAAAGGAAAAGAGATCCTGCAGCTTGTCATTCATGAACACCGAGGCCGCTTTCCTGGGAAAGGGACTTCAAAATATCCGGCCTGGAAGGAGAGCCACCTAGAGCCCGGAGGGGCATGGGGATAGAGGTGCTGCGCCGCCGCTGGCTACACCAGGATTCTTTGCCCCTTCAACTGGCGTCAGTGCGGGACTGATGATGGCTTAAAGCTGGGGATTCTGGGTGTCCTTGGACTCCAGGGGCGTGCTCTTGTCGGGCAACACACGTGGCCTTTAAGGCAGGGCCAACTTGTGCCTCCGAGGACTTGCAGGTGACCCTTAGCGGAGTCACCCTAGGCTTGGCTGGCTTCACCCCGACGGCCCAGCTTTTAGTCCATTTCTTTGATTTCAAGTGCTCACCTGAACCCAGAGAAATGTGGGCTTTCTTGGAGAGGGCTGCTAGCGGGAGCAGGACCTGGACCGGTGCGGGACTGACTACGGTCCTTGTCGTGGGACCGATTAGATTTTCTTTATGCTTGGCCTTCTCCCGGAGGTGTGTAGGTCCATCTTTTGTTCCAGCAGGTATGCCTTCAGAGCCTTTAGGCAGCAGACTCTGGTCCTACTCGTAAAGCCTTGGTAGTGGGAACAGGCTGCGGTGTCATGGTTAGACCCCAGGCAGAAAACACATTTTGTGTGGCCGTCTTTGGCTGAAATCTGGCGGCCAGGCTGAACTTATTCTTGATCGGGTCTCGATGGGGAGACCGAGGACTGGGATGACATCGTCGGGGCTTGAGGAAAAAAATTTGAAAAACAGAAAAATGGTGAATAAGCGAAGTTTTTGGCTGAAGGCTGGCAAGCCAAGAACTCTTCACGTACATGGGTTGCGGAGGAAAAGAACTGGGGTGGAGCTGGGACAGCCCCTTATATACCAGGGCTGGCGTCAGGATGGACCCAACATCTGGGGACAGTCCTGCTAGGTACTGTTGGCTGAGAGTTTTCCAATGGGTCCTAATGCCTGTGGCATTAGTCCTTATTATAATAGCCTCCTGTAAGAGCTCCTACTCAGTAAGATCCAATTTTGAAGTAAGTCTTGGGACCCAGCCCCTCAACCTTGCTTTGGCTGGCAAGGCAGGGGTAGTAACTCTAGGAGTAGCACCACCTAGGGATTATATGAGGTGATGAATAATGTCATAGAAAACTGTATCACAATCAAGGGTCCACCTGGCCCCAAATGGTTCATTAGTCTTGAAATAAGCTTGGTACCCTTCTTTCACAGCATTCTTTTCATACTTGATTTGTAGGCAGATACCCTTAAGTCAGATTTGCAGAGGGTGAATGACTTTGGTGCAATCTTTACAAAGCAGCAATAGTATCCATGAAACCCAGGAATCTGCAGTTCTTTAAGATTGCTAGACCATGCTTCCACTTTGTTCGGATCAGTTTGAATACTATCAGCAGAATACGATGTGGTCACGTATCTTACAGATTTCTGGAAAAACTGGCATTTGCCGATGGACAATTTTAATCTGAATTCTTCCAACTGGTCCAGAACCTTGAACAAAGCGAGTCTCGTGCTCTTCAAGTGTTTTGCCAGACACAATGATATTATACCGATAAAAGCAAGCATTTAAGCAGGTTCTTACTTACTACTGCCTTTTTTTCCATATATATTTTAGCATTTTGTTATTTACTCCCACCCTCCTGGAGCCTAGCGTACACATGCATGTATGTGCGTGGAGATGCACATACACACTAGGATCCAGTGGCCCTTCTGCCCTTCCCTGGCTTTTGCCACCACTCGTTACTGCCTATGCACCCACTGGACCTTCACCCAGTGGGAGAAGGACTACAGATTGGTGGGCATCCACCCTCTGGAGGAAGCCATGGCTCAATCACTCAGTCCCCCCTCAGAGCTGGCACCCTGCATTCTGCGGTAATTCCCAAACCTAGGTTGCCAGCGTGGCGCAGGTGAGTGCCAGCCCTCAGCCCTCTGCGCTACTGTGCCGGCTCTTACTGTTGCCTTTTTGCATTGTGCAGAGATGTTCATTGCTCCCATAATTAGCACCGTCAGATTCTTCTTCTCCTCCTCAGTCACAGATAATTGCCCCCCTCCATGTGTAGCGATGCTTTGGGTTTTATCCCAAAATGCAGCACCTTGCATTTTAGCATTAAACTCCAGTTGCCAGGTGTCCGACTAGGACTCAAACTTTGACAGATCCTCCTGTAACTCTTGCCAACCGCCTAGGTTATCCACCACTGCTCTCATCTTGGTGTCATCAGCAAACAGACTGATTTTGCTGTTAATGGCCACCAAAATGTCTGCAATGAATATCCCAAACAACACTGATCCCAACACCAAGCCCTGAAGGACTCACTCGTCACTGCCCTTGGGATGATAGCTCCCCCAACCACTTCTCTGTTGCCTCCCACAGCCAGTTCACTACCCAGCCCACCATCTTTGCACCCACCCCTGTACCATGCAGCTTACTACCTATCACCCATGCGGCACACAGTCAAATGCCTTACTGAAATACAGGTACAGGACATTCACTACATGGCCCTTGTCCAGTTGTCTAGTTACCCAATTCTAGTACTCCACCAGGTTGGTCTGGCAGGATCTGCCAATGACAAAGCCATGCTGCCTACTGTCCTGTATCCACTGTCCTCCAGAAAAGACACCAGACTCTCCTTTAGGATTGTTTCCATCAGTTTACCCATGATGGATGTGAGGCTCTCTGGTCTGTAGTTCCTAGCTCATCCTTGGGGCCACTCTTGTGGAGAGGTACCACTTTAGCCATCATCCAATCTGAGGTACACATCCTGATTCTAGTGAGGCACTGAACAGACCTTCCAAAGGACCCACTAGTACTTCTGCAGTTCCTTCAGTACCCTAGGATGAATGCCATCTGGCCCTGGTGCCTTGTCTGCCCTCAGTGCCCTCAAGCCTTTAAGCCCTCAAGTACTCTGTCCTATGTGATCTCCCTGTTTCATCATCCCTGTTCCTGATCTCAAGTCCCCTTGGGTATTTCTCCCCTTTTCTTTAGTAAATACCAACCGAAGTAGTTGTTTAGTGCTTCTGTCTTTTCCCCGTGCTTCCACCCAACCCCGTACTCTTAATCCTTACTATATTGTCCTCACAGCCCTTTTTCCCTGATGTACCTGAAGAATTCCTTCTCCCCACCTTTTGGTCTTGCACCAGCCTGAGCTCCTTTGCTGCCTTGGCTGCCTTTATTGCCCTGGGGCACCTCCTTTCGCCTCCTTCAGGTACTCCCATGTCCTCCTCCTCCTCCTCCCTGTTTCTTGTACCTCCTAAAGACTGCTCTTTTCCATTACTTCATTAGTCACCCAGCTAGGTTTCTTTGCCTTAGCCTTCTTAAACTTAGCCTTGCTTACTTACTTGTTACAGGTTCTAGTTGCCTCTGTTATCCCCATCTTTTGAGCTCCCACATCTGGTTGGTGTCCATATTAGGGTGAATTTTGGCCAGTACTCACTTACTATTTCCCCATCCTCTGAAATCTGCCCTAACAGCCTTGTGGCAGATACTACACTCTTCTTACTCATTTCAATATGAACCATACAGAGTAGTAGTGATGACTCCCCACCAGAGGTTCTTCAACCCTTGGTTCCTTCACAAACTCCCCATCTGCCAGAACTAAGTCTAGGGTATTACCTAACCTGGTTGGTTCTCTGACCATCTGCATCTGGAAGTTATCCTGGAAGGCGTCTAGCACTACCTGCTCCCTTCTATTGTTTGAGACTGGGGTACTGCAGTCCACTCCTGCAAGTTAAAGTCCCCCAAGATCATCACTCCCCCTCCATAGGCATTCCCAGTCTGTCCCACCAGTTCCTTGTCTAATTCTTCAGTCTGGGAGGGTGACCTGTACACATCCATCCTAAGAGTCATATTCCATGAGTCCTGGATCTGCACCCATAGTAACCCATACTGTCCTCATCCTTCTCCTCCTATACACTTCAGTCTTTCCCTCACATACAACACCACCTTCCCCTTACTCTATCCTTGTGGAAAATCCTGTATCCAGGTACATCCTGGTCCCAGTCATGGTACTGGGTGGCCCATGTTTGATAAAGGCCACTATGTCCACCTCCCATTCCACCATGAGAGTCTGAAGTGCAGTTTTATTCCCTAGACTCCCAGCATTCACGGTTACCACCTTCCACCCATTTACCCCTCCCCATAGAAATATAGAAATTGTCGGCAGATAAGGACTTCTAGGCCCATCCAGTCTGCCTGTCAGTCCTATACTTGATTACAGTTTTTGACCCTCCTGCTTAACCTCTATGGTTCCCTATGCCTGTGTCATGCATGTTTAAATCCAGCCATAGTGCTTGCTCCAACCACCTCCTGTGCAGACCATTCCATGTCCACCACCCTCTCCGTGAAGAAAACTTTCTCACATTCCCTCTTAACCCGCCACCTTCCAATTTCATGTCTGCCCCCTAGTTCTTAAACTCCTCCTGTATTGGTAGAGTCCCCTCCCTACGCACCCTGTTTACACTCCTGAGGTACTTGAATGTTTCTATCATATCCCTCTATCACTCCTCTCCTCCAGGAGTACATATTGATGTCCTTTAATCTCTCCTCACACGTCTTGTGATGCAAGCCCTGTACAATCTCAGTTGCCGTTCTCTGGACCGCCTTGAGCCTGTTAATGTCCTTTCAAGATGCGGCCTCCAGAACTGCACACAGTATTCCATATGAGGCATGACCAGGGTTTTGTATAAAGGCATCATTGCCACACGCTTTCTGCTGGTGATACCCTTGTATGCACACCAGCATGCCACTGTGCATCCCTGCTGTGCTCTGCTGTGACATTTTCAGGTCATCTGAAATAGTACCCCCATACCCTCCATACTAACATCCTCAGTACCTGCCCATAATCCCTTGTCACTGTCTTGGGGGTAGCTCATGCGTCTTCCCTTCTACGTAGCTTCTGCTTGCCTCCTGCCCACTTGCCACCCCTCGCTCCTAGTTTAAATACCAGCCTCTGCTAAGTAATCACCTGTTCTCTGTTTCAACACCCTCTTGCCCTCCTCGTTTAAGTGCAGTCTATCCTTTGAGTACAGACTACTGTTGTCGCAGGTCCCCCACCCCCAACCAATGAATACCCTTTAGCCTGACACCAAGTAACTAGCCATCTATTAAATTCTCTTATTCTCCTTTTTCTTGCAGTGCTCACCTGAGACAAGAAGCACTGTGAGACAAGAGAGACTAAAGGAAAGTACAATTACATAAGAACTTACCATAACAGCAGATCTTGAAGAGGCTCTTGCAGTAGGTATTCACAATAACCGCCAGGTGTCAGAACCCCACAGAAAAATCTCTAACTAGCAGTCTCTGGTGGGGACTGCTCCCACGTCAGGTGACTGGTGTCAGCCCGGCGTCAGTATGAAGGGCTGTCCCACGCCTGCCTCCAGTTCTTTCCGCTCAGGAGCAAAGGGCTGACAGAAGAGAGGATATGGTCCCATATCTGAAAAGAAGAAAATAGAGGGATGGAGGGAGGAAGGAAGTAAATACCTACTGCAAGAGCCTCTCGAAGATCCACTGTTATGGTAAGTTCTTACGTAACTGTACTATCTTACTTTGAGAGGGCTCTTGCAAGTATTCACAAATCGGACTGAGTCCCAAGCAGTCTGGAACAAAGAGAAAATGGGAGGAGGAAAACCCATCCACAAAAGCTTAGCCTCTGGACAGGAATCATACGAAAATTTCCTGCAGAACAGCAAGCCGAAACCTGCTCTGGCGCGGAAGCGATGTCAAACTGTAATGTTTTGTGAAGGTATGGACAGAAGTCCAAGTTGCTGACTGCACAAATCTCAGTTGCTGACCGTTCTTGAAACAATAGAGGCAGCGACCTCTAGTGGAGTGGCTCTTGACCTGACCCAGAAGAGTCTTGTGATTTTCTTGTAACAGAAAGTGATACAATTGGCCAACCATTTTGAGAGGCATTGCTTAGAAACAGGGTTGCCTTCTCTCTTGTGAGCGATGGACACAAAGAGTTGATCTGTCTTCCTGAGATCCTTAGCCCTCTGGGTATAGTATCTCAGAATTCTATGAACATCCAGGGTATGGGAGATACTCCCCTGATTGGAGTGCTCTGGAAAGAAGGCACCACTTTTGGAAGAAATTTTGTATTAGTGCGCATAGCCACTCTGTCCATGTGGAAAATCAGGTGCGGATTTTACACATCAAGGCTTCAACTCCAAAATCCTCTGAGCTGAGGTGATGGCCACCAAAAACAGTGTCTTCCAAGAGAGAATTTTAACTCTGCCTCTGCTGCGGTTCAAAGGGAGGGAGGTAATCTTTTCAAGCATGAAGTTCAAGTCCCAGGAAGGAGCAGGGTTGGATCAGGGTCTTAAGTGTAGGACTCCTCGGAGAAAAGTCTTCTGAGACTTCAAGTTGAGCAAACGTCCTACTCCCAAGAGCATGTGGTAGCTGAAATGGCCGCCATATGAACCTTCATTGATGAGTAACTAAGGCCCAAGTCATATAGATGCCAAAGGTAGTCAGGATCTTATTTGCTGGACAAGAAAAGGGTTCTAAATTCTTGGAACCCGCCCAAATGGTAAGCGTTTCCACTTCATAGCGTAACTGGACCTGGTGGAGGGTTTTCTGGCCTCCACCAGGATGTTAGCCACCACAGGGAAACGCCAAAACGGGCTTTAGCTACATCTGAAGGAGCCACAAGTGAAGGTGAAGGGACTTGAGGCCTGGATGGACCAAGGTTCCACTTTCCTGAGTCAACACGTGTTGCAACAGTGGTAGAGGATGAGGAGGTTCCTTGGAAAACTGTTGCAGAAGACAGAACCAGGCTTGCCTCAGCCAAAAAGAGCGATGAGAATCTTTCTGGCTCCTTCCGACCAGAGTTTGTTGAGTACTCTCAGGATCAAGGTTATCAGAGGAAGGCACAGACAAATCTGACCTTCCAGCACAGAGACAGCATGTCCCGATAAAACCATCTCATCTTGGCAAGCGAGCAGAAGTCGGGAAGTTTGCCATTGTTGGGAGGCGAAAAAATCTATTTGAGGAGTCCCCAATGCTGAAAAATATCATCTAGCATGGCCTGATTGAGTTCCCACTCATGAGACTTGGCTGACTGGTAGCTTAAGGAGTCCAGTGTTCGAGTTCCTGGTGGGTGAATGGGCATCAAATGAAGGTTGTGCTGGGATGCCCAGTACCAGACTCTCATGACTTCTCGACAGGTGACAAGACCGAGTTCCCCTGTTTGTTGGTACCAGACAACACAAATGTTGTCTGTTTGAATGAGGAGGTGGCTGGGAAGAAGAGCTAGGAGTAGGGCATGAAGGGCATAAAGTACAGCTCTCAACTCGAGGACACTTATATGGAGCCTTTGTTCTGACAGTGACTAGGCACCCTGAGTCCAGTGGGACCCAGGTGGCACCCCACCCTGCCCCTGAGGCATCCGTCGTTATGGTCTGGGTGGCGGAGCGACACAGAACGGTGTCCCCAGACTGAGATGTTCTGGGACCATCCACCATTGTAAGTCCCTGTTCATAGGGTCTGATACCAGAATCTCATGATCCAGGTTGTCCTGAGACTGGGCCCACTGAGACCGTAGTGTCCACTGAGAGATTCTCACGTGGAGATGAGCTAGTGGGACAGTGGGGATGGCAGCTGCCATCAAGCTGAGAAGGCGGAGGACCTTTCTGGCCCCACTCTTCTGAGACTCGATAAGAGCCAAGCTTGATTTGACAGTGTCTTGGCTCTGGCGGGAAGGAAGGCCTTGCCCAGGGTCGTGGTCCAACACTGCCTCAATGAATTGCAGTTATTGGCAAGGGAAAACGTGGGACTTGGCAGGGTTGATGGTGATCCCCAACTCAGAGAAAACTTGAAGAGTGAGGGAAAGGGGCCACAAGTTCCTCCTTGGATGCAGCTGCTAAAGCCAATCATCCAGGTAAGGAAGACTTGGACCCTTGGTACGCAGGAAGGCCGCTACCACTGCCAGGCATTTAGTGAATACTCGGGAGCAGAGGACAGACCAAAGGGAAGGGCCTTGAACTGGTAGTGGGACCCCTGAAAAGAAAAACGGAGGAACTGCGGTGGTAGTGGCGGATGGGGATATGGAGGTAAGCATCCTGCATATCCAGGGCTCATAGCCACAGTCCCGGCAAGCAAGGGAAGAAGGCTCAAGAGAAAGCATTCAGAACCTTTGTACTCCACAAACTGGTGGAGGGAGCGGAGGCCGAAATAGGTCTCAGGTCCCGGTTTCTTTGGTACTAGGAAGAAATGGGAGTAGTAACATGTTCCCTGAAGGTGGGCAGGAACAGGCTCTATGGCTTCTTTCCGAAGAAGGGAATGGATTTCTTCCTAGATCAAAGGGAGATGGGTGTGAGAGTATGAAGAGGGAGGGGTGGTCTGCGGGAGTTTGAAGAACTCAATTGAATATACCGTTGCAATCAGCTGGAGCACCCGGCATCTTTGTTATCCTCTCCCAACCCAGTAGATGGGAGACAATCTCCCCTACCAGTTCCTCTGAACTGGGCAGAGGCAGTGGGAGGCAAGGAGTCAGGGCGGAAGAGCAAGGAGGCGTCCGAAGTCCGGGAGCTTTGCTGGGGGTGGCTTTGGTCACTGGCGCAGCTTTTCTTTTACAGGGGCAATGGGTTTGCATCTGTCCGGGCCTCTGATGGTTAGGGCATCAAAGGACCGCTTTTGCCTCAGAGAGTTTGTACATCGTCTGGACAGACCTTAATGCCAAACCCTTCTCTTATAGTTCAGTGATGATGTCCTTGACATCACCGCCAAACAGCACCAATCCTCTGAAGGAAGCGCCATGGATAGCTGACTGCACTTCAGGGCCAATCCTGACATTCGGAGCCAGGCATGTCGCCGCAAGGAGACGGCAAAGGCCAAGCTCCTGCCTGCAGTGTCCACCACGCCATAAGTAGCACTAAGCATGTGTCTACAGGCCAAGTGCGGAACAGACCAGATCTCCCAGTCCTGTTTGTCTGAGAATCTGGGAGGAGTCCAGCTCACATTCCATCTGACTAAGGATGGCCTTCTGGTAGTCCCCATGTGTGGTCCAGAAGGCGGATTCCTTGTCAGGGGACAAGCTTAGGTGTCTTGGATTGGCTGATTGGTCATGAGCAGCGCTAATCATGACCAAATCATGCTGTGGGAATGAAGGACAAGAAAATTCTTCCCTCAGGAGCCTAATATAGCCTATCAGCCTTCGAGAAAGGGGGCTAGCAAGGCAGGTTGTTTCCAAATAGTGGAAACAAGGTCCTCGGAAGGCTCAATCAAGAGTGGAATCAGGGTGGGAGAGGTCTCCGGGAGATTCAGATGAGCCGTGAGTTTTTATGCTGGGGATCTGGCTTCACTGACTGCCACTCCATAGGCTGCCTGGATTAGCTTCAGTAACTCCAGAAAGGAAGGGTCTTATTGAGGAGACTTTGCAGACCCTTGCAGCCTAGGTCTATCTGCAGTGCAGAGCTCGTCCTCTGGGTCAGAGTGTCCTGAGTCAGGATCGGACTCTGAAGACTCTGAAGTAAGCGAGGAGAAGAGTCCTCTCTAGGAGGAGGAGAAGGATCGCCCTCTTGAGTGTTCCCCAGGGAAGTGTGTCCTCCTGGGCCTGGAACCAGATGGTTCAGCTCTGGTGTTAGGCAAAGGCAGGGAGTCTCTTCTCGCCAACATAAGGGTCTGGTGTCTGGCCAGTGTCGGCAGGTGTTTTTGACCTCCTGGGAGATCCGAGATTTGGCTTCAGCCCACCAAGAAGCCAAGACCTCCTCAAGTCTACCTGCAGCTGCGGATAGGAGCAGGAGGAGGGGGGAGGGTAGGGGCCGGATACGGTAAGCTGGAAACCTGTAATAATAGTACCCATAATTTGACAGTGGTAGGCCCGGGCGTCGGGTATTGAGGCACAGAGTACTGCAGTGTCGGGTAGTGCGGTGTCGGGTACTGTGGAGCCCGGATACGGAGGCTTTGGAGTAGCTAGCGTCGGGTATCCTGGCACCGGGGCTCCAACAGTGTCGGAGGTCCCAGCGTCGGCCCTACAGGCGGACCAGACAGATCGGATATCGGTCCAGAAGGCAGAGGGTTTGGACGGAGGACCCACAGGAGGGTCCGAGTCTGGATGGCTCCGACGATACATTGTCAGGGATCAGAATGCTGGAGGGTGACATTGGGCAGCCTGATGTTGGGTCTAGCGTCTGAGGGTCCGGCATCCGGTTGGGGGGCACCCTTATGTGCAGCTTCAGAATCCTCAGCCCCAACTGGGGAAGAAGGAAAAGGCTCCCCAGAAGGAGCAGTAGGAGACACGGGAGCCTCAGAGGGCAACACAGCTGAAGTGTGTTGCGGCGACTCACTGGTGTTAGGTGTGGAGGGCAAGCCTGGACGATGGGACGCTGGCTGGGTGGACGTTGGGAGAACCGACCGCTTATCAACCGCATCTATGTGGACACCGTAAGACCGACACCTGACTTATCGGGAGCACTCTGACCGTTAGGCCTAGGTTTAGTGGGCGTAGCAGGAGTATCGGCCCTCCTTTCCCCGGAGGCTCCTACCGGCCCTGATCGCAAACCCGATGGAGGGTCAACACTGGCTTAGCAACCACTAAGGCGGCCATCGGGATGATCCCTGCAGGGAAGTTACATGAAGGGCCGCAACTCTAGCTGAATTCACAGCCACTGTGGATGGCATGTCTCAGTCCCAATGTCTCCTTTTCCTCTTCTTCTTATGATGGTCCTCGGGAAAGTAGATGCCTGCCTCAATTTCTTCAATTCTTTCTCCATGGATGACATTTTCTTTTCAAGTAGATAGGCTTCCAGGACTGCTGCCTGCATTTCCAGGTAGCAGCGTTGAATTTTCGGTAGTGTTCACACTCCTCACGCGGTGGTCTGGACCCGGACAGAAGAGGCAGAGGAATGGTTATCCTGTGAGGAAGCTGGGATCCACACTTGTTCTTGTGCAGTTCAAGGAGTCGGGACAACATGCACAGCGAGGTACACTACACAAATTAAATAAAAATTGTGAAAACATTGAAAAAAGGGTTGATACTTATCCAAAATGGCGAGATAAGTGAGCGTTGTTCTTCCATAAGGTGCTATCGTAAGCGATGGTGGGAAAGAACTGGAGGCGGGCATGGGGACCGTCCCTTTATACTGACGTCGGCTGGCGCTGGTCACCTGGCGTGAGGGCCGTCCCCGCTAGAAACTGCTAGCTAGAGATTTTCCGTGGGGTCCCGAATGCCTGGCGGCTAGGTCCATCTGTGAATACCTACTGCAAGAGCCCCTCAAAGTAAGATCTTAATATGTATACCCTTAAGGAAAAAAGAGAGAGTGGGGACATGATTGAAACTTTCAAGTACCTCAGGGAATCAACACAGTCCAAGAGGGTAGCATCTTTCAGAAAAAGAGATGTGCAAGCCACCTTCTAAGCTCCCGCCATTGCAATTGTAAATAACTGCTCCACTACTGGTCCTCAGCCAGCTACCTAATCCTGCACCACTCACTCTGTTCTTATACCAATGCACATTTCCCCATTGCTGAGCTACAATCACATATAAACCTCTCCTGCAATTTTGAGCTCCGCACCAAGCCTGGCTGTCTACCACTACTGTCCTCAAAGTATATATGCCCAATGATAACTCCTCTTGTTTAGCTACCATCATGTACAGGCCTGTCTCCTGCAAGCTGTTATTGACCCTCCACCTGTTCTTAACTGTACAAAGTGTAACTGTATATACTTCTGCTACGCCCTACATTGTCTGTTCTCCATGCACTGTATATGTTTTGCCTCCCTGTCTTGTTCTTTGTATGACGATGAGCCTTTGTAAATGAGTCTCTAACTCAAAGGGTTGTAATTCTGATACTGTAATAAATAAATAAATAAAATAAATAAGAACAAGGAGCACAATTTGAAGATAGAGGGGATGGCTCGGGGACAATATAAGGAAATATTTGTTCATAAAAGAGTGTGGAACGATGGAACCACATTCCTGAGGAGGTTATTGGGTCAAAACAGTGGAGGAATTCAAGAATGCATGGGATGGACATAAGGAAATTATAGTGGGGGTAGGAGGAAGTAGGCTGTTGGTTAACTAGAATCTGCAGCTTATCCACTAGGTAGGGAAGTGGGTAGACTAGGTGGGCCAAGCGGTCCTTATCTGCATCAAAGTCTATATTTCTATTTATGTTTCTATGTAAATGTTGGTCATACCAATCTTTGAATATTACAGTGACCTGGGGCCTGCTGTCTCACATGGTTGAAGCCGGGATACCATCAATCGCACAGTAGTCTCCATGGAGGGTCCACCATTTTTCCCAATCTAGTGGAGTATTTACAAGAGCTTGGACAGGCGACCTAGCCACAAAGAAATTGAACTTGGGGTGGCCTAAACCCCCACTGAGGTAATTTTCGGCATCCCTCTGGATTCGCTTTATTCTTTGGAGCTCCTCATGTAGTTTGTCACCCACCTTCCAGCACATCCTCAGGGATTGACCTCCCTTTCATATGACCATCCTTCCTAAAGTGGTAGCAGAACACACCTTCTCTAGGTTGCCTAAGCTGTGCTAATATGCTGGGAGCTGGAGTGCGATATCCATGGCCAGGTGGTGGTGTAAAACTCATGCTTGAAGCTTGGGCGGGATCACTGACAGTAGAGGGTTTGGCTTGGTCCCTCTCACTTGGCGTTCTGGAGACTGTACACCACATCCCACACCACTATCCTGTCTGGTGCTCAAGTGGGTGCTGGGTCAGTGGCAGGATCCGTTGAGGGTAGGCGGCCTGAGAGCCACATCCGGGGCTGGAAGTGCGCGGCATCTTAAGTGGATTTTGGTATATGACACTACTTTTTAGTTATCACTGTTTTGTTATCTAGATAGTATTACTGTATGCATCTTGATAAGTATAGTTGTGAAGGTTAGACTGGCTGGCATTATTGTTAATAGGGTGATGAGTAAAGGAGTAGTGTCCTGGTTGTACTTTTGTAGAGTATAGCGGGTAAAGTATTTTAGGTAGGGACAAAATGCTTACAGAAAAAATAATGCTGTATGTTGATTTCAGCTTTTCCAGGGACAGGACTAGCTGAAACTTATAAGAAGTACTACTGATATAATTATAAATAGTACTATATATTGTTTTCCTTTTCTGTTAATACTGCTTAAACATGAGCAGAACAGTGGGCTGTAAGGGATGCGGGGAGCAGTTTGGATGAACATTTTGTGGAAGATTGGAGGGTGTCCAATCTTTCACTAGTTGAGAAGCTCAAGGAGAAAGTGCTGTGGCATGGAACAGAGTTGGAAAGGGTGGGAGGAGGAGGGGGATGCTGGGGTAGGAGGGCCACCTGCAGGGGTAACATGAAGGCACCACATGGGAGGAACATCCTCAGTTCATGAGAAGGGATGGGAGGGGTGGGGGGTGCCTAACAAGAGACCTAGTACTGTGGGAGAGAAGCCAACACAGCAATATAGGCGGGCAGGTATAGGTTTGTGGTGCTGGCGATGTTGGTGGAAGGATGAGGATCTCCAGGAGGGGCAGGAGAGTGGAAGGAAGGAAGTGCACAAGAGGCATTTGTTGGTTGGAAGCGGTAGGGAGGCACAGCTGGAGGGACAGTCAAAGGGAGCAGGGAGGAAGCGAGAGGAACAATGCTGATAGGGAGGACAAGAAGGCTGGGGGATTCAGGGAGGTTGGGAGGACTGTGAAGGATGTCAAAAGAACAGTGGGGGAACAGGTCAGGGAAGGGGGACGATAGTGCTACTAATATGGCGGACACTAGAGATTGGAACCTTGAAACAGGGTGGGGGTGTAGGCAAGGAATGATGAGGGGAATACTAGTGTTGAGGATTCCATACCAAAGGGACAAGTTGAGGTAGTAATGGGAAGGCATAGTCATATTTGGGTAGAGTCCAAACGTGGGTTAATGGCGGGAAGTGCAGGGCAGTACAATTCTGAAGTGCAAGGAGGGTAAGAAGAAACTGCATCCCTAGTGCATGCTGGTACAAATGATCTGGTGGGGAGATGGTAGAAGATGGGGGGAGAAGTTCAAGGAACTGGGAGGTTGTGTGAGGGTTGGTGGAATCGCATTTCTCAGAGGTGCTCCCAGTGCCCTGTGCAAAGTACGGTGAGGAAAGGAGTATTAGAGAGTTCAACACATGACTTGGGGAATGGTGTTGATACAAGGGTACGGGTCAGTGGGTGTTTGGGGTGGAACCTGGGACAATATTAATCTATACACAGGGACAAGCTACACTTGAGAGGGAGGGGAAAGGGAGTATTAAAACAAGGGATGAGGGTACATACAACAATAGCCAGAATGTGTACTCATCTTGCCCTCATGCTTATCCTCTGTACTTTGTTCTCACTAATGTATTGCGTGGTCAGATCTTCTATACCACTTTGTGTATTTGTTATCATTGCAAAAATATTGCACATGTAACTAACTCCAGGTCACCCCTGAAAAGGGTCCAGCAAGCCTACCAGTTTAACAAAATTTAAATAAATAAAAGAAATAAACTAGATGGGGGGCATGTGGACTGCTGGTAAGCAGATCCCAGAGAGGGGAGCCAGGTGGGCTACCCCTAAGTTAGTAGGGAGGAAGTCAGGGTAGGGGCACGGGAGAGGAGGAGGGAGCAGGGGAACCAGGGAAAGTAAGGGAGGGTTGAGGGTGGTCACACTGAATGTGAGAGCCTTTGTAATAAGTCAGCTGAGTTGCAGACTCTCCTGGCAGTGGGGTGGACATTGTGGCCATCACGGAACGTGCCACCCAGTGCCAAGACTGGGATGTGATGATCCTAGGGCATAGAATATTCAGGAAGGATAGGGCTAAGGGAAAAGGGATGTGGCAATCTATGTATGGGAAGGGATAAAGTGTATAAGGGAGGAGAAGGAGGAAGGCAGGACAAGTGCATTATGAATGCAGTTTCAGGACTCTGAAAAGTAGGATGCCAAGGATGGGGTAGTATACAGACCACCAGCGCAAGGGGATTACCTGGACAGAGAGCTAGCCAAGTAAATCAGTAGGGTCTGTTGGAAGGGAACACAGTGGTTGTGGGGGCGTCAACCTATGTGGGGTGGACAGAGCACTCCAACCACCAGCAAGTACAATGGAGGTCATACTAGAAGCATTTCAGGACAGCTTCCTGGTGCAGCTGGTACATGAGCCGACTAGGTTGGAGATGATTCTGGACCTCGTACTTTCCAATGGGGTGTCTATAAGAGATCTGTGGTGGAGGACCCTCTTGCTGGGAGCACCACTCAGTGTGGTTCATGCTCAATATGGGTAGGAAAACGGGGAGTTACGGGAACTAGGGTGTTTGAATTTTAAGGGTGGACATTAAAGGACAGGGAAATTCTGGGTAGGTATCTGGCAGGAATGCAACCAGACATGGATGCTAGTCAAAAAGGTCTGACAGAGGCCACTGGGATTTGAAAAGACACGGAGTAAGAAGGAAGGACAAAGAAGCCCATTTGGCTAACTTAAGTGGGTATGGAGGGTGAGGGCCGAGAAGAGCATTTTGGAAACTCGAGAAATTGGGAGGGGTTGACAAAAGGGTATCTGAAGAAGTCCTGGGTGGTTACCAGACTAGTCTAGAGTGGTCAAGGCTTCAAGAGAGTGGAGACCGGCACAGAATATTAAGGAAGAAGAAATAACTTCTTCAGATTCATTAGAGAAAGAAGGAAAAACAAAGATTAGATTGTGAGGATTAAGAAGGACGGAAGGTGGGTGGAGAATGGGGGACCAGGCACAGGTATTAAATGAATACTTCTGCTCTGTGTTCATGAAGGAGGAAAGGGGCAGATACCTCAATGGAGGGGCGGAGTGGGAAATGGGTGGAGGTGATGACTGATGTAGGGATTACAGAGGAGAGGGTTCTGGAAGGACTAAGGGTGGACAAGTCACTGGGACTGGATGGCATTCACCCTAGGGTACTCTGAGCTAGTGAAGAACCTGGCAGGACCACTGTGTTGACCTGTTCAATACCTCCCTGGATACAGGATGTGTACCACAAGATTGAAGAATGGCCCCATGTGGTGCCCATTCATAAAAGTGGGCCTAGGGATGAACCAGACAGAGAACAAAGAATTTGATGGCGGATAAGGACCACTTGGTCCACCCAGTCTGCCCATTTCCTGCCTATTGGATAAGCTGCAGATTCTAGTTAACCAACAGCCTACTTGCTCCCTACCCCGGCTACAACTGCCTTATGTCTGTCCCATGCATGTTCAATTCCCCCATTGTTTAGACCCCATAACCTCACCTGGGAAAGCAGTTCCATTGTCCACCACTCTCTCCATGAACAAATATTTCCTCACGTGCCCCTGAGCTGTCCTCTCTATCTTTGAATTGTGACCCCTTGTTCTTGTACATCTCTTTTCTGACATATGCTACCTTCCTGGACTTTGTGGATTCCTTTGAGGTACTTGAAAGTTTCTATCATGTCTCCCATCCTCCTTTCATCAAGGGTATACATATTAAGCTCTCTCAGTTTCTTCATACGGTTTCTGATGCAGACCCTGCACCATTTTAGTTGCCCTCCTCTGACTGCCTCCATCCTGTCTATGTACTTGCTAAGATGGGGTCTCCAAAACTGCACACAGTACTCCAGATGGGGTCTCACCGACTATCTGTACAGAGGGATAACCACTTCCTTTTTCTACTTGTGATGCCCTCCCTATGCATCCCAGTATTCCCCAGCTCTCCTCACTGCCCTCTCACATTGCTTGCCCACCTTTAGTCATCTGATCGACTACCCCAGGTCCCTTTCCATTTTGTTGTTGTTAGTATCTCACCCCTCCCACTGTATACTCTTCCCCTGGGTTTTGTTTCCCACGTGCATTACTTTGCACTAAATCTAAGTGCCATACATCTGACCATTCCTCCAAACCAGTGGCTCTAAGAGTGGTGTGAGGCTAGGGGTATGGGCTTATGGGTAACTGGAGTGCAACCTGGGAGGATAGGATGCTACCAACCTGGGACCCACTCCCAGGCTGGCTAACTTGATTATTAATCGCTTGTGTGGAACTGTGTCAAATGCACTGCTAAAGTCTAGGAAGGCCACATCCACAGCCCCTCCCTGGTCTATTACTTTGGTCACCCAGTCAAAGAAATCAATTAGCTTCGTCCTGACATGCCCTTCCTGCTGTGAATCCATGCTGCCTTGGGTCCTGTGCCCCGCTGTCCTCTAAGTACTCAACAATTCTTTCTTTCAGAAGTGATTCCATCATTTTCTCTACCACTGAGGTCAAACTAACAAGTCTGTAGTTTCCTGCTTCTGCTATGCTCCCACTTTTGTGAAGGGAATCACATCTGCCCTCCTCCAGTCCTCAAGTACCACCCCATCCTCCCATGATTTGTTAAAAGGGTGGTCAGTGGTGTCACTGGGTTCCCATAGTTCATTTAGAATTCTGGGGTGAATCCCATCAGAGCCCCATTGCTTTGTCCACCTTGAGTTTAGGAGTTCCTTCAGGACTCTCTTCTATAAATGGACTGGTGACAACCCACTGCCCAGAGTGCATCTATTGTTTGGTTTAGTTAACTCCTCCTCCTTCTTTTGTGAATATTGAGCTAAAGTATTCATTCAGTATCTCTGCCTTTTCACTGTCTCTCTGCCCACCTTCCCCACTTATTAATCTTCACTATCCCTTCCTTAACTTCTCTTTGCTCCCTAATGTACTATAAAGGTTTTATCCCCTTCTTAACTAAGTTGGCTATCTTTTCATCGGTTTGGGCCTTTGCTATTCTGACTGCCTTCCCACTTCCTTCTGCTTTAACTGATACAGTTCCCTGTCATGCTCCTCCTGTGATTCCTTATACTGTTTGATTGCCACATTTTCTCCCTAACCTTCCCTGCCACCTTTTTGAGAACCATAGTGGTTTTTACTCCATTTTTTTCTTATTTGTTTCACACAAAGGCTTGTTGCCTCCATGATGGCAATTTTGAGTTTCTCCATTGTTCTTCTACCCATCCTTTCTGGCCATTTGCTAGTGCATTCCTTAGGTATTCACCCATTTTGCCAAAGCCAGCCCTTCTAAAGTCCAATATCCTTGTTTTTGTATGGCATGTCTCCATAGTTGTGCTTATTGTGAACCACACTGTGTGGTGGTCGCTATTCCAGATGGCTACCCACTTTAAATCTGTGGTCCTCTCCCCATTTGAGAGTACCAGGTCTAATATTGCTCCTCCTGAAACATAAAACAAAAATACACACATATGTTGTGAATACATATGGATAGAAATATATAAGAATGTTATAACATTATCGAAGCAATTGTAAGAGAGTGACCATACACTAAGTATCTTGTGGGAATGCAGTATGAATAGCAGCACCAGTCCTACAGTATTTAGATTATTTCAATAAACAATATTTACAGAGCAAATTAGATTATAATCTTAAATCTGTTGCAACAGTTCTTCTATTTCTTTGCCTAATCTCTCCTTTATAATTTCTAGTCCATGAGGCTGGCCACCTTTGGGCACCCCATCACTTTCTTGATTATGCTATTGTGTCCTCTTTAATTTTCCTTTTCCTCTCGGGTCCTCTTATAGCAAGGTTACTGTTGTGACCTCCGAGCAGATGTAAAACAACAGGCTGTGTTCCTTGTGTTGGATTTAGTATGCAGTGGCATTATGTCATAAAATACCCTGATGTATATACTGTATCTTATGTGTATGAAACCTGTAAATGCTGAAAATACCATGGCACTAGGTATTTTTGATAAAGGTAAAAAGTACTAGGTGACTGTATTTTAAAATTAAGTTACCAGAGTAACGATATCACAAAACTCCTGCTGTGTTGACAAATGAATGTAGATTGTTTGAGAGGGCACTGACAATCATAGCTCGGTCAAGAACCATGCAGCAATAATAACATAATTTTGTTTTGCAGGGAGCTCTTCCCCACCCCACTACTTTAGGATTATCACTCTGAGAGGGAGTGGATCATGGGAAAGTTAACAATTGTGAGGCTGGGGGCTGTGGAATACTGTTTCCATGGCCCTTGTAAAAGACAAACAAAGTCCCAATATACAAAAGTGTAACAGACCAAGATTAGAACCTTGGTCTCCACTGTCCGCCTGGCCAAGCTGCTCCATACCTCAGCATTTCAAGCCCTGGGAGCAGCTGTAGTCAGCCTCCTGGATTTGGTGCCCTTGTTCCTTGTTGGCACCACTGACAGTGACATGGGGAGTGCTTACTGCAAGCACTGTGAATCCTCTTGCTGTCTGTGGTAGTTGAATCTAGACTAATGCTAGTTGACTGGCGCTATTCTGATAGCGCTATTCTAACCAGGTACCATTTGAGAGGCCCTTTGGTACCATGCATTCCTGCTGTAAACTGAGCCAGTCTGAAATTTCATGGTGCTTTTGTATATGCATCCCATGATGCTTTGCTTCATGGAAGTATGTCTGATGTTGTGTTCTTTGAAACTTGGCTTATTTGCCAGTGCCTTTGAGGTAACCCTTGCTTCAGTGTTTCTGCACTCAGGTTCTTTGTCTTTAGCTTGTTTTGCTGCTTTTTTTGTTTTGTTTTATTTGAGCCTCATCACCCAAGCAACCAAGGCCCACATAGGAGAAGCTAAATCTCAACTGAAAAGTTAGATCAGTGGTTCAGTAGGTGCTGACTAAGTGCAGAGGAAGATTGCACAGTCCGTTGCAGCGAACTGAAGTGTTGAAGAAGAAATATGTCATTGCTGAAGGCTGTCTTCTGTATTTTGAATAAACATCATACAGAGACTGTGTGTTGAACCAGTATCTGATCCATCTGTTATCCCAAAACCTCTCCACAAGGTGCTGTCCATATGCACTCACCACACTGGGTTACGGACACAGGTAACTGGACTCTAAGCCAAGTAGACAAGGTACAGCAAATGTTCTTTTCCACCCAGGGGCCATAGAGGCCCACAATCTCACTGCCACAGAATGCCCAGATAAACAGGGAGTAGAGGAACCCTAGCAGATTCCAGAAGGGTGGGCTGAGCGTAAGTGCACAATCCTGCACCAGTATCACTGTGGAACCCCTTCACCATACTGGCAGAATGGAGCAAACTATAGAAACACAGAATTTGACAGCAGATAAGGACTACTTGGTCCACCCAGTCTGCCCTTTTTTGGGATGTGGAGGGTGTGGGGATTAGGGTTGCTATATACCAATTTAATATGCTGACTCTGCTTGAGGTACCATACCATCAATATATGGTCCTGTACCTGTAGACTGTCCTTGGGTCGTGAGGGTGGGAGATGCAGTAAATTGAGCAGGAGTTAGATATATGAACCCTAAGAAATATTCCAAACTTTGTGGGAACTGTGTTTGTAACTCCAATAATTCATTTATAACCTTTGTGCATTTTGTGCAATGGCAACCCTAATGAGCATGGTTTTCTACAAACTTCTTTACCTTCTAAGCAAGTTTCATTTACTCATCCCTACAAAGCTCTGTGAAAAGTTAAACAACACTTCAGCAGAGGAGGCACAGCAGTCCTTTTGTAAACTATTATGTACCATATCAAATGCTCCTATGAACTCTACTGACTTGGGCCTTCAAACTGAAAGCCCTTGATGCCGACCGCCTCAGATTGATGAATCATTATCAAGTCTCTCAATCTGCAATCACCCAGTAGAAGACAGAATTCCTGTCCGGAGATTGCAGTTACTGAGAGTCGACCAGCTCAACTTTTCTGAACTGTGGACAGACTGTGCAACCCAGCTCGCTCTACAAGTTCGAAAAGCCTTTTCGCGAAACAGAGTGCGTAAGAGCTTGCTCGATTCTTTGCATCTAACGTGGCTGACATCAGGGCGGTATTCCAGCCAGCACACTGTATGGGTGTTGCTGTGGATTGGCTCAAGCACTGCTGCTCGGCTTTCCTGGAGTACCTTTGACCGACCGGAGTTCATGGATGTCATGCGGATTGTCCAGGGTGCTCACCCTACATGGTGTAGGTTTGGATCATGGACCAAATTCTGATTTTAGGTTGTATTGATTTCATTGGTCCGTCCTAGCACGGATAGTCTGGTGCTCCTTGGAAACAGGTGAGTTTCCTAGCTCCCTAAAGGAGGCGGTGGTAACACCCTCTTGAAGAAAGCTTCTTTGGACCCAGACTGCCATGCAAACTACAGATCAATCTCTAACCTTCCTTTTAGGGAAGGTTATTGAGAAAGTAGTGGCTGTGCAGCTGGAGAACCATTTGACCATCCATGACATCTATGAACCCTTCCAGTCTGGATTCCGAAGAGACATAGTGCTGAGACAGCACTGGTTTGAGTGCTCAATGGTCTCCTGATGGCTAGGGATTGGAAAACTATTCCATCTTGATTCTTCCTGATCTCTCATCAGCATTCGACACTGTGGACCATGGGGTTCCGCTGGCCATCTGAAGTTCATCTGTGGATTGTCGGGTACAGTCTTCAGGTGGTTTACATCTATTCTCACTGGAAGAACTTAGAGAGTGGTGTCCAGGATTTATTCTTCTGACCCAGTTTCTCTGTCTTGTGGGCTGCCTCAGGGCTCAGTGTTGTCCCCATGTTGTTTGCAGTGTACAGGCTGCCCTCTGACACATTGTAAGAAGGCGGGCTGAGGTTTCACTGTTACACTGATGGTACCCAGCTCTACCTTTCTTTTGCACCTGACGAGGATGGAGCTCTCTCAGCTTTTAATAGTGTTCTCACAGAATCCAGGAGTGGTGGATTCCAGTTGGGTAAAGCTGAACTTGGAAAAGACTGAGGTGTTGGTTGTGGATCCAGCGTGTCAGATGGGGGAGCCAGGGGTGATTCATCCTCAGGGCTTTTCCTTGGGGCATTTCACTGCCGACTTCTGAACAGGTGCGGAACCTGGGGTAATTTTTGATGAAGGGTTGACTCTGCATTCGCAGGTGTCAGCCATGGTCAAATCCTCTTTTACCATCTGAGGAATATCTCCAGGATTAAACACCTTGTTCCATCTGGTGATCTTCCATGCTGGTCCATGCCTTTGTGTCCTCGTGCCTGGACTACTGCAACTCCCTTTATCTAGGGCTATCTGGGGTGGAAATCCACTGCTTGCAGCTAGTGCAGAATGCTGCGGCCTGGCTTTTGATGGGAACTTCAAGATCCTGTCATATTATGCGGTGCTAAGGCGCGGACTGCACTGGCTGCTGGTACAGTGCGCGGATCACCTTTAAAGTCGGTTTACTTACTTTTAAAGCCATACATGAACAGGGTCCAGATTACCTGAAAGAGCTTCTGGTTCCCTACCGCCCCAGACCATTGTCTACCAGCCGACAAGGGGTTGCTAGAGATTCCAAGGGTGTGTTTGAAATCATCTGGGCACACGCATTTGGCGCACACAGCCCAACCCTTTGAACTCCTACCCCATCAGTTATGGGAATGCATGACTGTGGAGGATTCAAACAAGCTTGAAAACTTACTTGTGGATCTAAGTTTTTGGTGAATGTATAACTGAGTAAATGGACTATTGGTTTTATACTTTAGTGATCTGAATTTTGATATGTTGTTTTAAAATGTATTAAGCACCTTGATGCATTGAAAGGCACCATAAAAATAAAGCTATTATTATTATTATAATAATAATAATAATAATAATAATAATAATACATTTCCTTGCTTCCCATCCTGCCAGAACCTTACATTGGGAAAGGAAAAGGTGGTCTTTGAATGGAGGCCAAAGGGGAGGGAAGGCTTCTAGGCCAGGTGGAAGCAGCTTCTGAAAAGCACTGAGATGGGAACTGGGACAAGGAACGATAGACAGGTCAGATGTCTAAAGAGGGTTTGGCATGGAGGGACAAGGAGCATACTGTAAGGATTGCTAGGGCACCAGGAGCTCGGAGTGATCTGAGCATCACTGTCCATCTTGGGATGAATGATCTAGCTAGAGAGAGGATTGGGTCAGTTCAGTGGAATTTCAGAGAGTTAGGAGAGGCCTCAAGTAGATAGTACTTATGGTAGCATTATTCATGGTGCTACCTGAGAAGAGCAGGGACAGATAAGGGATCTCACATCAGGACCTTTAATGGCATGGTACACTTAGGAAGTCATTGGCTACATCACAGATCGCAGACCAACCAGGAAGACGGGCTTCTATAAGAAGGATGGCCTGCATCCTTCTCAGATGGGGACTGCAGTGCTCAGTGGGATGGTAAAGGCTTCTTGAACAAGTATTTAAACTAGCTTGGGAAGCAGAGAAACAAGGGAGGCAACAACGCCTCCTCCAAGATAGTAACACTGATACATGGAATGTGACAGCAGATAAGGACCACTTGGCCCAACCAGTCTGCCCATTTTCACCTGCCTGTAGTGTCACTGCAGACCCTACTTGATCTCCAGCTCTGTTCCTCCCCCTGTTTTTTTTTCATTCAAAGTTTATTGATGTTTTCAACATACAACAAACAACACAGCATGATATACATAGAGTGCATTCAAAAATAACCAGGAAAACCAAATGTCTCCTCCCCACCCCTCAAAAAACAATATCCGAATAACAAAAATATATATATATATATTTTTCCACTTCCTCCTCACCCGGCTACCCCTCCCATCCTGGGTTTGCATGACTAAAACTTACTTAAGCCGCAGCTAAGCTGCCATAAGCCTATTCCTCTACACAGTTTGAAGAGAATAAAGAGTTAATAATGGAGCCCAAATTTGTTAAATCTCTTCATACTATTCCTAACACTGGCCACCATTTTCTCTAACCTGAGATTAGTCAGAAATTCCCACAGCCACTCCACATATGATATCTCCTCACTATCTTTCCAGCTAAGCTTTACTTTTTAACTGACATGGATATTAGAGCCACGTGATATTTACGAACAGTTATTGGGATATCAGAGTAATCGCCTAAAAGACATATTGTTACCGTGGAACCAATCATAAAGACCCAGTAAGGGATCTGCTTCTGTCTAATCTGCGATTATAGGGCAGCTATCTTGGGGCAGAACCAGAAGATATGCAATAAACTGCCTTCCCCTGGCATACCTTGTACAGATAGAAGAGGAAACGAGACCAAATTTGGCCATTTTTGAGGGGTATAATATAAATTATGTAATATCTGAAATTGCATAAGCCGGAGCCTATCTTGTGTAATAAACTGGTGACACCTTGCCAGAGACTTGACCCAGTTAATGGGTATCTCCGAAGAAGCTGGGCCCAGTAACCAGAAGGTCCAAAGGTTGGAGTAAATCCAATCATGAGAACACTGAAGATTCTCACTAGCATGCGGAAGCTTCTGCCATTTGGGCCAGTTCCGCCCGGAAGGCCGGACACCTGGATAGCCGGGTGTCACCCCTATGGTCTTCACAAGCAAATGGCATAACTGGAAAACTTTAACTATATTAGAGGCTGGGATTTCCAACTTAACTAAAATCTCCGTGGATGACAGCAAGTCCTTTTGTGTCATTCCAAAGATATGAGAGGTTGACCTCCCTGGCCTTTGGGAGCCACATAGGGAAAAACCTCCCATCTATTTTGAGATTAGGGTTGTTAGTAACAGTTGCTCCAAATCTAGGCAGTGGTTACATTTAAGAAAATTACAAACTGGGAGTGTACTTTTACAGACATTGCAATTGGGACCAGTGCACTGCATGAGGAGATATTTAAGCTTCAGTATATAACAAAGAAACTGGGGAAAGATTATAATATTGGATTTGGCGTCAATTCTGTCTTGCCAGAGAGGTTCATAACCAGCAGGATTTCAGGATTGCTGTGTTTGACCCACCTTAAACATTTATTTGCGTGACTGGCCCAGAAATAAAGGCCAACATGAGGCAGGCGGAGACCACCCTTGGTTTTAGGAGCTGCTAATTTATGGAAAGCCAAGCAGGGTTGCTTTCTAGCCCAGATAAAATTAACAAAGATATTATGTACTTTCTTGAACCACGACAGAGGCAGCCATAGATTCAAGAGACTAAGTGGATAATAGAGACAGGGAAAGATGTTCATCTTGATTAAATTAATTTTACCCCATAGTGACACTGGGGTGGGACCACCTGCTAAGATCTTGTGTAACAATATGTAATAAAGAATCCAAGTTTTTTTTTGAAAATCACCCTCGTTTTCTACTAAATTCCCTATGGCTATCCCATACATTCTTAAACCACGACACTATTTTGCCCCATTACCTCAACTGCAAGACTTTTCCAGGCATCCACCACTTTTTCTGTGAAGTATTTCATGACCTCTCCTGAATTTACACCACTCCAGCTTCATTGCATGTCCCCACGTTATCCTGCATCTTTTGTGAAAAATACTTGTCTGGAATCAAAACTGTCTACGCAGGGGAAGGGTGTGAAAGCACTATCAAACAAGTGGGGTCTATATCACAACTGAAGGTAGAACACATGAGCAGACAAAGCAGCCCTCAACTGCCATCAGATTCTGTTTCTAAGTTTCTTTTCCTCCCACTTCAGCTCGCCTCCTTTGTGCAGAGGTTTGCTGCCTTCTTTATACCATATCCTTGCCCACTGTTCCTCCCTCCTAATCGTCCCCTACCAGGTCATCCCGAGGCATTTATTCTTTTTTTTTTTATATAAAGTGTGCCCTCCTGAAGTCTAGGACCCTCATCCTTCAGTGGTTTGATTCCATTGCCATCCTTACAGGAACATACAAATGTACCAAATTACCAGCAAATACAGGCCTGTCAATCTATCTCGTCTGCTTGAGTGTGCAGCACTTCAGTCTTTCAGACTGCAGCATTCCACCCTGCCTCACCCCATTAATTTTTGCTCATGTATCCTTCCTTCCACCCCTGCCCCACCATGGTTTGAACTCTCCTCTGAACCTGTTCTACTCCCCCCTTTTTGGTCCTGCCTCGATCCTTCTTAGCAGAGCTCAGTTCGCCACAGACTACCCCCACCATGCTACAGGGCACTGGGCAGGAGCAAAACTGGTGGAGTGGGTGAAGAACAGGCTACAAGATAGGTGGCAGAGGGTGGTGGTGGGGAATTATCATCCCTTAATGGGACACTGTCAGCCTGACAGTCAAAAGCTAAATATGTATTATTTTAGTAGGACTCACTTTTGTCAGTCCGCAGTGTTATTCATGAACCAGCACCCCTGACTGGACCCTGCCTTGCAGACAGTAATACTTTGGGCATTAGACACTTATCATATAAGCATAAGTGTCAGGATCTGAGTTCTACTGTACTTTTGCGATGCATACAATGCATTTTGCCATTATTGCTTTATGTCTAGTGTAACATTAGGAAACATTTTCATTTGGACCATTGTATAATCATTAGTTAGGCAATGCTGCCATCTTGTGGCCTAGCACAGACTAGCATCTTATTACATAATTATTTTCTCTCTAACAGTTCGAACACAGGTTCACTGTTCCTTATCTTGTTCTTCTGCAAACTTGGCATGCCTTCCAAGGCTAGTAAGACATCAGGCTATGTGGTGTTATCCAATAATGAGACTTTTATATATCTTTTAGTTGTCATGACAACTATTATCAGGGTTTAAGAGCCTTTTGCATTGTTCATTTTCTCGGAGAAGAGATAAAACTTGCTGCTGTTGCTGCTTAGGAAAGCTAGAAAGACAGGAGACATTCTGTCCCCAGTGATATTTTCTCACTGCGATTTTGGTTGTAAGCCTACTTTGTTTACCAGTAATAGAAACATAGAATTTGGCAGCAGATAATGACCGCTTGGCCCACCAGTCTGCCCATTTCCTACCTAATGGATAAGCTGCAGATCCTAGTTAACCAACAGCCTACTTCTTCCTACCCCCACCCCAGAACTGCCTTATGACTGTCCCATGCATGAATTCCACCACTGTTTTGACTCCACAACCTACTCGAGAAGGCGTTCCATGCATCCACAACCTCTCTGTGAAAAATACTTCCTTAAATTACCTCTGGAGTCACTTCTATTCTTCAAATTGTGCCCTTGTTCTTGCACACCCTTTTTTGAAAGATGCTACCCTCTTGGACTTTGCTGATTCCCTTGAGGTACCTGAAAGTTTCTATCATGCTCCCCTCTCCTTCTTTCCTCGAGGCTATACATATTAAGCTCCATAAGTCTCTCTTCATCGTCTTCCGGTGCAGACCCTGCACCATTTTAGTTGCCCTCCTCTGAAATCTCTTTATGCAATGGACACTACTTGTCTGTCATTTCTTCACTTTTGTGCATTCCAGCAAGAAGCTGGGAAGGGTGATTTATTACCCAATTACATTTTGTGACCGGAGGCAGTCTGGAATGTACAAAGTGAGGATTCCATTTGAGTTCTTTTGAACTAAATGTCAAGCAGTGTGGTGCATTTTGCCCACATGGACCTGCTTTACTTCAGTGGTTGTTCTTTTACAGACTTGTTTTGTTTTGGTCTTGTGAGTAGCAGACCCACACAGACCTCAGTACACTCCCTTTGTGAGTAATAGTGTACAACCTTGCCTCCACTGTTGCCCATAGGGGACGGAAAGCCACTGGGTGATGGTGCCTAGGATTTTATTCAATCCTGACTGCTTTTGTTTATGTGTATACCCCTTTGTGTATTATGTCTGAACTGTGCACAGAACTGAGACTGGATGCCTCAAATTACCTCACCTCCCATGGAGGTTGGACTGATTTCACGCTGGACGATATCAGCTGAAGACCCCTGCTTGCCATCTCAGAACACTACACTGAGTCCAAGCAAAACAAAAAGTACCATTCCAAGTATTTTGCAGCTTTACACATAGCTGTAGCCAGTTTATTTATTTTTATTTCATAATTCGGATTTACAACCTTTGAGTCAAAGACTCGTTTACAAAGGCACCTCATCACACGGAGGTAGAGCGACAATTGGTGGTGGAGTACAATAATGAAGAACATTACAGGTGAGATACAATAAAAGACACACAAAGCAATTCCAGTAATACAAAGGTGTACAAAGTCAATTAGTTACAGTTAGTCTATTGTATGCAAATAATAAGGTACCGCTAAGGTTCTGAGGGAGCAATACCTGGGGGCGGTTGCTGGGAGACAGTCTGGAAGGACGATGTCTGTAAATTGGGCCAGGTGGAGCTCTAGGTATGGGCCAGTCAGGGGCATTTACAGTTTGCTAGCATGCTGTGCTTCTCTTGAGTGCAGAACGCCTCTCAAAAAAAAAAAAAAAAAAAAAAAAGAGGTGGGCTTGCAGGCACAGGAGTTAGGAACAGAAATCAGCAGAGAGGCACAGTCCTTCTGTGACCACAATAACAGCAGGTTGTTGCATTGTACTGCTCAGGAAACAGAACATGAATATTGCATGTTGAAAGATGATATTGAGAGATTTAAATGTGACAAGAAACAGCTGTCTTACTTAAATTATATTCTGAGTGATAAGAATGTGAGTTTGTGAGAGGAGAATGTGGAAGTGAAAGAGGAGACTGAAAGGCTGAGGAATGAGCTAGACAAGGAACTTAGGGAAGACATCAAATTGGTGCCACATACAGAGTGTTGCAGAGATAGACTGAAAAAGGGATTCAGCAGAGCATTGCAAGAGTGTGCCGTAGGAGATGTAAGGCAAAGGTGGTAGAAACTAAGCCATCAGCAAGAGATATGCCCTGCCCCACAGGGTGGTAGCATTCACTAGCCATTCCCAAGATGGCTGCCACTTTGGGACATTGTCACGCCACAGTAAATATGGCAGCCCCCATGATATGGGAAGCCCACCACTACCCAGTCAGCCCTGCCATCCACCACCTAGCCATGCACTCCCACTGGCTCCTATCAGCAGGCCAGAGGTCCATCCCACCCCACTGGCTCCTGTCAGCAGGCCACAGGTTCACTGCACCCCACTGAATCCTGTCAGCAGCCCAGAGGTTCACACACCCCACTCCCACTGGCTACTGTCAGCAGGCCAGGGTTCACACCACCCCACTGGCTCCTGTCAGCAGGCCAGAGGATCAGATCATCCCACTAGCTTCCATTATCAAGGAGGATGGTGCAATAGTGTGAGGCTTTATGCAGAGGTTATTACCACTCTAGCTACCTCCACCACACTGGGTGCACCATCGCTCCTGCATAACCAGATTGAATGCCGCATTGAGAATGCCGTCAGTCAGGACAATGCATTTGGAACAGTAGCTGATACAGTGGCAGCTGCTGCCCTCAGTGGTGCTCTAGCCACTACAACCTGGATACACACATCCAATTCCTGCAGGTCGCTCATTCTGTTCAACAAAGTGCCCAAGGCATTGGACAGATGGGTCCCACTAACCTCAGCCATCACTTGAAGAAGGTGCACTCCTTCTGTGAGAAGCTCTCTTCCAACCAGAGTACCAGGTTCAATTCCTGAGACAGACTAATCGAGCCGATCCTCTGGTCCAAGCTCACAGAAACTGTCTGCACTGTAGCACATTTCATTTTAATGACACTGCCCAGTCCCTTCTCTCAGCCAATGCCCCAGGTGTTGTTGGAGCCCGCTTGCCTACAAGATTAAGCAGAATACGAAAGAAAAGCCAGCAGCTTACCATCAACAGCTGAGGCTCACCAATGAGGCTGGCAAGGGCTTGGCGTATGAGGCTGCCAGTAAAATCAAATTGAGTACAAGGATTTGTTCATCAGAAACATGACTCCAGGCCTGAGGAAAAAGTTGAACTCAGTGTTTACTCACAGACTGACACCTGAACAAATCCTTACCAAGACAGAGAGCCTTCCAGGTTCATCTCTGCAACCTTACTTCAGGCTAAAACAACAATAGGGCAGCTGCCATCACTACCACCCCCAGGAGGACCCAGCCCAAGTTGCCTACGGTCAACCTGCCCCCACTCACAACACTGTGGAAGGTGGCAACAGCCAGCAGCAGCCTTCTGATGACCATCAGGCCCAGGCCCACTGGCAGGGGTGGGCAACTGAAACTACAAAAGCAACCATAATAACAATAACAATTGGAATTGGTAAACACAAATCCCAATAACAAGCACCATAATGGGCCTAGCTAAAGGGATTTGAAAGATGAAAATCAGACCCTCCAGAGACAACTGGAAGAGGTCTTTGCTAGAATGGATGGCACTGCAGGACGTTCTGTTGCAGCCCTGGCACCATTCAGCAGTACACACTCTTTCAGGGCTTTAGCCTCAGCAAGGTGTGTGGCCGAGGACAAATCCTTCGCAGCACCGGCACTGACTAGGCCAGTGCAGTGATTAAGGAACTGCCCATTTAGCAAGTAGAAATTGCAGCTGTGATGTCACAGGTACAGTATTCCTGTCCTGTGAAGCCCCAAGGGGTGTCCAATGGGCCCTACAGGCCGCAAGGCACAGGGACAGGAGGATGAGGAAGAATCTGGCAACTGTTCAGATTGACAATTACAGGCTCCAGTCTGGACTGTGAGTGACTTACTTATTGACACAAATGGACGGCCCTGTAAGGGCCATGGTCAGGGCTGCCAACCTCGACATGCTTCTACACACAGGAGCAGCCATGTCAGTTCTCCATGATGGGAACCCAGCCACTTGTGCCTGGTCCACTGGTTGGTAGAGTAGTGCACAAGGTGTAGATGGTACCCAACTACAAACTTTTTGATCTGTAGCACTACCTATGCAGGTAAGCCACCTAAAAACTAAATTTGTTTTGACCTCAAGTTATTACATCATCACCCCAGCATATTGGGAATTGATTTCCTGCACAGCATGGCTGTGTAGTGGACCTAGCTAACAGGCTGCTGCTACAGATCCAGGAAGAATGCCATGCTGCCACCATCCCAGACTCACATACAGTGGCAGCCATCAAACACAGCAAGGAGTATGACATCATAGACTTGTTCAAAAGCCATGACTTGTATACTGAGCTGGCACCTCGCTAGAACAGCATCTTGGCGAGTTTGCTACTATCAAGCAAGATTGTGGCAGGATGCCCCATCAGAGAGATTCCAGGACCCAAAACTGCTCAAGGCAAAAACAATACCCATTTCCTGCTGAAGCCTTGCCATCATCGAGGGAGACCATCCAGTCACTGCTGCAACAAAGAGTAAGTCGGCTCTGTGTGTCTACTGTAAATTTGCCTATTTGGCTGGTGTAAAAAGCCACATGGAGCTTGGAGACTTACAACTGACTATAAAGTCATCCCTAGCTGCGCCCAACTGTGGCATCAGCCCCTGATGTGCTCAAGCTGCAGACACCTTGTGTGTCTACTGTAAATTGCCTTTGGCAGTGAAAGCCACATGAGTTTGGAGACAACTGACTACAGAAAGCTTAAGCAAGTCACCCCTAGCTGGGCCCAGCTGTGGCATCAGTCCCTGATGTGCTCAAGCTGCAGACACCTGACAAACAATCTGAGATTTTGGAACGGAAAACTGTCCTTTTTGATCCTGGAGGTCAAGCAGCTGTTTCTTCTCAGACTGATATCTGGTAAGTGTTCTTACAGTTCACTCCCTATTTTTGTCTCCAACTTTTTGTTTTTCCTTTATGGTTCCAGAACCACTGCTTAACTTGGGTAAATGTTTAAAGCTGTTCTAATGTCATCTGCAACATTTTGGGTGTGATATATATGTGTTTACTCAATTGTTATTGCTATTCACTTTAGGATACATTGAGACTCAATTGTATATACTAAACTTGTTTTGTGCTATGTGCCCAATTATTGGCATGATTATCCATGCTTCAGGGCCATTGCTAGCTAGTTGTTTTGCTATCTGTGATACAGGGTTTTGTTGTACAAGATTTTCTTACAGTTAAAATCCTGTTGTTTCAGCTAATGGTTTTAAAGATGGTAAAGAAAGAGTTGATTGATTGGGTAGTTGATGGATGGTTGGTATTTAAGAAAGACGTGTTGGAGAATTCTTTGTTTGCAAAGATTAATTGTTTACTAGAATGTGTACTGTACTGTGTCTCTAAAGTGTTTATTGTAACTGGTCAATATTAATTTGGACTCAGTTGACAATGATTATTTTAACAAACAAATGTCTAATTTAAGTTTTCCTTCATAAGACAACCTCTTCTTCATACACTCACTGTGTCCTAACTACTCGTGCCAGCTCCTCTGGGCTGACAGCCAAATTATTTAACCCTATTCATAACTGGATTCAAACTTCTGTAGTCTGTTCCATGATACAGTACTATAACTGAGTTAATTCACATCCTGGCCGGGATATTCAGACGCGCCAGGCAGTGGTGCAAGCCTGGGGGCAGCACAACTGTGATGCACCAGGCCAGGTCCAGGTGATATTCAAAGGGCTGCACCATGGTGCAGCACCACTGAATATGGTACAGGCGGTGCATGGTGCAGTGGCATTGCACAGGCATAAGCCACTGATAGGGAGCAAGGGGATGCGCCAGCACAAGTGCAGTGCGCTGGGCACATCACCCATGATATTCAGTGAGGGCATGCAAATGAGGCCATAATATAAGCAAGGTACAAATGGAGACATTTGCATGTCATTATGGCCCCATTTGCATGCCCTGCCCAGGCAGGCCGGCCGACTTCGCCTGGCACCCTGCATAGCATGACTGTGCTGGGGATCCCGAGGTATCCCCACCCATAGCTGTAATGACGTGGTAAATGTATTATAGATAGCCTGGTAGTCCAGTGCCCCCACCCCGGCCCCTGATCCGCCGACTGATTTTGCAACATGTCGATCCCTGGTGGTCTAGTGGTCCCCTCACACTCAAGTCTCAGATGCCCTGATGTATGCCAATATGACCACCCTGTTGGTCTAGTGGAACCCTCTGCACATTGCGTGATCCCAGAACCATCCCGTATCGCAATGCCCTGGTGATCCAGTGGCACCCTCGCTGCCACTGAGGACAGGTATAGATATAAGCCCACTGGTCCTCAGTGTGGACCAATGGGCTTGCAGGGCATACTATACTAGACAGTCCCTGATCTGTGAATGGCTCCACTAGACTGCCAGGGATGTGTGCTAAGGACAGTGCACTGGGCGGTGGGTGGCTACCCACCACAGGGCTGCTGTTTGCGCCTGCAATATAGCAGCCCATCTGTGGGTGGCCAGAGTTGCTCTTACTCTGCAGGGCTCAACTTTCAGCCCCCATGTGGCGCAGTGCAGGGTGCACAGACATGCGCGCATTCCAGGCTGAATAATCAGGATGTGCCGACATGCATGGGCACGCCTTGCATCTGCACTGCATACATCATCATTGCGCCTGGCACATTGGGATTTGCAGTGCACCAGGCTGCCTTTCTCTCAATATCCCGCTAGCACAATGTGGGTTGCGCTACAAGGCTAACCCCTTGACTATCTGGGCCCCTATGAATTAATTTTGTTCTCTCAAACGGTATTTTATACATATATGTAATAGATACTACTCTGAGGTGTGCGGTTGCGCCTGATATACGCGATCGCTTTGGTGTCGCAGCGACGAGGTTGCAGGCCGAAAAGGCCAACCGCACAAGGCAGTATATATCAGAGCCGACCAAGACACCCTGTGGAGTGGTATATCTATCTTATAAAATGGCTATAGATTTTTTTTTGGGGGAGTAGTCCTTCTGTGTAGTTGGTAATTAAATGTTATGTTTGTAGAGGTGACACTTTTGGTGTTAAAACTGTATTTTAAATTAATTTAACTTTTAGTAGTCCTTTGTGGTGTCAAAAAGCATGTGTGATAGGACTGTCACTTAATTCAGTCAAGCAGGATTGTTGCTGCTCATTTTAGAAAGTGAGAAGTTGGTAGTAGTAAGACGGTGTTGTTTGTGTAGGGAAACAGTTTATTGCCTCGTCCGCTTTCTTAGTAGTAGTTCCACATTGTGCGCGAAGAAATAGACAGAGTTGAGGAGTCGGTTTGAACGAGGGAAGCAGAGCGAGTGTTGCTATGGCAACACCCGCCTCGCCTCCCTACGCTTCTAAAATTACGACCGCCGCTCTTCGTCGCTCGCCGCATCGCATATGGAGCTACTATTTTGGATTACGGACAGAAACCAATAAAAGGCACTGACTTTTCTAATTTTTAAACACAGCACGCCTTACTTTCACGAGCTAATAGCTTCTTGACTTCTAAAATGAGCACCGCTGTCACGCCACATTTCTGTATTGAAAGTGAAAGTACTGTGTTTAGGATCTCGTATTGTCAATGTAAAGGCTTGAAATGAAGAGAAGACTACAAAATAATGTATGTAAAGGCTTGAAATGAAGAGAAGACTACAAAATAATGTATGTTATAGTTTATATATACAGTTAGGTTTATGTTAATCAGACTGGTCACAGTGGTTACAGGGGTGTCAGTTGCATATGTGTGTTAGTGTGGGTGTCTAGCTGCGCAGGTGTGGAGTGGTCTTGTTGCTGGTGAAAAGGTTTTGAGGACTGGAAAGTAGTTTAGGCGCATGGGTCGAAAATAGGTGTGCAGTCGCTGAAATAATGCACGTCATGTGACGGTTTTGTCCAATTGTATAAGTGGGATTTTATGATTTTACACCATTTACAAATATATATATACATACACATACATACACACACACACACACACACACACACACACACACACACACACACACTCACACACCTTAGTACATACAGCTCGGTGCTTGACTGCACTACTGTTTCAAACCTAGTTGGCTGTGTTTGATTCCCAACAGTCATCATTTCATACAATGTTACCTTGATGTGTCCCTATCTAAAGCACCCATTTCACACAAAATGTATGTTTTCATGGAAACACACCCGGGTGAACCCACAATTTTACTTTTATTTTTATTTATTTATTTATTTTAACAGTACTTGCACTCTGTCCGAACAGAAAGGAAAGACATTTTCTTCTTAGCTTGCAGCCAATGCCCAAGGCCTTCCTTCATGAAGATCTGGTTGTAGCACAGCTTCTTTCTTCCTGAACGATATCACGTGATTCCCATGGTACGCATAGGCTCGCGGAGGGTTAATCACCACTCCTAGTATTTTTTATATATATATATGTTTATATATATATATATATATATATATATATATACACACACACATACATACATACACACACAGTATATATATATATATATATATATATATATACACACACACACATATAACACACACACACACACACGTACACAGATATACACAAACACACATATATATATATACACACACACACACATACTTATACATAGTACACTGTTAAAATAAATATTAAAGCTGTTTTTGAGAGTTTACCATCTACACTTAAACACAATATTTTTTTTTGTGACCATGGTGTGGTCAATTTTTTTTTTTCGTAATCCATTCCACCATATACGCATTGTACGTATCACCATCATTCCGGATCTTTATGAACTCAGCGGACCTTTGTAATGCTTAGATATGAGCCCAGGGTGCTTGGCTTTTTTATCCAATCAAAATAATCTTGTTTTATTTTTAGGTTGTGTATGTTTTTTCTTTCCCTAGGAAAAAAAGTTCCCATCTTCTGGTAACGTGTGAAGTCACCTTCCCTAACATAATTGCAATATAATTTTGTTATAATTTGAAAAGTGTATATATTGGACACAGCAATGGGGCCACCCCATTCCAATCTATCCAATGTACACCTTTACAGTGCTCGAGCTGCCTCTTTACCACAGCAGGAGCACTGAGGGGGGGTATACCTTCTTCCCAGAGCACACACATAGAGGTTGCAAGGTATATCACTGCCTTCACAGGGTAAATGAAAGAAACGGCATTTGTTAATAACTAATTTTTCATTTACAGGTTTTGAAAAGACCCAATGTATTCTAACGGTATATGGTGACAAACTATCCCCATTTCGTCTCGGCATGTCCTTCTCAGAGACCCTACCAATCTGGGAGAGGGTGACAGATGGACGGAAGGTCAGAGAAGGGAGATTGGGAGCTAAACATGTGGCTCAAGCACTGGTGCCAGGAAAAGGACACAAATTTATAGGAACTGGCAACAGTTTTGGGAGCGAAAGTTCTTTAAATTTGATGGACTGCATCTGAATAAGGAAGGAGTCAGTGCACTGGGGCAGAAGTTTTGAAGTTTTGCAGAATATTTAAACTTGCAAATGGGAAGAGGGTGCAGCACCCCATACATCGAATGGGAAGAATGACCTCCCACCTCAGCTAGTGGTCAAACAGGAGTTCAGCATGTTTGCAGTTCTATTCCATCACCAGGTAAGGAAAAGGTCCAGCTCCCATACAACACACAGGAGAAACACCAGACATCACCCAACAACTAAAACATTGAAATCTGACCAATGGAAAATCATGTATAGAAATGCTCACAGCCTGGGAAATAAGATCCCAGACCTGCAGGCAATAATGTCAAAGGCTAAACTGGACATAGTAGCTATTAGTGAGACATGGTTTACCAGTAACCACACTTAGGAGACTTCAGCACCTGGCTATATATTGTTCAGAAGAGAACGAGGTGCAAAAAAAAGGGGGGGGTAGACTGGCCCTGTATGTCAAATGAAAATATCAAAGCTACAGAAATTCAGAATACACAGAAGGAGCCAGAAGAACTGTGGGTCACCCTGAAACAGGAAATGGGCAGCTATAAAAACTGGGGTTGTCTACAGGCCTCCAGACCAGGGAGGGGGTAAAGACACATTACTGTTAGAAGATATACAAAACATGACAGCTAAAGGGAGGTTCTGATAATGGAGACTTCAACATGCCAGATACAGATTGGTCAATACCAGCAGGAACATCTGCCAGAACTAGACACATGGTGGGTTCCCTGCAGGGAGGGCCTCAAACAACTGGTACAGCAACCCACAAGAGGCAGGGCTATCCTAGATCTAGTACTGACTAACAGGGTAAGGATCACAGATCTCCAGGTAGAAGGTCACCTGGGGCCAGTGACCATCACATGGTGTGTTTCAATTTGCCTACTACAACTAAATCATCCCATTACAAGGCAAAAATATGGGACTTCAGAAGAGCTGACTTTGATAAGATGGCCAACAGAGTTAAGCTAGCTCTGGCAAAAAGAAATACAGGTGAGGGGTACAGGCAAAGTGGGCAAGCATTAAGGATGCAATACTTGAAGCAACATCCCACTGTGTTATTTATTTATTTAGTTAGTTTTTGTTGACTGGTTAAGTGCACTAGACAAATCCTGTCTATTTCAAGC
The DNA here is from genome assembly GCA_016271365.2 of Neoceratodus forsteri. Lineage (NCBI taxonomy): Eukaryota > Metazoa > Chordata > Ceratodontiformes > Ceratodontidae > Neoceratodus > Neoceratodus forsteri. The sequence goes on from CM057455.1 coordinate 42,867,536, forward strand.
ACAACCTGGGACCTAGGGATGTGGATACAGATGAATGCCAACTGACCTTGAATCAGATTAAGCTGTTGGTGGTATTTTAGTGAATGAGGAATTTTGGCAGGACACGGGAAATTCCCTGCTCTTTCCATAAATGCCATGTGATCTTTAAATCCACCTGATCTACCACCAGTCCAGGCAGATGGGACCACGGTTTAACATCTCATCCAAAAGACGGCACCTCATAAGTGCAGCACCCCTCTCATGCTACACTACAGTGTCAGTACTGGGATATTAACTTGAAGTGCCAGATGTGGGAACTGAACCTACAGCCTCTGATCTCCCGGCCTCAGAGGCGAGTGTACTACCTACTGAGCCACTGACACTGTTAGAGAGAAAGAAGTACAAAGAAGAAGGAAACCACTTTGGTTCTCAAAAACTGGAGCAGAAAAGGTCAGAGCCAAAGGCTGGCCTTCAGGAAATATAAGGGAGCGTAGCAGGAAGAAGACAGGAGGTATACCAAACTCCCTAAGAGAAGCAGGAATGCATTAAGGCAGTCAAAGGCCCAAACCAAGGAAACAATACCATGAACAGTAAAAGAAGGTGACAAGACTTTCTATAGATACATTAGTGAAAGGAGAAAGTCCAGAGGGGTATTGCTAAGATCAAAGAGATAAGGGGCGTGTAAGAAGGAGGACCATGTAAAAGCATCTATCCTAAATAGATACTTCTGCTCAGTATTTACTGAAGAGAAGGTAGGCAGGGCCTACAACTCTTCACCATGGACACACGGGGAGGGAGGTGTGCAATTGGTCCCTCACAAAAGAAAGGGTCCTACAAGAGCCTCGATAAGCTCAGGTGGACAAGGCAATGGGACCTGATGACATACATCCCAGGGTACTAAAGGAGCTAAGGGTAGAACTAGCAGAGCCATTATTAGAACTGTTTAGTGAGTCTCTGAGCACAGGAAAGGTCCCAGAAGACTGGAGAAGGGCTCATGTGATCCCACCTCACAAGAGTAGTAGCAGGAGAAGGCAGGGAACTACAGACCAGTCAGCCTTACATCAGTAGTGGGCAAGATTATGGAGACACCTTAAGGAAAGGATAGTGCAGCACCTGGAATCCATAGGAGTACAGGATCCAAGACAGATGTGTTTTTCAAAAGAAGGTCCTGTCAAACTAATCTCATAGGGACTTCCGTGAGAGCACCACTTCGGATGGCTGCTTGAATTCAGAGCTTCACACAGCCGTAAATAAAATCCATCTCAATCAATAACTTACAGAAGACATTGCACTCCCAAATCAGAAAAAACAATGAATAATGGCCCAAAATAAATCAAAGGATAAGACAGGCAACCAACAGCAGAAATTCCATAAAACTTTGCTTGAATTTGCTCAGCACAATTTTGAGCCGTAACGTATGAGATCACAATTCTTACCTTAGGACCAGAGACTACAGTCGTGAAACCTGCATAATTACTTCCAAGGAATATGTGCCACCTGCAAAATAAACACTACATTAGAGAGATTGGAAACTAGAGTCTTGGATGATCAACAGAAATTGGAAGTATTGGAACACAAGACTGAGCAGCTGGAGACCACTTAACTTGAATATACTGAAATGGTGGATATCCATTATGCGGCGTTACTAGACTTGCATCGAGAGAGCAACAATTGGAGAGACGACTGGAAGATCTAGAAAACAGGAATAGACTAAACAATATCTGCATACATGGGTTGCCAGAAAGCACAGAATCTGTTCCAATCCCCACATTATGGAGTCTTTCCTCTCTGAAACACTAGCGTAGTCCAAGAACTCTTTAATATTATCAGGCATTGCTCACTAATTCCAAAGCCCAGAGATCCTAAAGCTAGACCTAGGTCCCTGATAATAGCATTCTGGGACTTTCAGGTTAAAGAAGAAATTTTGCGACTGGCATGGGGTAAAAAGAAATCACGTTTGGGGATACCCGGCTATTTTTTTAACAAGACTACCTCCCAACTATTAGCAGAGAGGAGAAAAGTGCTATCAGTGATCCATGGAGGGAAAGGAAAGAAGGTGTTTTTGGAATATCCTGCCAAACTGAGAATACTCACTGAAAATGACCCCAGAAGATTTCAAGACCTATCCTCTGCAGAAAAATTCTTGCTTACACTTGAAGTTATACTGCCAAAGATGCGTCACCATTCAGCATCGAGGTCAGGTCTTGGAGCGCTCCTGGCAGCAAACAGGAACAAAAGAAAGGACACCAGGATTGCTCAGGACCAGATAGCGTGTGGGACAGGGTCTCCCAGTATCAAGATTCCCCCGTGATGTCACGTAGAGGGCGCAACCCCAGAAGACAGATACAAACCCTCAAGGCGGACAAAGGAAGCAGGGAAATCGGGCAACCTGACCTGGGACTCTCAGTCGGATTTATTCCATAGGGCCGGAGGTGCCTGTTAAAGAACAATAACTATAAGCTTTTAATTATAACTTGGGTTGTGAGTTGGGGCTGGAATCTGTGTTGGAAAGGGACATGCTGCTGTGCCTTATGGTCTCCTCACCTGATGAACTTCTGCTACAATTTCAAATAGAGACAGATATATGTGTTTTAACCCCACAGAAGACCATAGGATTCACAACATTGGTAGTCAGGAGAGGTGGCTGGCTGGGCACCCCACTGCCACAGTGGCCTCTATTGGCAGGGATGGATTCTCATATGGGCAGACTGGTTGACAACATGATGTGAAACAACAGGGGATGGGGGTTCTGCTGAACAGAGGAATGCCATGACCTGATTCTTCATGCCATTAGAGCCATTTTAGAACAAACTGGGATAATAGGCCCTGGTGGCCAGGTTGCTAGCCTAGATTGGCAGGCACTGGTGTTGAGCCTTATTCCCCAACCTAAAGACATAAGTATATAAGCAGAAGGGATCTGAGGTCAGATCGATTCTGTCATGATGATATCACTGTCAAGACCCCAATGTTCAATGACAAGAATATTAAGTTCAAGGATGACATAAATGTCAGTGGCTTTGTGCAAGTTCCTGTTTCCTTGGTTTGTCTCCCGTTTGTCCTAGAAGTGGCTAGCCCTACAAAAGGTACGAGTAATCACCCTGTTCAAGGGTATTCCATAGCAGCATGTTTTGTGCTGCTGAGAGGTCCCGTTCTGCCTGTGGGAGCTCAGACCTAGACTGAGATGACTGACCTGATGGGGGGCAAGACTGGTCGCCTCCTCCTCCCTTGAGTCTGCCAATTAATTAAGTCTATACCAGAAATTAAATACAAACTAAATACAGATTCCTCTGGCTATTGGAAGCTGTAATACTAAAACAAACAAACAAAAAACAGCGGGTGGGATTTTTGGATTTGAGCCTATCTGGGTCACAGGTTTGGGCACCTAATAGGTTTTGGTGCAGTCTCAAATACTAGCTCTACCAGCTGAGGGTTGATTTGAAGCCCAAGCTGAGTAGAACCTCAGGAACTGGCTGAGGTACCTATCCACATCTCCCAAAGCCAACACTGTGCAGAGTGTGGTATTAGGACTGAATGCCTTGAAGACACTAAAATGGTTAAAGTGTTGTGGTTATGTTGGTTTTTTCCTGTATTGTTAAGGATATTATTGTTACATCTACTATGCATATGGACGCTGCAAAAGAGTGCCTTCCTGGTGCAGATTACATTATATTCTCCCGTCCCTTGACAATGGCTGACTTAAAGATAATCACCCTGAATGTGAGGGGTATTAGCAACCCAGTCAAAAGGGCAAAAATTTTACAAGAGTTACAGAGGCAGAAGTCAATGGTTGCCTTCTTACAAGAGACCTACCTGACAGATAAAGAACATCTAAACTATGCAGGTCCTGGTGGGACAGGTATATGCATCATTATGTAGCTGCTCCCCACCGCAGAGGAGTGGCCATTTAATTCAAGGAATGCTCCCTTAGAGATAACAAATGTTAAACTAGACCTGGAGGGCAGATTTTTCGCTTGAAGGAGTATACTGTGGGCAAAATGCACTTTTGTGAATTTATATGTTCGAATGAGGAGGCTCCCGCCCACCTTTCTGGGGAAAGTAATTAAAGAAAGTATCACAGACGGGAGTTTGATCAGAAGGGGACTTTAATGAGGTAATGCGGAGGGAGGAAGATCGGTCCGGAAAGTTCAGGGGGGTCTTACTAAAACAGGCAAGCTTATTTCAAATCTTAATCAGGAGATGGGCCTCACTGAAATATGGAGATTCCTACACCCTAGAGAGGAAAGATTTTACTTATTATTCCCTAGACACAAAGGATATTCCAGAATCGATTATTTTCTTGCCTCTACAAACTGGATTCCGAGAATTTCCAGTTGTGAGATAGAAACATAGTAGTTTCTGACCATGCCCGGTTACAATTAATTTCTTAAGAACAGTAAAACCATCAGAATCCTGTTGGAGATTAAATACCAGCCATCTCACAAGGGAGGATTTTAAGGAAAGAATTTCAAATGTAATTCAAGATTTTTACAGTTTAATCCAAGTAGAGATACCAGAGAAGGATAAGGTGGGACGCCTTGAAGTGCTGCTCACGGGTAAAGCTATTCGATACTCGGCCCAGCTTAAGAAGGAGAGAATACAAAAAAGGGTAAAACTAGAAAAGAAAATAGCAGAGTTAGAAGAGTTACACCAATCAGACAGGGGATCACATAAAAGAAGAACTGGACAGAGCCCTAGGGAACTTAATCAGTTACTGGGCATATAAAGTGAAGGCTAACTGAGATACACCAGACAAAATTCACTAAAACAGAAACAGAGCAGGGAAATTATTAGCCTGGCAGTTAAGAAAAGAAATGGCAAATAGAGCAGTAACACAATTAGAGATGAGAGAACCCAGATTACATTAACTCCCCAACAGCAACAGTGCAGAAATTTGCAAAATTTTACTCTAACTGTATGATCAATCTGCCTAACCAGATCACCAAGCTAAAATACAACAATTTCTATTCCCTGCCCATTCCTACATTGGATGACACATCTAAGTTAACATTAAACTCCCCAATATCAAGGCAGGCAAGAGGTAATAACCAAAATGAAAGCCCTGAAAATGGTAAGGCCCTGGGGCTTGATGGGTTTTCTGGAATTTTTAAAGAATACTGCACTAAAATAATAGACCCTCTTGCTAGCAACTTATAATGGAATTCTAATAGACCATGGACAGGCCCCACCTTCATGGAACTTGGCACAAATCTGGTAATTCTAAGCGAAGGATGGGAGTTCTGCAGCTCATACAGCCTTTATTTCACTCTCCCAGTCGATATGAACATTTTACAGGGATAATGGCTGATAGATTAGAAAATCTCTAACCAGACTAATACATCATAACCAGACCGGTTTCATAACAGGACGTAGGTTCATAACATAATTTCCTCCGTCAGTTAACCAAATTGCAGCTGGCAATCAGTATGGACGCAGAAAGCCTGTGATAGGGTGGATTGGACTTTTATTGTCCACCCTGTCGCAAATTTGGTCTGGGGAGAATTTACATCGATGATAACCGCCTTTATCACAAACCAGAGGCCAGAGTCAGGGTAAATGGCGACTTCTCGGAGTATACCTTTAAGAGGAAATTGACAGGGTGCCCCTTTCAGTCCTACTTTTGCCCTGTCTCTGGAGCCCTAGTGATTTGGATCCATAACTATACAAACATTAAAGGGTAATGGTAGGAAGGGAAGAACAGAAGTGCTGCATGGATGATTCACCGCTTTTCTGAGAAACCCACAACTATCATCACCTTGTCTTTTGGAATCCCTTCAGTTTTATGGAACTTTGGCAGGCTACAAGATAAACCTCACTAAATCTGAAGCTATGGTATTAAGTGGAGCTCCCCGCTAGATTTAAAGACATTTCCTTTCATATGGGCCAAAGAAATACATTTTGTTACTTAGGAGTCATGATATCTGCAGAAATAACTAAACTCTTTAGGAATAACTATCTAAAGCCATATAACACCTTCATAATGGATCTAGCGATGGAAACTGTTACCCTCACACTATATGGAAAGATACATACAATTAAAATGAATGTACTCACCGAGGTTTTGTTTCTATTTCAAATGCTCACTATCAGTATCCCCACCTATTTTTGGAATCAATTGAACAAGGTGTTAGGACACTTATATGGGATGGAAAATGCCCCAGAATATCCTTACGAACCTTACAACACTCAGAAGGGGAGGTTTGGGCCTACCTAACTCATGTACTATATTATTTGGCTGCACAGGATCACAACTCATCGCATGGGCCAAGCAAAGAAGGGATACTGGCTGGTATCCCTTGAAGAGGCGACAGTAAACGGATAAAGCTTTGACCTACCCACTAGTGTCATCCACTCTAGTACATGGTCCATGACCTCTAATCCTTGGGTGAGGCATTCAATCAAGATTATACTTAAACTATAGAAATTGACACATACCACAAACTCATTAGGCCCGCCTCTCTCATCCGTTATGAGGAGGAATTTCCCGGACATACGGATCTAGGTTTCATATTTTGGAAAATAAGGCCTTACGAGATTTGCCCAATTCCACAAACAGGATAGGCTGCCTTCCCTTTATGGCTCTACAAGAAAAATTCTCTTCACGAGAGGATTTCTTTAGGTTCCTAGCAGGTTAGACACTTCAATAACATCGAGGGACACCTCTTAAAGATTAGTAGGATAAGACACTATTGAGGAATACTGGTGGGACGAATAAAAATTAAAGACAGGTTAAATTATATCTCTATACTATATAAAATACTTCTACCACTGGTGGTCCCACTGATATTGGAAAGGATAAAAGAAATGGGAGGCAGAGAGTGGGGCCACTATATCACAATCAAGTTGGGTGCATAGATTTAAGTGAGGATGGCAGGTTACCTCCTCGGCAAGTTGGAGGGAATATAACTGGAAAGTTATCACTGCTTTTTAGAACCCCGTTGTTACAAAATATTTTTCACCACAGGCATCAGAGGTTTGTTGGAGACAATGCGGAGACTAGGGCTACACACTTCCATATTTTTGGGCCTGTCCGAAACTAAAAATTTTGGACACAGGTGCATCAAAACATAAAGCTAATGTTGGATTCTCCTCCCTTACATTTCAGGATTTGATATTGGGTTTACCAACCTTGTCATCCAAGAAGAGAAAGGAAGTGAACTAGGCCAAATATTGAGAGTCGAGCCTTAAAGTGTATTACAACTAGATGGCTCAAGACAGATCCCCTAAAGAACACTGGGTGGTCAAAGTGGAAGAAATGGCAGACGGAGCGATCACTTACTCCATACATTTGAAACAGAAAAGTTCTTAGATGTTTGGTGACCATGGGACACATGGCGGAATCCCAAAGATTACAGGAATAGGAAACTCAATAGGATTTGCAGTAAACAGGAAATGGGGAATGGGAAGTAGACAAAGTTCATGGGAAGATGTATGCCCCTAATTGTAAAAGATAGCTAGAACACGATTTGTAGAACAGGTCCTTTAAAATCATTTTTTATTTAATGCTAGCAGATGAATGTTAATATGTTTAAAAATGTGTCAGGAGAAATACCCTTGTGGGGTATGTTTGTTTATAGAATGGTTAGGGAATAATTGGTTTATAAAGTTTTATGGCTCTTCAGTAAAGGTAAAGCTATGAGTTTTAAGCAGAGGTCAGAAATGAACAAGGATAAAGATAGAGAACTGTTGCACAAGACTGTAAACATCCTGATGAGTCTCTGACCAGTGCAACACTAAATTCTTCCCAGAGCCCCTGCAAACACACGGACTAAACTGAAGGAAAAGAGACTACCTTTACTCTATTTTACTTACATATGAATAAGAAGTAGAATTTGTTGAATGTATTATAATGCTACTTCTTGTAATATCTATATTATTGGAATTATGTTATTTTAATTCTAACAATAAAAGCTACTTGAGTTTAAAAAAAAAAAAAACTAATCTCTAGATTTCTTTGACTGGGTAATCAGAGTGGTGGACCAAGGGGTGCAGCTGATGTCACCTACTGTGACTTCAGCAAAGCTTTATACTGCTCCACATAGAAGACTGATTAATAATCTGGGTAGGCTCAGGTGGGTCAGAATTTGGTCAACTGGTGGCAAACTGTTAACGGCAGAAAACAGAGAGTGGTGGTAAACGGTATACAGTCAGAAGAGATGCAAGCCACAAGTGGGGTACCTCAGGGATCCGTCCTGGGCCAGTCCTTCGATATCTTCATCAGTGACATTGCAGATGGACTGAGGGTAAGGTTTGACTGTTTGTAGATGACACCAAGATCTGCAACAGAGTAGATGATCCAGATGGGGTGGGCAGAATGTGAAGAGATCTGATAACTACCAAAATGGTTGGAAGAGTGGCAACTGGGGTTTAATGCAAAGAAGTGCAAGATCATGCACATAGGAAACCCTGAAGCCACCTATAGGCTGGGAGGGAGTTGGTGGCAGTCACAAGGGAAGAAAGAGACTTAGGCATCATCATCACTGATGACTTGAAATCATCCAAGCAGAACCAAAAGCAGTAGGTAAGGCTAGGGGATTTTGGGGTGTATTAGTAGGGTTATCACAAGTCAGAAGAGGAGGTAATAATCCCTCTTTACAAGACACTGGTTAGGTCTCATCTGGAGTACTGCATGCAGTACTGGAGGCCACACCTTCACAAGGACATTAACCAAATTAGGAGCAGTCCAGAGAAGGGCAACCAAAACAGTACAGGGACTGCATCAGAAAACATAAGGAGGACAGATTAATGGAGCTCAATGTGTATACCCTAGAGCAAAGGAGGGAGAGAGGGATATGATCGAAACATTGAAACACCTTAAGGGCATTAACAAGGTGAAAGAGTTTAACAAGTTTCAATATAAGAAAATAGCAGGACAAGAGGACACAGCATGAGATTAGAGGGAGGTCGATTAAGGGGTAATGTGAGGAAGTTCTTTTCACAGAATGGTGGTGGATGCATGGAACAGTCTACCTCAGGAAGTAGTGGATATGAATACAGTGCAGAGCTTCAAACAGGCATGGGGTAGGCATAAGAGAGCAATATAGATGAGTATGAATAGATAGGCCATTGACAGAGCAAAGCTGATAGCACATTTATAAGGTAGAAAAGAAATGGGCAGACTGGATGGGCCTATGTCCTTATCACATCCACTTCTATGTTTCTATAACCCAGCACAGTCCCTCTGCTTTTTCTAGTGCAAACAGCTCAACTGCACAAAAACATATCATTGGTATAAGGGCTTCTGCCCTCAACAAATAATCAGCTGAGCTGGGGGATTGTGTATGTATTTCCACATATTCATATATTTTGCATGTCTTTTCAGCATTTGTATCCTGTTCAGACAAATACAAACCAATTTTCCATAGCCTTCAGAGTCGATGCAATCATTTGTCTTTACAAGCACAAACAAGTTTCTATAATTTCAAAGTTCTAAAGCATTGCATACCTGAAAAGCCTTACAAGTTAACAAAAAACAAACAGAGTGGTGGGTTGCTCAAATATTTTTTTCAACCAAACTAAGTAATTTTACCAAGAACTGCAACTTGTGAACTTAAAACTGTGTCCCACCCTCTGCAACTTATTCCATGGCTGTGCTCAACACGAGTGGATTCACAATGCTCTAAGATTCCTGGACTCTGAACTAAACTTGCAGTCTATATTTGTTCTGTTGTTTACAATGTACTTTATGCATTATGCTCAATACTGACATTGTTCTAATTGCAAAACATGTTTATGTTTTATGTTGATGCTATTATGATTTGATACATATCTTGCTACCCTTTATCAAGTGTGTATTTAGAAAACTGCTCCACATTTACAAATGTTTTAATGCCCATAATCAAACCAAGCATTGCTGACCCACCCCACACCATGTTCCAAATGAAAACCCCAGACAAACTAATGCTCTGTTTGTCTCATCACCCCAGGTACCCTGGTAAATAAAGTATACTCTGTGTTCATCTTGTGATTTTAAAACATAATTGTAATGTGGCAGAATTAAGATTCTGCTCCAGAACCTATGCTTCAAGGTTCCATAGCAGGCCTTACCTCACTCAGTACTTAGAGTATTTCACTAAACAGTGTAAAAAGGCAGATTCTTTCACTTGTCACAGGTGCAATAGGCACCATTATTAGTTAGTAGAGGCCAGCAATATATTTGTCTCATTATTACATACAGTGTAATGGGCATATTGCCATAGCTACATGTCTGAAGTGTGATAATACTAAAAGATTTTGAAACACAGGCCTCGGCCTGCCAGCAACAGGTTAAGACAGGAAAACATGTTAATCACTGACACAGCCTCTTCGACCTGAAAGCAAGGTGTAAACATGACATTGTCATAGATTCACAGATGGTCAGATGGTATTATTGGACCTCGCCTGTACCCCCAGGTGTGTGGTCAACGCCCCATTTTTATTATTCTCTTTCCACAGCTGTCAGAAATTTAGGCTCTGTCACACACCACTCTTAAAAAACAGAAAACAAAAAGGTAATTGGTAAAAGACTGTTATTTATGTGTTCTTAACTCAGTTTCTAACACACTTTACAAGTGTGGATGTTTTCTGTGTGGCACACATAACATCTCCACGCAACAGCAGTAACATTTTCATCTAAGCAGCAAAACATTCATATTTTTCCTAAAAGAAAACAGCTACCACAACTTTAATGTCATCACCATTCTTTGTGCCGACAGGCTCCATACAAGGACTACTACATGAACCAGTTATTACTTCTGCAAGTGTAATGTTTTCAGCAAAATTACACCTATTTGTACAACTTTAAATCAACTGGAAAAGGTCCAGCCAATTCAGACCCCTACAATTAAGCTCACTGTTTCTTACATTATTGTTAAGCCTGGGGTAGGGGCAACCTCCCGACTTCAGCAAGAAGATTCTTCTTGAATTGATCTTCAAGCAAGACATCCATTTTCTTCACTGCTGCTCTTTCCAAGCCTGGCTGGCACCTCATACAAACTGATTGTTCTTTACATACTGCCACTTAAGAACTGTCAATCTTTGTGCCCAGGTGTGATCAACTACCACAACACAAACGCTACCCCAGTGTGTGTGGATATATCATTAAAGCACGCAATGCTCAATCTAATGCACCCCTGCCAAGGCCTCTGCCAATCCAACCATCTAGCAACATGAACACTAACTTTCTTGCCATGATGGTGTTTCACTCTCTATTACCATCTGCATAGCCCCATGTGCCTTGTGGGTTACCACCTTTCTGCAAACGATAAACTTTATGGACTGTTATTCATATGAACTTTCTAAACTGGCCATATATGTTTTATTAGGACCTGTCAAGAGACATTATCAAACTTAAGAAAGAGATTCTTCAATCAAGTTCCAAGGGTGTGTCACACCTCAACTAGAGATGGACAAAGTGGGCGAAATTAAGCTCCATGAAGTGATTACATGAGTAACGTGGAATTCACGAAGTGATCCACTAATCTTGACAGAGTACTTTGCATCATAATGGGAATGTAAGTCCATTGGAAACAAATGACTTTGCATTATTCCGCCTTCCCAAGCCACTTTGCCACCAATTTTAAGGCAAAGTACATCAAAATCAATGTACATCACTTCACTTCACCTTGTTACTGAGCTCCAAGGTGAATTTGCAGTGCTTCATGGGATTGCAGGTCACATGGACTCTAGATTGTTCTGCACAGCCTCAGTTCTGTGTAGTGTGCGATGGAAGATGGAGACAGCTTCCTCTCAGAACTCTGTGATTCAAATCTCTAAAAGCTGTTAAAAAGCCTTTTGTTTTTTTTTGCTCAAAATTTAGTGCATCGATTGTAGGAAACCCTCCTGTGCTCATATCATCTAGTGTTTATTGTTTGTGTGGATTTTGAATGTTAATTTAGAACATTCAGTCAGTGTACTGTGAAGTGTGCTTTGGGGAGGGGCGATCTGTGGTGTAGGTAGATTAACAAGGAGAAAAAGGCAGTCTTCTGTTTTGGTTATATTTTTCTTGTATAACTGTGTTAATGTACACAGTAATATTTTCAGTAACTCTTGACATTTTTTTGCTGACTGTAGTGGTGCAGCAGTGTATAATTTCAGTTTGTTTAAAACATTTGGTTATATTGCTAATGGTTTTCAATTTGCTTACTAATACTTGTAGTGTGTGTGTGTGTGTGTGTGTGTGTGTGTGTATGCGTCTACATTAAATCAGACAACTTTTACTGTGCCAGATTAATTGCAGCAGTGTGAACCTGCTATCCACTGCACCTGCATGAATTTTTTGTACTGCTTTGTGTTATGTTTACTGGTAGTGGACTGTTACTGCTGCACTACCCCCAAACCGCAAAAAATATTATTTTCCAGATTTGGATTTGTGACTTGTGAGCACTGGTTAGATGTTGTTGTGCCTTTGCATCTGACTCTGCATCTCTTGAGTGCGTAGCGCAATCTTAATCTGTCTGTCAGTTGCAGTACACCATTAATTCTGGAGATTTTGCATTTCTTGTTATACTCTCATTTCATTGCCAGCACTGGGTAATTTTCTGGACTCAATACAGTAGCATTTTGGGGTAATTAATTCTGGTGACTCGTGTGACCACTGTGCACATGACAGAGTGCATCATTAATTCTAGGAGACTTTGCATTTCTTGTTACACTCTCATTTCACTTTGTCAACATTGGGGAATTTTCTGGACAAAAGACAGTAGCATTTTCGGTATGCACATTAATTCTGGTGTCTGTGTGTGATGTGACCACATCCACTGCGTGCATGACTGAGTGTGCCATTAATTCTGGGAGACTGTATTTCTTGTGTGCTCACATTTCACTTCATCAGCACTGGGGAGTTTTCTGGACGCAAGACAGTAGCATTTTGAGGATGCACATTAATTATGATGACTGTGTGGGGGGCACTGGGGGCTGCCAGTATTGTTGCCACTCAGCTTTACTTTTATGCTAAGGAATGACAATGCAAAGTAATAATTACAAGGTAAAGTGAGCCTTTCCTATTGGCCACTCAACGAGTGGAGGGAAAACGCTGGCGGCCACTTCGCATTCACTTCACTTCACCAGTGGAACTTTACTCGCTACATCTATAATCAACACCAAGTTAGCTTACTCTCAAAGTGGATTCCATGAACTCTTCTTCATTAATAGACATTGTTTTGTCATATTGTGTACCATGTTGTTTTACACGTAAACATTTTTTCACATATCTCAATTGTGGTGTTGACATCCCTGAGTTCTGCACTATGTTTTACAAACACACCATTTCTGCTCCATCTGTGACCACCCTTGCACCAACTACTGAACAGGCCTATTTTTGACAGTAACCTCAACTACCGGTCTGCTTTTTACAACCTACATACATTTTTGTCTCCATTTAGGTTTCAATCTGTCATTATCCATCACCCATGCAACCCTGTTTTATTTTGTTATATATTACAAATACTAACACTGCTGTCTGCAATGTACTCTAAGACAACACAGAGAACAACTCTAATTCCTTTACAAGGCTTGTGCATTGGGCCTGTAAATGACTTTTAGCTCCATCCCTACCAGCTAATTTAGAATTGGTGCCCTTCTGAGGCACCAAGGTGAGGAATGTTATCTATGGACCAGCACCTCATTGGCCTCCTGCCTCACAGACAGTAATACTTAGGGCATAGACACTTGTCACATAAGCATAAGTGTTAGGATCTGAGTTCTACTGTACTTTTGCAATGCATACAATGCATTTTGCTATTATTGCTTTATGTCTAATGTAACACTGGGAAACATTCAGTTGGACCATTGTATAATGATTAGTTAGGCAATGCTGCCATCTTATGGCCTAGTACAGAATAGCATCTTATTACATAATTATATATTTTATCTCTAACAGTTCGAATACAGGTTAATTGTTTCCTTATCTTGTTCTTCTGCAAACACAGCATGCCCCCTGGCTAGTAAGACATTAGGCTATGTGGTGTTATATAAAAGTCTCATCCTTGGATATCCTTTAGTAGTTGCCATGACAATCATCAGGGGTACAAGACCCTTTACATTGTTCATTTTCTGAGAAGACACAAAACTTGTTGTTGCTGCTGCTTAGGTAAGCTAGAAAGACAGGAGATGTTTTCTCAGTGATATTTTCTCATTGTGATTTTGGTTGTAAGCCTGCTTTGTTTACCAGTAATAAACCTTTGTGCAGTGGACACCACTTGTCTGTCATTTCTTCCCTTTGTGCAATTCCCACAAGAACATGAGAAGGGTGGTTTATTACCCAATTACAGCAGGTAATCTTGGCTCTGTGTGTTCACGATTTTCGCTCCAGTAATGCGCATGCCCAGAAGTACAGCTTCGGTCTTTTGCACACAAAATAGGATAACTTAACGAGTGCTTGTTTTGGAATATGAATGCATTTACCCAACTCTCTGTTGGCAGCTGCACCAGATAAGACCTCTACTACCATAGGACTGAAAATAACAGAATCAGTCATGAATGAACTCCTGCTCGGCTCCATGCCATTCTACTTTGTGGATGCGCAGAGCTGAGATTACCGCAGACCAACAGAAAAGTGAGTTTTACAAAATAATACCTATTTAGCACTTCTATAGGATTTGGGTGCTGTCTGCATTCTGTGGTAGGAAAGCTTGCTCCTGGCACCTTTGGTTTTACTCACTCAATTTTGACCGCCAGGCTGACAGTGTCCTTTAAGCCTGTGACAAGTGGGTCTCCACAGGGGTCGGAGTTGGGGCGGTGATGTTTGGTATATTTATTGCAGACATCTCGTGGATATCAGCAGCAAGATCAGTCTGTTTGGCGGGGCTGCAGGAGACCCTGGCAAGGTTCAAGGCATGATCTAACAAATGGCAGCTCGGTTCAACACAAAGAAATGAAAGTGCTGACTTTGGAACAAAGAACTGAGAGGCTACCATCTTGGGGAGGGCGAAGCAGAGGTTACTGTGGAGGAGAAGGATCTGGGGTGCCTATCACAGGAGCTATGGATAATTCCCACAATGCAAGAGAACAGCAGTGATGGGCAACAGAATACTGGGTGCACTGCAAGGCATAATCTTGAAAAGAAGGGAGGTGATTTTGCCATTACAGAGACTGGTTAGATGCCACCTGAGTACTGCATGCAGTACTGGCACCCTTATCTATAGAAAGACATTAGGCTGCTGGAGGGTGTGAAATGTAGGGTGACAAAATGATTCAGGGTCTAGGGAATTGCCATATGAGGGAAGACTGTGGTAGCTGAACATTTACTCACTGGAGGAATGGGGTTATGGGGACATGACAGGAGACCTTGAAATACATGAAAGGGAATATTAAGACAGACACAGAGGGTCTATTCAGGAGGAGGGTGGAGAGAGAGACACTAGGGGCCATGACATGAGATTGAAGGGGGTAGATTCAGGAAGGAGGTGAGGAAGCATTTCTTTATGGAAAGGGTGATGGCAAAGTGGAATGCCTCACCAGCAGAGGTGGTGGCATGTAACACTGTAAAATGCTTCAAAAAGAGGTGGGCTTGATCAAAAAGGAGGGTCAGGGAAGGGTGGAGGCAGCTGCTGAATAGGGGAGCCAGCTGCAGACTTCAGCAGACTCAACAGACTCGTGATGGGCTTTTCTGCTGGCAATTTTCGATGTTCATACGCTTTCTTCTGTTTATCCTAAAATCAGCTCCTGATCCACCTAACCAGTTTCTCTCCACTCACAGGTTGTTCAGTTTGCTGGTCATCCTACCATGCAGCACTGAATCAAAGACCTTGCTACAGTCCAGGTATAAAGGGAAGGGAAATCATTTTAACCAGGAAAGTCACACTAAGTCAAAGCTTGTTTCTAGATGAGACCTGGGAGCACAAGGAGGATTAAGACTTGCTCTGGGTCACCCAGCATGCAAGCGAGGGCTGTGGGATTCAAAACCAGGTCAACAGATTTGCAGCTCAGAGCCCTAAACCACTGTGCTACACTGCTTCACCCTTGTCCAGTGCCCGCATCACCCAATTAAAAAGTTCACCAAGTTCGACTGGCAAGATCTGCCAGAAACAAATCCATGCTGTCTGCCATCCTGGAGATCATTATCCTCCAGAAATTGTGTCAGCCTTTCCTTGAGAATAGTCTCTATTTGCTTTCCCAGAATTGAGGTTAGGCCGACTAGTCTATAATTCCCTGGATCGTCCACAGGCCTACTCTTATGGATGGGCACGTGTGTGCCACCCTCCAGAGTATGCATCCCATTCCTGAGAGGCAGGTCTGCCAATGGCCCACCAGGACTACTGCTATATCAAACCAAACTTTACGGTGATCAGTGGTTCCTATGTGTCCTCCCACCTTATGTCCGCAGCACTATCCCTGTTACTGAGCACTAGGTCCTGTATTGCTCCACACACACATGGACCCTGACTAGTTGCTTGAGGAATGCCTGCAGGAAGTCCAGTATGTCCCTACTTCTATCTGAAGTTGCGGAGGCTCCAGTCTACAGCCAGCTGACTTGAAGTCCCCCACCAGCAGCACCTCTCCCTTTTCTGTTGTTCAGCCAATGACTACCACAACTTTATCTCAGACTCTCCTCTGTGTTGGAAATCTGTAGTTCCCCAGTGTGAAGAGTAAGATGACTGAGGGAGAAATCCCAAGGGGTGGCACCACCCTCAGGGCAGCATCGCTGAGAGTCAGTGACAGAGATAAAGACAAAAGTTAGGAAGACAACTGGGAAAGGGATCAAAGTAGAAGAAATGGTAAAGAGAACATTGTAAGTAAATGGGCGGTAAACAGGAACAGTAGGTGGTAGTATGGGCGAGCAGGGTAGGACAATATAGGACAAACAGTGGAGGGAGAAGAGTGAGAGGCATGTGGCTAATGCCCAGAGCCCCTCAGAAACAAAATCTGTGAGCTGGCGGCTATCATGGCAGAGACTCATCTGGATCTAGTTGCCATTACAGAGATGTGATGCACTGTGCACCATGGATGGGAGAAGGTCATAACAGGTTACCACATTTATGAGTGACAGGACTGAAAACAAAAAGGTGGGAGTGGTGTCACTGTATGTGAGGGAGGAATAAAAGCCACCGAAGTGCAGGCATCAGGGTAAGGATGGTTTATAGGTCCCATAGGCTGCCCTGAGACAAGCAGTGGTACCACTATTCCAACAGGGGTAGTTTACAGGCCACCACACAAAGGGAGAAGATGAACAGATCCCTGGGGGAGGCCATCATCGGGATGGTAGGAAAAGGAAAGGTGTTGGTAGCTGGAGATTTCAATCACCAGATGTGGAGTGGAACCTACCAGTTGTCACTTCAGCATGGAGTAGGGTCATCCTAGACTCCCTACCAGGAGCTTTTCTCGGCAGTTTGTAAAGGAACTCACTAGAGGTGGGGCAGCTGGACTTGGTACTCACAAGCATGGAAATCATTGTAAACATCACATCTGGTAGTCCCCTTCATACCAGTGATCCCTGGGAGGGCATCGTTACAGCACAGAGCCTCAGGGTATTAAATAAGCCCCCAAAATTGATTAGTAGTTTACACATGAAAGTGCTAATCAACTGAAAATGCATAGCACATGGCACAGATTGTTTAGCAAAACAAAATTATTTATTTTAAAATGTTTTGAATGTGTAAACTTGAATAAAAAGCGTAACAAATGTTTAACACTCTAGTGCTGTACAACTGAGAAACTGGTTAGCATTACTCCAATATCCACAGCATTTTGCTATGCTACACCAGCTATTTAATACCCTGAACCTCTGCATTAAAGAGGTAAAAAGGCAGAAGGAAAAGGAGAACAGTGTGGCTCTTCAAAGAAGCTTACAAAGGCAGGAAGAAAAAAAAGCATCATTCAAAAAGGCACGAGGACACTCAAAGGGAAGAGGACAGGAAAGGATATCAGACAAGGTAGAAGGAAGCAGGAAGAAGGCTAGGACAGCGAAGGTACAGAAAACACAAAAGGACTGCTATGGCAAGTGAGGAAGGGGACAAGATGCCTATCTGATATGTCTGTGAAAAGAGAAAGCAAGACATGGATGGTAAGGATAAAAACTTTGAATGAATGAGACTGAGCAGGAGACCAAGACAATGTAGACATTTCACTCAGCCTTCCCAGAATGGCCCAATCGGAGAAGAAATAACAGAGGTGGGATACAGAGGATAAAAAGAGTGGATGGAGGAGATTGTGAGATAGGAAACCAAGAAAACGGATTCTGAAAAACTACTTTTGCTTAGTCTTCACAGAAGAGGGTAGAATGGGTGGCGGGGGAGAGACAGGCCATTAGAGAAGTAAGAAGTGCATTGGTGGTTCAGTGGTAGAATTCTTGCTGCCACGGGAGGCCCGGTTCGATTCCCAGCCAATGCAACTGAGCATTTATTAGTGTTAATTATATTCCATGTTGTCTCTGTCTGGCCATGAAATTGTAAAACGAACTGTACTTGTCCTGTATTTAATGTTGTTTTGTATTATTCATGTTGGGGCCCATCCAGGACCACCATGTATACGTAGTCTGCTCAATGATGTTTCTTCCTGATAAAATAAAAATTTAATTGAATTGAAGAACAGAGGTGGGGAGGGTGGACACAACATCATTTTCAGAGGAACGGTACTGAAAGGACTTGCAGCCCTGAAAGCTGATAAGTCTACAGGACAGATGAGATACATCCCAGGTTACTGAGGGAGCTCAAGAATGTGCTAGCTGTTCCACTGACAGCCTTGTTCAACATTTCAACTGGGCTCTGGCATCTTTCCTCCTCCCTGCCTATTTACTAATACTCCCTACAGTACCTGCAATCTGGTATGCCTGTCAGATGGCAGCTGGCTGAGACAGTGAGTGATGGCTGTGCCAGCCGCCATCTAACATGCTGTGTGTACGTGGTTTTGACAATGACCATGTTGAAGCTTAGTGTGGGAAGGTGGGTCCCGAGGGCAGGTCAGAAGGGGTTTGCCAAATATTTGGGGGGACTGAAAAACTGGGGCTTTTACAAAACACAGGGAACAGCAATAAGTGTGTGTGTGTGTTGAAAAAGTCCTAGTAGTCCACTAGACCACTAGGACTTGTTCAGAAACGCAGGGAAAACGTGATAGGGTGGGTGTAAGTCATTGTACCAACTTACGAATAGATTTCAGCAGTGTTAAACCACACTGCAATGACAGCTGTTTAGCACTGCTGAAACGTTTGAATATACTGCTACACCCTCTATGCACAAGGAATCCCTCATCTGCACAGGCACTGCAATATATTCTATGTAGTCACACTACTGGGTTAGTAGTGCACCAAGGGCCTCCAAATAAGGCTCCTACCCTGACCGCTGGCACTATTTTACAGTTAGCATGGTGCTAACCCAGTTAGTGCAGTGCTGTTTGAATATGAGACCCTGATCACATTTATTCAATTCTAGTACAACTTCATTGGCTTGTTGTAAAAGATTTAATTGTAAAATTCTCTTATTCTCAGTTACAGAAAGATATACCCCATCGTTCAGGATAAACCCTGTTCAGGTGAGTTTGCCAACAGATGTCAAAGGACTTTCCTAGTTTTTCCCCACCCTTCAGTTCCCCAGAGATAAATCCTGCTGATACTGGACAGCCCTTTTCAGGTGAGTTTGCCAACAGATGTCAAGGGATTTAGGAGGCAGTACAGTGCAGTGCGTTAAAGCTCTAAACTATTTTTTTTATTTATTTAGTTTTGTTGACCGGTAAGTGACTAGACAAATCCTGCCTATATTCAGGCACGACCTGGAGGAGGGATACAGATGAATGCCAAGTGACCTTGAACCAGATTAAGCTGTTGGTGGTATTTTAGTGAATGAGGGAATTTGGCCAGGACACCGGGAAATTCCCTACAACTACAAATCTAGAGACCTGGTTTGAATCCCACAGCCACCTAGGGCATACTGTGTAATCCGAGCAGGTCACTTAATCTCTTGTGCTCCCAGGTCACATCTGAAACAAGCTTCACTTAGTGTACTACTCCTGGTTAAACAATGTCTCTTTTCCCAGTTTGTCCTCCCACCTGTTCTGTTGCCCACAGATATGCCCTCTGTTGATCAGGGATAAGCCTGTTCAGGCAAGGTCACTTACTGATGTCGAGTGATTTTCCCTAGTTTTTCTCCCCTTTAGCTACCTTAAGATATACTCTGTTAATCATGGATAAACCCTATTCAGGAGAGATCACCAACAGATGTTGGGGGATTTTTCCAGTATTTCTTCCCACATCTTCCATTTCCCAGAGATATACCCTGTTGATCAGAGGTAAATCGTGCTCAGGAAAGTGCACTAACAGATGCTGGGGATTTCTTCCCAGTTTTCTTGTGACCTATTCCATTACTCAGAGATATACCTTGTAGATCAGGATAATGCCTCTTCAGGCAAGTTCACCAATAGATTTTTATTTATTTTGTTTTATTTTGTTAACCGGTAGGGCACTGGAACAAGGCCATTTTCAACCCGGTCCAACTAAAAATAAAACAAACAAACACAGTAAGACAAGGCAACAACTTAAGTTGCAAAACACAATCACTATTATCAGATGTTAAACATTGCTTAAAGTTAACTTTAAGAGTATGTAGTGAGGAAGATGTCGGGGATTTTTCTAAGTTTTTCTCCAACCCTTCTGTTACTAAGAGAGTCATATACCCTTTGATCAGGGATAAACTTTCTGAAAAGATAACCAAACAGATGCCGGGGATTTTTACCCAGTTTAACTCCCTTGGTTCCTCCATCCCATCCACAGTGCAAGTCCCCATCCATGGAGCACCAGAGCCACCACCACTACCACAGAGGCTGCAAAGAAGCACAGCAGTTGGACCACAGTGGGCTCAGGGAGGGTGGGAGTGGTGGAACAGAGGCACACCCAGTCAGTTGTTCTACCCCACAATCCATACACCATTCTGGGAGTGCATGTTCCCTATGGATGCACCCATAGAGAGATTAAGGAGGCTGAGGACACCCTGTCACAAGCGAGGCCCACAGGAAGGAGGCAGAGGACACCACAAGGAAAGGAAGCAGCTCCTGGTGGGGACTCAATTATTAGGGGATAGAACTGGGGGAGCAGGAAAACTGTAAGGTGCTGGCTGGTGCCATGGCTTGGAGGGACAGGAAGCACATCCTCAGGATCACGAGAACAGCTGCACGGGAGTCTGAGCTGGACATCATTGTCGCACCTAGGGACAAACGAGATCTGCCCAACATGATCAGAGCAGGCAGAAGGATTTGTAGAACTGGGGAGGGCCTAAGACAAGTAGCAAACACAGTATCCTTCTCAGAGGTGCTGCCTGTCAATGGCATGAGTGAGGCAAGGGTACTTTGCACCATGCAGTTTAATGAATGGTTGAAAAAATGGTGGAGCACAGGGTTTGGCTTCATTTGGGGACTAGGGTTCCACCTGGAGGGACACCAGCCTATACTGGCAGGATGGTCTGCATCTGTCCAGGAAGGGAACAAGTTTTGAGCAATCGGTTTAAATGCTTCATTGGCAAGCTTTTAAACTAGTCAAGGGAGAGGCACTGATAAGCAGCAGGAAAATCCCAGCCTCCCTACAAAACAGGGTACTAAATGAGAAAAGACCGAGGTAGAAAGGTCAGTGGGGATGCTGCAACAGAAGGTAAAGCCATCAAGAAATGGACAGCAATGAGTACCAATGCCTGTAGTCTGAGTAACAAGCTTCCTGAATGAGTGGCCTTGATGGAAGAGGAACATCTGGATATCTGGAAGTCACAGAAACATGGTTCACACAAAACCATGACTGGGACGTAAACATACCAGGATACACTATCTACAGGAGGGACAGAGAGGGTAAAAGAGGAGGAGGAGTAGCTCTTACATAAGGGAAGGAATCAAAGCAACAGAACAAAAGGGAAAACAGGGAGGAGAAGAAGCACTGTGGGTAAATTTGGAGACCGCAATGGCACCACAATCCGCACAGGGTTTAGTATACAGACCCTTTTCAGGGGAGGAAATGGACAAGGAAATGATAGAAAGTATACTTAGTATGGCAGAAAAGGGAGATATTGCTGATGCAGATCTGAATATGCCAGACGTTAACGGAGTGCAGTTGCAGCAGCCACTTCAAGAGTGGGTTATTCTAGATGCCCCACAGGGGCATGCCTTAGACAACTAGTATTGGAGCCCACTCGAGAGGGAGCAATCAGACCTGGTTCTTCAAACGGAGATGAAGAGAGGATCACAGATGTAGAAGTGGGTAGCCATCTGGGAACTAGTGACCATCGAACAGCACGGTTCACAATAAACACAGCAGTAGAGTCGCTCATACAAAGGCAAAGGTACTGGACTTTAGAGGGCTGACTTTGCTAAATGGGTGAGTGCCTAAGGAATGCACTAGCAAATGGGCAGGAAGGCGGGGAAGAACAATGGGAATAATAAAACTGCCATCACAGAGGTAAAAGCCTTTGTGTGAAGCAAATAAACAAAACTAAACGATGTAAGAAACCACTATGGTTCTCAAAGGAAGTGGCAGGAAGGTTCAAGAGAAAAGAAAGCTTTAAGAAAGTACAAGAATCACAGAAGAAGTAGGACAGAGAACTGTATCAGTTAAAGCAAAGGAAGCTGGAAGGCAGTCAGAACAGCAAAGGCCCAAACCGAGGAAAAGATAGCCAACCGAGTTAAGAAGGGGTAAAACCTTTATAGGTACATCAGGGAGTGAAGGAAGACCAAGGAGGGATAGTGAGGCTTAATAAGGGGAGGGTGGGCAGAGGGTGACTGTGAAAGGCAGAGATACTAAACAAATATTTTTGCTCAGTATTTACTAAGGAAGAGGGGAGGTACCTAAAACAAACAGTAGAAACACTCTGAATACAGAAGTTGATACCAGCCCATTTACAGAAGAAAGGGTTCTGAAAGAACTCTTAAAACTGAAGGTGGACAAAGCAATGGGGTCTGATGGGATTCATCCCAGAATTTAAAAAGAACTAAGGGTAGAATTAGTGACACCACTGACTACCCTGTTTAACAAATCATGGAGGATGGGTGGCACCAAGGACTGGAGGAGGGCAGATGTGATTCCCTTCACAAAAGTGGGAGCAAGGCAGAAGCAGGAAACTACAGACCTGTTAGTTTAACCTCAGTGGTAGGGAAAATGATGGAATCACTTGAAGGAAAGAACTGTCGAGTATCTAGAGGCCAGAGGGCACAGGACCCAAGGCAGCATGGATTCACAGCAGGAAGGTCATGCCAGACAAATCTGATAGATTTCTTTGACTGGGTGACCAAAGTAGTAGATCAGGAGGGCTGTGGACATGGCCTACCTAGACTTTAGCAAGGCATTTGACACAGTCCCACACAAAAGATTAATATACAAGTTAGCTAGCCTGGGAGTGGGTCCCAAGATGACAGCCTGGGTAAAAATTGGCTGGAGAATAGGACACAGAGAGTAATAGGTAAATGGAGTCCACCTCGAAGAAAGGGGGTTACTAGTGGAATCGTAGGGTTCAGTATTAGATCGGTCCTCTTCAATGTCTTTATAAGTGACATTGCAGAGGGACTGGAAGGAAAGTATGTCTCTTGCAGATGACACAAAGATCTGCAACAGAGTTGATGCACAGGTGGGGTGGAAAGGATGAAAAGGGACTTGGCAAGGTTAGAGGAATGGTCAAATGTATGGCAGCTTAGATTCAATGCTAAGAAGTGCAAGGTAATGCACCTGGGAAACAAAACCCAGGGAAGAGTACACAATGGGGGTGAGATACTAACAACAACAAAATGGAAAGGGACCTGGGGTAGTCATATCAGATGACCTAAAGGTGGGCAAGCAATGTGAGAGGGCAGCAAGGAGGGTTGGGGATACTGGGATGCATAGGAGAGGCATCACCAGTAGAAAACAGGAAGTTATTATCCTCTGTACAGACAGCTGGTCAGACCCCATCTGAATACTGCGTGCAGTTCTGGAGACCCAGTCTCTCAAAGACATAGACAGATGGAAGCTGTCCAGAGGAGGGCACTAAATGGTGCAGGGTCTGCACCGGAAGACATATGAAGAGGGACTTAGGAGCTAATATGTATAGCCTCGAGGAAAGGAGGAGAGGGGGACATGATAGAAACTTTCAAGTACCTCAAGGAATCAACAAAGTCCAAGAGGGTAGCATCTTTCAAAAAAGAGGTGTGCAAGAACAAGGGGCACAATTTGAAGATAGAGGGGGCGGGCTCAGAGGTAATTTAAGGATGATTTTTTCACAGAGAGGGTTGTGGATGCATGGAACAGTCTTCTGGAGGAGGTCATGGAGTCAAAAACAGTGGTGGAATTCAAGCATGCATGGGACAGTCATAAGGCAATTCTAGGGGTGGGGGTAGGAAGAAGTAGGCTGCTGGTTAACTAGGATCTGCAGCTTATCCAGTAGGCAGGGATGGGCAGACTGGGTGGCCAAGCAGTCCTTATCTGTCACAAATTCTATGTTTCTATGTTTCTAAGTCATGCATCAAGACCAGCATAACAGCAAGGCCCCGCAGCAAAAGCAAGGGTATTAAAGGAACTCAGGAGGTGATAGCTGTCCCATTAATGGCCTCACTCAGCAAGCTCTCCGCCCTACCTACAGGATCATAGCATGGCAGAAACCTCCCTGCCCTTTCTAGCTGAAGCGTGTTGCTCTCCAGCAGCTACCTGCAGAGTGACTTGCCTCTTGATGAAGCAATGGTCCTGTTTAAACGTAAGTGTATGTTTTTCTCCCTTGTGATCTTTGCTCAGAAGTCATTACATTTTGTCAGTTCCAAAGGTTAGAATAAAGGTAGTCATAGCAATTCCTTTAGTGTCACCACAGCTATATTATGGAACTCATCCCCAGAACACATTACATTATTACATGGGTTCTGGAAAACACTGTCTTCTGATTCGCCCAAACAGGTCACCTGACCATTGATTAATCCCGGTTATACCCACAGTTGCATGTTCACAGGGCTTTATTTTACAGTTTCATTAGGTAAAACTCGAATATAAAATTACCCATTTTATAAGATGATTAACGCACTCCAGGGTATAGATGGCGAAGACATCACATGCCTGATGCTGGGTCACTTGGCTTTGGCCTCGCGACTCAACCCCCAGGCATGGATTAATGCTCAGTAAACCCATACCCTATCATGGGTTACTCCTCCTTAGTGGCTTCAGTGACCAAACTATTCTTGTCGCCAAGACACCGTCAGGAAGCATAAGAAAAACAGGACCAGTTGTAGAATTCACAAAAGTTTTTAGTGCTAGCAGTAACAAACAAAATTGTTCAGAATAACTATTTACAAATGCAGAATAAACAGAGAAGATCCATCTGAGTTTTTCTTCAATCTCTGTGTGTCTTTTGCAAGAAATTGCAGCTGTTTTATAAGTCTTTACGACTCTCCTAACAAGCATCCTGCTTTTTCTAAAATGTGCTTGTAAATTTCCAGTGTTCTTATACGCACTAGGCAGGTGTAGCAAGAACATAATGTCCCAGAACTGAGGTCTGCTCTCCACAGATCTTTTGAAAAAGGGCTTAAAACTGCTCTCAGGTTAACCCCTTGAGTTCCATAGCTTTTTGCAATCATCTCAAACTATAATTGTATATATTTCCAACAGTAACATATAATTTCTAAACACAGGGATCCCACTATCAGTTACATTTCTACATAATGACTTGTATATACAGTATTTTATACCAGCAGATATACAAGGAGGAAAAATAGAAACAGCAAGGGACTACTAAGAGACAGTGAGAGGCAAGAATCAGTAGACTGTCAGGGTGATCAAATCCTAGGTCTCATAGGAAAATTTGGCTGTGCAACCAGACAGGAAAGGAAAGGAAAATAAAGGAAAGGACAGAAAGATCTCTGCATTCAAACTTTCCATAACAACTGGGACAGAATCCTATTCAATCCTGTCATAATACTCCACTGAAAAAATGCTTATGCCAAATTGCTTATAGTGATTCATAATATAGGATGCATTTTGTATACTATCAAGAACTGTATACTAATGATGTTATGCTGTGCTACACAAATACATTTGCATTGTGATGTGGTGTCCTCAACACCTTAAAAGACTGTCTAGTTGTGCACTGAACCTTTAAACATAGTCAGTATGAACAATATCGCTGGGTCAGTAAGAGGCAGAAAGCTGACTCAGTATCCCATTTTGCTAATAAAGCCCCCATGATCAACTCAATAATATGGTCCGCTGTCGAGAATCCGACCCCACAGTTACTCCTACTGATGAAACTGTTCAGTGATTCACCATCTAGGAAGGACAGGCGATGAATCAAGCAAAACTGTTCCTCTTTTGGGTACCAAACATAACGGGATATTAACCGCCTAGATGGAGGGTTCAAATGGGCCCTCCATTATACCTGCCTGCACTTGTTGCCCAGATTCTCATTTATAGATTTTAAATTTCTATCTCTCTGCTAACCCTTGGCCATTCATATGAGTATCAAAAACATCTAAAATGGGTCTCTAGTGCAGCCTCCATACTGTCTGGGTACACAGTAAGTGCAGTGAAGTTCTGCTGTTTAGAAAACAGTGAAACACCAGATAAGTTACAAAAGAGCTTTCTTCAAGCCATATTTGCACAAACTGCAAACTATGCTTAACAGAAACAAACAACAAAAATCACCAGATGTGGTAAGATCAATGTTTTCTAACCGCGTGGAGCTTTGCACTAGTTCCTGGTACCGCTTTGTTAGATGTGGCTGTTGAATACATTTAAGCCAAGGCATCAGATTGCTGAGTAATCACACTTACTATATTTCATTCTTTCTGCAGTGCAGGATGGAAGGAAACCCACCACACCTGGAACAGACATGTTTGAACCTGCACTCCAACCAAAAATATGCATTTTATGTCTAGTGTTTCTACCTAGCTACATAAATAAATATATAAATAAATATAAAATAAATAAACCTTCTGCAGGCCCCACTACTGAAAAAGATGCAATGCTTCATTTAATGTTCTGTATATTAAGCTTTCTGTTATCTTGATTATTCATATACAAACTGAAGGAATGACAGCAGAATCTCGATAAAATCTAGAAATTAAACTAATAATCACCCTGCAATTCTCTAATTTCAAGTCTTGAATCACCATAAATCTGAGCCTAATTTTAATATATCCAGAAGTTCCATCTTTGTGCAGAATCCGGCAAGGCACTGACAAGCTCCTGTCCTTCTCCCAGAGCACATTTGGTACTCGACCATATATGTGAGGAAATTAAGAGACCGATGGAATAGGTGGAGGTGGAATAAACCTTCTTGCCCACCTGGTAAGAAACGGGACTCCTGGTCAGGAGGCTGGGACCTTAGATGCTTTGGCTGCTTCTGACTTGTCATGAGTAGCTGCGATCACTGTGGAATCTGCCGAGAGTTTTCCATAGAAAGGCTCATCCCTCGGTGCCCTGTATAGCCAATCCAACTTTTTGGGAACAGCCGAGATCGAGATTGATACTCAAGTAGTCCTGGGAAGGCCTTGGAAAGAGTCGACCAGAGGAGGCACCACCAAGCGCTTGGGCTCCTTCTGCTCAGGTAATGAGCCAGTCTCCAGTGTCTCGGATCCAGGTCCTCCGCCTCCCATTCATTAGAGGCCTGGATGTGCCTCATGACGTGACATGAAAGTGGGATCGTCCGGGAGGCCAGCAAGGTAGGTCCTTACCATCAGGAGAACCCCAACTCCTGAAAAGACAAGGAAGAGGAAGAAGATCTGCTCCTGGACCTGGAAGAGTCCGAGCTGCATCTAAAAGGACTACTCTCTAGAGCATCAGTGACTCATAGACCAACGCTGGCTCCTGGACTGGACAATGGAGCCGGGACCAACGCCTGCTCTTGGACTGGCGCTGGCTAGGCAGCGAGTCCACCTAGAGGTAGACCTGCGGTGGCTGTGGACCTGCTCCTGGCTTAGACCGTGACGGCTGACCGACCTGGAGCGGAGCTGTTCAGTCTCTGGACCGGGACTGGGAACGCACAGCCAAAGGGGAGCTAGACCTAGGGATGGCATGGTGCTCTTTGGGGGTCTCAACTGGCGACACGGGCAGGGGTTACCACCAGGCGCCGGTTGTCCAGATGGTCTGGGACCGTGTTGGTTCCAGCTTTGGTGGAGGGTCACCTTTATGGACCTGACTCACCAGAAGGAAAACAGTTCCTTTAGTTCCTCCTTGTTGAACATAGCTGCCGCCCCTTTAGGGGATCCGGTAGGTCTCGGAAGGATCCTCAGAAGAGTCATCTGGAGTCGAGGATCTCGGGCTGACATTGATGTCTTGACCAGTGCAGGCTCACCGTAGACCCATCGGCCTTAGGCACTTTGACCAGCGCCGGTGTCTTGGCCAATGCCGGGTCCGACTTAGCTAATTCTGACAGGCGGGACCCAGAAGCCTTAGGTTTGTGGTCCCGCCTCTTGTCTGATGGCTCACTGAGGTATGGCAAGACCGTAGTCAGGGCCTTCCTCGTGATGGCTGAGGCATTGGCCCAAGTGGAGGTTTGTTGGCTCTCCAAACGGAGGTAACGTAAAGGCATAACTTTCGCTTCTTGAAGGTTTGCTGAGGACCTCCCAACAGGACCAATGTCGGTGACTTAGCTGGAGCATCTGGTCTCGACCCCTCATTCCTGGGTGCTTCAAGTGGTCGGATCCGCCCGAGCTGGAGGAGGAGGCGGCCTTTTTATGGGAAGAGCAGGACCTGGAACCATGGTGGGACCAGCTATGATCCTTGTCTCGGGACTTCAGGGACTTGTTCCAGAGCTTGCCCTATCCCCAGAAGAAGACTGCAGGACATCCATATTCTGCTCAAGCAGGTGGGCTTTCAAGGCCTTCAGGCATCTGATCTGAGTCCTGGTAGTAAAGCCCTTGCAGATGTTGCAGGATTTGAGGTTGTGGTCTGATTTCAGGCAGAAGACACTCTGATCATGGCCGTCCTCTAGATGGAATTTGGCGGCCACAGGTACCCTTAGTCTTCTTTGAACTGGAGGAGGAGAGCATAACGGTGATAACATGTGATGGTCGGTAGAATAAGATGAACTGCCAGAAGGAACATAGAACAGAATTTGACGGCAGATAATGACCACTTGGCCCACCCAGTCTGCCCATTTCCCTGCCTACTGGATAAGCTGCAGATCCTAGTTAACCAGCAGCCTACTTCTTCCTACCCCACCACCTAGAATTGCCTTATGACTGTCCCATGCATGCTTGAATTCCACCAGTGTTTTTGACTCCATGACCTCCTCCGAAGAGTGTTCCTTGCATCCACAACCTCTCTGTGAAAAAATACTTCCTTAAATTACCTCTGAGCCGCCCATCTTCAAATTGCGCCCTTGTTTTTGCACACCTCTTTTGAAAGATGCTACCTCTTGGACTTTGTTGATTCCCTTGAGGTACTTGAAAGTTTCTATCATGTCCCCTCCCTCCTTTCCCGAGACTATACCTATTAAGCTTCTTAAGTCTCTCTCATATGTCTTCCAGTGCAGACCCTGCACCATTTTAGTTGCCCTCCTCTGGACAGCTTCCATCCTGTTTATGTCTTTGTGAAGACTGGGTCTCCAGAACTGCACGCAGTACTCCAGATGGGGTCTGACCAGCTGTCTGTACAGAGGGATAATAACTTCTGTTTTCTACTGGTGATGCCTCTCTATGCATCCCAGTATCCCCCCAGCCTCTAGGAGAAGAAACACGGAAGAAAAGGCAGAGAATTTACAGAAAAATTCCATTTCGCTGAAACTGCTTGCAAAGCATGCTAAAACTTCCCAACGAGAGCGGTCTGAGGTGGAAAGAACTAAGGCAGAGCTGAGGTCCTCCCTTTGTAGCATGACCAACATGGGGCTGGAGCAGGCGTCAGGGCGGTCCCGCTGGATACTGCTATCTAAGTTTTTTACAGTGGGTACTAAAGTCAGTGGCATTAGTCCTAATAGTAATAGCCTGCTGCAAGAGCTCCCACCGCAAGTAAGACTCACATACATACATACATAGTTGCCAGCAGATTAGGCCTAACAGTCTATCTTGTCTGCCTAATGCAGCTCGCTGGTAATGTACTACAGTTGCTCCACCTCCCACCCACATCTCCTCACTGAACTACTCTGGTGATGACCTCCTCAATCATACCATGCCCCTGTTCCTGTCCCAGGGTTTTAAATAACTGATTAGCAGTTTTTGGGGGACAATACTAACTGTACAGAAAGTATTTATATAGGTTTTCTAGAAGTGTTATGTTTTTAAACACAGTGAGGCAAGTGCTATGCATTTTCACAATGTTTTAGCACTTTATGAGCAAAACGCCAATCAATTTTTAGAGTTAAAAAACCCTGCTGTCCCATCCCTTCTTAAACCCTCCCACAGTTCCCATTTGTACCAGATCATCAGGCAGTGCATTCCAGGGTGCCACCACTCTCCGTGAAATAGTGACCACTCACCTCCCCTGCTAACTTTAGACTATGGCCTCTCATTGTCCCCGCCTCCCTGGCTTGAGCCAACATTCCCATTTACTCTGTTGAACCCTCAGATATACTAACATACTAAAATGCCAGCAGAATAGGCCTAATGGTCTTCGTGTCTGTTTCTTGGTCAGCCCCCACCCTGGGTGCTGACCTTGCTGTCCCCTTGCCTTCTCTGGCTTCTCCCTTCCCAGTTCCGGATATTCTTGCTGCATTGGATTTTGCTTCCAGAACCCTTCCCTGTACCTGTCCCACCCTTCTTGAACCCTCCACTGTCTCTGCCTCCACCAGCCCCCTAGGTAGTGCATTCCATGGCTCCACCACCCTCTCAGTGAAGTAGCACCTCCTCCTTTCTCCCTGAATCTTCCCCTCCAGCTTCCACCCATGCCCTCTAGTGGCCCCTCCTTCCTTCAAGCACCTGACTGTTCCTCCCCATTTACCCTCTTCATGTACCTGAAGACCTCTATCATGTCCCCCGTCCCTTCTCTTCCAATGTGTACATATTTAGCTCTTCGAGCCTCTCCTCATAGGTCCTGTCCCCAAGCCCCAAATCATTTTGTTGCCCTCCTCTGATCCTCTCCAGGAGGTTAATGTCCCTCTTTAAGTGTGGCTCCAAAAACTGCACGTAGTACTCCAGGTGAGGTCTCACCAAGCAGTTCATACAGAGGGAGTATCACTCTCTCCTTCTGAGGTGATCCCTTAGCGATGCATCCCAGCATCCTGTTGGCCTTGGCTGCTGCCCTCCCACAAGTCTCAGAGTTGTTCATCTTGACATCCACCACCACCCCCAGGTCCCTCTCAGCCATTGAGACTTGTAGTATTTCCCCAGGGTGTACACTTGGCCTGGGTTTTGGCCCCAGGTGGAGTACCTTGCATTTCCTGCATTGAACCTCAGCTTCCACTTTCTAGACCATCTTTCCAGAGCCTCCAGGTCCCCTGCAGGGCCACCCTCCTCCTCCCCATCCATCACGCCCAGTTTCGAGATATCTGCAAAGAGACTCATCTCACCCCTGATTCCTGTCCTTTGTCAGATACATAGCGCTGAACAGAAGGGGCCCAAGGACTGATCCCTGTGGGACCCCACTCACGACCCTCCTTGGGATGAGACTATCCCACCAACCACGACCCTCTGGGTCCGGGTCCTGGAGCCAATTGCCTATCCATCTGATCATCTGGTTTCCCACCCCATTTCTCCTAGCTTATCCAACAGGCCCACGTGAGGAACAGAGTCAAATGCCTTGCTGAAGTCTAGAAAGAGGACATCCACTGGTCTACCCAGGTCCAAGGCACTTGTCACCCAGTCATAGAACTCCACCAGGTTTGTCTGACACGATTTCCCGGGATGAATCCATGCTGTCTATCATCCAGGCACCCTGACTTATCCAGGTCCCCCTAGCCTCTCCTTGACAATGCCCTCCATCACCTTGCCCACCACCGATGTCAGGCTGACAGGCCTGTAGTTCCCTGCCACCTCCCTTGATCCCCCTTGTGGATAGGCACTACATGCGCCACCTTCCAGTCTTGGGGCACCCACCCTGTCCTCAGAGAGATGGTGAAAAGCTTTGCCAGGGGTTTCGCCAGGACATCTGCAAGTTCCTTCAGCACTCTAGGATGTAATTTATCCGCCCTGGTGCTTTCTCCATCTTAAGGGAGCTGAGGGCTTCCTCACTCTCTCTGCTGTGATTTCCACTTCTAGTCTCTTCTCCTGCTTAGCCCTCCCCACCTGCCAGTGATGCCTCCTCTCCCCAGACCTGCCGATCGGAAGGGTCCCCCTCCTCATTATCTCTTTCTCCTCCCATGTATGATGCAGCATCCCATTTTCCCTGGTGAAAACTGAGGTGAAGTACTCATTTAGTACCTCAGCCTGCTCCCGGGTCTTGTGCCCATCTCTCCCTGATTTAATCCTGCTAATCTGCCCTTCGCCTTCGCCTTTCCCCAATGTATCTAAAGAACCCCTTTTCCCTCTCCTAATTTCCCTGGCCAGGTTCTGCTCCTTCCTTGCCTTAGCCGCCCT
Organism: Neoceratodus forsteri; assembly: GCA_016271365.2. NCBI lineage: Eukaryota > Metazoa > Chordata > Ceratodontiformes > Ceratodontidae > Neoceratodus > Neoceratodus forsteri. The sequence continues at coordinate 42,899,852 of CM057455.1, forward strand.
CACCACTCTAGTGGCCCTTCTAGCCATCAGCCTCATCTCCCCGATCCCTTTCACCCTTGAGCACTTGAATTCTTTTTAGGCTGCTTTCTTTCTCGCACCACCTCCTGACCTCACTGGTCCACCAACAGGGTTTTTGGGCCCTACCACATTTTTGCCTTACTTGCACAGGTGCTGGTAGCATCCTGCACCCCTCTCCTGATGATTTCCCACCTACTATCAGCTCATGTCTGACCCAATCCCATCCAAATGCTCCCTAAGGATCCTTCCCATTTCCTTAAACCGCCCTGAAGTCGGTTACCTGCCTTTGTGCAGCCTTCTACCCTCCTAGGTCCAGGAAGAACCAGACCGTGGCATGGTCACCCCCGCCATGGGTCCCTTACCTCCAGGCTCCCAATCTGGTCACTGTCTGCCAGGACCACATCCAGTACCCATGCCTCCCTGGTCGGTTCCCTCACCTGCTGAGTTAGGAACCGCCTTGAAGACATCCAACAACCTCTGTTCCCTGGTCACAGAGGATGTCATAGTCTCCCAGTCTGTTCCTGGCATGTTTAAGTCCCCAACACCACCACCTTTCTCTGCCCAGTCTGCAGTGTCTCCTAACATCTGCCACCAGACTGTCCTCCAGCTCCTCCGCCAGGGCAGGGGGTCTATACACCACTCCTATTTTTACTCTCTTGCCCCCACTTGTTATCAAGTGACCCAAATCGCCTCCACGGTTCCCTCCGCCTCCTCTACTCCCCTATGCCAATGCAGTTTTTGACTCATCATTGCTACCCTCCTCCCCTTCCCTCCCCTGTCCTTCCTGAACATAGTGTAACCCTCCAGGTTCAGGTCCCAGTCATGTCTTGCAGTGGCCCAAGTCTCAGTGACCGCGCACATCCACTGCTCCTCAGTTAACATTGCCTGAGCTCAGGCATTTTATTGCCCAAGCTCCTGGCATTTAGCAGGACTACCTTCCACCCTTCCCTATAGTTCCATTTCCCTGCCCTGCTCCCATGGGGATTCTGTTTTCTCCTGGTCTGCACTTTGCCAGTTGGCTTTTTCCTGCAATCCTCCTGGTCCCCAGGAGGGTGGAGACAGAGTCCTCCTTTATCAGCACCCCTTGACAGCCTTTTCTCCCATCCCGCCTCCCTTCACAAGTTTAAACCCCACTTTTCACCAATGAACCCTCTATTTTCAACTTAAGGATTCCTCCTCCAAATTGAGATGTAGTCTATCTCTAGCATACAGCTCTTTTATCCTCCCAGGTCTCCCAATCCCCATCAACCCATACCTCTGGCCTCACACCACTCCCCTGAGCCACTGGTTTATCTCCCTAATTTTCCTTTTGTGTTCCACTAGCCTTTGGCACTGGCAGATTTCTGAGAAGGAAACTGCATCCTATGTCATGACAGACCCTGGCGAGCTCCCTGAATCTTGCCTGTATCTCTAGCTCGCTATTTCCTCAATGTCATTTGTACCCAGGTGGACCAGTATGTCTGGGGAACCCCACAGTCCTTTGCCAGCTGATATACCTCGTGGCTTAGCCCTGTGCACCGTTAGTCCAGGGAGCATCTTGTTCTAACTGGCCAGGCTTCTCCCTCCCATCCCATTTGATACCCTGATCATAGAACTCCCAGCAGGAGCACTCTGACCACCTCCTTCCTCCATTCCCCCTTCCATGTCCCTCATCCTTTCTACTGCCCTCCACCCAGCTGGCCTCTTGTTCCTCCTCTCATCTGGTGCCACATGCCACCCCTCCTTATTTACCATGGCCACTCCCTCCTCCAATCCTATGCCTCGTCCTCCTGAGTATCCTTCTGTACCTTGCTAATTCCCCCCTCACTGCTCGCAACTGGTCCTTCTCCCCATCTGCTAAACTAGCCTGGCTCATCCTCCCTTCCTTCCTGTCTCCATTTAGTTCCTCCTTGCTCGTTGTGCTCCCCTGGCCTAAACTCTCAGCTCCTTTACTGAATCCTCCTTGTACTTGGTCCTTCTCCTTTACCTTCTCCCAACTGGTCCTTCTCCTTGCGCTTCCTCCCTCTTCCCCGCCCATCCTCCTCCGATTCACTGCTCCCCATTCTCCTGCATTCCAGGTCCCCTGTTCTTCCTGCTATCTGGCCCTGCCTCCCACTCCCACACCCTTTCCGCCTCTAACCACCTCTGTCGTGGCTACATCACCCCTCATCCTTGAGCAGAAGAAGAGAATTGCAGTTGCTACTGAGTGTAAGGTCTGATCCACCTCCTGCCTTGCTTCCTTCTGTCCAGCACTGGCCATCTGCCTACTTCCCTGAGAATGTTGTCCTCCGTCCCCCTTTGTGAGGGTCCCCAGTTACCTGCCTGCTTCCTTGGTAGTGTCCTTCTGACCCCTCTGCCAGGATCCCTATGTGACCCCTGAGTATTCTCCTGCACCTTTCCCTATACCCCCACCCCAGTGCTTGGTGCAACCCTGTGGGAGATTTCCACCCCTTCCCCAACCATACCACCCCTTCCCCCAGCTTTCTCCTCATCCCGCAACCTCCTCCCTAAACTGTGCTAGCTGGTAGTACACTGGGCAACCACCAAACTTCCAAGCCCAGTCCAGATCATGGCTGCTCCACACCCTGTGCACCCCACCACCCTCCAAAGATGCGGCCCCTAATGATGTGTGGTTCCATCCCTTCCAAATAGGTTTCCTTGGTGAGCCACCAGGTTCTCCAGTCCAAGATACCCCTACTGCCCAATCTAGGTCACCCACTAATCTTAGAGACAGTCCCACTGTACACCAGTAACTCTGTTACTAGGTGCAGTACAACACATTAAACTTATAAGGGAATGAACAACCCTCAAGCGCCTCTTCCAGCCTTTAAATTCACCCCCAGTGGCTAGAACTACATGAGCTGCACCAGCAGCCTTTTCTCCAATTGCAGGGCAGGTGTTCCTCTATAAATTTGCAGACTTCTGGGAGGGAGGGTGGGGAGGCGGTCTTGGGCAGACACCTGACAAGAGAGAGTGTATCAGCCCCTGTGTCTCCCTCCAAGCCCTGCAGCTAAAGAACCAGGCCCAAGCAAATCCCACCAAATAGGTTTTAAATCAGAAGAAATAGGTCTCTACCAGCGCAGCCTGTTACACAGTGAAACATCCACAAAAGAGCCCCACTTACAGCCACCAAATCAGTTTACAAACATCCAGCATCCCCAAAACAATACCCTGCTAGCCCCTTAGAAGTAAGAAAGAAAAGAACTAACCTACCAAGTAAATCCACAAGAACCCTGTGAAACAACAGCAGCAGCTACTGTCCTGGAACACAACTGATCCTGTCCCCTTCCAGTTCTTTCTGAAGGTCTCTATCATATCCCCATCTCTCCTGTCCTCCAGGGAGTACATGTTCAGCAATCTGAGTCTATCCTCATATGACAACTCTCCCAGACCACTGACCATCCTCGTTGCCCTTTGCTGGATGCTCTCAGTAGTGTGATGTCCTTTTTAGGTGTGATCGCCAGAACTGCCCACAGTACTTACATGCAACCTCACTAGTGAGGTGCAGGGTAGTATAACCTCCTTTTCCTGGACCTTATCCCTGGCAAGACACCCAAGCATTTTGTTTGCCTTGGGCATGCCCTCCTGCATTGTTCTGAGTGGTTCCTTTTGCATCAGTCCCCAGGTCCTTTGCCACTGTTACAGCCAGCTGCACCCCCCAACTGGTAGATATACTGGGTTCTTACTAACGAGATGCAGAACACTGCATTTATGTGCATTGAACCCCAACTGCCATGTGTGGGCCCAGTTTTCTAGTTTCAGCAGGTCATCCTATAGTGCTATCCTCCCTCCTCAATATCCGCCACCAACACAATTTGGTGTCATCAGCAAATTAGCTCATTTTACTACCTATCTCCTCCTATGTCTGAAATGTACATATTAAAAGGATAGGGCCCAAGACTGAGCTCTGAGGGACCTCGCTGAGGTTTTCCTTGGGTGTCAAGACTTCACCCCATATCTCCATCCTCTGTTGTCTATTTCCAAGCCAATTTGCTACCCACCCCACCAGCTATTCTGCCCCCCACTCCCCTTAATTTCCAAACTATCCTTCCTTGCGATACTGAATCAAAAACCTTGTTGCAGTCCAGGTATAGAAAATCAACTGGCTTTCTCCATCCAGGACCTAGTTGCCCAGTCAAGAATTCAACCAGGTTTGTTTGACATGATTTCCCTGACAAACCAATGCTGGTTTTCTTCATGAAACCATTTACCTCCAGGAACTCCACTATCCGTTCCTTCAAGATGGTCTCCAACATATTCTCTACTATGGATGTCAGGATGACCAGTCTGTAATTCCTTAGATCATCCCAAGGTCCACTCTTGTAGAGGGGCACTACATGGGCCAACCACCAATCTAGAAGGACCCATCCTGATTGGAGGAGGATATGAATAGTTCCATCATTGGAGTTGCCAGGACATCCACTAGTTCCCTCAAACCCTTGGATGAATGCCATTTGGACCTGGAGCCTTATCCATCCTCGAGGACTTGAGAGCCTCCCTACCCTCCCTGGATCTCACCATCTCTGACAGCCTTCCCACGGCCCCTTTCCTGTCCCCCTTCTTCCTCAGCTTTCTTATCTTCCCATCACCCTTCCTCCTCACCCTGATATATTTAAAGTATTCCTTCTCTCTCTCTCCCTGATCCATCTTACTAATGTAAGCTCCTTATTAGCTTTGGCCTTTGTAACCTTTCTGCTAGCCTCCTGAAAATCCTCTGATATTTCTTAAGGTCGGTCTCACTCACGGGAGCATTTGTACCTTCTAAAGGCCAGCCTCTTCTTCCTGACTTCCTTCTGTACCTCCTGTCACAAACGCATTTGCAGGTCAGGCCTCTGCTCCCACAGTGTCAACCTCCGAGTGCAGTAATGTGAACAGGTAACAGACAGGGTAACCCTCCTGTCTGCTTTTGGGTCCGAACCACCTTGAGTCTCAAGTTCTGGGGATTCAAACCATAACCTTATGCTAGTGCACCAATGTAAAGGCTCAGATACATACCCTCTTCAGGGATTGTAGTAAAATCTTTCGCCAGGGCACCAAGATAGGCTTCCAAATGAACCCTTAAAACTCTATGAAAGACCTTAAGTAAATTCTTACCTTTTTCCAGTTTAGTAACACCATCAAGCTTTTGAACAATTTTGTCAGTCTTAACCTCTATACGTCACATGCAAAAAGAACTGGCAGACATCCAGGCAGTCTTTCAAATAAAAGCTTTTTTACTAAAAGATGACACAAATATGAAAATGTAAACACAACAACATATCAAAGAGCATACAATCACTTAAAAGAAAAGCAAAGAAAACTACAGACAAACTCCTACCAACACACAGTTAAGACTTTTTCTATCTAATGTATTTTCTCTACAAGTGCCTTCAAAGTTAGATTCAGAGATCTGTCTTTCTTGAGTCCCCAAAATTATATGTCATATTCCCCAGTTGCAAGGATACATTTCAACTCCATCTTCCCACCCCTTGGTGAGTCATCTAGTGCCTACTTTTAGAATTAAAAAAAATACCAACTGATTTCCTGGCAGGAGATATTTTAAATAATGTGCCTTCAGCAAAATTCCAGTTCCTAAATATAACTTCTTATTTAAACATTTTCTCTTTGATCTTGTGTGGTTCATATTCCTAAGGCATATGAAAGGTTTTACAACGTTTAACACTATGTTGGTATAAAATGTTCTTTCTCGTAACACGTCATAAAAGTTGATTATGCTCATCATCTGGCAGATGGCCATAAAATGTAATTTCTCAGGGAAGTTAATTACATTACAGAGATCTCCTGTCAGTTTAATGTCCTGTGGTTTCACTGAACTTGGGGAGGGGCACCAATGGAAGCACAGGATGTCTTATGTGAGACAATCACATACTATATATTTATTTTACAAATCATTCAATAATCATAACCAGCTGGCCAAGCATCACAATCCTCCCCACCTAGACTGAATTTGGGGGCTCTATTTCCTGCATGGGATGAGCTTCCCAAGTCAGTTCACTCCTCATATAGACGCAATAAGCCATTCACATCTGATTGGTCGCCTCCAGCCCTATGCAAGATAGTCATGTCATACCCTTGCAAGGCAAGACTCCATCTTAATAGTCTACCATTAGTTTTTCCCATTGGGTCAGCCAAACCAGGGGCTGTGGTCCATTTGTACCTCAAAATGCTGCCCATATAACTATGGCTCTAACTTTTGCGCCCACACTATGGCAAGATACTCTTTTCCACAGTGGAGTAAGCCTGCTCCCTGTGAAATAACTTTACTCAGGTACACTACAGGTGATCTTTCCCTTGGTTGGATGTCTGACTCAATCCCTACATGAGTACCCCGTCTGAGGTGTCAGTCAGGACTATAAAGGGTCTACCATAGTCAGGACTTGTCAATACAGGAGCACTGCACTGTGCCTCCTTCAGACTGGTAAAGGCTTTTTCACAGGCTGATTCCAGGTAATTTTCTTAGGCATCCTTTTCTTTACCAGGTCAGATAGGGGAAGCAGCCAGGGCACTATAATTGGGTACAAATTTCCTATAGTACCCCTGCTATCCCTAGAAAACTCCTGATCTGCTTCTGCTTTCAGGTCTGGGCCATGCCTTGATCACCTTTCTATTTTACTTGGTTAGGACTGAGATGTCCCCCGCCCATAACATGCCTGAGGTAGGCCACTTCAGCCATGGCCACCTGGCACTTCTCAGCTTTGACAGTGAGCCTGGCCCTCTGTATCCTGCCCAGCACTTCCCTAAGGTGGGATAGGTGTTCCTCCCAGCTGGCACTAAAGATGGCAATGTCATCCAGGTCGCCACGGCGCTACTTCTCAGCACCTTTAACATTTGGTTCACCAACCTTGTAAAGTGGTCAAGATTCTTCATCCGAAAGGCATTACTTAAATTCAAATAAGCCCTATCGGAGTGATGAAGGCTGACCTCCCTAGCTCTGTCAGTTAACTCTACCTGCCAATACCCCTTTGTCAGGTCAATTGTTGTATGGTATGTCGCCTCCCAACTTGTCCAGGAGTTTGTCCATCCAGGGCATTGAGTGGGCGCCTGACTTCTGACTGCATTCAGTCCACGATAGTCCACACAGAAATGAGTCGAGCCATCTGTCCTGGGCACAAGGACTACAGGTGAGGCCCAGGAGTTGGGATCTCTGGATTACCCATAATCCAGCATTTCCTCCACCCCCTCCTAATGTCCTTTTGGACAGCCTCTGACACCCGAGCATGCTGTGACTGTGATGGGCGCCTGTGTCCTTTCTCCACATCATGCATTAGTAAGGGTTACTTCAGGTTTGGTGCTAAACAGTGGTGCAAAGTCTGCTAGACCTCCCTTACTTCCTGGATCTTGTCCGGGGCCACCTGGGGTGACAATTTAACTGCCTATACAGAGGACTCCACTTACTTTCTTCCAGCAAGTCCAGAAGGGGTCTCCTTCGCTCTGTCCCCTCCAGGACTACATACTGAAAACATCATGTCAGGCCTATTAGCATATGGCTTCATCAGGTTGACACGGTACATTCTTTCTGTATGTCTTCCATCAGGTAACTATGATATAGTTCACGCCACTTACATTTCTAACAACTTTGTACGGTTCTGCCCACTCAGCCTGCAGCTTGTCTTTCCAGTCCGGAATAAGGACCATCACTTCCTGACCCACCATGTACAAGCGAGCTCTGGCTCTACAGTAGTACCACAACTTTTGTTTCTGTTTGGAAGCTGCTAGGTTGCTCTGGCTGTCCCCATAAGCTCCTTCCAGCCTTCCCTAAACCTAAGGACATATCTACTATGGGAGTCTCCTGGTAGGTGCCACTTCCCAGTCCTCCCCGACAGTCTAGCCCACGTACTCAAGCGTCCATATAAGGGCTCCGGCGGGGAAAATCCTGCCCACTCTTGGGGCTCCTCCCTCGTATGCAAACAACTGGTGGGGAAAGGTATTCCCAGTCCCTCCCATGCTGTTCAGCAAATGCTCAGAGCATTGACTTCAAAGTACTGTTAAAGCTTTCCACAAACCCATTGGCTTGCGGGTGATAAGGTGTCATGCGCCTCTACACCACCCACACTTCTCCCACAAACATTTGATCAGGTCCGTCAGGAAGGAACCCCTCGATCGGTGAAACCTCCTGAGGAAACCCAACACGGGAGAAAATCCCAAGTAAGGCATCTGCCACTTTGTCTGTCTCCAGTGAGGATAGGGTGACTGCCTCTGGGTACCGGTGGCATAATCCACCACAGTCAGGATGAACTCTTCCTGGAGGAGCTTGGGGTATTTAAAGGCTCCACAATATCCATTCCCCACCTCTGGAATGGCTCCTCACTATGGGCAATGGGATTAGGCGGCTTTGGTTTTTTTCCACCTCCTATTTATTGGCACCAGTGACAAGACCTGCAATACTCTTCACCTGCTGGGTGAAGTTGGGCCAATAGAAATTCATGGGCCAACTGCTGCACAATGTGCGTGATTCCAGATGACCAGACAACAGAATATCGAGTGCAATTTGGAGTAACTGCTCATAGTACCCCTGGGGAACTACAAGCTGCCTGCCTATCACCCCTCCCTCTGTCTTAGCATCCTGAGTATACATCAGTCCATTTTCCCAATAAACCTTATGTTTACCATCACCTCCTGTGCTCGCCAGAGTCGGCCCAAGCTCTCAGCTTCTCCAGACTAGGGTCACTTTTCTGAGCAGCTGCAAACTCTTAGATATTCCCAAGGCATGACAGATCCTCGCCAGTCTCTAAACTAGGGTCCCTAGCACTCAGCATCAGGGCACTCCAGGATCACTGTCATCCCTAACCCTCTGACAATGGTCACCTCCTCCTTGGAGTAACCCTCCCGTAGCTGTGTGGTTAACTGCTACTGCGGAAGTTTCTACCCTTTTCATTAGTCTCCATATCAGGAGACACAGGCTGGGAACCAGCCTCCCAGAGGTTTCCACAATGGCTTCTGTGGGATTCAGGAACTACAATTTTCCCTTGCCACTTGGGTTCGTAACTGCACACACCATCCGCTATGCACTGTTGCCAAGGATGACGTCTACTGCTAAAGTTTTGGCTACACCCACCTGTTGCACAGTTCCCCTATTTCACCGCAGTCTAGCAGAACACTAGCAAGTGGCAATGTTTTCTCCCCCAGTGAAGTCTTGTACAGTTACATATTTATTGGGTATAAGCTGACCAGGCCTCTACCAGATCCACTTTTACCAGCATCAGGATGCCCCTGTGTCCTTAACCCTTGTGTCTGTACACCATTCACTGTGACTGGGTGCATGTATTCCCTCATGTTCTGGGTATGCTTCCAGGGACACACAAACAACCCACTTTCCTAGCCCCATGTTGCGTTTTTGCTTGTCCTTTGGGACACAGTCTGACAATATGTCCAGTTTCTTTACAAACCCAACATTCATTTATTTTCTCAGAGAATCTTTTCTGAAACCTGAGGCTAACTGGTTTCAGTGGAAGCAGTGAGGGTTTTAGCTGCCTCAAGGCTGCTTTTTCGCTTTCTGCGCTGCCACGCCCAATTCTATTCACTCCGGAAGCAGGTCTGCTCTGGCATAGTGGTCCGAGAGTTCAGCAGCCTCTTGCACTGTTTTGGGATCTCAGTCCTCAGCCAGGTTTTCAGCCTGCTGGGCATGCCCAAAAACTGCTCTAACAATATAGTATTTTCAATTGTATCTACAGAGTTTGCTTCAATTCCTTCCCACCGTTTTAAAACTGATGTTGTTTCATGGCTAGTTCCTCATAGCTCATGTCAGGCTTTGAGCTAATGGAATTAGCTCTGTATGCTTCCAGCAGTTAAATCAAACTTTTTAAAAGTACAGCTTTAAGTTTGCTGTAATCATTTGTCCATTTGACTCAATGCATACTGAGCTTTCCGTTAAGTAGGTGGGAATGGCTGGAAGCTCCAGGACCCTCTAGGGAATTTCTGCCTGAATACAAACTTTTTCAAAGGAATTTAAAAGGCATCCGATCCTCCTCCCTTAAATTCAGCTATCAATTTGGAATTCATTTGTAACCCAGTCCTGTAGTTCCAGTTAAACCCAAGCCACTTACCTGCTCTAGTGCTGTTGGTTGAGCTGTAGCTTCTCCAGTTCATGTTGCCTCTGGCGCCACGCTTTTCCCGGTCTGCCTCTCGCTGTTCACATTCCTCTTCTCTGCAGCTCATTTCTCTCACCCGCTTCTCACTGTTCTTGTTGCATCCTCTGGAACTCCAGCTCCATTCTGTGTAACTCAATCTGCAGCCTGACTGCTTATGGCCCAGAACGCAGTGACTTTCCTCTGCTGTTATGTGGCTCTGGCTTGCACTGGCCCTGTGTCCTCCTCACTGGATCTGGACACTGCACTGGCCCCTCCATGCCCAAGGTTTGTTCCTTTACAGTCACAGTTTGTGACTTGACACTCTGGGCATCAGCGGCCATCGTGAGGTCCACAAGGTCTCTGCTTGATGCTCTCCCTCATGCAAGACTCCTCTCTCCTGCACAACTGCTTCCAGGCAGCCTGCAATGTGTTCACTGTAGCTGAAAGGTATCTTCTTCCCTAACTATGAGCTACTCTAACTAGCACTTTGAAAAATTATAATAAAACAGGTAGGAACTTGACTGTAAGCAAAATGATATCATTCTGTTTTCTTTTTAAAAATAAATCACTGTCTTATTTTGCAAGTGATCTGTACAGTATTGCTGACACACTTAACTGTTAAAACTTGTGTTACCAATTTTACCCCACCGCTGTCAACCAAATCTGTCATGAAACGCACTGGCAGGTCAGACCCTCTGCTCCCACAGTGCCAACCTCCGAGACACAGAAATATGAACAGGTAACATACGTAACATACAAAATTTGCCAGCAGATAAAGGCCTAGAGGTCTATCAAGTCTGCTCGAATGTGCAGCTAGCACCCTTATTCTGCAGCTGCCCTCCTTCCACCCTTCCCCTTCATTAACCCTCCCCTTGTCCTGTCCCATCCCCTTTGAAGCAGTCCACTGTTCTCACTGCAAACCACTTCTGCAGGTAACGATTCCACCCAGCCACCACCCTCTCTGTAAAAAAGTGTCTCCTCATCTCCCTCCCAAACCTTCCTCCCTCCAGTCTCATATCATGGCCCCTGGTGTCCCTCCCTCCTCCTTCACTTTGAAACAAGTCTCTGTACCCGCTCTTGTTTATTCCTTTCATGTATTTAAAGGTTTCAATCATGTGACCCCTGTCCCTCCTCTCTCCAGTGAGTACATGTTCAACTCCTTCAACCTCTCTCGTATAGATAAGTCCCTCAGCCCCTTGATCATCTTTGTCGCCTCGCGCTGCACCCTCCAGTAACTTAATATCCTCTTCAGATACGGGCGCCAGTACTGCACACAGTACTCCAGGTGTGGTCTAACTAATGGCCTATACAGTGGCAGAATCACCTCCTCCCTCCTCGGATATACCCTTGCAATACAACCTAGCATTCTGTTGGCCTTTGCAGCTGCCTTCCCACATTGTGCTGAGTTGTTCATTGACCCTGTAATGAGCACACCCAGATCCTTCTCTCCTCCTCTGTCTGGGCTAGCTGCACTCCCCAGCTGGTAACTCCTCCTTGGGTTCTTCATCCCAAAATGCAGCACCTTGCACTTTTTGGCATTAAACCCCAGTTGCCATGGGTGTCTGACCAGGTTTCAAGCTTTGCCAGATCATCCTGCAACACCTGCCATCCCCTAGGTCATCCACCACCACGCCCCTACCTTGGTATCATCAGCAAACAGACTGATCTTGCTCTTGATGTCCCATGATATGTCTGCAATGAATATCCCAACAACACTGGTCCCAACACCGAGCCCCTGTGGAACACACTCTCACTGCCCTTGGGTGTGAGAGTCTCCCACCCACCACCACCCTCTGTTGCCTTCCTGAGCCAGTTTCTACCCATCTCACCAGCTTTGCACCTGACTCTGTGCCTACTACTCCTTCCCAGCCTTCCATGCGGCACCAAGTCGAATGCCTTACTGAAGTCCAGATACAGGACATCCACTGCATGGCCCTCTGTCCAGTTGCCTAGTTACCCAGTCATAGAACTCCACCAGGTTGGGTTTGGCAGGATCTGCCACATGTAGCCATGCTGTCTGCTGTCCTGTAGTCCTTTGGCCTCTAGGAGGGCCATCAGCCTCTCCTTTAGGATAGTCTCCATTAGCTTACCCACGATGGATGTGGCTCACTGTTCTGTAGTTTCGGTTCATCCTTGGGGCTACTCTTGTGGAGGGGCACCACATGAGACATCCTCCAGTCCCAGGTACACACCCTGAATGTAGTGAGGCATTAACTAGGTCTGCCAAGGTCCTGCAAGGACCTCTGCCAGCTCCTTCAGTACCCTGGGGTGGATGCCATCTGGGCCTGGCGCCTTGTCCACCCTCAGTGCCTTCTTCAAACCTCTCGAACTCTGCCTCCATGATTTCCCATCTGTCACCCCTTCCCCCCGCTTCTGCCATTTCTCCCACCTTGGTGTCACCCCCCCTCTTCTCTTTAGTAAATACTGAGCAGGAAGTACTCATTGGAGCCTTCTGCCCTTGTCGCACCCTCTTCCACCCAATCCCCTCCTTCCTAATCCTTACTGTGGTCCTTATAGCTCCTTTTCTCCTGATGTACTTAAAGTCCTTCTCCCCTTCTTAATGCCTTGTGCCAGTCTGAGTCCGAGATGCTTTGGTCTCCTTACTGCCCTTGTCACCTCCCTCGATTCTGTCAAGTACTCCTCCCGTCCTCCTCCTCCCTGTTTTCTTGTACTTCCTAATGGCAGCTCTTTCTTCCTTACCTTTTCCATGACCTCCTTGCTCAACCAGATCGGTTTCAGCCCTAGCCTTCTTGCTCTGGGCTTTGTAGCAGGTTTTTGCTGCCTCCTATCCCCAGCTTTATGAGCTCCCCACCTCTGGTTAGTGTCCATACTAGATTATACTGGCCAGGTACCCTTTACCACTTCCCATCCTCCCAAAGTCGGCCCTCCTGAAGTCCAGCACCTTGTGCCAGATTCCACCCTTCCTTGCCCATATTCAATGAGCCATACTGAGTGGTGGTCACTCCCTGACAGCGGTTCCTCCACTGTAAGTTCTCTCACAAGTCCCCATTTGCCAGCACAAGGTCAAGGGTGTTCCCAACCTGGCTGGTTCACTGACCATTTGCAGCAGGAAGCTGTCCTGAAGGCATCAAGCAGTACCTGCTCCTTCTGTTCCTGGTTGTTGGGGTACTCCAGTCCACTCCTGGCATGTTGAAGTCCCCCACAATCACCACACTACCCTTCTCGCAGGTCCTCCTGATCTGTCCCGCTAGTTCCTTGTCTAACTCCTCCATCTGAGATGGTGGCCTGTACACCACTCCCATTCTAAGAATCCTATTCTTGGAATCCTGGATTTGCATCCAAAGTGACTCTAACTACCCTCCTCCCTTCCTCCCTTACACAGTTCAGTCCTTCCTTCACATATGTGCCACCCTCCTTTCCCAATCACCCTGTCCCTACGAAATAACCTGTACCCTGGTACAGACAGGTCCCAGTCATTGTATTGGGTGGCTCATGTTTCTGTGATGGCTGCAATGTCCACCTCCCTCTGCCATGAGAACCTGTAACTCTGCAGTTTTCCTCCCAAGGCTCCTAGCATTAATGGTAACCACCTTCCATCCTTTCCCCTCCCATCCTGCCCCCCTTTTCTAGCACACCACCATAGTACTTGCCATGTGTCCTTTGTCACTGTTAAGGGGGTAAGCTCATATGGTTTCCCAACCTGTGGTCTCTGCATATCTCTTCCCCAATTGCCACCCCCCACCCTAGTTTAAATTCCCAACTTCCTCTATGTACTCCTCCATCCTCTGTTTCAACACTTTCTTTCCTCCTCACTCAAGTGTAGTCTGTCCTTGGCATAGAGACTACTGTCCTCCCAGGTCCCTCCTCACCCCCAACAGCCCATACCCTTTAGCACAACACCAGGTTTTTAGCCATCCATTAAATTCCTCTATTCTCAGCTTTCTTGTTGTTCTTGCCTTTGGCACTGGAAGTATCTCTGAAAAGTTACTGATCTTCCTGCTCCCTCACACAATTGTGCTAGTTCCTCAAACCTCCTCTGGACTGTATCTACCATCTTGTCAGCCAGGTCATTTGTCCCAAGATGTATAATTAAATGAGGCTTGTCCCTACCCTTCTAGCATATTTCAAAACAGACTGTCCCAACCTTTTCTGCTGTCATTCCTGGCATGGCCTCCACCCAAATGCGCACCATGCTCTCCTCCTTGTTACCCCACCTGACTCCCTCTAGTATTGAGTCCCCAGCACTAAGATTCCACCCTCTTACTCCCTGCTTGCTTCCATTCATCTCCTCTCTCTCATTTCCAGCTCCTCTTCTTCCTCCTGCACATTATTTCCCCTTTACCCCTGTTGCAATTCTCCCAGCAGAATTTCCCGGCTCAGTTTGGTCCAGGCATTTATCAAATACTCCTCTAATTTCATCATTTCCTCCTCCACCTTCTTCCTCTCTAGCAGTGCACAACTATTTTCTGAGCCCTTCACAAATGCCAGCTCCTCTCTCTTCATAGTAACCTGTTCTCTCCTTTCCACTCCATGACTTTGCCACTTCTCCGCCTCCCTCACAAGTCCCTATCTCCTCCGTCCATTTGTCTTTTTGTCTCCTGACCTGGTTTCCCGGCAATTGTTCTCCCTGGCCTGGGTCCCTTTGTCTCTGCTTCCTTCTTCTGACCCTCTCCTCACCACTGTTGGCTTAAATCGCCCTCCCTCATCTCCCCTTCTTCCTCCCTCCAGTATTGGGCTAAACCCACCCCAATCTGCCTTACCTGTCTTAGTTCCTCCTGCAGACCCTCAATCTCCTTTCTAAGTTTTTCTGTGTGGTTGCACACTAAACATCCTCCCACACTCCGGGCAATTTTGAAAGATTGTGGCCTCAGTTGTTGCAGCCTGCCACCATACCCATTGCTGTCGTTGCCCTCCAGGCCACCCCCACCCTTCCAGATGCAGGATAGCAAACACTTCAAGTCTCCCTCTCCCTCTATCAGTGCAAAACATTTTCGTTATTTCCTTACCTCCTTTGTTGCAACGTTTAGATATATTGAGCAACTGCTTTTATATTCCTTTCCTTCTATCCACACTCAAAAGAGACTTTAAGTAGCCATTGCACAACCTTCTTCAAACTCCTACTCTTCCTTTCCCCAATGCAATATCAATGCGAAGAAGTAATAATGAAAGCTCTATGATTTGCATTTACTTCCCTTCCACTGAGATAGCAGTCACCTTTTCACTTGCTGCTGTTTCTTTCCTGGATGTCTGCTTCTGCTATGACAGGTGCATATCCCTTGCCCGTTTGAGGAAGTGATGTCAGAACCCTGGTACAAAGGAAATCATGGACCAGGGGTGGGTGAGTGAGGGGTTTGGAGGGGTGGGACCAGCCCAAGTCTTCCAGAAACAATCAGGTAGCTGAGGCCTCTGGTCAGACCATTAGCACCCTTCCCCCACTCTGCATAAAACTTTGCAGCTAGTGAAGCCAGCAACAATGACTCACAATTCTACTCCAGCCCCCAAATAGGTTTGCTACCCAAAGAAACAGGACTCCAATTCAAACAGCTTCACCAACACCACATCAAAATAGGCTTGGAATTAGAAGATATCGGTCTCAATTCAAAGAAACAGATCCAGTTAAATCACAACAATTATATTCTAAAACAGAAGAAACAGGCCTCTGCAAATGCAGCCTGCCACATAGTGAATCATCAAACAACAGGCCCACTTATAGCTACCAAAACAGGTTTCAAAATTCCAACAGCCCCAAACAATACCCTGCTAGCCCTTAGTAGTAAGAAAGGAAAGAAATAACTTTATACCAAGTAGAATCCACAAGAAACAATGTAAAACAAGAAGAAGAAGCTACTGTACTGTAGATCTGATCCTGTCCCCTTCTAGTTCCAGACAGGGTAACCCTCCTGTCTGCTTCTGGGTCTGAATCACCTTTAGTCTCAAGTTCTGGGGATTCAAACTGTGACCCTTATGCTACGTGCACAATGTACAGGGTCAGATCATACCCTCTTCGGGATTGCGGTACAATCTTTCACCAGGGCACCAAGCCAGGCTTTCAAAATGAACCCTTAAAACTTAATAAAAGACCTTAGGTATATTCTTACCTTTTGCCAGTTTAGTAACACCATCAAGCTTTTGAACAGTTTTGTCAGTCTTAACCCTCTATCGTCACATGCAAAAAGAACTGGCAGACACCCAGGCAGTCTTTCAAATAAAGGTATTTTACTAAAAGGTGATAAAATATGAAATATGAAAAATGTAAACAAAGAACAATATATCAAAGAGCATACAATCACTTAAAAGAAACACAAAGAAAACTACAGACAAATTCCTACCAACATACAGTTAGACTTTTTCCCATCTATTGTATTTCCTCTATAAAGTGCCTTAAAAGTTAGATTCAGAGATCTGTCTTTCTTGAGTCCCCAAAATTATATGTCATATTCCCCAGTTACAAGGATACATTTCAACTCCAACAACCCATCTCCTTGATGAGTCATCTAGCTCCTCCTTTTAGAATTAAAAAAAAATGCAAACTGATTTCCTGGCAGAAGATATTTTAAATAATGTGACTTCAGCAAAATTCCACTTCCTAAATATGACTCCTTAATTAAACATTTTCTCTTTGATCTTGTGTGGTTCCTATTCCCAAGGCATATGAAAGGGTTTTACGACTTCTAACACCATGTTGGTATCAAATGTTCTTCCTCCTAACACATCATAAAAGTTTATTATGCTTATCCTCTGGCAAATGGCCATAAAATGTAATTTCTCAAGGAAATTAATTACATTACAGAGATCTCCTGTCAGTTTAATGTCCTATAGTTTCACTGAACTTGGAAGGGGCAGCCATGGAAGCACAGGATGTCTTATGTGAGACAATCACATACTATATTTTTATTTTACAAATCATCCAATAATCACAACCAGCGGTCAAGTGTCACACCTCCCTTGTCCACCTAGCAGGGTTTCCTGGCTCTGGCCATCTCATTTGTGACCTAGCACAGGTTTTTGTGGCCTCCAGGTATCTTTGCTTTAGGATTTCCCATTTCCTCCATGTCCATCCCTATCCTGATTTTTCTTATAGGACTCCTGAGTATATCTTCCATCTCCTGAAGTTTGTCCTGCTAAAGTCCACTACTGAGGTCTTAGGTTCCTCTCCTTCCCAATTCCAAGGTAAAATGAACCATGGAGTGGTCACTACCAGCCAATGGGGCTTCCACCACCAAATCCCTGACCTGCTCCCATTGGCTAGGACCAAGTCCAGTATGTTTCCTTCCTAGTCAGCACTTCTACAAGCTTGCACTATTAGCAGCAGCAAGCGATGTGGAGGAGAACAGTATACAGTTATTGCACTGTATTTACGTTAGCATTTATGGTACAATTAAGGGAAAGCATTGCACTGTGTTAAGGGCACAGTACCTTGTTACAGATGAGAGTCCCTCCAGCGAAGAAGTCCAGCCCCAAAGCTTGCCTTTGTGGCCACTCCCATAGTTGTTTAGCTGTACTCCTCTTCCTGCTTGCTCCTGATAGGTTAAACCACTACTGGAAGTGTCTCAGCTAGTCCATTAATGATGGAGGTGTGCTTGAGGTACGAGGATAGGCCAAGTAGTCTAAACTTCTATATGCTGCTGGAATATCACAGGATGAGAGGGACCTGTGCTTGGTCTTCCGTGCATTTAATAGTTTCGATCTTTTAGATAGTGCAGACCTCGAACTTAAAGACTCACACTGCAATATGAGGTCTCATGTGCTACAGCTTAAAGGTTGTGTAATCTGCAGTAAAAGAAAAGCGATGTGGTTCAAAGAAAGGGCGGTGTCAGTATGGAACAGGTTATCACTTGACATAGTGGGTAGCAGAAAAATGAAGGAATTTAAAACCCAATTTGATAACTACTGTATTGCCAATAAAATCATGGGATATTTTGTGGGTGTTATAGAGTTTCCTGCTAGTCTAAACCACACAGATCAGCAGTGGGAGCAGAGAGGCCTATTCTTGTCAGTGCATTGTCAGCAGAGAGATACCATAAAGGACGTTGCAGTCCTAAAAGAGAAGTTTAACTTGAGACAAACAGATTTTTTTCAGATACCTCCAGCTGAACTCATATATAGGCAGAAGCACAAAATAACCCCAAGGACTCCTTGACCCAACGGTTGATACTCTTAATACAAGCCTCACTACAGGGTCAGTGAACTCCTCATATCATTGAATTTACATGGCACTAATAACCCTAACAGGGCTATCAACAGATTATATTAGAAAGCTATGAGAACAAGATCTTGATATTGAAATCTTGCCTCCCAATGGGACAGATTTAATCACTTACACATATAAGCTCACGTCATCATATATCTGGTAGAAGTATTCCTGGAAGGGCCTCATCCACTATGTCTGTACATCGCTACAGCAAGCAAAAGTATCTAACTCAATTTGGCGACTGCTGTTAGAGACAGAATGGACATACTAGGCTTCACATGTTCACATCTTTAGACACTGCCCCATAGCAAAACCATACTGGGATCAACGTTTAATAGAATTGTGAGCCCTTCTGGATCCAACACTTACCCTAGAACCAACCACCCTAATATTTTTAGATTTACCACAGGATTTAGGGATTGTTCTACCAAAAACTGCTTTATATTTGTTTATTAGCAGCCCGTGAAACCACAACTAAGAACTGGCTTATGGTGATGGTTCCTAAGATAGCACAGTGGCAGAACATTTTGAATCCAATACATGAAATGGAGAGATTACTGCAAAAGTTTCACAGACCTTACCTGTTTTGAGTTGCTATGGATAAGATGGGTCATTTATATAATGGCTAGACAAAAGGATTTTATACCTTAACTAAGAACGTAAAGGGTTCATCAACAGTTCAAGATGGTTATCTATACTTATACAACAGGAATAAGCAAATAACTCTTTGCATAAAAACATATATTCTCACTGCAGTGGAATATGTCAACAATAAGACCTGATGAGGTATGGATTATGGCCTGATTAGAGCCGTCCCAGGTGTATTGTGAGGCACAAGGCGCTTGCACCGAGTGTATTTAGGACCTGAGAAGTGCTCTTATCAGGCCATAACCCCCTCGGAGTTTCTTATTGCACTTATAAAATGGGTCCCCAGTAAAGACCTCAAATAAAAAAAATGGATATACAAAGTGTATGTAAAAAACAGTAAAAACATATGCTCAGTAGAAAATGATAAAAAGTAGTCCCTGTCATTGTATTTGATGGAGTTTAATTTCCTATACGAGGTTGGTGTATGTGTCTGCACTGTCAGACACCCAGACACCTGATTCAACATAGGTTTTAAAGACACACTTATTTTAAAAGCTATCTAGTTGATCCTACCATTTACAGAAGGGAGTTTCAGTTTTGACAGCCTAATATACAGGGTGACCAAGTGCTGTCAGTACTGTAACGTGATGTTCTATGAGACATTTCAAGTACAATCTTGTGTGTGAAACCATGACAAATACGTGTATTTTCCTTAGGTTTACTTGTTTTACTTTAAAGCTGCCAACAGTTGAACACCAAAGTGAGGGAGTCCACGGTTCAAAGTATGTGCAAGCCCAAGCAAGCATTGCTATGGTACAACACACCACGCTCAGCTGCCTACGCTTTTTCTCATGTTTCTACTGTTGGCAGCTTCAGCTGAAGAAAACAGAGGAAATGGTTAGAAATGTAAACTGTAAAGTTTAACAAGTCTGGCATTGTTAGTTATTTTCAAAGGTGTGATTAGAAGACCCAGCTTTGTTAGGAATTAAAATAGCAGGAGGTAAAATGGGACTGAATGGAGAAACGGCAGCTGGGGAAAATAAAAGTAGGGACACATTAGGTTTTAAACGGTGATTCTGAAAACAATTGTTGCTAATAATTTTGAGGATTTTATCCTTTGTAGCAGACTGATTAGAGAGTCAACCACTCAAGAATGACTTCTGTTTTGTGGTCAGTTTTACACACTGCAGTCAGCTGTACTGAGCACCGCCCGGCTTCACTGTACAATTTTCCTGACTGGGGCAGTGGGGCACTGATACCCTCAGGTTGTGGGGCTTTCTCTCTGGTTTTGTAGTGCCAGTTGGCAAGTTATCGGCTGATAAGAACATGGCTAGAATGGCCCTTTAGCCAATCAGATTGGAGGAAATCATTTCCCATTTTATAAATCCACTTATACCAGTGTGGTGACATAATCAAACCAAAAAGGCATAAAACACAGTCCTATTGTATAACTCAGATATGCTATGGCCAGTGGTGGAATACTAAAGTATATGTGAATACATGGAGAGTGACCTTGGCTACTATCACTTCATGGCTCCCACTACGACTTATACGAGTCACTGTCCACTCATTCATGTAAACAGTATATTCCACCACCGCCATAACGTATCCCTTATATACAGTATGTCTGCTTTAACACTGCAAAGTAGTGAAGCTGGTCACAGAACTGATCTGAAGTCACACTGCTGCTGGATATCTGCCAAATCAGGATATAGTGACAGCATGTTTGACTCGCCTACAGCTGCATGTTGTTTTTGTTGTGTTTGTTGTAAGTTGAAAATCACTTTAATAAACAGAAATTAAAACAAAAATCAGGGTATAGTTTTTAAACTTGTCGAGTATAAAAGACAAATTGTCCGTTTAGCCTGTAACAAACAAATGAACCGACCAATTCAATCCTCTATCATGTCTACTTTTAGTTCAACCCGTCTACTAAAAAATTGACCTGTTTCTTTCAGAAGTTCTTCTTGGCTTCCCTCATTCTTACCATTCTGGCAACATCACTCTACTCATATAATTTATTTATTTTAAAAGATTTTCCAGGAAAGACATACTGAGCTGGTTATCAGTTCATTTCCAGAAGTGTCCTGGCAGATCCCAGTGCGAATTGTTTGGTCCAGCACTAGGTAGACTACTTCACAGTTCCGCCTAACCTGCTCCAAGATGGAAAAATCCCATATAGACTCAGTATCTAGCAGTCTACTTACTGCTGGGAATGTCTTCATAATGATCCTTCTGATCTGCGGTCTCCTTCCCATCAACACCACTATGTGGGACTTCCTCATTACTCTCAAACAGCGACAGCATTGCTCCTTGGGATGTTGTATCCTACATTAGAAAGAGCAGAAACTGGTATGTCGAACATTATTTATAGCTATACAAAGGTAAAAAGCCCTTCAGGAATCCATGAATTGTACCTACGGCTGCTCATGCTTGTAAACTGACATACCATGGTTCATAACACAACAGTATTCCATCACAGATTATGGGTAATGATTGTTTACCTCTGAAACAAATTATTACTTTGCATACTTGCATATTCCTGAATCCAGGGTTCTCCCTTAAGTACATATTTCTATACCTACTGTCTTCATACTTACATATTCCTGCTACCTTGTTCTCTGTGGTCAATATTCTTGCACACCCTGTTCTATCTATACTTACATATTCCTGCACCCTGTTCTTCTAACCACAATTACATATTCTTGCAAACCTCTTCTCTCCATACTACATATTCCTGCACTCTGCTTTCTCCATACTCACATACTTCATCCCTGATCTCTCCATACTTAGCTATACCTGCACCCTCCTTGTATATTCCATCCCACCCTACCCCCAGTTCATTATAAAATGAGAAAATACAAGCTGGCACAGTGGTGCAGATGTGCCTTGCACCTTACCTCTTACCATGCCAGTGACCCTGGGTCAGGAGTAGCTCATGAGGCACCAGGGGTTGTTGGGGGAGGAACAAGTGTCCAGAAGATTGCTCTTCTCTACTTGGGGGGTGATTCCCAGCTATCAGCAACACTCACCATAGGCTGGGTGAGCAAGAGCCAGGGACAATTCAGGAAAGGTGAGGATGCAATGGCAGATGTCTATGGGTCAAGTGCGGGGTGTGCCCATCTCATGCTGGATGTCAGTGCATGTCTGCACCTCTAGCAGGGGACACCTAAACATGCAGAAAACCCTGCTGGCTGAGAGGAGACTTCACTCAGTCACCGTGTCCACTGCTGGATCCTGCCCTCCTGGGACCGACTAACTACTTCCTTCACCTCCGCCTGAAGGGCACTGGTTTTAAGGAATGCCATAGAAACATAGAATTTGACAGCAGATAAGACAGATTGGCCCACCCAGTCTGCACATTTCCCTACCTACTGGATAGCTGCAGATCCTACTTAACCAGCAGCCTACTTCTTCCTATCCCCACCCCCAGAATGGCCTTATGACTGTCCCATGCATGCTTGACTTCCACCACTGATTTTGACTCCACAACCTTCCTCCGAAGGCTGCTCCATGCATCCACAACCTCTCTGTGAAAAAATACTTCCTTAAATTACCTCTGAGTCGCCCCCCTCTATCTTCAAATTGTGCCCTCTTGTTCTTGCACACCTCTTTTTGAAGGATGCTACCCTCTTTGGGCTTTGTTGATTCCCTTGAGGTACTTGAACGTTTCTATCATGTCCCTCCTCTACCTCCTTTCCTCGAGGCTATACATATTAAGCTCCTTTCGCTCTCTTCATATGACTTCCGTGCAGACCCTGCACCATTTTAGTTGCCCTCCTCTGGACAGCTTCCATCCTGTCTATGTCTTTGTGGAGATTGGGTCTCCAGAACTGCACACAGTACTCCAGATGGGGTCTCACCAGCTGTCTGTACAGAGGGATAATAACTTCCTGTTTTCTACTGGTGATGCCTCTCCTATGCATCCCAGTATCCCCAGCCCTCCTTGTTGCCCTCTCACATTGCTTGCCCACCTTTAGGTCATCTGATATGACTACCCCCAGGTCCCTTTCCATTTTTGTTGTTGTTAGTATCTCACCCCCATTGTGTACTCTTCCCTGGGTTTTGTTTTTCCCAGGTGCATTACCTTGCACTCTTAGCATTGAATCTAAGCTGCCATACATTTGACCATTCCTCTAACCTTGCCAAGTCCCTCTCATCCTTTCCACCCCACCCTGTGCATCAACTCTGTTGCAGATCTTTGTGTTATCTGCAAAGAGACATACTTTTCCTTCCGGTCCCTCTGCAATGTTGCTTATAAAGACATTGAAGAGGACGCCAATACTGAACCCTGCAGTACCCCACTAGTAACCCTCCTTTCTTCTGAGTGGACTCCATTTACTATTACTCTCTGTGTCCTATTCTCCAGCCAATTCTTTACCCAGGATGTCATCTTGGGACTCACTCCCAGGCTGGCTAACTTGTATATTGATCTTTTGTGGGACTGTGTCAAATGCCTTGCTAAAGTCTAGGTAGGCCATGTCCACAGTCCCTCCCTGATCTACTACTTTGGTCAGCCAGTCAAAAAATCTATCAGATTAGTCTGGCATGACCTTCCGGCTGTGAATCCATGCTGCCTAGGGTCCTGTGCCCCTCTGGCCTCTAGATACTGGACATTCTTTCCTTCAAGTGATTCCATAATTTTCCCTATCATTGAGGTTAAACTAACAGGTCTGTAGTTTCCTGCTTCCGCTTGCTCCCACTTTTGTGAAGGGGAATCACATCTGCCTCCTCCAGTCCTCGGGTACCACCCCATCCCCATGATTTGTTAAAAGTGTAGTCAGTGGTGTCACTAGTTCTACCCTTAGTTCTTTTAGAATTCTGGGATGAATCCCATCAGGCCCCATTGCTTTGTCCACCTTCAGTTTTAAGAGTTCTTTCAGAACCCTTTCTTCCGAAATGGGCTGGTATCAACTTCTGTATCCAGAGTGTTTCTACTGTTTGTTTTAGGTACCTCCCTCTTCATTTGTAAATACTGAGCAAAAATATTTGTTTAGTATCTCTGCCTTTTCACAGTCTCCTCTTCCCACCCTCCCTCCCTTTATTAAGCCTCACTATCCTCCCTTGGTCTTCCTTGGCTCCCTGATGTTACCTATAAAAGTTTTATCCCCTTCTTAACTGAGTTGGCTATCTTTTCCTCGGTTTGGGCCTTTGCTGTTCTGACTGCCTTCCCAGCCTCCTTTTGCTTTAACTGATACAGTTCTCTGTCCTGCTCCTTCTGGATTCCTTGTACTTCCTGAATGCTTTCTTTCTCTTGAACCTTCACTGCCACTTCCTTTGAGAACCATAGTGGTTTCTTACATCGTTTTGTTTTGTTTATTTGCTTCACACAAAGGCTTGTTACCTCTGTGATGGCAGCTTTTATTATTCCCATTGTTCTTCCACCCTCCTTCCTGCCCATTTGCTAGTGCATTCCTTAGGCACTCACCCATTTTGGCAAAGTCAGCCCTCCTAAAGTCCAGTACTTTTTGCCTTTGTATGGTTTGACTCTACTGCTGTGTTTATTGTGAACCATACTTTTGATGGTCGCTAGTTCCCCAGATGGCTACCCACTTCTACATCTGTGATCCTCTCTCCATCTCCATTTGAGAGAACCAGGTCTAAGATTGCTCCCTCTCGAGTGGGCTCCAATACTAGTTGTCTAAGGCATGCCCTGTAGGACATCTAGAATAACCCCACTCTTGAGTGGCTGCTGCAACTGCACTCCAGTTAACATCTGGCATATTCAGATCACCCATCAGCAATATCTCCCCTTTTTCTGCCATTCTAAGTATACTTTCTATCATTTCCTTGTCCATTTCCTCCTGAGAAGGGGTCTGTATACAACCGCTGCGGATTGTGGTGCCATTGCCTGTCTCCAAATTTACCCACAGTCCTTCTTCTTCTCCCTGTTTACTTTTTGTTCTGTTGCTTTTATTCCTTCCCTTATGTAAAGAGCTACTCCTCCTCTCTTTTACCCTCCCTGTCCCTCCTGTAGATAGTGTGTATCCTGTCACGCTCGTCCCAGTCATGGTTTTTGTGTACCATGTTTCTGTGACTGCCATGATATCAGATGTTCCTCCTCCATCAAGGCCACTAATTCAGGAAGCTTGTTACCCAGACTACGGGCATTGGTACTCATTGCTCTCCATTTTTGGATGGCTTACCTTCTGTTGCAGCATCCCCACTGACCTTTCTACCTCTGTCTTTTCTCGTTTAGTACCCTGTTTTGTAGGGAGAGGCTGGGATTTTCCTGCTGCTTATCAGTGGTGCTGAAAGTATTCCCATCCTGAGTGGGTTCATGGCCGGGCGGGGGATTGCCCACGGGTAAGTCGCTGATAGGTTGGGGGAGCGGGACCACAAGCTGCAAGGATTTCAGGCTAGATGGAAATCAGCAGGAGCTGATCAATGGGGCCCCAGCCAGAGGCCACAAGAGGGAAAGAGAGTTGAAAGATTCACATTGATCTTACATTGTATGCACTCTGCAAGGCATGTTAAGATTTAATCGCTGCCACCTTGTGCCTTAATTCCAGAAGTGAGTAGTACATGATTTAAACCAACAGAGATTGCTACTGCTCCATACAGTCTGGCACTACAAACATTTTGTCAAGTTCTTCAAGAAGTTCACCAAAATGTGATACGACTAAAGCAACTTCTGAACCTTTGGGATCTTTACAAGAGTGAAACCAGAGATCCTGGCTCTCAAATAAGGGTGCAGTCCCACCCTTGCTTATATAGCACAAACAGCTGATCATAGGTGTTATTCCCTTCTGATCAAAATCTGGAAGATTATCTATTCAACCAGTGAAGCTAAACTTAAAATCATAATTACAGACACAAAGTAGATCCGTACAAATACTGCAGACATATAATGAGAAAATGTGGTATGCCTGTTAAGTTGTTCAAATGGAGTTACTAAGTTAGTTTACAAACTACTACGTTTGTATTTCTTCAAAATGGGAGCTATGTGGCATTAGTCTGTGACTGATAATGTACTGTGATTGATGGCAAGATAACTGGGGAGGTCTTCCTGGTTAAAGGAGGGACATTATGCAATGTCTGAGAGGTCAAGCTGTGTATTAGTTGTTTAAGACTGTGTTCTGCAATAACAGTTCTGAAGTTTGCATCAGACTGGGACTCCTCATCTACATAAAGGACCCTAACAACACAAGCCCATCCCCTTATAATAAATATCCCACTTCTGACACTGTACCTATCCTACCTACTGACACCATGTTTTCATAATTCTGCACCATCACTTCCCTGTGAAGCTCCTTCTCCTGTTTGCTCAGCATCTTCCATTCCTCTTTGGAAAATCAACAGCAACATCTTCAAAGGTCTCTGGTATCTGCAAGGACATGATGCAGGTTGAAGTGCTCTTGATTTCATTGCACACATGGAGAAATCTACCACTTTTCAACAAGAAGAGGACAGGAAAGGTTAAAATTAGCAACCTGAAAGACAAGGATGAACAGGACATCCATTTGCCAAGGACAAATCAATTGCCCAGTTCACCTAAAAGATGTTAGGTTGATGATAGCTCAGTATTCACAGGGGTAAGCTAGCAGGCAAGATCACTGCTGTTCATTTTTTGTAGTGGTCATGCAAAATAACTAGTGATTTTCACATTACAGGTCTTTCTAACTTTGATTCATGTACAAACCCTTCCTTACAGAAGGAGAGGTGGTTGCATATGAGACAGGAAGGAGCAACACAACTAGGAAGTGTACTGGGTTAAGAAGTGGAATAAGGATGATGGGGTCACAGGAAACAGGTGGTGGGGGCTACAGGACTACATGTATAAAGGACAGGCACAGGAGCAGTGAAAGAGACAAAAAGAATGGATGAAATGTGGTACCTGAACAGCAGGAGCTTTGGCAACAAAACTACTGAGTGCCAAGAGATGGTGGCAGATTACAAACTAGACATAGTTACCATAACAGAGGCATGGGTGACAGGAAATAGGCTGGGATATGGCTAGCCCATATTAAATGCCGCATAAGAGGGTCCGAGTCAGGCGGGGGGGTGTAGTTCTCTAAATTAAGTAGGATACTGAGACCATTGAGCAAACTACTATCAAAGTGGAGAGAGATAACTAGTTCAATCTGGATGCAGCTGGGAATAACTGCAGGTAAAAGATCGGACAGAGGACTACATGCTGCCAGTAAAGAGAGAGGAGTAGGGTAGAAATTTGAAGAGACAGCAAAAGTGGAATTAGAGGTCAGTGGTAACCTTACCCTACTGGATGTTAACTGGGCTACCATAGCAAAAAGCACCAGAAGTCAGGTACTGCAAGATACAATTTAGGACCATTTCTTGTACAGTGGGATAGATACTGCTAGATACAATGCAGGACTGCTTCTTGGTACAGTGTCAGCAGTCAGGCACTGCTAGATATAATGCAGGACTGCTTCTTGGTACACTAGGTCAGATGCTGCTAGCTACAGTGCAGGACTGTCTCTTAGTACAGCGGGTCAGGTACTGCTAGATACTATGCAGGACTGCTTTGGTACAGTGTTTCAGGTACTGGCTACACTGCATTGCTGCTTCTTGGTACAGTGGGTCAGGACTGCTAGACACAATACAGGACTGCTTCTTGGTACAGTGGGTCAAGTACTGCTATATACAATGCAGGACTGCTTCCGGTACAGTGAATCAGGTGCTACTAGATACAATGCCATACTGCTTCTTGGTACAGTGGGTCGGTACTACTAGATATAATGCAGGACTGCTTCTTAGTACAGTGGGTCTGGTACTGCAAGATACAGTGCAGGACTGCTTCTGGTACAGTGGGTCAGGATTCCCAAAAGTAACAATTTTTTTTTAGGTTGCTATTTAATTTTAGATCAGATGATTGTCTATTAATGTAATTTAGTTTAACTTGAAGACCTTTCTTAGGGAAAAAAGAATAATGGCATCTGCATAGGCAAGAAGGGGACAGGAGGTGGTGGCAACTGTGGGTGAATCAGGGATCAGATTATCGAATCCTCTCAACATTTTAATGAGAAGAGGAGGCAAGATACACCCTTGGCTTATAATGTTGTTTATCTTAAGAGAAGGAAACAGATTGCCGCCAACCCCAGTCTGATTCTCGCCCATGTGTTACTATAAAGGCCAGCTATTAAATGGAATACATTTTTATCAATACCTCATTCTAGGATTGATGTCCATAATATAGTCTGAGAAATGGAATCAAATGCAGAGGAATAATAAAACAGAATATAGCTTCTGATTATGTAACATCACATATTTTTTTAGTAAATGTTGGAGTATGAATATATTATCAACAGTAGAGCAATTAGATCTAAAACCAGCTTGGTATGTTGAGATTCCTCTTGTTTTTTCTACTGTATCTTTCATTTTTTCCAGTACTATTTTAGAAAACAATTTAAACTTATATCTAACAAGCCAACAGGTCGATAGAAGTGCCAGGCCCATTACACTCACTCTTTTTGTGAATGGGGATGATATTAGCACCTTTCCAAGTTTTGGGATAGATTTTCAGTGCAATATATTTATTAAAATAAGCTGCTAAAATTTTGACCAAAAGAGGGTGACTTAGATATCGACAGAGTAGAATAGGACCCTGTCCATTTGTTATGGAGAAAGTGTGTAAATGCAAGGATCTGTATTCTTTCCTTTTCTCTTCTCTGTCTGGTTGCGCAACCAAATTTTCACCAAAGAGACTTCGGACTTGATCAATCTAACAGTTTCAGCAACTTTTGCCTCTTACTGTCTCTGTTTTGTCTTGCTGTCTGTTTTTCTTCCAAGTATGTATTTATCAGCTAATATAAAATTATGTGCAAATCAATAGAAACATAGAAATAGAATTTGACGGCAGATAAGGACTGCTTGGTCCACCCAGTCTGCCCATTTCCCTGCCTAATGGATAAGCTGCATATCCTAGTTAACCAGCAGCCTACTTCTTTCTACCCCCACCCCTAGAATTGCCTTATGGCTGTCCCATGCATGCTTGAATTCAACCACTGTTTTTGACTCCACAGCCTCCTCCGGAACCGTTCCAGCCATCCACAACCTCTCTGTGAAAAATGCTCCCTTACATTACCTTTGGGCAGCCCCTCTATCTTCAAATTGTGCCCTTGTGTTCTTGCACCTCTTTTTTGAAAGATGCTACCCTCTTGGACTTTGTTGATTCCCTTGAGGTACTTGAAAGTTTCTATCCGTCCCCTCTCCTCCTTACCTCGAGGCTATACATATTAAGTTCCTTTAGTCTCTCTCTTCATATGTCTTCTGGTGCAGACCCTGCACCATTTTAGCTCCCTCCTCTGGACAGCTTCCATCTTGTCTATGTCCTTGGGAGACTGGATCTCCAGAACTGCACGCAGTACTCCAGATGGGGTCTCACCAGCTGTCTGTACAGAGGGATAACAACTTCCTGTTTTCTACTGGTGATGCCTTTCCCTATGTATCCCAGTATCCCCCAGCCCTCCTTACTGCCCTCTCACATTGCTTGCCCACCTTCAAGTCATCTGATATGACTACCCCAGGTCCTTTCCATTTTTGTTGTTGTTAGTATCTCACCCCCATTGTGTACTCTTCCCTGGGTTTCTGTTTCCCAGGTGCATTACCTTGCACTTCTTAGCAGTAAATCTAAGCTGCAATACATTTGACCATTCCTCTAACCTTGCCAAGTCCCTTCTCATCCTTTCCACCCACCTTGTGCATCAACTCTGTTGCAGATCTTTGTGTCATCTACAAAGAGACATACTTTCCTTCCAGTCCCTCTGCAATGTACGCTACAAAGACATTGAAGAGGACGATCCTAATACTGAACCCTGCAGCACCCCACTAGTAACCCCTTTCTTCAGTGGACTCTATTTACTATTACTCTCTGTGTCCTATTCTCCAACCAATTCTTTACCCAGGCTATCATCCTGGGACCCACTCCCAGGCTGGCAACTTGTATATTAATCTTTGTGTGGGACTGAGTCAAATGCCTTGCTAAAGTCTAGGCAGGCATGTCCACAGCCCCTCCCTGATCTACTACTTTGGTCACCCAGTCAAAGAAATCTATTAGATTCGTCTGGCATGACCTTTCTGCTGTGAATCCATGCTGCCTTGGGTCCTGTGCCCTCTGGCCTCTAGGTACTCGACAATTCTTTCCTTCAGAAGTGATTCCATTATTTTCCCTATCACTGAGGTTAAACTAACAGGTCTGTAGTTTTCTGCTTCTGCCCTGCTCCCACTTTTGTGAAGGGAATCACATCTTCCTCCTCCAGTCTCAGGTACCACCCCATCCTCCCATGATTTGTTAAAGATGGTAGTCAGTGGTGTCACTAGTTCTACCCTTAGTTCTTTTAGAATTCTGGGGTGAATCCCATCAGGCCCCATTGCTTTGTCCACCTTCAGTTTTAAGAGTTCTTTCAGAACCCTTTCTTCTGTAAATGGGATGGTATCAACTTCTGTATCCAGAGTGTTTCTATTGTTTGTTTTAGGTACCTC
This sequence comes from Neoceratodus forsteri, assembly GCA_016271365.2. NCBI lineage: Eukaryota > Metazoa > Chordata > Ceratodontiformes > Ceratodontidae > Neoceratodus > Neoceratodus forsteri. The sequence continues at coordinate 42,930,098 of CM057455.1, forward strand.
CCCTCTTCATTTGTAAATACTGAGCAAAATATTTGTTTAGGATATGTATTAGTATAATGTATGGAAATGTAGCTGATATTGGGATCTCTTTGCTTGGAAGATGTATAGTGTTACTGTTGAAATGTGTATATTTATACTTTGAGATAACTGTAGAAAACTAGAGGTTACTTGGTGCAAATGCCTGAGCCTTTTGCAAAGGCTGGATGGAGTTCAGGAAGCTCACTGTTCTAGCAGCTCTTGAATTTACAAATAACAGGATGTTTGCCAAGGATGGGGTTGAGAAGTTTAGAAGACAGATTAGCTGCTTCTGCAAGATGCGTTTTTCCCCAAGAAACATTTGATTTTTGCTTCTGTACATAGTTATTCTGAACAGGTTTATGTTTTTATGTTACTGCAACTACAAATAAATGGTTTTATGGAATTTTACAACTGCTCCTGGTTTTCCCTATGCTTCCTGACCTGTGCCTCGACTACAAGATAAACTTTAGCTGGAATGCCATCAGGCCCGGCTGCCTTATTTATTTATTTATTTTTTTAAGTGGAAAGAGCAGCTAAGACCTCCACTGGAGTAAGAACCCAATTATTCTTGTCATTATTTCCCAGTTGTAAATGCCTATTATCTTCATTTGCATCATAGAATATACCTGTAAAAAATCTACCCATTCTGTTTCAGTAATATAGGTATCTATAGTACCATTATAAAATTAATACCCTTAGCTACTTAGGAGCCAGAACCTTTTGTGTCATTTGGTGAGACAGTTTGTAACATCATTTCCATTGTCTTTTGTAGTATAGACATTTCTTGTTTTTAACTGCCATTTTATAATTCCTGCTTTTATTAAGATTTTTCAAAATTTCCTTTGATGGTTTCCTTCTGTAAAGCTTATATAGTCTTCTAATTTCAACTTTAAATATTTTACATTCTGGCCCAGCTATTCAAAGGTGCACCCCAGTCGCGAAATTCAAAGAGGCAGGTTCAGTGGAGCAACTCCGACGCGCTGAGGTACATTGATAATGTATGCGGGCGCAGATGCAGGAGGCGTGCCATGCATATGCGGCACATCCCAATATTCAGCACAAGGATGTAGACATATGCTGGCACAACTCAAGAGTGCGCAGCGATGGGGGCTCAAAGTGAGCCCATGAGAGTGGAACAACTTCCTCGGCGACCCACAGGTGGGCCACTGTATTACAGGGTGCAACACAGCAGCCACCAGTCGTGGTAGGCCACCGCCCACCCAGAACAGCATCCACAAGCACACACATATCCCTGGTAGTCCAACTGACCCTTCCCAGTCCTGATGCCCCAATAATTTATGTTAGACTGTCCTGGTAGTCTAGTGGCCCCCCTCCCGTGTCCCCGATCGCCCAGACTATTATCGATACCCATGCCCCTGGTAGTCTAGTGGTAACCCCTGTTGCCACATTGCGGACAGCGCCACATCATCTATCCCTGGTGATCCAGTGGCACCCCTCCCACCCACCCACAGGACCCTTGCCCACCCAGTCCCCCCATCAGCCGTGGGCGGCGCAACCCACCCGCATACCGCCCGATGAATAACAGTTACAGTATAGGTTGTAGCACATTGGTCCACAGTGTGAACCAATGGGCTTGCAGGGCATACTATACTAGACAGTCCGAATATGTGAATGACTTTATTCAGTGGGACTGTCATATGGCAGCAACCGCGGTATGCGGGCAGGTTGCAGCCGACCGCCGGCGGGACGGAGGGGAGCGGGGGGGCAAGGGTGCTGTGTGGGTGGAGGGGTGGGGGTGCCACTGATCACCAGGATAGATGATATGGTGCTGTACCGCAATCAAGGCAATGGAAGGTGGGGGTACCACTAGACTACCAGGGACATGGGTAACGATAATAGTCTGACAATTGGGGACACGGGAGGAGGGGGGCCACTAGACTACCAGAGACAGTCTCACATAACAGTTATCTGGGAATCAGGGGGGCACTAGACTATCACGGCTGTCGATTTGTACCGGCGTGATCATGGCTACGGGTGGGGATGCCCTGGAATCCCACAGCACACGTCATGCTGTGCATGGTGCCAGGCACAAGTGGCCGGCCTGCCCTGCAAGGCATGCAAATGGGGCCATAATGACATGCAAATGGCCCCATTGGTCGCCATATTTATGGCCTCATTTGCATGCTCCTGCTGAATATTTAGGGTGATGCGCCTAGCACAACTGCACTTGCATTGGCTCATCCCGTGCTCCCTATCTGTGGCTTGTGCTGGTGTAGTGCTACGCGCCAGGCGCGTATGTGCGCCGATCTTGCCATATTCAATGGTGCTGTGCCGCGGCACATCACCATTGAATATCGCCTGGTCCTGGCACCGGTGCATCTCAGTTGCGCTGGCCCAGGCTTGCACCTCTGCCAGGTGCAGTCTGAATATCTGGGCCTCTGTGTAAAATCACCCTACGAGCTTATGATTAAAACCATTATTCGATGTGATTTGTGAAAGACGCATCAAGTTGATATCCTTAATACTTACAGGGCTGGATATTCAAACTGCGCTATTTTGTGGCACAATCCCTTGCGCTGCACAAAATAGTTGCACAGGGGTGTGAACAGGCGATATTCAAAGGAGTCTGCCTTGAGCAACTCCTTTGAATATCACCCCGGAACAGCCACTGTGCATGGCGCAGTGGAACTTTGCGCCACCGCAAGTTGTCAGAGTGGAGCATCAACTTGCAGTGGCGTAGTACCATTGCGCCATGCGCAAAATCCCGATATTCAAAAGGTGACATGCAATGGAGCTATAATTCATGCAAGGCGCAGGGGTGCCATTTGCATCTGATTATGGCTCCCATTTGCATGCCATATTGGCATGCAGGTGCGCTGATCCCGAGGACTTGCGCCTGGTGCCCTGCCAGGCAGCAGCCGTCCGGGACCGACACCCCTGCAGCCCAATCACGGGCAAAACAGTGTAGAATCCCCCACCACCCCACTGGCCCATCACGGGCATAGTTTAATTCCCCCACCAGCCCGATCGCGGGCAGCAATGTGGCTCCCCGAGCGTATCCCTGGTGGTCCAGTGGACCGTACATCCCGATTGCAGGATGGTAATAAAGTCAAACCCCCGAGCGTATCCCTGGTGGTCCAGTGGACCGTACATCCCGATCGCGGGATGGTATTAGAAACCCCCCAACACATCCCTTGGTGTTCAGTGTCTCTTACCCTACCCACCCACTTTATGCCACTAATCTCCCTTCTGCCCTCGAAGTTGACTCGCACCGCCACCGGCTGGCCGAGATCGTCTGCAGGTTGCATTAGCGCAGTGCAAGAGCTAATGGGCAGCTGAGTCAAGACAAAGACAAGTCCAGTTTTGTGAATGAATGGCCCATTCACAAAACTGGACTGTCTTTGTACGGTATGGCTGCACGCCCATTGGCTCTTGCACTGCACCAATGGCGCGTAGCCCTCACCGGCAGTCAGTCGGCGGGGCGGGCGGCAGGCGGTGGATGCTGCCACCCACCGCCGCCGGGGAGCGGGGTGGGGCTTGTGGGTGGGTGGGGTGGTACCAGACACCAGGATGTGTTCGGGAGTTTCCAATACCATCCCTGATCGGAATGTACGGTCCACTGACCACCAAGGATACGCCTGGGGCCCATTGCTGCCCGCATCAGGCTGGTGTGGGGGATTAAACTATGCCTCACGATCGGGCCAGGGGAGGGTGGTGGGGATTTACACTGTTTTGCCGCGATCGGGCTGCAGGAGGCACAGGAGGGTGGGAAAGCCACAGGTGGCAGCTGCTGTGTTGCGCCCTGCAATGCAGCAGTTCACCTGTGGGTAGCCTCGACTTGATCCTTTTTTTTTTTTTTTGCTCAAAGTGGTGCAGGCGCAGGTGGGGGTTGCGCCTGCACAACTCTGCACAGCCCAGCTGAATATCGGCTGTGCAGTTTATGCATAGTTCTCCCCTCCAGTTGAGCATGCATTCATTTGCATTGCGCCTGTTGCTCAGCCTGTTTTCAGTGGCGAACTGCCTCCTGCTGAATATCGCAGAATGGCGTAGTTCGACTTTTCCGCGCAGGCTAACTTTGAATATCTGGGCCACAGTCTGTAGTGAAGCATTAATTAAGGGAACAATGTCCTCCCTAGCATTCTTGTACCACCACTCAATTCTACTTGCTGATCTTACTTCTGAGAATTGAACAGAATCAACGTTGGAAAAATTACCTTCTCTAAGGCGTGATTCAAAGATTACAGGAACGTGATCACTCTCGAGTCTAATCTCAAACATTAGATTACACCAAAGTCTGGTGAGCCTAACCAAAGTGCCAGATCTATAGCTGAGGCACCTCTTGCCGAGATAAAGGTACATTCTCCTCCTTATCACCATTTACACTTCCATTCAAGGGTAAAATCAAAATTATTCATAAGATCAATAAGCTGTTTCTCACGACCATTAACTTTGATATATTTTGCTGACCTCATTATCATACCGTCAGCCTTTTATTTGATATAGTTGTGTACATGAAGACAGATTTATTCATTAGGCCATCAAATGTGCCAATACTGGTATTAACATCTCCAGTAAGGATTATGTCAAGATATGGGAAGGCACTATTTACATCAAGTATCATATTAGCTAGATCCACCCAGAGAGATGGTTAGTAAAGTTATAATTTTCTGGTGGGATATAACCACTGATCATTATATGATTCTTGTTCTCTATTCTCAGAAGTAGAACAATAAAATTCTCATCGCTTTCCAGCACTGGACATTTGAGAAATTTCCAATCTTAGACAATACAATCACTTTTCAACATGGCCTTTTGGGACCTCCCTCATAAACAGTAGCACTGGAATTTTGGTAATCCATCCTGAAAGCTGATTTGCACAGAAACCACACTACAGGCAGAAGCAGGAAACACAGACCTGTTAGTTTAACTCAGTGATAGGGAAAATGATGGAATCACTTGAAGGAAAGAATTGTCGAGTATCTAGAGGCCAGAGGGCCACAGGACCCTAGGAGCATGGATTCCAGCGGAAGGTCATGCCAGACAAATCTGATAGATTTCTTTGACTGGGTGAACAAAGTAGTAGATCAGGGAGGGGCTGTGGACATGGCCTACCTAGACTTTAGCAAGATATTTGACACAGTCCCACACAAAGATTAATATACAAGTTAGCCAGCCTGGGAGTGGGTCCCAAGATGACAGCTTGGGTAAAAATTGGCTGGAGAATAGGACACAGAGAGTAATAGTAAATGGAGTCCACTCAGAAGAAAGGAGGGTTACTAGTGGTGCAGGAGTTCAGTATTAGGACGGTCCTCTTCAATGTCTTTATAAGCGACATTGCGGAAGGACTGGAAGGAAAAGTATGTCTCTTTGCAGATGACACTAAGATCTGCAACAGAGTTGATGCACAGGGTGGGGTGGAAAGGATGAGAAGGACTTGGCAAGGTTAGAGGAATGGTCAAACGTATGGCAGCTTAGAATCAATGCTAAGAAGTAAGGTAATGCACCTGGAAACAAAACCCAGGGAAGAGTACACAATGGGGTGAGATACTAACAACAACAAAAATGGAAAGGGACCTGGGGGTAGTCATATCAGATGACCTAAAGGTGGGCAAGCAATGTGAGAGGGCAGCAAGGAGGGCTGGGGGTTACTGGGATGCATAGGAGAGGCATCACCAGTAGAAAACAGGAAGTTATTATCCTCTGTACAGACAGCTGGTGAGACCCCATCTGGAGTACTGTGTGCAGTTCTGGAGACCCAATCTCCATAAAGACATAGACAGGATGGAAGCTGTCCAGAGAGAGCAACTAAAATGGTGCAGGGTCTGCACCGGAGACATATGAAGAGAGACTTAAGGAGCTTAATATGTATAGCCCGAGGAAAGGAGGAGAGGGGACATGATAGAAACTTTCAAGTACCTCAAGGGAATCAACAAAGTCCAAGAGGTAGCATCTTTCAAAAAGAGGTGTGCAAGAACAAGGGCACAATTTGAAGATGGGGGCGGCTCAGAGGTAATTTAAGAAGTATTTTTCACAGAGAGGGTTGTGGATGCATGGAGCAGCCTTCTGGAGGAGGTTGTGAGTCAAAATCAGTGGTGGAATTCAAGCATGCATGGGACAGTCATAAGGCAATTCTAGGGTGTGGGGTAGAAGAAGTAGGCTGCTGGTTAACTAGGATCTGCAGCTTATCCAGTAGGTAGGAAATGGGCAGACTGGATGGGCCAGCGGTCCTTATCTGCGTCAATTCTGTGTTTCTATGTTTCTAATTTGCCACAGGTGCAAAACACATTTTGGGAAGGATACAAAAATGACAGCTGTACTGTTCATAAGAAAGTGTGTAAAAATGGCAATGTTGAAATATGGAGAGAAAAATCTTAAAAATTGATGACGTTACGAGCATCGTAGAAACTGCGCAATGGGCGCTCATGCCTTAGTCATTTTGGGATTTTTTCACCAAATTTGCAACAAGGGCTTTTTGGGACCCCAAATCATGAACAGTGGCACTGTCATATCATTAGTGGTTCTGAAAGGTGATTCTGTGCAGTGACTGTGAAATCACCTTTCAGGACCGAGAAATGAAATATCAGTGACTGTGTTCATGAGATGGGGTCCCAAGAACCCCATGTTGAAAATGTAGGACCAAACTCCCAAAAATAGCTGCAATATCAACCTAAACTGGCCCCCCATTCACTGCCATTATAGGACTTAATGTAATTTCTTGGTTTGAGATCGGCTTTTGAAGAGTGCAGACATGTTCCCTGTCCACTGAAGATCGCTGCTCCTAACCTCCAGAGGTAAGAATGGGTGAGAGGTGCACAGAGAGAGGTGTGGATTGAGAGAGGGGCCAGCGGCAATGACGAGGACCGTTTTCTGTCTTTTCAGGTAAAGATAAAAAAAAAAAAGACTTTGTGGGTCTGTTTTCTTTTTGTTTTTATACAGGAAACTATGGATGTTGGCACCCAGGGTGGGCTCCCAGTGTGCCACAGAGTACTGGGAGTTCTAGTGCTGGGACCTGGGGATTGGGCACCCGAGGTCGGAGGTTATGTGGGGGATGCATCTGACGTGGGAGTGGGCATCTCAGGGTCAGAAAAACAGGGTTCAATGCCGACCCAGGGATTGGGCACCCTGAGGTAGGAAGTTATATGGGGGAAGAGATGCATCCAACACGGAGTGAGCATCTCAATGTTGGAAAAACACAGCTGCTGGGAGAAGGTAGGCAGGAAAGCGCCTCTTCCCAGCCAGTGCAATCAGATTGTGCTTAATGCTGACTAGGGATTGGGCACCTGAGGTCAGAGGTTATGTGGGGACGATCCAACACTGCAATTGAGCATCTCAATGTCGGAAAACACAGCAGCATGGAGGAGGCATGTGAGGAAAGTGCCTCCTCCCACCCAGCATGATCGGATTGTGTTTACAGCGGAGATGTCATGACGCAACCAGCTGTTTGCTCTGAAGTGACCTGCAGATGAACGGATGATTGTGCGGCTTTTTCTTTCAAGTGCAAACCACTGCAGGCAAAAACAGCATCAGGACCAGCCTGAATGAGGACTGGTGTGATACTGTCTGCCCATGCAGAGCACTCTGCACTGGACAGATAGTGTCACAACCTCAAAGCCTACTATCCCAAGGAGTTCAATGCGCATGCATGAACTTAAAAATTAGAAATTACAGCCAAGTGCTCAATGAGCTGTTCTTATGGCTACTTACTCGATCAAGAACATCCTGCGGTGCGAAGGCAGTACCCATAGTGCTGCATAAGTACTGCAATGCTGCCTAGAACTCACTCGGTCAAGCACAGTGCTGAAGCACAGTCTGGTCTCAATCTCAGTAAGTGCTACATTTTTAAAACATTTTTAGCCGTACTGTAGGTGACCGACACTTGTATGAGGACGTTACTAAGAAGAACAAATATAAACGGTCAGTTTGGTTCTCAAAGGAAGTGAAGGAGGTGGTGAGGGCCAAACGGGACCGTCAAAAGATAAAAAGAAAAACAAGGAGAGGAGGTAGAGGAATATCAGAAGTTAAAGGATGCAAAGGGGTTAGTAAGGAAGGCAAAGGCAGAAATAGCCGAGTCCAGGGTACTCCACTGAGCAGTGAGGGTTGGGCACAAATCAGGCTCAGTGAACTATTTATAATAGTTCATCTTGTACCAACAGTACACAAAGACCCACTTAAAACTGGCTGCAAATTGCCAGCTATATTTAATATTTCTCAGCTTACTGATAAAGACTGCAAAACATTAAGGCTGTGCAGAAAATGGCACAAAAGTGCAAAATGCAGAATTCCCACAACAAAGCAGCATCAAATTATAACAAGCATTTGTCAATGCCGAATGATTGCTTGCTGGTATTAGCATTGGAAATGCAGGAGTTAGACAAATGCAGAGTAGGAATGGCAATGAAGTTTTGAACATCATGCCAACCCCACTTCCAACCTGCAGAGTGGAACAGGCATTGGGGTATGCATTTGGGTTGTCTCCCATAAAATTCATGCCATTTCACTTCACCCTATCCTGCAGACACCCGACAAGTGTTGAGGTGTGCCTTGGGGTGTTTGGCTTTTTACTCACCCTCCCATAAGGACATACGCTGAAATGGGTGCAATAACAGAATAGGGTGAACTCTGGGGCAGAAGAGCCCAAGACACACCTCAATGCCTGTCACTGGTTGCAGGGTAGGGGTAGGGGTGGAACAGCATGAGCATTACAGTCGGCAATCCAAAGGCCCACCCCTGACACCTGTGGAGTCTGTCAGGGGGATGTTATGGTTAGAAACCCTAACGCCCCAGTGTTTGTTGGTATTTGCATTAAAATTTTCAACATGGACTTTTGTGACCCCACCTCATGAAAGCATTTGGGACCTCTTCTCATGAACAGTGGCACTGTGAGTTTGTCAATGTGTCCCAAACTTTGAGTTCCCACAGCGACGTGCCATTGTGCTCCAGATGTACAAAACACAGATTGGGCAGGATGTGAAGAATGACAGCTACACCATTCATAGGAGGTGTGAAGAGATGGCACTGTTGAAAATCGATAGTGAAAATATTAAAATGCTAGAACTCTGAGAGTACTGTGGAAACTGTACAACGCATGCATGCAACAGTCATTTAGTGGAATTATTTCACCAAATGTTCAACATAGGCATTTTGTGACCTCTGCTCATGAACAGTGTCAGTATGATTTTCTTAATCTGTCCCGAACATTGATTTCCACAGCAACCGCAGTATTCTGCGCCAGATGTGTAAACACATATTTCAGGCAGGATGTAAAAATGACAGCTGTACTGTTCATAAGGAGGTTTGAAAAAATGCCAAAGTTAGAAATCTGAAGTGAAAGTACTACAAATTTGTGAAGTTACGAGTGTGTGGAAACTGCACAACGCACGCTAGTAACAGTTATTTTATGGACGTTTGTCACCAAATTTTCAACATATGCATTTTAGGACCTCTGCTCATGAACAGAGTCACTGTGATTTTATATATGAACATATATACGAACATATGAATCTGCCAGTAGAACAGACCAGTCTGTCTGTCTAAATCTGCCTGAGTGTGCAGCTAGCACCCTAGATTGCAGCTGCCCCAGTCTCCTCCCCTCAGTTCCTCCCCACTTGTCCCAGCCCCTGCCCCTGACTTGCACTATCCCAGTCCTTCTTAAACCTATTGACTGTCCCACATGTTACCACCGCCTCTGGCAGCGCATTCCAACTAGACACCACCCTGTCAGTGAGTAGTGCCTCCTCATTTCCTCTTAAACGTCCCCTTGCAACCTTAGTCTGTGCCCCTCATCTCTCTTCTGCTCCTCAGTTTAAACACTCCTCGGTGCTAGGTTTATTTACCCCCTCAGGTATTTAAACGCTTCAGTCATATCCCCCATCCCTCCTCTCCTCCAGTGTGTACATGTTCAGCTCATTCAGCCAAACTTCATATTCCTTTCCTTCCATCCCCTTTAACATTTTTGTTGCCCTCCTTTGCACCCTCAATAATTTTATATCTCTCCTCATGTATGGCCTCCAGTATTGCACACAGTACTCCAGGTGCGGCCTGACCAATGATCTGTAGAGAGATAGGATCACATCCCTGTGTCTGGATGAGAACCCCTTGTGATGCATCCCTGCATCCTGTTTGCCTTCGCTGCTGCTCTCCTACACTGGGCTGAGTTGTTCATGCTCCCAGTTACCAACACCCCTAGGTCCTTCTCCTCCTCCTCCTCTGTGATCGCCAACCCCACCCCCAACCAATAGTCCTCTTCTGGTTCTTAGGCCTGAAAAGCATCACCTTACACTTGTTTGCATTGAATCAGCTGCCACTCCACTGACCATGTCTCTAGTTTGGTTAGGTCCCCTGCAGTTTTTCCTATCCATCCTCTTTGTCCACCACTGCCCCCAATTTGGTATCATCTGCAACAGACTAACCCTGCTCCCCACTCTGAGAGCTATATCGTGATAAAGAGCCCAAATAGCACCGGTCCCAGAACTGACCCCTGCAGCACCCCACTTGTCACTGCTGTAGGTGCCAAGAGCCCCCACCACCACCACCCTCTGCACCTTCCCCTGTAACCAAGTCTCTATCCATTTAGTCAGCTTTTTCCCACCCCACTGCTTGTCACCTTCCCCCAGTCTCCCATGAGGCACTGTATCAAAGGCCTTACTGAAGTCCAAGTACAGGACACTGCACACATGGCCCCAGTCCAACTCCCTTGTCACCCAGTCTAATACTCGATTAGGCTGGTTTGACAAGACCTCCCTGAGACAAATCTGTGTTGCCGCCCATCTTGGAGGCCATTACTCTCTTGGAATGCCACCAGCCTCTGCTTCAGTATCCATAAGCTTACCCACTATGGACGTGAGACTGACCGTCCAATAATTTCCTGACTCCTTCCTAGGCCCACTCTCGTGAATGGACACCATGGGCCACCCTCCAGTCCTGGGGCACACACCCCATTTCCAGGAGGTGTTAAACAGATCTGCCAGTGGCTCAGCCAACAGCTCCACCATCTCCCTCAGCACCCTCGGTGGATGCCATCGGGACCTGGTGCCTTGTCCACCCTTACTGCTCTCAGCCCTCTAGCACCCTAGTCCCTGTTATCACTTTGTCAGTCACCTCCTCCCCTTTCCCATATCCCCAGAACCATGCTGGTAGTGGACCATCCTCTCCTTAGTGAAAACAGAGCAGATGTACTCATTTAGAATTTCCGCTAGCTCCTCACCCTTCTCCACCCAATCCGCTCCCGCTTTATCCTCACACTATGTTCCTTGCACTTCCTCTTTCCTGACATACCTTAAAGGTCCTTTTCCTCCTTTATGCCCTGTGCTAACCTTAATTCCCTGAGGCCTTAGCTTTTTCACCCTCCTGGCCACCTCCTTGACCAACTCCCATAGCCTCCTTATCCTCTCCCTTCCCTGTTCTTTTGTACTCCAGTATGCAGCCTTCTGCCCTCACCCTTGCAGCACTTCCTTGTTCGGCCAGCATGGTTTCTTGGCTCTGCTCTTCTTACTCCTGGTCCTGGTGGAGACTACTGTGGCCTCTGTTAGCCCAGTCTTTATGACTCCCCACTTTTGTTCTGCATCCATCCCTGGCCTTATATCCTGGAGTCTCCCTTGCAGTATTGCTCCCATCCTCCCAAAGTCCAGCCTACTAAAGTCCACCACCTTAGTGCCTGTGCCTCCTGTCTCCCTGCCCAGCGTGAGAATGAGCCACACTGTTTGGTGGTCACTACCCGCTAGTGGGTACTCCACTCTTACCTCCCTCATTGCTTCCCCATTTGCCAGTACTAGGTCCAGAGTGCTACCAAGCCTTGTAGGCCCACTTACCATTGCATCAGAAGGCCGTCCTGGAATGCATCAACAAGCACCTGCTCCCTGGTACTGCTAGTAGCTGAGGAGCTCCAGTCAACCCCTGTAGTTAAAATCCCCACTATCACCACACTCCCCTTCTACAGACCCTCCTTATCTGCCCTGCCAACTCCCCATCCAGTTCCCCGGATTGGGCTGGTGGTCTGTACACCACTCCCAGCCTCAGTTTTCTTCCCTTGGAGTCCAGGAGTTGCACCAGCGCCTCTGTCCTCTTCTCTTCTCCTCGTCCATTATGCATTTGATCCTTCCTCACATACAGTGCAACCCCCGGTCCCTACTGTATACCCTGTATCCGGGATTGCAGAGTCCCAATCATGGTACTCTGTGGCCCAAGTATCTGTCAATGCAGCAGTGTCCACCTTCCCTCTGAAAGGAGTGCCTGAAGCTCTGCAGTTTTGTTCCCCGGCTTCTTGCGTTGAGAGAGACCACCTTCCACCCATACTCCTCCTTCTCCTCATTCTTCTTCTTAGCCTGTGTCCCTCTTCCTGGTAGTCTGCACCCTTTCTCCTCGTTATTCTTACCAGGTGGTGGTGCCTTCTGTATTACACTCAGACCACTCTGCCCATCCCTCCCAAGGTTACTACGCCTCTGCCTTTACCTATATCTAGGGTGCACTCATTAGCTCCCCTGTCCGGACCTTTCTACCAACCTCAGTCTTTTGGCCACCCCCTCCACTAGTTTAAATCCACCTTAGTAGAGATATACCTCTAATCCCACCTCAATACTCCCATTCCCTCCCTGCTCAAGTGTATTCTGTCGTGGTACAAGTCACTATTCCCTCAGACCCTACCCCAGTCAGTCAGTAACCCATAATTTTGGCATGGCACCAATCGCTCAGCCACTCGAACTCCTCGATCCTACCCTTCCTCTCCATTCTTGCACATGGTACTGGGAGTGCCTCCGAGAATGCCACCGACTCCCCACCCCTCACACTGCCTGCCCAACTCCTCGAAACTCCCCTCTCGACTTCCACAATCTCCCCGCCAAGTTGTTTGTACCCATGCAACAGTAAATGAGTTTCTTCCTCCCCTCGTTGCACATTTGAGCAGTGCCGCCCTCCTGCAGTCAACCTGGGATAGCTTCAACCCAAATATGGCTGTGCCCCTTCTGCCCCATCTCAGCCCTTTCAGTACAGAATCCCCAGGGCAAGTACCCCCGTCCCTTGCCCACTTTCCTTCTAATGCCCCTTCCACCACCCCAGTAGTCATTCTTCCCTGCCCTTACCCCCACCAGCTGCACCCTCTGTGACTTCTGTATCTGTACCCCCTACTTCGCCTCACCCCTTTTCTATGCCTTATTCCTCCATCCCCTTGAACCCCTTCCCAGCCTGACTACTTCCTACTGGGCTTCCCATGTTGATCACCTCCTCCACTGCAAACGTCCAATCCCTCTCCTATCTCCGTTGTTGTCGATTTAGAGCTCCCATTCCCTTGACCCGATAATTATGCCCTCCCATCCTTCCTCTTCCCATAGCCTTCTCTCCTCCAGTCACCCACCTTCCTTCTAGCCCTTCTAGTCCTCACTATCTCTTCCCTACCTGTTGCCAACCCTCTAATCCCCGCTTGTCCTCCCCTTCAGTATGTTCCTCCTCCCCTTCAGTATGTTAAGCTACCCCTCCTATAGCAGAGGTTTGAATCTGTTCCTAGTCGATACCCTCATATATCTCTTCCCCTTATCAGTTCCCCTCCTACTTGTTCCCTCAGTCGTCCCCCCAGTCCCACCCCTGGTCCTCCCGACCATGACCATTTGCTCTCTTCCTGGTACTCCTCGAGTTCTCTTCCTCCCCATCAGGAGGCCCCTCCCTCACCTCAGGCACCCCTCCGTTCTCCTCTCTTTTCTGCTAGTGCCTCTAATACTGGGGTCAGTTTCAGTCCATAGTTGTTCTTCCCCGTCCCCCTTGCCATTCCCTATCCCTCCCAGCCAGGATGCCTACCATACTCATCTGCCCTGCCACTTAAGACTCCTCCTAACCTCCACAGTTCCTCCCTCAAACTAGCCAGTTGTCTACAAGCATACACGCCCCATCCTCCAAGCCCAGTCCAGGATAATGGCAGAACCACACCCTGTACACCCCACCACCCTTCAAAGATGCCCACCCTACTGACATGTGGCACCTGCCCCATTTCATGTTACGGGCTTTTATTCCCATTTACTGTACCCTACTACAACTGTTAGGGCCCTATTAACTCAAATTCCTGTTTCCCCACACTTGTCCCCTACTGCCCCTTGCCGACCGGGTTAATTCAGTCTCAAATCTCATCCATTAGACACTGTATTACTGTAGCAATCCTAAAGTCTCCTTGTCCATTTTTCACCCTCAGCTACCATACTTTTGTTCTCAGCCCTCATAGTTTCACTTAGCCCAGTTAGAAATCCTATTGCACTCCAAGTATTACTCAGCTCAGTTAGAGAAATAAACAGAACAACTAAATCTGTATTATTACAGCAATCATGAAAGTATCCAGTCATTGCTTTGTCTCCACCCAAAGACCCTGCTGTGATATAGGACCCCACAGGACCCTGGGCAGGTGGATGGGCAACTCTAAAGTCCCGTCAGAGCTCTGTTGGGCTCGCTCCTCCACCTCTCTCACTTCGTTGGTTCCATTTCTCCCGGTGCTGCAGGCTGCCCTTTTGTACTGGGCTCCTGCCTGTGTTGGTGCCTTTTTCTGCCCACAAAGATATCCGCCGCAGTCCCAACACAGCTCCATTGAGCTTGCTCACTCTCCCTCTCTCACTCACTCATTCTGTTTCTCCGGTGCTGCAGGCTGCCTTTTGTGCTGGGCTCCTGCCTGCACTGGCGCCTTTTCTGCCTACAAAGAAATCCGCAGCAGTCCCGACAGAGTTCTGTTGAGCTTGCTCACTCCCTCTTACCGCTTGTTGTTAATCTGTCCCAAACCCTGATTTCCCTGCAACTGCGCTATTCTGCACTGGAAGTGCGAAAACACATTTTGGCCAGGATGTGAAAATCACAGCTGTACTATTCATAATGAAGTGTGAAAAATGGCAGTGTTGAAATCTGGCGTGAAAATATTGCAAATTTGCAAAGTTAGAAGGTGCGTGGAAACAGTTCAACGCAGGCTCATAGAACAATCATTTTTGGAATTTTCTTCAAATTAGCAACATAGGCTTTTGAGAGCCCACCTCGCGAACAGTGGCACTGTTGTTTCATTATTCGGTTCGGCGTTCCGTGCAGTAATCGGCGAAATCACCTTTGGGACCAAATATCATCGCCGACAGTGAGGAGGGGTCCCAATACCACATGTTGAAAATATAGTGCCAAAATTCCCAAACATCCCCAAGATATCCACCAAAGTTGAAAACCCTATTTATGCTATTATACAGCTTACTGGCATTTCTTCAGTTGGTGGTTGGCTCTGAAGAATGCAGGCGTGTTCAGTCCACTGAAGATCGTCATGCTGGGCTCGGAGGTAAGTATGGGGTGAGGATGTGTGTGGGAGGCAGGGTGGGTGTGGGTTGGGGAGTGGCCACGGACTCAACGAGGACTGTTTTCTGTTTACAGGTTTAAAAAATAAATAAATAAATCGCTGGAAGTTTTTTTAATATATATAAACAGGACATTTGGCATGCTGGGTTAGGCTCCCAGCATGCCACCTGAAGTGTTTTGGGGGCTGTGGCGGGCGATTAGGCACCTCAGTTGGCACATATGCAGGGGGACAAGAGCCAAGAGTTGGGCAGCCCCTCGGCACACAACAAATGGGGAACATTATGCCAGGGGAGTGGGCTCCCCCGCAGTAGGCTCCCCATAGGCAAACTGAACAGGGAAGGGGGACTAGTCAAGCGGGATTGGAGCCCCCGCCAGTAAAGAAGACTGTTGGGGGGCACATGATGCCAAGGATTGGGCACCCCTCGGCACACAACAGAAACTTGGGGTTGGTGACATATGCCGATGGAGGTTGGGCTCCCGTGAGCAAATGAGAGGGGTTGGGGCATGCCAACAGGGGACTGGGCACCCCGTTGGCTCTGAGGTGGCCGCATAGAGACGCCATGTTCTCGTACTGTTACACCAGGTGAGTACCACCCTGCAATGACAGGTCGCTCCCTCATTGCAGCGAAATTGCTAATGCTGCAATGATGGCGGCCCTCATTGCAGTGGCCAAATCATTTCAAGTTGGTGGCACTTCTGCAAAACCAGTGTCATCAGGACACTGGGCCTGCACTGGTGCACACTGCCAAGCCACAAATGCAGTGCTGGCATTGGCTGCCACCTGCCGCACCTCCACAACCCTTCTCTCCTAAGCTGCTGTATAATGTTTCTTGCATGTGAGAAAACAATAGAATCTTTACGTTTACTCCTGGGACTCCAACAGCTACACTACCCCACCCCAGAGAGCTGCATACTACAGAGGGCATCAAAGGGAAGATATGGATTTGGGGCATTTTTCCCAGAGAATAAAAGATAAAGGGGATCATTAGACTATCTGATGGTGAAGAGTAGTGAATGATGATGGGCAGAAGGCTAATGTTTTAACAATTACTGCTGCTCAGTAATCAAGGTGGAAGATGAGAGACCACCACCAGAAAGTGCTATTAAGGCTTTCGGGAGGATGCAGAAAATGGAATGGGTGGTGGTCACAGTCGACAGATTAAAGAAGGAGCTGGAAGCCCTCAAGGCAGAGTAACGCACCAGGACTTGACAGACTGCACTCGAGGGTGCTGAGGTAGCTGGGATCTGAGCCGGCAGAGCCTGGCTTACCTGTTCAAGTGCTCATGGAAGAAACTGTGCTGCTGGGGAGAGGTCTGTAGATATGGTTCAGCTCCATCAAGGGTGACAGGGAGAGCCAAGAATACTACAGATAGGTCAGTACTTCCTTCATTTCCCCAAAGATTTTTTTACTAGTGCAAGTAGCTATCAGCCTTGTCCCTGCCTCCCCAACAAGCCACCATCTCTCCTGCACTTAGCCACCCAGAGAAATCTCACCGGACTACTACCATGGTGGGGCCAGGGGTGAGGATGGATGTCCCTCTGCTAAGAGTATATCCAGATATGGATCAGGAGTCTAGGTGATGGAGAGGGTCAGAGCTGGCTGCTCCTCCTCCTCCGAGGTTACATCCAGATGAAGGGCAGGAGTCCTGGTGATGGAGTGGGTCAGAGACAGATGCCTCCCTCAAGACTATTTCCAGATATAGGGCAGGAGACCTGGTGATGGCGTGGTAGACATGCAAGGCTATACAAACCCTGCACTGCTTTTTCCATTTTCTCTTTTCCCACTGCTGTAGCATGGATGACAGTGCATGTAACATGAAGGCAAACATGCACTGCATCAAACCACAGCCCTCTCTGTGTGCCACACAAGCTTGTATCAAACCACAGCCAATCTCCTGTGCACCACCATGCTCGCATAAGACTACAGCCCTTTGTGTACCACCCATGCTTGAATTAAACCATATCCACTCTCTGTGTACTGCCTATGCTCGCATCACCCCATATCCACTCCCTGTGTGCTGCCTATGTCTGCATCAAACCACGTCCCCTTCCGAGTGCCTCCCATGCTTGCATCAAACCACAGCCACTCTCTGTGTTTGCCGCCCATGCTTGCATCAAACCATGGCCCCTCTCTTTGTGCTGCCCAAGCTCGCATCAAACCACAGATCCTCTCTGTGTACCGCGATGCTAACATAAAACAGCCCATCTCTGTGTGCTGCCGATGCTTCCATCAAATCACAGCTGCTCTCTATTTACCATCCATGCCTGCATCAAACCACAGCCCCTCTTTATGTGCCACCCATGTCTGTATCAAACCACAGCTCCTCTCTGTGTGCCATCCATGCTTGCATCAAACCACAGTCCCTCTCGTGAGCTGCCCATGCTCACATAAAACCACGGCCCCTCTCGGTGTACCGCCCATGCTCATCAAACCACAGCCCCTCCTGTACATCATCCATGCTTGCATCAAACTACAGCCCTCTCTGTGCGCTGCGCATCCTTGCATCAAACCATTGCCCCTGTCAGTGTACTGTCCATGCTTGTATCGAACCACAGTCCCTCTTTGTATGCCGGCCATACTCATATCAAACCACAGCCCCTCTCTATGTACTATCCATGCTTGCATCAACCACAGCCCCTCTCTGTGTGCCAGCCATGTGTGCATCAAACCACAGCCCGCCTGTGTACTGCCCAGCTTGCATCAAACCAAAGACCCTCTCTGTGTGCCGCCCACTCTTCGTCAAACTGCAGCCCTCTCTGTGTACTGCCCACAATTACATCAAACCACAGCACCTCTCCTTGTACCACACATGCTTGCAACAAACTAGCCCCCTACTGTATGTGCTGCCCATGCTTGAATCAAACCACACCCCACTCTGTGTACTATCCAAGCTTACATCAAACCACAGCCCATTACTGTTGCCTTCAATGGCTGCATCAAACCACAGCCCCTCTCTTGTCTACTGTCCATGCCTGTACCAAATCACAGCCCCTCTCTTTGTACCACATGTGCTTGCATCAAACCGCAGGTCCTCTCCATTGTCACGAATGACTGCATCAAACCACAGCCCTCTGTGTGCCACCCATGCTTGCATCACACCACAGACACTCTTTGCTTGGCTCCGTCCTTCCATCAAACCATAGCCTGTGTGTGTACCGCCTATGCTTGCATCAAACCACAATTTCTCTGTGTGAAACCTGTGCTTGCATCAAACCACAGCCCTCTCTGTGTACTACCCATGCTTGCATCAAACCACAGCCCCTCTGTGTGTGGTTCCCATGCTTGTATCAAATCACAGCCCCTCACTGTATACCGCCCATGTTCACGTCAAACCACAAGCCCCTCTGTTGCAACCAATGTTTCCATCAAACACAGCCCCTCTGTGTGCCACGCGATGCTTGCATCAAAAACAACCCCTCTGTGTGCCACCATGCTTGCATCAAACCACAGCCTAGCTGCTTGCCTCACCTCCTTGCATCGAATAAGTAGCCCTCTTGTGTACTGCCCATGTTGCATCAAACCACAACCTCTCTGTTGTGACACCTGTGCTTGCATCAAACCACAGTCCTTCTCTATGTCTCACCCATGATCACATAAAACCACAGCCCCTCTTGGTGTACCACCAATCTTCACATCAAATCACAGCCCCTCTCTGTGTGCTACCCATGCTTGCATCAAACAACAGCGCCTGTCTGTGTGCACGCATCCTTGCATCACACCTAGCCCCTGTCCGTGTGCTGCCCATGCTTGCATCACACCACAGTCCCTCTCTGCGTACACCATGCTTGCATCAAACCACGCCCTCTCTGTGGCTTCCACCCATGCTCGCATCAGAAACTACAGCCCTGAGTATCGCCCATGCCTCAAGATCAAACCAGGCCCCTCCCACCTGACACCAATGTTTACAAACCATAGCCCTTGTCTGTGTACTGCACATGCTTGCATCAGACCACAGCACCTCTCTGTACCATCCATGCTTGCATCAAACCACAGCCCCTCTCTGTGTACCATCAGTGCTTGCATCACACCACAGCCCTAACTATTGCCTCTGATGTTTGCATCACACCACAGCCCCCTGGTGTGCCGCCCATGCTCACATCAACTACACACCTCTCTGTCTGGCACTCAAGCTCACATCAAACCGCAGACCCTCCGGTGTGGCATGCTAGCATCAAACCACAGCCCCTCTCTGTGTGCTACCCATGCTTTCATCAAACAACAGCTCCTGTGTGCCACACATCCTTGCATCACACCATAGCCCCTGTCTGTGTGCTGCCCAAGCTGCATCACACCACAGTCCCTCCCTGTGCACCACCATGCTTGCATCAAACCATAGCCCCTCTCTGTGTACCACCCATGCTCGCATCAGAAACTACAGCCCCTCTGAGTATCGCCCATGCTCAGCATCAAACCATAGGCCCTCTCTACTGACACCAATGTTTACAAACCATAGTCTATGTCTGTGTACTGCACATGCTTGCATCAGACCACAGCACCTCCTCTGTGTACTATCCATGCTTGCATCAAACCACAGCCCCTCTCTGTGTGCCAGCCATGCTCGCATCAAAACAGCCCCTCTCTTTGTACCGCCCACACTTGCATCAAACTACAACCTCTTTCTGCATGTTGCCCACATATGAATCAAACCAAAACCTCTCTGTACCACCCAAGCTCGCATCAAACCACAGCTAATCTCTGTTGCCCAATGGCTGCATCAAACCACAGCCTGTCTCTGTGTACTGCCCATGCTATCAAGCCACAGCCCCTCTATGTCTACTGCCCAGCTTGCATCAAACCACAGCCCATCTCTGTTGCTGCCCATGCATGCATAAAACTACATCCCCTCTGTGTACTACCATACTTGCATCAAACCACAG
Source organism: Neoceratodus forsteri (assembly GCA_016271365.2). Taxonomy (NCBI): domain Eukaryota; kingdom Metazoa; phylum Chordata; order Ceratodontiformes; family Ceratodontidae; genus Neoceratodus; species Neoceratodus forsteri. The sequence continues at coordinate 42,950,249 of CM057455.1, forward strand.
CCCCCTCTTGGTGCACCGCCCATGCTTGCATCAAAATACAGCCCCTCTCTGTGTGCCACCTATGCTCTCACCAAACCACACCCCTGTTTGATGTGTGTACAGCACTCTGTGTGCCAGCCATGCTCACATCAAAACACAGTCCCTCTCTGTGTACCGCCCTGCTTCCATCAAACCATAGCCCCTCTCTGTGTATCGCCCATGCCTACCTCCAAACCACAGCCCCTCTCTGTGTACTGCCTATATTTGCATCAAACCACAGCCCTTCCTATGTGTCACCCATGTTGCATCAAACCACCCAACCCCTCTCTGTGTACCGTTCACGGTTGCACCGCCGCAGCCTCTGAGCTGCCGCGCGCGCCGCATCAAACCACAGCCCCTCTCAGCGTGCGTCCATGCTGCATCAAACCACAGCCCCTCTCTGTGTACGTTCATGCTTGCATCAAACCGCACCTCTCTCTATGAGCTGCCGCATGCTGCATCAAACCACAGCCCCCTCAGCATACCGCCCATGCTTACATCAAACCACAGCCCTCCTGTGCTTATAAGCTAGGTCAAACCAGAGCCTCTTCTATGAGCTGCCACATGCCCCATCAAACCACAGCCCTCCTCAGCATACCGCCCATGCTTACATCAAACCAAAGCCCCTCCCTGTGTGCCACCCATGCTTGTATCAAACCACAGCCCTTCTCTGTGCTGCACATCCTTGCATCAAACCACTGCCCCTGTCTGTGTACTGTCCATGCTTGTATCAAACCACAGTCCTTCTCTGTGTGCCGCCTATGTACTCATCAAACCACAGACCCTCACTGTGTATCGCCATGCTTGCCTTAAAATATACAGCCACTCTGTGTACCAGCCATGTGTGAATCCGTCAAACCACAGCCCATTTGTGGCTGCCCATGCTTGCATCAAACCAAAGCTCCCCTCTGTGTGCTGCCCATCTTGCATCAAACTGCAGCCCTCTCTGTGCACCACCTACATTTGCATCAAGCCACAGCCCCTCTTGTGCCACCCATGCTTGCAACAAACAACAACCCTCCTGTGTTGCTGTCCATGCTTGAATCAAACCAAACCCCTCTCTGTGTACCACCCAAGCTTCATCAAACCACAGCCCATCTCTTTTGCCTTAAATGGCTGCATCAAACCATAGCCCCTCTCCATCTGCTGACCATGCCTGTATCAAATCACAGCCCCTATGAACCACATGTACTTACATCAAACCACAGACCCTCTCTGTTGCCACGACATAATAGCATTAAACCACAGCCCCTCTGTGTGCCACCCATGCTAACATCAAACCCTCCTCTGTGTGCCACCCTGTCTTGATCACACCACAGCCCCTCTGCACTTGGCTCACCTCCTTCCATCAAACCACAGTACCTCTCTGTGTACCACCATGCTTGCATTAAACCACAGCCCTCTGTGTGCTTCCCATGCTTGCATTTAATCACAGCCAGTCTCTTGTACGCCCATGCTCACATCAAACCACTAGCCCTCTCTATTGCGACCAATGTTTCCATCAAACCACAGCACATGTGTGCCATCATGCTTGCATCAAACCACAACCCATGAGAGTGTAACCCGTGCTTGCATCAAACCACAGCCTCTCTGCTTGCCTCACCTCCTTGGATCAAATCATAACCCATTGTGTACTGCCCACACTTGCATCAAACCACAACCTCTCTCTGTGTGACACCTGTGCTTGCATCAAACCACAGCCACTCTCTGTGCTGCCCATGCTCGCATAAAACCACAGCCCTACTTGGTGTGCCGCCAATCCTCACATCAAACCACAGCCCCTCTTTGTTTGCTGACCATGCCTGCATCAAACCACATCCCATCTCTGTGTACCACCCATACTTGCATCAAACCACAGCCCCTCTCTGTGCCATCCATGCATGCATCAAACCACTGCCCTTCTTGCTGTACCACCCATGCCATCAAAACAGAGCCCCTCTCTGTGTGCCACTCATGCATCATCAAACCACAGCCCTTCTTTGTGCAGCCCATGTTTGCAGCAAACCACAGCCCCCTTTTTGCGCTCATCCTTGCATCAAACCACAGCCTCTCTGTGTGTTCTTCCTATCTTTGCATCAAACCACAGCCCTCTTCTTTGTGCAGCCCATGCTTGCAGCAAACCACAGCCCCCCTTTGTGCCGCTCATCCTTGCATCAAACCACAGCCCCTCTGTGTGTTCTGCCCATCTTGCATCAAACCACAGCCCGTCTCTATGTACCTCATGCCTGCATCAAATCACAGCCCATTTCTGTGTGCCATCCATGCTCGCATCACACCACAGCCCCACTTGCTGTACTGCCCATGCTCGATCCAACCAGAGCCCTCTCTGTGTACTGCTCATGCTTGCATCAAACCATAGCCATTCTTTGTGTGCAGCCCATGCTTGCAGCAAACCACAGCCCCCTCTGTGTGCCACTCATCATTGCATCAAACCACAGCCCCTCTGTGTTCTGCCCATCTTTGCCCAAACCACAGCCCATCTCTATGTGCTGCCCATGCTTACATCAAACCACAGCCCTCTCTTGTGTTACGCCCATGTTAGCATCAAACCACAGCCCCTCACGGTGTACCACCAATATTCCCGTCAAACTTCAGCCCCTCTCTGTGTACTGCCCATGCTTGCATCAAACTGCAGCCCCCTCTCAGTACTCCGCCCATGCTCACATCAAACCACAGCCCCCCCTCTGTGTGCCACCTGCTTGTGCAGTCCCCACTGCAAATGGGGGTTCCCAAAAGACTTCCAGGAGCTTGCTTGAATGCTCCAAGCCTGAATGGTGTTTGGCATTTAAGCCATTTATCAGTGAGTGTTTTAGAACCTCTGGTACTGTCTCTTTAAGAGCTGTCTGCTTGCAGACATAATTAGTTGTATGGGGACTGTGTGTTTCTTTGATTGAGTACCACTCAAGCTGCTGTCAATTCACTTCATTTTGCAGTCACTAGGAGTGCAAAGGGAACCTATCTGAAAGATGCAACTGTTTGCCAGAAATTATTTAGAGTAATAATGAAATTACAGTTTGTCTAACCTGCTTTCTTTGCAGTCAGAACTGTGTCTGCTAGTTCCCCATTCTAGTTTTGAACTGCTGAACTGGACCAATCAGTGTGGGATAAGCTAGCTCTAAAATGGTGCCTTGGACGAATCAGAACTTGGACTCATAATCTGAGCCAGCCACAAGAGGATTGTATGGGCAGTGACTCTGGGAGATGTAGTTTAGACTTCAGTGCCTTTTGGACCAACAGCAGCAGTCTATTGTGGTGACAGCCAATCCAGTCAAGAACTGGGAGGAACTCAAAGGAAGTGCTAGTTTTGTCGGTTGGAGTTTCAGTTGAGCTTTGGCAGTGAAGAAGGAAGGAGCCCTGTGCTTTTCAGTGTGCAGTTTTAGTCAAAAAGCGTGTGTAAGGCCCAGAGTTCCGGTCTGCAGCTTGTTAGGACTGAATCCGTCCTGTGAAAAGAATCAAAGGATCTCTGAAGAGTAGAAACCAGGCTCACCCTGTAGAAGACTGGAAGAATGCTGAAAATTGCACTCGGTCTGTCAGGAACTGAATCTGCTGTGTGTTCTCCGGGTATTGTGCAGTAATGCGATCGGGATACAGATGCAGCCTGCCTGTATAGTGCTTTCTTTTATATGGATGTGTGAAGAGGTTTGTGTACCTCAAGTGAGCCCTCTGCTGACATTGAAGGACCCTATCTTATTTGGAGGTCGTGAGTACTAATTCAGGGTCGCTCCCTGTTGAATTGCCACATTAAATCCAAATGGAATTACTGTACTGCTAACTGTTTAATTCTCCTTTTCTCTGTGTGAAAGGGCCCTACCAGCTGCCACGGTTTGGACTAGCCACTAGGGCTTAGTGCATGAGGGACAATAACTGATAGGGATAGGCCTGTGCACAGAGCCATAGGTGAGATTATTAGAGTGATAAGCTAATTAACCTGATTTCCCTGTCCTTGTTATATCCCCTAAATAAATCAGAGCTGCTTGTTTCAGCAAAGTTATACTGCCTGAGGTATTTGTCTATGTTAAAGTACTGTACTGTGATTGTTGCACTGTATCTCATTTCACAGGAGGTCCCAGTGCGGAACCAGTCCTGGGGGTAAGTGTATACTGGAAGTAATTCTGATATATTGTGGGCCACTAGTGGGAAGAAGGGGTTGCAGTGTCCCAGAGGCTGTGACCAAGATTGGTTTAACTATTGCAAACCCTGACCTCTGGGTGGAGGCACCGCCATTGGATCCAGGCCCTCAACCTGTTGGTGGCAAATCAGGCAGGGGTAGTAGCCCCTGGGATAAGCGCCATCTAGGGGTTACACTTGCATCAAACCACAGCCCACCTCTGTTGCTGCCCATGCAGGTGTCAAACCACAGGCCCTCTGTGTACTGCCAATGCTTGCATCAAGCCACTGCTCCTTTGTTGCTGCCCATGCTTGGATCAAACCACAGGGCCTCTCTGTGTGCTGCCATTCTTGCATCAAACCACATCCCCCTCTGTGTGCTACCCATGCTTGCATCAAACCACAGCCCCAACTGTGTTCCATCCATCCTTGCATCAAACCACAGCCCATCTCTGTTGCCTCCAATGGTTCAATCAAACCACAGCTCCTCTCTGTGTACTGCCCATGCTCATATCAAACCACAGCCCCTCTGTGTAGCCTGCCCATGCTGCATCAAACCACAGCCCCTCATGGTGTGCAGCCCATGCTTGCATCAAACCACAGCCGCTTATGTGTACTGCCAATTATCGCATCAAACCACAGACCTCTATGTGTATTGCCATGCTTGCATCAAACCACAGCCCATCTCTGTTGCTGCCCATGAATGCATCAAACCAAAGGCCCTCTCTGTGTACTGCCATTAATTGCATCAAGTCACTGCCCCTATGTTGCTGCCATGCCTGCATCAGACCGCATTCCATCTCTGTGTACCACCCATACTAGCATCAAACCACATCCCTCTAGGTGCAGGCCAATCCTTGCATCAAACCGCAGCCCCTCTCAGGTGCAGGCCAATCTTGCATCAAACCGCAGCCCCTCTTATGTGCTTGCCATGATCCCATCAAACCACAGCCTCTCTGTGTGCCACCCATGTTTGCATCAAACCACAGCCCTTCTTTGTGTGCAGCCCATGCTTACATCACACCACAGGCCATCTCTGTGTACAGCCCATGGATGCCTCAAACCACAGCCCTGTGCACTGCCCATGGATGCATCAAACCACAGCCCCTCTCTATGTACTGCCCATGGATGCCTCAAACCACATCCTCTCTCTGTGTACTGCCCAGGGATGCCTCAACGACAGCCCTCTCTGTGTACTGCCCATGGATGCATCAAACCAGCAGCACCCTTGCACGCAGATTTCTCCCCAGGGTCTCGATAACCTCCAACGCCACCTCGCACAAGTCAACTGACCCCAGTGGCCTGTGCATCAGACATAAAATCTGGCCCTAATCTACCCTCACTATGGCTTTCAACCACGCCTGTGATCTGTTTACCCCATCACCACATCTAGACAAAAAAAAACGACTGCTGCATGGCTATCCTGCACTGATCCAGCAACCAAAAAACGAGATAATCTCTGGTACATAGCAAACGACTCTGGTAGAGTGGCTGACAGGCAAGCCTCATAGGGCAGCCCGTAACCAATGCACTTGGGCCATCAAGCAGGCAAAGCTAAATATTATCAGGCTGCTTTTACATCCTCCTGGGCTCATCCAGAGCCTTCTGGGACAACATTTAAGAACTGTATGGTAAAACCCCCTCCCCCTCCGTCTCAGATTGTCATAAATGGGGCTGTCTCGACGGACCTAACATGTATTGCAGACTGCCTTAATAAAACCTTCACGGACTTAAGTGCAGTTCTCCCTGCCCACTTTTTTGACCCGTTGCCACGCCACCCACACTCACACTCACACTTCCAGCCACAATTCCACTCCGGACGATCTCACCCAGCATGCCAAACCTTTTTTTATAAAGTTCCTCACCTCTCATAACCCAAGTAATGACCTCTTGACTCCAAGATGCTCCGCTCACGCTGGATGTCATGCTTATCCCCTCACGCTTATCATAAACAAATCTTATGCTTAGGCCAATTCCCGGATGCTTGGAAGCACGCTGAAGTAACCCCCATCCATAAGTCTGGGGCCCGTTTACTACCAAATAACTACAGGCCCATCTCCATCCTCTCTCCCCCATCCAAAGCTTTAGAAAAAATAGTAACCACTCAGCTCACAGAATACCTATCTAAACACAACCTTCTATGTCCTGAGCAACATGGGCTTCATCCTGGCCACAGCACGTCCACTGCCCTTCTAGAATTCTCCCACCACATACACTCTATTTGACAAGGGTCAACTTGCAGGGGCAGTATTCATAGACCTATCCAAGGCATTCAACACTGTGTGCCACCCCTTGCTGTTAAACTCCCTAAGCCAACTGGGATTCTCATCCAGCCCTCTGAATTGGTTCTCAAGCTACCTGCACAACACGTCCCAAAGAGTTAAGCTAAATGGGACCCTCTCCTCCAGCCTAACATTACCTCTAGGGTCCCGCAAGGCTCCATCCTTGGACCCACCCTTTACATAGAAACATAGAAGTTGGACGCAGATAAGGACCGCAAGGCCCATCCAGTCTGCCCATTTCTTTTCTACCTTATAAATGTGCCATCGGCCTTTGCTCTGTCAGTGGCCTATCTATTCATAGTCATTTGTATTGCTCCTTATGCCTATCCCATATGCCTGTTTGAAGCCCTGCACTGTATTCATAGCCACCACTTCTTGTGGTAAGCCATTCCATGCATCCACCACCCTTTCTGTGAAAAAGAATTTCCTCACATTCCCCTTAATCGGACCCCTCTAATCTCATGCTGTGTCCTCTTGTCCTGCTATTTTCTTATATTTAAGCGTTAGACTCTTTCACTTGTTAATGCCCTTAAGGTGTTTGAATGCCTCGATCATATCACCTCTCTCCTCCTTTGCTCAAGGGTATACATATTGAGCTCTGTTAATCTGTCCTCATATGTCTTCTGATGCAGTCCCGCACCATTTTGGTTGCCTCTTCTCTGGACTGCCTCAATTTGGTTAATGTCCTTGTGAAGGTGTGGCCTCCAATACTGCCGCAGTACTCCAGATGGGGCCTAACCAGTGTCTTGTAAAGAGGGATTATTACCTCCCTCTTACGAACTTAGATACCCCTACTAATACACCCTAACACCCCCTAGCCTTACCTACTGCTTTAGAGGTCTGCTTTGATGATTTCAGGTCATCAGTGATGATGATGCCCAAGTCTCTTTCTTCTTTGTGACTGCTAGCAACTCCCTCCCAGCCTATAGGTGGCTTCAGGGTTTCTCTTCCTATGTGCATGATCTTGCACTTCTTTGCATTAAATCCCAGTTGCCACTCTTCTGACCATTTTGCTACTTTATCCAGATCTCTTCTCATTCTGCCCACCCATCTGGATCATCTACTCTGTTGCAGATCTTGGTGTCATCTGCAAACAGACAAGCCTTACCCTCTAGTCCATCTGCAAGGTCACTAATGAAGATGCTGAAGAGGACTGGCCCAGGACTGATCCCTGAAATTACTTGCATCTCTTCTGACTGTATACCATTTACCACCACTCTCTGTTTCTGCCGTCAACCAGTTTGCCACCCAGCTGACCAACTCTGACCCACCCCGAGCCTACCCAGCTTATTTATCAATCTTCTATGTGGAACAGTGTCAAAAGCTTTGCTGAAGTCAAGGTAGGCAACATCAACTGCTCCCCTTGGTCCACCACTCTGGTTGCCCAGTCAAAGAAATCTATGAGATTAGTTTGACAGGACCTTCTTTTGTAAACCCATGCTGTCTTGGATCCTGTGCCCCTATGGATTCCAGATGCTGCACTATCCTTTCCTTAAGGAGTGCCTCCATAATCTTGCCCACTACTGAGGTAAGACTGACAGGTCTGTAGTTCCCGCCTTCTCCCTGCTACCACTCTTGTGAAGCGGATCACATGACCCTTCTCCAGTCATCTGGGACCTCTCCTGCGCTCAGAGACTCACTAAACAGTTCTGATAATGGCTCTGCTAGTTCCACCTTTAGCTCCTTAAGTACCCTGGGATGTATGCCATCAGGTCCCATTGCCTTATCCACCTTGATCTTAGCAAGCTCTGTAGGACCCTTTCTTTTGTGAAGGAGTAGTGCTCACCCTCCCTCCCCCAACCGTGTCCATGATGCTGAGCTGTGGCCCTGCCCTACCTTCTCTTCAGTAAATACTGAGCAAAAGTATCTATTTAGGATAGATGCCTTTACAGGGTCCTCCTCCTCACATGCTCCTTTTCTCCATTAAACTTAGCAATACCCCTCTGGACTTTCTCCTTTCACTAATGTATCTATAGAAAGTCTTGTCACCTTCTTTTACTGTTCGTGCTAGTTTTTCCTCAGTTTGGGACTTTGCCTGCCTTACTGCCTTCCCTGCTTCCCCTAGGGCAGTTTGGTATGCCCCTATCTTCATCCCGTTGTGTTCCTTATATTTCCTGAAGGCCAGCCTTTTGGCTCTGACCTTTTCTGCTACTGTATTTGAGAACCAAAGTGGTTTCCTTCTTCTTTTGCACTTCCTTTTCTGTCTAACACAATGGGATGTTGCTTCAAGTATTGCATCCTTAATGCATGCCTTTGCCTGTACCCCCTCACCTGTGTTTCTTTTGCCAGGGCTAGCTTAACTCTGTTGGCCATCTTATCAAAGTCAGCTCCTCTGAAGTCCCATATTTTTGCCTTGGAATGGGATGATTTAGATGTAGTAGCCAAATTGAACCATACCATGTGATGGTCACTGGCCCCAGGTGACCTTCTACCTGAGATCTGTGATCCCTTCCTTGTTAGTCAGTACTAGATCTAGGATAGCCCTGTCTCTCGTGGGTTGCTGTACCAGTTGTTTGAGGCCCTCCTCCTGCAGGAATCCACTATGTGTCTAGTTCTGGCAGATGTTCCTGCTGTTATTGACCAATCTGTATCTAGCATGTTGAAGTCTCCCATTATCAGAACCTCCCTTTAGCTGTCATGTTTTGTATATCTTCTAACAGTAATGTGTCTATGTCCTCCCCTGGTCAGAGGCCTGTGAACAACCCAGTTCTTATGGCTGTCCCATTTCCTGTTCCCAGGGTAACCCACAGTTCTTCTGGCTCCGTGTGTGTATTCTGAATTTCTGTAGCTTTGATATTTTCATTGACATCCAGGCCCTCCCCCCTTTTTGCACTTGGTCTCTTCTGAACAATACATAGCCAGGTACTGAAGTCTCCCAAAGCGTGGTTACTGGTAAACCATGTCTCACTAATTGCTACTATGTCCAGTTTAGCCTCTGACATTATTGCCTGCAGGTCTGGGATCTTATTTCCCAGGCTGTGAGCATTGTATACATGATTTCCATTGGCCAGATTTTGGTGTGTTAGTTGTTGGGTAAAGTTTGGCATTACCCGTGCGTTGTGGGAGACAAACCTTTTTCTTACCTGGTGATGTAAATGAACTGCAAACATGCTGAATCCCTGTTTAACCACTAGCTGAGGGAGGGTGTTCTTCCATTCGATGTATGGGGTGCTGCACCCTCTCCCAATTTGCTAGTTTAAATATTCTGCAAAGACATCAAACTTCTGCCCCAATGCACCGACTCCTCCTTAGTCAGATGCAGTCCATCAAATTTAAAGAACTTTCGCTCCCAGAACTGTTGCCAGTTCCTACAAATCTGTGTCCTTTTTCTGGCACCAGCCCTTGAGCCACTGTTTAGCTCCCCTATCTCCCCTTCTCCTGACCTTCCGTCCATCTGCTCCTCTCCCAGACTGGCAGGATCTCAGAGAAGGAGATGCCGACGAAATAGATGATAGTTTGTCACCCAGCCTGGTCAGGTGTTCTTGGTCTCCACAACTGACCGGGTTGGCTAGATCAATAGTCCCTATCGCATTTTAGGACATCAATGTTTCTCCTGCTTTGTGAGAACAATTTTAGCAATGCGGTCAGTGTCTCTCCATGCTGATGTACCTGGGAGACATCTGACCATTACCCTGGCTGGAGATGGGTATCAACTCCTCGAATCATGGAGTCTCCTGTGATCAGAAGTTTTTGGATTTCCTTTTGCTTTTTTGTTTGGTTCCTGATTTGGGTGAGTTTGTTGTGCTAGCTCCTGTGCTGCAGTGTGCTGCTCTGCAGTGTCTTCTGCCTCTTTGTTTGATTTCAGAGATAGAGGCAGATACCTGTTTGTAGTGTTTATATGGTTTTGGAGGTATATGTTGGAGAGCAGAGGTGATGGGGCCCAGTTGCCCTCTTAACCACCTGCCAACCTCCAGAACCAACTACCCTCTGCGGTCGAGGTTTTTCTGTTGGATGCTGGGAAATGGCGGGTGGTTCTTATAATGTACTTCCTCTTGAATATGAAATTTGGAGGTGCAATCTCTGCCCATGCTGCCCGGGCTGAGCCTCAAGATCTCCAAAGGCCCAGCATGTAGGACAGTGTCCTAAATCCTGCAAGAATGTCCTTCTGAAAATTGTTCCACAGTACCTGCAGTTAATGATATCCATTCCAGATAAGTTGCTGGGTTTATAACCTAGTCAGAGTAATTAGAAGGAAAAAAAATGCAAGCAATGGTTTGATTGTGTTTTGTTTAACTTGTTATAACAACAAGTTAAATTACTAGTGCCCTGTAAATGAGCTCACCTTGTGGAGGTTCCCACGATCCACCCCTTCCTGCTCTGCCACAGGGAATGTCACAACTGTGGTACCCTATAAAAGGGTGTAGTGTGGGGTGGTTGGGGATGGGGTGGCTGGGCCCTTTCCTGCCGAAACAAAAAACACAGATGAAAGAAAAGGAGGTAGAGCAGAAACAATCAGTCAACAACAAATGCAGTAACCCTGAAAGCTTATCCTAATGTTAGATAAAACTGTAAAACCTGTAAAGCACCACCTGTAATAATTTCAGAGAAGATATACGCTGTAAGAAACACTTTGCTACAGAGAAAAATAAAACAATGAAATGTTAGCAACAAACAGTAGCAATCCCTGTGAGTAAAAAATAAAGACACCACCACACAGTAAATCTGCTTAGCCAAAATAAGTCTTAATCCTTTTCCCTTGCTCTGGGAAGTTTCTCTCTGCCTTTCAAGCAGTCTTAGAAGGAAAGAGCTCAGGTGAAGCTAGGTGCCTTGGCCAGCAAACCAAGTCTTCTACCTCTTCTACCTTTTCAGTCTATTCCTAAACACCCTCCCAAGCTCCTGTTCCAACAAAATGCTGCTCTATGCTGATGATGCAGTAATCCTAGCATCACCTCAGACCACTCCTACTCCAAGGCACTCTGCAAAGTGCCATCACTCCAAGCAGAAAAATGGTTCAATAACCATCGACTAGTCCTGAACCTGAAGAAAACAAAGTCAATGCTGTTCTCACAGGCAAAACAGCGCCAAGGACTCTCCCCTTCACATCACCACCAGCATGCTCCTCCCACTAGAACAGGTAACATCCTATAAGTACCTGGGCATCACCTTTGACCCAGGCCTTACATTCCATGCCCACCTAAAAGCCCTGTCATCGACCATGAACTCCAGGATGGGCTCCTCTACCGCCACAAAGATTGGCTCCCGGAATCTGCATTAAAACTAGCCATTACCTCATCGGTGTTGTCACTGGCTGACTACGGACTTCCAATTTATGCAGCGGCTGACCCCTCCTCCTTATCAAAAGTCCAGACCTCTATTAACAAAGCCTGTAGGCTCCTCACGGTGCCCACAGCAGAACTCACACCTGTCTGCTATACTCCGCCGCTAACATACTCACTCTTGAGGAAAGACTGAAATATCATACCTGCCTGCTGGCCAAAAAAATCCATGTCAGGGCTTTGCCCACCAGAGATCTCTGCACCCCTGCAGCTGGCTGTCCGGCCCTTGCCAACCTGTAACTCCACCGCAGCCACCTTCATAGTTCCCAGAGCAAGGACCTCTCGCCTAAAAGATCCCTTTCATCATAAATCCCGCCCTGGTTTAACTCCCTTCCTGAGGCTATCACTAAGATCCCTGGGATTGGCGGTTCAAAATCGCCCTCCGGCAACATGTTATTGACAGCCGATGTTGTAAATGCCTATAGTTGACCAAAACCCTGTCTCGTTTAGCCCTATGCCCTTTGGGTCCCATAGACGACTGGATACTGGCACAATCAAAACAGACCGTAGTAATGATGTTATATAATGATGTGTATGATGTTATATAATGATGCGTGTAACTCAACATATACATGTACCTGTACAATTGCTGCCTGTAACTCCACGTGTGTATTTATGTATCTCACCTGTATGTAATCCTGTCCTAAACCTCACTTAATTGTTGTCCCCCCACCACCAATGACGAGGTACCTTTGTAAACGCAGTCACTGACTCAAAGGTTGTAAAACTGATTACTTCAATAAATAAAATAAAAAATAAAAACACAGCCCCTCTCTATGTACTGCCCATGGATGCCTCAAAGCACAGGCCCTCCCAGTATACTGCACATGGATGCAACAAACCACAGCCCCTCTCTGTGTGCAGCCTATGCCTCGATCAAACCACAGCCCCTCTGGTGTAAGCAACCTATGCTCGATCAAACAACAGACCCTCTCTGTGTGCAGCCCATGCTTACATCAAACCATAACCCTCTCTGTGTACCTGCTATGTGTACTGCCCATGCTCGGATCAAACCACAGCCCTCTATGTATACGCCCATGCTTGCATCAAACCACAGCCCATCTCTGTTGCTGCCCATGCAGGTGTCAAACCACAGGCCCTCTCTGTGTACTGCCAATGTTTGCATCAAGCCACTGCCCCTTTGTTGCCCATGCTTGGATCAAACCACAGGACCTCTCTGTGTGCTGCCATTCTTGTATCAAACCACAGCCCCTCTGTGTGCCACTCATACTTGCATCAAACCACAGCCCACAACTGTGCGCCTCCCATCCTTGCATCAAACCACAGCCCATCTCTGTTGCTTCCAATGGTTCGATCAAACCACAGCCCCTCTCTGTGTACTGCCCATGCTCACATCAAACCACAGCCCATCTCTGTTGCTTCCAATGGTTCGATCAAACCACAGCCCCTCTCTGTGTACTGCCCATGCTCACATCAAACCACAGCCCCTCTCTGTGTACTGCCCATGCTCGCATCAAACCATAGCCCTGTGTGTTTTGTCCATGCTTGCATCAAGCCACTGCCCACTTTGTTGCTGATCATGCCTGCATCAAACCACATCCCATCTCTGTGTACCACCCATACTTGCATCAGACTACAGCCCTCTCAGTGCACGGCCCACACTTGCATCAAAACACAGCCCTCTATGTGTACCGCCCATGCTCACATCAAACCACTACCGCTGTGTGCCTGCCATGCTCACATCAAATCACAGCCCCTCTCTGTGTGCGCCCATGCTCTCATCAAACCACTGCCCCTCTGTGTGTGCCAGCCATGCTCAGATCAAATCACAGCCCCTCTCTGTGTGCCACCCATGCTTCGCGTCAAACCACAGCCCCTAACTGTGCACCGCCCATTCTTGCATTAAACCACAGTCCTCTCTGTGACTGCCCATCTTTGCATCAAACCAAGCTGGATTCAGGAGGGTTATTCAGTAATTGATAATATTATTTGTTTGAGTCACCTTATGGAAAAGTGCACCTTTTTGAGGGGCCAAATTATTTGCTTTATTCATTGATTTTCTGCAGTGTTCGATTCCATAAACAGACAAATCTTATGGGAAAAGGAATAGACCCATCATTACTTAAGCTAATTAAACTTTTATATTCAGATACTTCTACCAATTAGATAGGACAACAAAGGGCTCATTGACCCCTTTTTTCAATACAAACAGGGGTAATGTTATAATCTTCACATTATGTATGAACTGTTTTTCATCTTATTACTGCACCCATGTAACCCCTACCCCAGGGTGCATCTGGAATCGAGCGGTACTCTGCTCAGTATGCCTTTCCTGGTAAATCTCTTAAATAAATAAATAAAAGCAGGGTTGCTTGTTAGTACCAATGCTGTTCAATTTTACATTAATCGTTACATAAAATTTTCTGATACTGAAGAATTGGATTCCCCAGAATAGACACTTTACGGTCCACTCATTGGCATCGCTGATGATGTGGTGATTTTTCTTTAACCAAGGTTGGAATGAAAAAAATATATATTCTTTTTAAGAAATGTAACTCCCTTGAACTAAAAGTAACTATCAATAAAACCAAAACAGCAATATTTGGGAAAAATCTTAAAACTTCAATAAACTTAAATTTGTAATAGGGCAAGAGAGGATCGAGATTGTAAAATAATATTGTTATTTGGGGCAAAATTAGTTTCCTCAGCTTCCTGGTTCACTCACCTAAAAGGACAAATAATGAAAGCTAAACTTATAGCAAAGGCTGTATTAAAATTCAATTATGGGGTAATACTATTGCCCGACTAAGGGCAGGGAGGCTAAAATTAACCCTCTGCTACTATATGGAGCAAGTGTGGGGTTAGAGAAAGCTGAGGAACTGGAAAGACCTCTGTTTTGTTTTTTTTTGTTTTTGTTTTTATAAAGCACTACTAAAAGTTCCACTTTCATCTTCAAATGCAATGGTAAGAGCTGAATTGGGTAGATTTAAATTGGAATGTTAAAGGAATTAACACACATTTCATACTGGATAAGGATGCAGAATAATAACAAAACTATCTTACCATTGAAATGTCTCTCTGAAAAAACAAATGGCACGATGAGGTCTTTACTCACCATGGCTTTCAGGACTAAAAAGAGTTTGGAGAAACTCAATATGTTACATCTTTGGAATGATCATCAAAAACAAGTTCTGATTTCCTTCAATATAGAAAGAAAATTAAAATAAATTGATCCAATTAGGGAAAGTTCAGGATATGGAAATAATTAGAGCTCAAAAATGTGCCCAGTGGTTGAGAAATAATAAGATCGATCATTCACTGGAGATGTATTTGAATCTACCTTTGAATCCAGAACAAAGGAAGTTAATTACGTGGGCCATATTTGAGATTATTAACTCAAGGTTTAAATATTTTAATAACAGAAACAAAGAAGTTGGATCTGGAGAAATGTGTGCCCTGCAATAAAGGATTTCTGCAAACCATAGAGTATATAAAATACTGCTTTGCCTATTATTCAATAAACCCAGAGATTTATTTTAAGAAATTGTCTGGAACTTTGTGCAAACTCCAGCTATAATGTGGGTTTCATACTGATGCACCCTTAAAGAAGCAAAAGAATTGCTAATTTTCTGGCATCTGTGGTAAGTAAACGCAAGAAAAAAATATATCAGATTTAGAAAAATAGTCTGGATAAAGAAAAAAACAGTAAAAACATAAAATGATTTTCCTTCTTATGTATTATCTTAGAATTGACTGGACAATGGTTGATTTTTGATTGTGATATACGTGGAGGTCATATCTCTATATTCATTTGCACAGTAGAATATTTCGATAAGGTTACTTTTATTCAATGGCAAGCATCTTGCTATTTTTAATGATTTGTTTTTTTTCTTTTTTGTCTTTTTCAATTTTATGGGGTTTTAAAAGATGTTTTGTCTTTGTCATATATTTGATTTTTGCTTTTATCCTTGTAAAAATTATGATGTTTGTATCACCATGATTGAACAATATATAAATACATTACCAAATTACAATTACAAGCCAGCTACTCTCTGTGTGTACTGCCATGGTTGCATCAAACCCATCCCCTCTCTGTGTACTGGCCATGCTTGCATCAAACCACAGCCACTCTCGTGTACCACCCACACCTGCAACAAATCACAGTCCCTCTCTGTCTGCCACCCATTCTTGCATCAAACCACAGCCCCTGTGTGCTACCCATGCATGAATAAAACCAAACCCTCTCTGTATACCACCCAAGCTTGCATCAAACCACAGCCCATCTCTTTTGCCTTCAATGGCTGCATCAAACCACAGTCCCTGTCTGCTGACCATGCCTGTATCAAACCACAGCTCCTCTCTGTGTGCCATCCATGCTTGCATCAAACCACAGCCACTCTTGGTGTACCGTCCATGCTCATATCAAACCACAGCCCCTCTCTGTGTGTCACCCATGCTTCCATCAAACCACAGCCCTTTGTGTGCAGCCCATGTGCATCAAACTACAGCCCATCTCTGTGTGCTGTGCATCCTTGCATCAAACCACAGCCCTCTTGGTGTACTGCCCATGCTCATCAAACCACAGACACTTTCTTTGTGCAGCCCATGCTTTCATCAAACCACAGCTGCTCTATGTGTACTGCCCATGCTCACATCAAACCACAGCCCCTCTATGTATGTGCCCATGTTTGCATCAAACCACATCCCATTTCTGTTGCTGTCATCCATGCATCAAACCACAGGCCCTCTCTGTGTTACTGCCCATGCTTGCATCAAACCACTGCCCTCTTTGTTGCTACCCATGCTTGCAACAAACCACAGACCCTCTCTGTGTGCTGCCCATGCTTGCATCAAACCACAGCCTGTCTTGGTGAACGCTCACGCTCAAATCAGACCACAGCCCTCTCTGTGTGCCAGCCATGCTCACATAAAAAAAAAAAAAAGCCCTCTCAGTGTGCCATCCATGCTTGCATCAAACCATAGCCTCGGTGCACTTCCCATCCTTGCATCAAACCACAGGCCCTCTCTATATAACTGCCAATCTTTCCATCAAACCATAGCCTCTCTCTATGTGTCGCCCATTCTTGCATCAAACCACAGCCCCCTCTGTGCACCACGATCCTTGCATCAAACCACAGCCTCTAAGGTACCACTCATGCTTGCATCAAACCACATCCCTCTCTGTGTACCAGCCATGCTTGCATCAAACCACAGCCACTCTCTGTGTACCGGCCATGTGTGCATCAAACCACACCCCTCTCTGTGTGCTGCCCATGCTTGCATCAAACCAAAGCCCCTCTGTGTGCCATCCATTCTTGCATCAAACTGCAGCCCTCTCTGTACCATCCACACCTGCATCAAACGACAGCCCTCTCTGTATGCCACCCAGTCTTGCATCAAACCACAGCCCCTGTGTACTACCATGCATGAATCAAACTAAGCCCCTCTCAGTGTACCACCCAAGCTTGCAACAAACCACAGCCCATCTCTTTTGCCTTCAATTGCTGCATCAAACCACAGCCCCTCTCTATGTGCCACCCATGCCTGCATCAAACCACAGCCCCTCTCCATGTGCCACCCATGTCTGCATTAAACCACAGCCCCTCTCTATGTGCCACCCATGCCTACATCAAACCACAGCTCCCTCTCTGTGCCTCGCATCCTTGCATCAAACCACAGCCCCTCTCTATATACCGCCCATGCTTGCATCAGACCACAACCCCTCTGTGTACTGCCCCTGCTTGCATCAAACTGCAGCCCCTCTCTGTGTACCACCCACACCTGCATCAAATCACAGCCCCTCTCTGTATGCCACCCATTCTGCATTAAACCACAGCCCCTGTGTGCTAACCATGCATGAATCAAACCAAACCCTCTCCGTGTACCACCCAAGCTTACATCAAACCACAGCCCATCTCTTTTGCCTTCAATGGCTACATCAAACCACAGCCCCACTCTGTCTGCTGACCATGCCTGTATCAAACCACAGCCCCTCTCTATGTGCTGCCCATGCCTGCATCAAACCACAGCCCCTCTCTATGTGCCACCCATGTTTGCATCAAACCACAGCCCCTCTTTATGTGCCTCATGCCTGCATCAAACCACAGCTCCTCTCTGTGTGCCATCCAAGCTTGCATCAAACCACAGCCCCTCTCTGTGCATCACCCATGCTTCCATCAAACCACAGCCCTTCTTTGTGTGCAGCCCATGTGTGCATCAAACTACAGCCCATCTTTGTGTGCCGTGCATCCTTGCATCAAACCACAGCCCCTCTTGGTGTACTGCCCATGCTTGCATCAAACCACAGACACTCTCTTTGTGCAGCCCATGCTTTCATCAAACCACAGCTGCTCTATGTGTACTGCCCATGCTCACGTGTACTGCCCATGCTCACATCAAACCACAGCCCCTATATGTGTATCGCCATGCTTGCATCAAACCACATCCCATTTCTGTTGCTGCCCATGCATGCATCAAACCCACAGGCCTCTCCTATGCTGCCCATGCTTGCAACAAACCACAGACCCTCTCTGTGCTGCCCATGCTTGCATCAAACCATAGCCCGTCTTGGTGTACCGCTCATGCTCAGATCAGACCACAGCCACTCTCTGTGTGCCAGCCATGCTCACATCAAAACAGCCCCTCTCAGTGTGCCATCCATGCTTGCATCAAACCACAGTCCCTATCTGCATACCCACCATGCTTGCATCAAACCACAGCCCTTCTCTGTATGCCACCCATGCTTGCATCAAATCGCAGCCCTCTCTGTGCTCTACGCATCCTTGCATCAAACCACAGCCCTCTCTATGTACTGCCCAGGCTTGCATCAAACCACAACCCCTCTCTGTGTATTGCCCATGGCTGCATCAACCACAGCCCCTCTCTGTACTGGCCATGCTTGCATCAAACCATAGCCTCTCTCTGTGTACCACCCATGCTCGGATCAAACTACAGCCCTCTGGTGTACCACCCATGCTCACATCAAGACCCCTCTGTGTGCAGCCCATGCTTACATCACACCAGCCCCCTCTCTGTGTGCCGACATCCTTTCATCAAACCATAGCTCCTGTCTGTGTATTGCCTTACTTGCATCAAACCACAGTCCTCTCTGTGTACCAGCCATGTTTGCACCAAACCACTACCGCTTCTATGTGTACTGCTCACGCTCACATCAAACCACAGCATCTCTCTGTGTGCCGCCCATGCTCGCATCAAACCACAGCCCTCTTGGTGCACCACCCATGCTCACATGAAACCACAGCCCCTCTCTGTGCACCACGCATCCTTGCATCAAACCACAGCCCCTCTCTATGTACCACCCATGCTTGTATCAAACCACATCCCCTCTGTGTACCCGGCCATGCCTTGCATCAAAACCACAGCCATTCTCTGTGTACATGCCACGTGTGCATCAAACCAAAGCCCCTCTCTGTGTGCGTCCATTCTGCATCAAACTGCGCCCTCTGTGTACCATCCACACCTGCATCAAACCACAGCCCCTCTTTGTATGCCGCCCATTCTTGCATCAAACCACAGCCCTCAGTGTGCTACCCATGTGTGAGTCAAACCAAACCACTCTCTGTGTACCACCGAGCTTGCCTCAAACCACAGCCCATCTCTTTTGCCTTCAATGGCTGCATCAAACCACAGCCCCTCTCTATAGGCCACCCATCCCTGCATCAAACCACAGCCCTCTCTATGTGCCACCTATGTTTGCATCAAACCACAGCCCTCTTTATGTGCTGCCCATGCCTGCATCAAACCACAGCTCCTCTCTGAGCGTCACACATCCTTGCATCTAACCACAACCCTCTCTGTTACTGCCCATCGCTGCATGAAACCACAGCCCCTCTCTGTGTGCCACCCATGCTTGCATCAAACCACAGCCCCTCTCAGTGTACTGCCCATGCTGATATCAAACCACAGCCCTCTCCGTGTGCAGCCCATGCTTGCATCAAACTACAGCCAATCTCTGTTGCCTCCAATGATTGCATCAAACCACAGCCCTTTCTGTGTACTGCCCATGCTTGCATCAAACCACAGCCCTCTATGTGTACTGCCCATGCTTGCATCAAACCACAGCCCATCTCTGTTGCTGCCCATGCATGCAATCAAAACAAAGGCCCTCTCCTGTGTACTGCCCATGCTTACATCAAACCACAGCCCCCTCTGTGTGCCACCCATACTTGCATCAGACCACAGCCCCTCTCGGTGCATGGCCCATGCTTGCATCAAAACACAGCCCCTCTCTGTGTACCGCCCATAGTCGCATCAAACCACAGCCCCTCTCTGTTGCCTCCAATGGTTCAGTCAACCACACCCCTCTCTGTGTAGTGCCCATGCTCGCATCATACCACAGCCACACTCTGTTGCCTCCAATGGTTCAGTCAAACTACAGCCCCTCTGTAGTGCTCCATGCTCGCATCATACCACAGCCCCACTCTGTGTGCTGCCTATGCTTGCATCAAACTACAGCCCTCTGTGTGTATTTCCCATTCTTGTATCAAACCACAGCCCCTCTCTGTGAACCGCCCATGCTTGCATCAAACCACAGCCCCTCTGTGTGCCACACATGCTTGCATAAAACCATAGCCCTCTGTGTACCACCCATGTTTGCATCAAACCACAGCCTCTCTGTATACTGCCCATGCTTGCATCAAACCACAGCCCCTCTCAGTGTGCCACCCATTCTTGCACCAAACCACAGCCCCTGTGTACTTTCCATGCTTGACTCAAACCAAAGCCCCTCTCTGTGTACCACAAAGCTTGCATCAAACTACAGCCCATCTCTGTTGCCCTAATGGTTGCATCAAACCACAGCCCTTTCTATGTATATCTGCCCACGCCACATCAAACCACAGCCCTCTCTGTACTGTCCATGCTTGCATCAAACCACAGCCCATCTCTGTTGCTGCCCATGCATGCATCAAACCACAGGCCCTCTCTGTGTACTGCCCATGCTTGCATCAAGCCACTGCCTTCCTTTGTTGCTGCCCATGCTTGCATGTATACGCCCTACAACAGACCACAGCCCTCTGTGTACCACCCATACTTGCAACAAAACCACAGCCCCGCCTCTGTGTGCTGCCCATGCTTGCATCAAACTATAACCCCTCTGTATAGTTCTCATTCTTTCATCAAACCCCAGCCCCTATGTGCCACCCATGCTTGCATCAAACCACAACCCTCTCTGTGTATTGCCCACGGCTGCATCAAACCACAGCCCCTCTGTGTACTGGCCATGCTTGCATCAAACCACAGCCCCTCTCTGTGACTGCCCATGGCTGCATCAAACCACAGCCCTCTCTGTGTACGCCCATGCTCGCATCAAACCACAGCCCCTCTGGGTATACCACCCATGCTCACATCAAACCACAGACCCTCTCTGTGCAGCCCATGCTTACATCACACCACAGCCCCTCTCTGTGTGCCGCACATCCTTTCATCAAACCATAGCTCCCATCTGTATTGCCCTTGCTTGCATCAAACCACAGTCCCTCTCTGTGTACCAGCCATGTTTGCACCAAACCACTACCGCTCTAAGTGTACTGCCATGCTCGCATCAAACCACAGCGCCTCTCTGTGTGCCGCCCATGCTCGCATCAAACCATAGCCCTCTTGGTATACCACCCATGCTCACATGAAACCACAGCCCCTCTCCTGCACCACGCATCCTTGCATCAAACCACAGCCCCTCTCTATGTACCACCCATGCTTGTATCAACCACATCCCTCTCTGTGTACCGGCCATGCTTGCATCAAACCACAGCCACTCTCTGTGTACCGCCATGTGTGCATTAAACCAAAGCTCCTCTCTGTGTGCCGTCCATTCTGCATCAAACTGCAGTCCCTCTCTGTGTACCATCCACACCTGCATCAAACCACAGCCCCTCTCTGTATGCCACCCATTCTTGCATCAAACCACAGCCCTGTGTGTGCTACCCATGCATGAGTCAAACCATACCACCTCTGTGTACCACCCATGCCTGCATCAAACCACAGCCCTCTCTATGTGCCACCCATGCCTGCATCAAACCACAGCCCCTCTCTATGTGCCACCTATGTTTGCATCAAACCACAGCCCTCTTTATGTGTTGCCCATGCTTGCATCAAACCACAGCCCCTCTCTGTGTACCACTCATTCTTGCATCAAATCACAGACCCTCTCTGTGTACTGCCCATACATGCATCAAACCACAGCCCCTCTCTGTGAGCTGCACATGCTAGCATCAAACCAGCGCCCTGTGTGCCTCCCAACTTCACTTCCACTGACCCCACTTGGTAGCAGTTGACAGCAGGGCTACAGACCTTCCCTCTCAGGGATAGGAGAGCAATCCTCTGAACACTTTATCCTCTCCTCCTCAGCTGACCCTCAGAACCTCGAGTCAACTCCAGAACCTGAGTAGCTAGTGTGGGTGGGTGGGAGCACCACCACTGAACCACTGGGCCACCTCAGTCTTGCCTCCACTGTAGGTAAGCTAATGGAGACACTGTACTGCCACCAAACCACTGGGTCACCTCAGTCTTAAATCTACTGTAGATAAAGTAATGGAGACACCCGTACTACCACCAAACCACTCAGTCTTACCTCCCTGTAGGTGAGCTAATGGAGACACTGTACTACCAGAAACACTACAGAGTGCGTGCAAGGCTGTTGTGCTCAAAAAGCAAATAGAGAAGAGCTGTAGCAGAAAGCATGGACACACACCACCAAATATAAGTGATGACACTGTTTAAAAGAAAATATATTTTCTTTTATTTACATAACAACATATTAGCGGGAAGCAGGTGGGGATTTCTCTGATAAAGCTAGCCACTAGATGTGGCAGTGATTTTGTGGTGGTGTGTGCCTGGATTTGTGTTTTTGCCACTAGATGTCCATATATTTATACATAAAAAAGGTTATAATCACATTGTTTTGTAATATGGATGATTTAATTAAAGTATTATATGAATAAATACATTTCATAATATCAATATCTAGTTGTTTTTTTGTCTCCTTAATCGATGAAAACATTTAAAAAAAATGGTGTCCTTCTTTACTGTTCTCTGTGACATTCTGGCACTCGCCCTGCTGTTTAAAACATAACTTGAAAACCCTTGACAATGGCAGAACACCCAAATATGCAGCAGGAAAGTGCACAGGGATGTTGAAATTAATCTCACAATTTAGTAGTTCATTAAAAAAATGGTTTCCTATATTTAAAATGTAACACAACATATTGCATGTTATACCAGTTGTCAATAATGTCACCCACAATATAAAAACAATTTTATTCTATTTAAAAGCTCTTGCTTGTGAACATTTGTGTGTACTGATCAAGGAATATGTGCAATATAAACAACCACACTGGTATCCCTATTCATTATTGCCTCATTTATTATATATTAATAAAAAATTAAAAAAGTCTGTTTACCTTGCTGTCAAAATGTACTGTTAGATTAATACTGGCGTTGTTTTTCACCGAATGTTCCATGGGTGCATCACGTATGCAGATTGGGGCATGTTATCATAATTAGTGCACTATAAATAGTGATTGTGGAAACGACTGTGGAGTGTGAGATAAGGCATTTGAGATGTTGTCCAAACACCCCATGAGAGTATCATGCAGCCAAATTGCAGCTGTAAAAAGAATCACAATTTTCAAGCACAGATTTGTAGTACTTACAATAATTGTCAATTTTGGGCCAGAATACAGACATGCCATTTTTGTACATGTAAAAATTACTCATGCATGTGACATCAGATGTCACACATGTGTTAAACTCTAAAACAAAACATCATTTTATGTTCATTTTATAAAAATAAATATATATATATATAGCTTTAAATACCACACCACCACAATGTATTTCCATGTTTGTGTTTTTGTTAAAATTACATTCCATGTTTTGAGTTTATTTATAGCTGCTGTTTTAAGTGTCTACCTAGAGTCACATAAATTGACACATAAACTTCTCCAGCCATAAATGAACAGGTGGAGACTGAAGTATTCCTAAGCAAACTGTCACAATTCCTGACATTGTCCTTTTAGTTTCGATGGCAGTACTTAGAAATGGCTTAACCTTCCACTTTTTTTTTTTTTTTAAGCGAAAAGTGGTATAATGTGAGTAAGCTAAACATGCAACTTCTGATAAACCTAAGATCCACAATATACCTTAAAGTGACTTTCCAACCTACTGCACATTCTGTTTGGGCCTCATAGCCCAGTTCCATATGGCAGTGTTAGCCAGCTGTTGCCAAAACTATCATTTTTAACTGTGTCCTTTTAGCAAATGAAGGGATTGTAACTGTGGCGACCCACATGTCAGCAGCCAATCTCTTCCACTTCATCTGCTGCACTTGTTCCCATGCTCAGATGTTTTCTGATGTCCAAGCAGGAACGCATGGGGACATAGCCCACACGCCTATGGGACCTTTTTCAATGCTGTTTGCTTAAGTTTGCTAATCTTACAGGGAAATAAAAAAACAAAATTAACTGTTTTAGAAACTGAAATCCAGTGTAGTGGTGTGCAGATATTTAAAACTATTTTATTTTTCAAAGCGAACAAGAAATTATGTTTTACAGTTTACAATGTCCCTGTCAGGCATGTTACATTTGTCACATGCACGAATAGCTTTACATGTATGCCTGTGTATGACATTCATTTTTTAAACTTTTGTGCATTAATAAAGTAAAATACAGACATAAACCCAGTGAACACTTTATTTCTTTATATTTGATCTATGTAACAGCACAGTATCTTTTGACAGCAAAGAAATGTAAATTCAGTGTGGAAAAAATGTTACATTAAAATAAAAGATCTGCAAACGATAATCAAATAAAGTACTGATAAATAAGATGCTAGGTAACAGCTTTTAGGTGAATAATGCAGAATCACAGGAAGGATCATAACAGCAGACAAGGAGACTGTTCATGGACATGTCCTTGGCACTACAAGGCCCTGGTCGCCTACTTCTCCCATTGACCATGCCCCTCCCTCTATCCCTACCTCCTGCCTACCCAGTCTTACAACACTGACAAAGCCCCTAGCTGCTACCTCTCTACTCTGATCAATATCACAATGCCACCACGGTCATCATCTCCCCCCCTCCATCGTAACTCTCTACTGCCTCCTTCACTTTATCTGTCACTGTATGCTACAGAGGTATTGAATTGACTGTTTGCTGCAACATCACTTGTTAGCTCTTCCTTTGCTTTGGCTGCTTCCTTACTGTTCATTCACTGTTAATTATCACTGAATAATTGCCTCGGTATATTGTACTGCATTCTAACATCATTTTGTTAGTTAATCCCCTTCTAACTGTAACCCCTTCCCCACTGGCAGTGGAACCCTTGTAAATGAGCTGCCTGGCGCTCAAAGGTTCTTGTAATCAGAGATTGAATAAATAAATGTCACACATGTAACACAGCAGTGGCAGGTTGACTACAGCATCCGATATAAAAAAAAAAAAAAAATCTGAAAATGGCATTATCTTTGTCCAAACCCATAATCAACATTTAAGGTGAGTACTACACATTCATATCTGGAAATTGTGATTTGCTTCATTTTTTTTGTTACCTCAATGTCACACTAGTGACTAAGGTTTAACAGAGAATGACCCAGATACAAAACATCCGCATAATGCATGTTTGCCTTTGAGAAAGGGTACAGTTGTGACCTGAAAGGTGACAGGTGGCATTTGAATCTGCTTCTGCAAATAAAATATATTTTTCTTTTTAAACAGTGCCAGCACTTATATGTGGTGGTGTATGCCCAAGCTTTCTGCTACACACTGTACTGCCACCAAACCACTGGGCCACCTCAGTCTTATCTCCACTGTACATAAGCTAATGGAGACCGTGCACTATTGCTGAACCCTGGGCCAGCTCAGCCCTGCCTCCACCGTACACAAGCTAATGGATACCAGGGTCAAGTAAGCAACTATACCCAATAGGGTGGGTGGTTTTAGGCTCTACCGGACTGCCCAGGAGTGTAATGAGGCCCAATGCTGCAGGCAGAGGCATTATAACCAGTGGAAGGGTCAGTGTAGCCCAGACTATCCACCCTGTCAGGTATTATTGCGTTAAGGAAATGGGCAATAAACACCCAGATGTGCTTTTTTTTTTTATCAAAGTGTTTAACAGCAAGAAGAATGTATTTAACTTTTTATGAAGATTAACTGGGATAAAAAGTATTTTTTTTTTTTTTTTAAGCGTGGATGAGCAAAGATAAGCCCAGACTTTCCCAGATGCACTTTCTGATTCAGTGGCAACCAAAAAAAAAACAGAGAGCAACATTTGTTTCGGAGGTTAAATTAATTGGGCTATTAAATGTACAGTTCACAGGGTTGAAGTTTTTAGTTTGCAGTTTTGTAGCTGCAGGCTGGGGAGTCCTGAACTTGCAACACATGCTGGCTCTTGAAGGTGGCATGTTTTCCACTGGCTTATCTGCAGGTTTATTCCTCACAGAAATAAATTCCACTGTTTTCTGTTGTCCAAGGAGGCATACCGGTAGTACTCAAGTCTTGCTTCACATCTACTGACCACTGACACTAATTATCTTGCATATTGAGAGCCCTGTTTCTGTTAGGAGCTGCATGGCTGTAGATCTGATGCTAGGATTTGTATAATGCGTGAACAGTTCTATCTCTGAACTGAGCCTGGACATCATGGTTCCCAAGAAATTGTTCCCCTTTGCTTCATGTGTACCAAAACTGCTGTGTGTCAAAGCAGATCAAGGTGTGTCTTCTTTGGTGCAGACAGAAAGCAGTGCATCTGTTGATATTTTTTCAAGTATTTAATGAAAAGTGCACAGGACAGAGAGGTTCCCAGGATCTTCATAGATGAATCCACTAGGACTTTCTTTATTCATCCTGAGGTAAGATGTTGTACTTTAACCCACTTTTGGCAGTCTTCACTGCAGAAGAGTTTGGTCAGAGTTCATGTAGCCCTTCTCTTCCTTGGTGAGCCTTATGCAGCTGAAAGTCAAACCAGACCTTGCGGACTAACCCTGGCACTGCATTTGGTGACACTGCTGGTGAGCTTCACAGTTTGACAAGGAGGATTTCTGTCACACAGGGTGGTGGAAGCCTGGTCCTTTTCTTGCTTCTTGAGCTTTTGTAACATCAAGGTCAGTATGTTGTTGCTGGAGTAGAACACTGGTACTGCAGCCTATTTCAGCCAAGTTCAAGTGTCTGTTGATGCCTGACCATAGAGCATAGTACCCGACACAGAGTACTGCTTCCAGCTCGCAGTTTGAGCTTCTACATAAAATTTCTGCAGAGGACAGTTCAGTGTCTCAAAACTGTCACCCAGCTAATTGTCACATTCTCTCTATCCACCCACTCAGTGAATACTGACAAAGATGACACTATTTTTTCTGTATTTACTTCCTCCCTTACTCTCTAGTTGGTTAAGATATGTGGTACTTACTGAGCCAAACGAAAAGTGCTTTTATTTATTTATTTTTTCCAGGCTGTTGTGTGATGAAGATTCGTCATCCTTGAGAAATAGCCTTTGAGTTTTTTTCAGGTGACAGGCAGAAGATAAGGGGAAGCAGTCGTTGGCAGGGAGCTCCCGCTGCAAATCTTACCCCTGGTTTTAGCTTTTCTGAGATAAGCCTTTTTCTTGTGGTACAAAGTAATTTAATTTTGAAAATTACACTACCTGGAATTGGCAGAAGCTGGGGTGGATCATTAAGTGTAAAAGGTGCTCGCCCGCACGTGCACTTCTATACAATGCACAAACACACAGTGCTGCGCCTTTCTTACACTTAATAGAGCCACTCCAGCATCCATCATACTTCCGGTAGCAGACTTTTCAAAATGAAAATTAAATTACTTTGCACTGCAAGAAAAATTCTTAGAAAAGCTAAACCAGAGGGTAAGGTTTGAAGGGTGGAGCCCTGCAAATGACTGCTTCCCTGTAAGCAGGATGCAACTGTACATTTCTTTTGCTTTTGTGTTGCTTGTTTTGCAGTGGTCTCAATCATAACACAGAGAAAAACAATGGCAGTGGGCATGTTTTGAAAATTCCAAGTGCTCATGGATACCTTAAACAATGTCACTTCTTATTTTTCATAGGGCACTGCTGGAAAATAAATGCATGCATTTAGGCAGTCAGGATGAATTATTTTTCATGCCCATTTTCTAAAAAAAAAAAAACACCTTGGTACCCTACCTAGATGCAAACAGGTTACTGGACAGCAAACCTGCACTGGCAGCTGTAAGCCTACCAAGATACAAATAGGTTACAGGACAGCAGGCCCTCAGGTGTAGCAGTAAGCCTACCTAGATGCAAACAGGGTACAGGACAGCAGACCTGCAAGGGCGTAGTAAGCCTACCTAGATACAAATAGATTATTAAAGGACAGCAGGCAACATGGATTTGTGATGGGGAGATCATGCCAGACCAGCTGATAAAGGACAGGCAACAGATTTACTTACTTTGATTTCAGCAGAGCCTTTGTATCAGTGGCACACTGGAAGCTGCTGAGGAAACTGAAAGATCTAGGAGCTGGTAAACAACCTGTTATACAGAACTGCTAAAGCGAATGGACAGAGTCACTGCTTAATATTTCAGACATGGTAGCCCGAGCCAGCCCGTCGGGCGCGGCAGTTGGATTTCCGCGCGACGCGCGACCCAGGTTTGGGAACGGACCTGGGTCACTGGAGGGCCAGCCAGGAAGAAGGATGGGGCATCCGAGGACTGCTCTCCTTCTCCGGGGAGGGTGGGAGTGTACCCGGCACTCGATGGACCCCTGGCAGAGGCTGGGAGTCATGCAGCTACTGGTGACTAGCAAGTCCAGGGCGGGCAGGCGCAGGACATCCCGTCCCCAGAAAAAAACAGGAAAAAGGGAACAGCTGATGGCTGCCCTCAATGACGCCAGCCATGGCTTCAATTAGCCCCCAGGCCAGCCCCTCCGACCTATTCAGACATCTGCGTGTTGTGCTAGGTGCCAGCCCCGCCATCAGGGGCAATCCATGGGTTATCGGAGGGTCGCTGCTGTTGTGGGTGGTGGAAGTCCGTGGTCCATGTCCAGGCAGAGGTACTGGTCAGCTGGCGGCTCGAGGAAAAAAAAAAAAGACATGGTAGCCCGTGACATAGGCTTTAATGATTGACCGATTATAGAATCATGACTCAGTCATAGCCCATGTCAACAGGGCTACTGCTGAGAAAGGGTGACGGATGGAGGAGGTTCGCACACAGGCGACAGGATCCCAATCCAGCTCTTCTCTACTGCCTACCTGGTTGTCATCCCCTTCCAAAGCCCACCCTCCTTTCCATTTCACACGTTCCCCAACCACCCAGCAAACTCCTCCAGCCTTCTGCCTTATCTCCCCATTTCCCCTACCCCCATCTGACAAAGTGACACACAGCCTGAGGTCACTGCCACCCCACTCCACTTCCTCTACCTATTCCCTTTCCTCCTATTCAAGCCTACTGTGCTGCCTAATGTACCTTCCTTCCTCTAATTCAGTTATTGTAAATTTTCGATATTAGTACAAGCAGCTGCAACAATTGTTCAAGTCTAGGTAAATATGTCCCTCCGCGTTCTCTGTGTTTCGTATCTGCAACTTGTGCTGTGTATCTTGTTTTCCTGTATGCCTGACGTGGAACCTTTGTAAATGAGCTTGTAGCTCAAAGGTTGTAATCTAGATTTCAATAAATAAATAAAATAAATAAAACAATGCAGTCTTTTGGGTGCCTGTGCTCTCTCTGCTCTGAGGGTGAATCGATGTTAGCGAGGTAATATTGTTTTGAAGCACTCCGTCTAAGGCTGCCGTGTTCATTTGCTTTTCATGTAGAGGAGACTGCTTTTAGTGAAGAAACAACTATAGCGGCATTTTAAAATGCCAATGTTCTAAGGCTTAGTGATTTTAGCCTTTTTACTGCTGTCCTTTTTAACCATGCATGGTAAGCTTGAGCTCAATTGGGTGGTTTAGCCTATCCATTTTATAACTAACAGTAACAAAAGTTTCTGCACGCAGATTTTTAAACGAGACAAACACAGTCAGCTAAAAGCTGATACTACCCCTTTAAGTATGTTAGTTTGACACCGCTGTAATTTTGCAAATCAGCCATGCTCGATCTTTCTATCCCTAATACAACTGGAATATAATACTGTCTGACTTTCTGTGCACATTTATAGAGCCTTCTGATTAGCAAAGCAGGTCAAAAGCACCCCATTTTGATTAGCTTCAGCTTGGCATTTGGTTTCTTTACAGCTCAGCATTCCTTACCTCCAACTTCATGATCCTCGCTTGCAGTCTCCAACACCACAAACTGCACCGTTCAGAAACACAAGCAGCTGCTGCTCTTCAGAGTTTGGGACTAGATGATGAACAAAGAATATATAACCACAAAGAAAACAAACAAAACAAATTCCTCTGCTCTCCCTATGTGCTTAGCTCTTAATTCTAGCAACCTTCAGAACCTTAAGTTCATTTCCTGTCCATCTCTGAAATGCGTCCCTCGAAACCATTCATAGCATGCAGCAAGGGCGGAGCAAGAGGAGGGAATAGCTAAATATTTAAAGTGACAGGCTAGCAGCTTTAACTTCTCACTGTTAGCAGTACTTACAGTTAACTTTTCTTTAAAATCTGATGGCTGATAAAGGTGCACTGAGACAAAACTTGTTTCAGTGAGAGCCCCAGAGAGTAAGTTAGAGTCACAAGTCAGCAGTTTCTATTAAGTCCTTTAAAAAGCAGCTGATGCTTTAAAAAAGAGACAGAGGCATATATATATATTCAGTAGGGCTGTCAGAACCCTCTGAGTTCTGAGTTCTAGTTCTAGTCTAGAACTTTTGAAAAAGTTCTGGGTTCTAATCTTTTAGAACTTTTAGAACTCGAACCCTGTTTTTAATTGTGCTGCCAGTAGCTATATAGTAATAAAATACATGTAAAGGAAAACTGTTCAATATAAGGGGAGAGAAATTATCATGTGTGACATTGATAGGAATACAACTAGGTTTATCTATGGTTTCTTCTGTTTGCTAAAGCCAGCAACTTAATAAGTAACAGGTCCACCCACCCACTCATATGTTAAAGTTTTCCTGCTGCAGCTGCATCATAGTTTCTTAGTGAAAGAAAGAGGCACATTAGCCATTTATGTACCCAGTTACATATACTCATCATCATGAATTATGAGAAAAAATAACTGATATTACCTAATCTCAGCTATTTGCTGCTTTCTGTTTTAAATGAGTAAATCAAAAGTTGCTATGTTTAAAAGAAAGCTTTTGTAACAAAGTCAAGTCAAGG
This sequence comes from Neoceratodus forsteri, assembly GCA_016271365.2. Taxonomy (NCBI): domain Eukaryota; kingdom Metazoa; phylum Chordata; order Ceratodontiformes; family Ceratodontidae; genus Neoceratodus; species Neoceratodus forsteri. Next base: position 42,981,139 of record CM057455.1, read on the forward strand.
TACTACAGCAGCAGCACGTGGAACTGTTGCAAAACATATTACGTCATAACGTAGTCAGTCAAGACATTTGAATAAAAAATATGCCAGTCATTGTTGTTGGCAAAAATGCATAGCAATTTTCTAAGATAATGCATACATATACCAATATTCTTGTTGGCAAATTAGTGATACATACAACTTTCTTAGATGATGCATTTTTGCAGCTGATACATCAATAAAATCTGTATTTCAGTCACATAAATAAAAAGTGGTTTCTCACCACATACTAACTTAAGGAACATTTAATGTAGCTGCAGCAGTTGGCATGTGATGTTTAAGGTACAGCGCCTGTCAACCCCATTATGTATCAAATTATCACTACTTGTAAAGCAAAAACACTTTATGATAGGTCACATTCTGTGGAAACTGCTGATGCAGATTTTCTTTTGTTTCTGATTCCTTTATTCTTTTTTAAAGGGGACAGGGCAATTGTGCTAGGTGGCAGCAGTTTGCAATGTATTTAATAAGAAAAAAATAAAAATATATATTTATTATATGTATAGTAGGTTCAGTCTGTCATCGCCTTTTTCCTCACCATCCCCAGCCGATCACGTAATCTGTAAATGAAAGGACTAAAACAGCACCCACCTTTCACCCCATCACCCATTCCACTTTTCTTCCACCACCCTCATCTGAGCAGTAGCACCCATACCACCCTTACACCCATGTTAAAACCAACCCACAACCTCACCCCTCTCAACCATGTATTCCACCCTCCTCCCTCACCCAAATATTTAAACTACCCCACACTTAGTCATGAACTACCATTCATGTCACCCTTCTCCGTCCCTCACCCATGTTAAAACCCAGTCCCCAACCATCACCCATGTACTAGTATCCATGCTATCTTTCTCCCTCTTGCATCCATGTTAAACCAACCTCCAGCCCTTTCCCACCCTCCAGCACCCATTCTACCTCCTCCCCTCTCAAATGCTAAAACTACCACATGCTTACTCAAGAAAAATTAAACTCTTGCCTCCAAATGAGCCATACTTAACTGTTCCTTAATAAACAACACTTATGTGAAAACTGTCTTTTCAATTGCTTTTTCTATGGACAACATTCTATACAGTCCTTCATGGAACCAGTAATTTGAGAGTTGTTGCTATTATGCCATGGTCTGTGTACAACAGAATGTTAAACACGAGCTATTGTGGTATGAGACCTATGCTTACAGAATATGTGCTCAACCATGACGTAGGTAAAACTCCAGATGACTCTGTTCCCGGAAGAGACTTGTAACAGGATGCTGCCCACAGAAACATAACAATACAAAATACAGTTTTCCCATAATTTATTATTCAGTAAGATAAGTTACATATGGATCATTTTGGTTTATGGCTAACATTTCTGTAATTGAAAAATAATAAACAGCTACCAATTAGAACTCATTGTTTTGTCCTCTTTAAAATTGAAAAATAGACCACCCCAGTCCCAGCCCATACTGATGCACCACAAAGTCACAGAAGGTAAATCCCAAAATGTATGTTTGCACTTTAACTATAAATAATATGATACAGAAATGATTGACATGACAGTGCCCCTTTTATGCCAAATGTGGGCCTGTTCCCACTGATGTTAAAATTGCCTGTATATAAAACTTGTTGACTTTAGACCCTAGCTACAAAACAGTTTACCATGAAATGGTGAAAGTTTTAGGGGTATATAGTCCAAGTTAGTAGATCGAGAAAGGAGAGAGACAACCAAAGTCATCACAGTCTGTAAAAGTTTCCTTTTTGGTGCAGAGTGACTCTGTCCCACACAGTATTTACCAGCCACTACCATCTGAGTTGTCATCACCATCAACATCCACAACATCAGTCACTTCAGGATCAGTTTGTATACTCTTGTAGGGATACGAAAATCTTGACTTATTAACTTTAATGAAAGTTAACGTGTGTACATTTTCTGGCAGCAACCTATTTCTGGTGTCTGTCACAATACTGCCAGCTGTACTAAACATGCGTTCTGAAGAGACACTTGTTGCAAGACAACCAAGAAATTTACAGGCTTCATCATACAGCTCTGTTCAAATCGACTTTTTGATCTCCAGTATTCCAAAGGGCATGCATCAATAGAAACAGGCAGTTCTTGCAGGTAGCTGTCTACCATGATGGAAGAGACTGCTCAGAAGAGGCATCAGCATAAGCTGGTATGGCAACAATTTGGGAAAGGTTTTGCCACAGATTTAGCTTCCTACTAAGGGTTGAAGAAGTGGCAGTTGTGGAACAACTACTGTTAATGTTTGGTGACTTTTCCAGTTCTGTATCCCTTTGTGAAGATGAACCTGTATGTTGTGGTGATGACAACCTGAGGGTACTGTGCATGTCTGTGTTTGACTCCTGTGAGTGCTGCAGCTCATCTAGCAACAGACATTTGTACTGCTCTATATCATCTGTTTTGGAAGCTGTATAGCCTTGAACCTGGGATCTAAGAGAGTTGCAAGGATGTGAGCTTTGATTTCATCATTGCAACTAATTTGTCATTGGTTTTGAAGCACTCGCTCATTCTCTTTATGAGATTCCCATGATACAGGCGACATGTTGTCTGAGCTTCAGATCTGTCTTTTCTATTTGTAGATTTAGAACACTAAGATGTTGTGAAATCAGCATTATGAGTGGGATAACCTGACTCACAGATGCACCTTCAGAAGACATGTCCCTTGTAGCTGTCTCAAAAGGAGCTAGGATGCAGCACACTGTCTCCATTAATTTCCACTGCAGCACAGACAGCATAATGCCATCTCCAATAATGTAACTGAGCAATACTCAAGTACAGCTTGCTTTTGCTCCAAGAGGCACACTGCAGCTTATAAAGTGTTGAGTTCCAACGAGTGGAAACATTTTGAATCAGCTTTTGCTGGGGCAGCTTGTGTTTTGCAGTTGGACAATGTTACGTATAGCCTTGGTTGAATGTGAAAAGTGAGTCACAATTTTTTGCAAACAGCAATCATACCATCCACTTGTGTTTCATTGCTGAGAAATCCCATGACAATTAAATGTAAGCAATGTGCAAAGCATGAAGCATGCATAAATCCTCCATCCTGTACTGCTTTTAAGATGTTGGCTCCATTGTCACTTACTATGAAGCCACATTGTAGACCATGAGAATAAACCCATTCATCAAGGAGGTCATTTAGTTCCTGCAAGATGTTTGCAGCTGTATGACTTTGCCCAAATTTCTTTATATATGCAGCGCGCCATCTTCTGGGTGTCTTTGTTTTGAAGAACCACAAGAAAACGTGACCCAATGAGTGGTAAGGGACATGTAATCTATGTTTTGAATGCTGATCCACATATCTGTTGTGACATGAATAACCCCACCCTCTGCAGTTTTAAGTGCAAGCATCACTGTCGCTTTAAAGCCTGATAGATGTCTGGTATTTCAACATAGGAAAAGTACCTTCGATGAGGAACTTTGTAATGAGGCTCTGCTAGTTTCAAGAACTCCCTAAAATCCTCATGATCTACCAAAGAGTATGGGAGAAGGGCTCCAGCTAACAGTTCACCAATTATGTGATTAAGATGAAGGGTCTTTGGATGATTTTTATAAAGGTATTCTTCCTTTCAAATGCTTGAGACAGTGTTAGCTGTTTACAACATGCCCCTGCTGGTTTATTATACACCATGCTTCAATGGGCAGATGGACGCTGGGATGATGGACTAGGACTTATACATTCAGTGCTATCACTGGATGTGCAACTAGTACTAATGGTGCTGGCATTGGTGGTAACAATGATCCTAGGGCTGGCAGTGGTTCTGTCTGCATCAAGTTCAGACAATTCAGTATCCATTTCAGATTCCTCCTCACCCTTCTCACTTGCAGTCTGGAAGATGGAGGACATGGGTTTAGGACGATCAAGCAAAACTGAATGTTTTTCAGATGGTGTTTAAGAGCTGTAGTGCCAAGGCATGACACAACTTTACCACGGCTTACACTCTGTTTACACAGGAACAAGTTGCTCTGTATGGATCAGTTTTACTGACAGAGAAATAATTCCACACCTCAGATGTGACAGATTTTGTTCGAGTGCTAGGAAGATAGCTAAAGACTGTTTGCGTTTTTCACCTGTCCTAACAGAACCGGGACATGCTCCTTGGTGCTAGAAGAGTGGGCAGAAGCTCTGATGGATTTTCATTGCTGGCCAACACAGAAGTGGTGGATTCAATGGACATGTCCTTTTCATTGCCAGCAGTGCTGGATGTATTTGCAAGTGCACTGCCTGATTCATTGTCAGCAGACTTGCTCATTTCACTTTGTTGAGGAAGTAATGATACGTCATAAGACACAACATTGTTGGACTGAGACAAAGAGATACTGTCTGAGTCAGAGAGGGACTCACTGTCACTTACATTATTGCTGCTAGTCACAGGGATCTTAACAGCATGAATGGCATACCTTATGGTGCCTCTACATGTGACCCCAGCAGCTGTACAGGTTTTCTTAAAGGTCCCCTTTACCACACTTCACTGTTGCTGTTTTGCTGTTTCTTGAATTTTTATCATATGAAACATTGTGGTTATTTTTGCTAGCACCAGGATTACCACTACCACCAACACCTGCTCCAACACCAGCACCAGATGCTTCATCTATGTTGGTGTCAGCCATAACAGTACCAGTATACTGCAGTGAACACACCCACACCCACACAATTCCTATGTAAGAAAGCAATGTGATCTGTGATCGCTGGCTACAACTCCAAAATGTTATTTTGGTTGTGTGATACTGCGATGCAGTGGACTGAAAGTAATTAAAGAATATGACGGTTTGCAACTAAAGGTTCCCAGGTTCAAGGCTTACAGAATGATTGGGCTGCTGGGCATAGGCATACACATAGCAGTCAAGGGCGCACATCAACAGGGTGATGGGCTGACCACAGGAAACAGAGTCATGTACACAACTCAGGGAATGAGAATTATATTTCTACGCTTCTGTCATGTAAGGTTAATGCCACCACACAACTGGCCACTGGGCTTCTCTCTGTAACACACACTGGGTAGGGTACAGTGCAGTCAAGGGGCACACAGCAGCAGGGTGATGGGCTGACCACAGGAGATGGAGTCACATACATAACCAACAACTCAGGGAATGAGACTTATATTTCTACGCTTCTGTCATGTAAGGTAATACCGACACACAACTGGCCACCGGCTTCTCTCTAACACACACACTGGGTAGGGTACAGTGCAGTCAAGGGCACACAGCAGCAGGGTGATGGGCTGACCACAGGAGACGAGTCATAACACAACTCAGGGAATGAGAATTATATTTCTACGCTTCTGTCATGTAAGGTAACACCAACACACAACTGACCACTGGGCTTCTCTCTGTAACACACACTGGGTAGGGTACAGTGCAGTCAAGGGCACACAGCAGCAGGGTGATGGGCTGACCACAGGAGATGGACTCACATACATAGATAACACACACACAGGGAATGAGAATTATATTTCTAAGCTTCTGTCATGTAGAGGTAATAACAGCACACAAATCAGGAGATGGGAGCAGGGAGTCACATACACAACACAGGGACTCAGGAGTGGAAGTAGAAAACAGTCTCACACACACACAGAGGAGTGGTCAGGTGTCCAAAAATTAACTGTCTGCCTTCAGTCAGTGCCTTACTGCCAGTGCCTTGTGCTGTTGTACAAGGACTAATAAGGCCTGGAATTTTGAGGGTGAAAGTTAAGAGGAGGATCCCCTTAGCAGCACAGCACAATGACCTTGATCACAGTCCTTATACTCTGTCCTGACAAATTTATTTGCCTTTTTCCCTTGTTATATGCTTGTTGCTGGCAGCTGCTGAGTGTGCACTGTGCAATGCTGCAGTTTCACAATCACATTCACAAAGGTTCTTCTTTCTGTATTTTTTATTCTCTCTCCTGGTCCTGATCGATCCTCTCCTGATTAGTCACTCTACCTGAACCTCTCTAGTCCCACACCCAACCGTTAATTTAGCCTTTTCAGCCTTTCTCGTTCTCGGTCTCTTGGGCCTGGGCCCTGCCCCCTTCCCTTTCCCCTGCCCCTCGAACTCAACGTTTGCTTTTAGCCCTTTTCGCAGGAAAATGGATGATGGACTGAAATAATTCAGGTAAGCAGTAAGCACTGCAGCAACTAGCAAGTGCTGCAGTCCGGTTATCCACACCAACCTGGGCCCTAGCCCTAACTTAAGTATCGAGAAAGAATGCTGGCTGGCTGCAGTACGCTAAGCTACATTATTGCTCAGGCTGCTGCTGCCTCCTGAAATCCATCCAAATCGCATTTCGGGCTTGCACATCCACCTAAATACCCTCCACAGATCCCACAGCTCACGCAGCTTACTCGACCCCACCTGAGCACATAGTAAATGGTCAGGTGGTGAGGATCTAAGGATGACTTCACTTGGCGCAAATACGCTACGGGCAAGCGCAAAGTGTGAGAAGAATTCTTGATGAACTGGTGGATTGGCAGCCCCAACAACAACACTGCTGCTGCCCCCCACCACATCAGGGCTGCCTGGGACGTGCCTCCTCCACACACAAGTCATCAGCTGGGGCCAGGAAAAAGGCGTCCGCAGGAGTTGGGAGGACTCAGATTTGAACCTTTTGTGAAGCTTTTAATGTTCGAGTTCTAAGTTAGAACTTCCGAACACCAGAGGATCGAGGAGAGGGTTCGAATCTTTGTAGCGAACTAGTTCTGACAACACTAATATTCAGTGCTGGCCGCTAACACTGTGCAATCTGTAGTGCTGCACCAAAAACACAGACAACTCTGATCTATGTTTCGTCAACATGCACTAACACAGCATGCTAACTCACTGAATATCAGGCCATGTTATTTATTTATTTTATTTATTTATTTTTTAGTTTTGTTGACCGGGTAAGTGCACTAGACAAATCCTGCCTATTTTCAGGCACGACCAGCGGGAGAGGGATACAGATGAATGCCAGCTGACCTTGAACCAGATTAAGCTGTTGGTGGTATTTTTAGTGAATGAGGGAAATTTGGCCAAGACCCTGGGAAATTCCCTACTCTTTCGATAGTGCCATGAGATCTTTAACAACCACCTGAACTACCACCAGAACAGGTAGATGGGACCTCGGTTTAACGTCTCATCCAAAGGCGGCACCTCAGAAGTGCAGCACCCTCTCATGCTGCACTACAGTGTCAGCATTGGGATATTAACCCAAGTGCCAGATGTGGAACTGAACCCACAGCCCTTTGATCTCCCAGCCTCAGAGGCAGTGTGCTACCTACTGAGCCACTGACACTGCTAGCCAGCGCTAATGGGTTATAGGCTGTGCCAACACTACCCAAGGCTGCATAGACCTACAGAAGATAGCACACCCAAAATGGGATTGTGCTAGGATACCTCTGGGCCATATTTAGTCCAGGCATACAGACTGATTTATTTGTTTGTTTATTATTTAAAATTTAGTAACCTGGAAAACCACACTGACTCATTTCCAGGTGTGGCCCTGGGGAAAAGGAAGAGTTAGCCTAATTTATATCAGGGACTCTCTCCATGGTACTGTCCTCCCCATATCCAAGATCGCTGACAACCATGAACTCCTGGCCATGAGATTCCAGATTGGGCAGCATGGCAAGTCCCTTGTTTTTGTATCGGTCTACCTACCACCTAAGAAAGCCTGTAACAGCCTTCCGAATGTCCCTGAGGCAGTGGCCTTACTAAACAAGGATTGTGAACTTATCATAACTGGAGACTTTAACATTAACTGAGACTGTAATGACTCAACACCCCCCACAGCGGTATGTTGTGGCCAACTCATACACGTGGAACTACAAAACAGACAAAACACCCTCATCAACTGGACCCTCACCAACTCCCCCTCCTGAATAAGGAGGTCACCGTGCCCTGACACCCTGGTGACCACTCCTCTAGCACCTTCAGAGTGTCCAACAAATAAAAAAAATCACCAGGCGTGCCATTTGGGGGGACATTCACTCCCCCGCATTGCAGGCCACTGTTTTTCTGCTCCTCTGACCAGTTGTTGCCACCTATTGAAAGCTGAAATGGCCTCCTCACCCATCACAATCGAAGCAGGGTCCCTAGGCAAAGGTCAGCTAAGGTCTCTCAAATCCGCCTTCTCCCTCTTTGACTGGCCACCCATTGATGTGATGCCTGACTTGGACCTTGCCCGAAGTTCTTCATTGATAAGTTCAACCACAGCTGCAATACTTATTCCCGGTAAAAAGGAGGAAAGTCCATAAAGCAACAATGGCTGGATCACAGAGGAGCTCCTTACCCTGATGCATGAAAGGGACAATCTTTGGGCAAAAGCCAGGTCCTCTGAAAACCAGCAGGACTACCAGTCCTACAGGGCCTCTATAAATAGATGTGCAATGCTCACCAGACTGGCTGAAGCAAGATTTCACAAGGAGCAGCTGAACAGTAGCTGGGGAGATGGCAAGAGGTTCTGGGAGAGTATCAAAACCTACTAGGGAAAGCTGAAAAAAATACACCCCAACAGCTCCTCATCAATGACACCTCTCATTGGACACACTCTTAATAGTGGAGTCCTTCAACTCTGCCTTCACTGACCTCCATTGCAGTTCTGCCCCCCAACTATACCACACTAAAGCATGCCAGCACACCAACACTTCTACTCACACCCTCCCGACTTTCTATTTCAGAAGGGTGACAGTAAAGGAGGCCTTGGCATACGTCAAAAAGTTCTTGGGAAAACCAGAATGGGGTGACAGAGTGGACATGAAACTGGTTTCCATCACACTGGATGGACTCATTGTTCCCATAACCAGGCTATTCAACAAATATCTCACCCTAGGAAATTCCCTGAGTTCCAGAAACAAGCACTGGTGATCCCCATCCACAAGAGTGGGGACAGGACCAGCACTGTCAACTAAAGACCCATCTCCATCCTCCGCCCCTCCCCATCAAAGGCACTGGAAAAGATTGTAGTGGACCAACTCAGCGAATACCTCAATAAATACCAACTGCTGTGCCCCAGCCATCATGGATTCAGGCAGAACCATAGCACTACCACTGCTCTGGTGGAGTACACAGAATACATTCACAATGCTATGGACAAAGGCAAACTGTTCTGGGTCTGTGTTTATAGATTTAACAAAGGCCTTTGACACTGTGAACCACACCCCTCCTGGCACAGCTGTGGAACCTGGGGTGGCTGCCAATGCTGCACAATGGTTCCAGGACTACCTTACAAACCGACCCAGAGGGTTAGAGCTGGTCAAACAGCATTAGGTTCCAGAGGCATCACACTGGGAGTCTCCCAAGCGTCAATCCTGGGACCCTTGCTTTTCAGCATTTTGCAGAATGATCTGTGACACTAAAATCATCTTATATGCTGACTATGCAGTCATCCTCAACAGCAACCAATGAACTGTGACTCTTCAATGAGAACTGCAGGCATCGTTCCATCTGCTTGAGGATTGGATCAGTGAACACAAGTTGTTGCTTAACTATAGGAAAACCAAGATAATGCTTCTCTGCAGCCCACAGCTCAAGAAAAGGTTCCCTGCCCTCACCATCTCAAACAATGTCCACGCATCACTGGAGCAACTGAACTCGTTCAAGTATCTGGGGATCACCCTTCATGACACTGTCTCCTTCGTTCACCACACAGAGCAGGTGGTTTAGACAGGCAGCTCAAGTTGGGAGTGCTCTATAGACACAGGAAGTACCTCATGCCAGATGCCCTCCGCCTTGCAGTCTCAAGCTCAATACTATCAACCATTGACTATGGCCTGGTAATCTATAGTGGCACCACTGACACAGATCTAAAGCAGGTACAAATAGCCCTAAACAAAGTGTGCAGACTCACCCTTTCTGCAGACCACCTCACTTACAGTTGCTCACTCTACGAGCAGACTAATTGGCTATCACTGGGTTGCCAAATTAGATTCCAAACCTGCCTGCTTGGCAAAAGGCTGTCCTTGGAATGGCACCCCATGGCATAAACAATATCCTCCCAAGGTCTGGCTCAGTGTGTTGCACTTGAGGCAGAAAGCCAGAGCTCTCTGGTCTCTTTAGAGAACTGCACTTGGACAATGTGCCTTCTCATACAGAGCACCTCTCTGGCTCATGGAAATTCCAGAAGCTACTCTCAACTCCCTTAGTGTCTCTAACTTCAAATCCAAACTCAAGCACTACCTTGCCTCCAGCTCTGCCTGTGACTGTTTCATGAGCACTTCTAACACACCTCCCCAGCAGCACACCATAATGGCCCACCCTGTATCCCTTCTTTAAGTCCAGGACTGTCGTTTACCCCGACCTGCCTCCCATCCCTGTGTCCCCCTCCCTTTTGTTCCACTAATATTCCACCTAAACTTTGTGGCCCACCAACTCCCACATTTGTATGTCCTGTTCTCCCTCTCCTGCCTAACCCACGATGTCAGACAAGACCTCTTGCTTAAGGTTACTCTTCACCCTCCCACCCCTAACCTCCAATCCCACCTCTCTTGGGAGGTGTTTTTCATAATTGTACGCTGTTCTAATCACCCACCAACACCTGCTCATGCCTAGTGGTCTGGTGGAAGCCTCATATAACCACCCTCCTGCTTCATCTTTCTCTTATATCAGTTTATCACTGTGTTCTTGTGAATATTTAGATTATTTCCTGTATCGTAGCGTAATTTGCTCTGTTGACTGTACTTGACTCTTGTTTGTATTCTTGTGTTTTATGTTGTGGAACCTTTGTAAAGAGATCATGCTCAAGGTTGATTCCAAACCCTAAATAAATAAATAAACATGGCAATAACAACATAGTAGAACATATTTACACAAAATATCAAAAATAGTGCTTTGTACAATGTAACCAAACAGAATAAAATGAAGCAAACATAAGAAAGTGCAGTGTAACAGCCAAAATAATAATTAACAAAGAGACTGTCACAGCAGTTCTCTGCCAGGAGAATAGGGCTGTACTTAAGAGTGTATGTAGAGGTGGGCAAGCCAGAGCAGGCCTAGTGCCTGGCTTGGCTTAGCCCAACTTGACCTCCATAAGCACTTGAGAACCAACATCAAGCCAAGTCATTTGTAGCTAAAGAAAGCATTTGTGTCAGTCAAAACAGTTATTGTAGTGTTTGAAACATTTAGTTCCTGTGTACAGAACAACCTGCAGTAGCCAGGACTTGGCTCTTGGTTTGACTTGTTGAGTCAAGTCAGACCCTGGCTTAGCTCTGGGTTGCTCTAGGTGAAAAATTCCTGACTTGCCAACATCTAAGTGTACTAGACACAAATAGATTGTAGCTAGCAGAATGTAAGAGCAGAGTGGTCAGGCAGAGTTGCCTGCTGGCATGGAGATTGGTCAAGAACATGAGCTACAGTCTAACCTTTGGAGCAACTACTTGAAAACATTTAGGGAGGAGGAGTTATGTAGGAAGGCAAATTACTGTTTCTCTAAGCTAGGGAGGTGATAGGAGAAAGACTGGGAGCTCACAGTTGAGCGAGGACAGGGCAGTTTGAAGGTGTGCAGTTCTTTGAACCTTAAGCTGTGTAGGGAAGGAGAAACTGGATAGAGGAAGTTAGTGATGTATGTCGGAAATTACCTAACTTGTATCCGGCTAGGAATGTAAGAGAGTGTAAGTTTTGTGTATAAGTAAGGAAGAGAGGTAAAGAGAAGAGTAGTGAGAGCAGTGGTGGGTGTGAGTTTTGTGAATATATTTATCTGTAGATCAAAACAGTGCCAAATATGAGCTGGTACCCACATATCATAGAACAAAAAAACAAAAGCTAAAGTGGCAGCAAACATGTTACTTAAATTCAGTTATCAATACGGAGGTAATACAATTATATCAGCCCTGAAAGCTTGGGAGGCAAAATAAACCCTCTGTTACTATATGGAGTCAAGTATGAGGCTATCGTAAATCAAAAACTAAGAAGAACTTTCCCTATTATTATAAAGCCTCATTAGAAGTTCCACAGTTGATGGTCAATGTACTAGTGAGGGCAGAGTTAAGCAGAATACCAGTTCAAACAATTAAATAACTTGGGTTAGTCTCATACTGGCTTCACATAATTAATAATCCCGTAATGATCTACCGAAGCAATGTTTATATGAAAAGAAGAAGTGGAAAGGGATGGTTACAGTTCAAAATGGCTAAAAATGTTGGTGGAAATTCTAGGAAAAATAGAAACAATACACCTATGGTCAGATTTTAAAAGACAAATAAATATATATTCTCTATATGTGAAAGTTTAAAAATAAAATCAATTACGAAAGCAAAAGGACTAAACCTGTCCTTAATAAAAAGGGACAAGAAGGAAGGATCGTTAGGCTTAAGAAAGAGATGGAAGCGGGTGGAGGATAATGGGAGGAAGCAGAGATACCACAATTGCCAAAACTTTCAATCTGGCATTCACCGACCTCCGTCATTCGTTTCCGTCCTAACTTCTTTGACACCAACCAAAGCACAACCTCCCAATATCAACAGACTCAGGATACAAATCATCCACATTTCTATTTCAAGGCAGTTACTGAAAAGGATGCCAAAAATACCTCCTCAAGGTGCTCGGAAAATCCAGATCAAGTGGGACACTCATCGCCCTCACCCTTGATGATGTCCTGCACCTTCTTACCAAGATTATTAACCAGTCCCTCATGCTCTCCCAGTTCCTGCTCAAGGAGAGTCTGCCCTAGTGACACCAGTACACAAGTCTGGGGATAGGGCATTATACTGTAACTATTGGGCCCATCTTCATCCTACCCCTTTATCCAAAGCTCTTGAAAAAACATTGCAGACCAATTGCTGGAGTACTTGAGAAATACAATTTGCAATCTCCACAGCAACACAGCTTTTGCAAAGGACATAGCACCACCTCTGCCCTCTTTGAATTTACAGGCCATATTCATCTAGCACTAGATCAAGGACAACTTACCAGTGCTACCTTTATAGACCTCTCGATGGCCTTCAATACAGTCATGTATTCATTACTATTGGAACAACTGGCAGCTTAGGGTTCTCCCATGATACTCTACAATGGTTCAACAGTTATCTCTCCAACCAGTCACAACAAGTTAAAACTGGTGACTCCTCTTCTCCAAACTACCTGTCCGGGCTGGTGATCCCAAGGGTCAATATTGGGGCCCCTTCTTTTCAGCATCCTCCTGAACAATCTCCCTTCTGTCTGTGATAAAACATTATCCTGTATGCTGATGACACAGTGATTTTCTCTAAGAACTCTGACTCTTCCCTCTTGGAGAAACAACAGCAGGAAAGTTGCAATCAAGTTGAGGGCTGGTTCGTCTCACAGAAACTAGTGCTAAATTACAAGAAAACAAAGCCCATGCTATTCCACGGCACACATAACAAGCGTAAACACCAACAGTTGGCTGATGCAGACTTTCAAATACCTTGGTGTAACCCTGGACCCTACTCTGTCCTTCTCCAGCCATATCAATTCAGTTAGAAATCCATAAATATCAGTATAGGTCTTCTCTATAAACATAGACACTGTCTGACACATGATGCCCTTAATTTTTTATCATAGAATATTTCATTGATTTTCGTTCAGCAGAACATCAGCACATTGCAGTGTTTCTCACAACCATCATATTCAACATCGCTAATTTCATCCATAAATACTCATGGTGATATGGTGGTGTGTATTCATGTAATTATGACAGATAGAGTACAATAGTTGCACATGATTCAACCTGAGATTCAGCATATAGCATTATTTAACAGTAGATGCAGCCCAATAACATTGAGGAGAAAGCGTAATGAAGCAAAAGTGATAGTGAGGTATCATAGAGCCTAGGTGGGAGGGTTGTAGTAAAGGATAAGGGTTTTAACAAAGGGGTGAATGAAGGTAGGCATCCCATCTGGCAGTTATGCTGGTCCATACGGCCTAGGTGCCTACAAGACAGATGGTCTAGGTATAGACAACTTGGCAAGGGCAGTGTGCCAGTTAGCATGAGGTATGGGGTGTTGGTTGGTGCCAATGCATGGGTAGGGAGCCTGGGTCTCAATAAGAGCCAATACCATCCACTGCCGCTGAGGTTGAGATAAAGTAGTTAAGGAGGTAGTGTCCCCTAAAAGAAGCTTTGGGTCAGATAGGAGTATCTGGGAGCCTAGTATCTTAGAGCAGTCCTGGGTTATGAATGCCCAGAGGGGTGAAAGCAGAGGCACATCCATAAGATATGGAGCAGGTGGGCCCCGGGTTGCTGACAGCGCCCAACAATCTGAATGCCTTAAAAGGCCATGAGAGTGAAGGGTTGCTGGAGTATGATACCAGAACAGCAATATTTTAAGCTTTAGGAACCAACTCTTCATGTCTGAATAAGTGTAGTGGCATTCTCGAAGGTAACGATTCCAGGAGTCCTCAGAGATGTGGGCATTTAGGATAGACATCCATTTCAGCCGGCATGAGGTCAAGGGATCTACCTGGGCATCCTGCCACTTCCTATAGAAGTGACCAATGAGGCCTCCAGAAAAGAGGGCATTATGTCTTTGGGCTAGCCAGTTCCATTTAGGGTCGGGGCAGATATGGGGCCTGTCAGCTTGCAATGCACTGCATAGCTGAAGAAACTTCAAAAACAAATTACTCAGGAGATAGGATTTGTGTTGTATTTGTTCAAAGGACATCAAAACAGAGGAGCCTGAGATGCACACATCCTGTACATGGTGGATGCCCTGAGCCTCCCAGGTGGGCCAGTACAGAGGGTATCACCAATTACCAAAGCCTTATTATGCCATAAAGGGTATAGAGCCAAGGAGGGGCTTGGGCAACTCGGGGCATATGAGACAAGGACATGAGCAAATGCCATGCCCGTTTGGTCTCAGTCAATAAGGGAGAAAGGGTATGCTGCTTCCAGCTCTGTGGCTGTAACAGCAAGTGCAAATTAGTATCCACCACCAAATCAGTTTCCAACTGTACCCAGGGTAAAAGAGGTAAGGGTTTGGGACAAACCACTTAGTGGCTGTAACAGCTGTACAGGACAGGTGATAACCTTGAAACCAAGGGATCCCAGTCCCCTTGGACTAGTGCACTCTTAATTTGTGCTTGCTCCACCTGGGTGATTTCCTTCCCATAAGAAGCGATACATCTGGGTTTCCAAGAGGCAAAAAGTTTGGGAGAGAGAGACATATTGGGAGATTCTTAAAAGGTCCATGACTCGTGGCAAGAAGAGCATACGGATTGCAGCCACTTTCCCGGGCATAGCTAGCTGGAGTTTCCTCCATCTCTCTATCGCTACAGATAGTTGGCAGAACACACCAGAGAGAAAGGACTGCTGTGTGACTGGACTCTCTGCTGGGACTAAAGAAAAAGAACTTTTGACCTTGGACCTTTAATTTAGGGTAAAAAAAACAACATACAAAACAAAAAAAGTAGTGTGTGTGTCTGTCTGGGTTAACTGAACTGAATGGGTATCTGAACAGTTATAGGTGTAAATATCAGGTGATTGGAAGGACTTAACTGCTGTGAGGTTTAAATTACTGGTAGAAAGATCTAGTAAGTAGGGTGGCTTAGCTAGAAGGAAGCTACATTTAAAGACTGTCTTAGACAGATTCTGCTAATATCTTGGCAGAACACACCAGGAGAAAGGACTGCTGTGTTACTGGACATCTCTGCTGGGACTATATTGCCCTCTTTCCCCACCCAAAGCTAGTTTTATTTTTATAGACACAGGATTTGACTGACAACAGGAACTTCCTGTTTGGGAGCAGGAAGTGAGTGATACAGAACCACAAAGACCCACCATCCTAGAAGGGCAAGAGTAGCTCTCCGCCCCATCTAGCTGCTGGAGGTCTGCCTCTGAGCAAGTAAGTGGTCTACTGAGAAATATAGGATATTCTTGTCTCAGAACAGGACAACCAGGAGCTTAAAGGGCACACAGGCAGAAAGTAAGGGAGAGAGAAAAAAACAGAGGAAAGAGTAAGGATTGAAAACAGTTAAGGGCCAGAAATAAGACATGATTGGAGTGGTGCAGTGCAGTGGCTGTGGAGCAGCCGTCTTCGGGAGACGTTCTGGAGGATGCGGTGTTGTCCCATCTACAGGCACCTCTCTGGGCTGAGGGAGGAGGTTGCTCATCTCCAGGCTGAGTTGACCAGGATTTGTGGGACCTCCTCTTCCATCCAGGGACCACCAGTGCCACATACGTGCCTCAGAGGTTGCCAAGAAAGAAGGCGGTTGGACCACAGTGGGCTCAGGGAAGGTGAGAGTGGTGGAACAGAGGTGCATCCTCCAGTTGTCTCTGCACAATTCCTATGCCATTCTGGCAAAAGTGGTTCCTCTATGGAGGCACCCCAGTGGAGACCAAGGAGGATGCTGGGAACCTCCACAAAGGAGACCAACAGGAGGGTGGCAGAGGACCCTGCAGGGAAGGAAACAACTCCTGGTGGGGACTCCATTGTTAGGAAGGTAGAACTGGGGAGGAAGGGAGAGGAGGTAGGTGCCTGCCTGGCGCCATGGCTTGGAGGGACAAGGAGCGAATCCTCAGGATTGCCAGAGCAGCTGCACAGGGAGGGAGCTGGATGTCATTGTCCACCTAGGGACAAATGACCTGGCTAAGAAAGGGATTAGAGAAGTGCAGGAAGAGTTTGTGGAATTGGGAGGGCCTTAGTCAAGTAGCACGCACGATAACCTTCTCAGAGGTGTTGCCCATCTATGGCATAGGAGAGGCTAGGGTGTTCCGCACCATGGGATTCAATCAGTGGTTGAAAAACTGGTGTGGAGCTCAGGGATTTGGCTTCATTGGGGACTGGGGTCCACCTGGAGTGATGCAAGCCTATACTGGCATGATGGGCTGCATCTGTCCGGAGGGATCCAGGATCCTAGGTGATAGGTTTAAATGCTTCATTGGCAAGCTTTTAAACCAGCCAGGGGAGGCACTGGAAAGGAGCAGGAAATCCTAGCCCCCAAATAATCACGGTAGGAAGTGCGGCAAACACCAACACAGAGGTGTCGATAGGGAGAAGGGCAGAGGTAAATGGAGAAAGTGACAAAGGCAAGAAGGACAGGGATGGGGTAAAGGGAGTAAGGCCATCAGGAAATGGAGGAGTAGAGTACCAATGCCCGTAGTCTGGGCAACAAGCTCCCTGAGCTGATGGCCTTGATGGAAGAGGGATGCCTGATATCGTAGCAGTCACAGAAACATGGTACACAGAGAACCATGACTGAGAAGTTAACATACCAGGGTACATAACCTACAGGAGAGACAGACAGGGGAGAAGAGGGGGAGGAGTAGTTCTATGTAAAGGAAGGGATAAAAGTAACTGAACAAAAGAGTAAACAGGGAGGAGAGGAGACACTGTGGGTCACCTTGAGACTGGAAAGGGCACCACAATCCGCACAGGGTTGTGTACAGACCCCATGTCAGGGGAGGGAATGGACAAGGATATGATGGAGGCATTCTTAGAATGGCAGAGAAAGGGAGATACTATTGATGGGAGACCTGAATATGCCAGATGTTAACTGAGCACATTTGCTGCAGCCACATCCAAGAGCAGGGCCATTCTTGATGCCCTACAGGTGGCAGGCATTAGACAGCTAGTTTTGGAACCCACTCTTGAGGGAGCAATCTTAGACCTCATACTCTCAAACGGGGCAGTGAGAGGATCTCAGATCTAGAAGTGGGTTGCCATCTGGGGACAAGTGACCATCAAACAGTGTGGTTCACGTTAAACCAGCTACAGAGTCAAGCCATACAAAAGTGAGGGTACTGGACTTTAGGAGAGCTGACTTTGGCAAGATGGGAGAGTGCCTCAGAAAAGCACTAGCAAACAGGCTAGAAGGAGGTGTGCAGCAACAATGGGGAATCATCAAATCTGCCATCACAGAGGCAACAAGCCTTTGTGTGAAGCAAATAAACAAATCAAAATGAAAGAAAAAGCCACTATGGTTCTCAAAAGAGGTGGCTGTGAAAGTCAGGAAGAAAAAGATAGCATTCCGAAGTATAAGGAAACACAGAAGGAGCAGGACAGAGAGCTGTACCAGTTAAGGCAGAAGGAAGCAGGGAGGGAAGTCAGAATAGCAAAGGCCCAAACTGAGGAAAAGATAGCCAACTCAGTTAAGAAGGGGATAAAACCTTTTATAGGTACATCAGCGCGTGAGAAAGACAAAGGGAGGGATAGTGAGGCTGAATAGAATGAACGGTGGGTGGGCAGAGGGGACAGTGAAAAGCAGGAATACCGAATGAATATTTCTGCTCAGTATTCACCAAAGAGGAGGGGGAAGTGCCTAATCCAATTAACAGAAGCACTCTTGATAGGGGGTCGATCCCAGTCCTTTCACAGAAGAAAGGGTTCTGCAAGAACTCCTAAAACTGAAGGTGGACAAAGCAATGGGTCCTGATGGAATTCACCCAGAATTCTAAAAGAATTAAGGGAGGAACTAGTGAAACCACTGGCTACTCTTTTAATAAATCATGGGAGGATGGTGTGGTACCCGAGGACTGGAGGAAGGCGGATGTGATTCCCTTCACAAAAGTGGGACGAAGATAGAGGCAGGAAACTACAGACCTGTCAATCTGACCTCTGTGGTAGGGAAAGTGATGGAGTCACTTCTGAAGGAAAGAATAGTTGAGTACCTAGAGGCCAGTGGAGCACAGGACCCAAGGCAGCATGGATTCACAGCGTTAAGGTCATGTCAGACGAATCTAGTAGATTTCTTTGACTGGGTGACCAAAGTAGTAGACCAGGAGGGGCTGTGGACATGGCCTACCTAGACTTTAGCAAGGCATTTGACACAGTCCCACACAAAAGATTAATAGTCAAATTAACCAGCCTGGGAGTGGGTCCCAGGGTGGTAGCCTAGGTAAAACATTGGCTGCACAACAGTACACAGAAGGTAATTGTAAATGGAGTCCACTCTGAAGAAAGAGAGGTTACTAGTGGGGTACCGCAGGGTTCAGTATTGGGTCCAGTCCTTTTAACGTCTTCATCAGTGACATTGCAGAGGGACTGGAAGAAAAGTATGCCTTTTGCAGATGACACAAAGATCTGCAACAGGGTTGATACACAAGGAGGCGTGGAAAGGATGAAAAGGGATTTGGCAAGGTTGGAGGAATGGTCAGAAGTATGATAGCTAGGATTCAATGCAAAGAAGTGCAAATAATGCACCTGGGAAACAAGAACCCAGGGGAAGAATACACAATGGGTGGGGAGGTAGTAACAACAACAAAAGGAAAGGGACCTATGGGTAATCATATCAGATGACCTTAAGGTTAGCAAGCAATGTGGAGAAGGCAGTAGGGAGGGCTGGGGGTATACTGGGATGTATAGGAGAGGCATCAGCAGCAGAAAACAGGAAGTTGTTATCCCTCTGTACAGACAGTTGGTGAGACCCCATCTGGAGTACTGTGTCCAGTTCTGGAGACCCCATCTCACCAAGGACATAGACAGGATAGAGGTAGTCCAGAGGAGGGCAACTAAAATGGTGCAGGATCTGCAAGAGACGCCATATGAGGAGAGACTAAAGGAGCTTAATATGTATACCCTTGAGGAAAGAAGGAGAGGGGGACATGATAGAAACTTTTAAGTACCTCAGTGGAATCAACAAAGTCCAAGAGGGTAGCATCTTTCAGAAAAGAGACTTGCAAGAACAAGGGACACAATTTAAAGATAGAAGGAGGCGGTTCAGGGCAATGTGAGGAGAGTATTATTTCACAGAGAGGGTAGTGGATGCATGGAACAGCCTTCCTGAGGAGGTTGGGGTCTAAAACTGTGGGAGTCAAGAATGCATGTAACCCCTAGATGGCGCTATCCCAGGGGCTACTACCCCTGCCTGATTTGCCACTAACAGGTTGAGGGGCCTGGATCCAATGGCGGGTGCCTCCACCCAGAGGTCAGGGTTTGCAATAGTTAAACTTACTTGGTCACAGCCCTCTGGGACACTGCAACCCCCTTTCTTCCCACTAGTGGCCCACACAATATATCAGAATTACCTTCACAGTATACACTTACCCCCAGGGCTGGTTCAGGCACTGGGACCTCCTGTAAAATAAGATACAGTGCAACAATCACAGTACAATACTTTAACATAGACAAATACTTCCAGGCAGTATAACTTTGCTGAAACAAGCAGCTCTGATTTATTTAGGGGAATATAACAAGGACAGGAAATCAGGTTAATTAGCTTATCACTTTACTATCTACCTATGGCTCTGTGCACAGGCCTATCCCTACCAGTTACTGTCCCTGGGTACCCAAGCCCTAGTGGCTAGTCCAAACCGTGGCAGCTGGTAGGGGCCCTTTCACACAGTGAAAAGAAAAATTAGTTTAAACAGTCAGCAGTACAGTGATTCCATTTGGATTTAATGTGGCAATTCAACAGGAGGCGACCCTGAATTAGTACTCACGACCTCCAAACAAGATAGGGTCCTTCAACGTCAGAAGGGCTACTCTTGAGCTCCACGAGACTCTTCACACATTTATATGGTAAAAGAAAGTACTATACCAGGCAGGCTGCTTCTCTATCGATCATATTACTGCACAATACCGGGAGAACACACAGCAGATTCAGTTCCTGACAGACCGAGTGCAATTCAACAATTTCTCCAGTCTTCTACAGGGTGAGCCTGGTTTCTACTCTTCAGAGATCCTTTGATTCTTTTCACAGGACGGATTCAGTCCTAACAAGCAGTTACACAAGCTGCAGACCGGAACTCTGGGCCTTACACACGCTTTTTGACTGAAACTATGCACTGAAGGAGCACAGGGTTTCTTTCCCCTTCACTGCCAGATCTAAACTGAAACTCCAACAGACAAAACGGGCACTTCCTTTGAGTTCCTCCCAGTTCTTGACTGGATTGGCTGTCACTCACAATAGACTGCTCCTGTTGGTCCAAAAGGCGCGAAGTCTAAACTACATCTCCCAGAGTCACTGCCCATACAATCCTCTTGTGGCTGGCTCAGATTATGAGTCCAAGTTCTGATTCGTCCAAGGCACCATTTTAGAGCTAGCTTACCCCACACTGATTGGTCCAGTTCAGCAGTTCAAAACCAGAATGGGGAACTAGGCAGACACAGTTCTGACTGCAAAGAAAGCAGGTTAGACAAACTGTAATTTCATTATTACTCTAAATGGTTTCTGGCAAACAGTTACATCTTTCAGATAGGTTCCTTTGCACTCCTAGTGACTGCAAAATGGAGTGAATTGGCAGCAGCTTGAGTGGTACTCAATCAAAGAAACACACAGTCCCCATACAAACTAATTATGTCTGCAAGCAGACAGCTCTTAAAGAGACAGTACCAGAGGTTCTAAAACACTCACTGATAAATGGCTTAAACGCAAACACCATTCAGGCTTGGAGCATTCAAGCAAGCTCCTGGAAGTCTTTTGGGAACCCCCATTTGCAGGGGTTACACATGGGACAGACATAAGGCAATTCTTGTGGGCGGTAGGAAGAAATAGGCTGTTGGTTAACTAGGATCTCGGCCTATCCTGTAAGGTAGGAAATGGGCAGACTAGATGGGCCAAGCGGTCCTTATCTGCCGTCAAAGTCTATGTTTCTATGTTTCTATAGTTGAGTCAAAAGTGGTGAAAAATTGACTGGTTCTAGATCCAGCCATTTAAAGGGAATGGTTATACGAGGTAGGAGAAGCCCTGTGTAGCCCACGGAGCTCTGTTCCCTGCAGGCAACTTCTTGTACAGCCTGTGTTCATAGGGGTCAGGATTGTTTCTTCTGATTGGCACAAAGGCCTGAGAGAGTCAAGAAAGTCTCGAGGAGGTGTAGGACATGCCGCAATGCCTGCTCGGTTGGGAGATGGTTAGTAACAAGTCATCGGCATATGCTGTCACTAGATATGATTTACCAGCTAATTTGATGCCAGAAATATCCTTTGATGCAATAAAGGTCCATATGAGAGGTCCAAGGCCACTAAGAAGAGGAAAGAAGATAAGGGACAGTCCTGCCTAGTGTCTCTATGCAAGGAAAAGGTGTGGAGATAGTAGTATTGGTCAAGATTCTGGCCATCGGGAGCCATATAGTGTAGACACCCACTGGCAGAAAGTGGGCCAAAACCATATAATCTCAGGACCTGGTGTAGGTAATGCCATTCAACGAAGTGAAAGGCTTTAGTAAAATCTATGGCTAGTTCTGCCATGGGACAGGCAGACCGGAGGCTATCCATTTTAAATTGTGTAGGAGCCTGGTGTTATCTGAGTCGGATTTACCTTTCATAAAGCCAACTTGAGCTGGATGTATGATAGATGGTAACACCTCCAGCATCCTAGTGGCTAGAATCTTGGCCAAGATTTTTGTATGCATGGGAGCAAGGAAATAGGGCAATAGTTTGCACAGTCTAGAGGTCATTAGATTTTTCAGGAGGAGGGTGATAGAGGCTTCTTGCATAGATGGGGAAATGAGTCAACTGTATGGGCTTCTTGGAGCAAGAAGCAGTGGATGTGGTATGTCCTCCACCAGTGCTTGATATAATTTGAACGTCATCCCATCTGGGCCAGGGACCTTACCTTTATCTATTTGGAACAGAGCTTGGCGTAACTCTGCTGAAGTGATTGGGGCATCTAAGTTGTTCATTAGCAAGGGGTAAGTTCTGGTCTGTCGAACTGATGGAAGAACTTATCCATCTCTTGCTCTAATTGGGGCAAAGAGAGATCAGACTGTGACCGATACTGAGCTTGATAGAAAGCCCACATAGTGTCGTTTATATCCTGTGGATTATATGCGATCTTACCCTAGGAGTTACAAAGGGCATGTATTTGAGAGGAAGCTTGTTGCTCCAAGTCGGAAAGCTAACAGTCGACCACTTTTCTCTCCCCATCCCAATAGGTGTGTTTAGAATGCATTGATAACCACTCGGCCTTCTGATGCAAGGTGGCATTAATTTGATATTTAAGGCCCACAATGTACCGTATTAGGGAATTAGCCCATCTGAAAGGGTGAGTAGCTTTAAACTGGACTCTAGTAAAGCAAGGTCGGTTTGCCACTGAGCCAGGGTAGCTTTACATGCTTTGTTTTTAGCGCCAAAAGCACACACGGCCTCTGAGGACTGTCTTAAAGGCTTCCCAACCACATCCAAGGAGACACCACACTGTGGGTTGATGGCAAAAAATCCTTTGCAGCTTGAGAAATCACCTTGTGAAAGTCTGGGTCTTTTAAAACCAGTGGATTGCATCTCCAGTGGGTGCCAGTTTTGGATTGGTCACCTAATGTAAGATGCGAATACTGGGGCATGATCGAGATGATAATGTTCCCAATTTTAGTGTGGAAGATATTCTGGGCTGCTACCATGTTGGCTATAAAGCCTATACGACTGTGGGTAAATTGTCCAGGGGAATAGAAGGTATAATCCCATCCAGAGGGATTATCTCTGCGCCACACATCTGCTAAACCCCATTCCTCTTGCAGCTCATGGAGAGCTAAACTTGCCTTAGATCTGGCCTGAGGGTAGGCTTTGATTTGTCCACAAAGACATCCAAACCATATTGTAATCAACCTCCTATTATGATAGGGATCACCCCATCTTCCAGGGAAAGGGAAGAAATGGCCTTGACTGATTGAGGGAAAGAAATCTGCATGGTCAGTGTTTGGGATACAAATTGCAGAGCATCAGTTTCCCTCCGAGGAGGAAAGCCTAGCGCCACCCACCTGCCTTGTGAATCATGTTGGGATTCTTCCAAGACTCAGAGAGAAGAACATCGGATTAGGATGGTTACCCTCTCATCTTGGAGGAAGCCGAACTAGCACAAATGGTGCCACCCAGGATTTCTTCAACCAGAGATTGCCTTCTTCAGGAGATGGGTTTCCTGTAGCAGGGCAATGTCTGTATGTAGAGAATGAAGGTGTTGAAGTACCTTAGTTCTTTAATGGGGTGATTCAAACCATTGACATTCCATGATACCAGTACTGTTGAGGACTGGTTGGCTGGCCATGGCTATTGGGGGGCAATAGAAGACTCTTAAGGAGAAAAGTGTGTACTACCCAGGATATAGAGTTAGCAAACTGAGGGGAACTCACCACCTAAAAGCTCTTGAAAATGCTGGGATACCAACCTGGGATGCCAGATGGGAAAAAAGAGAAACTTAGGAGGTAGAAAAGATATACACACCTTGGAAGGTTAGCTGCACCAAAACGAACAAAGAATAGTGTTGTGAGCAGACTTAATACACACAAAATGCAGTTTAACCTGAAAGCAGTTGACAAAGTAATCTGCCCCAAACACAAGAAACAATTCTTATAATGAACACTAATAAATTATAATGTAACAGTGAGCAATTGCGCTATAGGTTCGAGGTTATAGGTGAACGAGGCTAACATTGTACTGTTAGTCTCAGCTACACTAGCTCTCAAAGCCTAATAAGTGGGAGGTGTTTATAACCAACTGAATTGAGACCTCCGGGCTGGTAATATACAATGTCAGGCATCCGAACCTCAGGGAGGGGAGGAAGGAGGTGCAAAGTGGGTGAGGGAACCATGGGGTTGTTGAGGGAGATAGAGAGGAGACTTTAAAAAGGGAAGGAGGGAAAGGGCACTACCCTACCGAAAGGTAGAGGACCCTGATTGGCATCAGGGTGTTATAACAGGGAGGAGAAGGCTACTACCATACCTTAACTCCTTTGTCTCTGTAACATCCATATGTTCACTCTATTACCTAAGCGAGCAGTGACCACAGAGGGTTTGAAGCTACAAACTCCCATAGGGTCTAACTCACTGTCCCGCTTGTCAAGCTATTCAGGTGCAAGAGCAAAGATACCATGTAATCTTAGGTATCCATAGCATAGAAAAACCGCTACCCATGCAACTAGCACGGTATAAGCACCTTAAAGGGCATAGCAAACCCAGAAATACATCTTAGAACTGAGGTGGCTGACAAAGACAGCCCAAACCAAGAAAGTTCACATTTTAACCAGGAAGATCCTCAGCACGCCCAGTGCTCACTGAAGGAGAGAATACAGTCTGAGAACTATCCGTGGCCACAGCTGCTGCATAGGAGATCAGTTCAGGTCTTACAGGAGTCAAAGTGTCCACTGCCTCCACCAGAGAGGCTTCTGATAGATCTGCCCAATCCGAAGCTGTAGCAGTATCCATATCAAGGGAGTCAGTTGATTTAAGCTGTGCACTGCGAGGGAGGGGATTCTGTCTTCCGAGACTTTAGTGGGGGCTGTCATATGAAAGTCCTATATCAATTGGTTTCCACTTGTGGACCTCTAATGTTGCCGAGAAGAGGGGCTGATAAACGTGGGGAAATAGCAGGAGTAGCTTAAATAAGAACTGAGGAACTGAGGCAGAGAATGTCCAGTATGTTCAGGAGGGCCCCTGGCTACTGGGGATCATTTCTTGGTGATGCACGTCCCACCCACATTGTTGTCCTCCTGACTTCTGTTCCTTCAAAATGGTCCCCTTAAGAGTATTGATCCTATTAGGCTCCCAAAGCTTCCTGGGTATTGTAGTCGGTACAGGCAGTTCAGGCCAGAATTTAGCAAGCCATCTCTATATCCAGTGGGTGGTCTGCCAGCAGTTCCCTACCATCTTTAGTGACTAATAGGCTGGTGAGTCCCTGATTTTTTTTTTTTTTTTTTATTTATTGTTTTATACAGTACAGTCTTCCAATATTTGATAACAGAATAATCATCTATCACCAGGAGGGCACATTCCTCTAATATAGCAATAATTCACATCAAATGTATTAAGATAAGACATTTGGGGTAAGACTTTATATAATAACATAGATTCCTAGATTAAAGCTGTTTAAAGAGCCCATGAGAGGCATTAGAATTAATACTAATAAGGTCAAAGTCCAATGTCCATCATGACTATCCTATTTAGGAGTCAAAGAATAATTATCCTATATGCAAAACCTTTGTATGTGCACCAAAGTGCTAATCTTGAATAGATAAGGTATTACAGAGTCAAGTCAGAAATGGCATTAAGATTCAATCCACAGAACTATGGAAACATGAATTCACTGCTCTGAAGGAGATAAGTAATGTCCAGCAACAGATAATATTTAAGAACAAAACAAAACGTTTAGGCTTCCTGTCCAACCTATTATTTTTATCTTATCTGGCAGTTGTCATTTACAAACAGTTGCAAGTGAGCATACAGTTAAAACTATAAACGGGATTATAACAGAGAATCATCTATTTTAAGCTTAAAGACGAGGCCATTCTCTGCCAAATAGAAATACTAACAGTGCTATATGCCCAACATAATGGATACAGACATCAACATATATCTGGACCAGGCTCAACTCGTTTTCAACCAAACACTTTAGGCCCCATGTACAGTACCTTTTAATCAAAAACGCTAATGTTCATGATCCACCCATGTCTTCCTCAGATTCTGAATCCTCTTGCAAAGGCCGCTGTCTCGATGGAGTGTTCTTCTGACACCACCGCATGGTGTCTGTTGGATCGGAAAAATGAAGATACGGCCTTGGTGCACTATCTGAAGCCTGGCTGGAAAACACCAAACTGTGTGGGATCCCAGATTCACTAGGAGGCTCTGATACCATCAAACTTCTTGCATTTCTGTCTGGTGGTGTATTCCAGGTCAGGGAACAGACGAATTTGCTGGCCATCACAAAGGAGGGTTTTCTTAAGCCTTGCTTTAGCTAGGATCGCGATCCTAGAGCCTGGCCCATCTGTTACTATTAGGATGGCCATGGGCTCTTGAATCTTCCACTCGACCTCGTGGAGTAACTCTGTATGCTTTCTGGAAGCAGCGTACCATAGTCTCGATTTCCTCACCAAGTTGTTCAATCAGCCAGTCTTGTAGATAAAGCAAAGGTGATCTCCTTCACTTCCCTCCGGACCTCAGTAAACCAGTTAGCGTATATTTTGTGACCATGCCTGGTTCTCCAGAGTTTCCAACCTCATTTTCAACTTATTATTTTCTTTAACCATAATCGTGACTGTTCCCAAAGCAGAGTCGGCTTTCTTAGCAGATTCAACCAAGCCAACGTGACTGCTTCAATCGATGTTTCTACTGTGGTTACTTTGTTGGTAAGGTGTCAAACTTATTTGACAACCCAGCTTACTGAAGCAATAAGACGACTCAGCTTGATTCCCACCTTTTGCAATGTCTCTATAGGGGATCCTCTATATTTCGATCCTCCGGTTCTTGAGGTCGGGCCTGGGCCATTCTAGCAGTCGCAGAGCTCATGACGTTTTTAGCTTTGTATCCTTCTCCTGTGCCCTTATCTCTTTTAGGATTACCCATCTCTTCTCAGTCGATCTTCTCACACTCCACTATAGTCCAGAAGATTTGAGTTTTTAAATATTTATCAAGATATTTTTTACTTTTGCCAGAGGTTAGATGGACCCTTATCAAAAGCTGCCATTTTCTCGGCTCAACAGCACCCCTGAGTCCCCTGAATTTGAAGTGAAAATTGAATTGGTACAGGAATTTTTGAGAGGGCCAAAAGCTCGTTGTTTGTTTGCAGTTTCAGGAGCAAAGTCCCATAAAATGAGACAGGGGTTCCTTGCCAGCGCACCTCTCCTAAGTCCCTTGCCACCTTGAGGACCTTTTCTTTCATTGTATATCATAAGAAATACACAATTATTGGCCTTGGTGTGGAAGAATTCCTGTCCTTCGGGTGGATATTCTATAAGCCTCTCCACGACCATAGTTCCCCTCCATCTGGCCAAAATTATGAATTATTGTTAAAGATTAATGGCTAACCCAGTAGAAATGGCTATACACCAGTTGGTGGGTGTGTAATGGGCAGGAGATTGACCACCAAAATGCTCTGTTATACTGAACATTCCCCTGGGTACCAGTAATGACACTGTAGAGGGAGCACTCCAAAGTTGAATGTTTGAAAAACCTTGTGGTGGTGGGTTGACAGGCTGATTTGATTGCCCAACCTTTCATAGCCTTGGTAGAGTGTAGTGACCTCGTGGACAGCTCTAAAGTGCCACAGACTATTGCCTCAGAAGGGTCCTAGCCACCTGGAAGTGATAACAAAAGACAGTAAAGACCTCGGAGAGGATGAGCTCCGACCATTATCTGAGACTTTTGAGGAGAAATTTGCTAAGTTGTTGCTGGAGGAAGGGTAAACCGTTGAGGACTTTAAGAAATTATTCCTGCCACCTGGGGTGTTCCTTCCCAACACTTCCTCTCACTCCAGCACCTGTTACTGCCCGCCTTCTGTGCCCATGCCAATGCTGGCCCCTATATCTGTACCCATCATTAGTCCAACTCCTACCAAAGGCTGACAATCTTCTGGCACCCTCCTAACCCCAGGGAGGTGACTGGGAGACTTGGATCGACTATGTTGCCCCCTTGGTACCTGAGTGGCAGTGTGCAGAGGCTGAGAAGCAGAAAAGAATCATAGAAAGTTTGAGGGCCCCTCCCTTGAAGCCATTACATTTTGAGTTCCAAACCCTGATGCATCTGCTCAGAAGTACCTATCTGTACTTGAAAGCAATTTGGGAGCATTGAGTCAGGGAGACTTTGATGTGGAAATTCCAAGGTACCAAACAATGGAAGGGGAAAGTTTGTCTGTGTATGTTACTTGCCTAGAAAGAGCTCTACAGAAAGCTTACCAGAAAGGTGGGGTAGCCACCAGTGATTTGAACCATGTGAGATTTGGGGCACATACTGCAACATTCCAAGCATTCTAAACTGCAGATCATCCAGTTAAGGCTCCAGGATAGGAGAGATAACCCACCTGACTACTGTGACTTGATAAAAGAATTCCGGGAGGTAGAAGGTGAAGAGGGAGATTGTAATGGAGACCACATCGAGTGTCCCACCGAGGGCTAAGCGGTGGGGGAGGAGTTCTTAAGAAGTCAGAAAAGTACAACTGGGTGCATTCGCTGAGGTATCCCCTGCTGACAGAGACCCTGGCCCTGTCAGGACGTGACTGTTATGGGGTGGGGTGCACCCTCAGGCATCCTCTACTAGGGTGGCTTCTTGGCTGAGCGCAAGGAATTGACTGCCACCCTAAAGGAACTTTTGAGACATGGTACACTACCAGCCGAGTCAGATCACAATCTCCCGTCAATGCTCCAGCATCCCCTGCAATGTTCTCCCCAAGGATGCCCGAGAGCCTGTCATTTGTCTGAATTGCAGCAAGGATGGCCATATGAAGAGGGAATGTTGGTCTCAGAAGGACTTAGAAAGTGGTGAACTGGCTTCAAGGAGAGCTTCGGAAAATGAGTCAGTGGTCAAGGGTGCACAAAATGACTGCAGTGAAGGCTTCAGCCATCCTATCTCAAACCCTCTGTGGCTAAATCATCTGTCCAGGCCCCTGCTGTTGTCCCTCCAGACTGGTCCAAAATAGTGGGCCCTTCAATGAAGACTACTGTGGCTGTGAATGGTATTCCTACACAGGCTGTGCTGGACAGTGGGTCGCAAGTGACCATTGTATTTCAGGACTGGTATGACAAACACTTATCTGATATGCCATTACAATCCCTGGAAGGCCTACATGTGTGGGGGCTGAGCGACAAGTCTTATCCCTACCTAGGATATGTCCGCCTCTGGTTGTCTTTTCCTGCAACTACAACTGGTGTAGAGGAGCAAGTAGAACACTGGCCCTAGTGTGTCCCCACTGCACTGTATAATGGGGTTCCTCTGTTAATGGAACAAACGCCCACATGTTTGGGAGACTAGCACAACTCTGCCATGAGAAACAAGGGCAACTTGACTGGACGGGCCCTAAAAATTCCAGCCTTAGTAAAAGGGCAAATGACTTGCAACAGAAACCCAATGAAGAGGACCCAGATGAGCCTGTGTGGATAGTGGAGAAAAGGAACCTGACTCCTTGGTATTGACCCCAATGCCCAGTGCACAATCCATGGAGAAGTCCGCCTAAAGAGAAGCGTAAAGTATAAAATATTAATGTTGGATGCACCAGGTGATGGAAAGTTGCCAGAAGGATTATTGGTTAAACCCAGCATCTTGCCTGCCCCTGCCCACGCCTATGCATGACAAGTGATGGTCCAGATTCTAAATGTGTCAGATCGTAGGGAATGGTGAACAGAGGGTGCACTCTAGCTACAGTACACTGTGCAGACACTGCAGTATTACCAATAACAAGTACTCTGGCCAAAAGGAAAGAGTGACCCTGGATTTATTTGACTTTGGTGATTCCTCGCTGCCAGCTGAATGGAAGGCTAGGATTAGCAAGAAACTACTTAGAGAGACCAAGCGTTTTTGTTAAAAGAATAGGAAAGCCAGCCGATCAGTGCAGAGGTTAAATTTCCACTTCATGACTGGCAGCGGGTTTGGGGCAGACCCGGGTGGCTGGAAGGCAGCCAGGGGGAGAAGGATGGAGCATCCCACAGACTCTCTCCTCTCTGGGGAGGGGGACAGTGTCCAGCGATGGAGGACACCTGGCGGAGGCTGGGAGTCACTCAGCTGACGGTGTTCACATGCATAGGAGGTGGGGCAGATGCTGGTGTCATTGCACATCCCTGCCTCCCAAGAAAACCAGAAAAGGGGCGGTGGGTCCTCTGTCTCCATAAAGCCCTCCCTGGATTCAATTAGCCACTGTCGCCAAGCACTCCCATACTAGTTAATGGTCCCGGCTCTGGATAGGGGACCAGTGCCACGGCCCCACCCTCTGGGGGATGCCAGAGGTGACTGAGAAAATGCTGGCACTAGACAGTAGGTGGAAGTCTGGGAGCCGTGACCAGGGTGGAGACTGATGAAGGACCTGCCAGGAAAAAAGAGAGTAAAAAGAATGGGATGTGGGTGTGTCCAGGGTGCAGAGCATCATATACACCTGCATGATGACCAGCCATTGTGGAGAGATCCCGATGCCTCACCCCGCGGACATAGATGATGTGAGGAGACATCTGCAGGAAACGCTCGCTGCTGGTGTGATACAGGAATGAAGGAGTCCATATGCCTCTCCTATTGTGGTTGTGCGTAAGAAGAATGGGTCGGTGAGGATGTGTGTTAATTATCGACCCTGAACCGTGGACCATCCCAGATCAATACACCATGCCTCATGTACAAGATGTCCTGGATTGCTTGAATGGGAGCAAATGGTTCTCAGTATTGGATCTTTGCAGCAGATATTATCAGATTCCAATGGCCATGGAGGACCATGAGAAAACCACCTTCTTCTGTCCTTTGGGGTTCTACGAATTCCTGAGAATACCACAGAGGATTTTGAGTGCCCTGCCGCCTTTCAGTAACTGATGGAATGTGCAGTGGAGATACGAACTTGTTGGAATGCCTAGTGTACCTAGATGATGTCATTGTGTTTGGACGCACATTAGAGGAGCATGAGACCTGACTGTTTAAAGTCCTAGACCAACTGGAAGACTTGACTTCAAACTGTCCATTGAAAAGTGTCAGTTTTTCAAACCTCTGTGAAGTATGTAGGTAACATAGTATCTGCAGAAGGGATAGAGACCAATCCCAGTAAGGTCGAGTCACTGACTACTTGGCTGCAGCCACATAACTTGAAAGAACTATAACATTTCCTGGGGTTGTGTGTCTACTACCACAGGTTCATAAAAGACTATTACAAGGTGATTCGCCCGCTTCTGAATCTCATCCAGGGTTCCACCCCCCACCAACCGTAAATACAAGAAAGGGTCTGTCAAAGAACCCAAGAAAGTATACTTCTGAAAAGGTGAACCTTTGGGCCCGCTGAACACTTGAATGTGAAGCATCCTTCCATGAAGTCATATACCAGCTCACCCATGCCTCCATCCTTGCTTATGCCGACCCTACCAAGCCCTATGTGCTGCATATGGATGCTAGTCTGCAGGGCCTAGGAGCTCTGCTGTATCAAGACTATGAGAGTGGTTTGAGACCAGTGGCTTTTGCCAGCAGGAGCTTGACCCCATCAGAATGAAACTGTCCTGCACAAGCTGGAGTTCCTTGCATTAAAATGAGCCATCATTGATCAGTTTCATGAGTACTCTATGGGGCAAAGATATTGGTGAACCGACAATAACCCGTTAACCTATATGTACAGACTTCAGCTAAGTTGGGCCACAGGGCACTGGTGGCTCTCTGCTTTATCAACCTATGATTATGCTGCGTCGATACAGGCCAGGATTTAACCATATTGATGCTGAAGCCCTGTCACAGAAGGCCAGTCTCTAAGAGTGATTGGGTCAGTTGTCTGAAGCTGACTTCCAAGCATTGTGCCAAAAGTTTGACAGAGATGAACAGATGTCTGCGACACAGAGGACTGTCTAGTAGATTGCTTGGATCCTCCTGATACCTGCATACCGCTGCCTGTTGCCATTTCTCTGCTCTAGATATTAGTGCACTCCATCAACTTGACAATGACAGTATTCAGTGGGCTCAATCCAAGAGCCTATGATTCAACCTGCACGTCATGCCTGCCTGCAGGGAAAGATATGTCTAGTTCGTTCCCTGACTTGCGAACTGCCCTATTGTTTAAAGAAGGCCACAAGTTGAAGTTACTCAATCAGTTGTTATACAGAGAGACAGTGGATTGTAGTGGTCAAGTAGACAAGCAACAATTGGTCCTGCCCATGGCCTTTAAACACTTGGTACTGAGGTCCCTCCACAATCACATGGGGCACCTTGGTATGACAGGACTCTCGACCTGGTACGATCTCGATTCTACTGGCCCAAGATGGGGCCGATGTTGAGCAGCACATGTAAAGACCTGTAGTCGTTGCCTCCAAAGAAAAGCCCTGCATCAGAGGGCTGCCTACCTTGTCAATATCACTACCAGTGCCCCATGGAACTGGTCTGCATAGATTTTTTCTGTTTAGAACCTGATCAACGAATATAGGCAATGTGTTAGTGGTTACGGATCATTTCACATGGTATGCACAAACTTTTCCAACTAAATATCAAAAGCCTCTACCGTGGCCAAGGTGCTAGTGGGAACATTCTTACGTCCACTGTGGTGCCCCCAGCGGATCCTTTCTGACCAAGGCAGAGACTTTGAAGTAGGCTAATCAAAGAAATGCTGTCTCTGTGGGGGTGCAGAAGTCAAGATCCACCCCTTATCACCCACAGGGGACCCTCAACCAGAACACTTTAACCACACCCTTCTAGACATACTGGGCACCCTCCACCCAAAAGACAAGCATAAGTGGAGCCAGCAGATTAGCACCTTGGTACACGCGTACAATTGCACCACAAATGATGCTACGGTTCTCCCCTACCGCCTCACGTTTGGGAGGGAGTCCTGCCTGCCAGTTGATGTCTGTTTTGGGGTCTCTGCAGATGGGGTCCGAGCTGAAAACCACCTGCAGTATTTAAGAAACTGAAAGTTCAATTGAACCATGCATATCAACTAGCACAGATAATGGCCTCTAAAAGAAATCTCGCCAACAAAGAGAGGCACGACAAGAAAGTAAAGGCTCAAGAGCTATGGCCTGGAGACCGTAGCGTTGTTACGCAGTTTGGGACTACATGACAAGCAAAAAATTGCTAATAGGTGGCACTATCTTCCTATGTAGTAGTTGGAAAATTGGATTATCCACCAGTATACAAGGCACACCCAGAGAATAACTCCAAAACTGTCAAGACCATGCACCATAACCACTTGCTGCCTATCGGCCAAGTTATTATTGAAGCTGAGCCAGCAGACATTGCCTCCCTGGGCCAGTGACTCATGCTGCTGCAAAAAGAGACACAGTCAACCTACCCCAGTAGTTACAGAGTTAAGGTTTCCTGCAGGGCACAGAATGATAGTGACTGTCAGTCCACCTCTGACGATAGTGAGTGTGACAATGTCTATTGCCCATCCTATGAATTGAGTCAGCTGTTTTGAGGTAACCCTATGACTAACTGTGGAACTGGAGCTGGGTCTTCTTGACTGCCTAACCCCTCAGCTTCATCCTTGAAGCCAATGCTTCCTGAAAGTGAGGTGCAAAGCATCACATCTGAGGTTCGGACTACCTGTGTTTTGTGGAACTGTATGAATTGCCGCAAGAAGGGGCTGATGGTCTGAGTCTCCTGGTGACACACCAGAACTTGAAGAACAGTATGAGAGTGCTGACAGACCCATTTCAGTGCCACAAAGCCTAATTGTGCCTAAACCTTCTCAAAAGAGTCAGCTGGGCCCTTGTCAGAAGATAGTAATGAGCAAAGTTTTGTGGAACCAGAGCCTACAGAGCAAGGAGTTGACAGTGCTCCCAGTTTGGACATTCCTCATCCATGCAGAGGTACGCCTCACAAGTGATGAAAGCTCCAAAGTTAGTGCTGAAAGTACAGAGACTGTGGCTGCTCCCACCAGAAAGACTGGCAGAGCTGTCAAGCCAGTACTACGCTTTAGTTATGATTCCCTGGGAGGCCAGTGAATTTGCCTCTCAATGTGGTTCACAAAGGGGTTTATGTCTAACCAAGCTCACTGCCTAAATTGAGCTTGATGGCCAATTCCAGGTTACTTGTTTTCCCTCTCACCATGGTGCCCCTGCCCCATCCGGCCCCAAGTTAGCCGATAGGGAAGGGCCCCTCTTACATTGTTTAATTTGTGCAAGAAGTTGTTACCTGAAGCAGTATTGTGATGTTACTAATTTGTTAATCATAGTGGAATCAGCATCACCCGTATGAAACATGCATAGGTATTGTCAATATGGATGTCGTATATTGAAAGTATATTGAAAGGTATAGTGATGTAACAAGCTAATGATATATATGTCTCATTTGATATTGCAGTTTATGTTTGCTTAGCATGTGCAAGAAACACGATGTAACAGCTTAGGAGAGAAATGGGTTGTGGAGGCGTGGCAGTGTTACAGCCAAGGAGGCACTGCATTTGGGGCTTGGCACTGGTGGACCAATGGAGGCGCAGTGTGCCAATGACACTGGTCTCAAAAATGCCAAGTTGTAAAGTTTTCACCACAGCAATCAGGGGCCGCCCTCGTCATTGCAGCATCTGTCATTGTGCTGTAATGGGGGGCGACTCGTCATTAAGGGCAGAAACGTTAGCCAGCCTAATACTGTTTGTGAACATGGCAGACGGCCTGCCGCCGTGTTCACAAACAATATTAGGCAGCCTCCATGCTGATGGGGTGCCCAATCCCCTCGGCAGCATGTGCCCCCAATCGTTTTTGTTGGCTGACGGGCCCTGTAATCCCCGCCAGCTTCAGTAGTCAGAAAGTGTTTGTTCAGCTGACAGGGAGCCTCTCCCGCTGGCATGATGTAGCCCTCCAGTTTGTGCTCAGCCAACGGGGTGCCCAATCCCCGTCGGCATGATGTTTCTCCCCTCCCATTGTCTTGTGTGCCATGGGGGTGCCTAATCCTGTCAGCTGCAGCTGGCCCCTAAAAATAATCCCTTGGCATGCTGGGAGCCCACCCAGCATGCCAAATGCCCCTATAAAATTGAAACCATTCTGCATTGTCTTTTGTTTTTTTCTTCCCTGTAAAGGAAAACGGTCCCTCATGGGTCTGCCACACAAGCCTCCTGCAACCTGTCACCCACTGCACACCCTGCCTCCCACACACACCTCTCACCCCTACTTACCTCGGAGTCCAGCACGACGATCTTCGTGGACCGGGAACATATCTGCACTTTCAAAGCCGACCGGAACTGAGGAAATGCCAGTAAGCTGTATAATGTAATAAATAGGGTTTTTCAACTTAGAAGCATATAAACATAGAATTTGATGGCAGATAAGGACAGCTTGGCCCACCCAGTCTGCCCATTTCCTACCTAATGGATAAGCTGCAGATCCTAGTTAACCAGCAGCCTACTTCTTCCTACCCCCACCCCTAGAATGGCCTTATGACTGTCCCATGCATGCTTGAATTCCACCACTGTTTTTGACTCCACAGCCTCCTCCGGGCCGCTCCATGCATCCACAACCTCTCTGTGAAAAATACTTTACATTACCTTCTAAGCCATACCCCATCTATCTTCAAATTGTGCCCCTTGTTCTTGCACACCTCTTTTTCTGAAAGATGCTACCTCTTTGACTTTGTTGAGTCCCTTGAGGTACTTGAAAGTTTCTATCATGTCCCCCTCTCCCTCCTTTCCTCGAGGCTATACATATTAAGCTCCTTTAGTCTCTCTTCATATGTCTTCCGGTGCAGACCCTGCACCATTTTAGTTGCCCTCCTCTGGACAGCTTCCATCCTGTCTATGTCTTTGCAGAGACTGGGTCTCCAGAACTAGCACGCAGTACTCCAGATGGGGTCTCACCAGCTGTCTGTACAGAGGGATAACAACTTCCTGTTTTCTACTGGTGATGCCGCTCCCTATGCATCCCAGTATCCTCCTAGCCCTCCTTACTGCCTCTCACATTGCTTGCCCACCTTTAGGTCATCTGATATAACTACCCCAGGTCCCTTTCCATTTTTGTTGTTGTTAGTATCTCACCCCCCATTGTGTACTCTTCCCCTGGGTTTTGTTTCCCAGGTGTATTACCTTCACTTCTTAGCATTGAATCTAAGCTGCCATACATTTGACCATTCATCTAACCTTACCAAGTCCCTTCTCATCCTTTCCACCCCACCTTGTGCATCAACTGCAGATCTTTCTGTCATCTGCAAAGAGACATACTTTTCCTTCCAGTCCCTCTGCAATGTCACTATAAAGACATTGAAGAGGACCGAGTCCTAATACTGAACCCTGCGGTACCCCACTAGTAACCCCTTTCTTCAGAGTGGACTCCATTTACTATTACCCTCTGTGTCCTATTCTCCAGCCAATTCTTTACCCAGGATATCATCTTGGGACCCACTCCCAGGCTGGCTAACTTGTGCATATTAATCTTTTGTGTGGGACTGTGTCAAATACCTTGCTAATGCCTAGGTAGGCCGTATCCACAGCCCCTCCTGATCGACTACTTTGGTCACCCAGTCAAAGAAATCTATTAGATTCGTCTGGCATGACCTTCCCACTGTGAATCCATGCTGCCTTGGGTCCTGTGCCCTCTGGCCTCTAGGTACTCAAAATTGCTTTCCTTCAGAAGTGATTCCATCATTTTCCTGTCACTTTGCTGCATATCTCAGGCATTTTTGGAATTTTTGCACCAGTTTTCAACATGAGTTTGGGACCCCCTTCTCATGAATTCTGTCACTGTCATGGCATTACTCGGCCGAATGTGATTTTGCGTCACTCGCAGAAATCACCTTTCGAGACCAATTATCGAAATAACAGTGCCAATGTTCATAAGTGGGCTCTCAAAAAGCCTATGTTGCAAATTTGGTGAAAAAATCCTAAAAAGTACTGTTTTACTAGTGTGCGTTAGCAGTTCCCACGCATGCTTGTAGGTTTGCAAATCTGTAACATTTGCACTCCAGATTTTCAACATTGTCATTTTATCACACCTACTTATGAGTACAGCTGTCATTTTTCACATCTCACCCAAAAATGTGTTTCTGCGAATGGAGTACACACACAATGGCTTAGTTGGTCTGCGAAATCAATGTCTGGGACAGATTAAGAAAATCACAGTGACACTGTTCATGAACAGAGGTCATACAATGGCTGTGTTGAAAATTTAAATAAAAGTCCCTAAAATGACTGTTTTTAAGGTATGCTGTTACAGTTCCTACACATTGTGAATTTCGTTTAATTTGTAACATTTGCACTCCAGATTTTTAATATTACCATTTTACCAACACCTACTTATGAGCAGTACAGCTTTAATTTTGCACATCTCAC
Organism: Neoceratodus forsteri; assembly: GCA_016271365.2. Lineage (NCBI taxonomy): Eukaryota > Metazoa > Chordata > Ceratodontiformes > Ceratodontidae > Neoceratodus > Neoceratodus forsteri. The sequence goes on from CM057455.1 coordinate 43,018,633, forward strand.
CCAAAATGTGTTTCTGCAGATGAAGTGCACAATGGCGACAGTTGGTCTGTTTGGGACAGATTAAGAAAATCACAGTGACACTGTTCATTAGCACAGGTCCTAAAATGTCTGTGTTGAAAATTTGGTGAGAAAAGTTCATAAAATGACTGTGTTATGAGCATGCATTGTGCAGTTTCACGCGTACTAGTACCTTCACACATTTGCAATATTTTCACTCCAGACTGCCAACACTGCATTTGCCCAAGACCTCCTTATGAACAGTACAGCTGTCATTTTCAAATCCCAGCCCACATGTGTTTTTGCACTTCCAGCTTAGACAAGCTGGCCATGTGGGAAATCCGTTCGGGACACACATTAGGAAAATCACAGTGACACTGTTCATTAAAGCAGAGTCCTAAAATGCCTATGTTGAACATGGGTGATGAAAGTCCATAAATGACTGTGTTATGAGTGTACGCTATGCTGGGTTTCCACGGATGCTTATAACTTTGCACATTTGTAATATTTTCACCCAGATTTTCAACATTGCCATTTTCCCACACCTCCCACACATCCTGGTTGAAATGTGTTTTGCAGTTCCGACGAGAATACCGTGGTTGCTGTGGGAAATCAGTGTTCAGGACACAGTAACAAAATCACAGTGACACTGTTTATGACCACAGGTCGTTAAATGCCTATGTTGAAAATCTGGTGATGAAACTCCATAAAATGACTGTCTTACATGCATGTGTTGCATAGTTTCCACGTATGCTCGGAGGTGCAAGCATTTTAATATTCTCACTCACACATTTTCAACATTGCCATCTCTTCATACCTCCCTATGGATGGTACAGCTGTCATTCTTCACATCCTGCCGATCTGTGTTTCGTCACATGTGGTACAGAATGGCACTGTCACTGTTGGAAGTCAGTTTTCAGGGCGCATTGACAAAACCCTGCCACTGTTCATGACAAGAGGTCCCAAATGCTTTCATGAGGTGGGGACACAAAAAGGCCATGTTCAAAATTTGTACTGGAGAATACCAACAAATGCCTGAGGTGTTACAGTTTCTAACCATAACGCCCTACCCTGTACAGACAGACAGGCATCGGGCTGTGCCTTTGGATTGCCAACTGTACCTCGCTCATGCCATCCCCCCTTCCCCCCGCCACTGACAGGCATCGTGGTGTTCCTTGGACTCTGCGTTCCAAGACTCCCACCCCATTCTCCTATGCTGCACCTATTTCAATGTATGTCCTTATGGAATGGGGTGACCATAAAGCCAAACACTCTAAGGCACAGCTCAACACGTATCTGTGTCTGCAGAATAGGGTGAGTGACGTGGTTTGACTGTCATGGGTGACACCCAAACCTACCCTAAATCATGTCCATCTCTCACATCATGGAGGTGGGGTTCATGTGAAGTTCAGTACTTCACTGCCATTCCTATTGTGCATCTGTGCTAACTCCTGATTTCTAATGCTAATACCAGCAAGCAAATATTCGCATTGACAAATGCTAGTTGATATTGAGACGGTACAGACTTGACGCAGATGCCAAGTTTTCCCCAGGCAGGAAAGGGTGTAACCACCCTACAAATGGGGGTTCCCAGAAAGTCTTCCTTGAGCTTGTCTAAATACTCAATCCAGGCTGGTATCTTGAGTTTTAGCAGTTTAAATGTGATTGCCAGAGAGTGCCTGTATAGCCTCTGTGTACTGTCTCTTTAAGAGCTGCCTGGATTGCAGTCATAATTAATCTGAGAGGGAACTCTGTTAGAAAATGTGCTTGTTTGCTGATCATTTGTTGAGTAGTAATAATATTGCAGGTTGTTCTAACCTGCCTTCTTTGCAGCATGGACAGTTCTGTTTGTTTCTATCATCTCGGTCCTGGGCTACAGAATGGGCCAATCAGTACATTTGGGACTCTAAAATGGAGCCTGCCTACAGGGCTTGGTGGTGCCAAACTTGTAGGAATTGTAGTTTTGGGCTTTGGTGCCTAAAATAACCTGAGAAGGGGAGCCCTCGTTATGACTTGACAAGATCAGATAAGACAACGAGCCTTTTGGATCTTGGGGAAGTCCCATACTGCTTGCAGTTTGAGTTAGATCTGATTTGAGAGGTGAAGAAATAGCAGCTCAAGATAGTTCAAGCAGCAATCCATAGTGGATTCACGTGGGAGAACTGTGGAAAGGCCTGAGTTTGGCCTGCATGCCTGCCTACTGTTCCTGAGAGGGAACTCTGTGTTTTTTTTTTTTCAGACTGAACTGAATTTGAGCTTAATGAAGCCACAGAATTGTGACCAGGCTTTAACCTGAAGAAGACCGAAGATTTGCTGAATGCAATCGGCTTGTCAGGTCTCCAGCTACCTCTGAACTCCCAGATTGTGCAGAGACTCTGTAATTGCACCGAGAGCCATTTGCCTGGTACAGTGGAATTTCCTTACATGTGAATGTCTGTGTGCTTATAGTGGGTTGTGATTTGGATCCCCACTGTGTGTCTGAACTGTGTTTTGCTTGCTGGAGGCTGTATCCAGCTCCACACTGAATCCATATCCATTTCCGTTTGTCTGGGCCCTGCTAGCACTGGACCAGCAGAATACCTGCTGTGCAGAGAAAGTCATCAATGAGAGACTGCCTGGGATCAGTCCCCTGCTCAACGCTCTTGAACAGGAATGACACCTCGGTGATTCATGTGGGTCCTGCTTCTCCGGCACTCCAGCTCAATAGCCTGCAGTCTTGATTTTGTCCTGCCTGTCTCCAGTACTGGGTATCATGGGTAAACATCAGAGTAGCTCCCTCAACAACAGCTAAATCAGAAAGTGTTGTCATCTACTGATTGTCTTGTTGCCTTTTCTTTCACGAACTGAGCCCTCCGCTCCAGATTACAAATAGTTTGTATTGTGCATGTTGCTTTTTCCATCTACAGGGCCCCAACCAGCTACAACATTCCTGGCTAGCTCCACCATTTTCCTACCTGAGTACCCAGAGTGTGTGAATGTGTAGGGGCTCTAAACTGCATGCATAACTGTCTGATCAATATAGCTTTTAAGCAAATCAACCTAATTATCCCCTCCCTTGTTCAAGTCCCCTGAATAAATCAGATTTAACTTTGTTTGCATTTAACCTGACGTGGTTCCAGTTTGTGCCAAGAGTACTGTACTTTTGTTATTTTCTGTGCTTAACCTTGTTTTACAGGGTCCCCAGAATCAAGCTAGAGAACCAGCCCTGGTGGTAAGTGCAAACAGTGTGGGTAATTGCCTGGTGAATAAGGGTCATTGCGAAAGTGATTGTGTGTACTGCTCAGGCCACTAGAAGGAGAAAAGGGGTTAGAGTGGTCCCGGAGGGCTGTGCCCAGGTCAGCTTGGCCACTACCAACCCTGACCTCTGGGTGAGGCACCTGATGTCAGAACCTAGGCCCCTTAACCTGCAACTAGCCAAGCAGGCAGGGGAAGTAGCCCTTTGGATAGCGCCACCTAGGGTTACATTTACTAAAATAAAATAACATCTGGTCCAACTACTAATGTTTGTCTGTGTAACAAAGGGTTTAGAGAAACTATACAACATATTATTACACTCTTCCCATTATACTCTAAAGCAAGAAAGCCATTATCAAGTGCAACACTTTAAAATTTATACCTCTGCTAGTTACAGTCTGGTATTTATTTATTTAGCTTTTGTTGACCGAGAAAGTGCACTAGACAAATTCTGCCTATTTTCAGGCGCGACCGGGAGGGGATACAGATGAATGCCAACTGACCTTGAACCAGATTAAGCTGTTGGTGGTATTTTTAGTGAATGAGGGAAATTTAGCCAGGACACCGGAAATTCCTCTACTCTTGTCGGTAGGGGATGCTCTAGGTCACGGATGGATCTCTCAGTCTCTGAGACACCCTGCTGCTGTACAGACCTTTCGTCCTGTGCACCTCTGTTGCTCCTGGATGATTCTTCAGGTTCTCAGCTCTTCATACTGAAGCAATGCATCTATCTCTGCCTCTGCGACTTTAGGAGTCTTCACCTGCCATCATACCGACTACTTTTTCTGCGTCTCCGGAGTGTTCACATTTACAGGATGTTTCTGCACCGGCTGAATCTGTTGTCTCAGTCGAATTCAAAGTCTACAGCGGCATTGTGTGCTGCAATCATGTCCCCAGTTCTTCCGGGTCTACTACACGGAGAGTCACCGCGACTGCTGAGTCGCATTCTGGAGCTACGGAACTCGTGACTTTGGGCCTTTTGTCAGAATCCTCCGAGTCTACATCTGCTCAGCCTCCCATTTCTACTGCTGCCTTGCTCCATTCTCGGTTTGCTTGCCAGTTTCAAGGACATTTCGATCCCACCTGGATTACTCCAGAGGCATTACAAGGGGCAGGTTGGACTCAATCCCGCTTGGGCACTTGGATACCAGATCCTCGTGGGACTTGGACAGACATTGAGTTTTATATTCCCCAACAGGCCTGCACCACGTATGAGCTCCAACGAGGTACCTCCTAATAATGACATGTTAGTTTAGAAAGACTGTAATGTTTCTTTGTCTAATGATGTTTCTAAGGTTTCATGGGGTGATATTATGGACTCTGGGACCTGCTTGTTCTGCTGATTCTCCACCTACATCTCAGGCTTTGAGTTACCCCTATTGTTTTGTCCCAGGACCCAGAGGAGTCCTCTATTACCTCCTACGATCCCTTCTCCCACTGCTCCTCCTCGCATTTCTGGTCCTCCTTCCCTCCTGTGAATTCGTCCTCTTTCCTTTAGTTCACTGGATACGGCCGGGAAGGTGCCTCAAATATGTTGATTGACACTATAGCCCCTCCTTTGGAACACCCCTCTGCTAACAGGAGGCCTGTACTTTCCAATTTATTTAAAAATAAGCTTGAGCAAGCACCCTGTAGGGGAATGCCGTCGCCTCCGCATCGGGTGGACTCTCTGAGTTTCCTGACCACTATTATGTGGTTCGACGCCCTGAAAGGCTTGCTGCACTTTCAGGCCTCAGACATCTATGCTCTGATCCACATCTCTGGGGAGGAGACTTTTGATGTTAGTTTCAAGACCTCAGCTAGCTTGGACAGGTTTGGCATGCTTATACTTCCTAAAAATTCTCCTCTGGACTCCCTTTTGGTGATTCCCTTACTAAACCAACTGCGTACAGTCACTATCATGTTCGGAATGAGGTGTTAGCATAAGTGATATTTATCATTAGCTACAAACCCGTCTGTAATGTTCTGTCCCTCCCCAAGCTGTTTTGGATGACGAAGGGTTGTGGACGGGGGTTGGAGGTTTCGGGTTAAGCTTTTTCAAGTACACCTCAGATGTGGTGCACTTACCTAACAGTTTTTTTTAGGTAAGGATAGAGGGGTCTGTTTTATGGTGGGCAACCTCGGCCTGCTACAAATGTGGGCCACCACGCACCTTAAGTAGTACCTGCGACTTATTGAAATGCAGTTTATGTGGGAGGTATGGACACCCTAGTATTTCTTGTAAAAATATCTTTCAATGTAATTTGTGTAATGAATTGGGATATGCTTATCATCAGTGTCCCTGGACTAGCAAAATCATACAGGGCTGGAATTCGAGGTATTAGTTCAAAAGCTCAGGATAAGATTCAAGACCATCTTAATTCCTTGGGACCTGTTCCCAAACCCACAATGGTCCCCATGTGTCTCCTAAGATAGATCCTCCTATTTCCTGCCAGTACGTGACTCTGCACCTGACTTAGGCAATCCTCTCCTTCTGAGTTGCCGGTAGACCCTCCCTCTCCTGCTACCCCTTTTCCACTCCTGCTATTCCGATTCTGGATTCGGAAGGTTTTCAACCTGGCAGGCGGGTTACTAGAGCTGCTGCCCGTAAAAATGTGAAAGTTCCTGATCTTCTCTTCCAATGCTTTTGACTGCCTGAAAGGCGACAAGGATGATACTGATTGTATCTGCCTTATTATCTGACATTGATCTTCCTGCATCTAAACCTCGAATGTTTTCCAGAAAGAAACTCATGAAAACTAAAAAGGAGTAAAAAGGAAAATATGGCTGTTACGGATGGTAGGGTTGACTGACTTTTTGGTCTGGCTATCCTCCGACTTGCATCCTTCAATGTTTGTAGCTTGAAAAGCTATAAGAGGAGGATGGTTCTCTCATTTTGCTGCCTCACTTCCTTTGAGACATTCTGTTGTTACAAGAAACTCATGTCTCTACCTTATTTGAGGTACAACAGCTTAGGCGTGGGTGGTATAAGGCCCATCCTACTGGACTTTTGTGACTGACTCTGCTGATGGTGTAGCTATACTGTTTTTTCACCACAGTTTTCTGTATCCGCATCATAGATATTTTTCCTGGAAGGGCACTTATTATGGACTGCTCTATTTTTGATATTTTTTCGTGTTTTGTAATTTATGGTCCACAAACTAAAGCAGCTAGTATTGCTTTATTTGATTTAATCAAGCCATTTTATGTACTGTAAACATATCATCGGGGGATTTAAACTGTTCTATAGATGTTGCATGTAGAACAGCTTCAGGAAAAAGTGTATTAGCATTCCTTAGCCTTCCTCTTTGATTAAGGATGCAGGTTTGCAGGACGCATATTGGTTTTACATTCTGATGCGGATACACATACCATAGGTCAGTATTCCACACTAGGATTGACTATATTTTTGTCTCCAAACATTGTGTTCCTAATAAATTTCTTCTACGCCATACTGAAATTTCAGATCACTGCCTTTGATAGGTACTTTTTATTGATTATATTTCTTTGTCCCTGTTTCAACCTCTCCCAATGGAAATTGAATAATTCTTTATTTTCTTCTTTTTCGCTTCAGTCTCAAGTCTGCACTATTTTTCAGGCCCATATTTCAGTTCTCTGTTTTTATGATTCCATTTGGGATTGGTGGAAAGATTGAAGCAGGGAAATCTGTTTTTTCTTTCAACACCTGGGGAAAAAGATGGCTCGAGATAAATACCTTACATACTTAACCTATCGCAATCAGTTATATAAATTGATGTCTCTTTCTGTCTCTTCTCCTGTTGATTATTCTTCTCAAATCTCCAAGATTAAACGTCTCATGCTTTCTTTCCAATATGATAGTGCCCGAACCCTAGATTTTTGCGCTGTAGGTATCTCCCCGTCCCTTCTGCTAATCCATTTTTAGCCTTTAAGGGCAGACTTTCCTCCACTGTCATGCATGGCTTAATGGATGGGCGGTAATATTGTGTACACTATTCGGAAATGTTTTCTGTTATGCATTCACATTTGCAACAACACTTTTGTACTATTCCACACTCCACCCTGATTTATCCTCTGTTTTTGGCTCCGCCCACCAGATTTCTACACATCAAATACCAGACCTTATTAGTCCAATTTCAAGAGATAAAGTTGCTGTTGCTATATCACATCTCAAACTGAAAGTGGCTCCTGGACCTGATGGTCTCACACATGAGTTTTATAAAACATTTCAGGAAAATTTATTAGAAATCCTAACCCAAGTCTATAATTTTATATTGAACTCTTTAGAGACAACCCCTGACTTTGGTATATCTTTTTGAAATTCCTCTTTAAAAAGGGATATTCACTCCATTGCTAATTGAGACCCCTTCATCTCCTTAACACTGATTATAAAATTTTATCTAAAATACTTTGTTCTCGTCTTAGGAAGATTGCCCTGATCTCATTGATCCAGCGCAATCCTGTGCTATACCAGGCCGCTCCATACAATCGAACCTTTTCTTTTTGGGAGATTTTGAAGCTCGGAATAGTAAAGGGTTATCAGGTTTTGTTTTCTCTCTGGACCAGACTAAAGCCTTCGATTCTGTATATCACAAGTATTTACTTCAGATTTTGACACTCTATGGTATTCCACAACTTTTTTACAATGGCTCTCACATGCTTTCTTTGGCTATTTTATTCCAATTATAAATGGATTCACGGGTAACACTCTCTCCTACAGATGGTAGGGACTCCGTCAAGGCTGCCCATTTAGTCCCTTGTTATATACCTTGCCTTAGATCCCATCATTCGTCAAATTAAATGGGACTCTAATATTGTTGGACTCACGCCCTCTCCTGATGTATTACCTGTTAAGATTTCTGCTTATGCAGATGATGTAGTGTTATTTACATCAAATTCTAGCCTCAGGTGATACTGCACTCTGAATATTTCAATCTTCTCTTTACTTTCAGGGGTAGTATAAATTTGCAAAAAGTGTCTGTGTTTCCTTGGACCCTGGGTCTGCCATTGTTTCGAGGGTGAATGGTATCAGGTTTTGTACTACTCCCAAAGAATTCTGGGACTCTGGTTTAATGTTCTGGATGGGGCCAGTTATAATTGGGAAACATGCCTCACACTTGGTGAGTCCAAAGTCCGATTTGGAAGACTTGGAGGCTGGGGAAAAGAAGAGGGTCCTGGTGGTGAAGAAATTTTACTCCCTATTTTTTGTTTCTAGCCATATTTATGCCCTCCTAAGAACTTAGAAACTAGGATTTATAGACACATTTTTTCAGATGATTTGGGGTAGCTGCCTTAATCCCCATTAAACGGGCTGTGACTTATTTACCTGTCCACCTAGGTGGTCTGGGTATGATACACCCTATTGCTTTTTCTATCCTTTTTCTTTTGACCTTTTCCAAAGTTTTAGATATTCCTTTTATGTTTGTGATTCATGGGTTTGTAGTGCTGTGAGTCCTATCATGACTGCTTGGACTGACCTCCCCTCCCTTTCTCGTGTTTCTGGGTCTCCTTTTATGTCATAGATAGTTCCATTCCTGAGAGCTTGGAAGTTTAGCAAACTTTCTCTACTATCCTTGACCGAAACAAATATATGCTGCTTTTCTGGTGGCTTCTAAGCCGGGTTTGTTTTTATCCATGTAGTTCTCCAACTGGTATGTCTAGTGCTTTAAACATTCTTAAAGATAAAAGGATTCCATCACACATGTGGGATGTTTCCTGGCTGTGTTGCCATGGTAAGCTACAAGTCCGGGTAATTTAAAACACAAATCCTCACAGGAACGGTTTTGTCCTAAACCTCATTTTTTCTTTACCTGTGCTGATGCTCGTCTGTTCTGGAAAACATTGGCAAACAAGTGGAAATGGCCTTTCCTGAGCAGAATTACGTATCAAGTATTTATTTTGGATGCTTTCACTGCTCTATGGCACATATTTCATCCTAGCACACTCAGGGTCTTGTTTGCTATTTGTAAATATTATTTGTGGCAAGCCAGATGCCAATATGTATTGCAACAAATTCCGACAGTGCTCTCGGATATTGTATCTTATATTGAAACTGCATTAATATCTATTAAGGAATCTGAATATAAACAGCTTCCTCCCTCAAGGTTTCATTCTCTTTGGGTTCAATTTGATTTTTGTTCTTAAGTTATGATTGTTACTTTCACCTTGTATAATTCATTACCTGTCATGTCTATTTTTTTACTTGCTTATTTGTTTCTGGTTTTATGTTATACTGATTGTATATGATTTTATGTTATTGTTATTGAGTTTGGTTTGTTTTATAGCTATTTGCTTGATGTTATGATTTTCTCAATAAAAATTCCCTACTCTTTTCGATAAGTGCCATGGGTTCTTTAACATCCACCTGAACTACCACCAATCCAGGCAGATGGGACCTCGGTTTAACATCTCATCTGAAAGACTGGCACCTCAGAAGTGCAGCACCCTCTCATGCTGCACTATAGTGTCAGTACTGAGATATTACCCCAAGTGCCAGATGTGGAAACTGAACCCACAGCCCTCTGATCTCCGGCCTCAGAGGCAAGTGTGCTACCTACTGAGCCACTGACACTGCTAAATTGTACTTTTTCACTTGATATCCCAAAGACCTTGAACTAAAAGCTAAATTTATAGCTTCTGTTATAAAATAAAAAAGAAAAGAGCTGGACTGCTTAAAATACTGGAGAAAGACGAATGTGATTCCCCTTAACAAACGTGGGAAGCAAGGCAGAGGCAGGAAACTACAGACCTGAAAGAAAGAATTGTTGAGTACCTAAAGGCCAGTGGGGCACAGGACCTAAAGCAGCATGGATTTCCAGCAGGAAGGTCATGTCTGACGAATCTAATAGATTTCTTTGACTGGGTGACCAAAGTACTAGATCAGGAGGGGCTGTGGTGGCCTTCCTACACTTTAGCAAGGCATCTGACACAGTCCCACACAAAGATTAATAAACAGGTTAATCAGCCTGAGTGGGTCCCAGGCTAGCAGCCTGGGTACAGACTAGCTCGACAACAGGACACAGAGGGTAATAGTAAATGGCATCCACTCCAAAAAAGAGTGGTTACTAGCGGGTACCATAGGGTTCAATATTAGCCGGTCCTCTTCAGTGTCTTTATGACTGACATTGCAGAGGGGCTTGAAGGAAAGGTATGCCTCTTTGCAGATGACACAAAGATCTGCAGCAGGGTTGATACACAAGGGTGTGTGTGTGTGTGTGCGTGTGTGTGTGTGTGTGTGTGTGTGTGTGTGTGTGTGTGGGAAAGGATAAGAAGGGACTTGGCAAGGTTGGAGGAATGATCAAAAGTATGGCAGCTTCTGATTCATTGCAAAGAAGTGCAAAGTAATGCACCTGGGAAACAAAAATCCAAGGAAGAGTGCACAATGGCAGGGGTGGGGTTCTAATAATAATAAAATGGCAAAGGGCCTGGGATAGTCATATCAGATGACCTAAAGGTAGGCAGGCAATGTCAGAAAGCATTAAGGAGGGCTGAGGGAATACTGGGATACATAGAGAGAGGCATCACTAGTAGAAAACAAAAGTTGTCATCCCTCTGTACAAAAGTTGGTGAGACGTCATCTAGAGCACTGCATGCAGTTCTGGAGACCCAGTCTCCACAAGGACATAGGCAGGATGGAGGCAGTCCAGAGGAGAACAACTAAAATGTTGCAGGATCTGTACAAGAAACCATACGAAGAGAGACTAAAGAAAGCTAATATGTATTCACTCGAGGAAAGAGAGAGAGAGGGGACATGATAGAAACTTTAAGTCTCTCAATGGAATCAACAAAGTCCAAGAGGGTAGCACCTTTCAGAAAAGAGATGTGCAAGAAGAAGGTGCACAGTTTAAAGATTGAGCATGGACAGCTCAGGGGCAACATGAGAAAGTGTATTTTCACAGAGAGGGTGGAGGACACATAGAACAGTCTTACTGAGGAGGTAGTGGGGTCAGTAACAGTGGTGGAATTCAAGAACGCATGGGACAAAATAAGGCAATTATAGTGGGGGATAGGAGGAAGTAGGCTGTTGGTTAACTAGGATCTGCAGCTTATCCAATGGGTAGGAAATGGGCAGTCTGGGTGGGCCAAGCAGCCCTTATCTGCCATCAGAGTCCATATTTCTATGTTTCTCCAGTTTGAAATCAACACAGGAAAAACTAGACATGATATAGCAACAAATTGTTACTTTCATACCCAGTTGTGATATATATTTCCTTGCAAATGCTTTTAACGTGTTTGTCATATATTTGTTTAATCTTTTTCATATAATTATTGTAAAATCCATACTGTTCATCCATTCTGGATGAACAATAAACCTTGACTTGACTTGAAAGTATATTAAAAACGGGATCTTATGTTAGAATCGCTGCTCTCTCAACTGACAGCTGATTAAGGCTGACAGCTCAGATGTGAGGTAGCTGTGTTTCCATTTATTACCATTACATTTTAGCAAAAGTCATGCTGGTTTCCATTCTGTCATTTTAAAATCTTGTATAAAATGCACAACAAATCCAGCACCATTAGCCAAAATGGTACAATCAGAGGCCAAATATAAAAAAACTAGTTGCCCTTCACGACTGTACTGTTTCAGCTGTTGGTGTTAGATTTTTTGTGCCTTTGTCTTGTTTTGTATCCGTCGCACACCTGAGTTTTGGGGTGGTTATTTTTGCCATCAGTCTTATGTAACCTCGTTTATAGCTGAATCAAAAGAATCTCAGTGTGCATTTACCAAAAGTTAGTTCCGCTGTGTGCTAATGCAGCAGACAGATAAGCAGGTAGCAGATTTTGAAGTTGGACAGAACAACAGGATATTAGGCCAACAACAGCAGAGACTTCCTTACAGCAACATGAGCCTTGATGGCTGATACAGCTTTGTGTTTGGATCAGGATGCCTAGGATTTAGAGACGGAGCACTAACTGACAGGTTTTGCACCATGCATGACTCGGAAGGTGTGTGGGTGTGCAAACTTGAAAGGATCACAGATGTAGCAGTGGGTAGCCATCTGGGAACTAGTGACCATCGAACAGTATGGTTCACAATAAACACAGCAATAAAATCAAGACATACAAAGGCAAAAGTACTGCACTTCAGGAGGGCTGACTTTGCCAAAATGGGTGAGTGCCTAAGGAATGCACTAACAAATGGGCAGGAAGGAGGGTTGAAGAACAATGGGGAATAATAAAACTGCCATCACAGAGGTAACGAGCCTTTGTGTGAAGCAAACAATAAAAAACAATGTAAGAAACCACTATGGTTCTCAAAGGAGGTAGCAGTGAAGGTTCAAGAGAAAAGAAAGTATTCAGGAAGTACAAGGAATCACAGAAGGAGCAGCACAGAGATTGTATAAGTGTTAAAGGTAAGGAAGCTGGGAAGGCAGTGAGAACAGCAAAGGCCTGAACCAAGGAAAAGAAAGCCAATTCAGTTAAGAAGTGGATAAAACCTTTATAGGTACATTGTGGGCGAAGAAGACCAAGGGATGGATAGTGAGGCTTAATGAAGGGAGGGGTGGGCAGAGGGTGACTGTGAAAAGGCAGAGATACTAAACAAATATTTTTGCTCAGTATTTACAAATGAAGAGGGGAGGTGCCTAAACAAACAACAGAAACACTCTGGATACAGAAGTTGATACCAGCCCATTTACAGAAGGAAGGGTTTTGAAAGAACTCTTAAAACTGAAAGCAACTGCAAAGGACTATCTTGATGCATTGGAGAATGTGTATGGGAGCCCAGATTCAGATGAGGACCTGTGGTGGAGTGTAAGAAAAGCCCAGCAGTACTCAGGGAGCCATTGTCTGTGTATGTACCTCGGCTTGAAAAGCTGCTACAAGAGTGCCTCAGAAAGGGTAGTCTGCCGTTAAATGGATTAGATCAAACTAGACTGGGCCGGATCCTTAAGTCTGCTCCATTTTCAGAATTGTTACTGCTTCAGTTGTGCCTTGCCAACCTGGAATCGCCCCTCTATGATGAGCTAATGAAAGAAATTCGGGGTTGAGCAAAGCGCCACCCGGGGAATTTCACCAATATCTGCTGCTACTGCGCAAGTGACAGAGTAATCATCCGCGCGGTTCAGGGCAAAAGTCGGCACCTAACAAGCACCTTGAGAATGCAAAGAACTTACCACCCTGGGCCCAGTTTTGAAAGTGAGCTATTAATGGAAGTCTGAGAGTTGAAGGTGGGTGCCTCTGCATGGATCCCCATGGAACAAGATTCTTGTTCCTCTCAGGACATGAGTGCAATGGGGTGGGGTGCACCCTCAGGCATCCTCTACTGAGGGTAGCTCCCAGGCTGAAATTAAAGAATTGACTGCCACCCTAAAGGAACTATTGAGACATGTTGCACCCTCTCACCACTTCAAGCAGATATTGGACCCCAATCCCTTGCTACTACTTCAGTTCCTCATGCAATGTTCTCTCAAGGATGACCCAGAGTCTATCATTTGTCGAACTGTGGAAAGGATGGCCATATGAAGAGGGAATGCTGGTCTCAGAAAGACTTAGAGAAAGTGGTGAACCAGCTTCAAGGAGAGCTTTGGAAATGAATCAGTGGTCAAGGGGTGCACAAAATGACTGCAGTGAAGGCTTCGGACATCCTAACTCAAACCCCTTTGGCTAAATCATCCATCCAGGCCCTGCTGCTGTCCCTCCAGACTGGTCCAAAATAGTGGGCCCTTCAATGGAGACCACCATGGCTGTGAATGGTATTCCTACTTGGGCTATGCTGGACAGTGGGTCGCAAGTGACCATTGTATTTCAGGACTGGTATGACAAACACATATCTGCTATGCCCTTACAATCCCTGGAAGGCCTACATGTGTGGGGGCTGGGCGACAAGTCTTATCTCTACCTAGGATATGTCCACCTCTGGTTGTCATTTCCTGCAGTTGTAACTGGTGTAGAAGCAGAAGTCGAGACACTGGCCTTAGTGTGTCCCCTACTGGACTGTATGATGGGGTTCCCTGTTAATTGGGACCAATGCCCATATGTTTGGAAACAGGCACAACTCTGTCACGAGGAACAAGGGTGGCGGACTCGGCGGGCCCTAAAATTCCTGCTCTGATCAAGAGGGCCTATGATTTGCAACAGAACCTCAAGGGAGTGGACCAGGATGAACTGGTAGGGGTCGGCAGAAGGATGCCGATTCAATAGTACTGGCCCCTAATGCGCAGTGTACCGCTCAAGGGAGGTCCATCTCTGCAAAGATGTCAAGAACAAAATACTGATGTTGGACGTGCCAGGCGATGGAGAATTGCCAGAAGGATTATTGGTTAAGCCCAGCATCTTGCCAGCTCGTGCTCATGCCTATGCATGATGAGTGATGGTCCAGATTTGTAATGTGTCAGATCGGAAGATCCCGGTGAACAGAGGATGCACCCTAGCTATGGTACACTGCATAGACACTACAGTGTTGCCAGCAACAAGCACCCTAGCAAGACAGATAGAGTGACTCCTGACTTGTTTGATTTTGGTGACTCTGCTGCCAGCTGAATGGAAGACTAGAATTAGCCAGAAACTTGCCCAGAGAGAGATCAAGTGTTTTCCTTGAAGGAATGGGACGGGATGTGTCCAGGTGTGAAGCATCACATATGCCTGCACGATGAATGGCCATTTCGAGAGAGGTCTCAACGCCTAGCCCCTGCAGACATAAGACGACGGAGATGACACTTGCAGGAAATGCTTGCGCTGGTGTGATACAAGAATCCAGGAGCCCACATACTTCTCCTATTGTGGTTGTGCATAAGAAGAATGGATCTGTGAGAATGTGTGTTGATTATCGAACTCTGAATCGGCGGACCATCCCCAGTCAATATACCATGCCCTATATGTTTGAATGGGAGCAAATTGTTCTCAGTGTTGGATCATCGCAGTGGATATTACCAGATTCTGATGGCTCCGAAGATCGTGAGAAGACAGCCTTCATCTGTCCTTTGGGGTTCTACAATTCCTGAGAATGCCACAGGATATCAGGCCCAGCCACCTTCCAGCGACTGATGGAACGAGCGGGAGACATGAATTTGCTAGAATACCTGGTGTACTTGGACGATGTCATTGGTTCGGGAGCTCCCTAGAGGAGCATAAAAGTCGACTGTTCAAAGTACTAGACTGACTGGAAGATTTCGGCCTCAAGCTGTCCATCAACAAGTGCCAGTTTTTCCAAACCTCTGTGAAGTATGTGGGACACATAGTGTCTACAGAGGGATAGAGACTGATCCTAGCAAAGCTGAAGCCTTGACTACTTGGCCCCAGCCCCACAATTTGAAAGAACTACAATGTTTCCTGGGATTCTGTGGCTATTACTGCCAGTTCATAAAGGACTATTCCAAAGAGATTCGGTCACTCTTGAATCATACCCAGGGTTACCCTCCTACCAATCGGAAATACAAAAAGGCCATCAAAGAACCAGACAAAGCATATTTCCACCCAGGTGAACTTTTGGGTCCCATTGGATGCCTGACTGTGAAGCAGCTTTCCACAAAGTCATATACCAGCTCACCCATGCCCCCATCCTCGCTTATGCTGATGCCATCAAACCCTATATGCTGCATACTGATGCCAGTCTGCAGGGTCTAGGAGCTGTACTGTATCAAGACCATGAGGATGGTTTGAGACCAGTGGCATTTGCCAGTAGGAGCTTGACCCATCAGAGTGAACTACCCTGTGCACAAGTTGGAGTTCCTTGCGTTAAAATGGGCCATTGTCGACCAGTTTCATGATTACCTCTATGGGGCAAAATATTGGTGAGGACTGACAATAACCTGTTGACCTATGTACAGACTTCAGCTAAGTTAGATGCCATGGGCACCAGTGGCTTTCTGCATTGTCAACATATGATTATGCTGTCGAATACAAACCAGGCCTGAATCATATTGATGCTGACGCCCTATCCTGGAGGCCCATTTCAAGAGTGACTGGCTCAGGCTGACTGAACCTGACATCCAAGCATTGTGCCAAACGTTTGATAGAAATGAACAGATGTCTACGGACACAGCAGACTGCTTCGTAGATTGCTTGGGCTCTCTGACACCTGCATACCAGCTGCGTAGTGCCACTTCTTTGCTCTAGATGTTAGTGCACTTCCTCAGTTTGACAATAACAGCATTCAAAGGGCTCAATCCCAAGATCCTATGATTCAGCCAGCACTTGATGCCCTTCGTGCAGGAAAAATGTGTACAAGTTGCATTTCTCTGATCTGCGAACGCTTACTGTTTAAAGAAGGTCCCAGGTTGAAGCTGCTTAATCAGTTGTTGTATATAGAGACAGTAGATTGGGGTAGACAAATAGACAAGCAACAATTGGTCCTGCCACAGCCTTCAAAGATTTGGTACTGAGGTCCCTCCATAATCATATGGGCCACCTCGGTATTGACTGGACCCTTGACCTAGTATGATCTCGATTCTACTGGCCCAAGATGGGGCCAATGTTGAGCACCATGTAAGGACTTGTAGTCTCTGCCTGCAGGAGAAAAGCCCTGCCTCAGAGGGCTGCCCCTTGTCAACATTACTACCAGCACTCCAATGGAACTAGTCTGCACAGACTTCTTGAGTTTAGAGCCTGATCAGTGAAACATTGGCAATGTGTTAGTGGTTATGGACCATTTCACACGGTATGCACAAGCTTTTCCAACCAAAGATCAAAAGCATCTACCGTGGACAACGTTCTAGTGGAAAATTTCTTTGTCCACTATGGCGCCCCCAGCAAATTCACTCTGATCAGGGCCGGACTTTGACAGTCGGCTAATCAAAGAAATGCTCTCACTATGGGGGTGCTAAAGTCAAGAACCACCCTTATCACCCGCAGGTGGATCCTCAACCAGAACACCATAAGCATACCCTGCTAGACCCGCTAGGCACCCTCCACCCAAAAGATAAACATAAATGGAGCCAGCATATTAGCACCTTGGTACACACTTACAATTGCACAAAGAGTGATGC
Source organism: Neoceratodus forsteri (assembly GCA_016271365.2). NCBI lineage: Eukaryota > Metazoa > Chordata > Ceratodontiformes > Ceratodontidae > Neoceratodus > Neoceratodus forsteri. The sequence goes on from CM057455.1 coordinate 43,035,747, forward strand.
CACCGGTTCTCTCCTACCGCCTCATGTTCAGAAGAGAGGACTGGCTGCCTGTTGATGTCTGTTTTGGGGTTTCTCCCAATGGGGTCCTGAGCCAAAGATTAACCGCAATATGCATAAAAAACTGAAAGCTCAATTGAACCATGCCTATCAACTGGCCCAGACAATGGCCACCAAAAGAAATCTAGCCAACAAAGAGAGACATGATAGTAAAGTAAAGGCTCAAGAGCTTAGGCCTGAGACCGTGTGTTGCTGCACAATTTAGGACTGCATGGTAAACACAAAATTGCTGATCGATGGCACCATCTTCCCATGTCGTAGTTGGAAAGTTGGATGATTTGCCAGTGTACAAAGTGTGCCCAGAGAATAACTCCATAGCTGTCAAGACCATGCACCACAACCACTTACTACCCATTGGTCCAAGTTATAATTGAAGCTGAACCCACCGAGATAGATTTCCTGCACCAGTGACTGTGCTGCTGCAAGAAAGAAACAGAGTCAGCCTGCCCCTGTGGTTGCCAATTTAAGGCTTCCGCAGTAGGCCCAGACTGATAGTGACTGCCACTCTAACTCGGATGACAGTGAGTGTGATAATGCCTATTACCCCTCATATGAACTGAGTCAGTTGTTTCGTGGAAATCCTATGTTGAATTATGGGGATGAAGCTGGGCCTTCTGGACTGCTAACCCCAGGCGTTATCCTTGGAGCCAATGCTCCTGAAAGTGAAGTGCAAAGTATCACATCTGAGGATACTGAGTCTTTGTGTATTGTGGAACTGTTTGATTTGCCTGAAGGAGGCTGATAGTATGAGTCTTTCTGGTGACATGCCAGAACTTGAGGAACACTATAGAGTGCTGACAACCCCATTCAGTGCCAGAGTGTCTTTAAATGAGCCAAGTGTTGTAGAAACAGAGACTACACAGCAAGGGGCTGACAGTGCTCCAAGTTTGGACATTCCTACCAGGCAGAGGAACCCTCAAGTGATGAAAGTTCCAGGACCAGTGTTGAGAATACAGAGACTGTGGTTGTTTCCCCAGAAGGACTGGCTGAGCTGTCAAGCCAGTAGTCTGCTTCAGTTACGATTCTCCCAGGAGGCCAGTGGATTTGCCTCTCAATGTGGTCCACAAAGGGGTTTATGTTTCTCAGAGCTCACTGCCCAAACTGAGCCTAAGTAGCAATTCCAGGTTAATTGTTCTTCCTTCTAGGTATGGTGCACCTGCCCGTCTAGCCCCAAGTTAGCTGATGGGGAAGGGTCCCTCTGACATTGTTTAACATACAAGAAGTTATTACCTTATCCCATAGTAATGTGTAAATTACCTGTGTGAAATATGCATAATGTATTGTCAGAATGGAAATGATATAGTGGAGTACATTGAAATGTATAGTAAAGTGACAAGTTATGCCAATTGATGAATCAGATAGTACTTGTATAGCATGCTATTGGCATAAATGTCTTGTACATGTTGCATTTTCAATGTTATGATGGTACAGACTTGACACAGATGCCAAGTTTTCCCAGGCAGGGAAGGGTGTAACCCCCAACAAATGGAGGTCCCGAAAAGTCTTCCATGAGCTTGCCTAAATGCTCACTGCCAGGCTGGTGTCCTGCATTTAGCAGTTAATTGTTATTGCCAAAGAGTGCCTGTATAGCCTCTGTGTACTGTCTGTTTAAGCGCTGCCTTGTTGCAGTTATAAGTAATCTGAGAGGAGCTGCTGAAAGATGCAACTATTTGCTGAAAATCAATTAGAGTGTTAATGATAATGTAGTTTGTCTAACCTGCCTTCTTTGCAGCAAGGACTATCTTGTTTATCCCACCATTTGGCCCAGAACAATGAATTGGACCAATCAGTTCTGGTGGGACTTAAAATGTCTGAAGTCAAAATCTGTAGGAATTGTAGTTTTGGGCTTTTGCGCCTTTTTGCAACTGAAGGGGAGCTCTTGCTTTGACTGATAGCTGAATCAGCCAACCAAACCTTTTGGATCTGAGGGATTCCCATGCTGCCTGCTGTTTCAGGCAAATCTAAGCTAGCAGCTGAAGAAGCAAGATGCTTGAGACAGTCTCTGTGAAAAGGCCTGAATTTGGCCTGCATATCAGCCTGCTTCCTGAGAGGGAAAGAGAATTGTTTTCAGACTGAACTGAGTTGTGACTAAAGTAAGCTACTGAAGTGGGCCAGGCTCAACCTGAAGAAGACTGATGATTTTGCTGAATGTGATCAGCCTGTCAGGAGTTCCAGCTACCCCTAAGCTCCCGGTGTGTGCAGAGACTTTCAGATTGTGACCAGAGAGCGCTTTGCCTGGTACAGTAGAATTCTCTACATGTAAATGTGCTGGGAGCTGCTAGTGGGCCGTGAGTTAGTTCCCCACTGTGTGAACTGTGTTCTGCTTGCTGGAAGCTGTATCCAGCCCAAAACGGACTGCATCCAATTTGTCTCCATGTGATCTGGGCCTTGCCAGACTGGACCCAGCCAGACTAACCGCTGCACAGAGAAGCCATCGACAAAAGACCTGCCTAGGGATCAGCACCCTGCTCCATGCCTGAACAGGAAAGGCGACTGTGCAGGGCCCTGCTTTTCCTGGCATTCCAGATCAACCACCTGCAGTCTCGGTTTTCATCAGCCTGTGTCCAGTCTTGGGTATCATGAGTAAATACCAGGTAGCTCCCTGCAACAACAGCTTAATCTGAGTGTCATCTGATTGTCTTGTTGTTTTGTTTCCTTATGAACTGAGCCCTCTGGCTCCGGATTACAAATAGTGTGTACTGTGCATGTTGTGTTTTCCATCACAGGGCCCCAAACAGCTGCGACACCGCCAACCCCAGGCAACAATCCTGGCTAGCCTATCTCTTCTCCACCCGGTACCCAGAGGTGTGACTGTGTGGGAGACTCAAAGGCATGCATAACTGCATGATTGAGATAACCTTTAAGCTAATTAACTTGATTTTGCCCCACCCTTGTTCAAGTCCCCTGAATAAATCAGATCTAACTTTTTCTGCATGCAGTCTGACTGTGGTTCCAGTTTGTGCTCAAAGTACTGTGCTGTTGCTATATGCTGTGCATAACCTTGTTTTACAGGGGTCCCAGGGTCGAGCCAGAGGAACCAGCCCTGGTGGTATGTGCAAACAGTGTGGGTACTTGTGTGGTGTATCAGAGGTATTTTAAAGTGATTATTGTACAGTGTTCAAGCCACTAGAGGGAAAGAGTGGGGTTACAGTGTCCTGGAGGGCTGTGCCCAGGTTAAGCTTGACCACTACCAACCCTGACCTCTGGGTGGAGGCACCTGTTTCAGAACTCAGGCCCTTAACCTGCTACTAGCCAAGCAGGCAGGGGTAGTAGCCCTTGGATAGCGCCACCTAGGGTTACATATGTATGTATAGTATGTAAGTACAGTATGTATGTATAGATGAAGCGCCATAGAGGAATTGTAATTTTCTTTGGGGGCAGCATCGGAGCAGAGATTCCCGGTGGCTTGGACTGGGGCAGGCCATGGCTTCTGGAAAGGATTGCATCAGGGGACAGAGGAGCCAGTGCTGCATCGGTAGCAGGAGAAGCAGGGCAGCGGAGTTCCCGGTGGCTGCAGTCGGCGGCAGACCAAGGTGAGCAGAGGAGGAGGCGGCCAATCAGGAGAGAGGGCAAGAAGTTTCAAGTTGCGCTGGGGATAACAGGACAGGCCCAGCCGCTCACAACAGATGCCATAGAGGAGTTGTATTCTTCCCACCACCCTCCTCGCCCGACCTGACCTCTATTAAATAGGCAGTGGAGGGGAGCCAAGGGAGGAGTGGCCTGACTACTGGATTTTAAAGAACACTGATAGAGTTTTTGTACCTGACTTTTGGGTTGTACCTGACTTTTGGTTTTGGGCCTGTCTTTAGTGGATTTTAAAGAACATTGATAGAGGTTTTGTATTCAAAGAGCAGTTATCTGATTAAGCAAGTATACTTGTGTACATGTTAGAACAGTTGGACGGGGGTGCTGCTGCTGAGGAGCTGATCATTGGTAAGGGCTCAGTGGGGGCTTTGGTGCAACAGTTGGTGGGGACACTGTACCTAAGGATAAAGGCTAAAAAAAGGTAGTCCTGATTTAGTGAGGGCATTGGAGTATAGATTATTCGGGAACTTGATGTGTGGTTGTTGTAAAAGCTTGGAGACAGGGAACAAAGTATTGCAGGTGCAATTGCTAGTAAAGTATTATTGAAAGGGAGAGTGAACAATGATGCAAGATAGAATAGGAATGGGACCTCAAGTTGCTAGAGCTGACATCTTTGGGAGGGTGGTTGGATGCACGGGGTGGGGCAGCCATGGTACTAGACTGGGCTTGGAAACTTGAGGTTGCCCAGTATTCCACCAGCTGGCAAAGCTCAGGGAGGAAGTAGAAGGAATTGAGACAGCTAGTAGAGTGGAAATGGAGGGGCATGGGTTGTCCAACAAAAATACATGGGAGGACCTCAAGCACAAGGAGAGGAAATGGCGGTGGGCTGGGGGAACAGGGCAGCCTGGCAGGAGGGCCCAGAATGCGGAGTGCCCATAAAACCAGGCGAGGGGTCATGGAAGACCAGAGAGAGGGTAGTATGGGAAGAAGTCAGAGGGTAGCAGGGGAGTGGGGACCCAGGATCAGCAGAAAGGGAACCAGGGAGAGAGGCGAGGAACAGATAAGAAAAGAAAGGAGGAAGGAAGCGGGACATTGGGAAGGGGGCTTGGCAGCAAGAAAAGTAGAGCATGGCCCAGATATGAAGCTCTGGGTACAAGGAAAGAAAGGAAAGCAATGGGGGAGGTCAAATGGAGCAAAGCACAAGGATGAGTAGCACAATAGAAGAGCCAGAAAACCAGGATTTGGGTGAGGGAAAAGAGCAAGTTGGACAAAGACAGAATTGAAAAGCTTCAGAGGAGGGAAAGGGTGGCACAAAGAAACCAGAGAACCAGGAAGGGGCCCAGGAAGGGTACAGATGGAGGCTGAGGGAGGAAGGCTCAGGTAGTTTCAGGGGAGGAGAAAGCAAGGAATGGATGAGAAGAAATTGGAAAAAGGAGGAGAATGGAAGCAGTGAGGGGTGCCCAGGAGGAAAAGGAGATAGAGTCTTAATAGTGGGGACCTCTATTGTAAAGGGTATGGGGAGAAGGGAAGAGAGGGAGAAAATATGGGTGGAGTGCCCGCCAGGTATGACGGCTGCCAAAGTTATCCAGTGGATCCTCGGGGGAGGAAATGGATAAGAAATATCATCTGATCTTCCACCTAGGCACAAATGACCTTGCAAAGAGCAGTGTGATGGAGGTGCAGGCAAGGTTTATGGCACTGCAGGTCCTACAGCGTACTCGGACTTTAAATCCTGTCCTTCTCGGAAGAGCTACCAGTACCAAGGGCCAGCATGGAGGCAAGGCAAAATATTGAGGAATTTAATAATTGGCTTGTAGGTTGGTGTGCCCAGAAGGGGTATGGTGTGATCGGAGATTGGGTCAACATGGAGTGACAGAGCCTATGTGCCCCAGATAGGTTGCACCTAAACGGGGAAGGAAAGCAGTGCTCAAATGCAAACTGGATGATTATGTTGACAGACGCTGCCATTTAAACTAAACAAGGGGAGGGCAGGGAAAACCTGACTGTTGAGGCAGGAGGCAGGGGCAGCTAAAGCCCTATACACACAGCAAAAGGTAAGGGGAAAGCATATAGGAAAGGAGGAGAGAGGCATGGGGGGTCATGTGTAGAACACCAGAAGTCTGGGAAGAAAGATCCCAGATTTAACAGTGAAAATGGCAGAAGAGTGCCTTGATTAGTGGGGGTAAGAGAAACGGAGCCATCAGGAGCAGGGATGGGAAATGGAGATACCAGAGTACAACATTGTTCAGGAAGGACAGGGAGGGAAAGGGGAGTTGCACTCTATGTAAAGGAGAGTATCCGGGCATCAGAATTGCAGGGTAAGTGGGGAGAGGCAGAAGGACTCTGGGTCTCACTGACGGTGGGGAAGGAGTCAGTGCGTATGGAGGTGATGTATAGACCCCGTCGAGCAAGAATCTGCATATAGAAGTATGGCCAATGAGTTCATGAGAATGGCAGCAAGGAGAGGTGGTGCTGATGGGGACCTAAACCTACCGGACATAGACTGGAACACCTTTCGGCTGCTTCAACCAGCAGCAGGGAAATATTGAACTCCTGAAATTGGCCCTCTTAAATCAACTGGTCAGGAGCCAACCAGGGCAGGAGCTACTCTTGATCTAGTCCTGACAAATGGGGAAAGGGTGGAAGAGGTATCGGTGGGGAACATCTTGGTACGAGTGACCACAACACGGTCAGGTTTAAAATGAGAAACATTGCAGAGGTTCACCGGTCTAGGTTAAAGGTTCTAGATTTCAGGAGGGCGGACTTTGGGAAAATGGGAAATAGTGGCTAGGGCGTTGCAAGGGTGGGGACTTGACGGAGGTGGAGGCAAAGTGGGGAAGATAAAGGAAGCTATTGTAGGGGCCACTGACATCTGTGCCAAGAGAGCAGGTAAAATAAGAGGAGGAGGAACTCTGTGGTATACTGGGAAGTAGCAAAAAGGTAAGGACAAAAGAAAAGCCTTTAGGAGGTTCAAGACAACTCAGACGGAAGTGAACTGGGTAAAATGCCAGGTGAGCCTGAGAGAAGCCAGGGTAGAGGTAAGGAGGGCAAAGGCACAGACAGAGGAGCAAATAGCGAGAGGGGTCAAAATAGGGACAAGACTTTCTTTGATATGTAAATGAAAAGAGAAAGACTAGGCAGGGATTCTCCAGTTAAGAACAAAAGAGGGGAGGCACTACAAGGAGACAGAGAAAGGTGGACCTACTAAACACCTATTTTGCTCTGTGTTCAAGAGGGAGGAAGAAGAAGAAGGCAGCAGAGCAGGGAATGAAATGGCTGGGGAGGGGGAGTGGAGGTGAGGCCGTTCTCGTGGAGGAAATATTGGAAGAACTGGGCTGAGTGAAGCTGGACAGGGCAATGGGGCCAGATGGGGTGCACCCAAGAGTGTTACGGGAGCTAAAGGAGGAATTGGCAGTACCTTTGACTGCATTCTTCAATCAGTCCCTGAAAACAGGGATGGTGCCTGAGGACTGGAGGCAGGCAAATGTGGTCCTCCTGCATAAGGAGGAGAGAGGGAGGAAGTGGAAGTTACAGCCCGTGGAGCTTGACATCGGTGGTAGGCAAGCTCATGGAGAAGCTAATAAAAGGCAGGATCACCAGCTAACTGGAGACAAGCGGCCTGATGAATCCAAGACAACAAGGTTTTTACTAGGGCAGATCCTGTCAAACAAATTTGATAGTTTTTGATGGGGTCACCAAGGAACTAGATCGGGAGAGTGGTAGATATAGCTTATTTGGTTTCAGAAAGGCATTTGACTCAGTGCCCACAGGAGGCTGCTGTGTAAAATGGCAGGACTGGGGCTGGGGCAGAGGTAGTCAAATGGGTGGGAAACTGGCTGGGGAAATGAGGCAGAGGTCATAGTAAATGGGGTGGCATCCGGGAGGTAAAGATCACAAGCAGGGTCCCTCAGGGATCAGTACTGGAGCCCCTACTATTCAATATATTCAGGGGACATCATGGAGGCCTTGAGGGGGTGTGAGTATGTTTGGATGATATCAAAATCTACAATAGGGTGGACAAGGAGGAAGGGTGGAACAAATGCAGAGAGACTTGGGAGACTTGAGGCTTAGTCAAAGAGGTGGCAGCTTGCATTCAATACAGAAAATGTAAAATCATGCATCTGAGCTACAGAAATCAGATGGCAGGGTACCGTATGGGGGCAGAGATCTGGAGGAGATGGAACAAGAAAGGGACCTAGGCATCATTATATCCGGGGACCTGAAGGTGGAAGGGCAGTGCAAGAGGTCAGTGACCAGGGGAGTGGAATGCTGGGATGCATCAGAAGGGGATTACCAGTAGGAATAGGGCAGTCATAGTACCTTGTACACCCATCTAGTTAGACCGCACTTGGAGTATGGAGTCCAGTTCTGGAGGCCATACCTCAGGAAGATGTGGGATGATAGAGAGAGGGTTCAGAGGAGAGCGACAAAAATGGTAAAGGGTTAAGCCACCTATCCTATGAAGATAGGTTGAGAGATCTGAACATGTACTCCCTGGAGCAGAGGAGGGAGAGGGGGGACATGATCGAGACTGTCAGTACCTTAAGGGTATAAACAGGGTGCCGGGGGAGCATCTTCAAGATGAAGGGAAATCAGAGGATAAGGGGCATGGCCTGCAGGTGGAGAGGGGAACAGTTCAGGGGTAACATTAGAACATACTATTACACAGAGAGAGTAGTAGAAAAGTGGAACAAACTCCCAGAGGCAGTAGTTGAAGAGGAAACAGTGGAGGATTCAAAGGGCATGGGACAAACACATGGGAGTGTTAAGAGGGGAGGCACAGGTCCCAGAAGATAGTTGGGCAAATGGGCAGACTTGGTGGGCCTAGTTCGGTCCTTTTCTGCTGTCACATATCTATGAATCTATGTACAGTATGTATGTATGAATGCATGTATGTATCATAAAGGCTAACTAAATTGTTTCGTATTGGTTATGTACTGAATAGCACTTACTGTACATCCAAATTTGCTTGTTTTTCTATGTAAAAATATGAATAGTCATGGCTATTTTGGCTTATAACATAGAAACATAGAATTTGACGGCAGATAAGGACTCCTTGGCCCACCCAGTCTGCCCATTTCCTACCTAATGGATAAGCTGTAGATCCTAGTTAACCAACAGCCTACTTCATCCTACTCCCAACCCCTAGAATTGTCTTATGTCTGTCCCATGCATTCTTGAATTCCACCACTGTTTTTGACTCCACAACCTCCACAGGAAGGCCATTCCATGCATCCACAGCCTCTCTGTGGAAAAATACTTCCCACATTACCTCTGAGCCATCCCCTTCTATCTTCAAATTGTGCCCCTTGTTCTTGTACATTTCTTTTCTGAAAGATGCTACCCTTTTGGACTTTGTTGATTCCCTTGAGGTACTTACAAGTTTCTGTCATGTCCCCTGTCCCTCCTTTCCTTGAGGGTATACATATTAAGTTCCTTAAGTTTCTCTTCATATGTCTTCTGGTGCAGACGCTGTACCATTTTAGTTGCCCTCCTCTGGACTGTCTCAATCCTGTCTATGTTCTTGCAAAGACTGGGTCTTCAGAACAGCACGCAGTACCAGATGAGGTCTCACCAGCTGTCTGTACAGAGGATAACAACTTCCTGTTTTCTACTGGTGATGCCTCTTCCTATACATCCCGTATTCCCACAGCCCTCCTTACTGCCTCTCCCATTGCTTGCCCACCTTTAGTCATAGAAACATAGAATTTGATGGTAGATAAGGACCTTGGCCCACCTAGTCTGCTCATTTTCCTACTTAATGGATAAGCTGCAGATCCTAGTTAACCAACAGCCTACTTCCTCCTACCCCCACTAGAATTGCTTTATGTCTGTCCCATGCATTCTTGAATTCCCCACTGTTTTTTACTGTACGACCTCCTCAGGAAGGCTGTTCCGTATTCACAACCCTCTCTGTGAAGAAATACTTCTCACATTACCTCTGAGCCGTCCTCTATCTTCGAATTGTGCCCCTTGTTTTTGCACATCTCTTTTCTGAAAAATGCTACCTCTTGGACTTTGTTGATTCCTTGAGGTATTTGAAAGTTTCTATCATGTCCCCCTCCCTCCTTTCCTCGAGGCTATACATCTTTAGTTCCTTTAGTCTTTCTTCATATGTCTTCTGATGCAGACCCTGCATCATTTTGGTTGTCCTCCTCTGGACAGCCTCCACCCTATCTATGTCTTTGTGGAGATGGGGTCTCCAGAACTGTACACAGTACTCCAGATGTGGTCTTACCAACTGTCTGTACAGAGGGCCAACAATTTCCTGTTTTCTACTGGTGATGCTCTCCCATGCATCCCAGTATCCCCCAGCCCTCCTTACTGCCTTCTCACATTGCTGGCCCACTTTTAGGTCATCTGATATGACTACCCCAGGTCCCTTTCAATTTTTGTTGTTGTCAGTATCTCACCCCATTGTATACTCTTCCCTGGGTTTTGTCCCCAGGTGCATTACTTGCACTTCTTTGCATTGAATCTAAGCTGCCATACATTTGACCATTCCTCCAACCTTGCCAAGTCCCTTTTCATTCTTTCTACCCCACCTTGTGTATCAACCCTGTTGCAGATCTTTGTGTCATCTGCAAAGAGACATACTTTCCTTCCAGTCCCTCTGCATTGTCACTTATAAAGACATTGAAGAGGACCGGTCCTAGAACTGAACCCTGCAGTATCCCACTAGTAATCCCCTTCTTCAGAGTGGACTCCGTTTACTATTACCCTCTGTGTCCTGTTCTCCAGCCAATTCTTTACTCAGGCTACCATGTTGGGACCCACTCCCAGGCTGGCTAACTTGTATATCAATCATTTGTGTGGGACTGTGTCAGATGCTTTGCTAAAGTCTAAGCAGGTCATGTCCACAGCCCCTCCCTGAACTACTACTTTGGCCACCCAGTCAAAGAAATCTATTAGATTCATCTGACATGACATTCCTGCTGTGAATCCATGCTGCCTTGGGTCCTGTGCCCTGCTGGCCTCTAGGTACTCAACAATTCTTTCTTTCAGAAGTGATTCCATAATTTTCCCTATCACTGAGGTCAAACTAACAGAAAAGTGTGACCATTTTTGTTATTTTGAAATACAATTTCTCCTGCACTATCCTTTGCAACAGTATTAGTATTAATTCATTCACAGCACATACTTGAAAATATATTTTATTAGAAGAGCATGAAAATTGGAACTGTGGTATGACTGTTTACAGTATGACAGCTGAAATAATTTTTGTTTTCAGATCAGAACACATGAGATTCATAAACAGCACTGACACTCAGATTTTGCACTATGCATTACAGGGAAGGTGTGGGAGTGTGCAAACTTCGAGTTGTGGAGAACAGAATGAGAGAGAGAGAGAGAGGCGAAAGAGAGAGGACAGAGAGAAGAGAGATGGTCATCAAATGGTTTTCCTCATTTCATTTGAAATATACATCATTAAATAAAGCTATAATCTAAACACTGGTGTTAGAATATCATACCTTGAATTTGGTGCAGATATTGCAAGTAATGCCAGCAGCAGCAATATTTCTCTATCCATAGACAGATAGATAGATAGATAATCTTCACAGTCTGTGCTCCTACAATTCTTGCCACACCTTTCATGTTAAAAGCATTTCTGTAACTGCGTACTGTGTTACCTCAATGGTTCTAGTCAATAACAGTGAAATAAAAACCACAAGGTACAAAAGCCCTCAGACATTAACAGTGCCAACCACTGTAGTGCAGGAGTGATATTCTATGTTTTCTGTGGGGCAATGCACCACCCTTTATAATTATAAAAAACTCTGGGTGGGCAATAGAGGGGAAGGGGGCAACTTCCTGGATTATGTGGTTCTGGCTTGTGCCATAATTCAGGTAGTTTTAAGACTTTTCAATAGTTGTACAGTGATTTTTCATGGTTTTGACCAGTTGCATACCTCAATAATTAGCAGTTCCAACTTCTTACTCTACCTGACCTTTGTGTGTGTCTTTTAATCAGAGTTATGTGTCTACTGAATGACACAGAACAATAAATTGGTCAAAGGTGTTCCTTAACATTGTCAAAATGGGGAAGTGTAAATACTGTATCAAGAAACAGTGTTACATTTGTTTCTTTACAATGAGGAAAAAATGTGTATCTTTTTGTCTACAGTATCCATCTACTGCATCTGTCTGTCTACAGTATCTAGCTACCGTATCTGTCTGTCTACAGTATTTAGCTACTGTATCTATCTAGCTACCGTGTCTGACTGTCTGTCTACAGTATCTAGCTACCGTGATTCGTCTGTCTGTCTATCAACAGTATCTATTGCTCTATCAATCTATCTACAATATCTATCCATGGTATCTGTCTGTCTACAGTATTTAGCTACTGTATCTGTCTACAGTATCTAGCTACTGTATATGTCTGTCTACAGTATCTGGCTACCGTATCTGTCTGTCTACAGTATCTAGCTACCGTATCTGTCTGTCTGTCTATCAACAGTATCTATCGATCTATCAATCTATCTACAATATCTATCTATGGTATCTGTCTGTCTACAGTATCTAGCTACCACATCTGTCTGTCTACAGTATCTAGCTACCGTATCTGTCTGTCTACAGAATCTAGCTATCATATCTGTCTGTCTATCTATCAACAATATCTATCAATCTATCTACAGTGTCTATCTATGGTATCTGTCTGTCTATCTATCCATCCCGATACACCAACTGTATACTTATTGCTGGTGACTGGCACTCCCCTGCTCCCCATTTCATCCAGCAGCTGCCACAGTCGTTACATAATTCCTCACAGTTTAGAAATACTGGCAATAGTGCCAGTAGTGCATGTGGTTACTTTATTTAAAAAATATTTGCATATGGAAGCATACTAACAGGAAGAGCTCAAATATTGTAAAGGTTCCCATTTTGGCAGTACACATTTCAGCATAGATACGACACCAGGGAGCCCTGTCCAGACCAACACAGATTTCAAGTAACAGTGCAGTGAAAGTGTGAAAACATTACCTGATCCTTTTTGCTATAAAGGATTTCAGGCATCTACTAGATTTATTTCATGGTATTATTTTCTAGTTGCACCACAATTTGAGTAATTTATGAATGTTTTAATTTTGTCTTTTCTTTATTCAAGAAAAAATGTGCCTACCATGGTTAGATTTGAACTAATATTGTAGACTTGTCACAGTGTAGACATTTTAATGACATTGACTTAAAGTGATGAGGTACAAAATTACCAGATTTGTTTTTAAACCTTCTAAAATGTTCTACTGTAAACATGGATAAATACAGTGCATGCTTCCTGTGATATAAACTTGCCTTTTTTATAAATTGATGGATCCCTCACAGATTTTCCCAAGCAATTTTATGGTTGTCCTCTTTAGGAATTATCAATTTGTATCCCGCACTCACAAACTGCAACATCAGCACAGGAGGAGGTAGAAATTACATTATCAGGAGGGAAAAAGGGAAGGAATGTGACAGTGTCAACCAATGGGTTTGTAGTATATACAGTAACCTGACATTCACAATTCAGTTGGTGAGGGTATCACCCTATATGAGTGCATATTATTGAGTGACTCAATATGAGGACTCAATAATAATACTCCTGTATAGGTGACTGCTCTGATACAATGAGGAATCCTATATAGCCATTGCCTACAGAGCCAGTGGACCTGGGTTGGGGTCCCACAGTAGACATAGAAATAATATATATTTTTATAAGTCTGCCCCCAGAGAAGCACTGTATTTTGTTGAGGATCATCACTATTTGCAGTGGTCTCTAAGTTCTGGTCGCTGTTTTAATGACGGTGATTTTGCATCACTCTCTGTGAGCATCACGATAAGGGACTTGCCTTATCACATAAAACCATTGGCAGGCAGCATAGAGATGTGGAGGCTGTGCTGCTCACTGACCAGCAGTCATGCTGTGGCATGGGGAGCGGGTTGGTATGGGCTCTGTGGGCTGGTGAAGGATACAGTCTAAGCACTTCAGAGGAATTTTGACTGGGACTTAACTTGCCATGGACTGCCTAATCTGGTAAACTCTTGACTGTTGTAAAACTTGTAGTTGGTAACTGGGCGATAATCAAGAGATTTATTACTCATTTTAAATTAAAATGAGGAAATGCTAATATCTGTTATTGTGATTTTGTGGAATAAGAATCTGTAAAGAACACTAACATTTATTAACCCTAGGAGGTGGGGATCCTAGACCTGGTTTCTTAGACTCTGTTTGCTTATAAGTATTGAATTTCCAAACTTTAGTGGAGTGAGAGTCTCAAAAGCTTGAATATGGGCATTAATCCTAGGAGGTGGCAGCTCCGTGGACAAATTATCAGATAACTTTTTTTTTTGGATTGGGTTCTATTCAAATACATTGTATATAATTTTAAATCTGTTGTATTGAATCATATTTGATTTTATTGTTTCCTTTTAGGCGTGCCAGGACTTTGGGTGTGATGTGTCAGGGCTGTCAGGTCAGGGGTCAGGACAGTGTATAGGGGCATCCCAGCTGCATGACCTACAGCCCTTTACCCTCCTCAGTTTCTAATACCACAGCAAGACACTGTTGGGAAGTGGGATTTGGAGGGCTGTGGTGATGCTGGGCAGAGGTGCACAATGCATGGTAGAGGTGGCAGGATAGAGATCATTAGATACAGAAGACACCCTGGATTACAATAGGCACAAGAGAGGCCAGACATGTTTAGTGCCTGTCCACTGGGAGTCCACCAGACTGAGTGTCTGGGTACCCCAAGGGGTGCTTTGTCCTCCAATCCCCTGTGGCAATGCTGTGCAATGCCAGATTGATCAGGAACAAGACTGCCACTATTGCAGACTTCATTTCCTTGGTCAATTTGGTTGCATCATGGAAACCTGGATTGGGATAATTCAGCCCAGTTTTTGAGGCTGCCATCCCATCTGGGTATATCACTGTGCACTGCCCCAGAGAAGAACGTTGGGGTAGTGGGGTAGCATCAGTTTTAGATTCGACTTGGGCTTTACTGTGCACCCAGTGAGAACCCCAAGTTCCTTTGAGTGCGTGTCATCCATGAACGTACAGGCACAGGCTGCAGGATTTTCTGATTTACCTCCCCTGGGGCGGCAGACGATTTCCTGCAGGAGGTTGTTGATTCATCATGGTGAAACACTGGAAGCCCCTAGATGTATTATCATGGGGATTTCAACGTTTAGCTGACAATGAATCATCTCTGCTTGGCATTGCCTCCTCCAGACTATGTCATCACTGGGCCTGTCACAGGTAGTCTCCTCTCTGACTCCGCCAGGGTGGGCACACTTTGGACCTGGTATTCTCACTGGGGCTTGAGACAAATGATCTCAAGATTGATTGGGTGGCACGGTCCGATCACTACATGTGTGGTTCATGTTCGGGCACCCACTGAATGCCCACCTCTTACAGAAATAATGAGCTATTGCCCTTGTGGGGACTGACCCCAGAGGGCTTTTTGCGCCAGCCAGTCTATCTAGTGTCGGCAATGCATACATTGGAGGCACTGGCAATGCAGTTGGCACCTATAATAGGGTGCTATCAGATGCCATTAACTCCTCGCACGCTTGTCCATGTATGACCCAAATCTTCCTACTTGAGACCCTCTTGGTTTGATGGGGAACCCAGGAATTGAAGAAGAAGGGTCAGAGGTTGGAGCACTGCTGAGGAAGACCAGGCTGAGGAGGACAAACTGGTCCTGTGTGCACATTATAATGCATACCAGGGAGCAATCAACTGTAAGAAGGCAGAATTTCTGTCCAGAGAGACTGCTGCCAGGAAGAACTGACTAGCTGCACTTTTTCAGACTGTGGACAGGCTACTTCATCTGTCCTGTCTACAGCCAAAGAAGGTTTTTTCAATGCTGAATTTGAAGAGTTTAGGGTTCTTTTCCAAGAGGGTGTCTGATATCCAGCAGGAATTCCTTCAGTCAGCCAGTCCAGAGCTGACAGTGATCACCAGAAGTGTCCTGAGTGCTCTCTATCTGGTTGAGGAGAGTTTAGAATGTGGAGGTAAATGAGATCATTGAGGTAGCGACCAATCTGAAGCACACTTTCTGTGAACTGGACCCGGTGCCGATGCATTTCTTGATGAGATACGTCGACATTGTCAGCTCAGTGTTTTCCTGACTATCCGGTGTTCTCTGTCAGAGGGGTCTTCCAGACACCTTGAAGAAGGCATTGATGAGACCGCCCTAAAGAAACCATCTTTGGACCCAGATGTCAGGGCAAATTACCATCCCATCTCCAATCATCCATTTTGCGAAGATTGCGGAGAAGGTATTGGCGCTCAGTTGGAGGAGTATTGTGTGACCCATGAGTTATATGAACCCCGCCATTCAGGGTTTCAGGCAAGGCATAGCACAAAACCATGCTTGTTTTCGGCATAATGATATCTCCAGGGCTAGAGATCGAGGGAAAGGACAACTATTCTTGTTCTCTCAATCTCTCTCAGCATTTGACACTGTGGAACATTGTTAATGATTGAAGAATCTCTCCCTCACACAAATCCTCCTTATGTAGCAGGGTCCTATTGCTCCCCAGATACCCAGCTGTCAGATGTCTAGGACCACTTGTGCACTCTAAAATCCCTCGCCTCTGGTGGAGAGCTGCTCATACTTGATGATTTCAACCAGAACTGGCTCTCCAATACTAGCTCCAAAATACGAGCCAAGTAAAATGCCTTAAACCTATCCCAGCAAATAACGGAACCCACTCACCTGAACCACAAATCAAACAAACATACACTATTGGACTGGGCCTGACCTCACACCCCATCGTATTTCTGCTGCTGGTCTTCTTCTGGACTCTCTCAGCGATCACCACATGATTTATATGGTACGTAAAATTTGCAAACCTAATGCACCACCACCCCATTCTCTGCTCACCAGGTCCTATAAACCCTGGATCTGACAGAGCTCCTAAATGACTTACACAATGTTGATTGGTCTTTATTGCACGCGTGCCCAATATTGACGTTGCTTTTGAATTTTTCTCTCAGATTCCTGGCTATCTGGAATCACCATGCAACACTTAGAAGATCCAGAGCAGGTGCCCACTTGCCCTGGGTGACCGCTGATCTCATTGATCGTTTTCGAATCAGGGACCATGCCTGGAAAGCCTACAAGGCATCAGGTTCCAAATGGCTCTCCAACACTATCGGTCACTGTGGAATGCCTGCACAAGGCTTACCCATCAGGCCAAATCAAGCTATTTTAAGGCATCCTCAACACCAACTTCAAACACCCAACAAAGTTTTGAAGTCAATTAATCCCTCTTGTCCCCACCGGTCCAACCCCTACACTAGCCCTCAATGTTGCAGGAAACACTGTCACTGCCCCGAGTGTGGTGGCCACTGAGTTAAACTCCCACTTTACAAACTGTGCATCCACCCTCCTGTCCTTGCTTCTGCCCCACCCCTACAACCATCCACTTCAACCCCAGCTACGCCTCCACCCTATCCTCAAATTTCTCATTTCACTTAGTAACATCCTCAGAGGTATTAAAAGCCCTAGGGCTCCTCAACCCAGCCAAAGGTAAGTGCCCTGGGTCTTGATGCCAAAATGCTCTCGTAGCTGCCCCAGCCATTGCCAGCCCATTGGCTGCTCTTTAACCTCTCCTTCATGCATGGCTCACTACCATCTTTTTGGAAACATGCTACAGTAATCCCTTATATAAAGGCGGTGACCCCTCCTCCCCAGGAAACTACCGCCCTATCTCCCTTCTCCCCATCCTAGCCAAATTGCAGAAGCACCTCGTCCTCTCCCAGCTCTCCATATCTTGAATCAAACTCTTTCTTCAGCTCCGCACCAGGCTGGTTTCAGGAAATTGCACTCCACCACAACCTCTCTCCCTAAGACTCACTGGACGCGATCCTCTCGGTATGGATAATGGAGAAATCACCTCAGCCATTTTCTTCAACCTTGCTAAGGCCTTCAACATGGTCTCCCACACCCTACTACTGTCCAAGCTCTCCTAGCCAGCCTCTCAGATTCGCCACCAGTTGGTTCAATTCATACATGGCAGGCAGTTCCCAATCGGTCCAAATGAGCTCCTCCACCTCCTCCCTCCCTGTCAATACAGGGGTCCCACAAGCTCCGTCCTTACCCAATACTGTTCTCCATCTTCCTGAATGATCTTCCCTGGCCTGCCCACATACTTTCATTCACTTGTATGCAGATGATACGGTACTGTATGCCTCAGGCTCATCCCTTCTGAAGTAGCAACGAGGCTTCAACAGGACTTTGAGAATGTCCAACTTTGGTTTCATTCAAATCAACTCTTTTTAATCCTAAGAAAACCATCTCCTCACATTCGGCATGAGGGCTAAACTTCTAGACTACCCTCCCCTTATCTTCCACACCCTTGATGGCCCCCTCTGAGGCTTGTAAGTCCTTCAGATACCTTAGGGTCTGGCTTGATCAGCATCTAGATTTTTCGAGCATATAGATTCTATCCACAAGAAATTGCACCCCATGCTGGGTGCTCTATACCACCACAAAAGTTGTATCCCCCTGCAAACGCGCTCAGAAATTGCCAAAAATTATCCTCCCAATACTAGACTATGGGGACGTGGTCTACAGTGCAGCTCCCAAGTCCTCCCAGCCAGACTCGATCCTCTTTTCCAGTCCTTCTGTCGCTTTGCCCTAGATTTCCCACAACCCATCATTGCATCCTTTACCAGTCTTTAGATCTCCCTTCTCTCCGTGATCGGAGACTGTCACATTGTGTTAGGACCACAGCCAAATTTTGAGCACAGACCTCCCCTTTACCTTGCAGCAACCCTAGCAGCCCTCCCGCCACCAGCCTACTCACTCAGGAACACTGATTCCTGGCTACTCCACATCCCACACATATCAACCACCTCTGGCCTGGCTGCCTTTAATACCGTATGCCAAAGATTTGGAACTCCTTGCCGCCATCATTAGACACACCCCGAGCCCACTCCATCTCAACTCCCTCCTAAAGATGCACTTCTCCACTACTTGCTCGTGCAAATAGCTCTGATTGGTCCTGGCATCAGGCCTGCTCTGCTGCACAGCTCTCCTCACTCGATATCCACAGACCCTATTGCTGCCAATACAAAATGTTGCTTTCTTACAACCCAGTCAGACATACATACTGCCTTGCATTTCAGGCCCTTTAGGTGGTAGTTTCAGGTTCTAGTTCCTGTCCTACGTGACCTCCTTTACTGGTGCATTATTGTTCTTGCTCCTCAATGCCAACAACGTGTAGCTGTAAATATTCTAAATTGCACCTCATCATATTTGTATTTATCTGTCTTTTTCTTTTGCTGGCTGTACAGTTGCATTTGCTGATTGTATTTTTCTGCAATTCTGCTTTGTATCTCTGTATTTTGTTTCCCTAGCCCTCCTCCCCAGGGCACATCTGAAATCGAGTGGTACTCTGCTCAGTATGCCTCCCTGGTAAAATGCTTAAATAAATAAATAAATTGTGTGTTGCTGGACCACATTAGGGTATTCTACTGACTCACCGGTACTGTCATCTGCTGCTTTCAGTACCTTTTAACCAACAGAAGGCAAAGGGTTGTGATGGGAATTTCTCCTCCACCTCTAGTCTCCAGTTGTGCGGAGTTCCCCAGGGTTCGGTCTTGTCGCCATTGTTATTCACAGTGTACATGCTGCTTGGGAGGGGATCATTAGGAAGTATGGTCTGGGGTTTCATTGCTATGCTGATGATACCCAGCTATACTTGTCCTTTGCCCCAGGAACATTCAATGCTGCAGATGTGCTGAACAGCTGCATTGCAGAGATCAATGACTGGGTGGTCTCCAGCTGGTTGTGGCTGAACTCTGATAAGACTGAGGTATTGATGATGGAGTTAAACAGACTGTGGGATAGGATGGCCTCTGGTACAGAGACTGGACTTGTTCTGGTATCTGTTCCATTGAAGGTCTCCTCTGAGGTGCAGAATCTTGGTGTCATCCTAGACAGAGGTTTGATGATGGAGGCACAGGTACTTTCCACTGTCTGCTCCTGTTTTTCCATCTCAGGAATGTTGACAGGATAAAGCCCCTCATGCCACCTCTGGATCTCCCCACTTTGATACATGCCTTGGTGACTTCAAGGCTTGACTACTGGAATGCGCCTACCTCAGGATCACGGGAGGATCTCTCACAGACTGCAGCTGATGCAGAACACAGCTGCCTTGTTACTAATGGGACATCCTAAATATTGTCATATTACACTGGTATTGTGTGAGCTGCACTGCTGCCGATCAGGTGGAGGATCCTCTCTAAGATGGGTCTTCTCACCTGTAAGGCCCTACATGCTCAGGGCCCTAGTTACTTGATGTACCTTCTTACACCTACTATCTTGGTCTGTCCCTCCGCTCCTCCAGTAGGGGCCTCCTGGTAATTCTTAGGATGAGGTCAAAATGGCGGTGACAGGGCTTTTATTGTCGCCAGCCCTGTCCTGTGGAATTTACTACCCCTTGGGGTTAAAGAGGCCCCATCTTTGGAGGTATTCAAGGCCTGCCTCAAGGCCCTCCTGTTCACCCAGGTTTTCCCTAATCTATCTTTTTAAGAGAGGTCAGTATGTTAAGATTTCGATCTCAGTTTCTGGCCACATGCTTTAAAAATTTTCTAGGCATATTTATTTTATTTTATAATTTTGGAATTTAATGTCTACTGATATTTATTCTGAGTTTTGGTTGTGTTTTATTTGTTTATTTGTTTGTATAGTGTCCAGAGCCTCTGGGACTGGGCCTCTTTTAAATAAAATTGCCTTTCCTTATTACCAGAGTGGGTGGGGTTAGGGAATCCACTGCACTATGGACATTTTACCTACCACCAAGGTTGGCCAGGTGGTAATTTCCTGCCTCCTCCCTACTGCCACTTTTTGCAACTGTACCACAGTAGCCCTTTCTCAGTCAAGTGGCACCTGCTGCTTTCCGAGATTCACTGCTGTATAGCTTAGCTAATGATGCAGGTATTTCTTCTTAAGCCTCTCAGTATTCTTAAGTAACTAACATCTGATCTCATGGCTTTGTCTGTCCTCAATTTTTCTAGTTCTTTCAGCACCCTTTCCTTTTGAATGGTCTTGAGTCTGCCTCCCATGCAAGGTGCTCTGTTCTGTTTAGTGCTGGACTGCAACTGTCCTGTTCAGTGAAGACTTAGCAAAATAATGCATTGAGCGCTTCAGCTTTGTCTTCATCTTTTTCCACTATTTGACCATTGCTTGTTGCCATTCTGACTGTCCCCTTCTTCCTTTTATCACTTATGCATCTAAAAAGGTTTTATCTCCTTCTTGTTTTGCAGCACTATTTTTCCATCCATTTGAGTCTTTTGCTAACCTGATAGCCTTTCCAGCCTTCTTGAGCTTCTCCTTGTAGTGCTCCATATCCCTTCCTCTGTGACTCCTTGAACTACCTAAAGGCTTATTTCTTTTCTCTAATCTTTAGTGCTACTTCTAGTAAACCAGATGGTGTTCTCTTCCTTTTAGATTTAGTTACTAGCTTTGTGCAGTCTGCTGTTATCACATTTAGTCAGTCTTTTAAGTTTTCCAGCAAACTTCTGCATCCCCTGCTGATCTGTCTCTCTGCAGTGCTTTAATGCTGGATCTCATTTTCAGGAAGTCTGCTTTTTGAAGTCAATAATCTTTAGTCTGGTGTGTCCTGGAACCACCATATTATTGATTTGTGGCCAGACAGACTTATGATCGCTGGCTCCCAGATTGATGCTGCCATGGACATTGGATATTCTGGGGCTATTAGTGAAACCAGGTCCAGGATTCCTCTGTCCCTGGTGGGCGAGTCCACTAGTTGGTTCAACCCAGCTTCCTTAAGAGTGATGAGAAATCCTTTGCTCTTTTGTGTGGAGGTTGTGCATGTGGACCAGTCTACATCTGGTAGATTAAAGTCCCAGACCAGAAGCAGCTTCCCTTTGTCAGTCATTGAGTGAATGGTCTCAAGGAGCTGCTTGTCAGCTTCAGGGTTCTGGGCTGGGGGCCTATACACAATGTCCAGGCAGATAGGAGACTTGTCCCCAGCTCCTAAAATGACCCACAGGGCTTCTGTATTGCTGCATTCCTATTGAAGCTCTGTTGCCTTTATTCTTTCCTTGACATATACTGCAACCCCCATCCTCTCTTATTTTATAATGGCAGTATGCTCCAGAGATTTTGTTTGAAGGCTATGTGCATTAATGCACTGCCTTCCACTCCTGAATTGTTGGACCTCCAGGGTGGTTATTTTGCCTATGTTGAGGGGTACGCCCATGGGTTCTGTTTTTTGTAGGTTTTGTGAGGCTTTGTGGACTGAAATGCTGACAGATGGAAATATGATCCTTGGTGTTTCTGTTGGAATGCTGACTTGTTCCTGCTCCGACTGGTTGACAGGGACTGTTGTTGGTGTAGGTACCTGCTGGATGGAAATAGGATTATTGTTGCTTTTTGATGGCATGTTTATTATATTGCTTTTCTGAAGGATTGCTGTAATGAATTGATGGAGGAGGGCAGATGGTGACCCGTCTGTTGTGTTGGTGCTGTGCCTCCTCCTTGCTCTCTAGTTTAACTGATTGAGGTGGAAGTCAAACCTCTGGCCTAATACCTTGTCTTGTAAGGTACTAGGGCAAGTACTTTGTCTTGTAAGGTGTAGCCTATTGAATCTGAAGAACTCCTTTTCCAGAGGTGCTGCTAGTTCTCAATGTAGTGGTGCCCTTTCTCTGGCACCAATGTTTCAACCAGCTGTTCAGTTCAATTATATCTCTTTCCTGATCCTCTGCCTGCTACCCCTTTTCCCACACAGGCAGGATCTCTGAGTAAGAGATGCTGAACAAAGTGGAAGATAGTTTATCGTCCAGCTTTGACAGGTTTAGCTTTGTCTGTTCTAGAGTTGACTGGCCAGGTCATTTGTTCCACATGGATGAGAACATGTGTGTTCTGTGGTGTCATGCACAAGCTTTTCTATATGGGTTGTGTCCCTCCATACCAACCTTGCAGGGAGGCACCTGACTGTAACCATAGCTTGATCCTGCTGCTGAACGTGTGACTCTATTCTCATATCATTGAGTCTTTGAACACAAGAATGGATTTTTCCCTTTTGTGGTTTCTGTAGCAGTGGGTGTTCTCACATCTTGCAACGTGTTACTCCCTAAATTGTTGTGGGTTACATTTAACAATGCAGATGCTAGTGCGGTGAATTTGTTTGACATTTGAATAGGAGTACTCTCAGATTTAGGTGTGGCTCCTTTGGGGGTTTTGCATTTGTGACTACCTGCCACCCTCTGGGCTTTCTAGTTGTTTGGGGTAGGGGCACTTGTGCAATGTTGTCATTGTTAGGAGGGATAGTATTAGACAACAGCAGAGTGGGATGCAGTTGCAGTCTAAGGTAAAAGATATCAGCATGTGCAGCCCTTTGTTGGGCACTTAGGTCATTGAGGGTTGTGAATACAGGTCAGATATTCCCTGTATCTCCAGAAACAATCAGCCATGTGCCAGAAGTGAAGCTGCCTCCTGCCTTCTCAGCCTGAAGGGCAGAAAAGCAAGATAAACACTGGGCGTCCCATGCCCTCCAGAAACCATCAGCTACAGCTCTGACCTAACAGCCCAGTGCATGCTTTCCTTCCTTTCAGCAAGACAACCTGCATAACAATTTAACATAAAATATACCCTGCAAAAACAGTTTCAATCTGAGAAAATAAAGCAGCAAACTGTAAAACCTGTAAGCACAAAACAGTAGCTCTGCTAAGCCTAAAGACAGTGCAAACTATAAAATCGGTAGGCACAAAACAGTAACAATTTCACAGAAAATATATCCTGTCAAAAAAATTAAATCAGAGAAAAATGAAGCAGCAAACTGTAAAACCAGCAGCGCAAAACAGTAACAAAACCTGTAAGCACAAAACAAAGCAGTAACAAGACAGTAACTCTGATTAGGCAAAAGAAGACAATATTTCTCTTATGCTGTTAGTGTTGCTCCTTGTACTGTCCTTTCACGCAAACCTAGAAAAACAATTTCGGGTGAAGCTAAATAATTTCTGCCAGCAAACCTAGTCTTCCCCTTAACACAACAATTAACCTGGCCTTTTAAATATTCCTTCTGTTGGAATGTAATGAACTTTTTCAGCTGCACCCTCCATTTACACTCCTAATCCCCTGGAAGAGCTGTGGATGAAAAGCAAGTGGCTGCTTCAATGTGAGAAAAAGACTGCAAAACGTTTAAGCCAAGAAAAAATGCATGCACAACCTGTAAGTACAAAACAAAATAGTACTAAACAGTAACTCTGATTAGCCTAAAGATAGATCAAACTATAAAACATGTACACAAAAACAATAACAAAACCTTTAAGCACAACCTGTAACTAAATGGAAAATATACCTGCCAAAAACAATTTCAATTAGAGAAAAATAGAGCAGTAAACTACAAAACCTGCAAGCACAAAACAGTAACAAAACCTGCAAGCCCTATCTCTAAGGGCAAAATAAAGAGTAACAAGACAGTAAATCTGATTCTTCAAAAGAAGCTTTACTGTTTCCTTACTATGTTAATGTTGCTCCTTGCTCTGTCCTTTCAAGCAAACCTAGAAAAATGATGCTCAGGTGAAGCTAGATGCTTTACTAGCAAACCTAGCCTTCCAGGTGTGGTGACTGGATGATCGTTGAATGGGTGGGACCACTACCTATGGAAAAGATTTACTGTTATTACTGAGTAGGTGATCAGGATGGGGAGCAGAGTGAGACCTCTGCACTATGGAAAATTATTTTATGTAACATGAGGGTTGTCTTGTGATTGGGGAGTGGGATGGGACCCTACACTGTGGAAAAATGTGTTTACATGGGGAATCGGTGACAGGGGAACACTAGCTCCCAGGAGTGCCGCCATGTGGGGCTTGGACTGCTGGTAGGGGGCAATCACACTCTATTGGCATACAAATGAGCCCATAATGGGCATGCTAATCACCCTTATTCAAAGTCAGATAGCCCACCAGAATATCCAACTGTGACTAGCTTAGTTTCCCACTGTGCAGCCTGGAAATGCAGCACTAACTTTGTACTCCTTTGTGAATCCTGGCCCTAGTCTTAGAGCCGATGATGATTTATTCTTAATTATTTTGTTTGCTTTGCTGAAAATATTTATGTCTCACTACACATATATTTGAATAACCATTCAAATGTCCTTCTTTTTTCAGATTAAGGTGTAACATGATGATGCTGGATTTGGTAGCATAGAAAACTTACTATTTAAACTTGTCAATTACTGGCTAACCCCACCTCCTGATGAATGTCCTCAGACCAAAGCACTGGGGTGTTAACCAGAAATGTGATTGCGTGGCATTCACAGTAAACTTTTTTCATGTTTGCAGTTAATGCTTGTAAGTTTATTCTTTGATATTCCTTCAGTGTGCACTGGTTTCACATTAGTGCTATCATTCTGGTATTGGCAGTACCTTCAGCAGCACCACTCGGCATCAGGCAACACGTGGGGTTCCCTTTGGATATTTGTTTAACCTCAAAACACATCCTTGAATTCACTCTGGTGAAAGACCATGTCAATGTGCTAAATGTGACAAGCGCTTTGGCTATAATAATTGTCTGATTTTCACCAATGATTTCAAATGGGAGAGGCCATATAAGTGTGATGAATAAGACAAGACTTTTTACAACTTTGTAACCTCAGAAAATATCAGCAAACTCCTTTAGAGAGGGACCCTATAGTACCTGTGCTCAATGTAACAAGAGTTTTGCAGTAAGAAAAACTCATAACACATCAAGCCATATCACATGACGGAGAGGTCTATGGAAATGTACTGAATGTAAGATGAGTTCAAAATCACAGAAAAGCCCAATAACACATAAGCAGTGTAATGTGGGAGTGAGGTCATATAAATACGGTGAATGTCACAAGTGTTTAACATCACAAACAAAGCCTCATAACACATCAACAAAGTCATAGGTGGAGAGATCATATCACTGACAAATTACAGTGTCTCACTCATGGAGAGACACAAGATCATTAAACACCTGGATAAGCCAATGGAAACAAAATGAAAATGGGACAAAAACAGTGAAATAGTTCTTGCTCCTAGAAGTTACATGACTAATTAAAAGAAATGTTTATGTAAATGTGCTACCAATATCTGCAACACCATATCAGTTACAGAAGGAAGCCATAAGAGAAATGTTACATGTATCAAGAAGAGCACGCTCAACAAATATTAGACTACTGCAGCACTGATTACCTGATTTCTTTTAAAGTACCATGGTTAAGAATGGTGCCAATTCTTGTCATGGTATTAGAAAACACTGATAATTGGAAACATGACTAAAAAGGAGAAACCATACAGATGTACTGAATGTGAAAAGAGTTCTATAATATAGAATCGCTTCATAATACATCAACAGATTCACACAGGAAGCCTTCATATAAATGTGCTGAATCTGACAAGAATTTTGCCCAGTAGAAATACCTGATTAGACATCAACAAGTTTGCACAAGGCATTTGATAGCATTCCACATTTTACCATCTTATAAAAATGAGAATCTGTAGAATAAACCCAGTTCTGATAATGTTCATCAATATTACTATGAAATAAATGTAAAGTACCTTGTAGCTTAACCATGATAAAGGCCAGAGCATCATCTTCATTGTGAAGATGCAGCATAGGAGATTCCAAGGAGATTCCTTGTCACCACCTTTGTTTTGCCCGGATCTAAACCCACTGAGCAGCCACTCAAACATACACATCATAAACAAAGTAGCCAGCAGAAGAAGGCTATAAGGTCTATCCAGTCTTCCTAATTGTGGAGCTCCATCTCCAGCAACTGCTGTGGGTTCTGCCCCTCTCCTACCTGCCCTAATCATTCCCTTCTCCTTGTCCCACCTGTCTTGAATCTATCCATCCTCTTATGGAAGATGACCTCTGCTGGGAGTTCATTCCACCCCATCACCACTAGTTCCACGAAGAAGTGCCTTCTGACCTCCTTCTTGAAGATCCCACCACCCTGCCAGCTTTCAGCAATGCCTGCTTATGTCCTTATTCCCACTAAGATAAAATAGTTCCTCTGTATTTACCTTGTTGATACCTTTCAGGTACTTGAAGATTCAGTCACTGACTTTGTTTTGCTTCCACCATGCCCACTGGCACCTCCTCTCCCTCAGCTCCCACTATGTCCACTGGCACCCATCTCCTTCAGGTCCCCACTGTGTCCATTGGCACCCCTCCCTTCAGGTCCTCACCTGTACCCTCTCCTTCAGGCCACCACTGTGCCCTCAAGTACTCATTTACTTTAGTCCCCACTATGTCCACTGGCACCCATCTCCTTCAGGTCCCCACTGTGTCCATTGGCACCCCTCCCTTCAGGTCCTCACCTGTACCCCTCTCCTTCAGGCCACCACTGTGCCCTCAAGTACTCATTTACTTTAGTCCCCACTATGTCCACTGGTACCCATTTCCTTCAGACCCTCATGCTGCCCACTGGTACCCAGAACCTCAGGCCCCACAGTGTCCATTGGCACCCATCTCCTTCAGGCTCCCACCATGTCCATTGGCACCCATCTGCTTCAGGCCCTCACTGCACCCACCAGTACCCTCTCCTATTGGCCCCCACCATGCCCACCAGTACCCTCTCCATATTGGCCCCACCATGCCCACCAGCACCCCTCTCCATTTGGCCCCCACCATGCCCACCAGCACCCTGTCCATATTGGCCCCCACCATGCCCACTGATACCCTCTCCTTCAGATCCCCACCATGCCCACCAGCACCCCTGTCCATATTGGCCTCCACCATGCCCACTGTTACCCCTCTCCATTTGGCCCCCACCATGCCCACCAGCACCCTGTCCATATTGGCCCCACCATGCCCACTGTTACCCCTCTCCTTCAGGTCCCCACCATGCCCACCAGCACCCCTGTCCATATTGGCCCCCACCATGCCCACTGTTACCCCTCTCCTTCAGGTCCCCACCATGCCCACAGCCTCCCTCTTTTGGGCCCTCAACATGTCCACTGGCACCCTTCTCCTTCAGGACCTCACTGTGCCCACCAGCACCCCTCTCTTTCAGCACTCACTGTACCCACCATCACCCCTCTGCTTTGTGCCCTCACTTTGCCCACAAACACCTGTCTCCTTCAAGACCCACATTGCCACACCTTTTTCTGACAGACTCAACCCTCAACTGCACTTCACTTGGACGGACTCCATTCTAAACCTCTGAAAGCCTATGGGCTCAGCTGATCCTTCCAGCGGCCACCTCTGGCAGTCATTGTAGAGTCAACATCTGAGAAGGCCTTACTTCCTCTCTATTGGCCAGCCTCTCCTGCCAGGATCATGGCATAGTGGAGAAATGTCTCTGTGACATCTAGATGGAGTATGTCAGTTGAATGCATTGAAAAACTCCAGGTGTGGGGAAGCACAGAGACACCATCATGTGGTGTACTGGTGCATCCAGGTGTGGGGAGGTACAAAAATACCATCATTTGATATGCCAGTGCATCCAGGTGTGGGGAGGCATAGAAAGACCATCATGTGGAGTACTGGTGCAGCATTTTCCTGTTTGAGTCCCTGCCCAACCTCCTTCCTATTTGCTTGTGCACATGCATGGCTGGATAGGAGGGTGCCTGATGGTGCGTAATGAGCCGTGCCATCACCAGCATTGAGCAGCCCTCACCAGCAGCTGCTATAGAGCAGTACTGTGAGCTGCCTCCCTGGAAGGAAGACATCCCAGAACTCTTTCACCCTCCACATTGGCCTTATCTCCTGATGTCCTGGGCTCCCCAAAGGACACTCTTTCCACCCCTCTGCCAGCCTCTGTTTCTGCTTCAGATGTAGCAGGTATGGGGCGTGAACCTAGGTTGTCAGCAAGCCAATGTGATCCCCATCTCTCAGAGCCAGATGGACAGCAGCTTTAGCAACTTAGCAACTAAAGGAATGGGTATAACTTGAACTGCAGAAATAAAAAGATTGTCAAACGACAGCTCATCTTCTGTTCATAGATGACTTAAAGCTTTATAACTCATGTGAAAGACACCTGAAAGAACAATTGCAGACTATCAAGTCCTTCTTCATTAACATGAGAATGACATTTGGGTTAGATACATGTGTGAAAACAACATTCATTAAAGGAACTGCAACCCATACTGAAAACATCAACTTGAAAGAGGTTTCTAATGTGAAATAACTTGAGCAAGGAGGAGTATGCAAATACCTGGGTCTAGAGGAAGGAGCAGCAATGTAACATGGTTTTATGAATTCATATGGGGTTGAAATACTGCATATTTATTTGTTAGTTTGCTAGTTGATTTTCTAAATTGCCTTTGTTTTTTGGTGACATTTTACATCAGACTATTTTGGTACAGCTAAGAATTCAATATTAGCTGAGTTGGTGGGAATAGTTTTGTTTCCTTTCAGGCTTGCTGTTCAGTGGGGTGTATTGGGCCCAGACAGTGGAGGCTCAGGCCACTATTGGCTAGCTAGTACTGATTGGTTCCACAACACAGGACTAGCTAAGTTATTCCACCCACCCAGCCAGTTCCACTATCTTTACAGGTATTAAATGAGAAGGTGTAGCAACTTCCTGCTCAGAAACAGAACAGGGTGGCAAGAAGCACAGTAAGCAGCCAGGCAGTGCTGATAATCTGGGTGGATAGCCTCATGAGATTGCTATTGTACTGAAGAAGTAGTAAACAAAACACAAAACAAAAAAAAAACTTTTGCATGGTACATTAGGGGTTCCTGGTAAATTGCCACTGGGTAAAGGGTTACGGTACTAAGGAGAAGGAGGTTCCCCAACAGCAATCAGGGCAGACACAGGCAGAGCAGAATGGGATCATGTTGGGAGTGGTGCAGTGCAATGGATGTGGAGCACCAGTCTTCAGAAGGACTTTCTGGGAACCTGTGGTGCTGCCCATCTGCAGGTGCACCTCTGGGCTGAGGGTGGAAATTGCCAGCCTCTGGGCCAAGTTGGTTAGATTTCTGGGATTTCTTCCCCACCCAGGAACCACACCAAGTCTACATCCACTACCTCAAAGGTGGACCAGCAAAGGAGTGGAGAACTACAGTGGGCTCAGGGAGGATGAGGTGGGTGGATAAAACATGCATCCCCACTCAGTGTAATTGAAGGACTCCTATGCAATTTTGGAGTGGGAGGATCTCACAGTGTCATCCAAAGTTGCAACCAAACGGGATGAGCGGGTTCTCCACAAGAGAGCCCAACACCTGTGTGGTGCAGAATTTCAAAGAAAGAGGAAGCCTCCTGGGGTGCCCATAGTCCAAGGAGTGGATCTGGGACAGGTACAGTGAAGAAAAGGGATAAAGTATCTACTGGGAAACATAGCTCAGAGGGATAGCAAGAGGATTCAAAGAATCACTACAGCAGTAGTGAGGAGGGGTGAGTTTGATGTCATTGTCCATCTGGGGACAAATAACCTGGCTAGGGATGAGGCAGGGGTAGAAAGGATGCATGAGGAGTTCAGGGAGTTGGGGAAGGGCCTTGGGCAGGTAGCAAGCTATGTGACCTTTTCAGAGGTGCTGCCTGTCTAGAACATGGAGGAGGCAAGCAACTTCGCATCAGGGACTTCAATGCTTGGCTGAGAACTAGGTAGAGAGAAGGATTTCAGCTTCATTGGGACTGAGAACTCACTTGGAAGAATGTGGACCTGTACAAGGAAGATAGCCCACATCCATCCAGGGAGGGGGCGTTGTCCTCAGTGAATGGTTTAAATGATTTAATTCACAAGCTAAACTAGCAGGGGTAGGGGGTGGGGATGGAAGCAAGGAGAATCAAACTGCCACCTCCACAAGATAGTGCAGTCAGCATGGAGAACCATAAAGTTATGATATGGCCAGATGTAACTAAACTCATAAAGAGGGGAACAGTAGAGGACAGGAGGAAAGGGGTTCAAAACAGGAAAGACAAATAGAAGAGGAAAAGGGGATGATAAAAGGAGAAATGGCATAACAAGAAGGCCTTGTATACTAATGCCATGCGCGCCTAGGAAATTATTATTCCAGACCTCATGGCCTGATGACAGAGGCTGATCTGGATATCGCAGCTGTTACTTAGATGTGGTATACTGAAACCATGAGTGGGATATAGCAGTACCAGGTTATACCCAGTTTAGGAGAGGCAGAGAAGGTAAAAGGTGGGGCTATTTACATTAGGGAGGGTATTAGAGTGACTGAGGTACAGGGAATGCAGGGGGCGGAGGTACTGTGGGTCAGCCTTGAGACAGGCAGTGACACAGCTATTCACACAGGTGTGTTGCACAGACCTCCAGCACAAAGGAAGAGGTGGACAGGGTTCTTAGTGGAATCTATCCACAGATGACAGCTAAAGGGAGGTGCTGCTGGTAGGTGATTTCAATCTGCCAGATGTGGATTTGAGCATCCAAGTTGGTGCCCCCACAAGAAGCAGAGACATCCTGTACTCCCTGCAAGGGTGAGACCTCAGGCAGCTAGTACCAGAGCCCATCTGGGTGGGAGCAAGTTTGGACTTGGCATTCATCATCAGGAATTGAACTGTGAAATTCAGGGCGGCAATCAGGAATTCAGTGATCATTACACCATGTGGTTCAGTATGAGTACAGTGGCAGAGTGAAGCCACACAAAGGCGAGGTCCTGGATTTCAGAAGGGCAGACCTTACTAAGATGGCGATATGTCTTAGAAATGCCCTGGCAGGGAGGGACAATGTGTTGCCATGCTCCCGTGCTCAAGCACGCTATGACATGAGCCAAAGAAGGTGCGGGGAGCCCCTTTGAAGTGAATGGGGCTTTTTTCCTTTCATTTTTATGCCTCAGGATGGTCAGTTGGACAGGAAAGGACACTGCTTGACTAACACGGATCTTCAAGGATGTCCTTCTTTCCACATCTTGAGAAACAAGTTATGAGTGATATTTCAAAGGTATGGGCTATGACTAATGATTAAAGCATGGCTAGAATAACTGACAGAGAGGGCAGCTATCAAAATATGGGAGTGGTGGTTCCTTTCACCTAGGTTGAAACCAACTTTAAAAATTGTGCTCCTATTATGTGCTTATAATTCTTTTATTGCTGCATATTTACCTGTTTCTGTGGTAAATGTGTTGCTCTCCTGAAAATGTGTCTTAAAAGATATTTATACTAAAGGCAAGAGCCTTGACAGCCTTGACACCAAACTGCTGCAGCTGTCTGCCCCGTCATAGCTTACCCTATTGCAGCCTCTGCTAAATCTTTCTTTCAGACTTTCTTGAAACTAGCCTCTGTCCTTGATGCCTGGAAACACACCACTGTAATCCCTCTTATAAAGGTGGTGACCAAACCTATCCAGGCAACTATCGCCCCATCTCCCTCTTTCTATACTTGCAAATTACAGGATCACTTGGTTCTAGCCCAAATCACCTCATTATGACCTCCTCCCTCGCCCCTTTCCAGTCTCAATTCCAAAAGAGTCACCCGCTTTCACCACTCTCCTCTGGCTCACTGACTCAACCTAACAGGTATGGAACAGGGCTGATCACATTCGCCATCTTTGTCAATCTAGCCAAAGTGTTCAACACTGTTTCCCACACCCTTCTTCTGGACAAACTTGCCACTGGGATGTCCACTTCTGCCACTAACTGGTTCAAATCCTACCTAATAGGTAGATTGCAGTCAGTCAGAATCAGGAGTCTCACTCTCCTCACCCCTCGCCATCCGCACTAGAGTCCCACAGGGTCAGTCCTTGGCCTGATTCTCTTCTCCATTTTCCTAAATGACCTCCTCGAGCCTGTGCATCTGCATCCATCCACATGTATGCAGTGACACGCCCTGTATGTCTCTGGTCCTTCCATTCCACGGTGGAGTCCAACTTGCTGCAGGACTTCAATAATGTTAAGCAGTGGTTACGAGCCAACCAGCTATTTCTAAACACCACGGAAGACATCATCACCTTTAGCACTAGGCAGAGACTCTCTAGGCTCCCTCCACCTCCTCCTTCCACACTCTAGATGGGTCTACATTGGAAAACTCTTTAGATACCTTGTGTCTGGCTTGACAAACATCTAGACTTTTTGGGTCACACAGATGCTATTCACAAAAATTGATACCCAAGCTAGGTGCTTTGTACCAGGACTGTGAATGTGTCCCTTGCCAGCCGACAGAGACATTCTACTAAAATGATCCTTTTAACTTTTGACTATGGTCACAGTGTCTACAGTGCTGCCCCTAAAAAGACCTTATCTAGACTAGACACTCTTCTACTCCTTCTGTGTCTTTGCCCTAAACTGTCTCCCCACACTCTGCACTGTTTCGTATATCAATCTCTTGCTCTCTCCTCCCTCTGACTGACATTTGTTACACTGTAACAATTTCACCAGCAAGAACTGGCTTGCTGTGCTACCTTCCTACTGCCAGTCCCTACTCTCTTATCCTCTTCCTCCTCCTCCTCCTCCTGCTCCCACAGGAGTAGTGATGCACTCACTCTCATCATACCCTACAGTTCCACTTCTGCTGGTCCAGCTTCCTTCTCCTACTGCTTCCACAAATTCTGGAATTCACTCCTGCTAATATTCATAATGCACCCTCATCCTACTCCTGTCCTCACTCATGCACTCCTCAGTCCCACTACATGCAACTGCCCCTAACCCTCCCCAACTTCAAGCTGCCCTTGTGATCCAGTCACCACCCTACCTCCCCATTGCCAGTAGGGTGTATAGCCCTGTTAAACACTAATCTTAATTCCCCATTGCCAGTACAGTGCATAATCCTGATAAGCACTTATCTAAGTTTGTCAATGTGCTGTGAATTTATAGATCATGGCAGCCATTTTACACATCATTAATAAAAGCTTGAATTCAAGTCCCTGTGTCATGAGTAGTATTTCCTGAAAATGTCATGCTATTTGGTTTTGTGGTTTTCTTAAATCAGCATTTGTTAACATGTTCTCTACTGAATGAAAACAGGCTGCTTCTGTCCCTCTGACTGAGCCAATCCAGCCTATCTTCTGGCCTGGAGAGCCTTTTCACAATTTAAGTGTGACGAGTTTGCTCAATTCTTTCTAGATAGGTGTCTCCATCAGATCGGAGATCTGCTTGACTCATTCAAATGAGTATGGCGGTGGTCAGTATGAGGGTATGCACCCAGCC
This sequence comes from Neoceratodus forsteri, assembly GCA_016271365.2. Lineage (NCBI taxonomy): Eukaryota > Metazoa > Chordata > Ceratodontiformes > Ceratodontidae > Neoceratodus > Neoceratodus forsteri. The sequence continues at coordinate 43,069,370 of CM057455.1, forward strand.
TGTCTGGATGAATTTTGGACCAGCCAGCGATCGTGGATATCATGAAGATTGTTCAGGGTATGCTACTAACTTGCAGTAGTTTGGATCCTGGTCCAACCTGCCTCCTTGTGGGGTATGTGTTGTCATTGGACCGCATCTGTAAGATAGTCTGATGTTCAATGGATCAGGGGTGTTTCCAAGCCCCTGAAGGAGGCAGTGGTGACACCCCTTTTAAAGAAATCTTCCCTTGACTAAGACTGTCTCCTAACTACAGACCTATCTCTAACCTGCCCTTTTGGGCAAGGTTATTGGTAAGGTAGTCGTGTTGCAGCTCGAGAACTTTCTTACCACCCACAAAATCTATGATCCTCTCCAGTCCTCCTGTTTCAGGAAGAGGCACAGTACCAAGACAGTATGGTGGGTACTTAATGATCTCCTGATAGCAAGGGATCGGAGGTGCCTCAGTCTTGGTCCTCTTTGATCTCTCTGCAGCATTTGACACCGTAGCTCATGGGTGCTGCTGGAATGCCTGCAGTTACTTCATGGACTGTCTGGGACAGTCTTTGGTGGTTCCATTCTTTCCTCACAGGCAGGATGCAGAGGGTGGTGTCAGTTTTTTTCTCGGCCCCTTCTCCCTGCCTTGTGGGTGCCGCAGGACTCCATGTTGTTCACAGTGTACATGCTGCTGTTCAGAGACATTATAATGCAGTACAGGCTGAGTTTTCACTGCTACACAGATGACACTCAGCTGTACTTGTCCTTGTTCCCAAACAGAACAACGCAGTCTCAGTCTTTAACAACTGCCTCATTGAGATTCAGGACTGGATGAGTGCTAACTGGTTGAGATTGAATCCAGATAAAACTGAGGTGTTGGTTGTGGACCCAGGTCATCGGTAGAGAGATTGACTCCTGGTTAGTCGCCTGGTCTTGTGCTAGGGGCAACCAGTTGAGACCCTCTGAACAGGTGCAGAATCAAGGCTTGTGTTTGATAGCGAGCTGACTCTAAAAGCTCAGGAGTGAGCAGTTGTCAAGTCCTCTTTTACCATCTGAGGAGCATCACTGGATAAAACACCTAGTTCTGCTTAAGGACCTTCCTATGTTGGTCCACACCTTTGTGTCTTCCTGCCTTGGCTACTACAATGCCCTATACCTAGGGCTGCCTAGTGGACCTCTACTGCCTGCACCTGGTGCAGAATGCTTCAGCCAGGTTGTTGACAGGTCTGTCAAGAACTAGCCATGTCACTCCTGTGCTTCACAAACTGCACCAGCTGCCTCTGCAATGGAGGATCACCTTCAAGGTTGCGTTGCTGACCTATAAGGCCCTACATGGACAGGGACCAGGCTACTTGCAAGACCTCCTTCGGCCCTACTGCCCCTCTGCCCACTCCACTCCACTCCACCGATGAGGGATTGGTAGAGGTTCCCAGGGTCTGTCTTCAGACCTCGGTGCTAGGGTATTTTCATTTGCAGCCCCAACCCTGTGGAATTCTCTACTTCATCGGATTAGTGAGTCCCTGTTCACTGAGGCTTTTAAGTCCTCTTTGAAAACATATTTATTTAGTCTAGCCTTTGGGGACAATGTTTAGTTTGTATTACTGCTGCCTATTTTAACATTTTGATATGTTTTATCTGATTATTAAAATGTTATATTGTATACGCACTTTGATACTTGATTTGATTTGGAGAATGATAACATCATCTTGGAGTAAGCTAGTGCTTCAGCAGTGTAAGTCCCTGCTTGACTGAAAAGCTGTTAACTTTCCAGTTAGAGCAGCCTATAGTGTTAATTGTTTACTGTGCAGGAATTTTACTAACCAGTCTCCTGGCTTGTGCTCAGATGAATTAGCTGAAAATCTATCATTCTTTTTTTTTTTTTTTTTTTTTGAGATTCCATTTTCTCCCTCTGGCTCTGGATCTTGCCACTCCTTCAGGCATCCCTAGGTTCCCTGCACTACCTTCAACCTCCCTGGGCACCCTAACCACCTCAAATTGCAGCCTACCTTGAGGTAGCCTCGGCTACCCTTCCGAGTGGGTCCCTCTTCTCTGAGGGGAAGGCATCGGTGGGGCGTGTACCTAGCACACTATTTTTTGGCCTCTTGACACTGTTGAGGCAAGGGCTGACCCTGCGGAAGTCCTCGGACATGACTCGAACCGAGTGCCATCATCCGCCAATCCGGAGCAGTTTTTCCATGTTCTGGTGTTTTTGGTCCCTCCTGCACCGCTACTCCTGCAGTGCCCTGGTCTCCACCGGGGCCACTACTGGAGTGAGATGTCCCACCAACCCATCCCAGGAGAGGAGAGCAGTTCTCCGGATGCTCAATCCTCTCCTTCCCAGCAAGCCCCGGTGCCCGAGTCCATTCCCGAACCCGGGTCGCCAGCGTAGTTCGAGGTGTGGCGTATTCTTTTTACAAAAGTTGATAATTTGACTTTCAGTGCTGCATTGAAGTCATATGTGTATGAGAAGCTTGTCTGTATTAGAGCTGTCAGTTCTTTCTCATCAAAACTGTATGTTCTTTCTTGCTGTATAACACTGGGTTATTTAATGGATATAAAATAAATCTAAAATTTGTTCACTACCAGTAGTTTGTCTTTGATGTAGCCTCCATAAATAGGTTCATGTAAGAACTTTTTTTCCTTTCAGATTGACAAACAGGTGCCTGCCACACTCTGCTATTTCAGGCACATGTATTTTATGCATTCATAAATTTCAGTTCTTTGATGGTTTCAGTGTGAAAATACATCATGTATGTGTATAACTAGAAGCACTATATGGCATTTTGATGCCCTCATCTCCTGTCCACAATTGAGGCAGCTGCACTTGCTGCCCCTGTGCCCTGACCCATAAGCCACCAATCTCCTGCCCCAAATCTGAGGCTGTTGCACCCTGATGCTTCCCACTTTCTTCTCCCATAGAGTTGGGGCTGCTATACCCTGTTGTTCCCATCCCTGCCTGAACAATCATGGATGCTGCACCATGCTGCACCATGCTGCCCCTGCCTAAGCAGCTGAGGTGCTGTTACCACTGCTGCCAACTCTTTTCTCCCACAGAGTTGGGGCTGCTACATCCTGTTGCCCAAGGACAATGGATGTGGATAGCAGGGTGCTGCACAGGTCTCACTTCTGGTAGCATGGGGCAACACTGTGCAGCAGCCCCAACTGTAGAGACAGAAGACATGGGACTCTAGGGTGCAGCAGAGCAAACCAGACTTGACTATAAAGACAGGAACAGGTGCAACAGGGGCAAATGTTCCCAAATGTGGGGTGGGGACAGAGGATAGCAGAGTGCAGCAACCCCAACTGTTTGGGTATGGGGAAGTACAGTGAAGGAACCCTGACTGTTAAGGCAGATAATGGGGAACTGAGTGCAAACCCCAACTGGGTGGAAGATGACAGTGGAAAATGGTGCAGCAGCCTCAAATGTGGGGCAAGAGACATGGTGCTTGTGGGGCAAGGGATGGTGCTTCAGAGTGCAGCTGCCTCAACTATGGGGAGGAGACAGGAGGCATCAGGATGCCATATAACATTTCTAGTTATACTCCTACATTGTGTATTTCATACAGAAACCATCAAAGAACTGAAATCTGTGAGTACAGATAGTACATGTGCCTGAAATAGCAGAGTGTAGCAGGCATCTGTTTGTCAATCTGACAGGAAAAATGTTCTTACATGAACCTATTTATGGAGACTACATCAAACACAAGCTACTTGTATGAATTAACAAAATTTAGATATATTTTATATCCATTAAATAACCTAGTGCTGTATACTGTAGCTAGGAAAACAGAGTTTTGATAAGAAAGAATGACAGCTCTGATACAGATAAGCTGATTTCTAATCTGCATACCTCTTCAGTTAAGCACTGAAACTCAAATGATCCACTTTACATCAGAACAGAATGATAGATTTTCAGCTTATTCATCTGAACACAAACCAGAGACTAGTTAGCAAAAATCTTGGACAGCAAACAATTGATAATGGGAGACTTCAACATGCCAAATACAGATTGGTCAATACCAGCAGGAACATTCACCAGACCTAGACACATTGGGTGGAATATTCAAAAGGGTTGAGACATGGCGCCCTGGTGCGATATTCAAAAGGGAAATGCACTGTGCAAATCCCGATGCACGGACGCACATCAGTAATGTATGTGGCACTAGTATGGGACGTGGCCCATGCATATTCTGCACATCCCGATATTCAGCCTCGATATGCAGTGCATATGCATGCACACACCCGCCTTTGCTCGCATGTTGGGGCAAAGATCTGCCCAACAAAACTGGAGAGGACTGGCACACCACAGGTGAGCTGCCATTGGTGGGTGCAACACGGCAGCCACCAGCTGTGGGTGGCTACCTTACCCCAGAGCCACAGGCCAGGCATCATGCCCCTGCCCGATCTCAGGCCATGTACTATAAATACTATCCCTGGTGGTCCACTGGACCTGCCTCTCCATCCCAATCGTGGGCTTGGAATATTGACATGTATCTCTGGTGGTCCAGTGGACCAATCCAGCCTGATCATGGGTTTAGTGTAGTAAATGATTCCTGTGGTCCAATGGAACAATTCCTGCCCAATCAGGCCCATACAACAACATATATCTGAGGTCCAGTGACCAGCTGCCAAGTCTGATCACGGCTTTGTAAATGGAAAATCTCTGGTGGTCTAGCGTACCCCTCCCCACTGCCCACTCAGACCTGCCCACCTCCCCCAGTCAGCAGCAGTATCAGCTCCCACCCGAAACCACCCGGCGCTCGTTGATCGATACATATAGTACAGCTGTACGCTTGGTCCATAGGCATACACGGGCGCAGACCGATTGTACTGAGATAGTCCCATATGAAATGGCATTCACATATCGACCGTGTAGTACAGCACAGTCTGCATCGTCCATTGGCCCACACTGTGGATCAATCGGCGACAGCCGTATCTGTACGCTGTCAGTTGGCAGGCGGCTGGGCAGCTTGCAGGTGGGGAGCTGCCACCCACCGCTGACTGGGGGAGGGGTGGTGGTCTGAGGGTGGGTGAGGAGGGGGGGTACCGCTGACCACCAGGGATTTTTCCATTTACAAAGCCCATGATCAGGCTTGGCAGCGGGTCCACTGGACCACCAGGGATATATTTATTTATTATGGGCCCGCGATCGGGCAGGATTCATTCCACTGGACCACCAGGAATAATAGTACTGTTACATAACCTGCAATTGGGCTGGGGAGCAGGTCCACTGGGCCACCAGGGATGACAGTATTGATACAATGCTGGCAAATGGGCACTGAGGCACTATGCCACCAAGGAGCAGAGGGCGCCGGTCCCTCGATTGCTGCAGCCTGGCAGGGTGCCATGTGGCATAGGTTGCCAGGGATGGGCGATCTTGTACGCAATAGGGCATAATGATATGCAACTGGCCCCATTTGGCGCCTTTGCATTCAAAATGGCCCCATTTGCATGTTCACCTTTAATATCGCTCAGGTTGTGCCTAGCACCGCTACACTTGCGCTGGCACAGCCCCTGCTCCTCAATTGCCACTTTACTGGCTCTAGTGCCACTGGCGCTTGGTGCAGTGCCACTGCGCCTTGTGCAATGCAGTTGGCTATGGTGCCATATTCAATGGTGCTGAGCCATGATGCAGCACCACTGAATATCATCCAGTCCATGCCCTGGCACATCCCAGTTGTCACGCCCGGCTTCATGCCCCTGCCTGGCACATTTCAATATCCCAACCATAGTGGATTCCTGCAGGGGAGGGCCTCAAACAATTGGTACAACTACCCACAAGAGACAGGGCTATCCTGGAGCTAGTACTGACTAATGGGGAAAGGACCACAGATCTCCAGGTAAAAGGTCACCTGGGAGGCCAGTGACCATCAATCACATGGTATGGTTTAATTTGGCCACTAGAACTAAATCATCCCATTCCAAGGCAATATATGGGACTTCAGAAGAACTGACTTTGATAAGCTGGCCAACAGAGTTAAGCTAGCCCTGGCAAGAAGAAATACAGGTGAGGGGTACAGGCAAAGTGGGCAAGCATTAATGATGCAACACTTGAAGCAACATCCCATTGTGTTAGGTAGAAAAGCAAGAGCAAAAGAAGGAGGAAACCACTTTGGATCTCAAAACAGTAGCAGAAAAGATCAGAGCCAAACATTTGGCCTTCAGCAAATATAAGGCAACCCAGCAGGATGAAGATAGGGATCCAAGACAGCATGGCTTTACAAAAGGAAGGTCCTGTCAAACTGATCTCATAGATTTCTTTGACTGAGTAATCAGAGTGGTGGACCAAGGGGTGCAGCTGATGTCACCTACCTTGACTTCAGCAAAGCTTTGATACTGTTCCGCATAGAAGATTGATTAATAAGCTGGGTAGGCTCGGGTGGGTCAGAAGTTGGCCAACTGGGTGGAAAACTGGTTGGCAGGGAAGCAGAGTGGTGGTAAATGGTATACAGTCAGAAGAGATGCAGGTCAGAAGGGGTTACCCGGATCAGTCCTCCTAAATATCTTCATCAGTGACATTGCAGATGGACTGGAGGGTAAGGTCTGTCTGTTTGCAGATGACGCCAAGATCTGCAACAGAGTAGATGATCCAGATGGGGTGGGAAGAATGAGAAGAGTGCTAGATAAACTGGCAAAATAATCAGAAGAGTGGCAGCTGGGGTTTAATGCAAAGAAGTGCAAGATTGTGCACGAGGAAGAGAACCCTGAAGCTACATATAGGTAGGGAGGGAGTTGCTGGCAATCACAAGGGAAGAAAGAGACTTGGACATCATCATCACGGATGACCTGAAATTATCCAAGCAGACCACTAAAGCAGTAGGTAAGGCTAGAGGGATGTTGAGGTGTATTAGTAGGGTATCACAAGTCGTAAGAGGGAAGTAATAGTCCCTCTTTAGAAAATGGGCTTTTATTTCCTGGCATCTGTTTGGCTAGTACCCTTGCCAGGGGGTACATTAACTTTCAATAGATGCCAGGAAATAAAAAGTGCCAGCCTACTGCCTCTTTCACCCACTGAAATATCCTACTGTCCATCCCTGATTCCTAATTGGCTGTAACCACCTAATTAGAAAATGAAATCACTGCCATTTTTGTTTCTCACTTAGCGAGAGATAGAGCTCCCCAACGTTCAGAGCCTGCTGCCCAAGGAAACCACACAGAACCTCTCACTGCATTAGCTATTTTCTTCTTTTTCTATAAAATACACTCTTGTGCCATATCATGTAAATCTCTACACCTTTACTCAGAGAGTCAACCATAATCTCGCCTCCTCCCACCTCCACAGCACTCCCTAAAATAACGGTGCTTCAGATAGGTACAGGCAGTAGAATGGTTTGGATAATCGCCAATGAGCTCCTGTTGTCCCACTGCCTCTTCACTTTCAGTGTGCCTAGGTCTTCCACCACAGCTCTAACTGTGGCAGGCAAAAAAGGAAAACACAATGAACAGAAGACACCTTCAGTACACCAGGTACGAATCCAACTGTGAGTGAAAAAAAGAGTGTTTTCAGTTTGAAGAATAGTGTTAGCACGTCACATGCTAGCGATACTGTGACAATGCCTGCATTGTCAAAGCCCATGGCCACAACTATTGTACTGATCCACCATCTGTACTTTCTTTCACAACATGGCCACCTGCTCACCTCCTCTGTTCATCTCCTGATTTAAAAAATAAGTTAACCTGCTCCAAAACCGTGGACGCTTGCTTGCCTGCCTGCCGCCTCTGCTTTTCTTCAGACTTCCAGTTCACTCACTTACTCCACAGCAAGGCCACCCACCTGCCACCTTCACTCTTCTTCCAAAATTGTCCATCCCCAGAGCCGATATTGTAGCCCTACCAATAACACAGCTCAAAAGGAAATCAGCAAACCATCAAAATTTATTGATGTAAAGAAGGCTTTTTTCTTTTATTCAAGCTCGCCCATTTATATAAAAAGAACAAAATGTAAAGCAAAATCAACTTTACTGTGTGTGTGAACCATAACAACCAAAAGCCAATGCAGGTGGAGGAACTATTTAATTACAAACTAAGCAAGCGGCATAGTGTTTAACCAATTAAAATAAAATAATTAAAAAAAATCATTGTTTAATATAGTTGCCCATTTTCTAAGCACAATAATACCCTCCAGGGTGGGCGGTATGAGCAATACTGGACCTTCCAAGGGCGCCGGGCTTCATCACACCCTGGCCGGTCCAGTATTGCCCAATACCCGCCTAATTCCTGTCGGGTATTACTGCTTGCTTACAAGACACTGAATAGGCCTCAGTTGAGTACTGTGTGCCAGCATCAGAGGCTGCACCTGCACAAGAATGTTAACAAAATGGAGGCAGTCCAGAGAAGGGCAACCAAATGGTGCAGGGACTGCATCAGAAAACATGAGGACAAATTAATGGAGCTCAATATGTATACCCTAGAGCAAAGGAGGGAAAAGAGGTGATATGATCGAAACATTTAAACATCTTAAGGACATTAACTAGGTGAAAGAGTCTAAAGTTTCAATAAAAGAAAAATAGCAGGACAAGAGGAAACAGCATGAGATTAGAGAGAGACCGATTAAGGGTAATGTGAGGAAGTTCTTTTTCACAGAAAGGGTGGTAGATGCATGGAATGGGCTACCTCAGGAAGTGGTGGTAGGAATACAGTGCAGGGCTTCAAACAGACATGGGATAGGCATTAGAGAGCAATACAGATGAGTATGAATAGATAGGCCATTGACAGATTAATGGCCTATGGCACATTCATAGGGTAGTAAAAAACTAGCAGACTGGATGGGCCTTGTGGTCTTATCTGCTGTTAACTTCTGTGTTTTTATGTTAGTGCAATTTATACCAGAGGTATCCCAGTCTGTGACTGTTAGTCAGTTTTATTTTTTTCTGGGATAGAAGCCCTGAACATCTTTTTGAGGTCAAACATGACTACCATTAAAATCACTGCTATATCTAACTGATGAGCTTTTTCCATTAAAAGATCATAGTATTCTGAATTAGCAGAAGTTACATTTATTTGTATTCTCATTTTTAGAGAACCCTTTTTGTATTCTTTTAAACCAAGATTTTTAACATTTTCCCCAAAGTTGTGGACAACAGTGTTATCAGAAGTGCTACGAGCATTTCATTACTTTCCTGCTCATCTGATCTATACCAAATATTGAAATAGTATGTTCATTAGATTTTCCATTACTTTGGTTGCCATTTTAAATGACTATTTTAAAATAGATAATTCAATTGTAAACAGTTGCCAGTTCACTTTATTTGGGGTTTATCCATTTACTGGAGCTTTTGACTTAAAGTGCTGCTGATGCCACAAAGAAAAACTTTAAAAAACATAACAATTCTGCTTGCATTCCATTTATATTTTGTATATTTCTGCTCCCCATTAGTTATTACTGAGGACATTTACATGAATATATGATCTTAATTTTTATAGTTCATCTGCCTCTGTAGCATATTCCTACTTTAAGTCATAATCCCTTGCTGTGACATAATAGTCTGTTGCCATGGGAGCAACTGAGATGTCATAAAAGTGCATTATGACCTCAGGTATTGAGAAAGCAATAGAAACAGATGAATTCTTCAGGGGCAGAGATCCTGTTTCCATGCAGATGACCTCAGTAGAAGACAATGGGAGGAGGAATGCGGAAGTAATGTGAAATACAGGCTGAACTGTGTCTAAATATTATGTTTTGTTAAAGTTCTCCTGATGATCAGCTGCTTTTAATGCCTTCCTAGTAACTTGTGGCTTAACCTTCAGCTCAAGACAAACAAGTCTTTGTTGTTTTGACCAGATTTTTTTCCTTTCTTTAGCAAACTCCGAGTCTCTGGTAATTACATAAACAGGTTTCACCTCTTCAATAATATACAGTATCTACAAACTAGGAGTAAGTTCTTTTTGCGTCACGGACTTCTAGTTCAGCTGTAATCAGGTGTTCAGTTATTTCCAACAAGGTTTCTCTTGTTTCATATGATTTGTGAAACAATCCTTCCAATCTTATTACTGATTCCTTCCTTTAAGATTCATGAAATCCTGATCTTTTTCCTTATTCAACTTTTGATTCTGTATTTTAACCTCGTCATTATGATTCTGTACATAATTTTTATTATCTATATTCTGTTGTCCTACTTTTTCAGCCCTCTTTATAACAATTTCAGGATCCAGGGAATAGAAGAGATAATCTCCTTTCTATCTGCAACTGTTTGTTTCAGTTTTACAACTTGATCTGGATTGATGCTTAGGGCCTTCTTTCTTTTATTTCTTCCTCTCTACTTTTACCTTGATTTTGGGGTGTTTTTCCCCTTTTTCCTAATATATATTTTTACTTTTAAGGAATTTCAGGAATAATGATTGTTAGAAACGTTAATTTTGTGTAGCCATCTGATTCTTTTATTTTCTTAATTTTTGTGTTTATATTTTCTAATTGAGTCTGCACTGAGCTTGTACAACAATCTAATTTATTTCAGATGTCATTTAAGGCTTCAAATAGCACCATGTTTGACATGATAGGGTAAGCCAGTGGCTTGATAGTATATTTGAAGAGACTTTCAGGGCATTGGATAAAAATGTGCATCTAATTTGATTTGCTCAACTTCTTTGTCTAGTTTTTCAAAAACTGTGTTTGGGGAACTAGCTAAGATTGATCTCTCATTTAACTCCTGTGTTTGTGAAATGTCATTTGTTATACTAGAAGAGATTTCTAATGGGCTGAAAAACTCCAGTCTAGTTTCTTGTTCTTTGTAAATATCTTGAGGTGATGGTGGTGGTGTTTCAATGGATCATGAATTGAGCCACCACATAAGTCATAAATCACTTGAGTGTCTTGCTCAATTGAAGTTAATATTCTGTGTGTGTGATCTTTTTGCTCATTTACAGCCTTATTCCTTTCCTTTTCTGATGTTATTTTTGGGAAAAGTCAGTTAAATCTTTTTTTTTTTTGTTCTCTTTTAACGATATCCCTTTCTTCCCTTTTGATTAGCACCATCAATGTTGTCATTTAACATAGGCTGGGGTTTGGAATCAATAAATTTAATAAAAGTCTTTATCTCCTTAGAACTGTAATTTGTTTCCTTTACATTTACTGATCAGTTAATGTTGTGGGACATCCTTCTTGTTGTTTAAGTTTTCCCCTGCTTTCTTCTTACCTCTATTGACCTCTGTTAAAGTTAATCTCCTTGCACCCCTGTCCCAGTTTGATTTTGATGCTTTTTCCCTCATTTCCTTTTAGCTTCTCAGCATATGTTAGATCATGATTCAATAGGTGTGGAAGTTGTTATTTGCAGTTCTTCCTTATAAACAGACCCATTGACACTGATGTTTTCCTTTTTTATTGACATTCTACCACTTCTTGTGAACATGCTACAGAAAAGGAAAACAGAATCAACACCAGGTGTGCAAGCTGTATGAAAAGTGCAAAGAAAAGTAATATAAAGTAGTATACACTTATGCACGAGGTGCAAAATAGTGCAACAGTACAAATAATACAGATACAAATGAGTAATTATTGTGATCTTAAATTTAAACAGGTTAATTGAAAATATGAAATGTCCAAGATGTCCTTTGTCCGAAATGTCTGCAACCTATAAAAATAAAAAGTTTGTTAGGCTTTCTTTTAAAACAAGCATCCGACTTCAAGTCCCTGGGACGTTAGTTCACTGATCCATTGCCAGCTTCTTTTTTTCATTTTCCATGTCTTCCCAGACATTAAAGTTAGAGCAGGAAATATCCTCTGTAAAAAGGTTTTACTTGTTAGTTCTTCTTACCAATTATTTAAGGAGAGCAAGTCTAATTGCAATCAGTTGACATAAATCATTGACTTGTGCCTACCTGTGAAGCAGATGTTGCTATAATCTCTTTAATGTCGAACCACAGCTTGTGAAATTCAGTGCCAGGGAATCACAGCCCAAAAGTAATGGAGTAAATACAGTTCATTCAAGAACTCTCAGAAACTCTCCTCGATTTGTTCAGCCCAGTCATATCATAGGAAAGTGACATTATCAACAAATCCAGGGCAGTTAACTGACTTTGATTCTAGACAGTCAGTGATAGCCACTATGTGAAAATATAAAACTATAACAATAAATAGAATGCCTAATGTACGGGTGACAGCCATGGTGTAATCACCTTGAGTGGTTGCTGGGGCATCAGTAAACCTCGAGAGCACAGCTCGAGAGGTTTACCGCTGCTCCTAGCAACCATGAGAGATGATAACACCATGGCTGTCACCTGTACATCAGGTATTAGTCATTTATAGTGTATGGACTCAACATGACAAGTTACACCTTCACCCCAAACACAGGTAATTTAGCCTTTACCTTATTAATGAATCTGCACTACAGCCACATTATTGTGTAGGAAAACTATTTATTAGGATATATGGACTGAATGACAGCGGTTGAAATGGCACCAGAATTAAACTCTCTATCAGACATAGTGATTGCTAGATTCAGTAGCAGTAAACTGAGACAACTGTAATATAGTGTATAGTGGAACGTCATTGCTCACTGAAATCTAGCACTCTCAAAATGTTGTTCTGCTGCCCTAGTGACATCTGCAGTGCAGCAGAACCAAAAGTGACGTCCGCAGGACAGCAGAGTGACTTTTTCGTTTCTGCAGCATGACATCACATATTGTGTCCTCGAGTAGCAATCTGACAGTTAGTCTGATTTTAAAAAGAAAGATGTGTTAACTTTTTTTTGGGGGACATTCCACTATACACTATACAGAACAGTGCATATGTGCATTTAACAGCAGGGTTGTTCTTTCCACTCTCATTGGTACTATGATGACGGATTACCTCTAGCTGCACTCTCAAGGTAATCTGTCGTCATAGTACTAACCGGTGAAGGAATAGCCCTGTTGTTAATCGTTACTCATGCACTATCCTATATGTTATTTGAATACTGTACTGAGAGACTAACAATCATATTCTGGATGTGTAGAATACTGAATAACACTGGCATTCCATTTTGTAAACCCACTGCTATGACATAGATGAGATAGGTTTATAAGATTCTGACATCAGAACAGTGGGGTTACAAGGTTGTAATCTGCTTGATTTCAGTGGGTAATAAGGGCTACCCATACATTATATAGAGGATAATGGCTAGGGATCAGGTGATAACCACACTGTAATCACCTTGAGTGGTTTAAGCAGGCACATGAACCCTTTATATTTAGCTGAGAGGCTTACTGTAGCCCTAGCAACCACGAGAGGTGATTTCAGCGTGGTTGTCACCCAGTCCCCAGCCATCATCTTTTATAGTGTATGGGAAAAACACTGTTTGCATTCTATGTGTGAGAATTATGGAACTCTGGTGCATTTTTTTGTTATGCTGCTGTTTGGAAGTTCAAGTGTGTTAACAACTTTTAAAATTCTAAACGGTGCATAAGAAAGCTGTGTGACTACTGATTATGGTGGTTAGGCACTTACCATACATTATATGGTTCTTTTATATAATTCTTTAGTACAACTTGTGTTCCATTCTAGTTCATTTCGACACAATGCCTGTTGCTAATCTTTGAGAATACATATTCTACTATTTTGGTTTCACAGGTTTGAGTCAGGTATACTGTAAGCGTCTCCCACATCATTTAGCTTTGAAATGGCAAACTAACTAAAGTTTATGACTTACTGCTTTCAGCTTTTTTATTTCAATTTATATATTTAGTTGTTAAGCTATGTGCCATGAAGCATTTGTTGTGTGTAACTGTGTGTGAGCTATATGTCTCAAATTAAAAGTAAAATAATATAAGTCAGAATCCTAAAAGTACCACTTTTAACTTACTTTCAAAAAGATACTTGCTGTGCTTAGTGCTTAAAGTCAGTGGCAGATTTAAATCAAGAAGGTAAATGGAGAGGAGTCACGTGATGTGCCCAAGCTAGATAGCAGCAGGGCTTGGAGCTCCATTACACTCCAAGAACATGCACCTCAGAAGTCCACTTTGAAATCATTTGCAGCACAAGATGCCTTACCTGTTATTTTTGGCCTGGGGATGCCAAATCTGACAGAGGGAGATAAGACTTCTGCTGCTAAAAAGAAACATAAGTTCTCTGTGCACTGCTGGTGGAGCGAATTCAGCGATATGCTGATCCTGTTGTGGAAATGTGAATCTACCCTAAACTTGTTGCCCATGAGCTTGCTGAAATAACAGTTTGATGGGGAGCATATAAGCAGATTTCAATCAGATCCGGTGCAACTTACTGTGGTGAGGGTTTCAGTGGAAGCTTTTAGGTTTCTGCATGGAGCAAGTAGAAAACATGTGGGCCAGCTGAAGATTGGGCTGCCCTGCAGAGCAGCATATAGGCTTCCTTGACAAGGATGTTCTGGCAATTTGGGATAAAATGGCACATCATAGAGGCTAGGAGCCGTGGAATAATGTCAGGTTGTTTGGATTGCTGGAAGCATTGAAGGGGATGACATGATTAAATATTTGAAGGCTAAGCTACCAGTCTGGTTGATGTGGGAGCCTGGGATGATGACTGAAATTGAGAGGGCATAGGGTCTCTACAGGCCCCCCACTAAAGATAGTTTGACTCACCCCAGGCCAGTGGTCTTTAAGCTGCTCTGTTTCCTGGATTGTCAGCGTATACTTACAGATGCATGCAAAGTTAAAGATATTCGTGTTATGGGACCCACCTGCACTTTTGGCAGGACATTCTGCAACATGTTTTGCAGCATAGGAAGGCCTCTGATAGAATCCAGGATATGGCCAGGGCTAAAAATGTGAAGGCTTCCCTCATTTCACCAGCCACACTGAAAGTGTTGGGTCATGATGGCCCGTGACATTACTCTCCCCAGGAGAGGCTGAACAACTTGTACAAGCCTCACAAGGGAACCCCTGGACCACTGGAGAAGAGACCATCCAAGAGAGATGTACCCAGTTCTTCGCCACAAAGGACAGCAATGGAACACATCGAGGAGAGCACTCAGCAGTGACAGTTTCTCTGTTGGTATCCTCTGTGCTGTCCCTGGAGAACTGAATGGTTAAGAGACAGGAGGATTCTATGGATTGAGTTTTCAGTGGTGGCATGGAGACAGTTCTCTCTACCATGGCCTTACGGTCAGTTCTCCAGGTAAGGGTGGCTGCCATGTTTATTTTACCTAGCATTTGTGGTGGGTAGTTGGGCAAATAGTTGTATATTGGGGGTATGGCAGGGGAGTATAGGGCTTGCTTAGGAACTGCTGCATGTAGGGAGATTAGGTGATTTGGCCTTTACCATAGGGAGATGCTCGACTTCTGGGGTGCCAAGGGTTTGAGCTATTGATAGTGGGAGGGTAGGTCGATCATCAAAGTGAGTAGTTTGTTGTTGGGGAAGGGTCTCAAATTGTTTGGTTGTGGAGGGTGGCCTTGCTGTGGGACGAGACTCATTTTTGATGTTAAGGTTAGGCCATTACTGCAGATGGGGAGAAATGTTATCATTGTACTTGGGATCCTCTAGTGGGATGGATTCGGTGTTGCTTATGGTACTGTGCAAGCACCCTTTTGGAGTGATTACTTTAGGGGCAAGGGAACACAGGAATATTACACGGGATATATGTTTATTGTGATGGGCTACAGGACCTCTGGAGGGGTTCTGGTGCTTGTGTAACCCAACAGGGACACAGATCTTGTAGCCTGCGCCACGGTTCACTCTTGGTTTGGGAAGGGGACTGCTTGACTTCTCTTCAATAGCTTATTTGGGAGATTGCCCTGGAGTTAAGGACATGTAGTCAAGCCCCTGGGGATTGGGGTTCTGCCTCTTAAAGGGCAGAGGGGCATTATTGGGGTTGAGAGTGTAGGGGTCTTGGACCCTCTGTTTCTGTGCTGGAATAATATGCATGGGGGGATGTGGTTCAACTGGGAAGGGTTCCTGGCCCTTTTCCTCTATTGGGTTGAGAGTGCCTGTGTTTGGTAGTGGGAGGGATCTTGGCAGACCCCTCATAGATGGGAAGGTCATTTCTGCTGCAGGGACTGTATTGATTTTTACAGCCCTGTGATGCAGGGATGCTGTTTCTTCTGTTTTTCTTTCTCTCTCCTTCTTGCAGGTTAACAGTTATGGAATGGGTTCTCTTCCAAAGACTGGCTCCGCCATCCCTGTCATCTCAGAAGAAATAGTGTGCCACCCTTTGATGAGGACTTCAACTGAAGTATTTGTTCTTATGGACTGGGAGTAGTGTGTTTTATTGACCTTAGTTTTGATATCAAAGTAGCAGAGGGATTCCTGCAGTCATCTACTGGACTACCTGAAAGAGCTTCTGTTCCCCATCGCTGAAGGATTACTCCGCTTGGCTGATGAGGGGTTGTTAGAGACTCCAAGGGAGTCCTTAAAATCTTCAGGGGTCCATGCATTTATATACTGTACATGGCCCAGACCCTGTGGAATTCTTTACCCCATCAGCTATGGGAGTGTCCGACTGTAGGGACTTCAAGCAGGCACTAAAACATTTCTGTGGCGCCAAGCATTTGCTACCTAATTATGCTGGATTTTATTGCTTATCTGTTTTATATTGTGTTTGATATTTTAGCCTGTTTTATCTATGCTTTTATGTAAAGCACCTTGATACTCCTGAAAAGCTCAACAAATAAAGTTTATTATTACTATTATTATTATTATTATCTTCGAAGGATGTTTTTATTAAACTGTTTGGTGTTATTTTGATGTTAATGGTGGTGTACCTACTGGTTTATTTGGAAAGGGAGAGAGTCCAGGGGTTTAACCAGTACACTGTTTGCAGTATTTACCCTCCAGAAGATGCTGTGTTGAGAGGTTTAAAGGCATTGTTGGGAGGGAGGATTAGAGGGTTTTGTTATGTGGTATTAAAGGGCTGGAAGCACATGGCTTAAAGAGTATCTGGGAGTGACATGTGTCCTCATTGTGGAACAGTTATATTTTTCCTATATGTATATAGTTCTAGGGAATGGGGGTCTGATTACATGTTCGAGTTTTTGAGTTTTATCTTTCTTGACTAGGAATGGGGATATGCCAATTCTCTGGATTTGGGTGGGTGATGGGGGACCTGAGGGAAGCTGGGGCTGCCAGTCATAGATATGATGGTGCATCAATTTATGTCTTGGAATGTGTGAGTTTGAATGGGCCTATTAAGAGGTGGAAGGTCTTTGGGCATATCAAATGCTTAGGGGCAAATTGTGTTCTTGCAAGAGTCCCATCTTATTAATAAAGATGTTGAGCAGATTAAGAAGACCTGAGGAGGCACTGTCTTTGTGGCTTTTACTCCTATATGTGACGTGGGTGCTAATTGTAATAGCCCAGAATCAGAATTGGGACACAAAATTGGTAACACAGGACCCTCAAGGGTGCTGGCTGTTGGTGTCTGGTACACTAGATGGGCAATTATAAGTTATTTTCTGTATATGCATCCAACGAGAATGGTGCTCCTTTCTTTAATGGCTTGTCTCAGGTGTTGCAAGAAAGGAGTGAGGGATCTAATTATGAGAGCGGACTTAACAAAGTCCTAGATCCACTTTATGACCACAGGGGGTGCCCAGCTACCTGCATACCCTGGGATCCTGAGCTTTGGTGCAATTGGTGAAAGATAGGGGTCTGAGGGATGTAAGGAGGTTGCACAATCAAAGAGCAGGATTACACTTTTTTCAACAGCACATCACACTTACAGTTGAAAGGATCTGGTGTTAGTATCTCAGGTGCTGTTACAAGATTCCCATTGGTGCACCATTGAACCCATCATAATTTCTGATCATAGTTGCTTATATGGACGTTTGTTGGGGTTCAGGAGGGAGGTGGGGTAAATAGATGGTGTTGTAATATCAGCTTTGTGGATGCTTCCTTTGGGATTGGCTTCGAGCAAAATTTAAGACTATTTACAATTTAATCAGACTGGAGACACTTCTCCGCAATGGATGTAGAAAGGGTTGAAGACATTTATCTGGGCCAGCTCATATCTTACTCTTGACAAGGCAGAAGGAGAGGGTGGAAGGGATGAGGACCTCTTGGCCCAGTTGTCTGCACTGGAGGCTCAGCATTAGGCAAGATCGAGGGGCCCATGCTGTTTAGGCAAATGCATGAGATTTGTTTTCAGTTCAATTCGCTGTCCACTCAGCAGATTGAGCTTGGCTTGTACCACACTCGCCAGGTGTTTTGGGGTGGTGGGGAAAAGGCGGATATCTTCTTGCCTATCAGCTTAAGAAAATGGAGGCAGAAAGAGTGATTCCAGGTGTTAGGACAGCGAGGACCCAGGATTAAAAAGGAATTTCAGACTTTTTATAAAAAACTGTACTGCCTGTACTGGGCCCCGTGGTTCTCAGGAAATTTGGGCTTTCTTGACTCTGTTGTGTTATCTAAATTATCAGTGGCTCAGAGGGAGATCCTGGAGCAGCCGGGTTTGGAACAGGAAGTGATGGTGGTAGTAGGGCAGCTTCAGGGAGGAAAAGCCCAGATGGGTTTCCTGTGGAATTTTATAGGATGGTGTTGGATCAGATACTCCCTTTGTTTACTTCTGTTTTGGGAGAGACCTGAAGGCGTAACTTACTCAAACGATGTATGATGCTGTTATTTCTGTTCTGCCTAAAAAGGAAAAGGACTCTTTCTTTGTACTAATTACAGGTCGGTATCACTCTTGAACATTGATTATAAGGTCTTTACCAAGGTTTTGGTGAATCAGGTAGCCCTCATGCTGTCTTTGCTTATACACCCGGATCAGATGAGTTTTCTGGGGGAACAGGATGGGCAGACCATATAAGGCAGCTTGTGACCCTTTCCTGTGTCTCCTATCCAGGCTCCTCAGTTCCTCGGTGCTGGGGTTGGACATGGAAAGGATTTTGACTCACTTGAATTATCTTACCTTTTGCAATGTTGGATAAGTTTGGTTTGGGGGCTAATGTTGTTCGTTGTATGCAACTTATATATGAGTCCGAGGGCATCGGTCTTAACTAATAACAGGTTATCCTCTCCATTGGTATTGTTGAGAGGCATGCAGCAGGGTGCCCCTTTCTCTGGCTCTTTTGTGTTGGCCATTGAGCCAGGATTCGAGATTACAGGGATATGAGTGGAACTCAGGTCAATAAAACAGTGCTTTTGCAGATGATATTTTGAAACACTTGGGATGTGTTCTTCTCTTCCTTCCCAGCTCATATGTTGGAGCAGTTTCAGTGCCTTTGGGACTTCAAAATAACTGGGCCAAAAGAAACAATTACTCACCAAAGCAATATTACTTCTTCCAGGGTATTTTTAGCACCACTGACAGATGGCATGCCAGCTGGGTTCAGCTGCCCAGAGAAGAGGGTCAATGCAAATGAAGAAGGCATCGGCCAATTAGGATACAGTTAGAGTAGAGTGCTTCCTACAGTCAGCCTGAGGCACCTCAGAACAAATTTCAGAGCTGAAAAGAGCAAAAACTGTGCCCAACAGGGGCAAAAACTGTCAGCAAGATACAAAACTATCTATTCTAAACCACTATTGTGAAAAACTTTTTCATCACCCAGATTGATAATAGCTAACAAGTTTGGCTAAATCCAAACTTTAGTCACACAGATCAATAACAGTTAGCAAGTTGGCTAAATCCCCTAACAGAGTCTTTAGACAAGG
The DNA here is from genome assembly GCA_016271365.2 of Neoceratodus forsteri. Classification (NCBI taxonomy): domain Eukaryota; kingdom Metazoa; phylum Chordata; order Ceratodontiformes; family Ceratodontidae; genus Neoceratodus; species Neoceratodus forsteri. The sequence goes on from CM057455.1 coordinate 43,088,877, forward strand.
TTTCCAGAGGAGGAAAGGTAGGAGTTAAAATAATGCTAAAGAATACCCTGGAAGAAGTAATATTACTGTGAGTAATTGTTTTTCTCACACAGGAATTCTTTAGCATATATTGATATACATAGATGTTGAAGCAGTATAGTTGGGAGGAGGGCACAGAAACCTGTTTAGGAAAAAGGCTGTGTAGCACTGCCCTGCCAAACTTCGCATCCGATTGGGAATGCACATCCAAGCAGTAGTGCTTGCAAAGGTGTGGACCATTCTCAAGTAGCTGCTCACACACTTCCAGCAATGGGATATCCCTGGAAGCTGCCACTGAAGCAGCTGTTCTCTGGTAGAGTGGCCTCTGAGCCCCAGAGGGACTGTCTGCCTGCCCTGTTGTAACAGAATTGAATACAAGAAACAATCCAACGGGAAATAGTTTTCTTGGTTGCTGGTTTTCCCTGCCCACCTCACTGAAGGTGAGAAAAGCTGATTGACCTTCTCTGAACTGCTTGGTTCAGTTTAAGTAGAAGGAAAGGGCTTCTTCACAACCAGGCTATGCAGTTTGTGCTCACCTGGAAGGACCTATCTGAGAACATCACCAGCAAAGAAATCGACTGGTTAAGGAGGAACTGCAACACCCTTGGGAAGAAACTTCCTATTCATCCTCAGTACAACCTTGTTCTTATAGGGAATGATGTAGTTAGGATCTGTACAAAGAGCCTGCAACTCTGATATCCATCTTGTAGAGGTAATGGCCACTAAGAAGATAGTCTTCCAGGTAACATTTTTAGTCCAGTCAGAGCTAAGTTCAAAGGGAGGTTCCATAAGCTGGCTATACAGAGGTTAAGGCCCCATAGGGGACAGGTTCCCTTACAGGGGTGCAAGGTGAAGAAGCCCTTGAAAACCTTCTCTGAAAATGGGCTGAGAAATAACCCATTTCTCCTTCCCTGAAGAGAGATAGGCTGAAATGGCCGCTAAGTGGACTCTTAGGAAGATGCCTTTAGGCCTTCCACCTGAAGGTGAACCAAATAATCCAACAATGAAGAGGAAGAGGCCTGTAAAGGATCTATGCTCTTATCCTTGCACCAAAAGGAAAACCGCTTCCACTTGGAGGATTAAGTTTTCCTCGTTGCTAGGCTTCTTGGCCATCCATAAGATTCTCAGTACTTGCTCTGAATACAAAGAGTCTGGGAATTTAACTCTTCAAGTACCAAGCATTGAGGTGAAGGGACTGGATGTTGGGGAACACTATTCGGTCTGGGGAAGTGTTAGGAGACTGAAGCATGAAGGCAGTCTCATGGGTGTCTTGACCAACAGGAGAGGAGGAGAGAGTACCATGGTTGTCCATGTCAACGGAGCCACCAGGATCATGGTGGTTGGTTGTTCCTTAACTTGAGAAGTACTCTGTACAGAAGAAGAAAAGGAGGGAATGCATACAGGAACCTCCCCATCCAATCTAGGGTCAGTGCTGCTCTGCAGGCACGGTCCCTCGAACTGGGGGCCTGTAGCAATACAGGGGTAACTGATGGTTCGAACTGGATGTGAACAGATCCATATCTGGATGTCCCATCTCCTGAACATTGTTTGCAGGACTTGTTTGTTGAGGGTCCACTTGTGGTGACCCTGACTGATGTGGCTTAGGGCATCCACCAACGTGTTATCTTTTGCCCGGAGATGGATGACTGACAGTGTGACATGTCCAGGAGTAGGCAATGGACCATATTTTCATGGCTTCTGTGCAGAGTTTGGTTGATTGAGTTCCTTTCTGTTTGTTGATGTAAAACATGACAGTCATGTTGTCTGTCCTTACTTGCACAGACCTACCCTATAGCTGAGAAGCAGAGGCCTTGATGGCGGGAGTACAGCTCTGAGTTCCAGCAGACTGATGTGAAGGAGGACTCCTTTGGTGTCCAAGTCACACTTATGGACAAATCCCCAGATGAGCACTCCATCCCAAGAGGAAGCATCTGTAGTCAAAATTTGGGAGGGTTGAGGAGTTAAGAAGGAAACCCCACCTGAGATTGTCTGCATGTTTCTTCAGTTGAGTGTTCAAAGGAACATCTCTGTGACTGGCACGAGCTTTGTAAAGGGATCTTCTCTGGGACCAATGAGACCTGAGGTAGAACTGATGTCCCTCATCTGGAATCTGGCCTCTGCACTACTGCAGTCATTGCTCATATGACCTAGAAGTTTGAGGAAATGTTGGGCTGGTTATGGTTGACCTGTACTGAATGAGTTTAGCAGAGTACGGAACAAATCGACCCTGTCTGAGGGGAGAAAGGCCTTTCCTGCAGAGTGTTGAGCTCTGCCCCTATGAACTGTAGAATTTAGGCAGGCTGTAAATGCAATTTTGTTCATTGACAAGGAAGCCCAGGGACTCCAGGGTACGCCTTGTATGGACCAGGCCTCTGAAACCAACTGAGATGAGTTGGCCACGATCAGCCAATCACTCAAGTAGGGACAGACTGAAATTCCTTTGTCTTCTGAGATGAGCTGCTACTACTGCCAGGCACTTGGTGAATATCCTTGGAGCAGAATTGAGCCCAAAAGGTATGGCTGCAAACTGATAATGGCCGGAGGGCAGCTGGAATCTGAGGAACTTTCTGTGGGACTGCCTTATTGGAACATAAAAATAAGGCGTCCCTTCAGGTCCAGGAGACTAGCCAGTCCCCTTGCTTTAGTGAGTGGATGACCTGAGTCAAGATTACCATTCTGAACTTTGGTTTTGTCAGGTGTTTGTTCAGGTACCTTAGGTCCAGAATAGGTCGCCATTCCCCCTTTTCTTTAAGGTGAGGAAATATCTGAATAAAGATCCTTCCCCTACTGGGGAAGCAGCACTCTTCACAGCTTTGGCCCTCATGAGATGCTTGACCTCTACCTCCAGCACCATACTTTCCACAGGAGAGGAAGGTTTGGGTGTAAGGGCCTGTGGAGAAGGAGACATTTTTGAATTGAAGGGATAGACCCTGCTCCACTACTCCAGAACCCACTTGTCCGAAGTGATCTAACGCCAACAATGGAGGTAGTATGATAGCCTGCCCCCATGGGGGAGAGGGAGGTGATCAGCAAAGAGTCAGGAAGACAGCTGTCTAGACTGGGAAGTAGTAACAAGAGTGGGTCATCCCTTCTTAGCCCTCCTGCCTCTGCCCTGAAAACCTCTCATCTGAGAAAATCCATGTTATATGGCATAGGAGAAACGCCCTAGGAAAATAACCCTACCATACCCCCATGGTGAGTTCTCTGAGAGGGAGGGGCTTTTCTTTCACTGAGTTACTCTGTATGTGTGTTTGAACTCATCAATTCTTTTTCATATAGAAACATAGAATTTGACGGCAGATAAGGACCGCTGGGCCCACCTAGTCTGCCCATTTTCCTACCTAACAGATAAGCTGCAGATCCTAGTTAACCAACAGCTTACTTCCTCTTACCTGCCCCTAGGATCTCCTTATGCCTGTCCCATGCATTCTTGAAGTCCACCACTGTTCTTGACTCCACGACCTCCTCAGGGAGGCTGTTCCATGCATCCACAACCCTCTCAGTGAAAAAATACTTCCTCACATTACCCTGAGCCGCCCCTCTCTATCTTCAAATTGTGCCCCTTGTTCTTGCACATCTCTTTTTCTGGAAGATGCTACCTCTTGGACTTTGTTAATTCTCTTGAGGTACTTGAACGTTTCTATCATGTCCCCTCTCCCTTCTTTCCTCAAGAGTTTACATATTAAGCTCCTTTAGTCTTTCTTCAGATGTCTTCTGGTGCAGACCCTGCACCATTTTGTTGCCCTCTCTGGACAGCCTCCACTCTGTCTATCTCTTTGCAGAGATGGAGTCTCCAGAACTGTACACAGTACTCAGATGGGGTCTCACCAACTGTCTGTACAGTGGGATAACAACTTCCTGTTTTCTACTATTGATGCCTCTTCCTGTGCATCCCAGTATCCCTCCAGCCTTCCTTAATGCCTTCTCACATTGCTTGCCCACCTTTAGGTCATCTGATATAATTACCCCAGGTCCCTTTCCATTTTTACTGTTGTCAGTATAAATATATAGGCTTCAGTATGGTCCTCAAAGACAGAGTTATTCTCGAAAGGAGAATCCAACACCTGGGTTTGGACATCCTGCATAAGATTAGTAGTTCTCAACCAAGCAAAGCATCTGAGAGAAATAGCCTGTGCCATGACCCTTGAAACTGTGTCATTATTATCTACAGCCATGTGAAACTGGTACTTTGTGGCTTCCACGGCCTGCTTAACAGTGTCGGAAACATCTCTGAGCATATTGTCCACCCATGATGCACTATGGGCAGTATAGTTTTAATAGAGCCCTCTGATATCTAGCTGCATATGCCATGAAAGAAGACATGCACAGCAAGAGAGAGGCAGTAGCATAAGATTTCTTACCTATGAGATGTATTTTCTTAGAGTCTTTTTCTGGCAGTGCAGATAGTGGTACATTAGTTTTGTCACAGGCTGCTGTCTGAACTACCTCGCTGTGGTCTGGATGTGTATAAAGAAAATCAGCAGTAGACTTACAGAGCTGGTATTTCTTCTCGATTCTTCTGTCCACCCGGTAGAAGATGAGGGGTTTCCAGAACCTTAAAAACACTTTTCTTCAAAGTGTTATGCATGGGGAGAATGAGCGCCTTAGGAGGGGAAATGCCCATCATCTCCATGTAGTCGCCTTCCATATCATAGTCGGTGTCATCCTGGAGAAGCAAGTCCAGGGTATCCACCATCTGTTTTAAGAATGTAAAAAGGAAGAGACTTCTTCATTTATATCAGTATCCTCATTTACACCAGCCCCAGGGTGGCCGCCAGGATTAAGAGGGTCCCCAAGAGGTGCATCATCACCCTGATCCTCTCCATCATCAAACAAACCCCGGGCGTAGGGGTCTTCCCGAGAGGATCACTTGGTCCAGCAGGAGCCGAGAAAATATCACCCAAGATTGCAAAATCTGGTATAAATGCCAAGCTTTAGCTAAATCATCTGTAGAGGGCACATTTTTGTCAGCTACTGATGTCTCCGTAAGCCTGTCTGTAGGAGGAGCAGTAGTGTTATTATCTTTCTTAATCTTTTTGAAGGAGGGCTCAGAAACCTGCTCTGAATTTCTTTTAGATGCTTGGCTAGAATTTTTACTTCTACCAGACTTATTCTCACTGGAGACCCTAGAGGACCTATCATTCATTTTAGGTTAACTTCTCCTCCTCTGCACTTTAGAGGAGGAGAAGGTAGACTGAAAGGCCATAGTAAAGGGATAGGCCAAAAGCTAACCAAGTCAAAATTAACCTTAGAGGTAATAAGATTATAAAGTTGTTGTTTTTTTCACAACAGTGGAAAAGAACAGAAACCACCTCCACATCTCTTGCCAACAGAAGTCCACTGCACAGTTAAACAAAGGTGTCTCCTCAGAAAATAAGGGATTACCCTTCAAACATGTATAAAACTCAGAAATTAGAGAAAAAAGGAAGGGTTCCAGGAATTCACGCGGGTGCACAATGGAAATTCACTCACGACAGCAAAAAACCAATTCGACAATTTTTCATTCAAAAGCGATAAAACCACAAAAATACTAAAACTAACACTATAAATAAAAACAACACAATTTATCACACACACGGGCAAATTTTACCTCAGAAAAACTGCCAGAGCGGAAAAATATGACAAAACTATGTGATTGCGTGGAACTCAGCGAGAAGCAGTAAAAATAGACAAAATGAGGAGAATGTACAAAATACCTTGAAAGCAGCACTCAAAAGGAAAGAAAGTGGCACAGGAAGATCTCTGAAGAGGACTGCTCCGGGGCAGTGTTGCCAGTTCAGCAGAGAAAAGTTCTGAGGTCCCTCAGGCTGACTGCAGGCAGCACTCTTCTCTAACTGTATCCTGATTGGCAATGCCTTCCTCATTTACGCTTGACTCATCCTTCTCCGGGGCAGCTGAACCCAGTTGGCATACTGCATCTGTCAACAGATGCTAAAGAATTCCTGGGGTGAGAACCTGTAGTCTTCCGATCGGTTGCCCATTACAGGGTTTACCCCACTGGAGCAAGGTTTTACTTGGGCAGAAAGCCCTGTAACTTACTTAAGGGTGCAGATTTCTCTGAAGCTGGATGAGTGGCCAGTCCTTAACTTTGCCCCTTTTTAGACTCCTTGAAGAAAGATGTAGCCCGATGGCACTATTTGCGACTGGCCTTATGAGGTAAGGTACAGGCTCTACGAATGATCTTTTGCCATGGGTACTGTATGTTTTATGTTATCTCCTCTGAAGCGCCTCTGAACATTTGTGGAAGCAGTTTAGGCAGGTCATGTCCCTGTTTTACTGGGATGGGAAAAGAAACTGTGAATCCAAAGAGATTGATGGGACCATATCATAAGGCGGATTTTCAGTGCCCTGGCTCAAGGGTTATTATCTAGCATTGGAACTATGCCATATTTGGTTTTGGTTGCATGCTGAGCGATTTAATGACCAGATCTGCTGGTTAAGATTAGAGCACGATTGGTACGCCTCAACTCCTGGAGTGCTGTCTCTGGGGTAAACTGCCCCCCTTCTGGCCACTATGGATTATCTCTCTCATGTGTGGTGCCAATCTCAGCTACTCCTGGGCTCCCAGTGGTGTGCCACTGTTCATTTAGCCCTTTGGGGCAATCCTAAGATTTCTATAGGAGGGCAAGTACTTCTTTGAGCCAGGTGGGAAGGGGAAGGGTCTGAAGGGTGGGTGATTTATTTTCTTCTCAGATGGGTTTTTAAAACCTTTCAGGATCTTCAAGATCAGGCAGCCCCAACTAGGGTGGACCATTGGAAGTTCCTGCAATTGAGGCACTTAATCCACAACTTGGGAGGTGAGCTTGAAGGTAGGGGTACTAGTGTATGGTGGGATGAATGTTTGGGGTTAAATGTTCAGGTCTGCACCCCCAAAGGTGAGTCAAGTTTATCAAGGATTGCAGGAACATATGGAGCTGGATAACTTAAGGCTTCAGCAAAATGGAAAGGGATGCTGGGGAGCCAGTCAGGCAATGGAGAGTGGAGGAGATATGAACAAATGCCTATGGCTATGTAAAAGACTCTGGAAGAAGTCTTATGCATCTTAAAACTCTCTTTTGTGGTATAGGATGCCTGAGGTTATGTATGCTATGTGGCTTCTTCCCCATTCGAAGTTCTGGTGATGTGATGGGCATGTGGGATCTTTGCTTCATGTATTATAGGGTTGTCCTTTATTAAATTGATGGTGGCAGAGACTAATGGGAGTAGTGTTGCAGAAGCCTATCCAGTGGGATCCTCTCTCCTCATCTTGGGCAATACGAGTAAGCTGGGACCCTTCTGAGTTGTCGGAAGGCTAGGTTTCTCACGGCTATTATGGAGGCCAAAAGGTTGATCCTCCAGCAGTGGCGCAGTGGTAGACATTCTCCTTGGATGAGTGATATGATTGTATACTAAGAGTGGCAGGGTTCAAACCGCTGATGTATGTAGCATGACATAAACATGATGCCCTCTTAGAGGTCTGGACTCCATTCCTTAAGTTTATGCACATTTCTCTGCTTCAAGAAAGACAATGAATCCCTCCACATCTACATTCCAATGCATCCACTGCCTAGGGAAGTTTTCCTCTCAGACGGGTCATTAGTGGCATGATCCCCTGCAGTCTCTCACTAGAGCTCTTCTCTGCTCCTTCACCTTGGATCTGGGGATGTGTCTTATCTGACTCCCAATTATTTAGGGCCTGTTTAGTGGGCGTGGTTTGGTTATTGGGGACTGCAAGACACAGATGTTAGAGTCTGTTGGACTTCTGAGTAACTGTTACGCTAAGGTGCTCTTAGATTGTATCTCCATGAAGTTTTAACTCCAGCCATGTATCCAATTAGGTACTCAATTGCTTTTGAAGATCTTTTATGTATTTTGTGTGGCTAAGTATTAATAAAGTGTTGATAAAAAAGATGGTAAATGGAGCAGGTACAACACAGGTATCAAACACAGTAAGTGTTAGATGCAAGCTAGAACAGGATAAAAATCTGAAGTGTCAGTAAGTTGCATTGTCTAAACTTACACAAACAAATCCATACGATCAGTTTTAATGACTGCGTTTGAGTTTAAGTTATCTAGCATTAGTGCTAACTCCTTTTCAGAGTGTGCAATGTGGTGAGCACTCCAAGCTCTGTGTCAAGAATGGCAAAGATGGTGATTCAATTCAAAGAATGCCATGCATCTACTTTGTAAGGTTTCTGATTCAGGGAGCTCAGGTGTTTACATATACCTAGATAATACTCTAATTAGTCTCGGGGAGTTTCAGTTTGAAAATGTGTTGGTTAGACAAAACGCTAGCAGGCTCACTGTACCTGCCAGCTCCTCTAGCCATATGAATTGAAATTTCTCCCATTTCTTTTAATGCATCACCAGTTCCACACTCTTTAATCCAAGTCAAGTAATCAAGTGTTTTAGGTAATTAAAACTACCCACAGAAAATGTACTGATGTGGTACTAAATGGTATTATGGTAACATGGCAAAAATGTGTACTCAGCACTCATACACGAACACCTTAACACTCTACAGGTGGGCACATATCTTAGTAACAAGGATTTGTCAATGCCGAATGTTTGCTTGCTGATATTAGAATTGGAAATGCAGGAGTGAGACAGATGCAGACTAGGATTGGCAGTGAAGCATTGAACTTCACGCCAACCCCACCTCCATCCTGTAGAGATGGACAGGCATTGGGGTAAGTGTTCGGCTATCGCCCATGACGGTCAGAACCATGTCACCTCACCCTATTCTGCAGACACTGACACATGTTGAGGTGTGCCTTGGGGTGTTTGGCTTTACAGTCACCCCATTCCATGAGGACATATGCTGAAATGGGTGGAGCATAGGGAGAATGGGGTGAAGTCTGGGTCAAGAGTCCAAGGTACACCTCAATGTCTGTCAGTGGCTGGGGTGGGGTGGATGGCAAGAGCAGTACAGTCAGCAGTCCAAAGGCACACCCGATGCCTGTCAGTTCAGCAGGGTGGGACATTATGGTTAGAAACCCTAATGCCCCAGGCATTTGTTGGTATTTGCACTACAAATTTTCAACATGGCCTTTTGTGACCCCACCTCATGAAAGCATTTGAGACCTCTTCTCATGAAGAGTGACAGTGTGATTTTGTCAATGTGTCCCGAACTTTGAATTCCAACAGCAACCGTGCCATTCTGTGCCACATGTATGAAAACACAGATCGGGCAAAATGTGAAGATTGACAGCTGTATCATCCATAGGGAGGTGTGAAGAGATGGCAATGCTGAAAATCTGTAGAGAGAATATTAAAATGCTCGCACTTCCAAGCATACACGGAAACTGCGCAACGCATGCACATCAAACAGTCGTTTTATGGACTTTCATCACCAAGTTTCAACATAGACATTTTAGGACCTCTGCTCATGAACAATGTCACTGTGATTTTCTTAATGTATCCCAAACACTGATTTCCCACAGCGACCGTGCTATTCTGCACCAGAAGTGTGAAAACACATTTCAGCCAGGATGTGAAAAATGACAGCTGTACTGTTCATAAGGAGGTGCATAAAAATGGCAATGTTGAAAATCTGAGAGAAAGCGATTGCAAATTCATGAAGTTCTGGCGTGCGTATCAACTGCACAATGCACTCTCATGAAACAGTCATTTCTTGGATGTTTTCCACCAAATTGCAACATGAACTTTTTGAGCCCACCTCGCGAACACTGGCACTGTCATTTCATTAGCATTCCCAAAAGGTGATTCTGCGGAGACCAAAATCACCTTCGGGACTGAATAATGTCATGGCAGTGGCTGAATTCATGAGGAGGGGTCCCAATAATCCCATGTTGAAAATTTGGTGCCAAAATTCCCAAAAATGCCTGAGATATGCACCAAAGTTGAAAACACCCAATTTATGCCATTATACAAGCTTACTGGCATTTCTTCAGTTCGGCAGTCGGCTTTGAAGAGTGCAGACGTGTTCCATGTCCACTGAAGATCATCGCACTGGGCTCCAGAGGTAAGTATGGAGTGAGGGGGTGTGGGGAGACAGGGTGCAGAGTGTGGGTGTGGGTTGAGGGCGGTGCCACGGACTCAACGAGGGACTGTTTTCTGATTTACAGGGGAAAAAGTTGTGGACTTTTTTCTAAACAGGGACATTTGGTATACTGGGGCGGACTCCCAGCATGCCACCTGGGTGTTTTGTTGGGGGAGCTATGGCAGGGGATTGGGCACCTCGTCGGCATATACCGGGGCAAGAGCCCAGGATTGGGCACCCCTCGCACAAACCAATGTTTTTTGAGGGGAAACATTATGCCGACAGGGAGTGGGCTCCCCATTGGCAAATTAAACTGGAAGAGAGTACTGAAGCTGACAGGGATTGGTCCCCATCGGCAAACACTGTTTTCTTGTGGGGGGCATGATGCCGAGGGGATTGGCACCTTTGGCAGTGGGGGTCTGTAACATTCTTTGTGACTATGGCAGCAGCTTGCCACCATGTTCACAAACAATATTATAGTACACAACGCTCCACCCTGTAATGACGGTCGCCCTTCATTGCAGCGGAATGGCTGATGCTGCAATGACTAGGCACCCCTGATTGCTGCCGTGAAAACAATACAACTTGGTAGCACTTTTGGAAGTCAGTGTCATCAGCACACTGTGCCTCCATTGGTCCAGCAGTGCAAGCCCCCAAATGCAGTGCATCCATTGGCTGCCATACTGCTGCGCTCTACAACCCGCTTTTCCTAAGCTGTCGCATAATGTTTCATGCTCATGCAAGCAAACATAAAAGGAATGAGTAAGTCATTTAGAGAATTAGAGACTTAGGAATAAAAATTGCTCAATTTTAGAATACTAAAAAGACCAAGTAAAATAAACTGTATGTTCAGTGATCAATAATCACAAAGAAAAAGAGAAAACAACAACAGCAAGATAGAGAGAGACTAAGATCTTCTAACTCATACACAACAAAGGACACAATTGGAGTGAAAGGACTACAGTCAGCCACAATTCTTAAACTCCATATTTTGTTCCAATTTATGGTTTGATTAAAATTGTATTCAGTCACAGCATGCTTGAGATGTCCGCCCTCCACAGGGCTGCCCCCAGTCCCACGCCCGGCGAGGGCTTCTCCACCAATCAGGACTCTGGCACTAGAAGCGAGGTCACAGTACAAGAAGAAGCCACAACTGTATCTTCAGCAGCACAAGTCAGCCTGGAAAGTATGCTGAAATAAAGATTGCATGGGTCTCTCCTCAAATGGCTCAGGATTCAAATCCTTACCTGTTCAGGCAACAGTGGCATATCTGTTAAAGTTTGAGAGCAAGAGTTTCAGCGTCCCTGCTGTACTTGTTCCTCCACAGCGAGTCAGAATGCAGCTGCGCAGTCTCTCCTGCTCATGTACAATCAAGATCATTTTAATTTAAACTCTTACTGTACCAACAGCCACCAAAGAGTTGAGACGCCAATAATTTATCAGATTTGTTCATTTTGTTTTTGATATGCTGAGATGGTTTTCTGTTCTAGCATATGAATCTTTCTGTGTAAAACAGGTAAGTTAAGACAACAACTGCGGAAACAGTGTGCTTTAACTTGATGGAGTTGCTCCAGTTGACCGATTGTTTATTCTTTTGTCATGTCTTATCGTTTATCTAACATGTGGTTGGTATGCATAAAAGCACCTATTGCAACCCACCCACTCATATCATTCAGCCAATTTCAGACCTGTCTAGTGTATCTCTGCATACCAGAGCTAATCTCCAGTGACCACACGGCCTCACTGCCAGTGTCCTACTGTTCACATTTAGCTAGCTCACTCATGCTTGCAGACACCAGTGGGTTTTATCCGTCACCCCTTATGCTGGTCATCTTCTCCAGATGTATAACACCCTTTCAACTAAGTATTAGTTCCTCACATTCCTGTTAAATACACCCACCCACAGGTTCATCCTTTGCTGTCTGGTTCATGTGCTCTTTTTCATATGAAACAGACTTCAATCCTGCACTATTTTTGTTTCAGTTTTGCATGTTTATGTATCTCCTGCATTAATTTATTATTTGCAAATAGATGACTGGGAAAGGCATAAGCAGAACCTTGTTTCCATGTAGGGGTGGGAAGGGTGGAGGATGTGGAAGCTACAGCAATCATTCTAACAACACATACTAGTTGCTAAGTCCCCACTTTACTATTAGCAGTTTATTCTCTCCCACCACTAGGGGTCAGTCCTGTGCCCTCCATCCTCCTTCGATTCCCACTTAAGCACCCCTCCTTTACCAGACCACTGGTCTCGATCTCCCTGCCTTCCTCTCACATACCCCACCTCCCAGCCTCCTTCCATGGCCTCTTGTCTTTCTTCCTACCTGGGATTTGAACCCTGCACCTCACACATCGATGGCAGCGGCTCTACCATACACTATAAGGACACCATCGCATCCATAAATCTTCTCCCAAGTAGTCATATCCCCGACCCAACAGAACTCCTTCACTGGCACCTCCACCCTAATCAACCTAGTGTTCACTAATCACCCTTACAGGCTCTCCAATGTTTATATTCTCCCTGATGTGTGAGCGACCATTCACCCATCCTATGTGACTGGTCCTACAAACCCAATAAATCCTCACCAAAAGTCATCTATCAGCATTGCCAAAAGGTGCCCCGGCCACTTCAAACACTTCCTTTGTCACAGTAACTGGATGCCTGTTTTTGCGGCATGGCGATGCTGCCTTTTCACACTTCATTACAACATTTAACTCAGCCTGTGACTGGATTGACCCCTACTCTAAAAGGATTATCAAAGGTCCTAACACCCCTGGATTACTCAGGCTCTCTAGGATCTCATGAACCACAGGGATGCCAACTGGCATAAGGCTCTGAAATCAGGAAATTCCACTGTCAGGCAGCAATACAGAGCTGCCAGAAACAAATGCACCTGGGAGATCCGGAAGGCGAAGGCAGCACATTCCTAGGATGCACTCTCTACTTCTTGGGACTCAGGCAGAAAATTTTGGAACAACATTAAAGAGCTTAGTGACAAGATTGTATCCACTCCATCTGAACTAAACATTAACGGCTCCCCACCCAGGACCCCTATCATATTGCCACCTCCCTCAATTCCTCCATCTCAGACCTCAGCAGCATCTTCCCCAAACGATATTTGATCCACAGTCCTCTCATGCCCCCCTTTTCTGTCTAAGGGTTATCTCTGCTCATGAGCCCAAACCATACCTATATTCAAAGCCCTGAGTAAAACTCAGCACAGCAGTGACTCACTAGACCTAAAACTGCTCAGTCTAGCATTCAAAACTGTCTTTGCACCCTAACAAAAATGTTAAACCTTTCCTTATGTCTGAGCCAATTCCCCACCATCTGGAAGCAGGCAGTCATCACTCCCATCCAGAAGGCTGGGACTCAACCCCTCAAATAATTATCGCCTATCTCTAGCCTCTCCCCTCTCCAAGGCCCCTGAGAAAATTATCTCTGATCAGCTCACAGGCTACCTATCCAAATACAACCTCCTCTGCCAGGAACAACACGGATTCAGAAAGGTCACATCATGACATCCACCATACTAGAATATTCGAGCTTCATACAAAAGCGCTTGACAGGGGTCACTTAGCTGGATCAGTATACATCGATCTGACCAAGGCATTTGACATTGTAAATCATGCCCTGCTCATCAATACCCTAAACACTACTGGCCTGACCCCCAAAGCTACATTCCAGTTTGTAAACTACCTTGGTGGCTGATCCCAAGAGTCAGAATAAAGTCCACCCTCTCACTCTCCTTGTATGCTCTGGTGTTCCTCAGGGCTCCATCCTGGGGCCACTCCTCTTTAGCATCTTAAACTCTCTCCCTTCATCCTGCCCCAGACAAATGCTCTCTACTCAGATGATGCTGTTCTCTTCAGTAGCCATTTGACCCTACTGCCCTCCAACTCACCTCCAGAACTCCTTCAATGAGGCCAAAAACTGGTTCACTGCACATAAGTTGTTGCTAAATTATAAAAAAAACTAAGGTAATGTTGTTCACCCATTGGAAAATAGTCATGCCACTGCCACACTTAGTATTCTCAATGCTCACAATGCTCCACTTGAGCAAGTCTCTTCTTTTAAAGACCTAGGTATTACACTAGATTCTTTTCCCTCACCTACTCCAAGCAGATCCATAATGTCTCCTCCACTATTAACTCCAGGCTGGGCCTCCTATACAGGCAGAAAGGTGCTTACCTCTAGAGGCTCTCCACCTTGCTGTAAACTCCTCTGTCCTCTCGCTGATTGACTATGGGCTTGTTACATATGTTGCTGCCAACCCTATTGCCCTCTGCAGGATCTCAGTTGCCCTAAACAAGGCATGTCGCTTGGTCATTAGGTGTTACTGGATGACCCACTCCTGCAACCTTTATCAATGCTCTTCTTGGCTCAACCTTCAGGGTAGGCTAAAATACCAGACCTGCATATTTGCCAAAAGATCAAATTGGGTAATGCCCTCCCCGGCATTCACAACCTGCTCTCCCTGCTGGGGTCACCCATAACTCTTTGAAAACCTTATTCAACATCCTCACTGTCAGACCTCCTAGGGCAATGGTCCTTTCACTACAGAGCCCTCCTCTGGCTAAATGCCATCCTGGATGAAATTTCCACTACTGACAAGTTAGGCCCTTTCAAAGTCAAGTTAAGGGAGGCCATCATTACCTCTAGCCTCTGTGACTTTCCTTAACCCCTATCACCAGCCTTCCCCCCAGGGCTGCTGGACTATGTCCTCTCAAGTGTCTGTGATGTGTTCCTTGTATACTGCTGATTCATTTTGCTTATGATTTTGTATATATTTGTATAGCTTCTCATTGCTCCTTTGGCCATCTCTGTTTAATTCACTGACACAGGGTCTACACCCTCGATCATCTGCAACTTTGATCCAGGGTTTCCTCCCTCTGCTATGTATTTGTTTCTGTTGGACCATGATTGTTTTCTTGTGCAATGTCATAATGTCCTGACATAGAGCCTTTGTAAAGAGTCTATGACTCAAAGGGTTGTAATTCTGATTCTTTTTTTGGGAGGGTCCGCCAGTGCAGATCTCAGCCTAGTCATGGCCCCTGTCACCCCACTCAAATCAGCTGTCCTCCCTGCCCCTGTCTTGCCCCCAGGCAGCTGTGCCACTGGCCAAGGTGTCACAGACATGGGTCTGGAACAGCAGTCAGCCGGAGGCGATGGAAGGGCGGCAGGCGGCTTCATAGAGTGCTGCAGCAGGGATTTTTTTTTATTAAGCTCCCTCTGAGAGCTGGATGCATGCAATGATGCCGGCCAAGGCGGCTCACATGCGCTCCCGTGCACGCTCCTTCCAGAGGCGTCTGCACCCACTCCCCCTTGTAGGCACATGTGCACCCCTCCGCTGAGGGCACTCAGGTGCTGGTGCCATGATTCCCCCCTCTCCCGGGAAGGAGAGCAGTCCTCCAGATGCTCTATCCTTCCCTGCCAACCCAGGTGGCCTATCCGTTCCGAACACGGGTCACCGGCGTGGCGTGGTGTGGCATCCAGCGCCTCAACCCTCAGTGCCACCGGGCGGGGCTGTAATTCTGATTCTTATCAATAAACAATAAACATACTTGGTCTAAGAGAAAAGCAGAGTGCAATATATAGAGCTTTGACAAATTACAGTACTATGACAGGGTGTCGTGGGTATGTAGGTGATAAAGAAAATCTTTACTGAAAGTATTGCAGAGAAAGGGATCAGGCTTCAGCTGTAGGTGGTGGGTACGATAGTAGTGGTGTCTTTTGAAGCTTGCAGTACAGTATATGCACAAGGGATGCAAAGCAGCAGAAAGTGGGTCACACATGGACAAGGTGCTACAGACAAATCAAGCATATGAGTCAATATCAAAATGATGCACACCTCCTCATTAAGTTACTCCAGGCACCAATATATAGACTAAAACAGTGCCTTTGATAAAGGAACAGAATGTCCTGAAACATGTCAGGCGGGTGATGTCTTTTTACATATGTAATAAAGTCATGTTTTATTCTGCATATTGGAGCCTGGCACAACTTAAAGAGGTGGGGTGTGCATGGTTTTATCTTGGACTCATATGTACAAGGGACTCAATTTAGAATTGTGTTGAGGGTAGCAGGCGACAAAGTGGGATATTCCTGATGGTATAATCCATCATAAATGGGCAAATTGTGTGTGTTAAGCAATCCATTACTGCCACCAAACTATAGGTTTCTATTTTTCTTTACTTATTTCGATCTGGTCATGATCAGATATCTCAAAAATAATCCATTCAATTATTCAGTAGCATCTGTACAGTAGGTTACACCCACCAGACCAGTCATTATGTATTTATCAAATATTTATTACTGATTGAAAACCAAGTACCTTGCAGTGCTCAGTGATTTACACAAAGGCTTGAATAATGACTTATAATTTAGTCAGTACAACGATAAAAATGTATTTATCTATTTAGTGTTATGTCCGAGCAGACAAAGAAAGAGTGGGCTCACTACTATTGCAAGGAGAAGGAGGATCAGAGGAGGAGAAAGGGAGCGGTAGTGCAGGGGATGAGGGTGGCATGTAGGCTGTGATGGTTTAGAGACTGTAGACAGTTTATGTGAAGGGCTAAACATAATGACAGGAACTTACGATATGCAATTATTGGACACAAGCATCTACTCAGAAGATGTCTACATCCACTGGCCGGTGACACTGAAAGTTGAGGCATCTTGCCTTACCTCACACTATGCTGGCGACCGGGTTCAGGAATAACCTCGGGTCATCGGGATGCCAGCACAGGGTGGAGGGTGGGAGCAGGATCAAGTGTAGGCTCCTCTCCCACGTGGGAGGGTCGCCAGTCCGCAGTCACCAGATGGAAGTACAGTGACAGGTGCAGATGCAGGAGGTAACAGAGTGACTGGTACTGTAGGGTGGGTGTCCCATAGTGTGTGACATGAGCGTGCCTCCCACGTGTGCGTCACATCAGGGGTGTGAGAGAATTTGGAATAAAAGCAAAAGTACTTAATAAACAGGGAAAAAGATGTCTATATCCAATACTTGCATATCATAAGTTCATGTTCGTGGTCAAAGTGGAGGGAGGTGTAATAAAGCATTGTGTACAACTCTTGCAAATTTTGCTTATAATTTTTACTTTTACACATACATAAATACAAAGAAGCCAGCAGAAGAAGGCCATTTGGTCTATCAAGTCTGCTCATGTTGCAGGATTCACAGTGAGCTACTGTCCCTGCCCCTCTCCCCCTCCTCCCATCCTCCCTACCCAGGACCCTTACCCTCCTCTATACCTCTCCCAGCCTCTTTCAAAGCTGCCCATTCTCTTCAATGAGATTACCTCTTCTGGCAGCACATGCCAAGTTTCCACCACCCTCTCTGTGAAGAATTGCTTCCTGACCTCCTTCCTAAACCTCCCACCGTCCAGCTTAACACTGTGCCCCTCATGCTATGGTTGCCACCAGCTTAAAGAGACTCTCTTATCAACCTTATTTATCCCTTTCAAGTACTTGTAGGTATTAATCATGTGCCCTCTCTCTCTTTCTCTCTCTCTCTCTCACTTTCTCTCGACATTGAACAATACTGGCCCCAGCACAGAGCCCTGCAGGACCCCACTGGTTACCTGTCTTGTGCCAGATAACTCTCCTCCCCACAACCACCCTCTGGATTCTGTCCTTCAGCCAGTTTCCCACCCATCTGGCCATCTTTTCCCAACCCTGAGATCCACCAACTACCTGATCAACCTTTGTGAGGCACAGAGTCAAAGACCTTGCTGAAATCAAGATATAGGATGTCTACTGCTTGTCCCCCAGTCTATTATCTTAGTGACACAGTCAAATAAGTCATTCAGATTTGTTTGACATGATCTCACCGCCCTCCATGAAACCATGCTGCCTTGCATCCTGGAGATCATGCTCCTCTAGATATTCCACCAACCTTTCCTTTAGTATGGTTTCCATGAGCTTGCCCACAATCGAGGTCAAACTGACTGGTCTGTAATTCCCTGGGTCATCCTTAGACCCGAACAATTAAAGAGGTCTCGCCAGTGGCCCTGCCAGCTCCTCAGCCAGTTCCTTTAGTACCCTTGGATGTACTCCATCCGGGCCTGGTGATTTGTCCACCTTCCGATGCCAGCAGCCCTCCCTCACTCTATCCTCCTCTATCACTACATCTGTGTTCCTCCGCTCCTCTTTTCCTCCTGAAAGCACTGGTCTGTTCTTCTCCCTGGTGAAGATGGAACAGAAGTATTAATTAGTGTCTCTGCTTTCCCCATTATTCTCCACCCTTTCTTAAGCTTAACAAGTTCCTTCTTCGTTTGTTTATTTTAACCAGGAAGATGACTGGCACAGCCTTTTCAGTCATGCCTGAAATAAAAACAAAACGTACATTCTTGTCCTTGTCATACTTATATAGCAAAAGAAAGCTTTCTCCCTTCTTTATTCCTTTAGCTATCTAAAGCTCCTTCTGTGTTTTTTTCTCACCTGACTTTCTTACTTGCCTCACTAGCCAACCATAGGTAATGTTCAGTATCCACCTCTCTTGGTCTTCCTGAATTCTCTTTAGGCCAACCTCTTTTCCTCACTGCCTAGGCAACCCCAGAACTGAACCAGCTGGGTGCTTTTGGCCCTTGTGTTCTAACACTCCTCTGTGGCAATCAGTATTCCTCCCTTAATGATGGACCACCTTTGGTTCACCCCTATATCTGCTCTGATTCCCACCAGCTGGCTCCTTAGCACTTTGCCCATTTTCCTGAAGTCTGCCCTCCTGCAATCCAGGATTTTCGTCTGAGTCGTGATGCTTTCCCTTCCCATATCCAACTGGAGCCATATTGTGTGATGATCACTTCCTCCCAGTGGCTCCCCAACCATTAGTTCCTGTACATGCTCCCCATTTGTGAGCACCAGATCAAGAATTGCTTTGGCTCTCATTGGTTCAGTGATGCCCTGAGTCAGATATACATATTTGAATAGTTTATTTGAGTTAAATTGTTGATTTTGGTTTATGTTATTATTCACCAAGTCCAAAATAAAGATTTCTGTATTTGTTTCTTTTAATATTTTGTCAGTCACCACTTGTCTTGCCTCAGTCAACATCCCCATGGTTCACACCCAGCTGTTGGAAAACAAACAGAAAAACAAAACAAAATAACACAGAAAAACTCAGATGAAGTACTGTACCTGTAACAAAACTAATTCAGATTTCCTTTGCCAGCCTTTTCCATCTTCCCTGATTGAACACCATATGAATTTTCCACCACCTACTGTAATTATGACAGCAACCCAGCATAAAGAAAATCAAAGTGGTAAGAATTCCTATTAATATACATTAATACATTAATTTACATTTCAGTTTCACTCGTTGGTCCAGCTTCACCATCCCCTCCTGACATCCCCCGTCTTAGGTAGTGGTCATGGATTCCAGTTCCACAACCACCCACTCACTGAGCACTCTATGGATGTGTCCAGTCAATGAGCATGCAACCAGCTATGTCCTCCTAGTCAAGGAGGCAAGGTGTTGCTGTGTTCTGGTCTATGGTACAGGGGTGAAGGACCACTATTGCATTATGGGCTCATTGTTCTTAATTTATTTTTTCTGGGGCATCTGGGATGACAGGTGGCCCAAGTACATACATTTACTGAACTACTTCTAGCAGTGCAAATTCACTTTTCCAAATTATTCTGCCATTTCTCGATAACCTGTGTTTGCACAGGAGGCATCTGATAGCCTCCTTCCACAGGAAAAGGCCCAATCCACATTTTCCCAAACTTGACTGGCTGGCCTTGAGAGAATTACCTACTGCTGCGTTTTTTTTTTTTTTTTTGTTTGTTTGTTTATTTGTTTAATAGACTGTACAACAATGGTTATACATTGCATTCTTATTTGTCTGGCAACTTTCTAACAGAGTGCTGCAGTTGTTTTATATGTATAGTTGTTTTATGAATTTTATGGCTATGAACTAGCTATATGGTTTGGAATAGCGCTATTTTACAAATAAACGATGATTGATTGAGAGTTCCCCTAACAGCTAGAACCCATGTACAGTATGTATGGCAAAACAATTAGAACTTTAAGAATTAAAGCAACCATTTAAACAAAATTAAAACATTAGTGTTATTCTATTCTATTCTATTCTAGTAGAGGCATTCCAACACACAACATTGCTTTTAACTGTCCAAACAGGGATATGGAACTTATAATTTTTTCAGATAATTAGACATATCCCTTATGCACTGTACAAGGGACATAGTAAAACAGTGTTAATTATGCTGTTACACATTATGCTCTGATACAATAAATTTAGGAATGGGGCAAACCTTTCGAATACATCTCTGTTAATGTTCACATACTGCAACAATATGCCACTTCACGGTAGTGTTCCTGCAACCACATTGTAGAAGGTGTTAGATAAATGATAGACACCAGACAGTAATATTTAGTGCATAAAAAACACAATCAATGTATTTATCAATTTATTTGCAAAAACTTTGCAAAACAAAACAAAACAAAAATATATATATTTACAGAAAGAAAATTGTGGGTGTTAGTCCATCACACCATTTCAACACATCAGGAAATACTTCTTCTTGAGACTCCTGTCTTTTTCTGTATATTCAATATCCAATACTTAATTCCCAACAATACAGTGTGTAAGCTCTCACACTAGCTCATTCTCCCTCGGTGGTCAGAAGATACTGACCCACACACACTTTTAGTCCCCTGATGGCAGGTTTCACAGCAACCTTAGGTGACATCACAATCAGGGATCTCCCAATTAACATACAATAGACCTTTATGTGGCCCTATCTAAGGCTATCTTGGATCATTCTTGTACAATAGGAAAACAAGCATTTATGTTATATTCTTCCTGTGACTATATAATACAATATCAGTTTTAGATTATCTAAACCTTAATTAGGAGTGTCTCACTCATTTGGAGCATAGCTCCTCCCACTTGCTGTGACCTCATCTCTCCTGATTATTACAAAAGCAGTCACTTCAGGGCTTTCAGTCCTATAGTAGGAATCTCCCCATAATGGCAAGAATTCAGGTAATAAAAAAAGAAAACATTTATTTGTTCATTTTCACATGTTTTATATACAGGAATACCTAGCCTGGACAGGGGAATGACAAATGAGGCGTGCTCCTATTTGCCTTCCCCTGCCAGCCCAGAAGACCTGATACTGAAGCACTGGTTATTTAAGCAAAACAAGAAGCTTTTCTTTACTACCGCAACAAGCGGTTCTCTTTTTATTTACTTCACCCGACGTCGGGCTTGCAGCACAGCATTTCTGTGCTTCTTAAAGAGGCACCAGTTACAACAGCGATAGCGCTTCACTTTTCACACCAACGCACCTATTTCCAATGCTGAAGTGTAACATAAACAAACTGGGGACACCTTAGAGCACAACCATTACTCAAACACAGAGCTCCTTGTAGAAAAAGGATACACTTTCATTGTGCAACCATAAGGGTTTTTAGGATTATTTAAAGGGACAGTAAAGTTTGTAGAGATATGCCAGGTTGGCCACCCTGACACGAAATTTAGTAAAGAAAGGAGGAAGAAAAAGATGAGAGAAAAGTAGGAAAAGAAGATTTGGGGGTTGCACATTTTACTGCAGGATTATTCATTCATAACAGGGCACCCTGTTCCACACATTACCAGGCTACTTTTCAACCACCTTTGTCATGCTAGCACTTGTACTGTACAGCGTGCTGCACTATTGCAAAGGAAAGAAAACATTTTAGATTATTTTATTCAACTGAAAATGAATTTTACAATATATTGTGGAATGGTCAATTCATAGTGCTAATGGTTTCCAAGGCTACAAATCCTAAGTGGGGATTTCAGTACTGTGCATTGATGTACTGTGCCAAGGTTTAGTTTTTTTTTGTTATGTATAAAGTAATACAAGACACTAGTGAGGCCCTCCTGGAGTACAGTGTACAGTTTTGGAGACCATACCTACGTAAGGACATAGACAGGGTAGAAGGTTCAGAGGAGGGCAACAAAGATGGTGCTTGGATTGCATCACAAGTCCTATGAAGACAGGTTGAAGGAACTGAACATGTACTCCCTGGAGGAGAGGAGGGAGAGAGGGATATGATAGAGACATACAAGTATCTCACAGGGAGGAACAGGGTGCAGGAAAACACTATTTTTAAGTGAAAAGATGTTCCAGGACTAGAGGGCATGGGATGAAGTTGGAGGGAGGACGATTCAGAGGAAACATGAGAAAGAATTTCTTCACAGAATGGGTGGTGGACAAGTGGAACACCCTGCCAGAGGAAGTGGTGGGGCTGAAACAATCACGGATTTAAGAATGCATGGATAGACATAAAGGAATTCTGGAGGTCAGAGGTAAGGGGCAACAGACTTCTAGGAAAACAAACTGAACTTACAAGCTCAAATGGGTAGACTGGGTGGGCCATAGGCCCTTATCTGCCGACACTGTCTATGTATCTATGTATCTATGTAACAATAAGTATAGAATATGTTTTTAGTTATGTGACTGGCATCTTTTTGAGAGGAAGCCATCAATATATTTTTTTTTTTTGCAGTTAATCTTTTATTAATTTAATCACACAGTAACAACAAGACACAGTTACACAATGTAACAGCATAGAGACTGATACAGCAATATTAAGGACCAATACATTACATGATTTGTAATAGCTAGAAGTTCAATGAGGATTTGAAAAGCTGTAATTGAATACCTTAGGTAGTATACTAGATCAGAAGGTGAAGGAGAGGAAGAAAGGTATATCAATGTTCTAATACAAAAGTTGTATTCATTGCTGTAAAGTGTAGAAACACAGACCTCTCGAACAGTTAAACTGGCTACAACTTCAAGGAACGATTACTTTCCAAACCTACCTACTAGCAAAAGTAATTGATGGGACTATGGCCCCTGAGGTTCAATCTCCTCTTAAGCCCAGTAACCACCCCGTGTACACAAGAAGCTCTGACAACTATTTTCTGGCTATTCCCCACTGTTGCACCAAACAAGGCCAGTGGTCTTTTGCAGGTAGAGCCCTAAGATGTGTAACTCCTGGGCAGCAAACCCACTGACCTAGGTACTCGCTGCTGTTAAACACAAGCTATGTCAAGCGCTTGTGTCCAGAGCCACCTGTGACTGTTTCTCCTAACCTACCAGGTAGTCGCTTCTGTTCTTTGCACCTCTCTACTATCACCACCTCTGCCTGCCACCACCCACCACCCTCCCATATCTACCCTGCTTCTCTCCCTAGCCCTGGACCTTCCTCTCTTACCTCCTTCAACTCCTTCCTCTCTCCCTTTTCTAATCTGCTCACCCCACCCTATGTTGCACTTGTTCCCATCCTTGCCCCACCCACTCTCCTTCTACCTCCCTCCCAGTTATCCCCCTACACCCCTCTCTTCTACTTTCCTACGCTACCAGGCACAATTGGCAGCAACTCATTTTTTCCACTCTACCTTTTCCTTTGACAATGCCCTTCTGGCAGCTTTAATTCATGTAAATATTATTTGTTGTGACTCATCATTCTTAAATGTATGCCTGATTATGTTGTTCTAACTGCTATTATCACCTGTAGCTTTTAGACCATGTATACCCTGTACTGAATTTTGCATTCAAACTGCTTGCCTGCTAATCTCACACAAACTGTACTTCTATTCTTTCTATACTGACGTGGAACCTTCGTAGAAAGAGCCATCGGCTTAAAGGTATTTATCCAAAATTCTAATAAATAAAAGAAAAGTAGCTTAACAAGGTAACAATAACAGTTAGTATAAAACAATTAATGAGAGAGAGACAGACAACATCCTTACAAAATATTCAAGGTGGATACCTAATAAAAGAAACTGAATAAGTATACAACACGTGTTCTAAGATTGCCTTGAATGCAAATAGGTTAAGTAGTCCTGCCAACACTAATTGTATTCATGCAGACAGTCAGCAACAAAGGAGGACAGATGCTCCAAAGATGCATGTTGGAATAAACTTTTAAGGATGCCCGCCATATTAGGAATGATTAGAGACTTTCAATTTATTAGGATAAGTCATTTAACTTGCAGAAAAATATATTTAACCATCTGTGTTGAAATGTAGTTAATGTTTGATTGGTGGAGTTAATAATATAAGTAAGAAGTATTTAGGGTCAAAGGGAATTTGTGACCTACGATATTAGATGCAATTTGGTTAAACTGATTGCCATAATTTATAAATAGGTTTACATTGCTATAAAATGAGAAACAAGTCACTACCTGGAGAGTTACAACACCAGCAATGATCATTCTCTATTAAGCCAAAAGGTGCAATACTGTTGGTGTTCTTTACCAGAGATGAAGAATTTTGAGTTGGATGAGCTGCGTGCATCCTTGAAGGTATTATGGCAAGAAGTCCAACAATTATTCCATTGGGAGTCAGTTACATAGATACATAGACAGTGTCGGCAGATGAGGCGAATGGCCCACCCAGTCTGCCCATTTGAGCTTGTAAGTTCAGTTTATGTTTTCCAAGAAGTCTGTTGCCTCTTACACCTGACCTCCAGAATTCCTTCATGTCTATCCCATGCATTCTTAGATCCCGTGATTGTTTCAGCCCCCACCACTTCCTCTGGCAGGGTGTTCCACTTGTCCACCACCCGCTCTGTGAAGAAATTCTTCCTCACGTTTCCTCTGAATCATCCTCCCTCCAACTTCATCCCATGCCCTCTAGTCCTGGAACATCTTTTCACTTAAAATAGTTATATTGTATTTTAGAGCTGTGCTCCATTTAATTTGGGCTGCATGGGTTTAGTTAGGTAGATTGTCTCTGATGTCTTTGTATGTTCTGCTAGTTAAGCCAGATAGATTGTTAGTCCAATGAGAGATATAATGAACAAGAGGAGATTGCTTTGAAGGTTTTTGTGAAAGAGTGGAACATGCACAATGCAACTGTAAAATTTCCACAATTCTTGTTTAGGTATATTCCATTTGTTCTGTAATTCAGAGAAAGATTTTAAATATAGAGAGTTGTTATGGAGGATATCACCCAGAAAGTAAACACCTTTATATTTCCATGAGCAGCAAAAAGTAAGTGATTATCAAGGGAATGTTACGATTCCCCAGATGGGGGTATGGGGGATGGATTTAAGCCATTTGAGAATTTTAAGCCAGTAATGAACTGAAGGGGCAATAGTAGGGTGGCATTTTAATTTGGAGGGTAGTTTATTATAAATGAAAGAAGTAGGAATATTACTGGGCATTAGCGAAGATTCCATATTCACCCATAACAATGTTTGGGTTGTAGGCATAACAAACCCTCTAGTGGTTTGAGAGGCACAAAATGCCCATCAATAGGTTAAGAATCAAGGCATCTCAAAGCCACCTCTAAACCAATGAGAATGAAGCTTGGTACAGCTAAATTCAGAATAGTTCCTTCCCATATGAAGTTACCTATTAATTTGTCTATTTTAGCTAAGAGGGTGGAGGGTAAGGTTAGGGAATGTTAGCAAAAGGTAAAAGTATTTTAGATATTATTGACATTCTAATTGTGGTTATCTTGCCAGGAAAGATAAGTTTAGTAGTTTCCATCTGTCTAGAATAGTTTTAATGTTTGCTTGTAATTAAAGGATTAAGATTTTCTTAATAGCTAGGGGATCAGTAGTAGGAGGGGAGGTTATACTGCCCTTGTACAGGTCACTGGTAAGGCCACATGCAGAGTATGGAGTTCAGTACTGATGCCCACACCTCAAAAGGACAAATCTGCTGGAGAAGGTACAAAGGAGGGCTACAAAGATGATAGCCAGTCAGCAGGACAAGACATAAGAGGAGAGGTTGGGGCACTGAACGTGTACTACCGGAAGACAGGAGAATGAGAGTGGACATGACTGGGACATTCAAGTACTTGAAAGGAATAAATAAGGTTGATAAGGGAGTCCCTTTAAGCTGAATGGCAACCATTTCATGAGGGGCACAGTCTTAAGGTGGAGGGTGGGAGGTTTAGGAGGGAGGTCAGGAAGCACTTCTTCACAGAGAGGTGGTGGGCACTTGAATGCGCTGCCGGAAGAGGTAATCTCATTGAAGACAGTGGGCAGCTTTAAGAAAGGCTGGGATAGGCATAGGGGAAGGTAAGAATCATGGGTAGGGAGGATGGGAGGAGGGGAGGGAGGGAGGGCAGGACATTAGCTCAAGCTGTGGACCCTGCAATGCAAGCAGACTTGATAGACCAAATGGCCTTCTTCTGCTGGCTTCTTTGTATATTCGTATGTTTGTATATCTTGTCTAAGTTTGGGGTAATTTTTATACCTAGGTGAGAATTATTTTGAGGGCTCCTTGAAAATCTAGAGGGGTATTCAAAAGATTTACAGAAAGAGTTCAAGGAAAGACTTCAGTTTTTCTATAATTTAGTGATAATCCTGAGAATTTAGTGAAGCTGTTAAGTAGATTAAGAAAGAGGTTGGGCAGCAGTTTCTAAATTTTCTAGCAAAATTGAAAGGTCATCAGCATAAGATAATGATGTGTGTCTACTGCCACTAATTGGGAGTTCTTCATTATCATTAAATTGTCTAAGGGCAGCTGTCAGGAGCTCCATAGCTAGAGTAAATAGGGAAGAAGATAAGGTCAACCTTGTCTGGTCCCTTTGGCTAAATGAAAAGATGGAGCGAGTATAGCCTTAGTGAGAATTTTAGTGGAAAGAGACGATAAAGCAGCTTAATTCAGTAACAAAAACGATTGCCAATGCCAAAATGTGCTAGAACCTGATATATGTAATTCCAGTTAGAAGAATCAAAAGTTTTTTCAAAATTGATAGCTACTGCTGCTCCAGAAGATGTTAGGGATTTGGCTTTATACATAACATTAAATAGAGTGTGTAAATGATCTGAACGGTTCTATTTTTAATGAACCCTGCTTGGGATCAATGAATCATTTCAGGGATAAGGGTTCTAGACAAAGAGTTAAAAGTTTGGCAAAAATGTTACCGTCAGTGTTAAGTAAAGAAATCTGACAACAGCTGGTTGGCTGGGAAGTATCCTTGTCTTTCTTGGGAAGTACTGTTATAATTGCTTCAGTCATAGAATGGGTGATTTTCCAAGCTGAGTACCTTTGTGGGAAACATTACAGAGTAAAGGAGAGAGTATATTTGTAAGAGGTTTATCAAAGTCAACGGGAAACCATCTCCCCAGGGTTTTACCAGATTTAAAGGATGACAGTGCATCTTGAACTTCTTGTAAAGTGAAAGATTCATCTAACAATTCTGTTTCAAGTTTAGAGAGGTGGGGAGTGAAACCTTATCTATAAAAGTTCTGAATTTGAGTGGGTGGGGGTGAGTAAAATTTTGATAAGACATCACAATCTTATTTATAGTGGGACTGTCTGTATGTATTTGGTCAAAGTTACCTTTCAAACCAGCAATATGTCTTTCCATTTGTTGAGATTTTAGCTGGTAAACTAATAATTTTCCACTTTTGTCTCCTTGTTCCCAGAATTTGTTTTAAGTTTAGATAAGGCTAGTTCTGTTTTTGTGAGATAAGTTTGTTAATTCTTATGCGTAATTGAATGATTTCTAAGTAAAGAGGGAGTTGGGATCAGGGTGAGATATGTTAAAGTACTGAGTTTCTTTAATT
Organism: Neoceratodus forsteri; assembly: GCA_016271365.2. Lineage (NCBI taxonomy): Eukaryota > Metazoa > Chordata > Ceratodontiformes > Ceratodontidae > Neoceratodus > Neoceratodus forsteri. Next base: position 43,116,426 of record CM057455.1, read on the forward strand.
TGTAATTGATTTTCCAAATTGAGAAGTTGTTGTTCTCTTAACTTTTCCCAGCGTGCTGCAAAGCTTATAATTTTCCCCCATATTGTAGCTATGAGTGCTTTCCAAAGAATGCTCAAAGAGGTACCTGAGGAATTATTGTGAGAAAGGACATATTGTATTTGTAATTTAACCCAAGGTAAAATTTGAGGTCTTTAAGTAAGACTGACTCTAAATGCCATGAAGGAGATTTGAGAGAAGCAGGGCCCCAGATAAGATGTAGTTTTACAGGAAGTGATCAGATACAAGTAAGGGTAAAATTAGAAGATTCAATTACATTTTCAATAATAGTAGGTGACAAAAACCAGTAGTCGATCCTACTGTAGGATTTGTGAGGAGCTGAACAGAATGCAAATTCACGGTCTCTAGGGTGAAAGAGCCTCCAGGTGTCTGATAAACCAAAGTTTTTAATAAAAGTGAGAGAACATTTGTACTTCTGGGGTGTACATCAACAGATTTGTTGCGTCTGTCTAAGCAAACATCTATTGCAAGACTGAAATCACCACCCATCAATATAGGAGAGTTGTTTAACTTGTGTAAAGTTAACTGTTGGTCTAAGTTGTGAAGAACTCAGGATTATCAGAATTTGGAGCATATACATTAACGAGAGTTAATAGACCAGCTTGAGTGTCAAAAGAGACAATCACCCATCTACCTTCTGTATCACTGCTTGAATTCAAAAGAGACCATTTTAGACTTTTATGGAGTAAAATTGCAACCCCAAACTTTTTAGAGAAGAATGAAGAGGCATATACTTGACCAACCCAGTCACGCTTAAGCTTGTCAGTATCCTCGGCCAGTAGCTTAGTTTCTTGCAAAATGCAATTTTAGCCTTATGTTTTTAACTCATTGCCTCCACAGAATCTCTCTGAAGTTGCACCACTTGTCTCCTGTATGCTGTTAATAGTGAATCCTGGGCCTTTCTAAGCAAAATCAAGCTAAAGTCAGCATGCCACAAACAAATCCTAATAGCTCAAGAACCATAAGTGCTAGACACAAAGTATGAGTGGTAAAGTTATTCAGCACAAAATTACCTTCCCAATGGCAGTTTGCAATAATAATATTAATTTCATTTTTTTTCTATGCTGGCTGAAACAGCAAAAAAAAAAAAAATTTCCACTAAACTAAGCAACATAAGCCATATACACCATACCATAAAAAAATTCAAATAAATACTAAAGTATACATGATATACACAAAATATCAGTGGCAAAGTTGTTCAGCACAAAATCACCTTTCCAACGGTGCTATGCAGTCAAATATATATTGTATTCTGTTATATCATATATTAAAATACATAAATGTTGTCTCCAGACATTGCAATGGCACATAGGAAGTCAGTAGCTGACTTCTGTAGGCCCTCAGGACACACCAGTGTATTTTACTGATGACTACAGGCGCCTGCTAGAGACAATGAGTTAAGGTGGTTTAGCACTTGTCTGCATTTGCTAGGTGTACTGAGTCCTTTACATTGCATGTATAAAATAATAAGTCAGTTGTGGTAGCAAAATGAAAGAATGAGGATAAAAGGATTTGCAAAGAGAATCGGATTCGACACACCCAGCAGAAAGGAAGAGAGAGTAAGCTGGAGCAGAGGACAGCAACAGGCCAAAACATTGACTGTTAGTCTATAACTGAGGTCAGGATAACAGCATAATGATTGACAAGACCAATAAGTGGTAGTAACCACTAGGGTTCCAGAATACCAACATACATGTCTCTCTAAACTATAAGCTATAAACAGAAACATTAACACTTTAAAATAGCAGATAGTAATCTTATAACACAATATTATCATCTTGGATGTGTCGGGAGATATGGGTCAGTAAACAAATACCACGACCTACTCACCTCATATCCCTCCTCTCCTACCCGTTCTCATTTACCCCTATCTCTCTGGCTGCTGCCTAGCAGGCCCTACTGTCTATCAACCACACCAAAGGCTTCTCCCCGATGGTCTGGACCCAAAGCTTCTATTCCTGTCTGCTGCTGCAATAGTCTATCCAGTTTCTCTCCTAATAAATCTGTCGCTCACATCTGCAATTGTACCAACTGCCTGGAAGTATGCTGTCGTGTCTCCTTCCTAAGGTAGGTGATATCTCTTCCCCTAGTAACTACCACCCTATCTCTCTCCTACCTTCCTTATCCAAGCTCCAAGAACACCTTGTTCTTGAGCAGCTCTTTGCCTATCTCACTGACTCTGCCTTCTTCACCCCTTTCCAGTCAGGCTTTAGGAAAAAAACACTCAACTGCCACTTCCCTGCTTAGGCTGACTAACTCCATCTTTACTGGCAGAGAACAAGGCCTTATTACCTCACCCGTCTTTATTGATCTGGCCAAAGTCTTTGATACTGTCTCCCACACTTGTCTACTGAACAGCCTCACTGCAGTGGGGCTCTCCACCTTAGCCACTGATTGGTTAAGGCTTACCTGTCCGACAGGTCACAATGAGTTCAGAATTACTGATACCACCTCTCCTCCCTTCCAGTCACTACTGGAGTCCCCAAGGATCAGTACTTGGACCTTTCCTCTTCTCCATCCTGCTAAATGACCTTCCCCAGATTTGTTCATCATCTAGCATACTGTACATATGTATGCTGATAACACAGTTATCTTCACTTCTGGCAAATCAGTCCCTGATGTCACTACCAGACTTCAGTTAGACTTCTTAAATGTCCAACTCTGGCTTAGGGACCATCAACTCCTCCTCAATGCCAAAATGACAGTCTCTATGACCTTCGACACTAGGAGAGACTGGCAAGGCTTACAGCCCAGTCCAACACCCACACCCTTGATGGGACAGTTCTTGAGGATACCTCCTCATTTAGATACCTTGGTGTCTGGCTCAACCAGCACCTCACCTTTTCTGTACACACAGATACTATTCTGAAGAAAATCCGCCTAAACTTGGTGCCCCTACAGAAACCGCAGCTGCATCCATTATTAGCCAGGCGTGAGCTAGTACAGAAAATTATGCTACCATTATTTGACTACTGTAACATAGTCTACAGTATTGCCCCACTGTCCACCCTTACCAGACTGGACCCCTCTTAACTCCTTCTGCCGCTTTGCTCTAGATTCTCCTCCTCTAACCCATCACTATACCCTTTACCACTCTCTAAACTTCACCTCCCTTGCAAACAGATGCTCACTTCATGCTGCTAAATTCATCTCAAAATTCTGGCTTGGTTCCTCCTCCTATCCAACCTCTCCCTCTATTCCCCAAGGTCAGTGGACACATGGACACTGCACCTCCCTTGCAGAAGCACTACCTCAGGACAACTAGCATTCTCACACAGCCTCCCCAAATTTTGGAACCAGTTCCCCCAAATTAGGCACTCCTCCTCTGCTGGTTTTCTCTCCTCCTCGCTTGAACTTCCTAGTCCCAAATTGCAATTGCCGCTAACTCCCAGGCACGTGTTGAGCTCAGTAATTATATGTCCTCCTCTACAAGCTTGACAAACCTCCTCCCTCCTAACAGCATTTCCTGGCACTTATCTTTCCCTTCCTCTTTCCCTCCTAACCCTTGTACTTCCCCGCCCTGTAAAGCCCACTACCCTTTCCTTTCCGATTACAAGTCTTAAGATATTGTATGTTATCATATTATGTGTCCTGTATAGAAACATAGACTTTGATGGCAGATAAGGACTGCTTGGCCCACCTAGTCTGCCAGTTTCCTACCTACTGGATAAGCTGCAGATCCAAGTTAACCAACAGCCTATTTCTTCCTATCCCACAAGAATTGCCTTAAGTCTGTCTGATGCATTCTTGAATTCTACCACAGTTTTAGACCCCACAACCTCTCAGGAAGGCGGTTCCATGTGTCCACCACCCTCTCTGTGAAAACTACTTCCTCACATTGCCCTGAGCTGCCCTCCTCTAGCTTCAAATTGTGTCCTCTTGTTCTTGCACATCTCTTTCTGAAAGATGCTACCCTCTTGGACTTTGTTGATTCCACTGAGGTACTTAAAAGTTTCTATCATGTCCACCCTCTCCTCCATTCCTCAATGGTATACATATTAAGCTCCTTTAGTCTCTCCTCATATAGCTTCTCTTGCAGACCCTGCACCATTTTAGTTGCCTTCCTCTGGACTGCTCTCCATCCTGTCTATGTCCCTGTGGAGATGGGGTCTCCAAACTGGACGCAGTACTCCAGATGGGATCTCACCAAATGTCTCCACAGAGAGATGACAACTTCCTGTTTTCTGCTGGTAATGCCTCTCCTATACATCCTAGTATTCCCCCAGCCCTCCCTACTGCCTTCTTACATTGCTTGCTAACCTTATGGTCATCTGATATGATTACCCCAGGTCCCTTTCCATTTTGTTGTTGTTACTACCTCTCCTTCATTGTGTACTCTTCACCTTGGTTTTTGTTTCCCATGTGCATTACTTTGCATTTGTTTGCATTGAATCCAAGCTGCCATATGTCTGACCATTCCTCCAACCTTGCCAAGTCCCTTCTCATCCTTTACATGCCTGCTTGTGTATCAACCCTGCTGCAGATCTTTGTGTCATCTGCAAACAGGCATACTTTTTCTTCCGGTCACTCTGCAATGTCACTTATAAAGACATTAAAAGAACTAGACCCAGTACTGAACCCTGCAATACCCCACTAGTACTTTCTTCAGAGTGAACTCTGTTTTACTATTTCCTTCTGTGTCCCATTCCCAGCCAATGTTTTACCCAGGCTACCACCCTGGGACCCACTCCCTGTCTGGCTAATTTGTTTGTTAATCTTTTCTGTGGGACTGTGTCAAATGCCTTCCTAAAGTCTAGGTAGGTCATGGCCACAGTCCCTCCCTGATCTACTACTTTGGTTAGACAGTCAAATAAATCAATTTGATTTGTCTGACATGACCTTCCTGCTGTGAACCCATGCTGCCTTGGGTCCTGCGCCACACTGGCCTCTAGGTACTCAACAATTTTTCCTTCAGAAGTGATTCCATCATTTTCCCTACCACAGAGGTTAAACTAACAGGTCTGTAGTTTCCTGCCTCTGTCTTGCTCCCACTTTGTGAAGGGGAATCACATCTGCCCTCCTCCAGACCTCAGGTACCACACCATCCTCCCATGAGTTGTTAAAAAGGTGATCAGTGGTGTCACTAGTTCTTCCTTAGTTCTTTTAGAATTCTGGGGTGAATCCCATCAGGCACCATTGCTTTGTCCACCTTCAGTTTTAGGAGTTCTTTGAGAACCCTTTCTTCTGTGAAAGGCCTGGGATCAACCCCCATCCAGAGTGCTTCTGTTAATTGGATTAGGTACCTCCCCTCTTCCTCTTTTGTGAATACTGATCAGAAGACCTCAAGCCCAGGCGTCACAAGCTGAAAGGTACAGCAAAAGCCGCTAACCAATCAGAAAGTGAGCTCTGCAGTTGGCTTCTCCGATTGGCTCCTGCAGTCTGCTTCTGCTTTCTCTTCAAAATCCTGCCAAAATTGAACTTGCTCTCTGAACTGTTCTTAAAAAGCTGTATTTACTTGATTCCTGTTGTTTAATTTCTACCACTGTTTAGAGTGTAAGGGGCTAAGATTTAAGTGATTCGCTCCTCACTGAAACCTTAATGTCGCCAGACTTTAGGCGCCAAGGAATGCACATCTCTTTGTCCTGCAGATTTGGCTCTTCCACTGGTGCAGTCTTTGTCCATGGCCAGCTCTTAAACTTGTGCTTCTCCCTTTCTCCCCAGCCGAGTTCCAGCTCTCCACGGGCTCCCTGCCCCACAGGTGCAGGCTCTCGGACACCGGGCGGCCAGCGCTTCTCAGCCGCTGCCCGAGACCTCAAGCCCAGACTCCATAAGCTGAAAGGTACAGCAAAGCCGCTAATTTTATGCCCACCACCCATCCCCTGCCCCTCCACTTATTAAATACACCGCTTTCCTGCCCACTTCTAAACACGCCATTTAAGGTCCTCGCCTCTCTCCAGTTCGGGCGGTTGTTCTTTAAAGAATGCCCAAAGTTAGCCGGCTGACCTCACAGGCATCTTCTCTTGAGGCTCCGTTGCCCAATCTGTAGTGTACATTCCCCAATTTTGTACAGAATGGGGAGTCTGGATACCATCTTCATGAAGGGTTCCTTACTATTATCAGCACTGATCACCCTCTGTTGTGTACAGATGGCAATTAATCCCCAGAGCCAGTGCAGGCAGAGCCTGACCCCTCAGAAACTTGTTACCCATACACTGATCTACCTACCAGTTACTTATGTCGTGCAGTTAGGACTACTATCAGAATACAATCTGGAAACCTTTCAAGTCAGTACTTGTATTGAACAGCCTCCTCATGTTAGTCCCTCTGTTCCATATGGTGCTAGTCACTCTCTACATCTTGGTCAGGGCATTGCTTCACCTAGCACTAGGGCAGTACACCCTTGGGGGTGGTGATAGGCGCACACATCATGTTAAGAACCTAAGTGTACCAGGGCCAAGCTCCTCAGGCTAACACTAGCTGCCTTAATGAAGATGCTACTTCTTTTACTGATTTGCTCATGTAACATTGAACTAAACCCTGGTCCCATCTCTACCCTCACTTCTCCGTTGGTTACAGCCACTATCAAAGGAATGAGCTTCGGGCATGTCAATGTCTGCAGCCTCTAAAAAGTTCACAATGGTTCAGGCATGGATCAGCCACAACCAACCCGATGTCCTGGTAATTTCTGAATCCTGGCTCAGGCTAGTTTCCCAGGACAGTGAGGTTAGCATCCCATCCTACCAGCTATTCAGAACCGACAGGCCCACTAGGGATGTGGAGTAGCTATATATGTTAAGGAAAGATTTGTGATGTCCTGTATGGATTCAAGCACTGTTAAAAATGAGTTTGAATGTCTCACCTCAAGATTGATTTACTCCTCTCTGGCCATTAGAGTGATCAGTTGCTATAGACCCCCATCAGCGGAACTCTACTCCTATCTCACCTTGAGAACATCAGTGAGAAAGAGAATCTGGAAACTATCAGACTTGGGGACCGTAACTTTGACTGGCTCGCCAAGGCAGCTTCACTCCTAAACATCTTTTGTGACGCATATGGGTTGGCAAGTTAATATAAGAACCTACACATCCGAATAAAAAGAACCTGTGTAATAGCTCATTGTTGGATGTCATACTAGTCGATAAGCTGTATCTTTACACACATGCTGGAACTTTCTTCACTGATGTCAGTGACAATAACTTATAGCCACAGTTAGGTCACTACATCACATAGGCCCACAACTAAATTCATCACTAAAAGGACTCGGCGCAACTTTGAATGCAGCCGCCTATGCATACAAACTGGGACATTCTCCACGCTGGCAAGACTTCTACCTAGCTACTGAGGTAAACACGGCTTATGATATCTTCAATGAGATTCTTGTAGAGCCCAGCTGCACAAGCTCCCGGCGGTAAAAGTCAGAGTAAAAAGCAAAACTTGTCGCTGGTTCACACCTGAACTGAAAACCACCCTGCTAGGCAGGGATAAAGTCATGGAAAAGACACAACAAACGAAACTGGTCTCAGACTGGTACCAATTTAGGAAGGCAAGTAACGCTTGCACGAAAATGATCAGAGATGCCAAAGCATCATTTTACCTTAAGGAGCTGAACTCTGCTACAAAGTGCTACTCTAAATTCTGGAGGACTATTAAAGATATGTCCAGTCATACACCAGGCAACTCCTTGCCACCAAAATCACATCTGAAGGGAAACTATATGTGACAAACATGAGATCCTAGAAGCCTTCAACAATCATTTTGCCACTGCTGGACTGGCCTTTTGACACCTCTGCAGCCCTGGCCCACTCTAAACTAAGTGTCCCATGTGTAGACACCATTGCCCCAGTTCCTGGCTTCTCCTTCCAACCTGTACTATTGAAGGAGGTTGAAGATCTGATACTTTGGTGGATGTAAAAAGAGTGCTGGAGCTGACTCGTTGGATCCTTACTTCATAAAATTGCATATCACGTCCTTGCTGTCCCTATTACACATCTATTCAATTTATCACTGTCCCAAGGGTCACTTCCCATCATTTGGAAAACTGCCCATGTTAACCGTTGCTCAAATCTGGGAAGCTCGACCTAAATAACTATAGACCGATTTCTTACTGCCTATCTTGTCTAAGCTTCTAGAAAAGTTGTTAGCAATCAACTTAAAGCTTATCTGAAGTTAACAACTTACTAAACCCTATGCAATCAGGTTTTAGGTCTCAGCACAGCACTATCTCTGCCCTTGCCAAAGCAACTAATGACTGGAACAGTGACCTTGACAGCAGAAACATTTGTCTGTGCAGTATTCCTAGACCTTAGCAAGGCTTTCGATACTGTGGACCATAGCCTCCTAATCTCCATATTGAAGAGTTTTGGACTTGACCGTGGATCCTTGCAATGGTTTACAGAGTACCTGGTAGGACGGCAGCAACAAGTCAAAGCTGAGGGGAGCTCTCCTTTCAAACCTCTGCTCAGGGGAGTGCCACAAGGATCTATTCATGGTTCATTGCTCTTCGCAATCTATATCAACATCGATATGGGCATCAACAAGGCAAAAATACATCTGTTTGCGGATGACACAGTGGTTTACATAAGTTGTCCAACTGCGAAGCCACCTGTGCAGACCCACAGGAAGAATTTGACCTGCTCCAGATTCAGCTACTCCACAAAAAGCTTCTTTTAAATGCAAAAAGATGAAGGCAATGTTGTTTGCACTTATAGCTATAATGTCTAATCCTGCCAGCTCTGGGTCACTGCCTCTGATCACTACACTTCTAGGAAAGAAAATGGATTTTATCCCCAAGTTTAAATAGTTAGGAGTGTGGCTAGACCAGAACCTTACATTCATAGAACATGTTGAAGATCTGGCAAAGAAGCTAAGGCAGAGCTGGGCCTATTCATGGTCCATTGCTCTTCGCAATCTATATCAACATCAATGTGGGCATCAACAAGGCAAAAATACATCTGTTTGCTGACGACACAGTGGTTTACATAAGTCATCCGACTGCCAAAGCTGCCTGTGCAGGCCTACAGGAAGAATTTGACCTGCTCCAGACACAGCTACTCCATAAAAGCTTCTCTGAAATGCGTAAAAGACGGAAGCAATGTTTGCACCTTATAGCCTGTGACTAATCCTGCCAGCTCCGGTCACTGCCTCTGATCACCACAATTCTAGGAGAGAAATTGGATTTTATTCCCAAGTTTAAATATTTAGGAGTGTGACTAGACTAGAACCTCACATTCTCTGAGCATGTTAAAGATCTGGCTAAGAAGCAAAGGCATAGATGGGGTCTGTTCTACAGAATTAGTTCCTCACTTGTGATGCCAAATGGAGACTAGTCCAATCTACTTTTTCTCTCTAATCTACTATAGTGATTTTTATACAGCCACTGTCCTAAAGCCTCGATTATCAAGCTGGACATGCTATTTCACAGAGCCATCAGATACATTACCGTCTCCCCCACCCATCACTGCCTATTGTACAAAGCTATAGGATAGCCATCACTTACTTTCAGGGTGAAAGAAATGCAGTCCTCTGGACTTACAGAGCTATCTTAAAAATGTTCCTCAATACATTACTGAATGTCTTCCCAGCTGGGACCATATGGCCTAAGGAGTTCATCATATATCTCTCCATGCATCCCTAAAGCTTCCCCACGTCAGTAGACTGGCCTTTAGATTCTCGTTAGCGACCCTGTGGAACAAAATGCAAAAATACTAAAACTAAGTTACCTCCATAGTGTTAACGCCTCAAGGCACTAGATGCCCAAAGCATGGCGTGAATACTGCAAATGTCACCGGCTCCTAATCAATAATTACCTAGTTTGCTCCCCAGAGTTTGGTCATATATATGTTCGGTCATACCCTATGTCATTTTTGTGTTTGCATTATTAGTCCGCATGTATTCATTTCTTCCAGTCCCTGTACCCCTTTGTATGATCAGGGTAAGTCTTTCAAGTCATCTGAACCCAAAGTTCAAAATCTATACCCCTGGGTGGTTGAACTTGCAGCCACCTTCTGAGTTCACTTGGCTCGGTCTCTTCTCCAACAAATTACCATTAAGGCCGCTAACCAATCGATCACGAGCCTTCCGCCACTGCTCCTGATTGGTTCCACAGTTCTCTTTGGCAATCCTCCAATGCTGGCAAAAATCGAATGGTCTGCCCGACTCCACTTATACAGCTGTTATCACTTCATCCCTGTCTGATGTAATCCCGCCACATGGCTAAAGTGCTCTTATCAGAAGTATGAGTGCTTAAGCCCCCTTTTCAATCACTGACTGGCCACAGGAGCTGCATCATAGCCACCCTATCCCTGTCCTGAGCCTTTCCTGTGGCCTGATGGTATGTTGGACCTGGACAAAAGCGATATCACCTAGTACTGGACTAAATATGCAGTAGATGCTATTCCACCCATGCCCAGTACCTTGTTCACACCTTCTCCAGTATGCCACGGCAGTTGGGCTGCAGCCCCAGTGTAAGCGCCCTGGGGATGTGGTATTAGTAGTTTAGCAGGCTGCCTGCACCATGCTCCCTCCAAGCATAGCTTCACCTGCCCTACTCATTTGTGAACCAGTCAAGAAAAAGCTGTATCATTTACATCTGCCTGTCCTGATGGCAATGGCTAGCCTATCCTTTCCTATGAAAATCACTTTAACAATATCCATCTCTGTATATCTTAGGACTGCCTATTCCCACTGCTCACTGGTTTTATTGATGCTCTAAAATCACCTGTAATGTTAGATATGTGTGTTTCCTGATTTGTGCTTCCATTATGTTTTTAGTCCTACTGTATGTGTGCTTCTTGTTTTGCACTTACACTATCCTTTTATTCCTACTGTAAATATCAATGTTTGTTTTGTAATATAATCTGACTTAACCAGGTCCATCTTGCAACTGAGCTTGTTCAACGATGTTCCTGGATAAATAAAGATTTTGTTTGATTGACTGATTGATCTGCTTATCTTCTTTATGTAGTAATCCAATGTGAGTATTGCATTGCACTGAATGCTTTATGTATCTTTTACTGCATAAAACCTATAAATAAAAAGTAAAAAAAAAAAAAAGAAAATGCTGTTGGAGGATGTGGAACCACAGATACTGTGTGACATGGCCGAAAGGGATGTGAAGGTATGCCCCTTCAGATCTACAGAAGTGAGGTAATTGCCTATCCAAATGCTGCGGAGGGTCGACTTCAACATCTCCATCTTGAACCTCTGAGTAACCACGAATCTGTTGAGGTGTTTGAGGTCTAGAATGGGGCAAAGTTCTCTGTCTTTTTGGGAATGATGAAGAAGATGGAGTACACTCCTGTTCTTGCTCATGCAGAGGCACTAATTGATTGCTCTGTTCTGCATCAGGTCATGCAGTATTTGTTGTACCTGATAGAGTGATGCCCTTTTCTTTGATATGGGGAAGCTTATGAACCGTGTGATACCCGATTGCTGGACAGTTCTATAGAGTACCCCTGAACACTGTCTCTAGTACCCATTTGTCTGTGGTTGTGCTGCGCCACTGATGTTGGAACAGCATGAGTCTTTGCCCACGGGCGGGCAAGGGCTCTGCGCGGGCATTATCTTGTGAGGAGAGAGTCTGTTGTCATTGTTTGTTTCTGTTCCTCTTCTTCTGCCACTGAACTTGGAGCCACAGCCCTGGAAGTTTGAGGACTGGTAGCTAGGGTTGAAGGAATTATGGAATCCTCCTTGATTCCCTCTGCCTCAAAAGGAATTGTTCTGGTACTAAGTGTCTCTATGGGCTTGTTGAGGCTTGCTGCCTTCTCGAAATCTCTGTCTTCCTGAAGGCAGCTAGGTTGGTCTGTTCTTGTTCTTGAGCAGGTCCTTCCCTCTTCCTTCTGTTTCAGGTAGTCTGTAGACCTCTCCGATGACATGCTTGCCCTTCATGGGTAAGTTTTGTAGCAGAATCTTGGACTCATTGCTTCCATAGTTTTAGCCACAATACTCTTCTTGCCAAGTTTGTTATAGCTGTGGCCCTGGCAGTTAATTTCAGTGTCCACTGATATATCCACCAGGTACTTAGCAGTGTCCGGCGTGCATTCTAATAGCTCGGCCTCCCGGTCTTGGGAGCTGCTTTGTCTAGGAGCTCTCAAGCTAGTGTATCTGGGCGTGTGCTGTGTAGATAGCAGTAGTCGAAACCTTGGCGTTGTGGCCTTTATCTCAAACAGTTTCTTAGAAATGTCCTATACCTTTTTATCTGTTGGGTCCTTCAATGATATGGCACCGCATGGTAGGACCTGCTTTCTTGCTGAGTGCAGCCACTTGGGGGTCAATCGGGTGCAGTGCACTAGGCACTGGACTTGTCTTCTTGGACTGGATACATACAATCTAGGTTTCTTCTGTCCGACATTCGACATCGGTTCTGTAGGCTCCACTCTTTAATGAATACGCCATCAATTGCCGGGCAGACTGGGAAGGTCTTCTTGGTGGCCATCCTTTGTTGAATCATGAGATCGAGCTTCACTTGGGTTGGTCCTCCTTGAGCTCATACCCCATAGTGGTCTTAATTATTCTCATAAAACCTCAGATCAAATCAAAAGAGTACAGTTTAGATGTGAGAGATGGGACAGACTGTGTTTCCATCTCTTCTTCATTGGTCAGTAGGGGTTCCTCATCCTTGGGGGCTCTTTATCCCTGGCATCATCCCCAGTGTCAGATGCTGGGGTGCTTGGGGATGGATCGACCAGGTCCACACGGATCTCCAAAGTCCCCCTGGGTTCTCTGGCTCTGGATGTGGTTTCAGGTTGGTGCCAACCTGAGATGTGTCATGGTCACCAACCTCTCCATGATCTTTAATATAAAGTTTTGCTGACTCTCCATCATGGTCACCGCTGCTTGCTGGTTTTGTAGTAGAATGGTCCCTAGGTTGGATCCAAGTTGTTCAGCTGGGTCTAGGAGCATCAGATCCCATCACTGGAGATTGCTCCAGAGAGGATTCTTCCTATCATGAATGCACACAGGGCATGGAGGCCACGTGTTGTGGTGCATCAGGGTGGCACTACATGTAGTGCACTTCCTAGCTTTCACCATCTGGGGAGAAAGAGAGAGAAAAGGTGGGGTTAGGGACAGAGAAATGGTGGGCCTCCAGAGGAAAAGCTGGATGCCCCAAAAACAATAGGTATATTATCTACCGAGTTGTGTGGTGACCAAGACACTTATACCCCTGTGACAAGCCAGGTCTCAGTTTGATTCGCCCCCACACAACCTGGTGTTGAGCAGGAAGGGTAACACCACTCCCTCCAAGATGGCAGCCAATAGATCAAACAATGGTGGAATGACAATCCCACCCAAAAGAAAGAGTACATCTCCTCTTCTACCCCGTCCAGAGGGCCGCTATGGTGAGGAGCCCCAGACAGATGGGAAGGTAGAGGATCACGGAAACACAATTATGGTAGTGAACAGGGGACCCAATCAGGCTGGTCACTGAGGAAGGGCCTAACCTGGACAATCACCCCCAAGCACAATGCTCCATGCGCCACCCACAGGACTAGTGGTCTCTGCTTGGGAGGGAGACAGTTGAGGCCCGTGGTTAAACATTTTCCTGAGGAATTAGATTCTTTTTCCTTAATAAGACCCTGTGCCCTGAAGTGAGCTTAATCTGTTCCCTCTAAGATAGAGAGCTAAGGCCTCGAGGCCTGTACCTGAATTGAAAACCCTCTACCCTCTTCCTTCTCATCTAGGGCCCACCCTGGATGATCAGCCGCTGGAACAAAACAGGATTCCCTGGTGAGCTGTGCACCTCTCGACTCTCTCCCTCACTCCCTTGCTCTCCTGTCTGCATAGGGAAGCAACGATCACCATTTTGAGGGTTGGATGGCGCTGGAGAGAGAGAGATGGCAAGTAGGTCTGGCTGCGGGCGACAAGGCCAATCCCCATCGGCCACATGCTGCATGCGGAGGCCACCGAGAAGCGGCCACTGCTTTGTGCAAAATGCACGGCACAAGAAGTAACGCGCCACCATGGCTGGGAGACGATGGCCATAAAGGCATTGGACGAGATGAGAAATCAGCTGAGACTGATGGTCTGAGAAGAGAAGGAGGTTGTAGTGACCACGCCGTCCTCAGCGTGCTCTGTCGGGCCTAGAGAGCTATTCTGGCAGGCTGTGCTGCTCTAAGCGAGCCGCTGACCAACACAAGAAAGAAATCAAAAACATACAAAGAACATCCAGATACCACAAACGCTTGGAACGAAGAAGAAATAAGTGTACTGCTACACCTCAGGGCTGTGGGTGACAGGCATTGGCAGGCCTGATCCTTGCTAAGTCCCTACATGAAAAACTCATTCAAATAACATGAAAAACATTAGAAGTGGCAGAAAAACAGGAATTACAGTAATAAAATGAAGCAGCACAATCTGCTCTACCCTTTCAGCAACAACAAATTAGTTAGCAATTAATTCATACTGCAATGCCCTAAACTGCCACAAAAACATCACAAAAAGTTTGAAGATACTGTAGCTCTGAAAGTCTCAATTGCTCAGAATTTATTGTAGGCAGGCTCAGAACAAAATCAATTAATAAAAACATGATTCTGTGGACTCCACAGGCCTACCTTTCCTGGCACAATACAGGGACTCCTGGGGTGCTTGTAGCCTGATCAGATGCACTATTTGAACTGGAGAGCAAGGACTCCTGGGACCTGGGGTCTAGAAATTTGATCGAGGTCATGTGCTTCATTAGCCTATCAGGTGGGCTAAAACCCATGATGTAAGGTCTGGAGTGCCATGGATGGTCAACCCAACACAACTGAACAATATGGTGCTCAATAATGCTCTGTGGCTATGGTGTGCAGGACCTTTGTGGGCCAAATGTCAGTTGTGGATCTGGAGCATAACATGAGCCGCTGGTGGGTCAAGATGAAATTAGACAACAAAATCCAGTGGAAGAGTATACAATGGGAGGGGTGAGATAATAACAACAACTGAAATGGAAAGGGACCTGGGGATAGTCATATCAGATGACCTTAAGGTGGGCAAGCAATGTAAGATGGCAGTAAGGAGGGCTGGTGGGATACTAGGATGCATAGGGAGAGGCATCACCAGTAGAAAACAGGAAGTTGTTATCCCTCTGTACAGACAGTTGATGAGACCCCATCTGGAATTCTGCATCCAGTTCTGGAGACCTCATCTCCGCAAGGACATAGACAGGATGGAGGCTGTCCAGAGGAGGGCAACTAAAATGGTGCAGGGTCTGTACCAGAAGACATAATAAGAGAGGTTAAAGAAGCTTAATATGTACAGTATACACTGAGGAGAGCGAGGACATGATAGAAGTACATCAAGGGAATCAACAGGGTCCAACAGGGTAGCATATTTCAGAAAAAGAGATGTGCAAGAACAAGGGGCACAATTTGAAGATAGAGGGGGATGGCTCAAAGGTAATGTGAGGAAGTATTTTTCACAGAGAGGGTTGTGGATACATGGAACAGCTTTCCTGAGGAGGTAGTGGACTCAAAAACAGTGGGGAAATTCAAGAAAGCATGGGACAGACATAAGGCAATTCTAGTGGGGGGTAGGAGGAAGTAGGCTGTTTAACTAGGATCTGCAGCCTATGTATGCATTAGGTAGGAAATGGGCAGACTAGGTGGCCCAAGCAGTCCTTATCTGCTATCAAATTCTATGTTTCTATGTTAAAACAAATGATGAAACTTAGGCTTATAGGTTTCATACTTGGATAAATACCTCCATTATTTGACCTTACAAGGGCAGCATATGTGAGTGGTGTCCTTGGTTAACGAGGTATATGGGGAATACTCTGGTCAACTGTCACACCTTAAGATGCAGATGGAGGAACTGCAGTACGAAAGGGCTTCTTCTCTCCTGTGTGAACATCATATAGGGACACTGGGGAAAATGACTACAGGAGACATTTATGAACGCTGTAAACAGTGGGTCCAGCATGGGTCTATGGCTCTCCGTATACACAAGGGAAGCTGTAATTCAGTCAAATGGTGACATCCTGAGAAAAGTGATTAGTCACATGGAGCATATGTATTCTGCCTCTGATGTGACTGACATGATTACTGATTTATTGAGGTCTTGCCAGGTGCCAGCATTTCTGCTGAACCTGCTTTCTGATTTGTGAGCCCTATTACTGACCAGGAAATTTGGTATGCTATCAGTACCTTAAATGACAATACTACTCTGGGTCCAGATGGCCAGACCTCAGAATTTTATAAAACATTTGTTTCTGACCTGGCGGACATTGTGACAGTTCAGCTCAACACAGTTCTGGATATTCCTGATGTAGCCCCACAATTTGGGACACTCAGTACAACTGCTTGTTTATAAGAAAGGAGACAGACGCCAATTGCAGAACTGGCGCCATTAAACCTTATGAATACTGGTTTAAAATCATGACGAAAATCTTGGCCCCACATTTGGGAAAGTGGCCCCTATGTCACTGACCCCAGCCAAGTCTGTACTGTGAAGGGAGGACAATTACAGATAATTTGTTGCTCACAAGGGAGGCGGCCTCCCAGGACCAGGATAACCTGTTTGGATATCTACTGAGCCAGGATCAAGCGCAGGTGTATGACAAAATTTCTCATCTTTACTTATGGATGGTGTTGGAAAAATATGGCATCCCTAGTCAGTTTTAGCCTGGCTCATGAGACTGTATTCCATTGCCTCCTCAAGCCCTTTGATAAATGGACATTTGGGACGGGCTGTTCATATTGATCTGGGGGTCCGCTAGGGTGCCAAATGAGTTCCGCTTCTATATATTTTGTTTAGATCCTTTGTTAAGATTAATTCAATGGAATAGGAGGATTGGCTGTATCCAAATCCCGGGATCAATGATCTCACAAAAATGCTGGCTTATGTGGACTATGTCTGTCTCCTAGTGGCAAATAAGAAGTCAGCTGAGTGCACTTTGAGTAGGATTCAGTGTTTCTCTGCATGGACGGGTCTGTTTTAAATATTCAGAAATGTTGTGATATGTTTTAAGTCCCCTAGACAGAACCATTGAGGTACATCAGAATATCTGTATGTCAGATACAACAATCAAGACCCTTGGCATCACGTTTGGTAATGGTGACATGGCAAAAGAGAACTGGCTGGCCACTTTGGCAGAGTAATAACAAAATTCAGATATGGAAATGCTGGCAACAGACAAAAAAAGAATAGAGTTTCTATTAATTAAACCTTTTTTACTCCATTAACATATGTGGCATTCACGGGGCTCCTGGATGTCACCATTTTGAGTCAGACCTTTCAACTGCTACGGGGTAGTTGTTTGAGCCCTATAAGAGAGAGGTCCTGTATCAAGATTATAAAGAGGGTGGTTTGCAGATGTTGAACCCCATTCACTATTTACATAGTCTTCTCGTTTACCACTGTTTCTGCATTTCTCCTGCCTGGTGCAGTAGAAAAGAAATGGGTGGCTGCAATCTGGTTGACCCCGTTGTTGCAAAGTAGACACAGGGTCCACTGGTTGTTCAAAAACAGGAAAGGTGACCTCTGTTTGTCGTTATTCCTTAGAAAATTATGCAGGTAGAAACTGATGAAAGCTCAGATTTCAGTGGTCCATAGAAAGGTACTGTATGCAACGATACAAATGGGGTCTTATCAGATTCCTGTTGACTATGTCAATCTTAGACCTAGTAGTTATCATTTAGTGAGCACTTACCTCACTGATAAGTATACTCCTCCACACATGTGGGATGTTCAGTGGTTATGTGTTCATGGCAGGCTAGGCATGAAGGGTAACGCAAAACATAAACGCCTTGAGGAAAGGTTTTGTCCACAGAACAGTGTCAGAGCAGCTTGAAATGCAGGAGCATTTTTTATACATTGCCCAGATGCGAAAGAGGTGTGGACTGATATTGGATACTGATGGGATGATGGGAAGTGATTGACTGTTAATTATAAGAATGAGATCACGCGCACTGTAATGCTGTCCACTGAAGTGGATTCAGGAACTGTTAGACTCACGTTTTCCTGTATTAAATTTATCATGTGTCAGGTTTGTTGCAAATATGTTTTACAGCAGAGATTGATCTTGCTTTGAATCCTGGTCTGGATGGTTGAGAAGGAAACTGTTTCAGGTGCACTCTGATAAAAGAGACTGACATGGGAACAGTGGAAAGAGTGTAGAAGGGAGTTCCACTATCATGTATGGCATGAGGGGCATGATGGGTGTGCACTGGTGGAGGGTTGGTTTGGGTGTGTGGGTCTGCTGTGTGCTAAATTTCCCATGGGTTCTTGAAGATAGATAATTTGAATAGGTTGCAGACGAATGTAAAGGTTTTGTTTTTTCCTTGTTTTTGTTACCCATTGCCCAATGCTTTATGGTGTACTGTCATCATTGGACCTGTTTTGGGTGATTAGTTTCCTTTGTGTTTATTTTCGTGTCTAATTGCCTGTAATTTTCTTGATGTTCTGTTCTCTGTACCAGTTCTGTATTTCTTCTGTTGCAATAAAACTTTCCCTACTCTGTTCGAGAAGTACCATGGAATCTTTTAACGTCCACCTGAACAACCACCAGAACAGGCAGATGAGTCCTCTTTTTAACATCTCATCTGAAAGACTGGCCTCAGGAGTGCAGCACCCCCTATGCTGCACTATAGTATCAGTATTGACCCAAGTGCCTGGTGTGAGGATAGAACCCACAGCCTTCTGATCTTCCGGCCTCAGAGGTGAGTGCGCAACCTGCTGAGCCACTGACACTGATTTTATTAAGTCGTACTGTAAATACGAAACCTTTGTACTGATTTGAATGTAGGGTTGCCACCTGTCAGGTTTTTTACCTGGTGATCAGGTTTTCAGGTCCCTATCAGGTAATCGGTTTTGCTCTGTGCTGGTCAGGTTTTGAGTCATTTTGAGTGCTCAGATACTTTTGACACAGATTTTGTTGTATCATATATTGTTTCAGCTGCATGTCCAGGTTACAAACAAGTTCTGTTGTCAGTATAGCCCTTGTTTGTGAAAGCAGTCAAACTGGGAGGTGTTAAGTATGGCCATTAACACAATTAGCACTTATTTAACCTAATCATTTCCACTGCATCTTAAAGTGGCATAGCACCAAAGCTGCCCCACCTTTTGTAACAGTAACACAGCCAGTTGTCTTCCACTTCCATTTGCTGGTAAACATTTTCATATCTGTAAATGAGTTTTATCTCTGTATGTTTATCTGGTAAACCAATGTCAATAAATAAATAAATAAGTAAATAACTAGGAAGAATCTAGTAAAGTAGTTTTAACAGGTACAGTACAATATCTTAACATTTGTTTATTGTTTATTATTATTATTAAGTACTAGGAATTAATACCTTTGAGCCAAGGCTCTTTTACAAAGGTTCCGGTCAAATTAGGTCAAGCAATAAGGTTACAATGAATGACACAAGTAAAGTACATTGTGGAATACTATCACATAGACTGAACAAATATCAAAAAAAACATTAGTGCAAGGACAAGTAATTACTAGGTGAAACACATTAATTCAATAAGCAATCAAATGGGGAAAGCAAGAAGATAATGTGAAGAATAGGCATATACAAGAAAGGAGGGAGGCGCCAACCGCAGGTAGTGACAAGGAATCATCTACCGGGCCTTGTCAGGTAAAGAGGGCAAGAGAGTAACAACTTAACTAGAGAGGAATTAGTCAAAGCAGTCACAGGAGTTAGAGGTGGTAAGGTGAGAGAATAGGCTAGATTTAAATGTACCTAAAGAGGTAGAGGAGGTAATAGAGGTGCTACGTGCATTTAGCCAGGAAGGGGCACGATAGGCAAATGATCTCTGGCCCTGGGAAGTCCAGCAACGGGGACCTGAAGGGCTGATTTTCTGATCTTCTGGTGGGTCGAACACTTGTGTTCTGGCATATCAGGTCTTGAATGCAAGGAGGAGTGAGGCCCAAGATGGATTTTTTGGCCATAAGGCAGGTAAGGTACTTTAGGTGGTTTGAGAGTTGAAGCCATCCAGTTTCAGCATACAGCTCGCAGGTGTGAAGTATGTTGATGACGCCAGTGAGACAACTTGACAGGCCTTGTTAAGGGAGGTTGTAATACGCTTATGCGCACTTGTAGAGGCAGACCCATAGACAATTAGGCCACAGTCAACAATTGAGATGACTGAGGATTGAATAGCTAGCTTCAGTGCTGGTAAGGTGAGAAGCTGTCTGTTCCGTACAATATCCGAGCCGCTGATTGATAGTTTTAGCTGTGCTATCGATATGGGTTGCAAAGGTGAGGCCCTGATCAAAGGTGATTCCAAGATATTTGAAGGTAGCCACCTGTTCAAGAGTGGATCCATGGATGTGTTGATGGTGAGTGGTGTTTGCCTTTTCTTGTTTTGTGGACTTGAAAAAGCATGGATTTTGTTTTTTATGGTTTAGGACTAGCTTATGTGCCACAAACCACTTTTCAACACTGGCAAATGCATGCTGGAGGCTAAGGCATAAGGGGATAGGATCTATATGAGAGGATAGAATCACAGCATCGTCAAGCGTAGAGAATAATTTGCTCAGAGCAGGATTTAGGGAGGAGTTTAGGAAAAGACTGAAGAGGAGAGGGCCTAAGATGGATCCCTGTGGAACTCCGAGAGGACAGGCTTAGGTTCTGAGAGCACACCTGTTATTTTACAACTTGGGAGCCGGGTGAGGTAATTTTAATCCAGGCCCCTACGCCCAAGGAGAGCCCAAGAGATTGCAGCTGACTGATGAGTAGGCCATGATGTACCATGTCAAAAGCCTTCATTAGATCAATGTACACAGCTCCAGTTAGGAGTCCCTTGTCCAAGGCCTTGTGGATAGCGCCTGAGAATTCAAGAAGGGCAGTCGATGTGCTATGTCCTAGTCTGAATCCATGTTGCTGGGCACAGAGGATGTTATATTTCTGCAGGTAGTCCGTAGCTGGTCTGCCACAATACGTTCAAGAGCCTTTGAGAGGGGAGGTAGTATTGAAATAGGTCTATAGTTGCCAGGCAGGACTTGTCACCATTTTTGTGCACAGGAGTGACAATTGCAGCTTTCCATATACTGGGAACTTACTGGAGCAGAGGAGAGATTGAATAATCTGGTGAGGGGAGTAGAACTTCATCCAAAGTAAGGAACAATATTTAAGGTCGATAGAGTCACTGCTTGTCCGAGATTTAGAGATAGCCTTCTTTATGTATTTATGGACTTCATGTGCTTTAACTATTTTGAGATAGAAGGGCAAGATGTTTGGAGAGGCAGAAAGGGGTATGGGGATAGGGTGTCCGTGTTAGAAGTAGTCAGATGAGAGGACACAGCTGAGGTCAGTGAATGTCTCATTAAGGGTATTTGCTATGACCAGCGGGTCAAGGGTGGTAGTACTATCCACAGTAAGTATAGTAGGAGAGGACTTAGCCTGCTTTCCTGTGATATTTCTTAAGTTGTCCCAGAAGGATTTGCCTTCCCCAGGAGTTGGAGAGGGCATTCTTGAAATAAGAACTTTTCATCCGTGGGTCTCTTTGGTGCAGTGATTTCGAGCCTGTTTATACTTTAGGATGTCAGTCAGTGAGCCAGTGGCTCTTGCGATAGCCCAGAGGTGGTCTCTACCTTTGAGAAGTGACAGTAGCTTGGCAGTGAGCCAGGGATTAGAGAGTGCTTTCACTACGTTTTACAGGTGCATAGTCACAGGCAGCATTGAAAAGGTTGATAAAGTGATTAAGAGCTACGTCAACATCTTGAGTGTTGTACATAGGAGACCAGTCCTTCTGCCTAAGATTTTCCTTGAGTTGAGTAAGGTTGCCGAAAGGTAGTACTCTACTAGAGATGGCTATAGGAGGAGGTTTTCTGAACTTATTTGACCAAGTGCATTTGTATTGAACTGTTGCTTCAAGAATTGTCTTTTATTGGTATAACAAAAGGCTTTCTAGGAGGAACAAAGCATGATGAGTTATGAAAGAGGTGGGGCTAGAGGCGGAGCTTAGGATCCGTTTTTGCTTCATTCAAAGGTGGCAACCCTATTTGAATGCAGAAGATTGTGGCCTTCCTCTAATTGCAAGCTCCTATTAAACACGTGAGCCTTTCATTGGCCGGAGCACACTATAAGTAATGAAGCCAGGAAGTTGTCTTTTCATTAAAAATAGAGGAAGCAAGGAGACCTCAGCTCTGATATGGCAAGTTAGATTGTGATGCTTTTACCAGACCGTTGGAGGCGGTCACTTTGCTAAACTGGTCAGGCTTAATCACGGTTCAGCTGGATAATGAGAACTAAGAGCCCCTCCGAAAGTATGAAAAGTAAGAACATTGGAGTTATTTTTAAAAATTGCAGGCTTTAAACACAGCAAAATGTGTGTGTGTGTGGGGCCCTGGTACTTTAACTGTACAAGCCACTGACATTATTTGATAAACCAGTAAGAGGTTCCAGGACTTCAGGAATCAACTGCTGGGAAGCGAGGAGACCTTGCTGCAGAGGCCCCCTCCCCACATCCAGGCCCTGAAGCATGTGGATCGCCCACGCTACCCCAAGCCCACACCTCCCTGCACGGAGCAGGGGATGACCACTGAACTTGCCTTTTTGCTACAGACTTTTCACTTCTGGACTAAATCAGATTCCTCCTCAGACACTTGGCTTTCCTTTCTCCCGTGAGCTTATTCCTTCCCTCATGGCTAAGTGCCAAGGTCTCCCAAGAACGCCGATTCCGCGGACAACAGGGAGTGAGTTTGGGCGCCAACTTTAAAAAATTACTGGATCACCTGATTGTCTACCCACCACGGTGACTCTCTGACCCAGGCTACTCATAAAGGCCTGTTGGAGCCCCTGGATCACTAGCCAGGACTTCAAGGAATCAATGGCTGGGAAGTGAGGGGACCTCGCTGCAGGAGGGCCCCCTCCCACATCCAGACCCTGAACATGCAGACCACCCAGCTACCCCAAGCCCACACCTTCCCTGCACCAGAGCAGGGATGACCACTGAACTTACCTTTTTGTTTCTCCCACCCAGTTCCCTCCTCCCATTAAATACAGGGTATCTCCGCCCCACAGGGACACTTTGTGCAATCCACACAGCACAAGTGGGGATCGCCTGCCATACAATTCTAATTAGAAATATTCTGTATGCCGACTGATTTCTACACACCCAGTCCCCAACTTTGTACTGTGATTAATTCATGATTTCTCACTCTAATGATGCTGCATTAGCTACTAATCTCTCTGTAAAACTGCGACTGAATTTAGTACTCTCTTTCTAAGGATGCTGCACTTGCTCTTGTCTCTCTTTCATCTGTTACACAGCATAGGAATAATGTGCTGACTACCTAGAGTAATAATACTAGGTGCTTCTAAACAGTGCTGTAGTAGTTTGGTTTTCTCCACACTTTATTATATAGTCAGACAATACTAGGTGCTTCTATACAGTGTTGTAGTAGTTTAAGGTTTTCTCCACATTTTATTTTACAGTTAGACTATATCTTAACAACTGCTAAACTTTAATCTTAAGCCAGGGACTGCCTGCCTTAGAGTAATAATACTTGGTGCTTCTATCTGTGTGGTAGTAGTTTAAGGTTTCCCTCGTTGTATTATACAGTCAGGCAATATGTTAACAACTGCCAAACTTTAACCTTAACCTTAACCCTGGGACTGCTCTGCAGCAGAAACCTTAAGCCCCCAGCATGTGCCGCCCCCATACAGACCTAAGTCAGATAGACTCGGAGCACCCTACTCCAACTGATTCTGCGAGACAGATCATTATGTTGCTTGCACGCATGTGCAAGAAACATAGTGCCATCATCGGAGATTTCAGAGGTGTGTCACCTCCTCCTCCAATTCAGGATTTCGCATGAGTGACTGCAAAATCACCCTTCAGGCCCAAATACCACGACAGTGACATCATTCATGAGAAGGGGTCCCAAAACCCCATGTTGAAAATTTGGTGCCAAAATTCCCAAAATGACTGTTTTACTAGTGTGCATTGCAGTTCCTATGCAGGCTCATAAGTTCACGAAATTTCAATATTTTCACTCCAGATTTTCAACATTGCCATTTTACCACACCTTCTTATGAGTAGTACAGCTGTCATTTTCACATCTCACCCAAAATGTGTTTCCGCCCAATGTAGTGCAGAATGGGCGCAGTCGGTGTGCAAAATCAATGTACGGACAAATTAAGAAAATCACAGTGACACTATTCATGAGCAGAGGTCTTAAAATGGCAATGTTGAAAATTTGGTGAAAATTCCTAAAACGGACTGTTTTATAGGCGTGCATGTGCAGTTCCTACGCAAGCTTGTAAGGTCAGCGAATTTTCAATATTTTCATCTAGATTTCCAACATTGCCATTTTATCACATCTTCTTGCGTAGTACAGCTGCCATTTTCACATCTCACCCAAAGCGTGTTTCTGCCCATGTAGCACACAATGGCGCAGTCGGTGAGAGATCAATGTCTGGGACAAATTAAGAAAATCACAGTGACACTGTTCATGAGCTCAGGTGTTAAATGGCTATGTTGAAAATTTGGTGAAAAAATTCAAAAAATGACTGTTTCACGAGCATCACATTGTACAGTTCTATAGCATGCTTTCGTAAGTTCACGAATTTTCAATATTTTCCTCTAGATTTCCAACATTGTCATTTTGCCACACCTTCTTATAAACAAGTACAGCTGTCATTTTTCACATCTCACCCAAAACGTGTTTCCACCCATGTAGCGCAATGGAGCAGTCGGTGTGCAAAATCATGTACGGATAAATTAAGAAAATCACAGTGACAGTGTTCATGAGCAAAGGTCTTAAAATGACTATGTTGAAAATTTGGTGAA
This sequence comes from Neoceratodus forsteri, assembly GCA_016271365.2. NCBI lineage: Eukaryota > Metazoa > Chordata > Ceratodontiformes > Ceratodontidae > Neoceratodus > Neoceratodus forsteri. The sequence continues at coordinate 43,141,140 of CM057455.1, forward strand.
AAATTCCAAAAATGACTGTTTTACAGTGTGCATTGTACAGTTCCTACGCCTACATAAGTTAAATGAATTTTCAATATTTTCACTCAGATTTTCAACATTACCATTTTACCACACCTTCTTATGAGAAGTACAGCTGTCATTTTTCATCTCACCCAAAACGTGTTTCGCCATGTAGAAGTACAATGGCGCAGTTGGTGTGCTGCTGTAAATCAATGCACGGGACAAATTAAGAAAATCACAGTGACACTGTTCATGAGCAGAGATCTTAAAATGGCTATGTTGAAAATTTGGTGAAAAATTCCTTCAGATGTATAGCAATATTACTAATGAAGACATTGAACAGAACTGGCCCCAGGACCGATCCCTGCAGCACCCACTGGTCGCTCCCTCTCCCTAGACTGCATACCATTTACCACCACTCTCTGCCTCCTGTCTGTTAGCCAGTTTCTAACCCAGTTTGCCACCCTTTCCCCATGTCCAGCCTACCCAGCTAGTTTATCAGCCTCCTATATGGGATGGTGTCAAAGGCTTTGCTGAAATCAAGGTAAGCATTGTGCGCTGCCCACCCTGATTCACTTTCATACCCAGTCAAATAAATCAACCAGATTTATCTGACATGATGTCCCCACTGTGAATCCATGTTGTCTATGGTCCTGGGTTCCGATGGCATCTAGATGCCTCACTATCCTTTCTTTAAGCAATGTCTCCATGATCTTCCCCACTACTGAGGTGAGGCTGAATGGCCTATTGTTCCCTGCCTCCTCCTGCTGCCGGACTTGTGTAGAGGGACCACATGTGCCCTCCTCCAATTCACTCATGTTGAATGACTCAGTGAACATGGCTGCCAGAGGTACTGCTATCTCCTTCGCAGTTCTGTTAATATCCTTGGGCGATGCCATCTGGTTCCATCGCTTTGTCTACCTTCAATTTAGTGAGCTCTTGCAGGACTCTTTGTCCACCTCTTCACCCCTTGGCAACTGCTGTACTGCTGTGGCCCTTGCCCCTCCCACTCTTCTGTGAATACTGAGCAGAAAGACACAGTGGATGTCTTGGGAGGAAGGCATGAAACTGTCACTTCAAATACCTAAACAGCACATACAAGCAAGCAACATTCGGCATTGACAAATGCTTGTTTAATTATGCCTTAAAAGCATATGCTTCCTCCCTTGCACCTTGGTGTGCTCAAAACCAAGGTGTCCTCCCAACAGGGGTGTACTCTTGCCATAATCTACTCACTGACCCTCCTCTGGGTGGACAGGCTCATTAACCCATGCCACCCTGAACCAGTGAGCAATCTGCACAATGTCCCCCACACGATTTTCATAGCAGTAACCCTATCTCAAGTATGACTACTCTCTTAACGGGCATGAGATGGTAAAAGGGTGTATCTATGACCTGCTCTATATGAGCAGGATGCGTCAAGAAACCTCATCTCTATACCCTGCACTAAACTGTTCAGGTTACTAGTTGTGCTACTACTCCTGTCAGGAGATATTCAACCCAACCCTGGCCCACATACCTCAATACCTTGGTAGCATCCCCAGGACCCTCAACGGGCATCTACCAAGGGTCTGAAGATAGCACACATGAATATATGTAGCCTTAGACCAAAAATACGAAGTCCAAGCCTGGCTGGACCTCTACAAATCAGATGTCCTAGCCATCTCGGAAACCAGGTTAAAAGCCCAACTCCTGGATCACGAGATACAAGTCCTGGGCTACAATAGGTACCGCAAGGACAGAGAATCCAAAAAGGGGTGGGGTTCTAATCTATACAAAGGATGACCTCTCCGTGTTGCCTCTAACCCTGCAGACAAATCTCCTGCTGAGGAAGAAAGTATATTCATCTGTATAACCCTAGCACACGCCAAACAACTAACAATTGGTTGTGTCTACCACCCACCAAAATCAGCCTCCAATCCTTGAAGCCATCACAAATGCGCTGCTATCAAGTAGCTACAGAGCAACTTATCTGGGCGATTTCAACATAAACTGGGCCCAGTGGACCCCAGTCAGCCTTGATGTCCCCGGACCCAAGAAGTAGGTCTGACGAGGTCATCTCTGAACTGACCAGACTTAATTACAAAACTAGGAACCACACCACCCTGGATTGGGCTCTGGTGTCTAACCCCACTAATATACAGTGTCTTGGCACATGGCAGATTCTTGAGTGACCATTCCCCGATCTTCTGTATATGGAAAACAGACCACCCAAGGTCCTGCCAAGAATTCTCTCCGCCCGAGACTTCTCCAAATTCTCAGAATTACAATTCAATCAGCTACCTATGTAGCCAGAACTGGAACCTTTAAATCTCCTCCCAACTCTCACCGAGGCCTTGCAATACTTCCAGGATGAACTTACCACAGCTGCCAACCCTTCGCTCCTATGAAGAGACTGAGGGCTAAAGGTAGCTGCTACTAAGTGGATCTCTCCTTCCTCAAAGCCCCAGTGGCTACTCAGGGAAAAGCCTGGAAAAAGTTTAGGCTCTCCACCTCACCGCAGATCTTATGTAATACAAAGCCCTAAGAAACAAAGCTAAGGCAGCCATAAACTTGCTAAGAGAGAGTATATCACACACCTCCAGAAAACTAGCCTAGGCTACCCTAAGCAATTCTGGAATCATGTTAACGATCTGATCAAGGGCAGCAAAAGCCTGAATCCTGTCCCATGGAGGTCAACGGTCAGCTCACAACTGACTATTCTCAAATATCGGCTGCCCTAAACAGGCACTTCTCAGATCTTGAGGTCTACAAGACATGCCAGTCTCCCTGCCCTTGTCCCCAAACTCAGCTGAAGCACCTCACATGGAATGACCCTCTTTCACCTGAGACTGGTTAAACGCGACTGAAGTCCTAACCTCCTAAGGTACTTGAAACCTAAAGGGTCAGGGGATCCGATGGGATCAACCTGCTACTCAAGGCAGGAGCTACCTCCTTACCTCCGGCCCATAACCATGCTCCTCAACAGATCACTGAGAGAAAGAGCAGTCCCTGACCAGTGGAAACACGCCAGTGTTGTCCCTATTCACAAAGGGGGACTCAGGAAAAACTAAACAACTATAGGCCAATCTCCCTCCTCTGCACACTCACCAAGGTGCAAGAAAGGGTCATCTACAATCAACTCAGAGACTACCTGGAAGCACATCAGCTCCTTGCCCCTCCCAACACAGATTCAGAACAAACCATGGTACTAACACTGCCCTCATTAACTTCTCAGATGAAGTGCTCAGGGCAATGGACAAAGGATACCCACTGGTGCAGTCTTTATAGACTTATTCAAGGCGTTGACCTTGTCAACCACAACCTGCTGCTACAGAAGCTGCAAAATGTTGGCCTAGACAATTATGCCCTCAAGTGATCTGGGAGTTACTTATCAGGCGGGTACAGAGGGTCACATGGAAAGGGTCATGTCTGACCCGCTACCCCTAAAACAGGGTGTACCTCAGGAATCAATACTAGGCCCCTCCTATTTTCCCTATTTACCAATGACCTAAGCACCTACTGTGGGGAGAGCTTGGTTGTTCGGTATGCTGACGATACTGTCATCTTCTGACCCCTGTGCGATGTGGCTGCACTAGGCCCTCTCCTCCAAAAGGATCTCACATCCCTAGAGACTTGGCTATGTGAGAACAGAATGGTACTCAATGCTGACAAGACCAAGGCAATGCTATTCGGGCCAAGATCCCTGGGACTTGACAGTTCCTCATCCCTCCGTTTAACTACTCTCTGGCAAACCATTAATGTAGTTCCTCCTTAAATACTTAGGCCTAACGCTGGATCAGAATATCACATACAAGGACCACATGGACCAGGTCACCTGACCCTACGTCACAAACTCGGCACCTTGTACCGACTCAGGGACCAGCTCATCCTGAGGCCAGGCTCTCCATTGCTACAAGCGCCCTGCTTCCTACCCTGACCTTTGCAGCCCTGATAATACTGGGCATGGCAAAGCAAGAGATAACCAGGATGCAAACCTATTTCATAAAATAGCTTGCTTCACTACCCTAGACCAACAGCGACATCACCACTGTGACACTCTGGCCCAGCTCCGTTGGCCCACATTGGTCGCCACCTCCAATACCCTTTGCTTGTCCAGGCCTACAAGCTTCTCAAACCCCACGCCCACCTAGCATAGCCAGGACCATAACCATCAAGCACAACCCAAGGAACTTAAGGACTTCAGAAAGAACACTATTAGAAGTCCCTAGAGTAAGGACAAACGCTGGGGTAGATCCTTTCCTCCCAAGCACCCTGCAAATGGAACAAACTCCCTCCCCGTCCCAAGACTCCTCCTCACTCATGAACTTCCGCACCAGGCTCAAGTCCCATACTGACCTCAAGTGCATGCCACTGACACAGTACATAAGGCTCTTAAGGTACTCCCTCTCCAACACACCTTCTCATAGCGGAACCTACCTACTACCCGCATCAACTGTCTGTTCACCTGGGGTCATATGCTTCCTGTATAAACAATATGCAAAGTAGTACCAATTCAAACTGTGTCATGATGATAACCATGCCTGTATCCACTGTTTCCTGTAGCCACCTCATGATGTAACAGACAATGTATACAAAAGTTCTTTTTGTCCTTGTACAGTATCATAACTAGTATTGTTATCCTGGTGCTGAAAAAGGGACCTTTGGGGCTCAGTGGGCCAAAATTTAATAAATAAATAAATAAGAGTTTCAACAATAAGAGTTCATTTGATAAATAATAAAAGACACAAAGTTGCTGTATGAGCTTATTTTATTACACTGGATGAAACAGGAGTAAGAAATAGAAATCTGAAAACAAAAGAATCCATGAAAGGTTTTTGCAATGGCACTGCAGCAGATCAGAGTGGGCACTTAAAAATATATATAACTTTCCTCTTTTGTTCAATAAGGAATGTGCTACAATATTACCTGGAGTTGCAACTTTGTTGCTAAACAAACTGTCTACTATTTATAAATTCCTTACAAAAATGTAAAAATATATGCCTGGCATGGGCTAAAACTACACTGAGAAGCGGTCTGTTTTGTATTTCTGAGGTGTTCCTATGTTACAAGAAGACTGCGAACACACTTGAGAAAGGTATGTGGATTAAGGAAAGTCCGAGGCCAGCAAACCATGTCAGCCTGTATAGCTTTATGGTTAGAGCACTGGAACGGCACAACTGGGTCTGATGTTCAGCGCCCAGTGGGCAACACGCCTCTTTCTCATTTCCATCCTTGATTTAAAACAATACGCCTGGCAGGGGCTAAAACTGCATTGAGAGGTTGTCTGTTTGTATTTCTAAATTCCTTACAGAAACAATGTGCAACGTTGTAGCCATACTTTGCAACTTTCTTGCAGCTTTGAGTGGCCACTCAGAATGGTTGTTTTGTACCTATTAGGTATTGAAAATAAACTGATATGCAGATGGATTACAGTGAGCATTCCTTCAGAAAATATCTAGAATGGTTAAAAAAAAAGAGCAAATTCTGCAGCACAGAGCACTGCATGGCTTTATCTAGCGTGCTTCCTTGTCACCAAGGTAACTGCATCCTGATCTCTGAGGTGCTCTCTAAGTTGCCAGCATTCAACTTGAATACAGAGACAACAGCAGTTAGGTTCCGTAGGGAGAAACAACTGCTTGTATTAATAAACTACAACTTTTTCTAACAAAAGAGTGGAAAATATAAGCTTCACTCTAAAGAAATAGTTTATGATTGGAAAGGATTGATGATCGGGACTCAGTTTTCCCCTTTACAATTGAAAGTTTGTGAGGGACATAAAGAAGTAAGAGTCTGCAGAGTGGAGGGAGTAATATTAGTGGTTTCCCAAGACTTTCCTTGTATAAAATAAGTAGAGCCAGAGACTGTAAGCTTCATAAACTTTAGTGTCTGATTTGATTTATGTTATAAAAGGGAATATGGTCTTGACAAACCACTGATATTGCACTCACTTCACATAGAAGCCTCCTGCTTTTTATGTCCCACACGCCCAGCAACTGATCGGGGGAAAAATAATTTTATTTTACTTTTATTTAGATTTTGATGACCGGTAAACCCACTGAGACCACTGGTCCCTTTTTCAGGGCGACCAGGTTAAATTACATACACCAAAATTACATACATCAGACAGTAGTACAAGGATTAGAAGTGAGACAGCATCAACTGGAGAGACAGTAATTACAAGTAGACAAATCCAGTGGAATAATTGTAACAATACAGAGTTAGTAGAGGTCATAGTTTGGCCATTTGACAACAGGGCATGAGAGAAACATTAGGTCTGGTAGGAGAAATTTCCTAATCATTTTGACCTTCTAAGCATTCAGTCAGCATCACATAAACACTGCTGTAACATGGTTTCCATGTTTATTAAGCTTCTATACTTGTTCAACTGCTTTTGTTAGCAGCTTAAAGAGCATCACAGAAGATGGGATGTTGCTACTTTGTTGACAAGGAAGTAGACCAGATAAGCCCTGTGTGCTCTGTGCTGCAGAATTGGCTCTTACAGGAGCTTATTTCAACATTTTAAATACATTCTAAAGGAATGTTCTCTTTATTCATTTTCATATCAGTTTATTTTCCATGCCGAATACAGTAGGCAAAAACCGAGCCATCATCCTTATTGTATCTTCAGTATTTTCTTTTCTGAGGAGTCTCTTAATTAACAATATGCTCCCTGTGATGTATTTTTCATAGGGACCTGAAAACAATGCACAGAAATTATGTACCATACAGTACATTGTACTGTGCCATTGACTGGTGCGCACCTGAGACAATGGCTCAGCCACATGGTCTCGCAGGATGCTGCTGTCCTCAGGTCTCATAGTTGAAATAAACTGCTGACCTAATGACCCTGTCATAGTACTCTGCGGGTGTCTACAGGCAGCAGTACTGTCACAGCACATTTTTATAAAGAGACTTTGCAAATGAAAATAAAATCACAGCAGTTTTGCACAGTGTTTCAACAGGGATGGAAATTCCTCCTCTATCTCCAGTTCTCTCCACCCTCCCAAAACATTAAAGTAAAATAAAACAAGCATTTGTCAATGCCGAATGTTTGCTTACTGGCATTGGCATAGGTAGTGTAGGAGTTACAGAGCTGCATAATAGGAATGGCAGTGAAGTACTGAACTGAAGCCAACCCACCACCACCCGGCAGAGAGTGACAGGCATTGGAGTGTGTCTTTGAGTCATCAGGCATAACGGCCACGCCCATTTCACCACACCCTACCCTGCAGACACTGACAAGTGTCACGGTGTGCCTTGGGGTCTTTGGCCCTTATGCTGCACCCATTCCATTAGGAAATATGGTGAGATGGGTGCGATATAGGAGAATGGGGTAAACTTTGGGCCGAAGAGTCCGAGGCACACCATGTTGCCTCTCACTAGCTGTAGGGTGTGGGTGGAGGGTGGAATGGTATGAGCATTGCAGGCGACAATCTCAAGTCACAGCTCTGATGCCTGTCATTCTCTACAGGATGAGGCATTATGGTCGAAATATTGGTATTTTCACTCCAAATTTTCAACATGTTTTTTGTGATCCCCACCCCATGAACAGTGGCAATATCAGTTTGTTAGCCGAAGCTGCTTTGCACAGTGACTATGGCATTTGGCACCACAGGTGCAAAACACATTCTAAGCAGGATGTGAAAAATTGCAGATGTACTGTTCATGGGGAGGTGTAAAATAGCAATGTTGAAAATCTGCAGTGAAAATATTAAAAACTGGTGAAGTCACGAGCATGTATAGAAACTGTGCAATGCACACCCATAATGTAATTAGTTTGGGGATTTTTAAAGCAGATTGTCAACACAGGCATTTTGGGACCTCCGATCATGAACAGTGTCACTGTGATTTCCTTTATCTGTCCTGAACAATGATTTCCCACAGCGACACACGATTTCTGCACTGAAAGTGTGAAACACATTTCGCCATGTTGTGAAAATTGACAGCTGTACTGTTCATAAGGAAGTGTGGAAAATGCCAATGGTGAAAATCTGACTGAAAATATTACAAATTCATGAACTTACAAGGGTGCGTGGAAACTTGCAATGCTCACTCGTAACACAGTCATTTTATGGACTTTGTCACTAAATGTTCAACATAGCCATTTTAAGACCTCTGCTCATGAACAGTGTCTGCTCATACTGAAGTGTGGTAAAATGGCGATGTTGAAAATTCATGCAAATATAAAAAATTCGCAAACTTAGAAGGCAGTATAGGAACTGCACAACATGTGCTCCTAAACAGTCATTTTTGGGAATTTTTCATCAAATTTTCAACATAGCCATTTTAAGATCTCTACTCATGAACAGTGTCACTGATTTTCTTAATCTGTCCCATACATTGATTTCACACACCGACTGCGCCATTAGTGCTGCATGCGCCGGAAACACATTTTGGGCGAGATGAAAAATGACAGCTGTACTGCTCATAAGGAGGTGTGATAAAATGACAATGTTGAAAACCGGAGTGCAAATATTAAAAATTTGTAAACTTATGAGCGTATGGGAACTGTGCAACGCAGCTCATAAAACAGTCATTTTAGAATTTTTCACCAAATTTGCAACATAGGCTTTTGAGAGCCCACCTTATGAACACTGGCACTGTTGTTTTGTTAGTCAGTCCTGAAAGGTGATTTCCGCGGTGACAAGAAATCACCTTCGGCCCCATTAATACCAGGACAGTTCAAGAATTCATGAGAGGGGTCCCAAAACCCCATGTTGAAAATTTGGTGCCAAACTCCAAAATGCCTGAGATATGCAACAACGTTGGAAAAAAACCTATTTATGCCATTATACAGTCAACCAGCATTTCCTCAGTTCACGGTTGGCTTTGAAAAGTGCAGATGTGTTCCCGGTCCACTAAAGATTGTCGTCCAGACTCTGGCTGTGTAAGTATGGGGTGAGGGGTGTGGGAGGCAGGGTACGCAGAGGGTGTGCGCAAGTGTGCAGGGCGGGCTGCCGAGGGAACTTTTTTTGTTTACAGGTTTGTTTTTTTAGGAAGATGATGCGGATGTTTGCAACACTGGGGTGAGCTCCCAGCATGGCAGCTGAAAGGCTGTTTGGGGGCCTGAGCTGACGGGGATTGGGCACCCGTCGGACATACTATTTTTGCCACGCTGGGGTGGGCCTCAGCGTGGCTCCTGAAGCTTTTTCTTGGGGCTTTGAGCCAACGGGGATTGGGCACCCCAGCCATACAGTGTGTGTGTGTGTGGGGAGCAAGCGATAAGCACGCACATGTATGCTTATGTGTGTACCTGTGTGTGGGGGAGGGCTGCTCACTGAAGCGGAGCTATCCCTTTGAACTGTACAGCACTGCATTTTCAACTGCTGTCATAGACAGCTGCAGCATTCATTGAGAACTGCGGCCGCCTGCAAACACACTGACTGAGTTGAAGACGGTGCCACACCTCAGAAAACTCGGATAATGGCACGATGTTTCTATAATGCAGACTATTTTAAAAGAGATGTAAAATCCTCCTCCCTTCCGCCCTTCCTTTGCAGCTCCCTCCCATCAAAATAAAACAATTTAAATGAAGCATGCAAACATACTACTGGAATTTCTCCTCCTCCATACAGATGCCTCTCATCTCATGGATTCAGAACCACAGAACAGATTAAATAATTAACAAAAATTCCCCACCTCAGAGAAAGGAGACTTGCTTGTAGCAGTCATTTCTTTTGAAAACTCCTCGGTTTGAGACCCTCTGGCTTTGACCACTCAATCTGAAAGCCCCTCTGGGCCTGAAGACCTGCTAACTGCAGACATCATATTTCAAGGCCAGCTCAGAAGCACTGCAGTTTTGTAAAAGTCTGAGATCCTTAGGGAAGCCCTGGTACCCCCCACCACTTCAAGCCCTGCTCACAAGCACTGCAGTTCAGAAAAGTCCTGAAGCTCCTTAGGTAATGCCACCAACCTGCTAACACTCTGAAGGAGTTTAAGCTAGTTGACACATCGACTGCCCCACCTGTCCCAGCCACCAAAGGGCTGCCCCCAATTTATTAGCCCCACTTGGTCACGTGACCTCGAGGCAGTTTTTCAAAGCCCCATTTCTCCATTAGCACTTTATACAAAACAGCCATAGTCCTTTTCAATGTTTTTATAAGTGACACTGCAGAGGGACTGGAAGGAAAGTATGTCTCTTTGCAAATGACACAAAGATCTGCAACAGGGTTGATACAAAGGTGGGGTGGAAAGGATGAAAAGGGACTTGGCAAGGTTAAAGGAATGGTCAAATGTATGACAGCTTAGATTCAATGCAAAGAAGTGCAAAGTAATGTACCTGGAAACAAAACCCAGGGAAGAGTACACAATGGGTGGTGAGATACTGACAACAAAATGGAAAGGGACCTGGGGGTAGTCATATCAGACTACCTAAAGGTGAGCCAGCAATGTGAGAAGACAGTAAGGAGGGCTGGGGATACTGGGATGCACAGGAGAGGCATCACCAGTAGAAAACAGGAAGTTGTTTGCCCTCTGTATTGACAGTTGGTAAGACCACATCTGGAATACTGTATACAGTTCTGGAGACCCCATCTCCGTAAAGACATATGCATTTATTTATTTATTTAGTCATTCATAGGAATGACGACCCTTTGAGTCATAGACTCATTCACAAAGGCTCCATAGACAGGGTGGATGCTGTCCAGAGGAGGGAACCAAAATGATGCATGGTCTGCATCAGAAGATGTTGAACAAAGACTAAAGGAACTAGAGATGTACAGCCTCAAGAAAAGGAGGGAGAGAGGGGGACATGAAAGAAACTTTCAAATACCTCAAGGAATCAACAAAGTCCAAGAGGGTAGCATCCTTCAAAAAAGAGATGTGCAAAAACAAGGGGCACAATTTGAAGATAGAGGGGACAGCTCAGAGGTAATGTGAGGAAGTATTTCTTCACAGAGAGGGTTGTGGATACATGGAACAGCCTTCCTTAGGAGGTTGTAGAGTCAAAACAGTGGGGAATTCAAGAATGCGTGGGACAGACAGACAGGCAATTCTAGTGGGGGTAGGAGGAAGTAGGCTGTTGGTTAACTAGGATCTGCAGCTTATCTGTTAGGTAGGAAGCGGGCAGACTAGGTGGGTCAAGCAGTCCTTATCTGCCATCAGATTCTATGTTTCTAATGGTCACTGTCTCCTCTCCATTTTCCTGCTTCTGTAGTCTCTATCCACTTCACTCATCTCCTCTTCCCTTCCTTTCTGCCCTCCAAACCTGCTTTTTCTCCCTCTTTTCACCCCATAATAAGTCTCAGGCTCCTAGTTTTGAACCTACACCTTCTGTTTATAGTCCACAATCCTATCACTACTCTGTCACAGCAGTTCATTGTTCTAGCATTCTTTTCTGCCTCCAATTATCTTCCATACCTTGGTCACATCCCTGCCTCCTACTTCCTCTTCGTTTCCCCTCTCTGATCAAATGGCTCCTGTACCCATTCTGCTGCTTCTAAACCCTCCTCTCACTCCCTCCCATTACAATGACCCTCCTGACATACCCCAACTCAATTACTGCTGATTACACCCCATGACACCAATCTATTCTCCACAGTTCCTCAGCTATCTCAAACACACAACTACCCCCAGCCTCCCTCTAACACCCCATCCCCACATCTCTGGGGCCTGCATGCTATCCTCCTGGCTGCCCCTACTGTCCTTCACTCCTGATCCCTGCTGTCTCCCATTCACTGCTCCATATCTACATCTCTCCCAGAAACACCAAATGTCACCATCTAATCTCTGGAGGGCTTTTATTCACCTACTTCCACTTCTTTCTGGTAATATCCACCCCAATCCCAGCCCTGCCCCTCCCCGTCTTGCCTCTGAAGGACTGTGCTTAACATCCATCAACATCTGTAGCTTATAGGAGGGAGTCAGACTTTTTCAAGGCTGGATGGTCCAAAACCAACCTGATATACTCTCTCTAGTTGAAACCTGGCCTTCCAAAACTACCCTGACTCTTCATCTTCATTCCAGCGCATTCTCTTTCGTGCCAATAGGGTTGGCAAACATGGGGTGGTTGTGCTTCCTACATATAAGACACTTTACAGGTCCAACCTCTTCCCCTGCCTTATGGGACCATGGTGCCCAAGCCCTCCCCTGAAAAGTCTCTGTCACGTGAGCCACTGCTCCACTTATTGTCACCTCTGTATACATCCCCCCGCAACCAAAAACTGGCATTTCACTTCTACCCTAAACTACCTCCCACCTGCCCTCTAAAATGAAAGCATAACCCTTGGCAACTCAACTGGTTATCTAGCTCCTCCTCCATTGCCACCATGGACCTCACACTAGTTGTCATTGCTCCACTCATCACAACTCAAGGACCGGGTTAGTCTCCTCCTGGACCTGGTCCTCACCAATCATCCCAACAGAATTATCAGTGTCTCAGTCCTGCTCAGTACCCTAAGTGACCACCTCCTGTGTTCTACCTATGGTTCCCAGGGTCATTAACCTCCCAAAGTCTCCTTCCAAGGCAGACTAAAACCTGAAGCCTTAAGCACCTAATGTTTCATCTTGCCCTTTGGACTGGTCCCCATAAACACTGCCCCCAACTTGGACTCAGCACTTGACTATTTCATCCACCTTTAACTATGTGTGTGTGACCTATTTGCACCTTTTACTAAGCAACTAATTAAAGGCCACTCAATCTTTGGCTTTCCCACACACCTTTCCCTGATACACCACTGTGATGCTCTCTGGAAAATTGCCATCAGCAGACCAGACAACAGACAATGCTGCCATACAGCAAGGAACAAATGTATTTGGGAAATGCACAATGCTAAGGCTGAACACTACAGGTCTTCCCTTAGTAAGTCTTTGGGCCAAGGTAGAACATTTTGGGACAATCTAAAAGCTCTGTGGTGAAGCTGTCACCCTCCTTGCAACTCAGCTCTAATGGCATCACTATCACCGACCCCAGACAAATAGCTGACACCCTAACTCCTCCTTCACAGACCTCAGCAGTACAGACTACCACTGCACTTCTCTGATCCTCCAACTTCAACTAATCCCTTCCCATCCCATCTTTTGCTTCAACACTTTGTCTGGTATTGACATCAAGCCTTATCTATTAAAGGCCATATGGGCTCCCATTTTAGCAGTGACTCTTTAGATCTCAAACTCTTGCTCCTAGCCCTGCTGAACTTCTCACCCCTACCTTCCTTCTTAACTGCTCCATTTGCCTTAGCCAACTCAGCCAGTGAAAGCTGTCTTAGTTACCCCATCCACAAAGGCGGTGATCCAACTTCTGCTGGGAACTATCATCTCATCTCCCTCCTCTCCCCAAGGAACTGGAGAGGACAGTTTCAGACCAGCTCACCGAATGTCCTCAAAGTATGGACTTCTTTGTCTAGAACATCACGGCTTCCACAAAGCTCACACTGCACCACTTGGATATGATTGAATTCTCCTCAGTCATTCACTCTGCCCTTGACAAGGGCCACCTGGCTGGTGCAGTCTTCGTGGACCTGTTGAAGGCTTTCAATATGGTAACATCACTCTCTTCTCCTGGATGTCCTCCCCTCTCAGGTCTTTTTCAGTATGTTTCCAACTGGTTTGCCCACTACCTAAAAGACAGATCTCAACAAGTCAAGACTGGCAACACACTTCCTCCAGACTCCCTGTTAGATCTGGTGTTCCCAGGACTCCATTCTTGGACCCTTTCTTTAGCCTATTTCTAAATACTCTCCTAGTGCCTGCTTGGGCAAAATGCTACTTTATGCAGATGACTCTGTTCCTTTCATCTCCACTCCGACTCTCTTCCATTTCAGGAATACCTTCAGAAAGCATTCTCAGATGCAGAATCCTGGTTTGCTGAACACTGCCTAATATTAAATTATAAAAACTGAAAGCATGTTATTCTCCCATCACCAGAGCAAACACAAAGGTCATCCCCTGCACATCCTCAATTTCCAGCATTAGCCCTTGACCTGGTTGATATGTTTAAATACCTTGGTATTACATTGGACACCTCTTAACTACCATGAGCCCATCCATCTCCTCTGCACAGCCGTCAGCACCAGAATCGTCCTTCTTTACAGACACAAGCACCATCTCACTCCCCAAGCCCTACGCCTGATGGTCTCCTTTTCAGTTCTCTCACTTATTGACAATGGCATCCCTACTCTACAGTGCTGCAACAATTCCACTCTCACAGAATTCAAGTTGCTCTAAACAAAGCCTGCTGATTTGTCCTTGGATACACATGCCCCTTTACAGTCTCTAACTGGCTTAGTTTCGATAACAGGCTGTTGTATCAAACTTGCATTCTTGCTAATAAAATCTCCACTGGTCTTTCACCCTAGGACTCTCCGCTCTGTTACAACCATCCACTACTCTCAGACCTATGTGATTTTCCTCCAAGGCCCTTTTCTGACTCCCTGGGAACATACCTCCCTCTTCGAAGATCCTTCAAATACAGAGCCCTGCTGTGGATTTACACCTCCACAGTAACAGCTACTGAAAGTAAACTGGGATGTTTCAAACTCTCCTCAGGTCACACCTTGTATCTTCCATTTCCTCAGACTGCTACTAGTTGATGCCCACAGGTCCCACATGGTATCCTACAACCCTGTGACTGCTACTAACCTTGTTACCGTCTCCACACTAACCCTTCCCCTTCCATTTCTTCCTAACAATGGACACTCCTCCTGCCCTGTTGGTTGTGCCCCACCCTCCTTTCCTCCTTACAATTGTTGTTTGTGCCCCTTCCCTCCCTTCTGACAAAGGACCTCCTCCTGCTTAGACTTTTGACCCTTGACAGCACTAGTTGATAGTTACAATATGTTTGAAATCAATTTTACTACTTTGTAACTACCTTGCTGACATATCCTATTGTATACTATATTCCTGTGTCTTGTATTCCTACCTGTTACATTTCTACTTGACTTCTGTGTGACTCCAGATGTATTATGTCGCATATTACTGTTCATTACTGTTGATGTACATTACTGTTCCATATGTGTCTGCATATTGTTCTATGATGTGGAACCTTTGTAAAAGAGTAACTGACTCAAAGGTATATCAGATTCTTCTCAATAAATAAATAAATAATGCAACTTCTCCTCTGTTCCCCATCCCACTGTGTCCCTATTTAAGTCATCCAGCTAAGTCCTCTTCAACTGCTGCACCTCAACCTGTTATTAGAAATGTACCCTCTTCTCTGTGGATTCCATCCTGCAAGTGAACCAAGACTGATTTCTACAATTTACACTATACTGAAAATCTGCAGTACCTCCTCTGTAGCTACACTAACTCAGACAAAAGAACCTCAGACTATACTCTTCCCAATCTACTGTGCCCCAATTCAAGCCATCTACTGTAGCATCCTCCCTACTGTACCTCTGTAACCACCATACCCCAACCTGCTGGCTGTGGATATTTGTGCTGAACAGCGGATCACTTGCAGTGTCTTGCAGACTGCGTGCAGAGCTCAGGCTCCCACAGCAGTACTAAACTGCTAACCTAATGACCTCTCGCAGTATTCTGCAGTGTCTCACAGAATGTTGCAGTGCTTATGCTCCCACAGCTCTATTAAACTGCCAACCTAATGATCCTCTTGCAGTACTCTGCACTGTCTCATAG
This sequence comes from Neoceratodus forsteri, assembly GCA_016271365.2. Lineage (NCBI taxonomy): Eukaryota > Metazoa > Chordata > Ceratodontiformes > Ceratodontidae > Neoceratodus > Neoceratodus forsteri. Next base: position 43,156,695 of record CM057455.1, read on the forward strand.
AATGCTGCAGTGGTCAGGCTCCCACAGGTCTACTAATCTGCTAATTTATGACCCTCTCACAGTACTCTGCAGTATCTAACATACTATTTGCCAGCAGATTAGGCTCACGGTCTCATCGAGTCTGCTCGAACTTTAGATCCTTAGTTGGGTGCTGAGACCCTCCCATCCCTTGTGCTCCAGAAACCCATATCATCCATCCCACCCCTGGGACAGGACATCATCTGATACATCCACTTTCTGTGTCTGTCCCATCCTCTCTGAAGCCTCCACTGTGGATCTCTGAACTAGCTCACCAGGCAGTGCATTCCAAGGGTCCATCACCCTCTCAGTGAAAAACCTCCTCCTCTTTCCCCTTACCCTTCCACCTTCCAATGTCAAACCATGCCCTCTGATGATGCCTCCTGCTTTAGTCTAAAGATCCCTCCATGTTTACCTCCTATGTATTCTTGAGGTACTTGAAGACCCAATTATGTCCCCTCTGTCTCCTCCTCTCCTCCAGTGAAAACAGGCAGAGCTCCTTGTCTGTCCTCACAGTATCTCACAGAATGCTGCAGTTCTCAGGCCCCCAGCTCTATTAATCTGTTAATTTAATGACCTCTTGCAGTACTCCACAGTGTCTCACATAATGCTGCAGCACTCAGGCTCCCACAGCTCTACTAAAGTGCTAACCCACAGTCCCTTTAAACTGATAATCTAATGACCTCTCACAGTACTCTGCAGTGACTCACAGAGCGCTGTGGTGTTCAGGCTCCCACAGCTTTACTAAACTGCTAATCCAATGACCCTCTCAAAGTACTCTGCAGTTTCTCACAGAGTGCTGTGGTGGTGAGGCTCCCACAGCTCTACTAAACTGCTAATCTAATGACCCTCTCGCAGTACTCTGCAGTGCTCAGGCTTCCACAGCTGTACTATACTGCTAATCTAATGACCCTTTCAGTACTCTGCATTGTCTCACAGAATGCTGCAGTGCTCAGGCTTCCACAGCTGTACTATACTGCTAATCTAATGACCCTCTCACAGTACTCTGCAGTGTGTCACAGAATGCTGCAGTGTCCAGGCTCCCACAGCTGTACTAAACTGCTGACCTAATTTATTTAGCTTTCATTGACTGGGTGAGGTTCACTAGGCATTCATATGCCTATTTTCAGGAACAACACAAGAGTTTATATTAGCAACCCAAAGGATGGATACAATAGCTGTACAAGAAATAAGAGGCAGAGATTAAACACATTAGGATATCCCACATTATGTACAATAGTGACATGTGGCCAGAAGAATTTATTACAAAAACTGGGCATGATATGGTGCTGATTTACATACAGGGTATAAACCTCAGTAGGTCAAGATTACAGTCAATAACTACAAAACAGGATCTTTTGGAAAGTTATGAGCTAATGATTAGAGAGAGAAATGAGCTGGGCTCTATGTGACAACACATAATTAAAACAGTCCAGCTGCTAAAAAATGTGTGTCCACTTTGCTATTCTAGAGGTGCTGATTCTGTGTTCTCCTATGAAGTACAGAGACAGTGGCATTACTGCAGTAGTTTAACACAATGGCCAGAGCGAGACATCATCATCCTGCAGCTCCCCATGACTGGAGAAAGCTGCAGAGGGAGAAGGGAAGATTTTGTTTGATTTTTATTTTAATAAACCTGTAGTCTGCTTCATGGGATTATTATTTTTCTTTTAATAATGAGGGAGAGAAGTACAGTCTATGGTTCTGTTAAGGAGTGAGCTCTGGGGATTCGCTTTATTACTGTACATCTGGGGTCCCATTACTAAGATTATGTTTTTAATCAGTTGGGAACTGTCCGTTCATGACTGCTTGGGGATGGATGGGTGGGAGTGCATGGTTTGATTTTTTGCATGTGGCACGGTGAAAATTACTGCAGCTCTGCATTATTTATTTATTGAGTGTTGAAACCGGTAAGTTCACTGAGACAATTACAGTCCCTTTTAGGGTTGACCCGAGTACAGCAACAAATAAAACAGTACAGTGCAAAACAAGGAAATTTCTGTTACAGTAATAATAAATTAGCATACAGCATATAGCTCATGTGTGTCTGACCCACCAGCTGTAGCTGCATAATTCAACTCCTACTATACCTACTGTGCCACTGAACTAATGAAATCCTCCTCCTATCCATCCCCACCTTGCATTGGTGTGCCCCATCATCACCCTCCTACCTCCCCTTCTCTTTCGCTACTGTAACCCCAAACAATGCCCCATATGCCCTCCTCACCATCAACCCTCTAAAGGTGCCTTCCTGATGGCCTTGACCCAAACCCTCTCCTCTCTGCTTCGGCATTGCCTACCTCTCTCAATAATCTTAAGTCTCCCATTCTCTACTGCCTCAGTCCCTCTTCATAGAAACATGCAGTGGTCTTCCTCTACCCAACGGGGTGACAACTCATCCCCGGCAACTATCACCCCATTTCTCTGTCCTCCCACCCTTGCCAATCTTCAAGAGCATATCCTCTCCCAACTCACCACTTTTCTATCTGACACCTTTTTCACCTTTCCACTCCAGTTACAGGAAAACCACTCAACCACCACTTCTCTCCCACGGCTCACAGAATCCATCCTAACTAGTATGGACAATGGACAAATTATCTCTGCCATTTTGTTGACCTGGCCAAGGCCTTGACACTGTCTCTTACTCCCTTCTCCTCGACTCACTCCCGGCTGCTGGTCTATCTCCTCTACCACAAACTGGTTTAAGGCTTAACTTATTGGCAGAACTCAGTCGGTTAAGATCTAGGATGCCACTTCCACTCCCTCCCTCCCTCCCGATTAGCACTGGGGTCCTCTAGGGCCTGTATTAGGGTGCCTCCTATTCTCCATCTTAAACATAGAAACATAGAATTTGACGGCAGATAAGGACCGCTTGGCCCACCCAGTCTGCCCATTCTCTACTTACTGGATAAGCTGCAGATCCTAGTTAACCAGCAGCCTACTTCTTCCTACCCCACCCCCCAGAACTGCCTTATGACTATCCCATGCATGCTTGAATTCCACCACTGATTTTGACTCCACAACTTCCTCCGAAGGCCGCTCCATGCATCCACAACCCTCTCGTGAAAAAATACTTCCTTAAATTACCTCTGAGCCGCCTCTATTTTCAAATTGTGCCCTCTTGTTCTTGCACACCTCTTTTTTGAAAGATGCTACCCTCTTGGACTTTGTTGATTCCTTGAGGTACTTGAAGAGTTTCTATCATGTCCCCCTCTCCTTCTTTCCTCAAGGCTTATATATTAGCTCCTTAAGTCTCTCTTCTATGTCTTCCGGTGCAGACCCTGCACCATTTTAGTTGCCTCCTCATCTTCTTAAATGACCTTCTCTGTTTGCTCCCATCATCCACTATACATATGTATACCAATGATACAATCCTGTATGCATCTGGCTCCTGTCCTGATGAGGTTACAACCAGCTTACAGCAAGACTTTGACAAGGTTCAGCTCTGGTTTGCTAACCATCAACTTTTCCTCAACGCCAAGAAGATAGTCTCCATGATCTTTGGCAGAAGGCAGAGACTCTCAAGGCTTCCCTCCTACCCATTTTCCACACCCTTGATGGGACTTTACTTGAGGACACATCCTCCTTCAGGTACTTAGGTGCTTGGCTGGACCAACACCTAAACTTCTCTGGTTATATTGATGCCATCCAGAAAAAACTGCGCCCCAAGCTTGGTGCCCTGTTCAAGAACTGTGGTTGCATCCCTCCTACTGCTAGGCATGAACTTGTCCAGAAGATGATACTGCCCATTTCTGACTACTGTGACATAGTCTATGGTGCTGCTCCTAAGTCCTCCTGGCCAGACTTGATACCCTCTTCAGTTCCTCTGTTGCTTTGCCTTGGATGCCACCCTCACACCCACCACTGCAATCTTTATTGTGCTCTATCTTTCCCTCTCTTGCAAATAGGTGGCTCTCTCATTGTGCTAATTCACCGCCAAGCACTGGTTGGGTGAGCTCCTTCCTACTTCACCTCCTCCTTTTAAACACCCAGCCCCACCGTTGCATTCCCTAAGATCAACAAACTCTTGTACCCTGGTAGTCCCCACAGATCTACCCAAATCAGCTAATCCGGTTACTCTCATTGCCTCCCAAAATCTGGAATTCCTCCCTCAAATCCGCACTCATCCTCCGCTTACCCTCAACTTTGCCCTCAATATTTACTCTTACCTAGCTGCTCCTGCTGTGTCTCTCCCTAACTCCCTCCTCTAAGCCTCTGGACAAACCCCACCCTCTACCATCACCCTCATTTTACCCCGTACACCCTCCCAAATTCCTAGCTCTCCTCTCCTTCCCCAAATTGCTCCCCTTATTGGCCTCCTTTGGATCTCTCATAAATATAAGGGCCCCAAATGGTCTCCATGGGGCCCTCTCCTCCCCTCAAGGGGCTTGCATCTCTCATCTACTCCTTCTCCCTCATCCTGAAGGGGTCTCTGGGACACTTCCTTATCCCCCTCTCTGGACAGTGCAGTGTCGGGTCCTCACATCCTGAAGTGGTCTCCAGGGACACAACTCTTCCCCTCCCAATCCACCTCACCACCGCATCTCTTTTCTCCTTCTCTACATTAAGCACTATTAACCCAGCACATATTACTTTTTAACTCCAGCACTTACTATTGTTCCCCATTACTCTATCATGTGCAACACTGCTGTAATACTGATTGTAACATCTACCTACAACTGTATGTTAATGTTGAACTTATAACTTGAATGTTTAATGTCCCTTCCTAATGCACTCCCTTCCCCAGGTCGCACTGGGAGATGAGCAACTTGTCACCAGTGTGCCTTCCTGGGAAACATTTCAATAAATAAATAAAAAGGGGATAGAGAATCATAAAATATACAGAAATATAAAAGTAACACTTTATAACAGCTAACAAAATAAATATACACCTTGGTAATAACATTGCAAGTCAGTTTCAGAATGAACACAAGCAGCGAAACTGAATGCAGCAGCTAACAAAATAGATATTTACACTTTGGTAATTACATATTGCAAGTCGTTTCTGACCAGAAGCAGTGTAATCTGAAAGCAGATAAGTAGTATTGGTACAGGAGGGAAGAAGAGATGGCAAGAATACTATGAGATAAGGATGGGCAGTAAGGAGAGGGGCCTGGACAAGGGGTCAGGTAAGATGAATAGAAGGATACAGAGCAGTATAAGAGAATCTCAGTCATCAACCGAGGCAGGAGCATACTGCAGAGAGAGAGAGAGAGAGAGAGGAAAGTAGATTGGTTCAGAGCTCAGGAAGAGTGAAGCATGATAAGATGGAGGGAAGGAGCTCCAATCGACACAGCTGCAAATGAGGACTTACAAGCAATGGCTAGTCGCACACTGGGTCTAATGAGAAGGAGGAGGGAGGCAGACCTTAGTGTACGAGGAGCTTGTTTTGAGGCTGATGATCTCAGGCAAGGAGGGTAAATTTATGCATCAGCTTATGAATAAAACACAAGGTGCGATACCTCAGTATAGATTCGAGGGCAACCAGTTCAATGATGCAAGGACATCACAGTGGTGGTGACAGGCACTGATCCCCAAGGCGAACCTTCCCACCCTAAAGATGGTAGCCCCAGCAGTATTTATATCTTTGCTCCCCATAGGTCACTGCTCAGTGGTACACATTATAGGCATAATGTCTTTATGTCAGGGTGTTAACTGATAAGGAACACTCATTACAATCTGATGACTCATCCGAGAAATGTGTGATGCTTAGCATTTTATTCCCTCCCTAATACTACATAAAAGGACAGTAATCTGTTTATGATCAAGGAAACTGCAGATGGCATATACTTATTCTCATGCAAATCAGAGATGCAAGTAATGGATGCAGCCATGATATAAGATAGTTTTCTGTGATCAAATCACATTGCATTAATTCAAACAGCACACTGCTGAAACAATATGAAGACAAATGCAGCATTCTGTAAGACTCAACTTTATGTGCAAACTGATGTAGGGCATCCAACCAAGAGAAACACCACTGCTATTTGCAAACTAGTTTACTGCCATGATCAAGCAATATAATTTACTGCATCTGGGCATAAATCTCCTTGAAAAAGGAGTTCAAAGATAAAATAAGCCTGTCTTGTCCACTGTAAAAATATTTAAAACATCTACGGCACCACATGTGCTGTCCGTAGGAAGCAAACTCTGACAAGTCAGAATCATAATGACCAGTAAGTATGATTAGGCAGGGACTAGTTGAGGGGAGGGCTGGAATGGCCCTCATCATGCATAGCAAAGCAGACATGAGGATTTACAAATCACTTGTTAGGACTGACTGATGCATTGAAATGCATAGGCAGTGTCACTGAAGTGAGTGATGCAGAATATATGGAGACTGGAACATGGTCAAGGCAGATACCCATATCGAATGAAGGGTGAACAGACTGAAGTGCCATAAACTTACTGCTGCTGCTCACCATGGACGTGGAATTAGGTAATCTTAGTGAGTCAGACACAAATGAAATTAAGTTTACAAAAATCAAAGTTGGGGTGGGAGTTAGAGGGACAAGAAAGCAGTTTGGGCTCCTCCTTCTGTACAAGTAAACAAATCTGCAGAGCAAGAAGAAATTAAAGGAGACAGAGGTAAGATGACAGAATTGCTGTAACCAGTAATGATATCACCTAACACTAAGCTACAAGAACAAAACTTACATTTCACTTACTAGACTGAAACTGAGCACCAGGTAAATGGGGACTACTGGCTAATCAATGCAGATTTACATCATAAAGTGAAGCAACATGCAAAATGGTAAAAACTGCATTTCAAATTCCACATTGATTATGGTAGTCAGCTAAGCTCATTATGGCCAATGACAAATCTCTACTACATAACTTATTCTTTACTGAATATGTAGCAATAACACACGACGAGGTGTGGGTTACGTGCTGATAAGAACACGCCTAGGGGTGTACTAAGGCACGAGGCGCCAGCCGAGTGCCTTATGCCACTAGGCGTGTTTTATCAGCACGTAACCCACACCTCGGAGTGTGTTATTGCGCTTATAAATGGGCTTTTCTATTGATTATTTAATGAGTAAAAAGAAAAGTGATAAAGTAAAAATATATAGAAAAGAAGGTTTAATAGTTCATATAGGAAAAATAGTCCCTTAGTCCCCCTATGTAGTCACTGTAAAAAATGTTTCATTTGAATTACAGCTGGCCACTGGGAGTGAGGTGTCCTTACTGGGTACCATACATTTCGGTTCCTGGTTTTGTGAAACTATCTGACCCTGCTTGTCCACCACTATATTAGTCGAATCATGTAAAAAAAAAAAATTGAAATCCCCAGCAGCTGTTAACGTTACACTGCGATCATTTTGAGTGAGGCGAGTGTCTCTCACTGGAACCACCGTAGTTAGCGCTTTTCTCACAGCGCTTCCTGCATTCTCAGATTTCGTTATACAATATTTTTTAAAAACTGTTTAAAAAGCATCAGCTTAGTGAGGCAGAGTGTCTCTCACTGGAACCGCCGCTGTATGACGAACCAGCCCGCCCGTTACAAGGAGAATCCAGGAAGCGCCAGAGAAAAGCGCTAACTACTGGCGGTTCCAGTGAGAGACACTCGCCTCACCAAGCTGATGCTTTTTAAACAGTTTTAAAAATATTGTACAACGTAAATCCTGTATCACGTAACCAGCCCGCCGTTAGGAGGAGAATGCAGGAAGCGCTGTGAGAAAAGCTCTAATTCACGGGCGTGTTCCAGTAAGAGATACTCGCCTCACTGAAAATGATCGTCAGTGTAACGTTAACAGCTGCTGGGGATTTCGAATTCTTTTTTTTTTTTTTTACATGATTTGCCTTTATTGTTGTGTGGTTGTGAGTATTATTCCTTCCCTTTTAAACAGTCGTGGAGTTGCGGTCCTTGGTTTTGCGCCGTTTCAGTTAGCGCTGTGAGCGAGAAGGTGTCGGTCTGTGGCATCAGTGAGCTCTGCCAGTCAGCGTTGTTGTTTCAGTTGGCAGAGCTCACTGATTTTTGATCATGAGGCATGTTGCTGGGTGGTAGTGCGGTTGGCTACAATATCATCTGATAAGGACACGGCTCAGATGATGTTGTAGCCAATCAGTGCTTTGGATTTAGAAGCCCATTTTATAAAAGTATTACGGAATGAAAACCTGCATCATAACAATACTGAATTGCATCCAGTCTCCTCCTCCACCCCACAAATAACCAGTACATACAACCTTTATTTTTAAAGCCGATATAAAAGCAAATGAAGTTTCATTAGAACCCAATCAAAACAAAATCAGACAGAACATTAATATTATGATGGTTTGGGACAGTTACAAGACTAAATGTTTTGTCATACATCCCATATCTGACTGGAAATGTGCCCTGAGACAAGTTACCGTTGCTCAGCAATAACTGTAGCACTGAAAATTAAAACAAATTACTTTATAAGTACATGGACAACTTAATAGAAACTACAAAATAAAATAATGTAAAACATGAGAGCATACATCTCAGACATAACTTCAAAGCCATCACCACTGACAATCTCGATCCAACGCTAATGCCTTGATTGACAGTATGATAATTAGGAGGGTCTGTCAAATGGGCAGATCGCAACTCAGATCACAGTAAAAGCAAAATGTAAACAAATGGTAACCCATGATATGTGCTACTCAAATTAGCGACTCAATATGAGTGACTAGGATAATAGTGAGTGGGAAAGAATAATGAAGTATGTCAGTATAGCAAGAAGAGTAAAGAGCGAGTAGTACGGGAGGAAGAGAATAGCTAGGAGTGTGTGGATATATTTTATTTATTTATTTTGAGAATCAGTTTATAACCTTTGAGCCAGAGGCTCGCTTCCAAAGGTACCTCGTCACATTGAGACATACATAGCATTTAGATTACATAGTACAGGTTTTCTTCAAGTAGGCCTGTTAGTGGCACCACGTCACACTGTGGTTAAACAACATACATTTTAAGTTACAGAACACTTGTACTAGAAATAGGTCTGACATGACTGGTTTCATTTGCTGTGCAATCAACTGGCATGATACAGCATGCTCTGGCCAGGTTATACTTAGGAATGGAGTGCTGGGTAAGGGATGGGGCTGGACTAGGTGGGGAGCTGCCGGTGGACATTGTCACGGGTGGAGTGATCGAGGTCGAGCCTTATTCAGAGACAGGAACAGCTACAGTGTTGAGGAGTTGGCTGTGAAGGGTGGTTTTGAATTTGGAGATTGTGGTGGCATTGGAGGTGGTGGCAGGAGAGAGTTAAACCAGAGTGGGGCTCTGTACCAGAAGGACCTCTGACTATGAGTGGTTCTTGATCTGGGGACCAGTAGAGTGGTCTTGTTGGAGGACCTTGTGGCAACAGTGGGCGGGATCGGTGGATGGATGCAGTCACCCTGGTGGAGAGAGCCCGAGTAGGATTTTTGTGAGTAGGCAGGTATGATAGCGAAGTCGTTCATCTAGTGTCAGGAGTGTAGCATCGTTATACAGTTGACAGGTGTGTGTGAGCCTGGGGGCACCAGTAATCAGTCTGCAAGCCTTATTTAGGTTGTGTGAATTTTTGAGAAGCGGTTGTGTTAGCAGCACCATAGATTGGTAAGCCATAGTCCACCAGGGACAGTACTGAAGATGTGACAGCGAGCTGGAGAGCATTTGGGGGAGGCAGTTTCGATGGCAGAAGGGATGCCAAGCCGTATGTTGGTGGCGGATGCAAGGGCTTCATGTGTTTGTGGAATGAGGGCTGAGTCAAAGGTAATCCCGAGGTATTTGTAATGAGCAGACTTGTTCCAGAGGTTGTTTGGTACTAGGAAGAGTATGGAGTGGGTGGTTTCTAGCTTTGTTTTGGGGGTGGGACAAAAGCACAGCTTTGGTTTTAAGATTAATGATGAGTCTGTGCTCTTTAAACCGGCATCTGCCTCCTTGAAGGACTGTTGTAGGGAATCCTGAAGGGAGATGGGGTTGCGGTGAGTGGCAAAAATGACAGCACTGTCCGCGACACAGAAGCATTTTGCGAGCAGGCACTGGGCAGGTGTTCAGATAGAGCGAGAAGAGGAGGGGCCCAGGATGGAGCCTTGGGGAACTCCTGAGTGTATGGGACGGGTATCAGAAAGTGTTCCACTGATTTTACACACTGTGACCGAGCGCTTAGGTAGCTTGAGCACCATGCCAGTGGGCCAGCCGCGAGACCAGTGTGACAGAGGGCGCTCAGTAGAAGAGGGTGGGAGACAGTGTCAAAAGCCTCTGATAGGGTCATCGAACACTGCACCAGCTAGTGAGCCGGTATCCAGGGAGGAGTGAAGGAAATTGAGAATTCAATTAAGCGGTGCTGGTACTGTGGCCAGCACGAAACCATGCTGCTCAGGTGCATAAGATGTCATGCTTGGATAGATACATTCGTGATTTGAATGGCCACAATTTTTCCAGGGCTTTGAGAGGGGTGGGAGGATGGAGATTGGTCGGTAGTTGTTGGTTGCAGACCTGTCACCACCTTTATGAATGGGCGTGACTATGGCTGTTTTCCAGGCACAAGGAAATTGTCCCAGGCAGAGTGACGGTTTAGTAGGCTGGTGAGCGGGGCTAGGACTTCATCTAGCACCAACCTGAGGATACTGGGACAGCGAATCACTGCGGGATTGTTGCCGTTTAAAGCTTTGATAAGGATGGGTCTGACCTCCCGAGCAGATACCTTGCATGAGATGGAAGCTGGGATGGTGGTGGTCAGGGGGTTGGTTTGGGGGGTTCAAAGAAATTACTGGGGAGGACTGAGCTATGGTCGGTGAAACGGTGTTGAGGCAGTTAGCTATGAAGGCAGGATCGGTGGAGGTAGTACCAACACTAGAGGAGCTGGGATGGGGAGGGGACCACGTCTTTCCATTTAACTGCTTAATATTATCCCAGAATTTCGGGCCGAGCCCCAGGAGGAGGTGAGGGGTGGCCTGGTAGTAGTCGGCCTTGGCTTTCTGGACCGCCCAGGAGCACTTATTCCGGGCTCATTATAAGCTTGTCTATCAGCCAGCGGCCCTGTTTCAATGGCACGGTGCCAGAGGTTATCCCGATCTCTAAGCAACTGTAGGAGGGCCGGGCTGACCCAAGGTGCATTCTGTTTTTGGATCGGGTTTTTGTGAAGGGTGCAAAGATCACAGGCATTGTTGAGCGTTTGGAGAAGAAAGCGAGGGCAGTGTCAATGTCAGGCATGCTGAATGGGGGACCAGTTTATCTGGGTGAGAAACTGCCTAAGTTTTTCAGCCCACTGGGGGCGAGGCGCCTTCTGAGGGTGGTTTGTGCTTTGGGTTTGGGATTGGGGTTGCCCATAGAAATAGGATGGGGAGTGGTCACTTAGGGAGTCTGGTAGGACCTGGATGTTTTGGATTTTGGGGTCGATTGGTGATGAGTACATCCAGTAGGGTGCTGGTTCCTGTTTTGGGTTTATTCTAGTGGGTTGGGTGACGAGTTGTGTCAAATCTTGGAGCAAAATTGTCCTGGATTGAGGAAGAGGAGCCAGTATATGTTTAGGTCACCAACTAGGATTTGCTCCGCTGTATGGTGAAAGGTGGCCAGATAGTCAGCTAGTGATACCAAGGCTGGGTTCTGGTTTTTGGGGAAATGTAGGCAGTGGTGAAACAGAAAGGCCCCTAGAGGGGCAGGGGTGAGCTTGAGGGTGAGGGCCTGGGCCTCATTTACAAGGGCAGGGGTAGGGAGAGCTTGACCAGTAATTATGTCCCTAGTGTAGATTGCACAGCCTCCCCTCATTTGCCTACTCGGTCCTCCCGGTATAGGGTATAGCCAGGGAGGAAGATAAGAGAGTCAGGGGTGGATTTGGACAGCCAGGTTTCTACCAGCGCTATGATGTCCGGTTGGTGTGCTGTGGCCCAGTATTGGAGGCGTCAAATTTTTCAGCAGGCTGCATATGTTCATAGAGGCTATTTTAAGGCCAGTGGGCCAGGTTGATGGGTGGGAGGGGCTGGTCCTGGGTTGGGATGTATGTTGCCAGAGAGTAGAAGCAGGAGGCCAAGGCTCTGATCTGGGCACGGCAGCAAGTCAGCTTTTTGGTGTACGCTGGGGGTGGTGGCCATGGTGGTGAAAGGGATGGGCAGGTATGAAGGTTTGGGAGGGCATGGATGAATTCCAACCATGGGATGTCAGGGTGAGACGGCGGGGGGTGGATAGGGGGTGGGTGCCGTGGGCTGGGGTCCATGGTCAGTGTGAGTGTGATCGTATTAGATCAGGGAGAGTTGTGGGCACGGGATGTGTGGGCCTGTGAGAAATGTTTGGCTGATGGGATGTATGTACTAGCAAGAGAGCGGGAGACATTTGAGGAGAAGGGGCACAAACATACTGCCTAGTGTAAGGAGCCAGGTAGGAAGGGTGCAAGTATCTTGTATGCCCCCAGGAAGCGTGGATACCACTTTGGATTAGTGGTAGTGTCACAGACTCTGGTGGACAGGGTACAAGGTTCTAATCCCTGGTGGGGCAAGAGAAAATGGACCTGGGCAGGTGTAGGTTCCACTATCCAGGTGGTTCAAAAGCAGGCTAGTATTGGGCCAAAACCAGGGTGGAAATAGCGACTCCTAGTGGTCACTGAAGGTTAGTGTCAGGCTAGGGTGTGGTCTGATAGTTGGGTCAGATCAGTGTGCCAGGCTAGTATGACGCTGGGTATAGGAATGTAGAGTTCAGAGACAGGAGTGGGAGTAAGGGAGAGAGTACTGCACGCAGGTAGAGGGTTCCCAGGAAGTAGGAGGAGGGTAGTTCAGACAGTGAGAACCAATGTGTGTAATCAGGTGTCCCTCTGTTGGCAGGCTGGTATAAGCTGCTAATGGGAAAGTGGGGACTTAGTAAATTTAGCAACAGGATGTGATGTCATAGGAAACAGGCATAAAAGTAATGCTGAGGGAGGGTGGTGGTGGTGGGTAGCCGATGCACGCAGCGCCGCTGACGGGCCAACACCCCTCCCTGGGGCAATTTCAGGAGGTAGTTTAATTACCTCCGTGCCCATCGGAGCTCCGATAGCCAGCTGCTGCCGCTCCTTGGGGTGATTGTCTGGGCCAGGGGCAGGATCAGGATCGGGCCTATATGAGGGAGAGGACAAAGGATCAATTAGTATGCAGCGGGAGGACAGACTTGCTACTGCGCCTGCGTGGGAGAATGTCCGACCGACACTAGTTCTGGCGATATTGGGCTAGTAAGTTTGCAGTTTCAACTAAAATGCAGATTTACAGATTTCAGATGCACTCGCTAACATTCAGTAAAAAACAGCACAATAACTACAGTTGCTGACCCCAACTTATAATTAAGTTTGTGTGGACTGCAAGCCATGCTGCTAGTGTAGCATGGTGGTTAGAGGCACCACCTGCGGAAGCTGGATAGTGCAGTATAGTGGGTGGTTCAAATTCCATAAGGTACTTTTTGTGTTATGGGAGTTTGTTTTTATGGGCCTGTTTGTTCGTGTTCAGGAGATGTTTTATTGCACTGCTCCCCACTTTTGTCACTCCCCGTTGCAATACTGGGGTTTCTCCTACCCTCTGACATTTTACCATTCCTCGAGTCACCTCCTCCAATGACTATCTCCTCTCCCATGTTTCTCCCAGTCCCCGGGTTGGTCCCCAGAGATGGTTATTTCAGTTAGGGTGCAACGGGAGTGTGTGGGGTGGAGACCCCCACTAAAAGCAATAAAAGTAGATTTTTTTAGGGGTTAGCAGTAGTTCTGGTCGGCAATATGCTCATCGCTATTTTGTAGTCATGGTTATGTGTTACCGCCATTCTTTCCTAGCTGTTATCACATGGTACCAAACAAATAAGAGACTCCAGTGTGGTTACACTAGTACAGAGGAACAAAGGAAATCGTTGAAAAAAGCGTTTCATGAGCATTATAATGGTCAGTAAATATTATACAGACAATTCTCGAAGGAATCTGACTATGTATAAAGCAGGATAGGATGAAAAATAAACATAATTGAGGTTGACAGTGTGCCTTTAAATGAAAACTAGATAATGACAAAATATTCTTTTAAATTAGTTTTTCTCAGACACTGGAAAATCTCTTTAACCTGGAATGCATCTCACACAGGCCCACCTTGTGTGTAGTCCACTGATCTTGAGCAGCCATTATCAATCCCTCATCTCATGACTTATTGAGATATACTGAGGTATTGCAATCAGAGACTTAAATAAATAAAATAACCTAAATTCAGTTCTTTTTAACCACTTGTGGGTCAGGACTTGATTGACCTGCAGTTGTTTCAGCAGTTTCACCAGGGGAGGTCATGTCAGACCAACCTCGTTGAATTTTTGACTGGGTGACTAGGGAGGTGGATCAGGGAAGGGCAGTGGACATGGCCTATCTGGACCTCAGCAAGGCCTTTGACACTGTGCCACACAGAAGACTATTACACAAACTGGGGCATATGGGTGTGGGCAGGACAGTGTGTGGTGGGTAGGTAACTGGCTGGGTGGCAGGACACAGAGGGTGGTGGTAAATGGCTGTCACTCCACAGAGGGAAGAGTGACCAGTGGGGTACCACAGGGATCAGTGATGGGACGGTCCTATTCAACATCTTCATCAGTGACATTGCGCAGGACCTAGAAGGCAGAATTTCACTGTTCGCTGATGACACAAAGCTCTGTAACAGAGTAGACACGCTAGAGGGTGTAGACAGAATGAGAAGCGACCTGCAGAAACTTGAAGAATGGTCAGGGGTTTGGCAGTTGAAATTCAATGCAAAGAAGTGCAAGATAATGCATATGGTGCACAAAAACCTGGCACAATATATCAGTTGGGGGGTGAGGATATAGCATGCACCAAGCAGGAAAGGGATCTTGGGGTTATCATCTCGATGACCTCAGGTAGAGAAACAGTGTGACAAGGCAGCAGGTAAAGCAAATAGGATGCTGGGATGTATAGGCAGGGGCATCACCAGCAGGAAAAGGGAGGTCATAATTCCTCTATACAAGACACTAGTGAGGCCCCACCTGGAGTACAGTGTACAGTTCTGGAGACCATACCTACGTAAGGACATAGACAGGGTAGAGAAGGTTCAGAGGAGGGCAACAAAGATGGTGCATGGATTGCATCACAAGTCCTATGAAGACAGGTTGAAGGAACTGAACATGTACTCCCTGGAGGAGAGGAGGGAGAGAAGGGATATGATAGAGACATACAAGTATCTTACAGGGAGAAACAGGGTGCAGGAAAACACTATTTTAAGCAAAAAGATGTTCCAGGACTAGAGGCATGGGATGAAGTTGGAGGAGGAGGCGATTCAGAGAAACATGAGAAAGAATTTCTTCACAGAACGGTGGTGGACAAGTGGAACACCCTGCCAGAGGAAGTGGTGGGGGCTGAAACAATCACGGGATTTAAGAATGCATGGGATAGACATAAAGGAATTCTGGAGGTCAGGGGTAAGGGCAACAGACTTCTAGGAAAACAAACTGAACTTACAAGCTCAAATGGGCAGACTGGGTGGCCATAGGCCCTTATCTGCCGACACTGTCTATGTATCTGTGTATCTAGTTCCCTGTATTTTCTACTATAATGATGGGTTTTCCAATTGTTCTTTCTTCTCTGGTGGTCTTTGTCCTTGTATCTCTTTTTCTGCTTCTTTGCACTTCCTGTTGTCAGCTGTTCCTTATCTACTGGTGGTTTAACATCCATCTCTGCTACCTTCCTCTTACCAGGTCACCCTTCTGGGCAAGACTCCTTTCCATTTATATGGTCTCTTCTGTATGAACTTGCTGATGGCATATCGGGTAATATTTTCAGGCAAAAAAACTTTTAGCACAATTATATGGTCTCTCTCTGGGATTAGTGTCTCCAAATGTTTAGGGATTTCTGGTACTGTGACAAGAATGGACCCCATTCCTAAGCCAATATTCAAAACTCAAGAAATCAGTACTGTATTAGTCTTTGCTTGCTGAGACGCTCTCCTCAGCACACATAATGTCCCTGAGTGAATTTGTTGATATTTTATCAGGTCACTCTTGTGGCCAAAGCTCCTGTCTCATTCCGCACATTTAAATGGTCTCTCTAGCGGTTAGTGTCTCCAAATGTTTAGGGATTTCTAATAACGTGACAAGAATGGGCCCCATTCTTTAGCCAAGGCATATTAAAAACTCAAGAAATTAGTACTGTATTAGTCTTTGATGTTTTGCTGAGATCGTGTTTCTCAGCACATAGCGATCCCCGAGATGGCTTCCTTTTGAAATTTATAAGGTGTTGCAACTATTGGTAGCATATTTAAACGAACTAAAAGTTCTTTTTGATTAGTACCATTGTCCCAAGCACTACTGGAACAATTTGTGCGTCCTTATTCCACATCAGTTTGGTTTCTGACTGCATATCTTAGTATTTCATGATTTTGTGTCTCTCTGTATGCAGGGCACTGTAGTCACTAGGGGTGGCTATTTCAATCAACAATGCTACCTTTGTTCTTTTTTCTTGTATAACCATATCTGGTTTCATGCTTCCACTTTCTTGGCTGTTGGTATTGGGTGATCCCATGTGATCATTACTTCTTCATTCTCTGTGATTCTTTGTGGTTCATGCTTCCAGTGCCTTTCTGCTACCTGTATGTTATAATGTCTGCACAGTTTTCAATGGATCAATCTTATGTTGTTGTATCTTTCAGTATACAGGCCTTCTGCCATGAGTACTTCACATCCAGCCATAAGATGTGCAACTGTTTCTAATTTTGTACTGCAGAACCTGCACTGGTCTGTTTCTCCTGTTTTGCTATGGATTTTGTGAACCATATTGTGCGTAGCCCACTATCTTGGGCTGCCGTTATCAATCTCTCATCTCATGACCTAAATTCACCTCTTTTAACCACTCATGGGCCAGGGCTTGATCGACCCGTGGTTGTTCCAGTAGCTTCCTGTATTTTCCACTATAATTATGGGCTTTCCAGTTGTTTTTCTTCTCTGTTGGTGGTCTTCATTCTTATACTCCTTTTCTGATTTCTTGCACTTTCTGTTGCTGGATATTCGTTATCTACTAGTGGATTAACATCCATCTCTCCTACCCCTCCTGAAGGCTTCTCCTAATCTGATGAGTGAAGTCATTTTAGGCTTATTTCTTCATGATGCAGGACCTGGACTATGTTCAGATCCAGAAATGTCAGTATGTATGTATGTAGCCCCACTACTGAGGACCTGTATGTGTAAACAATCTCAAGGAAGCCCATGCCTCCCCTCTGACCCTGGGATGTATAATCTTGGCATGCACCAGTTTTTATATATTAACTGAGGAGCATGAAGCAGTTTTCTTGTTTTTATATCTAGCTGGCTCAGTACTTTCTGTGGCCAGTCTATCACACTAAAGTTGTATAATATTACTGGAAGGGCGAGTTGGTTTATAGCGTGCACTTTATTTCGTGTTGTCAAACCAGTTTCAGTATGAGCTGCAACCTTCTAAAATATTCCGTGTTTATTTTTCTTTCATTCATACATGTTATGTTGTTGCTCCTTCCTCTATTCCCAGGTATTTATACACTCCCTCTTGCTCAAGTTCATTTATGTCACAACCCTCTGCCAGGTTAATGTTTTCTGTATAAATTAACTTTCCTGCTATAAATGTTGCTTTGGCATATTTGTTCAGGCCAAATATCATCCATATATCATCAGAGAAGGTCTTAATGATTTATAGTTGTGCTTTCAGGTGTTTATCGGATGAACTGTAAAGCTTTAGGTCATCTACAAAGAGGAGATGAGATGTAAGCTGTTGATTATTTTATTTCTGGGGTTCAAGCTGTATCCATAGCCTAGGTTGTTGATTAGGCTAGGTTGTTGATTAGGCTACTTAGTGGATTAAGAGCAAAACAGAAGTGGTGACAAGGAGTCACCTTGAAATATCCTCGGTTATACTTGGGATTGTGAGTTGACCTTTCTCAAGGTTTAATTGAAAGGTGGTTTGCCATTTTCTGATAGTGGTTGTGATGAAGTTTATCAATGATAAAGTTTCTCTCTCGAGTTAGTGTCTCCAAATGTTTAGGATTTCTGATACCATGACACGAATAGACCCCATTCTTTAGCCAGGCGCATTCAAACTCAAGAAATTAGCACTATAATTGGTCTTTGATGTAAAATGACAGCCTCTTCTCAGCACATGCAATGTCCACAAGATGGCTTCCTGTTGAAGTTCAAAAGTGTCAAGTACTAGCAGCATATTTAAATGTGCCTGGAAGTTCTTTTGATTAGTCCCATTTGCTTCAAGCACTAGTGGAACAATTTGTGTGTCCTTGTTCTATATCAAAGAAATACAAAATCACACATGCCCCCACAATGCAAAGCATCATGGGCTGCATATGCAAATCACCACAGAATATTATGCTGGTTCAACTTTAAGCAGAAATGCATGGTGGCGAAAGGCCTCTCACACAGTTGCAAAGGTGCCAACAGAAGACATAGACATGTGTTTCATCCTACCAGGACTCATCAGTATGCCCGTCTGTTTGACACCCCAGTGGAATGAACCAGCTACCCTAAGATGGTCTGTCTGGGTTATGTTGTGGTGAACCAATTAAAATAAAAAACAACTTAAAAACAAAGAACCTTTGTGCGCAAGCACTGAGGCATTAGTTACCCTAAAGGGCATTTGGCGGAAGCCAAGTTTCAAAGAAATACAGTTTGGTTTCTGATTGCATATCTTGGTATTTCATGATTTTGTTCTCTCTGTATGCAGGACACTGTAGTAACTAGTGTGCTATTTCAATCAGCAATGCTACTTTTGTTCTTTTTCTTGTATTACAATATCTGGTTTCTCACTTTCATGGCTGTTGGTATTGGGTGATCCCATGTGATAATTACTTTTTCATTCTCTGTGATTCTTTGTGATTCATGCTTTCATTGTTTCTCTGCTACCTGTATGTTATAATGTCTGCACAGTTTACTGTGGATCAGTCTTCTACGTTGTTGTGTCTTTCGTGTACAGGCCTTCTGCCATGAGTACTGCATCCAGTCAAACTCTCTCTCTCTCTCACTGGGTTAGTGTCTCCAAATGTTTAGGGATTTCTGATACTGTGACAAGACTGGACCCCATTCTTTAGCCAGGGCGTATCAAAACTCAAGAAATTAGTACTGTATTAGTCTTTGATGTTCGAGGTCTCTCTTGGGGTTAGTGTCTCCAAATGTTTAGAGATTTCTAATACCGTGACAAGAATGGACCCATTCTTTAGCCAGGGCATGTTCAAAACTCAAGAAATTAGTACTGTACTAATCTTTGATGTTTGCTGAGAGCTCTTCTCAGCACATGCCACGTCCCAAGATGGTTTCCTTCTGAAGTTCAAAGGTGTCACAAGTATTGAGAGCATATTTAAGTGTGCCTGAAAGTTCTTCTTGATTAGTGCAGTTGCTCCAAGCACTAATGGAACAATGTGTGTGTCCTTATTCCACATCACTTTGGTTTCTGACTGCATATCTTGGTATTTCATGATTTTGTGTTGCTCTGTCGCAGGACACTGTAGTCACTAGGGGTGGCTATTTCAATCAACAATGCTACCTGCACTCTTTTCTTGTATTACAATATTAGGTTTTCTCACTTCCACTTTCTTGGCTCTTGGTATTGGGCGATCCTATGTGATCATTACTTCTTCATTCTCTGTGATTCTTTGTGGTTCATGTTTCCAGTGTCTCTCTGCAACCTGTATGTTGTAGTGTCTGCACAGGTTCCAGTGGATCAATTTTGCTATGTTGTTGTGTCTTTCGGTATATAGGCCTTCTGCCATGAGTGCTTTGCATCCAGCCAACAGTGAATTGCTGATGTTTTACCAAGTCACCCTTCTGGACAAAACCCTTGTCACATTCAATGCATTTATTTGGTCTCTCTCAGGTTAGTTTCTCTAAATGTTTAGGTATATCTGATACCGTGACAAGAATGGACCACATTCTTAGCTAGGGCATATTCAAAACTCAAGAAATTAGTACTGAATTCGTCTTTGATGTTTGCTGAGCGCTCTTCGCACACGATCGCTCTCAAGATAGCTTCCTTTGAAGTTCATAAGGTGTCAGCAAGTATTAGTAGTATAATTAAATGTGTCTGAAAGTTATTTTGATTAATCCCATTGCTCCAAGTACTATTGGAACAATTTGTGTGTCCTTATTCCACATCAGTTTGGTTTCTGTCTCTCTCAGGGTTAATGTCTCCAAATGTTTAAGGAATTCTAATACCGTGGCAGAATGGAGCCCATTCTTTGTAGAGCATATTCAAAACTCAAGAAATTAGTACTGTATTAGTTGTGATGTTTGCTGAGAGCGTTCTTCTCCAGCACATAACGTCCCCAAGATGGCTTCCTTTGAAGTTCATAAGGTGTCACATATATTGATAGCATATTTACATGTGCCTGAAAGTTCTTTTGATTAGTCCCATTGCTCCAAGCACTATTGGAACAATTTGTCTGTCTCGCTCCAGAGTGAATTCGCTGATGATTTATCAGGGCACTCTTCGGTCAAAACACTTGTCACATTCACTACATTTATATGGCCTCTCTCCAGAGTGAATCCGCTGATGTATTGTTAGATTACCCTTCCGCCAAAACTCTTGTCACATTCAACACATTTATGTGGTTTCTCTCCTGTGTGAACTAGCTGATGCTCCATCAGGTGACCTTTGCAATGAAAACACTTGTTACACTTTGCACAGTTATATGGTCTCTCCCCTGTGTGTACTTCGCTGATGTTTTACCAGGCCACCCTTCAGGGCAAAACTCTTCTCACATTCATCACATTTATACGGTCTTTCTCCTGTGAGAACTTGCTGATGGTAAATCAGATGAGTATTTCAATTGTAGCACTTGTTACATTTAGTACATTATATGGTCTATCCCCTCTGTGTGAACTTCGCTGATGTCTTCCTCAGTTCACTTTTGGAAAAACATTTCTCACATTCATCACATTTATATGGTCTCTCCCTGTGTGAACTCGCTGATGTTTTCTCAATAGGCTTTTCTGGGCAAAACTTCTCTCACATTCATCACATTTATATGTTTTCACTTCTATGTGAACTCGTGGATTTAACAGGTCTCGAGAGTGAATTCTGATGTCTGTTCAGCTCATCCTTCCTGCCAAACTCTTGCTGCATTCAGTTGCATTTATATGGTCTCTCTCCAGAGTGCGCTTGTTGATGTACAATCAGGCTACACTTGTGGCAAAAAGTCTTGTCACATTCAACACATTTATATGGTCTCTCTCCAGAATGACTCCGCTGATGAATTATTAAGTAACCTTTCCAGCAAAAACTCTTGTCACATTCAACACATTTATATGGTCTCTCTCCTGTGTGAACTTGGCGATGTCTTTTCAGTTCACCCTTTTGCAAAAACTTTTCTCACATTCATCACATTTATCGGTCTCTCCCTGTGTGAACTTCGTCGTGTTTTATCAATAGGCTCTTCTTCACAAAACTCTTCTTACATTCATCACATTTGTATGGTTTCTCTTCTGTGAACTTGTTGATTTAACAGGTCTTGAGAATGAATTTGCTGATGTCTGTTCAGCTGACCCTTTGACTAAAACTCTTGTCACATTCAGCACATTTATATGGCCTTTCCCCATGTGAATTCGCTGATGCCTCATGAAGATACTCTTGTCAGTCAATTTTCAGTTGTATGACTCAGTTGGCAATTCTCAAGCATTGTCTGGTGGCTCCAAGTTTCACTGCACTCAAACTTCCTGCTGACTAGAAACAGATATTGAATTAGTATGTTTCTTGCAATAAGCAATTATTCAGTTTTTCCTTAAAGGGAATATTAACAAGGATTCTGAAAACAGAAACCACAGCATGGCAGGTTAGAAGCCTACTGTCATAATAATATTCTCTGTCTGCCTCCAAAATTTGTTTTGATCCTTTTTCATAATTGTTTAAAGTTCAAACAAACCTCTGTTTCTATTCAAAGATTGCATTTTGGTAGGATCCTAAAATGGCCACCATATATATACTGTGATGATGTTAGTGGAAGCAGTTTGGAGTGGTAATACAGTCTTCATAGGAACCTTATTAATAAACTGATAAAATAACCTAACAAAGCACTTCTCCAAATCCCTTACTATATATGTGGAAAATGTTTCCTCATGCACATTAAGGCATTTGGAGGAGAAGCACTTTATTAGGGTTATTTTATCAGTTTATTAATAAGGTCCCTATAAAGACTATATTACCACCCGAGTCATGCCGCTCACTGAGGTCATCATGTTACGGGTGTCATGGCCATTTAGGTTCCTACTGAAGCACAATCTTTGAAAACAAGTAGGGGTTTGTTTATATTAGTCAGAACATTTGAACTGATGAAAATAGACTAACATAACTTTTGAGGAAAATGGAGCATATCATTATGATGATAAGCCTCTTACCTACTGTGCAGTGGTTTTGGTTCTCAGAACCATCTGTTCAATTTTCTTTTCTTTTTTTTTTTTTTAAATAACTCTTTCAACTTTCCTGAGATTTAACCCCATAAATGTGTTTCTCAAACAGTCCCATTTTAAAATAATTTGGATTCAATTATTCAATCTCCACCTCTGACAGAAACACCATTATAGTGACCATCAGTACAGCGACTGCAGCGTAAGGTCACTGTAAGGACAGATCACTGGACCCAGGCACTGTTTTCATGGGATTTTCATTTCCAATCAGCTCTGACTTGAAGTTGATTATATTTAGTAGGGGTGGGGAGGTTAGCCCCAAGACAAAATGTTGTTGTGTACAACACCGCAAGCTGACTGCAGAAAGCAGTCGACATAATGGTTTCACTGTCTGGTCATTTGACAAACTTTTGTCAATGATCAGTCATAGATCAAATTATTCCTTCTGTCACATTTTAGTGTATTGCTTTTACTGGTAATATTAAAAATAGGTCTAACAAATCCTGGTTTCTCACTGGGTGGACCCTGGTCATAAGAGATATGTTAAAGGTGATGAAACATTGGGGGGTTATGATAACCAAAAACAAAACTGAAGCAAGAAAATGAGGTGATTAAAAAAAAAATCAGAAGAACCACATAGAACATTTCACCCAGGAAAACAAAATTGTACTACGTTTTCAAAATGTAGGCAATAGCCAGAGTCAAAGTAAGATGGAGTAAAATGCCAGTCTGCAGTTACCCCTCCAAGTGAAAAAACACACATTTTTAGATGCAGGCAGTCATGAATGTCATACAGATCCAACACAATTGCAGCTACCCCTCCCCAATAAAAATAAAAAACATTTTTAAAATACAGCCACCAAAGTTAGAATACAACTGCAGCTACCCCCTTCCTGAGTAAAGAACACATAAATCACATTTCTGTATTGCAGATAAGCACAAAAGTCAGAATACAGAGCAACTGTAGCTACCCCTCCTCCATGTAAAAAACAAAATCACATTTTTGTAGGACAGACAGCCACTAGAGCCAGACACAATACAGTGAAAATGTATTCTGACTGATTCTGGTGACTGCACTGTAAAATGTGTTTCCCAAATAATAATAAAAATAAAAACACGTTTTTATAATACAGATCATCACACAAACTAGTTTCAGCACAATATAACTGTATTATGACTGGCTGATTTTGTGATTCACCCAAGTAAAAAACAAAATCACATTTGAAAAGCGAGTTACTAAAGTAAGAGTAGAAACAAAATCACCTTTCTCTTCATTTATTCGAAATCACTTCAAAGTGGGACAACCCCATGAGACATAGCATCTCATTTTATTGCAGTCCAAGGAGAACAGCAGCAGTCAGCAGGTTAACTTAGCCCAGGCAAGTTACATACAGTATAGACTAAGGTATACACAGGAAACACAAACAAGCTCTAAATATCAGTACATCCAAACAAGCTCACAAAGTAAGGTCACTGCATTCTATAATACAGGTATCAAGTCACTAAAGCTAGATAGTACAGTGCAACTGCAGATATCCCATCTAACTAATATACAGTGCAACTGCAAATATCCCATCTAATATATGGTGCAACTGAAAATATCCAATCTAACTAATGTACAGTGCAACTGCAAATATTCCATCAATATACAGTACAGTACAACTGCAAATATCCCATCTACTATACAGTGCAATGGCAAATATCCCATCTAACTAATATACAGTGCAACTGCAAATATCCCACCGTGCGATATATAGTACAACTGCAAATATTCTGTCTAACTAATCAGGCATTTACTAATGCGAACAGTGTTTTCTTGCATGATGTTACAAGATTTACAACAGTATCTTTAGGCTATGGGCAAATCTTTCTTGCCCCAGTAGCCACTCTCTTGTAATTTGAGTTCCACAGAGCTAAGTGGTATAGGTCCCCACATTCAGAGTCAGCCATGCGCTGTGCTTACAGGAGCACTGTGTTGCAATTAGTGCACAACTAGCTCGAGAATATTAAGAGAATTAGTACACTCTAACCAGAGTGTTCTTTGTATATGGGGTCCTGTCAGCCGTGTATCATGACTATGCCTAGCGCTGACACAGCCCCAGGATGAATATAGCCTGCAGGAGCCTGATGGGGACAGTGCAGCCAAACAAACAGCACTATAGTTCTTGTGAACCATATTCAGTGCTAATATGCTAATGAGGTCAATGGACATGCAAGGCTCTATGAGCTATTTGCATGTTCACATGAATGCACAGCCCCCGCACATGCCAACTCTATAGCTGTCCTGAATATTGAATATAGGGTGTTATCATGTGTCTGCAGATTGCCCACAGTCCCCAAAAGGCTCTGCTGGACAGACACATTAATAGGTAGGATAAAACAGTACATTGTACATTTACCCTAGGTAAATAACTAAAGGTAGTGGGTTAACAACAAAGGAGTAAAAACAGGACTTAAGTATAGGTACTGTAGCTACAGGCAAAGGAAAGTAGGACATACCCTGCCTAGGGTGGGTGACACATCCATTTTAAATAAGATGCAGAAGAAAGGTAGCCAGTCATAAAAGGAGGCATTAGAGTACTGCAAAGTGCAGCTAACAAGAATACTGGTAGAAGGAAAAACAGGACACATCCTGTCTAGGGTAAGGTAATTAATCCATTCGGGCACTCTAAAGAGGGAAGTAGGTTATTAAGACTAGCTAGAAGGAAAAGTAGACAAGGTAGCTTCAGTAGCTGTCACAGGCGAGACAGGGACTGGTGCAGGGTATCAGATGTTGAACCAGAGGCTTTAGGACACCTTATGGAAACTGAGGAAGCTTCCTCATTTGCACTCATCTCTATGACTTGAGGGCAGAGGTCACTGAATCCAAACCAAGCTGGTAATATAGGATACAGAGAACCTCTACCCCACACAGAGACCATCTGAAAGTTGCCATTACCTCAAGAGGATGTATAGGCAGAGGCATAACAGCTGGACCTTTGTTGGACCTGAGGTGGGTGAGTTGGTAGGGTACACGCTCCTCTCTTGCCACCATAAAATTCTTTCACTGTACTGGTTGGACAGGATGGCTGGGAGGAGAAAGCAACCAAGGTAGTGGTTATGGAGGATTTTTATGTATTAATTTATTGAAAAGTTTCACCAGGAAAGGCACACAGAGCAACAAGTTGCTCGTTTCAAAATGCATCCTGGGGAAAAGTGCCAGTGGCTCACCTGGTTGCACAGTCACCTCTGAGGCTAGAACATCAGAGGCTGTGGGTTCTATCCACACAAGGCACCTGGGTAAATCTAATACTGCGGTAGCGCAGCATGAAGGGAGTACTGCCGCCTGCGGTGCCATCTTTCAGATGAAGACGTTAAACCGAGGTCCGTCTGCCTGTTCTGGTGGTTGTTCAGGTGGACATCAACAATCCAATGGCACTTATTGAAAGAGTACAGGAATATTTAGAAAGAGAGGACTACAGGGGTCAAGTGACCGCAAGATGGAGGAGGACATGCCTTTTCGTGCTCCCTCCGTTGGGCTTAATTTTGCTGAAAACCACCTTATAAGGGCAGTGGACACCGGTTAACGGTACCCGAAAAGCACCAGAAGGCAGAATGGACGAATTTGTGGTCACCACGGCAGCAAAGACCCAAAAACACCGGCCAAAGGCAGTAGAAAAGACGATGGGGCCTGCAATGAGTTATGCAGGCCCGATCTCTCGGCAGCAAGAGATGTAGGCTCTGGAAGCATGAGCTGAAAGATCAGCTCATGGCAGCACCTAAGCTTGCTAGAGAGCCTTGAAAATAAAATTATGGGAGGCTCTGCACTTGTAGAAGTGCAGATGGAGAAGCAAAATGAGAGGGTAGGAGCTGGAGGGCCAAATCTGCACAGCTGAGGGACTGAACTGAATCCTCTGGGCAGACGGATCACCGAGCTGGAGAAACAAGTGGCCGAGATGAGGGAGGCACTGGATTACCAAGAGAATTATCTAAGGAGGGATAATTTGAGGCTAAGGGATTACCTGAGGGTAAGGAAAGGCCCGATATCCTGAGCTTCTGTGCCAAAACCTGCCCAAGCTCCTAGGAATGCAGCCAAAAGGAGAAGGTTGAAGCTAGGCGAGCACATGCAGTGGTCCTGCCCAAGCCACAGAATGGCCAGCCACCTAGACAAGTGATCATACGATTCCATAATCATCAGGACAGGCAAGAAATGTGGCATGCTTATAAATCTCTCCCTGAGCTTCGAGTATGAGAGTGCCGTTTTATTTATCTCCCAAGATTATTCATCTCGAATTGGCAGAAAGAGAAGAGAATTTAATGATGTGATCACGACGTGCCAGAGGCTGGGCCTGGACTGGTTCATGGTGTTCCCAGCCATACTGAAAAATTAAGCATGAGGGGCCACCTACAGCTTTTGGGAAGTGGAGAAGGCGAAGAGCTTTGTCGCGGAGCTCAAAAGAAAATGGAGTAACCAGGGAGGTGTCTGGTGTTTATCTTTCTTGTCTTTCCCATCTTCTGAATCTACAGGGCGTGGTGGCCAGCAGTGCTTTACTGGAGGTCGGGTGATTGACTTTCTTACGTTTGAGACTTACCGGGTTTGATATCCTACATGATATATGGCTATGTTTGGTGCCTACCCCACCATATGGAACTGTTCATGAAAACTGTGGACGTGGACATGACTTTGGAGGAATAGCACGGAGGTTTCCGGGGGCCTGTGGCGTGGACACTTGGGTGCGAGGCCTAACTTGAGGGACCCTCGCGGTGCAACCCTGTCGTAGAGGCACTATGGAGGAGCTGGGGCTTAAAAGGGACAAGGATCAGCGATGGTCTATTGAGAGGTCTGTGAAATTGTGGGGCTCTTAAAGAACTAAGCCAGATTTCCTCCTAATTAAAGGTGGTCCACAGCTCGGGGGGGGGAGCATACCTGTGTTCGTGTGTGGGATGTGAATTTATGTGGCGGAAAAGTTTCTCAGATGCCTGGGGGAAGGTTGAGCGTGAGAATTTTCATTTTTCTATGGTTCAAGCCCTGCTTTGCTTCTGGGGGAACATACTGCAGCGAGCAAGTTTACACGCCTTGTATGGGCTCGATCTGGGGTATACTGTAAATAAGTTGTGGGGTTTATCTGTTGGTTGGGGTTGTTGTGTTAAACATTGTTGTTTTCGATCCACAGGTCACATTGAAAAAATTGCTAGGATTACGAGACAGGAGGGCGAGGAGTAAAGTGGAGGGGAAGGAAGGGGTAATAAGAAGTCTACAAGAGTGATGGCTCCCAAACCTAAAGTAAAAGTAGTGTCCTGGAATGTTAGGGTGTATGTCCCTATCAAGAGGACCCTGCTTCTTACTGCTTTAAGGAGGTTGAAGCGCCAGGTAGGCCTTTTACAGGAAACCCATTGACTCCGTAGAACCAGAAAGCTAGTTAGGAACTGGGTAGGAAGTGTATGACAGCTTCCTTCTCCTCGTAAGAGGGGTGCAGTGCTTATACATAAGGATCTCCTTTCAGGTAAATAGAACAGTGTCTGACAAGAGGGAAGGCAGATATGTGTTTGTGGAGGGGATGCTGGGAGGAACTCCGATTACATTTAGGAGTGTATATGCCCTGCGTTACTGACCCCAGTTTTACAGGCATATGTTGACAGTGATGGCAAAGAACAATTTAAGGAGTTAATTCTGGGGAGACTTCAACTGTACCCCTGACATGGTGTTGGATCACTCAAAGGGTAGAAGGTGAGGGGCAAATTTTTAAAGGAGCATGGAGAGGGTATGCTGGATCTCGACTTAATAGACGTATGGAGGACAGCGAACCCAAAAATAAGAGAATATACCTTTCTCTAATCCCCACAAGACCTGGTCGAGATAGATCATATCTACATAGAGGGTGGTATCAAAAGGTGGTTGAGGCAACATGAACCTATCCATATATCTGATCACGCCATGGTCACTATGGCAGTAGAAATGGAAGGGTTAAGGAGAGGTTAATATATGGCGGTTCCCTCATATCTGATGAGAATGATAAATTTAGGAATTTCTGGATGCACAGGTGAAGAGATATGTAGACCTGAATAAGAAGCGGCTCCTCTCCACAAATCCTATGGGGCGAGGAGAAGGCCTACCTGAGGAGGAGCTATTATGGTTTTGTGTCGGGTACAAAAGAAAGAAATAGGAAATATGAGACCCTATTCCAAGGGTCAAGGATCTGGAGGTCAGGTACTCAAAGGGTCGTAGCCAGTGAACCAGAGCTGGCGGCTGCTAGAGGAGGCTAAATAACATGCTTGAGGTGCAGGCAAAGGGACGACTATGGTTAGTGAAACAGAGATTTTATGAATGAGTGTAAGCCTGGCCCCTTCTTGTTAATGTTTGATTAAAGGCAGAAGGGGAAAGCCAGGGTACTGGAAATAAAGAACAGGCATGGGAATGTGAGGGACCCCCAGGTCATTAGGGAAAGATTCCGGGAATTTTACAGTAAGCTATATCAAAAAGAGGCAGAAGGGGCAAGATGGAACAGTTCCTGGGCGGGATTAGGTTAAGGCAGCTATCTGAACAGCAAGAGAAGCTCTTGAGGCTAATATTACTAAGGAGGAAATAGGAAGGCCATCAGGGTATTAGGTTGGGTAAAGCAGCTGGCCCAGATGGGCTTCCCATTGAATTTTATAAGACAGTGGGCCATCAGGTAGTGGATCTGCTCTGGGAAGTATAAGAGGTACTAGGGAGGGGCATCCCTGCCACCATCTATGGATATGGCGACTATATGTGTGATCCTAAGCAGGGTAAAGACCCCAGGGAGTGTGCAGCCTACCGCCCTATTTCATTACTGAATGTGGGCCTTCAAGATATATGCGAAGGTTCTGGCAGGCAGACTCGAGACACTGATGCCTAGCCTGGTGGACCCAGATCAAACAGGCTTCATAAAAGGGAGGCACTCATATCATAATGTCCGGAGATTGCTGAGCGTGGTGCATGTTTCTTCTCGGCGTCCAGGGCCCACTTTAATTCTGGCCCTGGATGCGAGAAGCGTTGACAGTTGAGTGGGAATATATGATGGAGGCCTTAGGGCGATATAGAGCAGTCAGAGGTTTCTCAACATGGTGGGTGCCTTTGTACGGTCACAAAAGGCGGCGGTGGTGGTGAATGGTGGCCTTTCACAAGATTTTTGAACTCTTTGGGGGCCGTGCAGGATGCCCTCTCTCTCCTTTGCTATTTGACCTCGCTGGAGCCTTTGGTTGCCAGCCATCAGACAATGTGAGAGGGTGAAGGGAGTTCTGGAGTGTGGGCGGGCGGCAGCATAAGCTATCCCTATATGCTGACGATATGGTGTTGTACCTGAGGTCAGATAGAAGTCCTTGCCTGCTGTGCTAGATTTAATTGAAAGCTTTCACTGTTCTCTGGTTACAAAATAAACCTGACAAAATCTGAGGCAATGTGTCTGGGTGGAGGACAGCCAGCAGACTTACAAAAATGAGGACTGCGTGGAGGTGAAAGGAGCCCTGAAATATTTGGGAGTTAAATTGAAGATCATTAGCTGATTTATATAGATTGAATTATACACCATGATTGAGGAAGTGCTAAGGGACATGAAAAGGTGGAGGGCATACCAGTGTCATGGTTAGCGGATGAACATCATAAAATGAATATCCTCCAGGATTTTATATTATTACAGATGCTTCCTTTGGGTGTCACCAAAAGGATAAGAAGAGACTGGACAGGGGATTCTCCGGGTATCTCTGGCAAGGAAGAAGCCCAGAATCAGCCTGCAGAGACTGAAATTAGAGGAGAGAAAGATGGGGCTAGGCTTTCCAGATGTTAAAAGTTATTTTAGCCTCACAGGCAAGGATAATTAAAGATTGGGTGGCCGGCGGAGGCAACAAGCTGGCTAGACCTGGAGGGAGGGGTGAAGGGCCGGCTTTCAGCCTTTCTGAGGAAGGGAGATAGAAGGGCATACTCCACCATAAGCCCCAGCCTGATGGTAACATAGACCCTGGAGGGTGGGAACAGATAAGGGCAAGGGTGGGGATGACAAGGTGGAAGCGTTACTCCTTCCCTGAGTGGCAATCCTCTTTTTTTGCCTGGACTTGAGGACCTGGGCTTTAGAGTATGGGAGGAAAGAGGCATTCAGTGTGTGAGGGACCTGTATAAGGGTCCGCATGTCTCCTCCTTAGAGGAGCTAAGGACAAGATGGGATCCGAGGCAGTCATACATTCAGATTTCTGCAGGCAAGAGATTTTGCTCGTAGACTGGGGAACCAGGCTCTCAGCCTGTCAGGCAGATGAACTTGGAAGGGCAATTTGTAAGGCCGGAGTAACCCTAAAGGAATAATAAACGCCGTGGTCGGATCCTGAGGGAAGGACTGATGAGCGATAGCTCGGTAGGAGAGTACGGTGGGAGAGGGACCTTGGGGTGAAATCTCAGACTCAGATTGGGAGTTAATTGTGGAAGCATATGGGCCTACTGTTATCAAATAAATACAAAGAGTGGCCTACAAGTTTGTCCACAGGCTCTTCTACCCTCTGGTCATGGTCCACAAAAGCCGTCCAGAGATCTCAAGTATGCCCTCGTTGTAATAAGGAGATGGGCACATACTTTCACTGTTTCTGGAGGTGTCCCCATTTACAAGAGCTTCTGGAAGGAGGTGGTGGAATTCTTAAAGCGAGGCCGGGATAACCCTGGCACCGATAGATCTCTATTTGGAATTGAATGGGTGGAGGCGATGGAGATATGACAGGAAGTGGTTAAGGGTGGCCTTAGCAATTGCCAGGCAGTGTATCTTAAACACTTGGATTTCTGCAAAGATCCTCTCTCACTCAGTGGAAAGCCCTGGCAGCATCAGCTATGGCTATGGAGGAGGGCTTATCAGATCCAAGAAGAAGAGATCTTTGAGTTGTATGGAACCCTCCTCTCGGCTCTTTCCAGCAGGACTGGAGGTATAGAGAAGGAAGGGGTGGAAAAATGTGAACAACTAGGCGGAGTCCTTTGTGAGAACATCGACCCAAATAGCTTCCCTTACAATACATATGACCCGTAGCCGTGGATTAACTTCTTCAATGTCTTAGAAACATAGAAACATAGAATTGGCGGCAGATAAGGACGCTTGGCCCACCCAGTCTGCCCTGTTCTCTGCCTACTGGATAAGCTGCAGATCCTAGTTAACCAGCAGCCTACTTTTCCTACCTCCTAGAATTGCCTTATGACTGTCCCATGCATGCTTGAATTCCACCACTGTTTTTGACTCCACGACCTCCTCGGAACCGTTCCATGCATCCACAACCCTCTCTGTGAAAATACTTCCTTAAATTACCTCTGAGCCGCCCCTTCTATCTTCCAATTGTGCCCCTTGTTCTTGCACACCTCTTTTTGAAAGATGCTACCCTCTTGGACTTTGTTGATTCCCTTGAGGTACTTGAAAGTTTCTATCATGTCCCCCTCTCCTCCTTTCCTCGAGGCTATACATATTAAGCTTCTTTAGTCTCTCTTCATATGTCTCCCGGTGCAGACCCTGCACCATTTAGTTGCCCTCCTCTGGACAGCTTCCATCCTGTCTATGTCTTTGCAAAGACTGGGTCTCAGAACTGCACGCAGTACTCCAGATGGGGTCTGACCAGCTGTCTGTAGAGGGATAATAACTTCCTGTTTTCTACTGGTGATGCCTCTCCTGTGCATCCCAATATCCCCCGAGCCCTCATTGCTGCCCTCTCACATTGCTTGCCCACCTTTAGGTCATCTGATATGACTACCCTAGGTCCCTTTCCATTTTGTTGTTGTTAGTATCTCACCCCCATTGTGTACTCTTCCCTGGGTTTTGTTTCCCAGGTGCATTACCTTGCACTTCTTAGCATTGAATCTAAGCTGCCATACATTGACCATTCTTCTAACCATGCCAAGTCCCTTTTCATCTTCCACCCACCTTGTGCATCAACTCTGTTGCAGATCTTGTATCATCTGCAAACAGACACTTTTCCTTCAGTCCCTCTGCAATGTAAAAAACATAAAGGCACTGAGAGGACTGGTCCTAATCTGAACCTGTGGTACCCACTAGTAACCCCCTTTCATCAAGTGGACTCCATTTACTATTACTCTCTGTGTCCTATTTTCCAGCCATTTTTACCCAGGCTGTCATCTTGGGACTCACTCCCAGGCTAGCTAGCTTGTATATTAATCTTTGTGTGGGACTGTGTCAAATGCCTCGCTAAAGTCTAGGTATGCCATGTCACAGCCCTCCCTGATCTACTACTTTGGTCACCCAGTCAAAGAAATCTATCAGATTTGTCTGGCATGACCTTCCTGCTGTGAATCCAAGCTGCCTTGGGTCCTGTGCCCCTCTGGCCTCTAGATACTTGACAATTCTTTCCTTCAGAAGTGATTCCATCATTTTCCCTACCACTGAGGTTAAACTAACAGGTCTGTGGTTTCCTGCTTCTGCCTTGCTCCACGTTTGTGAAGAGGAATCACATCTGCCCTCCTCCAGTCCTCAGGTACCACCCCATCCTCCCATGATTTGTTAAACAGGATAGTCAGTGGTGTCACTAATTCTACCCTTAGTTCTTTTAGAATTCTGGGATGAATCCCATCAGGCCCCATTGCTTTGTCACCTTCAGTTTTAGAGTTCTTTCAGAACCCTTTCTTCTGTAAATGGGCTGGTATCAACTTCTGTATCCAGTGTGTTTCTACTGTTTGTTCTAGGTAACCCCCTTCCTTTGTAAATACTGAGCAAAAATATTTGTTTAGTATCTCTGCCTTTTCACAGTCTCCCTCTGCCCACCTCCCCCCCTTTATTAAATCACTATCCCTCCCTTGGTCTTCCTTCCTCCCTGATGTACCTATAAAGGTTTTATCCCCTTCTTAACTGAGTTGGCTATCTTTTCCCGGTTTGGACCTTTTGCTGTTCTGACTGCCTTCCCAGCTTCCTTTTGCTTTTTGATACAGTTCTCCTGTCCTGCTCCTTCTGCGATTCCTTGTACTTCACAAGCTTTCTTTTCTTGAACCTTCACTGCCACTTCCTTTGAGAACCATGCGGTTTCTTACATCGTTTAGTTTGTTTATTTGTTTCACACAAAGGTTTGTTGCCTCTGTGATGGCAGTTTTATTATCCCCATTGTTCTTCACCCTCCTTCCTGCCCATGTGCTGGTGCATTCCTTGACACTTACTCAATTTAGCAAAGTCAGCCCTCCTAAAGTCTAGTACCTTTGCCTGGCGCGTGAACTCTACTGCTGTATTTACTGTGAACCATACTGTTCGATGGGCGCTAGTTCCCAGATGGCTACCCACTTCTACATCTGTGATCCTCTCTTCATCTCCATTTGAGAGAACCAGGTCTAAGATTGCTCCCTCTCGAGTGGGCTCCAATACTAGTTGTCTAGGCATGCCCCTGTAGGGCATCTAGAATAACCCCACTCTTGAGTGGCTGTGGCAACTGCACTCCAGTTAACATCTAGCATATTCAGATCACCCATCAGCAATATCTCCCATTTTTTGCCATAGAAAGTATACTTAGTATCATTTCCTTGTCCATTTCCTCCCCTGAGAGGGTCTGTATACTAACCTATGCGGATTGTGGTGCCATTGCGGTCTCAAATTTACCCACAGTGCTTCTTCTCTCCTGTTTTCTCTTTTGTTCTGTTACTTTGATTCCTTCCCTTATGTGAGAGCTACTCCTCCTCCTCTTTACCTCCCTGTCCCTCCTGTAGATAGTGTATCCTGGTATGTTTATGTCCCAGTCATGGTTTGTGCAAACCATGTTTCTGTGACTTCTCACGATATCAGATGTTCCTCCTCCATCAAGGCCACTAATTCAGGAAGCTTGTTACTCAGACTACGTGCATTGGTACTCATTGCTCTCCATTTTTGATGGCTTTACTTTCTGTTGCAGCATCCCCATGCACCTTTCTACCTCAGTCTTTTCTCATTTAGTACCCTGTTTTGTAGGGAGGCTTGGATTTTTCCTGCTCATCAGTGCCTCCCCTTGACTAGTTTAAGCTTGCCAATTAAGCATTTAAACCGATTGCTCAAAGACTTGTTCCTTCCTGGACAGATGCAGACCATCCTGCCAGTATAGGCTGGTGTCCTCAGGTGGAACCCCAGTCCCCAATGAAGCCAAACCCTGTGCTCACACTGTTTTTCAACCACTCATTAAACTGCATGGTGCAAAGTACCCTTGCCTCACTCATGCCATTTACAGGCAGCACCTCTGAGAAGGTTACTGTGTGTGCTACTTGTCTTAGGCCCTCCCCAGTTCTAAAAAGTCCTTCTGCACTGCTCTAATCTCATGTTGAGCCAAGTCATTTGTCCCTAGGTGGACAATGACATCCAGCTCAGACTCCCGTGCAGTTGTTCTCGTGATCCTGAGGATGCGCTCCTGTCCCTACAAGCCATGGCACCAGGCAGGCACTTTACTTCAGTTTCTCCTGCTCCCCCAGTTCCTATCCCTAATAATTGGGTCCCCACCAGGGCTGCTTCCTTTCCTTTGCCTCCCTCCTGTGGGCCTCCTTGTGACAGGTGTCCTCAGCCTCCTTTATCTCCCCAGAATGGTGTATGGATTGTGGAGTGGAACAACTGACTGGGTGTGCCTCTGTTCCACCCTCCTCACCCTCCTGAGCCCACTGTGGTCCAACTGCTGTGCTTTCTTTGCAACCTCTGAGGTAGTGGTGGTGGCTCTGGTGCTCCCTGGATGGGGGTTCCTTCCTACCATCAAGTCTGGCCTGGGGAAGGTTCTCTTACTGCTGTCCAGTGTGGCCTGAGGAAGGCACTTCCTCCCTAGGGCAGAGTTGTCTGCAAATAGGGCAGCATCTCAGCCTCCAGAAAGACTCTCGAAGACTGCTGCCCCACAGCCATTATATTGTACTACTTCCTCACATGACTATGTACTTTTTGTGTGTGTGTGTGTGTGTGTGATTGGTTTGTTATATAGAAATATATATATATATATATATAATGTGTATGCATATATTTTCATGCTGTGTGCTAGAGGATATGACGATGTTGATACTTGCACTCTTGAGAAATGATATCAGAACCCTAGGTATAAAAGACTATTTCCGGGGGGGTGGGAAGGGTTGGGCCTAAACTATGCCCTCAAAAACAATCAGCTAAGAGCTCTGACCCACGCTGCAATGAGTGCCTTCCTGTCTGCAAGATACTACACACAACAATTTGACAGAGAAAATCCCTGCTAATCAAACAGAGAAAAATCCAGACATCCAAGTCAGACACAGACACAGGTAAACCTCCCCAGCCCCAAAACAGCCTGGTGGTTTGTGCTCTTGTAGTCTTGGTAACCTAATGAGGATTCTTACTAACTGCTCTGCAGTATTTATGTGTTAGTGAATGTGGATCATTGTAAATAGTTAATGAAATGATTTTGGTTTAAATTGGTTTTGGGTTGGGGGAGGTTTTTTTTTTAATATGGAAATGGTATGTGCCACTGGATACTGAGTTTATATCTTAAGTATTTAAAAGGCTAAATGT
Source organism: Neoceratodus forsteri (assembly GCA_016271365.2). Classification (NCBI taxonomy): domain Eukaryota; kingdom Metazoa; phylum Chordata; order Ceratodontiformes; family Ceratodontidae; genus Neoceratodus; species Neoceratodus forsteri. The sequence continues at coordinate 43,192,461 of CM057455.1, forward strand.
ATACTTAACATTGTGATGAAGTAGAAAAGCTGTTAGCTTTTATGAAGCTTCTGGCCTGTGTAAGTGAGTCTCATTTGTTTGGTTGTAAGTGTTTGGAAATGCAACAAAATTGTTACAAAAAAAAAAAAAAAGAAAAGAAGGACTACATTACAATAGTATCAACATTAATATGTACATACATCATAACATACTGTGATGGAGTCAAATTATTATATTTCAAAGAAAAGAAAACAATACAATACATGATTTCAAACTTTGTATGATTCTCACCCTGGGTCCCATTTTACAGTTGACCCATAATAGTCTGTATTTCTCTTTAGAAAACAAACTAGCATAGATACTTCTAAGTTTCTGTACAGAAATTTGAATAGCATAAACCATTTCTGACTATGGAACGACATGTTGTTGTGTACCTACACACATCTTGATTGCCACAAAAATATTTGATGATTGCAAAATAATGTACACATTTTCAAAATGATATCTACCCCACCCTCTTGAGCTGGTCCCAATCATAATATCCTTGTATAGTAGAGATTTAAACATGGCTCTCTCCATTCAGTAGCTAAGGTAGCCCAAAATCTTTTGCATATTTACATTTTAAAATGTTCCTGGGTTTCAAGTATTCAAATACATGATTCTTCTTACACAATATCGCTTGCAAGAGGTTTATGTTTGTTATTTTAACCCCAGTCTTCTATAGTTACTTAACCAAATTATATCCCAGACATATAGCGAGTCTTATTTTCTAAGAGTTTCAGGGTACTACCAAGCTTAGTTTACAATCCCTCCTTTAAGGAATCCTGTAACTGTTTCCACTGATATTTGCCTCCATCCCAGTCACCGTGCCCTCCTTGAGCCTAACTTTGTACACTAGAATGAAATCCCTGTTACTGTTCCCTTATCACCCTGACATCTCTGCTACTTCATTTCTTCACTTACTATGCTAGGTTCTGTGTGTCTCTAGGAGATGCTCAATCATGTAGAAGTGACAACTGTCCTGTTCTTAAGTATTCTATTGTCCTCTCCCTACCTTCCTATCTCTTCCCAGTGTACCACCCTAGCTTGTCATACTAATCTTAGTATGGTGACTGTTGCCCTCATGGAGGCAAACTCACCATTAATCATCCTGTACTACCCTTTCCATGTAGACCTTATGCTAGTATACAGTACAACCTTTTCTACCTCAACCTGGAGTAAGCAAAGCAAGGCAAATTTTTTTTTTTTTAAACTTTATATTTTTATTTTATCTTGTATGCATATACATATATAAAGTCGCATATCCAGGACAACCATAATTTAGATAAAATCCTTTTGGAGAGAAAAATTCTCCTTAATATGTAGGGAATACATGCATCCTCGATACAGTGATACCACAGTGAGGAATACTAAATATTTAAAATTTCTTAAGCAATATCAACATCTTAAGCTTATACATTTATGCCCAAGAGCAGTATGACATTTCCAGCAATACTCAAGTCCAAACAAGAGTCCCACATAGACCATACCCCACAGGAGGGCTCATGGTGTCATACTTTAATACTAAAAGTCTGAAAATAAACATCATAGTTCCCAGGACAACAATCTTGCTACAAGCACAGGTCAAACAAACGTGTTTAAAGAATCAAAAAGTAACCTTTTAGGTCCATCCAAGTATTAACTTTAAATTTCAGAGTAAAACTTAGAACCCCATGTATATTTTTAATCGTTATGTAACCCCAGCTACATGAAAGCACAGGAGAACAGAAGAGTGCATCATTATCCAACCCTAAACTTGTAGTATGTACTACATTTAAAACTGCAATACCCAATTAACAAAGAAGGGATCCTTTACTCTCTAATCTGATTATCGTTACATTTCTAAGAAAAGTCAGTCTTCTGTATCAATTCGACTCCTCTCCTTCTCGTCTCTTCCTCTGATCGGCAGCAAAGCGAGGCCCATTTCCCTGCTTCACTGGGGTGGAGAAGGCCCAAACTTTCCTCCATGTAACAATACGCAGCCTTTGCAGGAAATACCATTGTGTGGATAATGGAGGCGTCTCGTAGCAGTTTTCTTACACTGTCAAACTTTTTCTTCTCACTCGAGTCGCATAACTCAGGTCTGGAAACAAGTATATTCTCCGGTCATCTTCCATTATTTGCCCGCTTTTCTGGCCAGTTGAAGAACTCTGTCCCTGGATCCAGTACCATCTGGATCCAAAATAAATATTTGTGGTTTCTCAGATCCTCCGATAGCCTTGTGGAGTAATTTGGTAGGCTTTTGAAAGTTTATATTTAAACTCTGGCCCTCCGGCAACAATTTGAGTTAAGCCACCCGAATGAAATTAAGTGGGTGATCCTCGATTCCTCAGGCAACCCTAGGATTCTGAGATGTGCTGATCTGGCTTGATTTTCTAGGGTTTCAAGCCCTAGCCCGATGTGGTGGTTCTCTTTCACAAGAAGAGTCGAGGCCACGGCTGATTCAGCTTGCCTTTGCATCTCAACCTCCTGCTGGATCCCTTCCACTGATTTCTCCATAATTGTGACCATGGTAGCAAATGAGTCCAACTTGAAATTTAGATCGGACTGAGGTTATCAGCCTCTGGAGCTTGATGCTATCGAGGACATAGTTTCCTCAGGCTCCCTCTGGGATATGGCCTGTTCCTTGGTTCCAACTCTTGCCACTTGTGAAACTCCAGATGATTTAGCTCGTATTTCCAGCTCTATCTCTTCTTGGGTTACCCATTTTAGGTTTTCTAGGTTTCTCTGTCAAACTGTAGTATTTGTTTTTGAATGGAGAACACTAAAATGTACCAGTATATTTTATACGATTCTATTTGATTTTTTCAGAGCTGCTGAAAGGTTGCTGCCTGTCAGACTCCACAAGCGCCCTAAGCACTAAAATTTTATTTTATGGCACCCAATCCCAGAGGCTCTGGGTGCCATACAATCACAATTAAAAACTTCATAAATAACATTTAATAATAATTAAACACCATCAATATGGGTTATATTAGTATGTATACTTTCCATTATGACACACCTCAGAGGCTCTCAGCCATGCTGATGGCATATAGTAGTCTGGGAAGCATATTCATTTTAATGGTCCTAATAATGCCCCACAGGGATAGGGTAGCAGGGTCCATCAGGTGAGGTCTTGTTGGATATGCTTGAAGGGCATGCAGGTTTTGCCATCATGTTGGTTTTAGACTGAGAGATGTGAATGCGCAGATATTTGATGGAGACCAGACACCAAGTGCTTCCCACTGAGTTGTTTGAGATTTGTATGTGTGTCGGTTTGAGGCATAATGTTCATTTTGCTGATGTTCAGTTTGTTACCCATGATTTTTCTAATTCCTTTAGTATATCCAGGGTGGGCGGTATAGACTTGGCTGGATTATCGAGATGTAACAGTATATCATCAGCGTTGGTGGAGATCTTATATCAGCTATGCTGATTCCCAGTAAGCGGGACTCTTCTAGAATCTTTCTGGTCAGCTGCTCCACATACAGGTTGAATAGTAGGGGAGAGATGGGGCAGAATTGTCTCAGTGCCTTTGTGTAGTGGGAGGGGACAGGATCCCATTGCAGAGTATCCTGGCTGTAGGGTGGGAGTACAGCAGGTTGACCAACCTGATGAAGGAATAGGAAGCCAAAGTGCTTGAGGGTTTCAAACAGATGAGGCCAGGCCACTCTGTCAAATGCTTTCTCAGCACTGAGTGAGTGACATGCCACCAGGGTGGGTAAATCCCTGGATGCGCTCGTATGTGGGCAAACTTGCGTAATTGGTCAGTGGCTAAACACCTTGCATAAAACACACTTGCTGGAGCCCTATAAGGTGTCGAGGCTAGGCTAAGCCGGAGGCTAGGATTTTAGCAAGGATTTTAACATCCATGTTTAAGCCCTGTAACCTTTCAGTAGGGTTCCGACTTTGTCTGGTTTCAGGATTAGGGTAATCAGAGCTTGCTGCATTGTGGGGTCTAGGTCCGCATTCTCATCGGCTTCATTGAAGAGCAGGGCATTGAGCCAGTTAAGTGTGATGCAAGACTTTTGTACAAGTTAGTAGAGAAGCTGTCCAGGCCAGGGGGCCTTGTCGGCTGCCAGCAAGTTAATAGCCATCTTTGCTTTCTCCTCTACAATGGGTGCTTCAAGGCAGCCATGGTATGCCTGGTCCACGTTGGGAAAGCGGCCTTCTGCAGGAACTGTGAGATACTTTCTGGAGCCACCTGTTGCTCCTTGGAGAACAGTTTAGCCAAGAATTCCTGAAAGGCAGTCGCACTGTTTCAGGGTTCGAGATAAGCTGTCTCGATTTGGTCCGTATTAGTGGGATTGCCTTGTGCATTTCCTGCTGTTTGAGGTGGAGGGCAAGGAGTCTCCTTGCCTTTGCCCTGGTCCACATACCTAGTAAGGGCATAGAAAATGGCAAACTCAGCCTATTCCCTGAGCAGTTTGGTACTTCACCCTGGCCACATTGAGCTGGAGCTGGGTGGGGAAGTGGGAGCTCCCAAGGTTTGCCGCTCCAGGGTTTTGATGGTGCACAGAATGTCCACACAAGCAGCCTCCTTTTTCTTTTCCTAGTGGTGGCAAATCAAATCAGCTCCCCTTAGGGTGCACTTTTAGGTTCCCACCGGGTCTTGTGTGATGCGACGTGCCAGAGTTCAGTTCGAGGAAGGTCTGGACACTCTGCTGGATTTGTCTGAGACAATCAGGGTCTGTTAGGAGGTTGTTGTTGAGTCGCCACAGCCTATCCCATTGCTGTATGCCTGGCAGGAGGAAATGCAGGGACACCCCAGATTGGTTCGACATCACTCTGGGTTCTATTATACTCTGAATTGCAGATCTGAGTAAGGCAAGGTTAACTAAGAAATAGTCCAGCCTGGAGTGGGAATTGTGGGATGCAGACCAGAGCGTGTATTCATGGGAGGAGGGTGTATCACCCTCCAGATGTCCAATAATCCCAGGGGTGCTGCATTTCCCAGAAGGCTCTCTGGGTGGGGTGAGTCTGACACCCCACTGGGCCTGGATCTGTCCAGCACGTTGTCTAGTACATGATTCCAGTCCCTGACCAACAGTAAGGGAGGTGGGATTTGGTGCCTAACAAGGAGAGAAGTGAGGTGAAGAAGTGTGGGTATCTGTGTTCGGGCCATATACAGAAGTGATAATGACTTCCGTTTGTCCCAGTAAACCTCTGATTGTGATGCATCTGCCCCTGGGGTCTATGACCTCCTCCAGAGCCTGGAAAGGGAGATGCCTGTGTATTAATATGACCACTCCAGCCCATTTGTTACTCTCCCCTTGTAGATGCCCACCCACTCCCTCCTCCATATGAGGGCCTGGGTGGAGGTGTGTTCGTTTCCTGTAGGAAGGCGATCTGTATGCTCAAGGACCCGAGGTATCTTACGACCTGGTATCTTTTTGTTTTCGTTTGAGCTCCCTTGATGTTCTAGGTGATGCATTTATGGGTGCCTGTCATGAGAATGGTTAGATTTTGTGGATGACATGTCAGGGAGGTAGTAACAAGGTCTAGTGTCTTCACATCTGTAAAGGCCCAGGCCGGTGATTGAGTTTGCCGCACCATCCACTTGGCCACTGGCTTGGGGTGCTCTTCAGGTTCCTGCCACCTGAGCATGGTGGCGTGACCCACTGGTGGAGTGTATATGGGTATACGGCAATAACAGTACAGGCAGTATCTACTACAACGAAAAAAAAAAAACATGGCTTGGGAGAAATACACTGGGGCCACGCTCAAACAGAAATTGAACTGTGTACAAAAGCGGGCTCAACAGCTCAGGAGGTCCAACAAAACTCGGCATCGTGGGTTTGTATTAAATCCATTGACAATTTTTATTAATACTGGAACAAATAAAGCATAAAAATGTACATACAAGCACCCCTCGGTGCATGAGCATCAGCGTTTCACGCCACCCTGGCGCTTTTCAGGGCGTCAGCAGCTTGCGACATTGTACTTCTTTATGAGTGTCAGTCCCCATATACATTTAAAGACATCAATCAATCAAACTTTATTTAACCAGGCAATATCACCCTTGAGCAAGTTCATTTGTAAGATGGTCCTGGACAAGTAGGACATATACAACTACAGCAAAATTACCAGATAAGCAGTGTACACAATGAGCAAATAAAAGACATTTACAAAGAAACAGATAAGATCAGGGCTGGGAGTACATATGGTGGACACTATCCGATTTGATAATTGATTGTATATATAAAGGATTCCCTCAAGGCGTGGGATTATTCAGACAAAGGTCACAACGTTACACTAAGAGGAGGGATACCAGGTAGGGTAAGTGAGGGAACAACAACCAAAGGTTTATGGGTGGGGGAAAAACAAAGGAAAGGGTCGGTGTGGGGTGGAAATAGATGTAGTTAAACAAACAGGTGGGAGTTCGCAGAATAATCCCAAGGTGGAAAAGAAGAAGAGAAGTGCTAGGGGAATACATGTAAGTGCCAAGAGTTTGGGAGCCACAGGAGATGGAGGAGGTGGTGGTTATTGCGAGATACACACAGGGCTCTCAGTTTGAGGCGAGCAGCCTCCTGAAGAGTGAGGCCCCCAGGAGGAAGGACATCCAGAGAGTTTATTGCATGACATTCCAAAGGGTGGACAGAGAAAAAGATGACAGCCACTGAGCCATGTCATGTCCTTATTTTGGGTACTTTAAAGAGACAAGAGACAAACTCCTTAGAACCATATGTTCCCAGTTCACATGAGGGCATTTTTTTGCCTCCTCAGAGTGAGGAGGGCCAGTCTAGCGCCTGATAGAGCAGTCAGTGGTGGGTGCATAATGGCATGTTTAGGATAAATCTCAGGCGATGGTAGAGGGTGTCAAGTTGACATAGTGCCTGAATAGGACAGTGACTATAGAAAAGTCAGCATAATCCAGCAGCGGTAAAAGTTGTTTGGACAAGTCGTTTCCTTGCTTCAAGAGTAAGGAGGTGTCTTATCGAAAAAATACGCCTAGGCGTTGTCTTAGCTTTTAGATAGTTCACTAAGGTGAGCCAAGAAGTTGAGCCTGCTATCCAGCCAAACACCCAGGTACTTGAATTTTCTACTAGTTCAAGGCTTAGCCAAGCAAGGTATAAATCTGGAGGCTCAAAGATGGTCCTGTAGTGGGCAGCACAAGCGAGATAATCATAGCGTTGCTCTTTTTGGCATCATATGAAGCTCGAGCCTTATTAAGTTGCGTTGAAGGATGTCAAAGTCTAACTGAAGCTCCTTGTGGCTACGTCTATGAAGTGTTAGTAGTACAGAGCACGGTATCATCAGTGAATAGATGAGCGTTACTTGTGCATATATAGGAGTCTATATGGTTTATATAAATAGCAAAGAGAATAGGCCCAAGATGGAGCCTTATAACACACCATGCAGCAGGGACTTTAACTGAGACAGTTCCTTGATCTTTGATTTGCTGCATTCGGTTGGTGAGGTAACAATCAAAACACTTTAAGGCAGTGTTGTTTACCCCGATGCTGCTCAAGACATTAAGTAGCATATGATGATCCACTGTACTAAGGCTTTGTTAAGATCTAGAAAGAGGCATAGATGTATTGTTTAGTATCCAGGGCGGTCTGCCATTTGTTGGACACTTTGGCAAGGGCTGCACGGCATTGTGCTTGAGCCCAAATCCCGACTGGGCGGGTTTAGGATGTTTTCGGTGTCAAGGAACTCTCTGAGTTGAGAGTTAACAATTTTTCCAGGGTCTTTGATAGGATTGGGAGAAGGAAATCAGGTGGTAGTTGTTCAGATCAGTTGGGTCACCAGATTTAAAGAGGAATAATGTGCGCTATTTTCCAAAGTGGTGGCAACTCACCATGAGCCAAGGAAATATTAAAAGGTGAACGATTGGAGCTGTCAGGTTATAGCAGTCAAGTTTCAAGAAGAACGGTTCTAAGAGGTCAGCACCGCACACTTTTTAGTGTCCAGGGCTAGCAGGAGGTCCTCCACCTGTTTAAAGGTTACTGGATGAAAGGTAAATGAGGAGCCCAGGATGGCTGTGTGACAGAGCTAGGGCGTCGTTGTTATCACTGCAGACACTCACTTTACTCAATGCTATTATTCACAACATGTTAAAATCATTTGGGCTCATACTGAAACAATACACAAGTTTAATAAATACAATTAACTAAACCTGCACATTACTATACTAGGACTTCAAGAAATTACCTCTATTGATTACACTAAGTATACCTAAAAAACACTTACGTATACTGAATGGTATCTAAAGTGCCATACAATTATAATTGCCCAAAAACTACATGGGCATTATTAAATGTAAACAACTATCCATAAATTAAAATAAGCCACATACATTGCCCTTTGTCTATAGAAACCAATTAATATACTAATTGCTATCTAAAGTGCTATACATTTCATCTAACATCACACCACTAAACAAAATGGTACAGTACAAGCACTTTATTGAGCGTGGATAAAAGGATGTCACTTTATTGGGATGTCCACTGGGAACCGATTAAGTGGCCATTGTTTTCTATGGGGACTGTAATGCTGTTTTATTGGGATGATTCTGTCCTTCATTCTCACATTGACACTCATTAACTCACATTAGAAAATGGCTTATTAATTCTTGGGTTTCTGATTGGCTGATAGCCCTGCCAAGGTGACACTATCAGACAACAGAGCCCCGTGAAAAAAGTGCCAGTCCCAACTGACCCGATCTCTAAATCATAAATCAAACGTTCAGTTTGACCTGCCACCATTTTTCTTTCTGCTTGCTTGGTGGGCGAGTTTGAGGCAGCCCCCTGTATTATTTTTAGTAAAATAAATTTAAAAAGTAGGAACACATTAAAAGAATCAATGAAACAACAGTCACTGCTAATCAGCTGAGAGAGAGAAGGCGCTATCTCTGGTAAGCGCTACTACACGTGAGCAGCGGTATTTTCCTCATTTTCCATACACGCAGATGGACATCCATCTAGTGTACAGGCAAATGAAGAAATGACCGCCCTCTCACACGACTAGCGCCAGAACTAGCGATCTCTCTCTCTCTCTCCTTGCCCACCCGCTCCTCAGCTTGACTCCCAGCGTCAATACCCCATACCTCATACTGCCAACACTTTTGTTCTGTTTCATTTAAAAATGGTGTTAAACATCCACGAGAAGTTTGCACTGCCTGCCACGCTAATAAAGGTTTTCTGTTAACGCTAAGAAACCAGTAAGTTACAGACCCAAGTCTGCTTCCCAGTCTGAATCCTGAGTCACCAACAGTGCTCAACAAAGCAGTTAAAGTGTTAGAATAACAGTAAGAATAATTGATTTTCTTTTGAAGCTGCACTTGTGGCACAAGGAACCACGAAGGGGAGAAAAGTCAATGTTTAATGAAATCCTGCAGCCTTCTCAACTGCTGCATGCATTGCTGTCAGTTTGAACTGAATTGCACCAGGTAGCAGAACATACGTCTCAGTGTAAAAAAATTTATATATATATCTCCCAGGAAGCATGTAGACAGATGCATTAAAAATATGTAAGCAAATAAATAAAGTAGGTTAAACACAGCAGCATCCTTTACTTGCAACAGCACCAGTTGAGGACTACTTTACAGCACAATGCATCTGTATCTATTTTTATTAATTTTGAAGGACTCTTTTACATTGTGAAAATATTTTATAAAAATATTACAAATACCCATTTTCTAAGTGCAATAATACCCTCCAGGGTGGGCAGTATTGGGCTATCCGGACCTTCCAGGGCTATAAGGCCCTCCGCCTGCGGCGTTGGAGCCTCATTAACCCAGGCACGGTCTGTATAATGTCTCGCCCACCCTGTCCGGTATTATTGCTTACCTAACTCACACCTTAAATGCTATCCATTATAACGAGCTGGTGAGTATGTGTTAATTTCTTGCAAACTGACACCTATTGGCGCCACTGACTGATTCCCACGCCCACCGACTTCCAACATACCCTTCCTTGTCTGCTGATGCTCTGAAGAGAAGCTTAGGTCTGTCTGTCACCATGTTTACATGCCTTCTTGGAATCCAAATTGAAATGGAAGAAATTATTTTGGAATCTGATTCTGGACTGCATGAAAGCGAGATGCGTGTTTGATCATATGTTGTCAGCGTCATCTCAATCTATGACAGTTCCTGTGTGATTTCCGTCACTGTAATCTCTGGCAGTTCTAAGTGCTTGTCAAGTAAAAACACTACAATATCCTTCTTCTGCTAAGCTAAAACTTACAGTGCATTTTTCTGTCATCGTGATCAGCTCTTGCTTCCTCTTTGATGAGTTCTGACAGTGAGCTCAGTTTTAACTGAAAGTTGCAACACTACAGATTGCAGCGGTATAGCTGGCTGTATAGCCATGATCTGCAAGCAGTAAGCATGTGAGGATTCGGTAAAAATTAAATAAATAAATAACTAAGCTGAGTGGTGCCTTACTAAAAATACTGTTTTTATGAAGTTTGTAATGTAAGGAGTAAATGCTACAACACTGTAATACTTAAAGCTGGATGCTCTGTAACTGCGATCTGAGTGGTGCCTCACTAAAAATAAAATAAAGAGCAAAATCGCAGCTTCTGATAATCGGACAGCAGCTAATCGGGACAAAATCCTGCCACCAGGGTGTCCTAATTAAGTGGCTTCTACTATAACTTATATGTCAGAAAACTATTGTTACACACCTACTTAAGCACTGTAAATATTACTTAATAATCTTCAGGCACATTATCTACATGTTTTCAAAAAAAAAGGAGACAGCTGAAAAATCTTTTATGTGGTATAAGTGAGACTAAGCCCGCGAGAAAGCATGGGTCTACTGTGTAATTAATCCATGGTTGAGGATTGGACCACGGGCCGAGTGGGCCCAACCAACCAACCATGGATTAATTCCACTATAGACCCATCCTTTCGAGTGGCTTAATCCGCTGTAACATGGCAATGAGTGTATGACTAATAGTCTTTGAATAAAAGATACAATCACACTGATTTACTTTAGAATACTGTATGTTGAGCTATTAGATGTGCTGTACATATACTTGAAAACAATTGGAACACACCTATTGGAAATATACGTGGCTATTTCACTTTTGTTAAAATAACTTTCATTACAAGCTTTCAGCTTTCTAACATCAAAACATATTTTACAACTTTTCAAAACTTGCAATTCACTTTCTATTCTAGGTGCTTTGATTTTCCTCTCTGTGTATTAGAAGATATGAGCTGCACTGCATGATGGGAGTGTGCTATGGTACATTTAGTTTTCTTACTCCAGTTCCTTTGCAGACCAATAGGTGGCTGTCAAAGAATCCTAGCAGCACAAGCACCGTTTCTCCAAATGTACTGAATTAAGCCAATCTGAAAAACACTTCATTGAACAACCACTATTTTGCGAATATTATTTTCACTTTTTCCCTCTAAACTATCTAACTCAGCAGGACATAGAACAACATAACGTTTACTACTTTCACCTTTCAAATACTTGTTTTGACTACTACTGTCAGTCTGTTTCTTTGATTTCTTTTGTTTCTCACAATTAATTTTCTTTTCACCCATAAAGTATCCTCTCTTTAATTTTGCTTTGTTTATCTCAGTGTCTGTAATGTTTGCTTTCAGTTATAGAAGCTGCATGCTGATCTTTACCACTGTGTATTCACCAAGAAAAGGCTAGGCCAGATAATGTTATTCAGTCATCACAATGCATTGCACCCAAGTTGCTTAGAAGCAGTAGATCAGAAGGGATGGTAACAGCATGTAAACTGCTTCTTGCCTGTAGTGGACTGCCAGTATTACATCACAAACCATGATCTACTATGGTATTAGACCATGGTTTCTACTGTACCACATGGTGTGTTTGCACCTATCTGAATGCTTCATTTCATTTCTCTTTTTATGCCATGTTACAACTACTTTTAAAAAGCTATTACTATTCAAATTATATTAAGCACCTACTATAAATATTACTAACAATGGTCTTCAGGTACATTCATCTCGTTTTTTCAAAAGGAGACAGTTGAAAAGTCTAATTTAACCCTGGCTATGATATAGCCTGCAATTTAAACTGTCATTATGTGTCTCTACACTGTAACTCATTGACCAGACCGCCCCTGTAATTTTACTGTTTCCAAGCCTCTGAATTTAAAATTATGTCCATGTCCTGTCCTCTTAATGTGATATGCCAGGGCATTTTCATTCCTCTGTAACCTAATACAAGACACATGTTCCAAAATGTGATCCTTAATCTTCTTCCTGTCATGCCTACAGAAAAACAATTACAATTGTCGATGGATTTAATACAAACCCACAATGCAGAGTTTTGTTGGAGCCTCCTGAGATGTTGAGCCCGCTTTTTGTACACAGTATCTACTACAACCAACACAAATACAGATACAGACATAACTATTTTACAGCATGGCATCGGGAAGGTCTGGAGGGTCTGAGGGGATGCCTCCGTCCCTTGCGTCCTGAGATTTCTGGTCCTGGGCTGTGCATAGTGCCAGGTAGGCTTCCATTAAATCTGGTTCACAAGGGATGGCATGAACTGTGCTCATCTGTCCACGGCACCATGCAGTTAGGACTTCATTCAAGTTGTTGTGTTTGTTTGTTTAGTTGGGGTAAGGGTGTGGGGGGTCATGTGCAGGGTTTTAAATAATTGATTAGCAGTTTTTTCTTGGGAGTGTATTAACTGTACAGAAAGTATTTATATAGATTTTCTAGAAGTGCTGTGTTTGTTAAACACAGTGAGGCAACAGCTATGTATTTTCACAAAGATTTAGCACTTTTATGAGCAAACGCTAATCAATTTTAGAGTTAAATAAATCCTGATGTGGGCCTGAACATGAGGTGGGAGAGGTTGTGCTGGGGCCAAATGGGTCCTGCAGCCCTGTAGGTAAGCCTGGGCTGGTGGGAGAATCTCCTGGTTTGAGTTGTGGCTCCTTGTCACCATATGCTGTAGTCACTTCCACTTGATGTCAACCCAGTCTGCCCAGGCGAGTGTCTGTGTGTGGTTGGGGGTACAGTGGAGCCATCCACCCGTGTTGTGGACTGCTGAGGCTGCTGTGAATTGATGATCCCCAATGCTGGAGTGCCTAAGGATCTGTCCCTATGGGCCACATCAGGATATGTGACGTCTTCAACATCGTCACGTCTTGCTCACCATGGGTAGTATTGGGTGTGGCCATTGCAGGGTGCAAGATGCCATGTTGCCTAAGTATGCAAGCGGCTTGCCCGACTTTATAGGCTAGGCGGCTGCTTGGCAAAAATAAAGGAAAGCTAAAAACAGTATGAGTTTAAGACCTTCTGACACTGAGGTATACATCTGGCATAAGAGTTGTAAGTGCTTTCGAGATGGAAGGGGTGTAGATAGAGGCGTCCTGACAGCCCATGGTCAAAATGCCACTGCAGCTGGCTACGGGCTCCCAAGATGCCGCTGCAGGAGTTTGATGCTCCCCATCCCCCGCAAGCCAAAGAGATAATTTAGAGCACTAATGGTGTCCAACTACATGATGGCGTTGTGTTTCAAAGGCAGCCTTGTTAGTACTGGGGCGCCCTTGTCAAAGAACAGCTGCTACTTAGTCAGTTGGGATGCTTGCGGTGTGGTCACAATCTGCATGCCTCGGCCCATGGCGATAACACTCTGTGGGTTCCACTGTCACACTAAGGCTTAGTTCCTCCAGCCTCAGGTGCTCCTGTCTATCAGCTTTCATAGCCAGGTTAGGTGTCAGGCGCAGAAGTTGAAGCATACTAGGAAGCTTCTGCAAACCATGTCAGTGTTGCTTCCTCAGAGGTTAGACAGTGCGACCATCGGGTACTGAGTCCAAGAGCTGCTGTGATAAACGGGAGAAGAATCCGGAGATGGCTGGGGTGAGGGGGAAGTCCAAATCTGTTGGTGGAATACAACAGCAGCCTGAAGTATGTGCCCCAGTCAGCAATGGCCCATTGAGGTGGTCCATCTGATGGCAGGGAAAGCTTTGGAGTGGGAGTGGTCATGGCAGGTAAAGCTAATCGCCACACAGGCAGTGTAGAGGCAGGTGTGTAGGCTTTCCTTCCAGTGCTGTTGGAAAGCTCTCTAGGTTTATTACCTCGCTGAACAAAGACATTCCTTCAGCTGGCAGGAGAGTGGGTAGACTGCCCTGAGAAGAAGTCATAAAGAAAGGCGTTGGGCCTTCCTGTCACCATTGCTCCCGATATTGCTAGGCTAGGAGGGGAGCCATGCCCAGACTAGTCCGCACCCACATTAGTCTGTGTTTAGGGCTGTTCCCTGTAGCAGAACCCCAGCGTGTGCAGCAGGATGAACCTGAGGTAGTGTATTATGGGACGGCCTTTGCAGAGGTCCAAGGGGCAGATCCAGATCAGTGATTGTCAGTCGATAGGACACGGGTACAGTGTATATGAGGAAAGAAAAGCAATAACATTGTGAAAGGGAGGAGGCTGTCAGACTTTCAGCTTTGGGGAAGAGTGCCCTCTGGCATTAGTAGACAATATTTAAGTTTGGTACTCACCCCACTGTAAAGCTCCCGCTCCCCTATGATCCATTCAATAGAGCCCCTAGCTGATGTCTCGTTGGAGGAAAAACATTGGGAGCAGGTTTGCCAGCTCTTTTCCGGCTATACTCGCGTTGAAATTCCTTATCTCCGGCCACAAGTGTTACAATTAGGTGAGCGGGTACATCATCCTGTAGGGTATGTGGGCTTGGTAAAAGAGCTCTCTTCATGTATTTATATTCCTTTTGCCAGTCCTGGACTACGGGGTTATGTCACTGTAGTTGTGGATCCTGTTCCCTTCCAATGTAGAGCTCCCTTCCGTCTGGCTTGTGCTTGGATCAGGGTTTTGTCTTGCAGGCTCTGGCACCTAGCGATGATGACCCTGGATTTGTCCCCTTTAGTGTGGGTGAACGAGTGATCTATGGGAAGGAATTGAGGTCCAGAGTCTGGGGCCCAAACAGTTCAATGAGCCGTTTCTGGGCAAAGGAGGTAAGATTTAAGCCCTCTGCTTTTCAGGGACTACTACAATCACAATGTTGTTCCATCTCAATCTGCTCTACTGATCCTCCAAGCGGTCCTCTAGTTTCATTAGTCTCCTCTTGGTCTCCTCCAGTTCTTTGCTGTCCCTCTGCTGATGGTCTTCCACTGAGCTTATGCAGGTCTCCACGTCTGAGATTTTTGGTTAAGTTCTTCCTTGGCTGGTTTGAATATGCACAACTCGGTGGCTATGTTGGTCACAGAAAGTTTTATTGCATCTAGCTTGACAAAAAAGAGATCCAGCTTTTCGGATACCAGGTCTGAGACAGATGTGGCAGGTGGGGATTCAGTGCAGGAGTCCTGTTTTTGTCTTAGAGGGCAGACAGCGGGATTGCATGGCGTGCGCTGTAGATATATCCATAAAATGTTCCATTTTCTGACTGGGGTGGCAACATTTCATTTCTACGATGTTTCAAAAGCGAAATTTGTCTTTAGTGAAAAAGTTAAAGTTGATGAAGTTATAAAAGCTGTGTTTTAAAACTGGCACTGTGAGCTCTGAAAACGCTGCTGTTCAGGCTGAGCACATCACGTGACTCCGATGACCCCTATTCTTTAGAACGGATTATGTACAGCAGCTCAGGGATGCAAAACGAGGGACTTCTCTGGTTTACCTAGGTTCCTCCTTAATCATTCCACTCCTCCCGTAGTGTTCACCCTGTTACAGATCTTAGTGTCATCTGCAAAAGGCACACCTTCTTCTCCAGCCCTTCACAACAGAAACATAGAACACAGAATCTGTCAGCAGATAAGGACCATAGAGCCCACCTAGTTTGCCCATTTCCCTACTTGGTTTGGCAATCCCTACTCTTATCTGGACTGCCTTTTCCCCGCTCTGCTGTGCAGCAGGGTGCCTTTATGCTTATCTCATGCACTTTGAATCCCTGTACTGTTTTCACTTCCACCACCTCCACTGGTATGCTGTCTCACTGATCCACCACCCTCTCTGTGAAAAATACTTCTAGCATTCCCCAAGCCTCCCTCCCTCCAGCCTCATGTTATGTTCCCTTGTCCTTGTGCACTTTCGCCTCTAGAATATGCTCCTCCTGTACCCTGTTTATTCCCCTAAGGTATTTGAAAGTCTCTATCATATCCCTCTCTCTCTTCTCTCTTCCAATGAATAGCTGTTTAGTTCCTTGAGTCTTTCCTCCAAGGTTTGTGGTGCAGTGGATGTATCACTTTTGTTGCTCTTCTCTGGACTGCTTCTATTCTGTCTATGTCCTTCCTGAGATGTGGTCACGAGACTGGACACAGTATTCCAGATGAGGCCTCACCAGTGATCTATACAGTGCCATCACCACTCCTCCTCCTACTAGCTATGCCCCTTCCTATGCACACCAGCATTCTGTTTGACTTACCCACTGCTTTTTCACATTGCTCATTGACCCCAGGTCATTGGACATGATAACCCCAGGGCTCTCCTGACTTGTGGTGGCTAGAACCTGCCACCACCCCCATCCCAGATTCTCTGGGTTCTCTGTTCAGGTGCATTATCTTGCACTTCTTAGCGTTGAAACCCAACTGCCAAACCCCTGACCATTCCTCAAGTAGTCTTAGGTCGTTTCTCATTTTATCTAGCCCCTCCTGTGTATCGGTCTGTTATAGATGTTGGTGCCATGTGCGTAACAAGCATACTTCTCTCCAGTCCCTCTGTAATGTCACTTATGAAGATACTGAATAGAAGTGGACCCAGCACTGATCCCTGTGGAACCCGGCTGGTCACTTCTCCCCTTTCTAATTTTATGCCAATAACTACCACCTTCTGAGTCCTGCCTTTTAGCCAGTTACCAACCATCTTACCACTTTAGAGCCACAACCAGATTCCCAATTTGTTAAGCAACCTATGTGGAGCAGTGTCAAGGCCTTAGTGAAATCCAGGTGAGCCACGTCCACCGCTGCCCCTGATCCACCAGCATTGTCACCTAGTCAAAGAAATCAATAAGATTAGTCTGACTGGACTTACACTCAGTGAATCCATGCTGCCTTGGGTCTTTTGCACCACTTGACTCCAGGAACTTCACTACCTCTCCTTAAGCAGGGACTCCATCAGCTTCCCACCACTGAGGTCAGGCTTACAGGTCTGTAATTGCCTGCCTCCTCCCTACTTCCAGTCTTATGCAAGAGGACCACCTCTGCTCTTCTGCAGTCCAAGGGACCTCCTCTGTCTCTAGTGATTGGCTGCATAGGGTCATTAACGGACTTGCTAGGACTTCCTAGCGTTCCTTCTATACTCTAGGGTGAATCCTGTCTGGCCCCAATTGCCTTGTCTGTCTTTACATCTCCTAGTCCTTTCAAGACTCCATCCACTGTAAATAGGCTGGTGTCACCTCTCCCCGTACATCTTTCCTCGTGAATTCTGGCCTCTTCCTTGGTAAATACTGAACACAAAATATTTGTTCAGTATCTCCAACTTTTCAAGGTCATCCTCCACCCACCACCCTCTCTTCTTTAGTCTAACAATGCCATGTCTGGTCTTCTTCCTCTCTAATATAATGGAAGAAGGTCTTGTCCCCTTCTTAATAGCCTGTGCTGTTTCTTCCTCCATTCTTGCCTTAGCCCTCTGACAGCTATCCCAGCTTCTCTCTGCTTCTCCAGACATTTCAGTTTGTCTTCTTCTTTCTGCCTCTTTGTATTTCCTGAATGCCTTACTTTTTCTCACACATTCTTGGCTACTGATTTAGAGAACCGCAGTGGCCACTTCTTTCTTTGCTTTTGCTAAGCAATCTGACATTGACTTGTCACTCCTGCTATGGCTCTCTTGATTGTAAGACACTGTTCTTCTACCCTCCCCGTACCTTGTGCTGCCAGGGCAATTTTAAGCTGTTCCCCATCTCCATGAAGTTGGCCTTCCAGAAATCTAGGATCTTAATCTTTGAATGGCTTTCTTCTACCAACATGCTGACTGTAAGCCATAGTTCTGTGGTCACTGGTACCAGGGGCGGCCCACCTCAACATCCATGATTCTGTCCCATTTGTCAGCACTAAGTTCAGTACAGCCCCCTCCTGGTGGGCTCAACCACCAGCTGCCTTAGGTTTGCCCCATACATGGCAGACATGAGGTCCCTGCTCCTTGATGTACTTGCAGTCTGGGTATTCCAATCTGCATCTGGCATGCTGAAGTCACCCATTAGTAGTACTTCCCTTTGGCAGCCATATTATGGATGACTTACACCAATACTAGATCTATATCCTCCCCTGTGTGGGAGGCCTGTAGACTACTCCAGCACAGATGGTTGTTTTGTTCCCTGACTCCAGAGTGACCACAATGTCTCTGCTTCTTCCCTGGATCCCTGATCCTCCGTAGTTTTAATCCTTCCTTTACATACACAGCAACCTCATCTTCCTCTTCTCCTCCCTATCCTTTCTAAAAGTGTATACCCTGGTATGGCTGCATCCCAGTCATGGTTCCCTTGTACCATGTCTCTGTAATAACAATGCCCAGATGTGTGTCTGCCATCAGTGACATTAGGTCTGGGATTTTGTTTCCCAAACTACGAGCATTTGTGCACATGACCTGCCACTCTGTGTACCCCTTAATGTTCCTTGTTATTGGTCTTTGCCCTGTGCTACATGGTGGCGTACCTTCTGGTCTCCCCTATTGTAACTATGGGAGTTTAACAATTAGATATTGTGCTAGTTATTTGGTCCTCACTACTTTTAGTTCGTCCTGTAAAGTGTGGGGGGCTATGATAATCCCGTGACTGTCTGGCCTCCCACTTGGCAAGTTTAAATGATCACTAAGGATGCATTTGAACTTCTCACAGAAGGGCCACCTTTGCCTCCCTGGATAGATGCAGACCATCTGGATAATATAGTCCTTCATCCCTCCAGGTGAGGTTTCAGTTCCCAATGAAGCCATATCCCACCTCTCCGTACCATTTCTTCAGCCATTTGTTGAATTCAATGATGGATGTCCCTTCTCTTCCCCTTGCCGTGGACAGGTGGCACCTCCGAGAAGGTGACAGAGTGTGCTACTTGCCCAAGACTCTTCTCCAGCTCCTGAACTCTTCCTGCACTCTTCCAATCACTACCTCTCTCTAGCCAGGTCATTAGTCCCAAGTGAATAATGACATCCAGCTCCCCCTCCATCCTACCGCCTTGCAATCCTAAGGATTTGCTTGCCCTCCTTCTGAACTGCGCTTCAGGTAGGCATATTGCCACCCTCTCACCATTGCTACTTGACTCCATCTCAGTCCCCAGACAATGGAGTCCCAAACCAGGATTTGCTTCCTTGTCCTGTGTGTTCTTCTTGCATCTGCCCTTGGGGTTCCATCCTGAATGACCCCTCAATCCCCATGGTGTTCTCTTCCAGAGATGCTGCACACTCTCACGCTCTGCCAGGATGGCATACGAGGTTTGAAGAGTGACCGGCTGGGATGTGCCTCTGTGTTGCCTCCTGCACCTTCCCCAAGCCCACCATAGTCTATCCTTCCATCCTTCTTGGCAACCTCTGAGGGAGTGGTGGTGTCATGGTGCTTTCTGTATGGGGGAAGGTCACTTGTATCCTTGCCAGCAGCTGCTCAGAGTCCAGCTACCTCTTCCTCAATACAGAGAGGTGCCTGCAGTTAGTGAATGGCTTAAGAAGACATTGAACAGGACTCTGACTAGGGCTTATCCTGGGGTACCCCATTGGTCACCGTCCCTTTCCTCAGACTAAATTACCATTACCATGACCTCTGTCTTCTATCACTTAACCAGTTCCTAGCCCAGTTTAGAACCTTGTGACCCACTCCCAGGCTGCCCAGCTTGTTCACAAATCTTCTATGGAACGGAATCGAAGATCTTACTGAATTCCAGGTAGGCCACAGCCACTGCTCCCCACTTATCCACAGCCTTAGTCACCCAGTCAAAGAAGTCAATTAGACTTGTTTGACATGACCATCCGCTGTGAATCCATGCTGCCTCGACTCTATGCTCTGCTGGATTCAAGGTGTTCCACAACTTTGTTTAAATAGTGATTCCATAATCTTCCCCACTATTGAAGTGAGGCTGACTGGTCTATAGTTCAAAGCCTCCTCCTTACCTTCAATATTCTTGAATGTATCCAGTCTGGTCCCACTGCCTTGCCCACTTTCAGTTTTGTGAGTTCCTTTAGGACCTTCTCTTCCGTAAATGGGCTGGTGTCCATCTCCTGCCACATCTGTTCATACTGCCTAACTGTGTTCCTCACCTTCTTCTTCAGTGAATACAGAACAAAAATATGTGTTCAGTATTGAAGCTTTTCCAGAGAGAATCATAGGTACATAGGTGAGGTTTTCAGGTCCAAGTAACACAAATAGCCAAAACCAGGACCTGCCACAACAGTGGTCAATTAGCCCATTTTGTGGAACCCATGTATGAATCCAGTTCTTTGTTAAAACATACCATACTGCCTGCATTAACTATGTCAGGAGGCAAGCATTACACATTCACCACTTTACTCTTTTGTGGTATTACATCTATTTCCCAGTGATTGCTTACTGTGTGATCTTGTTGAGTATGTTTTCTCTTTGTTAAATGCTCCTGTCTCCCAAGTAACTGCATCTTTAAACTCTATATACAAAACCTAGGTCCCCTTAGTCTGCGACACGCTCTGAATATAGCTATATTCTGTTCAACCTGTCAATATAACTAAGATCTGTATGTATTTGATATTTTTAGTAAATCCCATTTGTACCTGCTCTGTCCTGGTTGCAAGTCCTACAGTCTGTGGTGCTGAAAAGGGGCCCCATGTTCAAGTATTGGTCTGACCAAGGCCTTATACAGTGGCACTAAGATCTCCTCTCATCTACTTTTAATATCCCATAGTATATTCCATATAGTCCTCTTACTTTTGTTAACTGCCTCCATATTGTGTTTATCAAAGCTGAGAGTGTTTGATATTTGTGCTCCTACATCCGATTCACTATCCATTCCCTGAATCACTGTTATTTAAGCCGCATAATAATATCCGACAGGATGGGCAGTATTAGGTAATACTGGACTGCCCAGGGCATCATGAGGCCAGACGCTGCAGGCAGAGGGCCTTATAGCCCCTGGAAGGTCCGGTATTGGCCATAACGCCACCCTGGAGGGTATTATTGAGCTTAGAAAATGGACTACGTGTGAAATGTTTTATAAAATAATTTAAAAATGGTACAAATATGTTTAAAAAGTAGGGTAGCTTAATAGAAATTGTTTTGTTGCAAAGTAGTCCTTATAGTGGTAAAGCTGTGTAGCTGGCAGCAGAGGGCGTTTTGTTTTGCATGTTATTTTCTGTGCCGTTATCCCTGCTTGAGAGGTTGTTTCTTGTGTCCCCTTTGTTTTGGAAACGATTTACAGTCTTCTCTGTCATTGTGTGGCTTTTTTTTGTAAAAGAGACTGAGGTGGGGTGAGATTGTGATCGGTGTACGGTCGGAAAAAAGTGTTTGGAGCCAACATTATATTTATAAGCTGCTGCATGTGCTGCTATGTTAGGCGGGAAGCACGAGTAAAAGTGTTTGGGAGGAGAAAAGGAGATGCTAGTGGGTAATTGCTTACTGGTAGCCTGTAGAAACAATGAAAGTAAACGAAAGCATTGGGACAGAGTGCCTGAGTCTGGTGGTTACAGCATTTTACTGGCTCTGACATTATGAATGATGACGAGGGAGGGTAGGCAAGTGGGCTGTGGTCAAGTCCATGAAGGAGTTTGATTATGTGACCACGACTAACCGGTTGGGAATTTAAAAAAAAAGAGCGTTTATGTACTGAAATGTTTAAAAACTGAAGAAATTGTTATAGGGTGAGAGTGTCAGATCGCATATTTGGGGACAGTAGCACTTGCTAAGCATGGAAAAAATGGCGGCGATTTCAAATTTGGCAAGGATCTTTTGTCCAGTGAGTAAGCAGAGTGGACAAAGGATACATTAAGTGGTGATAGGGTCAGGCGAGTGCACTTCTTATTTGCTGGGCGTCTATTGAAAGTTATTACAACATCCCCCGCAAGGGGTACTCAGCCAACTAGCCAATCAGAGCCCAGCAAATAAAAAGCCCATTTTCTAATGTGTATTGATGCATCATATTATTTCTCCTAAAGTTCATCAAATCTACATTTTGATTCATTAAATGTTAGTTTATATGTATTGGCCCATGTTTCCAATGCCAACAGCTGGGTCTGGAACGATTTGCTGCCTCTGTGTTATTTACCATCATGCCCATTTTCGTGTCATCGGCATACTTGCATAGCCATGCTCTATCAGTCACCTGCATGGAGGTACCATTATGTTAAACAGTAGGGGCCCCAGCACTGACCCCTGGGGACCCCACTTGTCATTTTACCCCAGTCTGACAGGTAACCCCTAATCTGGACTCTCCTGTACCCTGTCTCCAGCCATGAACCAATTCAGTAACACAAGTTCTGATTGACTTCATATTCCTGCAGGACCTGCATCAGTAACCCATGGAGACAGAGTCAAAGGCATTGGTGTAATCCAGATAGACCACATCCACTGGAAGGCCATTATCTAAGGCCAGGCTGACTGGTTTGAAAAATGCATTAGATTTGTTACGCATGCTCATCCCACAGAGACTGCTGTGTAATGTCAGTCAGACCAAGTTGTCTTATGTTGTCTTCCAAGTATGTCTTGACATAACCCTCTAGTATTTTTCCTAGGATGAGTGTTATGCTAATGGGCCTATAGTTCTCAACCTGGGATCCATCTCCTGCTTTATGAATCGGGGTAATATGGGCAACCTTCCATTCTGTGATCATTTTACCCTCCATCAGTGATCTGTTAAATAATATCGCCAGTGCTTCTGCCAGTTCCTCTGCTACATTTATCAAAATAGCAGGCTTATACCATCTGCACCCAGATATTTATAGTTATTTAAATGTTTTAAACTATCATACACCTGGTTTATGGTTGTGAGGGGTGTATTTAAAGGACCCCCTGCCTTTTCAGTATTTTTGATGTTCACCCGATCTGTATTTTGATACACACTAATGAAATAACTGTTAAATACATTCCCCTCTATTACTTTATTTCCAAACTTGAGATTTGTTATCAAGCTATTAGTTTTCCTGAGACTACCTACACAGTTGTAAAATGTTTACAGTTTGAAGTTCAGTTCAGTAGCTAGCTTTGAGTTCAGCTTTGCCCTGGCCTTTCTTATTGCTTTTTACGCAATCTGGATAATTTCTTATGCCTCAACATTCTCAACTCTTTGGGTGCCTTTTCAGTTTCCTATGTGCCTTATTATTCTGCCTAATTAATTGCTTTATTTCCCCATTAAAAAATGGGCTTAAGAATTTAAGAACTCCGATTGGCTGCCAGGGTACATTAATTTACAGTGAGACCCTGTAAGTAAAAGTCCCAGCCCTGCCACCCCTGCCAGCCTCATCACTAATATCCTAGTCTCAACCTTGCTTCCTAATTGGCTAACACCTGCCAATTCAATTGAAAATTGCTGCCATTTTTTTGTCTTGCTAACCAAGAGATAGCACTCCCATCCATATTGCCAGACTCCTAATAGCAGCAGCTATTCAATTTGCACAGAAGACAGAATTTGAGCTGAGCTCATTTCTAGAATGTCTTTGTTTTCTTTTAATACAGCACCTTTTCTACCTGACAGCTGACCCTGCTCTCCTCGTTCATCCTCCAACATGGGAACCCGCAACCAGCCCGCCACATCAAACTGTGTCTAGTAGTCATGGCAACCGGATGAAATATCAAGACAGCCCCCCACTACCACCAGCAGCGAAAACCGCCCCTCCCAACAGCGTGCCTTACTATTTTTAAAATAAAAACACAGCTGACCATAAAAGCAAAAAGAAAACTTCAATTACAGTGAAGCCATAACACTGATCGACTCACGGGACCACCTGCTGTCACCGCATTTAGAAAAGTGCAGCACAAGGCTCCTCACAGCAGCTGAACTAGGAAATCCTGCTTGTCTCACCGCATTTTACTACACCCTACCTCTGACAGACACAAAAACAAGTGACGAGACCTATCTAAAGTGCCTCTATGTACTGAACTGCCAGCACCTGAAAACCTTGTGTAGCTTATCGTGGTCGCGACCGGTGCTCCACTCTTTCTATTCAGCAACATTCCTCTTGCAGTTCGCTTCCACTGAAAGCACTTCTCAAAAATATATATATTCCATCAATGGGGTGTAAAGACAAAACAAAGAAGGGACACATTAATGTGTGTGTGTGTTGGGGAGGGGAAGCAGCACAGCAACAAACATAACAACGCCCTCTACTGCCAGTAGCAAAGGGACTACTTACAAAAATGACAAACAATTGATTTGCAGTCATTTTTAATAGAATTAACTTTTTCTAATCCTATAAAAAATGATACTGTGCCCATTTTCTAAGCGAATAATACCCTCCAGGGTGGGTGGCATTGGCAATACCAGACCTTCCAGGAGCTATAAGGCCCTCCGCATGCGGTATTGGGCCTTATTATGCCCCTGGGCAGTCCAGTATTGCCCAATACCGCCCACCCTGTCATGTATTTTGCTTGTGTAATCCACCTGGGTATTCTACCTCTACTATTGTATTTATTCCTTTCCGGGATGTGTTTGAGTTGCAGCTCTGGATGCTTTGCAGGGTTCAGCACCTGGGGCCAATAAACCAGGTTAGGTGTCACCCTGGGAGGAGACACACTACAAAATTCAAAGGGCAAGAGGATCTGGGGTGGTGGTGGTGGATGTTAAAATGAATAACCCTGAGACTTGTAGAAGGGCAGTGGCCAAGGCCAATAGGATGCTGGGGATGCATCGTTGGAGGATTACCTCCAAAAGCAGGGATGTGATCCTCCTCTGTATAACTGCCTGGTTAGGCCACACCTTGAGTACTGTGTGCACTTTTGGAGGCTGCACTAAAAGGACATTGCACTCCTGGAGAGGGTCCAGAAGAGGGCAACCAAAATGACCTGAGGCATGGGCAGGGGAAGGACCTATGGGAGAGGCTGGAGGAGCTCAACATATATACCACGGAGGAGAGAAGGGACGGGGACATGATAGAGGTCTTAAGCACGTAGGAGATAAATAAAGGAGGCTCAGAAAGGGTGTTCCAATTAAAGGGGGGCAACCAGAGGACACATGTGGAAGCTGGAGGGGAAGACTTAGGGGAAGAAGAGGAGGGTTACTTCACTGAGAGGGTTGTGGAACCTTGGAATGCACTGCCCAGGGGACTGGTGGAGGCCGATACCAAGGAGGGGTTCAAGAGGGCTGGGACAGGTAAAGGGTGAGGGTGAAGCCGTGGAAGTTCCATACTGGGGAATACCCTGAAAGGAATGGGGAGCCCAAGGGGTGGAGAGGGTCAGCAAAATGGTCTCCCAGTATGGGTGCTGACTATCGAGCAGACACAGAAGACCATAAGGCCTATTCTGCTGGCATGTTCGGTCTAAGAGGGAAAGCCTTTTTTTCTGTTCGCTCCGCTGCCCTCTGTAATAAACAATCTGCCAATGCGTACCTGCCCTTCATCTGCATGCTTAAAATAAGGACTGGAAAATTATTTGCTGCTATCTAACAATGGGTTTGTTTGATCATCCAACTGGTGTGGGGAAGCAAGCTAGACGGGACATAAGGCCTCCTTTGCCTGAACTTACCAAGTCACCAAGAATGAAGCTAGTAGGAAGTTGTTCCTTTAATGTCAGGGTGGCTTTATTTTGGTACTCCTTCCCAGAGAAAATTATCTCAGTGGCCTCAATGACTGATTTTTATTCACTGTAGAAATCTTTTTATTCCCAATTGCTTAAAAGGCTCATACTATGATGAGTTTGTATATTATCAAGGATTGCATACTGGCTGGCCCAGTGGCACTGAGGTTGAGGCGCTGGATGCCACCTCACACCACACCAGCGACCCGGATTCGGGAGCGAGTTCGGGTTGCTGGAGATCGTAGGGAGGGAGGATTGAGCGTCCAGAGGACAGCTCTCCTCTCCCGGGAGGGACAGGGGTCCCTGCCAGTGCTTGACTGGCTTCTGGTGGAAGCAAAGACACAGAAAGCACTGAGCTAGAGAAGGCGGGAGTGGCAGATGTCAGTAGCAATGTCTTAACATCAGGGCGCTAGCCAGTCCCCACGAACAGGGAAAATGCCCTTCAGCTCTGGGCGGAGACGGAGCACCAGAGCTTGCCCTCGATTTGCATCTGCCCTCCTGCACCCGAACCAACCGATGCTACTAGAGGATGTTCGGAGCATTCAGGCCCATCCCATCCCCACCCATGGGTAAATCACAGCTACATGGGCAACGGAGGACTGACCAGGTAGGTGTAGACTGTAGAGGATGACTCCACAATGCTCCCGAGGAGACCAGAGCTAAGGGCAAAGGAGGAATAAACAGAAAGTAAAAAAAGGACTGCATACTGATGATGTTTATTTATGTATCAAATCAATCAATCAATCAATCAAGTCTTTATTTAACGTATGTTCATCGTTGAGCAGAAGCTCATTTGCAAGATGGACCTGGGTGGAGCATGAACAATTGTATATACAGGTCACCACAGGTATTATAAGGCAATACAGATAATACTCTTTACAGAGAGGAAGAAAAAGAAGTTTATATGTACATAGAATTATACAGATATTGTACAGATTACACGGTATTTACATACATAGAAGTGTCTATAGGAAGATAAAGCAGGTTATCTAAGGTTTCAGGAGGAAGTAAAAGAAGAAAAAATTTAAATATACACCAGGTAGAGGTGAAGGTAGGGAGGAAGGGATGGAGGTAGGGGAGAAAGGCTAGGAGGGCACGGTGCACAGAGAGGAGTTGGTAAAACGGTATGTAGAGAAGGTGGATGGAGAAAAGGAGTATGTGTGAGCCCGAGATTGAATGCTATAGCACGGGCATGGTAGGATGTCACAACCCAGGGTGGTGAGCTCCTATCCGAGGCTGGGAAAGGAAGAATAAGGGATGGATGGGCCTAGTGTTGATAAGACAGGGGATAAGAGAGAGAACAATTAGGTTGGTGAGGAGTGCTGGGGGGTCAGTACTTAAACTGGGTCTAGGCGTACATATACCAGTACTGGGTCTGAGGGTGAAGCAGCAGATGCCTGAATGTACGGAAATAAAGCGTCTTGAAGGCATTTATACTGATTAGAGTGCTTAATTTGAGGGGTTTTGTAGATCGCTCCATAAGGTAGGTAGCATGAAGCTTATGGCTGCCCTGCCGAAGCGG
Source organism: Neoceratodus forsteri (assembly GCA_016271365.2). Lineage (NCBI taxonomy): Eukaryota > Metazoa > Chordata > Ceratodontiformes > Ceratodontidae > Neoceratodus > Neoceratodus forsteri. The sequence goes on from CM057455.1 coordinate 43,219,551, forward strand.
GATTTTGCTTGGGTACTTTTATGTAATAGCTGAGTAACTTCTTAAAGGAGAAGTCCACCCAGAATGTGCAAAACATATGTTATGTAGAGTGTTTTGATATGTATGTTAAGTCCTAGTGTGTCCTTCCCTCTGTCTGCTATTAAGGAGTTTTTCCTAAATTAGCCTGCTGGCTGTATAGTAGTTTTATGACCCTGGGGATCACCATCACAAATAGATTTATTGGCTTTTTTCTCCTACGATGCACCCTGGCTCATGTGACACTGATGTAGCTATGCCCTTAGATTTAGCAGGGTGTCTAACAGCTCAGCCACAAATATAATACTTTTCAGAGAAGTCACACTGCTAGATTTTCGTGAGTGTAATCATTATTATTTTTGATATTAGTACCTTGTCCTGCTATGTTACAATCTATAGGGTGGTTCAATTTTGCTACTTAGTACTGGTGCAAAATTGAACGTGACTGAGAGGAATAGAGTAAACAGTGACATGATTAAAATACACACACACACACACACACACACACACACACACACACACACACACAGAGCAGAACATAGCAGGACAAGGTACAATATGAAAAATAATAATGATTACACTCACCCAAAATCTAGCAGTGTGTCTTCTTTGAAGAAGTATTTTCTCTTGGCTTAGCTGTGACAGACACTGTAACAAGACACTGGCTTTCTGCAGGGCAATTAGACATCACACCAAAGGGCACTCTGGGAAGACTAAAGGCCATAACAGAAACCAGAATGGCAACTTACAAAGGCAATAAAACAGTTAGGGAAAGTTAGAAAAACATCTCTCACAACCAGAGAAGAAAAACCCTGGGAACTGGTTAGAACACAGAAATAAAGACTACTACATATCTTTTTCTGATTTTAACATGGAGTTTTCCTTTACGCCGTATTTCCCAATTATACTCAGGGAAGACAGCAGGAGATATAGCAAGGCAGCTTATTAGAGATGGCTCTATAGGTCCAGAGAGCGGCGCTTCTGTGACACCTGAACTTTAGTGATGTCCACCCCACTGCTGCATACAGGGTGCAGTGATGCATGTCAAAGGGTAGTCCCGTTATAAACCCCAGTGCTCGATGGTAGAGTGTGTCCAGTTTAGCCATGTAAAAGTTGGGGCATTGGCTGTAGAGGAGGTCAGCGTAATCAACCAATGATAGGAAAATGGATTGGACCAGTTGTTTCTTGGCATCTCTGGTGAAATTGGTGGATTCTAAAAACAATCCAAGCCTTTGTCAAGTCGCTTAGCAAGTCCTCGATATGTTCAATGAAGGAGAGTCTTTGGTCTATCCAAACTCCCAGATACTTGAATTTTGCAACAAATTCTGGTTTTCACCTAGAACTGTGGTAATTTGGGGAACTGCCCCACTGGACACAGGGTTAGCTGTACGGATAAAAGGGAGAGGGCCATCGCTTTCTTTTTTGGCATTAAGGAGTAGCTTTTTGGAGGAGTTGTCTTTGCAAAAGGTTGAATTCTGACTGTAGGTCATTGCAGGCAGCTCAGGTGTTGGGCGACTCACGTGAGAACTGTATCATCTGCAAACAGATGGATGTTGGCTTCTTTATACAGTAGTCGATGTTATTAATGTAGATTGCAAAAGTAAGGGCCCTAATATGGAACCTTGAGGTACCCTTTGCAGAGTTTTTTATGGGGACAGGCCCCTTCGGCTTTAACTTGTTGAAGGCACCCTGTAAGAAAGTCAGTAAACCAACACAGAGAGGGGGGTCCACACCTATGATTTGAAGGAGGAGAGGAGCAGACTATGGTCGATGGTGTCAAAAGCCTTGCTTAGATCAAGGAAAACAGCACAAATAAAGTTTCTGCTCTCAAGATTACGCTGCCAGTCATTAGTAACTTTGGCAAGGGCTGAGATAGTGCTATGTTTAGCTCTGAATCCGGACTGCATGTATGCATGTATGTATGTATGTATGTATGTATGTCTTGATTACCGATAAGTACACTGATCCAAAGAACCGCTTTCAGGCATGACCCAGGCCACAGTATGGCACAGAAAGCAAACAATGCAATGTATGAAGAAACAACAATACAAAATGGTACAGAATACATACTTAGGAGTACAACGCAGAAGTAAGAGAAAGAACAACCAGAAGTAACTGGAAGGGGCAGATCTGTTCCAGTACAGTAGCTGCTTCTTGTTGGTTTTAAATGGTTTCTTGTGAATTTTACTTGGTAGAAGGTTATTTCTTTCTTTCTTACTACTTCTAAGGGACTAGCAGTGTATTGTTTTGGGGCTACTGGAAGTTTGAAAACTTTTTCATGGCTATAAGTGGGCTCATTTGTTTGATATTTCACTGTGTAACAGGCTGCATTTGTGATTTAAAACCTATTTGGTGGGATTTAATTGGAGCGGTTTCTTTGGTTGCAGTGCTTGGAGGGAGAACAGGGCTGATACACTCACCCGAGAGTCGTAGGCCCTATTCCCATCCTCCCTCCCAGAGCTTGGCTCATTTAGAGGGAACAGTTGCCCTGCAATTGGAGAAAAAGGCTTCAGGTGCAGCTCATGTAGTTCTAGCTACTGGGGTTGGGTTTAAAGGCTGGGAGAGGAGCTTAGGGAAGACTGGGGGAGGGAAGGGAGGAGGGTAGCAAAAACAGTCAAAAACTGCATTGCCATAGGAGGAGTGGAGGAGGCAGAGGGAACTGTGGAGGCAAGTTGGGCACATTGATAACAAGGGGGGCAAAGAGTAAAAATAGGAGTGGTGTTATAGACCCCTGCACTGGCGGAGGAGCTGGAGGAGAGTCTGTGGAAGAGGCTTGGAGACACTGCAGATTGGGAAGGGAAGGTGGTGGTGTTGGGGACTTAAACATGCCAGGAACAGACTGGGAGACTATGACATCCTCGTGGCCAGGGAACAGTGGTTGTTGGATGTCTTTCAAGACGCTGCTCCTAATTCAGCAGGTGGGAGAACCGACCAGGTAGGAGAGGACACTGGATGTGGTCCTGACAGACCGTGACCAGATTAGAGGCCTGGAGGTAAGGGAGCTGTTGGCAGGCAACCATGCCATGGTCTGGTTCTGCCTGAACCTAGGAGGGGTAGAAGGCTGCACAAAGACGGAGGTAACTGACTCGGGGCGGATTTCAGGAAATGGGAAGGATCCTATGAGCACTTGGATGGGATTGGGCCAGACATGGACGCTTGGACAGTAGGTGGGAAATCATCAGAAGGGGGTACAGGATGCTACCAGCACCTGCGCAAGAGTAAGACAAAAATGTGGTAGGGCCCGAAAACCCTGCTGGTGGACCAGGGAGGTACAGGAGGGGTGCAAGGGAAAGAAGGCGGTTATAGGCAATTCAAGTGCTCAAGGAGTGAAAGGGACCAGGGAGTATGAGTTGATGGCAGAAGGGCCACTAGGGTGGTGAGGGCGGCTAAGGTAAGGAAGGAACCGAACCTGGCCAGGGAAATTAGGAGAGGGAACAAGGGTTCTTTAGATACATTGGGAAAAACGAAGGGTGAAAGGGCAGATTAGCAGGATTAAACAGGGAGGGATGGGCTCAAGACCGGGGAGCAGGCTGAGGTACTAAATGAGTACTTCATCAGTTTTCACCAAGGAAAATGGGGCTGCATCATATATGGGAGGAGACGGTGAAACTGAGGTAGGGGGGACCTTACTGATTGGGTCTGGGGACGGGGGCATCACTGGCAGGTGGGGAAGGCAAAGCAGGGGGACGAGGTAGTGGAGGTGGAAATCATGGCAGAGAGAGAGGAAGCACCAGGTCCCTTAAGACAGAGAAAGCACTGGGCCAAACAAATTACATCCAGAGTGCTGAAGGAACTGGCGAATGTCCTGGCGAAACCCCTGGCTGAGCTCTTCAGCATCTCTCTGAGGACAGGGTGGGTGCCCAGGACTGGAAGGTGGCGATATAGTGCCTATCCACAAGGGGGGGACTGGAGAGGTGGCAGGGAACTACAGGCCCGTCAGCCTGACATCGGTGGTGGGCAAGGTGATGGAGGGCATTGTCAAGGAGACTAGGGGACCTGGAAAAGTTGGGGTGCCTAGATGATAGACAGCATGGATTCATCCCAGGAAATCATGTCAGACAAACCCTGTGGGTTCTATGACTGGGTGACGAGTGCCTTGGACCTGGGTAGACCGGTGGACGTCCTCTACTAGACTTCAGCAAAACGCTTAACTCTGTTCCTCATGGGGGCCTGTTGGATAAGCTGGGAGAAATGGGGTGGGGAACCAGATGATCAGATGGATAGGCATTGGCTCAGAACCGGACTCAGAGGGCCGTGGTTGGTGGGATAGTCTCATCCCCAAGGAGGGTCATTAGTGGAGTCCCTCAGGGTTCAGTCCTTGGCCCCTCCAGTTCAACGCTTATGTCTCTGACATAAGGAAGAGTATCAGGAGTGAGATGAGTCTCTTTGCAGATGACTCAAAACTGGGGCGGTGGTGGATGGGGGGAGGAGGAGGGTGACCCTACAGGGGACCTGGAGGCTCTGGAAAGGTGGTCTAGAAAGTGGAAGCTGAGGTTCAATGCAGAGAAATGCAAGGTACTGCACCTGGGAGCCAGAAACCCAGGCCAAGTGTACACCCTGAGGGGAAATGCTACAAGTCTCGATGGCTGAGAGGGACCTGGAGTGGTGGATGTCAAGATAAATAACTCGGAGACTTGTAGGAGGACAGTGGCAAAGGCCAACAGGATGCTGGGATGCATCGCTAGGGGATCACCTCCAGAAGGAGGGAAGTGATACTCCACTGCATAACTGCTTGGTAAGGCTGCACCTCGAGTACTGTGTGCAGTTTTGGAGGCCACATTTAAAGAGGGACATTGAACTGCTGGTGAGGGTCCAGAGGAGGGCAACCAAAATTATTTGGGGCTTGGGGATAGGACCTATGGGAGAGGCTCAAGAGCTAAATATGTACACACTGGAAGAGAGAAGGGATCGGAGGGACATGATAGAGGTCTTCAGGTACATGAAGGAGTAAATAGGGAGGAACAGTCGGGGTGCTCCAAAGGAAGGAGGAGGGCAACTAGAGGCATGGGTGGAAGCTGAGGGGGAGATTCAGGAGAAAGGAGCAGGTGCTGCTTCACTGAGAGGGTCGTGGAGCCATGGAATGCACTGCCCAGGGGCTGGTGGGGAGACAGAGACGGTGGAGGGGTTCAAGAGGTTGGGACAGGTACAAGGGAAGGGTTCTGGAGCAAAACCAGTGCAGCCAGAATATCTGGGACTGGGACGGGAGAAGCTAGAGAGGGAGATGGTACAAGATCAGCTCCCAGGTGGGAGCTGACCAAACAAGCAGACACGAAAGACCATTAGGCCTATTCTGCTGGCATTTCAGTATGTTACTAACAAATAAATACAAGTCATAAGCTAAGATCGACACAATAACAAGCAAAAATGCAAGCTACTAAATGATACTGATACGCCTCAGGAGAGGATAACTCAATAATAGGTGAGTAGGGCACAGTTATCCATGAAATCTGGGACAAATGTCCATGCATGTAAGACAGGATACATATGGAGAAATGTTACCAAGTTGGTAGGTCATGTTGGGTGTCACGGGCATTGTGCAGGGCAGACACAGTAGCTAGGCTTAGTACTCCTTGCCTCTGTTGTCTTCCCCAGGACTCCCTAGTCTCTCACCAGTAACCTACCCCTGTGGCACCTCGGTGACACTACACCGGCCTCCACCCACCCTTCCTGCCACTGTTACCCCTTTACCCCTCCCTTGCCCATGACCTACCCATATTGCACCACTGCAACACAACACTGGCTTCCACCCACCCTACCTGTCACGTAACCCCACATCACCCTCCTCTCACCACCCACCTGTCTCCTCACAACACCTCCTCTCATGTCCCGTTGCATTCCTATACCACCCCACCTTCGTCTTCCTGGCCATCCCATGCACAGGTGGCACCCCAGCTAAAAAGCAGCGTCCAACCTCAACAAACAGAGAACACCAGCCATTCTCAGAATATTCGCAATCCTACTCCTTATGTCAGGCAATATGCACCCTAACCCAGGCCCCATTTCAGTCAGCCCTGATGCCCCACACAATGGGCTAACTATAGTTGCACTGAATATCTGCAGCTTACCCAAAAAACTAGCACAGCTACAATGCTGGGCCCAGCAACAACAACCAGATGTGCTAGCCCTCACTGAGACTTGGCGTCTAACAAGGTCCCAGACTCTTCCGTTGCACTCAGTCCCAGGCCTTACCATGTATATAGCTGATAAATCTGGCAAATGATGAGGGGGTGCCTTCACGTCCGAGAATCTCTGCTTTGCCAAAGCCTACCATCTCCCTCTCTGACCCACAGTGCACAGGTCTTGACACTAGAGCTTACTCCAGACCCTAGCAGAGCCCCTATAACCATTACGGTGGTGTACATCCCACCACAAAACCAAGTCTCAGCTTGTCAATCCCTAGCAGACTTTATCTCCAGCTTCCCACCAAAACTGAGCACATTATCACTGGAGACTTTAATGTGAATTGGTTATCTAGCTCGCGCCTGATATAAAGACACCCTCTCAGCACTGGACCTAACCTAATTAGTTAACCAACCAACCATGGTTAACCCCAGAAATGATTCCAGCACCTTAATCAACCTCCTACCCACCAATCGACCCAATAGAATCACAAACCTAAATGTACTCCCTGACTCACTAGCGATCACTCCCCAATCCTCTTCACCTGGTCTTGTCGGCAGCAACTACCCAAACCTTGCAGTTTTGTCCGCGATGTCTGCTACCTGGTGGCCTTGCCAAACTAAAGAGATATCTTACCCAGTATGATTGGTCCCCATCAGACACGCCCTTACCATAGATGTAGCCCTTGACTGCTTCACCAGCACATTCAACAATGCCTGTGATACTTATGCCCCACTCACCAAGGTTCAAACTAAAAAGAAACGCCCCTGGCTAACACCAGTGCTGCTCCAGCAACTAAAAACCGGGATGACCTATGGTACAAAGCCGTTGCTCTGGTGCGCAAACTGACAGAATTGCCTATAAAACAGCTCGCAACAAATGTACCTGGGCTATTAGAACGCCAAATCCAGCTACTACAAGTCTACTCTGACCTCATCCTGGGGGATGCTAGACTACTCTGGGACAACCTAAAGGAACTGAATAGAAAGCCAGGATGCCCCCAAAACTAAACGTAAACAATTGTATCGCCTCTGACCCACTCACCATTGCTAATGGCCTAAATGTAGCTTCTCAGATCTAAGCGCAGTTTTGCATAACAACTTCTTCGACCCTACCCCAAAACCCCAGAACCCAGCAATATCAACCCCTTTCCACTTTAGGTTGTTACCATGAATGAAGAGAGTTCTTGCTTTAAAAAGTTTTATGGGGCTCAAACTATTGCAAAGATTAATTTGACTTGAAAATCCTTTCTATGGTACTGGACTCAGTGGTCTCCCACTGACTGATCTCCTTAACCTCTCCCTATGTCCAGGCAATTCCCAAATGACTGGAAGGTGGCCAATCACACCTATACTAAAGAGTGGGGACCCACATTACCTAACAACTACAGGCCTATCTCCATACTCCCTCCCATCTCGAAAGCACTGGAAAAAATTGTTGCCACCCAACTCACAGACTATCTAATTATGCACAACATCCTATGTAGAGAACAACATGGATTTAGAGCTGGACACAGCACAACCACTGTTCTCTTAGAATTCTTCAACTCAGCTGCACAATGCCCTAGACAAAAGCTGCTTGCAGGGCCGTTTCCATTGACCTGTCAAAAGCGTTGACACAGTCTGCCACCACTGCTCCTAAATACTCTTCACCACTCAGGCCTGTCCCCGGATCCCGCCTGGTTCTACAAGTTACCTCACAGATAGGTCCCAATGTGTGAAGATTCACAGCACCCTCTCACCCCTCTACCTGCCCGGCTCAGGGGTTCCCAAGGCTCCATCCTTGGCCCACTGCTATTTAGCATCTTCCTGAACACCCTGCCCAAATCCTGTCCATGTAACCTTCTGCTCTCACGAGATGACACAGTAATGTATGCCTCCCACTCTGATCCCACTATCCTTCAGTCTTCCCTACAGTTTGCCTTCAATCAAGCAGAAAACTAGTTCACTGACCACAGACTTGTGGTCAATATAAAAGACAAAATCGATGCTCTTTCTCACCGGCAGAACAAAGACCACAAGGCCCAACTAACAATCCATTCCAAAGCCCTCCTCCACTGGAACAGGTCTACACATATAAGTACCTGGTCATTACCTTCAATCCTGACCTTTCATTCCACTCACATATTAGTAATCTTTCCACGACCATAAATACTCATTACAGGACTACTGTTTCGACACAAAGCCTGCCTACCCCACAGGCCCTAAATATTGCAATTACCTCCTCAGTTCTCTCCCTTGTTGACTATGGACTAACCATCTACTCGGCCGCTGACCACACAGCACTAGATAAAATTCATCTATCAATTAATAAAGCCTGTAGGCTCCTCGCTGGAGTGGATAGGCGAACCCACAGCTGCACATTATATGACCTTACAAAATCCTCACCCTAGACGAAAGAGTGCGCTACCAAACATGTCTCCTTGCTAAGGAAATCCAACTAGGCCTCACTCCTACGGAATCTCAGCCTCCTCAGCATGGCTCACACCTCTGCAAACACCCGTGCGACTGATAAATTAACGTGGGCTGTTCCCAGGGTCACTACCACCCTAGCACAATGGTCCTTTTCATACAGAGCATCATCCTGGTATAATGCTCTGCCCCAGGACATCACCTCCATCCCCAGGCTAGCCCTGTTAAGACAACCCACAAAAACACATAATCTCCACCGCCACTGCCATTGTCCCCATCTAGAACTGGCCTCTACGGGCTACATGACACTGGGTTAAATACACACTAATCCTACTGCTGTACTAATGCACTAATGACAATGTTGGTAATCCAACTGCTCACTCCTCCTGCTATCGCATATGCTACCATCTTCTAACTAAATGGTTGCTGAAGTACACAAGCTCCTCAGGGCTTGTCTAGCTACTAACTGTATAGGACTAGCAATTTTGCACGCTTTGCTGTGTACTTTGTACCTCGTCTCCTATTTTCACTGTAATATTGTATACCGTTCGCTACTTGGAACTCACTGTTAACCCTGTTGTTATTTCTTTCCTAGCCCAATGTACTTTTTGTTTAAAAGTTTGTCTCCTATTATGTTGTGTACACTGACGGGAGTCTTTGGAAATGAGTCTATGACTCAAAGGTTGTATCTGATATTCTCAATAAATAAAATAAAATAAATAAACTGAAGACAAGCAGAGGTGAACAAATGGGGGTTGTAACCCACAGGAAGAGGCTTGTAGCACGAGGACAGATTGGGTCGAGAGACAGAGAAGCGGGAATGGGGCAAGAGGCTGCCCTGGTGAATAGGAGCAACTGACTTCCGCTGCAAGTCAGACTTTGAGGTAGGGATTTCAAAGTGAGATGCATGTCACATGACCTAAGGGTCTCAGGATTCTATTTCACAGTGAAGGCGAAATAGATAGGGCCTTATCTCCCATGTTGGTGGAGACCTAGGGACTTCAAGGGGAACAGAAGATTCTCGGAGACCCCTGGGTATGGCTCTACCTTGAGGAGGGGTGAGTACGGGAGGCAACAATGCAGTCGAGTGTAAAATCAAAGTGGCTTGGAGAGGAAACTAGCCAAGCGACTTTGTATAGAACACAGTGATGAGCAGAGAAAGGAGCCAGGACAACGAACGGCAGACACTGTTATAGACAAATGTTAGTTTTCCGGCAAGGTGGCGGACACACGAGTTGATGGGGAACAGTAATCAATAACGGGAGCAGATTACCTTGGATGATAGTTAGTGGACCTCAGGGGTCAAGTAATGTTTTAGGTGATAGGTGGCCCCAGGTTTTGATTAACCCTGTGAATGATGAGGGTAATGTGTTCTATGAAGGAGAGGGTGGGGTCAAGCATTACACCCAGGTCTTTAAAGATAGCAACTTTGTCCAGGGATGGACCGCTGGAGTAGAGCAAAGAGAGAGGAGTTGGATTTCAGAATGTTGGCAAGGTATGGTTTAGACCCTAGCACAATAGCTTTAGTTTTTTTCATTAACCAGAAGCAAGTTAGACATGAACCAGTTGTAGACAGTGTCATAGTTTTGGGAGAGAACACGGAGCTGCAAGCTGAACAAGGGTGGTGAGGGTGACCCCTACATGTAGATCCCCGCATCAAAACCACAGAGAGACCCATGCTTGAGGTAGCAAGCGGGCAGCAGATAGAAAACCTATGCATATATTTAGCACCTCTGTGAGAGGTTTTATGAAACTTATGTGTATAACATTGTATTGCTGTATTTAAAATCTATATTGTTGTTTACTGGGCAAGTTCTGGAAAAAGGGTTTCATCCCTATTCCTGTGCTGTTTGCTAAGTTGGCAAAGGATTGTGGGTACTGAGGTTTACTTCACACTGCCACAGTATTATACCCCAAACAAGCTGCTCTAAAAGCTGTGCCTGATTTAAGGTGCATTTGTGTAGCATATAAAATCCTTCAGAAAACTAGGGTGAGCTTTTAAAAGCTTTCTGAGTATTTTATACATAAATTCGTGAGTGCTGAAACGGAAGTAGCATGAGAGGCACTTCAGTTCTCTGGCACATTTAAGACCCGCACTGGCGAGCCGGGCCAGCGGCACGGGCTGCAGACAGACACGTGCGCCTTAGCACGTTCCTGTCCGGGCCGAAACGACAGGAACTGGGCAACTACTTGGTGACTTCTGTACAAAAGAGCTGACAGTAATATATTCCCAGGTCTCAATACACCAGCACTGTGCATATGAAGAAAGCAAATAAGTTCTGCACGTCATGTCAGATGTATGCTGTAGGTAAACAAACACCAATTTACTTGTGACAAGTGTGTACTGGTTAATGACTAGCAGGAGGAAATTACGAATCTACAGCCAAAGTGACAATAAATTCTGACATTAAGGCACTGGAGGATTACATTGATCAGATGTACTACTTCACTGAAAGGGTGGTGGAGCCATGGAATGCGCTGCCTAGGGGCTGGTGGAGGAGAGACGGTGGAGGGGTTCAAGAGGGGTGGGACAGGTACAGGGAAGGGTTCTGGAAGCAAAATCCAATGCAGCGAGAATATCCGAAACTGGGAAGGAGAAGCCAGAGAAGGCGAGGGGCAAGGTCAGCTCCCAGGGTGGGGGCTGACCAACAAGCAGGCGCAGAAAGACCATTAGGCCTATTCTGCTGGCATTTTAGTAGTTAGTATGTTATATGTCACTCCTAGTGGAAGCAAATATTTCCTCCACAAAAATAATGGACGATGATATCTGTCAGGAGTCTCATCTAAATTTACCACAGGTCCCCACATTAGGACATCCGACCATTACTTCCACTCCCTCAATTGCTGCCTCTAATTGTCAGCAACAAAACACAAATAAGGTAGACACTTGGACCACAGTACCTCAAACTAAGTCCAAAAGAAAAATGTTCTTCTTCCTCCTCCAGTTCCCATGAAATCCCTATACATAACTCCTTTGAGCACCTTTCACAAATGTTAGAGGAAGTCATACGATCAGTCCAGAATTTGGTACAAGCACAAACAAGACGCTGAAACATAGCCCCATAGTTAGTGAGCAGACTGCTGTTTTACAGACCCGAACCCCAACACTTCCCCTTTAACTACTCAGGTGTTATCTCCTACTAAAAACAGGTATTTGCCCTGGGAGACTCCATTACAAAATATATTGACTATGTCGCTTGAAACCCTGATAAGGAACACCGAACTCACAAGTAGTTATCGAGGAAGGGTTTCATATTATCTCAATGGTCAAACAAATTCTATTACCAGCTGGAGACAACCCCTAGTGGTCATAATGTAGGAACAATTGTTATCACCAGACTTCCTTTATGCAATTAAAAACAGGACTATGTTTCACTCTGTAATATACTGGTGAACATGGCTGTAATATATGTCTTTCAAGATTTTGCCAGTTTAAGAGCCACAGAGTATATTACATGTAAAATAAAAGCCTTGAATGAATGGCTTGAAATGGTGCTATAGACAAAGCACCCTGTCTTACGACTGGGAAGAATTTCTAACAGACCATCCCTTTTTGTTTGGATGGTCTACATCTTAGTAGATGGGGAGCACATTACTGGGACATAAGGTTGCTATGTTTATAAACAACCATTTAAACTGAGGGAAAATTGTGTTAATTCCCAATTCTCTTACTACTAGTATCTGTTCTCCTTATCATAACCACTTGAACATTCTATCCCTTAATTCTCATTCTTTAAACATTTCTAAACTTCAATCTAAGGCTCAGTCTCTCGATCTCGCTCTAATAGCCATAACAGAAACTTGGGGCAACTCGGACAAAAATGGATAGTTGAAATTCCTGGATTCAAACACTATTTTAAAAATAGAATGAATAAAAGGAAAGGCGATGGGGTTAGCCTCAATGTCAGAGAGGACTTCCTTCTTTTGAATCACCAGTAAATGTTCAGTCAGAAAGTATATGGGTATATATTACACCCAAGGGACTTTCCCAATGTTGCTTGGGACCTGATACTGAACACCTCTGCAGATATTACCCAAACTACAGTTAGTTGATGAAATCTCACTTGGCAAATACAGGCTCAGTCCTAATATTGGGAGATTTCAACCTTCTCACTATAAATTGGGGACTTAACGGGTTCAAATCAACATGACGAACAATTCCTCTCAGCTATTATTGATTTAGGCTTATTTAAACTTGTCAGGAACCTACATGGGAAACAACATCCAAGATCTTGTTATAACAAACTTAGAGATCCCTTTAACTGATTTATAAATATTCAACCCTCTTGGTAATAGTGATCACATGTCTATACTTCTCACTATTCCACTTCATCAACATCCTATACCAATAAACTTAAAATTAAGCAATATTACAGGGCAGACTTCCATAAAATAAACCAACATCTAGGTGCCCTTAAATGGGATGACATTCTTTCTCCACTTAGTACTGAAGAAGCATGGGACTTATTAAAACAAAATCCATGGACTTGAACAACAGTTTGTTCCTGAAAAATAAATACAACACTAATGGAAAAATTCCCTTTGGTTTAATGGATCTATTAAAACAAATCACATGAAAACAAAAACTATTTTCATTATTAAAAATGTCCTATCAATCAAAAAATGACATATTAACTAAATATAGGGACTTGGTTAAAATATTAAAAAGGGTCATACTTGCAAAACATAATTTAGAATTTCAGATTGCTCGTACCAAATATTCATATAAAACTATGTACTCCTACTTAAATAGTAAAAAAGGAATAACAAAACAATTGGTCCACTAAATATAAATAATATAATAATTACTTTGGATACAGAAACAGCTACTGTATTAAATAAATATTTTCATAGATACATAGATATATAGACAGTGTCGGCAGATAAAGCCTATGGCCCACCCAGTCTGCCCACTTGAGCTTTAAGTTCAGTTTGTTTTCCTAGAAGTCTGTTGCCCTTACCCTGACCTCCAGAATTCCTTTATGTCTATCCCATGCATTCTTAAATCCGTGATTGTTTCAGCCCCACCACTTCCTCTGGCAGGGTGTTCCACTTGTCCACCACCCGTTCTATGAAGAAATTCTTCTCATGTTTCCTCTGAATCGCTCCTCCCTCCAACTTCATCCCATGCCCTCTAGTCCTGGAACATCTTTTTCGCTTAAAAATAGTGTTTTCCTGCACCCTGTTCCTCCTGTAAGATACTTGTATGTCTCTATCATATCCCTCTCCCTCCTCTCTCCAGGGAGTACATGTTCAGTTCCTTCAACCTGTCTTCATAGGACTTGTGATGCAATCCAAGCACCATCTTTGTTGCCCTCCTCTGAACCTTCTCTACCCTGTCTATGTCCTTACGTAGGTATGGTCTCCAGAACTGTACATTGTACTCAGGTGGGGCCTCACTAGTGTCTTGTATAGCGGAATTATGACCTCCCTTTTCCTGCTGGTGATGCCCCTGCCTATACATCCCAGCATCCTATTTGCTTTACCTGCTGCCTTGTCACACTGTTTCCCTACCTTGAGGTCATCAGAGATGACAACCCCAAGATCCCTTTCCTGCTTGGTGCATGCTATATCCTCACCCCAACTGATATATTGTGCTAGGTTTTTGTACCCCATATGCATGATCTTGCACTTCTTTGCATTGAATTTCAACTGCCAAACCCTGACCATTCTTCAAGTTTCTGCAGGTCGCTTCTCATTCTGTCTACACCCTCTGGTGTGTCTACTCTGTTACAGAGCTTTGTGTCATCAGCAACAGTGAAATTCTGCCTTCTAGGTCCTGCACAATGTCACTTATGAAGATGTTGAATAGGACCGGTCCCAGCACTGATCCCTGTGGTACCCCACTTGTCACTCTTCCCTCTGTGAAGTGACAGCCATTTACCACCACCCTCTGTGTCCTGCCACACAGCCAGTTGCCTACCCACCACACTACTGTCCTGCCCACACCCATATTCCCCAGTTTGTGTAATAGTCTTCTATGTGGCACAATGTCAAAGGCCTTGCTGAAGTCCAGATAGGCCATGTCCACTGCCCTCCCTGATCCACCTCCCTAGTCTCCCAGTCAAAAATTCAATGAGGTTGGTCTGACATGACCTCCCCTGGTGAAACCATGCTGCCTTGGGTCCTGTAGTCCATTGACAACTAGATGTTCCACCAATCTCTCCTTCAGTAGTGCTTCCATGATCTTCCCACTACCGAGGTGAGGCTGACTGGTCTGTAGTTCCCTGCTTCCTCTTTGTTCCCACTTTGTATAAGGGGACTACATCTGCTGTCCTCAGTCTTTGGGTACCTCCCTGTTTCCAGTGATCGGCTAAACAGGATAGCCAGAGGTTCAGCTACCACCTCTTAGTTCTTTAAGGACCTGGGGTGCACCACACTGGCCCCATTGCTTTATCAACTCTTATTACTTCCAGTTCCTTCAGGACCCTTTCTTGTGTAAGGGACTTGTGTCCATTCTGCACCATTGTCACCCTTGTACTCCTTCAGACCCATTACCCTCCTCTTCCTCAGTAAAGACTGAGCAGAAATACCTGTTCAATATGTCAGCTTTACTGTTGTCATCCTCCACGCCCCATCCTCCCCTTCAGTCTCACTATCCCTCCTTTGTCTTTCTTTTTTCACTTATGTACCTGTAAAAGGTTTTGTCCCCTCTACCCACTGATTTTGCAATGTGTTCTTCTGTCTGAGCTTTGGCCTCCTTACTGACCTCCCTGCCTCCCTTTGCTTCTCCTGGTACTTCTCCCTATCCCCTTCTGCCTGTGTCTTTTGTATTGCCTGAATGCAATCTTTTGGCTTTCACTTTCTTTGCTACCTCTTTGGAAAACCATAATGGTCTCTCTTCCTTTCCTAACCTGCTTAATGCATAATTCTGTTGTTCTTGTAATCCCCATTTTAAATACTGCCCACTGTTCCTCAACCCCGATTCCTGTCCCATTCCCTTAATGCCTCTTTCAAGTATCTCCCATTTTCCCAAAGTCTGCCCCCTAAAATCCAGGATCGTGTTTTTGTGTGGTTTGGTTCTGCTCTTTCTGTGATTTCAAACCACAATGACTGGTAGTCACTGTTTCCCAGGTGCTCCCCACTGTTACCCCCATCACACTGTCCCTGTTGTGAGCACAAGGTCCAGTATTGCCTTCTGCGAGTTGGTTCCATGACCAGTTGGCAGGGAAGGCACCCTGAAGGAGTCCAGGATAAATCTGCTCCTAGTTGATGCTGCTGCTGGGATGCTCCAGTCCACATCTGGAATATTGAAGTCTCCAACCAGTACTACCTCACCTTGTCTGCCATCTTTTGGATGGCTAGCATCAGCTCCCTATCTGTTTCTTCCTCCTGGGCTGGTGGTCTATACACCACACCTAGGTGATGGCTGTCCCCATTTTCCTTTCCAGCTTAACCCATAGTATCTCTCCCCATTTTGTTCCTCCTGGATCTCTGTGGCCCTTATGTCATTTTTCACATACAGTGTCACTCCTCCTCCCTTCCTGCCTGCTCTGTCTCTTCTGAATATGTTGTAGCCAGGTATGGCCATCTCCCAGTCGTGGTTATCATTACACCAGGTTTCAGTGATGGCCACAATGTCCAGGTCTGACTGTACCAAGACAGCCTCCAGATCGTCCATCTTGTTGCTAAGGCTCCTGGCATTTGCACACATGGCTTTCCATGATTTGACCTCCTAGACTGTTTCACTGTTGTCCCAGCCCCTTCCTTGGTTGTCATTTATCCCTGGTTCTCGTTGCTGTCTGCCCTTCTGCTGAATTTTGCCCCTTTTCTGCTTATCCACCTCTTGGGCACTAATCTCCATCTTTCGCACACTGCTTTGCAGAGATAGCCACTGCTCTGGTTCACTGGTTCCACTGCTAGCTGTGGGGGTGAGCAATGGGTACCATCCTTGCTGGCCTGCCACCCCTTTGCTAGTTTAAATGCTTATCAATGTAGCATTTAAACTTATCATTAGTCTTGGATTCCCCTCAGGATGGATGCAGGCCGTCAGGCTTGAACAAACCTCCATCCCTCCAGGTGGGTCCCCAGTCACCAATGAATCCAACCCTTCCTCACAGCACCAGTTCTTCAACCATGAGTTAAAGTTCCTGGTGCATGCACTCCTATGCTCTCCTTGCCTCTCACAGGTAGTACTTCTGAGAAAGTGACAGAAGTAGCTACTTGCTTGAGACCCTCCCCAGTTTCCTTAACTCTTCCTGAACTCCTTTGGCTCCCCATTTGCCAGGTCATTAGTACCTAGGTGGATAATGACATCCAGCTCACCCTCCGTCTTGCCTTCCCAGTGATCCCAGTCTTTGTACAAGAGGTGCCTTTAATCCCATCCAATACACATTTTCTAGTTGTACAGCTTATAAGGTTTCAACAAATGACATTCAGGAAGTATTAAAACATTAAAACAATCAGTAAGTCCTGGCCCTGATAATCTTAGTTCTAAATTTCTTTTAGGAGCAAAGGAAACAATTACCCTACCCTAACAATTATCTTCAATTAATCCCTTACGAATCTAAAGTTCCATCTGACTGGTTGACTGCTACAATAACTCCCATCTTCAAACAAGGTTCTCATTCAAAAGTAGTTAATTACTGTCCGATCAGCCTTACTTCAATCCCCTGTAAACTAATGAAGAGAATAATCAAATCACTTCTACAAACAGAAATGAAAACCTCGAACATAATAGATACTGCAACATGGGCTTAAATCAGGCTTTTCCTGCACTAGAAATCTGCTCTCATTCTACACTTATATTAGTGTAAATCTTGACTCAAACATCCCTACCAATGTCATCCTCCTGGATTACAGTAAAGCTTTTGACAAAGTGTCACATGCCATCTTGATTAAAAACTCAGTCATCTAGGTTTTCATCATCTATAGTTTCTTGGATAAGTATTGGTTGAGTAATCGTACTCAGAGGGTCAGGGTAAATGGTGCCTTATCCGATCTAGGATGGATGACAAGTGATGTTCCCCAAGGTTCCGTTCTGGGCCCACTGTCTCAATATTCTCATTAATGATATGAAAATGTCCTCTTCTAATACCATAGCGAAATTTGCCGATGACACAAAACTAGGGGTGTTGTAAATAATGAGACCAACAAAAAATTGACTATCTGATCTGCATCAATAGAACACTGGGCATACACAAATAAAATGTACTTTAATGTCACAAAATGTGCAGTATTACACATGGGAAAAACAATTCTAAACAAACATACTTTCTAAACAATACTATTATCAGGGCATCAAATGTAGAAAAAGATCTTGGGATATTAGTAAACAATAAACTTTCTTTATCATCTCCTTGTAATAAAATAGCCAATCAAACTAACGCTCTTCTTGAAGATTAACTGGACATTTATTTCTAAATCAAAACAATGTATTATGACCCTGTACAGGACACATGGTAGATCAAACACGGATTATGGTTCTCCTTTTGGAGTCCATATCTGGTCTCTGCTATAAATAGAACAGAACAAATTCAGCATAGGGCAACTAAACTTGTTCCTTAACGTACTCATTTGATGATGCTACTAGGCTTCAGAAAACTGGTTTATATTCACTCAAACAGAGAAAATTAGAGGTGATCTTTTACAACTATTTAAAATTCTGCAATCACCTGTTTTGAAGGAACAATGCAGTGTAAGTTATTCCACCAGAAGAAGTGTGGCTAGGTTGCATAATAATAACAACTGGAAGTCAAAAAGCAAATACAAATAAAAGGCAATTTTTTTACTATTAGAACTCCTAGGCTGTGGAATACATTGCCACAAGATATTACTGATTCACAAACTATTTCAATTTTCAAAAATAAACTTGACAAATAGTTATTAAATTAAAATTAGGATAAATGGTCCACATGTGGAGACAATCGGTAGGCAATAGCCTTCTTTGTCCAACAAACCAAGTAAATCAAGGTGCCGGCTCACAGACCAGAGCTAGGCAGACTTCCTGCAAACCAAAGGAACTCGTCCCTGCCTAGAGCAGGCATGTGCACTGCACAGACTGTTTAACTGCCTACAAAGAAAAATGAACTGAAATTCACCTAAAGCTCCTGTGCTGAGCAGGAGCAGTGTACCGAGGAGGTTTTTCTTTCTCTTGCTTGTGTTTGGGCACAAAGATCAAACTCCTGAGACTGTACTGGATTGGACTCCAGTTGGGTCGTGACGCGCACCCTCAATCTCCACAAAAGGACTAAAACAGAGCCCTGTGGCTCACGAACAGACAGAGCTCATGAACAGACAGGGGGCATGCCTTAGACAACTAGTATTGGAGCCCACTCGAGAGGGAGCAATCTTAGACCTGGTTCTCTCAAATGGAGATGAAGAGAGGATCACAGATGTAAGTGGGTAGCCATCTGGGAACTAGCGACCATCGAACAGTATGGTTCACAATAAACACAGCAATAGAGTCAAGCCATACAAAGGCAAAATTACTGGACTTTAGGAGGGCTGACTTTGCCAAAATGGGTGAGTGCCTAAGAATGCACTAGCAAATGGGCAGGAAGGAGGGTGGAAGAACAATGGGGAATAATAAAACTGCCATCACAAAGTTAATAAGCCTTTTTGTGAAGCAAATAAACAAAATGAAACGATGTAAGAAACCACTATGGTTCTCAAAGGAAGTGGCAGCGAAGGTTCAAGAGAAAGAAAGCATTCAGGAAGTACAAGGAATCACAGAAGAAGCAGGACAGAGAACTGTATCAGTTAAAGCAAAAGGAAGCTGGGGCGGCAGTCAGAACAGCAAAGGCCCAAACTGAGGAAAAGATAGCCAACTCAGTTAAGAAGGGGATAAAACATTTTATAGGTACATCAGGGAGCAAAGGAAGACCATTGGAGGGTTAGTGAGGCTTAATAAAGAGGAGGGAGGGTGGGCAGAGGGTGACTGTGAAAAGGCAGAGATACTAAACAAATATTTTTGCTCAGTATTTACAAAGGAAGTGGGGAGGTACCTAAAACAAACAGTAGAAACACTCTGGATACAGAAGTTGATACCAGCCCATTTACAGAAGAAAGGGTTCTGAAAGAACTCTTAAAACTGAAGGCAGACAAAGCAATGGGGCCTGATGGATTCATCCCAGAATTCTAAAAGAACTAAGGGTAGAACTAGTGACACCACTGACTACCCTCTTTAACAAATCATGGGAGGATGGGGTGGTACCCGAGGACTGAAGAAGGCAGATGTGATTCCCTTCACAAAAGTGGGAGCAAGGCAGAAGCAGAAAACTACAGACCTGTTAGTTTAACCTCAGTGGTAGGGAAAATGATGGAATCACTTCTGAAGGAAAGAATTGTTGAGTATCTAGAGGCCAGAGGGCTCAGGACCCAAAGCAGCATGGATTCACAGTGGGAAGGTCATGCCAGACAAATCTGATAGATTTCTTTGACTGGGTGACCAAAGTAGTAGATCAGGAAGGGGCTGTGGACATGGCCTACCTAGACTTTAGCAAGGCATTTGACACAGTCCCACACAAAAGATTAATATACAAGTTAGAAAGTCTGGGGTGGGTCCCAAGATGACAGCCTGGGTAAAGAATTGGCTGAAGAATAGGACACAGACAGTAATAGTAAATGGAGTCCACTCTGAAGAAAGGGGGTTACTAGTGGGGTACCGTGGGGTTCAGTATTAGGACCGGTCCTCTTCAATGTCTTTACGTTGTTACATTGCAGAGGGACTGGAAGGAAAAGTATGTCTCTTTGCAGATGACACAAAGATCTGCAACAGAGTTGATGCACAAGGTGGGGTGGAAAGGATGAGAAGGGACTTGGCAAGGTTAGAGGAATGGGCAAATGTATGGCAGCTTAGATTCAATACTAAGAAGTGGGTAATGCACCTGGAAACAAAAACCAGGGAAGAGTACACAATGGGAGGTGAGATACTAACAACAACAAAATGGAAAGAGACCTGGGGGTAGTCATATCAGATGACCTAAAGGTGGGCAAGCAATGTGAGAGGGCAGCAAGGAGGGTTGGGGGATACTGGGATGCACAGGAGAGGCATCACCAGTAGAAAACATGAAGTTATTATCCTCTGTACAGACAGTTGGTGAGACCCCATCTGGAGTATTGGCAGTTCTGGAGACCCAAACTCGCAAGAAACATAGACAGGATTGAGGCTGTCCAGAGGAGGGCACTAAAATGGTGCAGGGTCTGCACCGGAAGACATATGAAGAGAGACTTAGGAGCTGAAGATATAGCCTCGAGCAAAGGAGGGAGAGGGGGACATGATAGAAACTTTCAGGTACCTCAAGGAATCAACAAAGTCCAAGAGGACAGCATCTTTCAAAAAAGAGGTGCAAGAACAAGGGGCAAAATCTGAAGATAGAAGGGGCGGCTCAGAGGTAATTTAAGGAAGTATTTTTCACAGAGAGGTTGTGGATGCATGGAATGGCCTTCGGAGGAGGTTGTGGAGTCCAAAAACAGTGGTGGAATTCAGCATGCATGGGACCGTCATTAGGCAATTCTAGGGGTGGGAATAGGAAGAAGTAGGCTGCTGGTTAACTAGGATCTGCAGCTTATCCATTAAGTTGGGAAATGGGCAGATTGGTTGGGCCAAGCGGCCCTTATCTGCCATCAAAATCTATGTTTCTATGTAATCTATGACTGCAAGCTGAACAGGGGTGGCAGGTGACCTCTCTACATGTGGGTCCCCCGCACTGTGAACTGCCGAAAGACCTGCGCTTGAGGTGAGAGGTGCCAGCTCACAGACCAGAGCTAGGCAGACCTCCCTCACAAACCAAAGGAACTCATTATCCCCTGCCTGGAGCAGGCATGTACGCCGCACAGACTGTTTAACTGCCTACAAAGAAAAATTGAACTGAAATTCACATAAGCGCTCCTGTGCTGAGCAGGAGTTGTGTCTAGGGTAAATCTGTCCCACCCACCAGCCCACTCCACCCTCCTCCCCATAAATGCTCAGTGGTCACTCCCACTAGCACTGAAGGGCCTCTCTCTGATTAGGATAGTAAACAGAAACTCTACTATAGGCCCACCATACAGTGTATAAATTATCCTACCAAATTTTTGTTTCCATTGTCTGTACAGTTTCTACTGCCTGTACAAATTACAGAAGGGCCTCTCTCCTATTGATTAGGCTAGCACTCTGAAACTGTTATGCTGGCTCACCCTGCAGAGCTTACAAAGTATTCTTGAAAATAGTTGTCCCCATTGCTTGTACAGTCTCTAATACTAATTATTCTTGCAAGTATTTGTTTCTGTTGCCAGCACAGTTCTACTGCCTATACAACTTATAGAAGGACACCCTCCTATTGATTAGGCTGGAAACTGTAACTTTCCTGTGGGCTTGCCCCACAGTGCTGCAAAATATTCCTATATAGTATCTATAGCCAGTAAGATCTACAGGAGGCAGAGGTTGCTTAAGCAGAATGCCAGCCTAAAATGTATTAACGATATTCTTGTAAAGTGCATACTGCTATTATAATTTACTGTAGGCTAAAGTAGTACAACTTCAGAACTGATAGCTCAGTTCCCGAGCCAGACAATGATTAACTGTATTTCAGACTGCTAGAGTGTAGCATTTCTGTCATTAGTATAAACCAGTGTTACAATCTCAGTTACTCTAAATTGGGCTGGGACAGTGTTACATACAAGAGTGTGCTGTTAACAATTAGTGTATAAATACACAGGGCACCACTGCTTTCCAAACATGTCTCTCGAGGGCAGACCACTGACCTCTGTCCACCCTGCCTTGGGCTGAGCAGCAAGAAAGCCCTGTGCCTTACTCCCCAACAGGGAAGTACCTGGCAACACTCTACATACTGTCCCTCCTTAGGTGGATGGGATCACATGCTGAGGTGACACAGACATTGGGGGACCTCATGCTAACGACACCTCCCATGGCCCTATACAACACCAAGTCCCACCCTAGCACACAAGCCCTCCTGATAGCCCATGAGCTAGTAAGAAGGGCGTATATGCTATGAGTCACCCACTTTACAAGTAGGAGGCTCTGAAGTAACGTAATCCTATCTGCCAGCCCAAAATTACTTTGCCTGCTGGTGGTGCTACTTCTGGCAGGAGACATCCAGCCAAACCCTGGCCCTCCTAATGCCAATCTCTTAATATCTTCCCTAAAGACTCTCATTGAAATCCTCCAAGGGTTTGAAGATTGCACACATGAATGTCTGCAGCCTCAGACCAAAAATGCAAGAGGTAAAAGCCTGGCTTGACCTCTATAAGCCATATATTCTTGCCATCTCAGAGACTTGGGCTTAAGACCCACATTCTAGCTCATGAGATTGTGGCCAAGGATACAACATCTTCCTCAAGGACAGGGAGAGCAAGAGAGGGGTGGTGTGAATCTTTGCAAAGACTGCCCAACAGTGTCACACATAACCCTGCAGTAGGATTCCTGTCCAGACAGTGAATCTATAATCATATGGGTTGCCCTCAGCCAATCTAAACACCTCATATTAGACTGTGTCTACAACCCCCCACAAAGACGCTCTCCAATCCCTTGAGGCTATTACCAAAACCACAGCCAAGGATGTCTCAACAGAGCTCCTTATTCTCGGGACTTCAACTCAACTGGGCCCATGATCCTAACAAGGACCTTGTGTCCCTGACAAAAGAGGGCAAATCTGGTACAGGTTATCTCAGAACCTACCAGACTGAACTGTAAGACGGGAACCATACCATCCTGGACTGGGCTCTAGTGTCAAACCCCATCAACATCTAGAAAGCTGGACTAATGTCCGATGCCTTGGGTGACCACTCCCCAATATTCTGCATCTGGAAGAATAGAGTGCCCAAGGTCCAGCAAAGAATACTGACTGCTCGTGACTACTCACATTTCATGGCACCACAATAATACCTCAGCAACCTGGACTGAAGCCCTATAAGGCTCCTCCCACCTTGCATGAGGCACTAGAATACTTTCACAACTCAATTAATTAAAGTAGACAACCTCTTTGACCCACTGAAGAAGCTCAGAGCAAAAGGCAGCTGCTACAAGTGGATCTCTCCAACCTAAAAGCCCTGATGATCAGCCTAGACAAGGCCTGTAAGAGGTTCAAGAACCTCTCCCTGCCGACCTTGAGGCAAACAAGTCCTGCAAAACAAATGCAAGAGTGCCACTAAACTGCGAAAATGGAGTATGTCACCCACCTCCAAAACAACTTAGGCAGCCTTAAACTATTTTGGTCTCACATCAATGAGCTGATCAGAGGCAACACCAAGGCTGAACCTGGCTCTATGGAGGTCAACGGTAAACTAGTGAGCGACTGCCCACAAATTGCCTCAGCCCTTAACCTTCACTTCACCAACCTCGACGATACAAGGCCAGACTACCCCTCCCACCCTGGCACCAAACATGACTTGGCCCCCAAGCCTGAAGCAACCCTAATTTCAAGACAAAAGAGGTACAAACTTCCTGAGGGACCTGAAAACCAAAGGCTCAGAACGACCTGACGGGATCAATCCCAGGCTACTCATGGATGGAGCCCAATCCTCTCCAGACCCTTGACCTGGTTCATTAATAGATCCCTGCTGGAAGGAACCGCCTGACCAGTGGAAATAGGCAAACATGGTTCCCATCCACAAGGGCAGCTCCAGAGAACACATGAGCAACTACAGGCCTAGCTCCTGCTTTGCTTACTTGCAAAATTGCAGGAAAGGCTCAATATAGCCAACTTCATGACTACCTGGAGTTTCACCAGCTTCACCCCCAGTATGGTGTTAGAACCAACCATGGCACAGATACTGCCTCACGACAGACGTACTAGGAGCTATGGACAAGGGACCCCTCTGGTGCAGTATTCATAGATCTGTTCAAGGCATTCAACCTTGCTGACCACAACCTCCTGCTAGTCAAGCTGAACAAATAGGCCTAGAACCTCTGGCTCTCAAGTGGTTCAAGAGCTACCTGTCTGGCCGCATGCAGAGGGTTATCTGGAAGGAAGCGCTATCAGACCCACTACCCCTGCAAAGGGAGTACCACAGGGCTCAATTCTTGGTCCCTACTATTCTCACTGTTTACAAATTACCTAAACCTTCACTGCAGGGGTAGCTCGGTCGCACAATATGCAGATGACACAGTCATCTACGTTCCTTGGACAACCTGGTGGATCTTGGTCCCTTACTCCAAGCTGAACTAACGTCACTGGAGGACTGCTAAAATGAATAGAATGGTCCTGAACCCAGCCAAAACTAAAGCCATGCTGTCTGGGTCCAGATCCTGGGACAAGACAGGACCAACTCCCTACAGCTTAACTCACCACGGGGAACAGCACTGAAGTAGTGGCCTCCTTAAAATACCTAGGGCTCACGCTCAGCAAAGATCTCACTTATAAGAACCATGTTGAACAAGTGACCAAGACCATCCCCTGTAAACTAGGCATCAGAATCGGATAAAGGACCAGCTTATCCCAGAAGCTAGGCTCTCTATTGCCTCCAGTGTCCTGCTCCCAACACTGACCTGTGCTGCCCCTATAATACAGGGATCCACAAGCAGGAGGTCAACAGGCTGCTGATCCTGTATAACAAGGTAGCTCGGTTCGCTACAGGATCACTCCAGAAGCCACCACGGTGACACACTAGCCCAATTACAATGGCCTTCATTTGATGCACGCCCAATATCCTCTGCTTTGCCATGCCTGCTCAGCCCATCCACTCCATCCAGCTCCATCCAGCCTAGTAGCTACAATTTCACCAAGCTCAACCTTCGGACCTTGAGGACCTCATGTCAGACTCTGCTGGAAACCCCCAGGGTCAGGACCAACACGGGCAGCAAGTCATTCTCCTTCACAGGCCCCACCTGTGGAACAAACTTCCACCCATGGTACAGAATGCCCCTCTCTTGAACTTCCAGTACCAGGCTCAAGGCCCACATGCTTGAAGCTAGCACTTGCCACTGTTAGGACACCTGACAGTCCACCCCACCCCCAGCCAGACTTATGCTAACCCCTTAACTATTCAACCTTGGAACAGCATTGTCTCTAATCAAGCTAACTAGCCACGGTACTAGGGTCTTGCCATACCAATACAGCTGGTATACCAATATGCACTGTAACAATGCCAAGAATGACTGTAACCGATAACTTATCTGTATGTACTCTGTAACCTTTTCCTGCCTGTATTCTCCATGTAATGTCTTTCCAGGGCCCCTGAAAAAGGGACCTTCGGATCTCAGTGGGTCTACCCAGTCATCAAATTTAATTAATAAAATAAATAAATATATTGGAAAGGGACTTGTCAGCTGTGGACCTTCCCGCAGAAAAGAGCCAACTGTGGGACTGAACTTTGAAATTCTAGAACTCTTGGGTTGTGCATGCAGTCATTGTGCAGGCACGTTGTTGCAGCTCTATTGGGCGTGAAATTTCAAATAAGGCAGAAGCACCTTATTGGTCCTGACATGAAGGTAATGACAGCCTTGGACATAAGGCTGCACGAGCACAAGTGTGCTCCCATTTGGACAGTAAGCGATCGTCCAGGGTGGTAAGGGTGAGCTCCTGAAGTGGTCTCCCCTTCCTAAACAAAAGCGGAATCGCACCGGGTGAGGCGCCAGATAGTTGCTCCATGCTGGGCGACCTCCCCATGAAAGAGCGATCATGGACTGAACTTTGAAATCCCAGAACTCTTGGGCTGTGCATGCAGTCATTGTGCTGGCGTTGTTGCAGCTCCATTGGTGTGAAATTTCAAATAAGGCAGAAGCACCTTTTGGTCCTGACACGAAGTGACGGAAGCTAGCCTTGGACATAAGGCTGCACCGAGCACCAGAAGGGTGCTCCCGTTTGACAGTTGCAGATTGTCCAGGGCGGCAAGGGGAGCTCCTGAAGTGGTCCCTCCCCTTCCAAAGCGAAAAGTGGAATTGCACTGGGTGAGGCGCTCGACTAATTGCTCCATGCGGGCGGACCTCCTCGACGAAAGAGTCGACTGCAGGACTGAACTTTTGAAAAATTTCCTGTCACCCGCCCTGTTACCTCCTCCTGTTAAGTGCCCGCTCTCCTCCTCTACCATATAGGAACCAATTGTGAGGGGCCCTGGGTGGATACTAGATTAACCTGCCAATCAAGGGACTACCATGCTTGAACGGACTACCCCTAATCAATGTACAGCAAACTATAGTCTGCTGAGCTTTCCTTTACAGTAATTTATTTCTTCCCAAATCTTGTATAAATGCTTTGATTTTCTGAGCTAATTTTCTGTCTCCTACCTTGCAGCATGCCAAAAGCTGACTTGTATTATACTGTTATAATTTGATGCTAGTCTGTTAATAGGTCTTTATACACAGTTTTCTATTCTGTGTTACACCTTTGTAGCAAGCGCCATCGACGAACTGCTGGTCCTGAATGACCCCAAATGCATTGTCTGCTCTACTTAGATTCTGCCTGCCACAAGGCTCTCCTGCTTACTCCTATTATTTTGTGTGATACCTGCAGATAGTGACATTCTAGTACTGAAGGGTCAGATAGAAGCTTAGTGCAGGCAGCTGCCACTAGTGAAGTTAAACCTTAGCAGAAAGTCTCATTTGTACTGTTAGCACTGAAGGAAGCCTATCACTGGCAGCTGCCTATAGTTAGGAACAACCTAGCTGAATGCTTCACTGACAGAAACGACAGCTTACTTGTTCGCTCCCTGGTGTTCTGTTCCAACAGAACTTGTAACTAGGGATGGCCTGGGCCAACTGAGTACTAGAGAGCCCTCCGCTATTTTTCCAGCCTATATCAACTAGTCCTCTTGGGCAGAACATTTTTTCCTGCCCTGACCGGCTCTTTGACCTCACCTCTTGAGGTTGCCTCCGCCATGTCACCACGAGGTTGGCACCCTGTCCAATGCCCCCAAATCCAGCTGTCCACCAGACCAGGTAAAATTACCTTCACTATCCCAATAGTGGTCTCCTCCTTGCCAGTATTTATATTTTGTCCCTCCTCTGGGTGGACTGGCTCTCTGTAAACAAGCCCCAGACTCTACAGGACCACGTGACCTGGCACCCACACCACCCACCACTACTACTGCCCCCGCAGAACCAATTCCCTTCACATGGCCTATGAATTCACAAAGAGAGGCTTGTGTTACAGAACACTAAGCTGTACCAGAAGGACGCAAGTAAAGAACTACTCCTCCCTAAACCAGACCATACTTGCCTGGTAACTGCCTTATTGCTCCTAGCAGGAGATATTCAATCTAACCTGGGCCTCCAGCTGCTAATCACTCGATATCCTCACCACAGGACCCTTCATGGGTGTCCCTGAAGGAGCTGAGGATTACCCATATGAACATCTGCAGCCTTCGACCCAAGATCCATGAAGTACAAGCATGGCTTGCCTATACAAACCTGATGTCCTTGCTGTTTCTGAGACCTGGCTTAAACCCCATGTCCTTGGACATGAGATAGCTGCCTCAGGGTATGACTACTATCGCAAAGACCGGGTAACCAGAAGAGGGGTGGGTGCTCATATATGTGAAGGACACACTCAGTTCCTCACAGATCAGCATGCAGAATAGCACCAGCCCTGAGAATGAATCTATCTTGTATCGCCTCACCCTTGCTAATGTTAAGCACCTCACCATTGGGTGCGTATACAACCCCTAAGAATGCTCTCCAATCTCTGGAGAAAATCACTAAAGCCCTAGCTAAGGATGTGTCGACTGAACTCCTCATCCTAGTGGACTTTAACCTTAATTGGGCCCAGGACTCAAGCATGGCCCTTAAAGGCCTGGTACAAGAAGCCAATCTTGTTCAGATTATCAGCGAACCTACTAGAATGAATCATAAAATGGGAAACCACACCGTGCTAGACTGGGCAATGGTGTCAAATCCTCTAACATTCACTTAGCAGGGACCATGGCTGATGCCCTGAGCAACCACTCACCGATCTACTGTGTATGGAAGAACAGGTGTCCAGGATCCAACCCAGAATCATCGCAATGCGTGATTATTCAAACTTCTCAGCTGATCAATGTAATACCTTCCTTAGCAACATCAACTGGAGTCCATTAAGGCACCTCCTACTCTGGATGACGCTGCTGCCTTCTTCCAAAAATCTCTGGTGAAGGTTACAAACCTCTTTGCTCCAACAAAGACATTTTGAGCAAAAGGCAGTTGCACAAATGGATCACTCCTCCCTAAAGGCCATGATGATCAGCAGAGACAAAGCTTGGAAAGTTCAAGTGCTCCTCTCTCCTCTGACTAGTGATGTTTAAAGCCCTTAGAAACCAATGCAAGCAGGCCATCATACTCACAAAAAGGGCATGCATCACCCACCTCCAGAAAGCCAAACTGGGTAACCCAAAGCTATTCTGGTCTCATATTAATGAGCTGCTAAAGGAAAAAGCAAGTCTGTACATGGCCCAATAGAGGTCAATGGACAGCTACTGAATGATGGACCCCTTATTGCCTCGGCCTCAACCACCACTTCATTAACTTAGATGTTATCAAGGCTGAACTCCTGCTCCAAACATCGGGCCTGTGCACAAGAGTCCCCCAACCTTGACCATCTAAATTTTCATCTGAGACTGGTCAGGAAAAAGAGGTCCTCACCTCCTAAAGTCCCTGCACTCACGGGCTCTGGGGACCTGACGGGATCCTCCCAGAATGCTGAAGGACGGCGCCTGCCCTTGCTAGACCTCTGACCTGGCTCATAAACCGTCCTTACAGGTGGGTACCGTCTCAAACCAGTGGAAACAGGCCAATGTGGTCCCTATTCACAAGGGACCATCAGGAACCCATCGGCAACTATAGGCCAATTTCCCTGCTCTGTATCTGGCAATAATCCAGGAAAAGCTGGTGTACGGGCAGCTTGTGACTATTTAGAGGCACACCAGCTCATTGCCCGTCCCAGCACAGCTTCAGAGCAAAGCACAGAACCGACACTGCCCTGACCAAGTTCTCAGCGGATGTGCTCAGAGAAACAGACAAAGGGTCCACACTGGGCGGTCTTCATTGATCTCTCCAAGGTGTTCGACCTTGTTGACCACAACCTTCTGTTACATAAGCTATGCAACATAGGCCTTGACCTCATGCTTTCTAGTGGTTTGAAAGCTACCTAACTGGTCGAACCCAGAGGGTTAAATGGAAGGATGAGATATCTGATCCACTTCAGCTAGGCGAGGAGTACCGCAAGGGTCCATCCTTGGTCCCTCCTCTTCTCACTGTTCAAAATGACTTGAACAGCCACTGCGGGGCAGCGCTGTTGTTCAGTACACTGATGACGCCATCATCTACCGATCCTCGGACGACTTGACGCCATCTGCCCTCCTCCAAGAAGACCTCCTGTCTCTGGAGAACTGGCTAACTGAGAACAGAATGGGTCTGAATACCGCCAAAACCAAGGCCATGCTGTTCGGACCGAAATCCCTTGGCAAAGATAGATCACACTCAACTCACCTCTAGTGCCGGGTACCGCACAGAGGTGGTAGCCTCCTAAAATACCTAGGCCTCACCCTGACCAAGGGTTCACACCAAAGGACCATGCTCACTCAAGTTACCAAAACCATACATGGGAAACTTGGCACCTCTACCACCTCAAAGACCAGTTAATTCCCAAGCTAGGATTGCCACTGCCTCCAGTGTCCTCCTCCCCACACCAACCCACGAGCCCCGGTCATTCAGGGCATGACGAAACTTGGAGTTCAATAGACTACAGGTATTATATAATAAAGTGGTTCACTTTGCCACACAGTCCCAGTCCAGAAGTCACCATTGTGACGCTCTTGCACTCATTAACTGGCCTTCTTTGAAGCTCACCTCAGTACCCCTTACTCTGCCTAGCATACAAACTCAATAGGCTCCTCCACCCTACCTAGTCTCTCTGACTCATTACTATCAAGCAAACCCCAGAACTCAGCGGACCTCAGGCAAAACTCTTCTTGAGGTTCCTAGAGTAAGGACCAAGACGGGAGACAAGTCCTTCTCCTATACTGCACCCATCCCTGTGGAACAAACTTCCACCTTGGGTGCAGGATGCCCTCAATTAAAACCTTCCACACTAGGCTCAAGGCCCACTTGCTAGTTGCCTCCACCTGCTACTGCCATGGTTCCTGAAACCTCCCAAGTCTCTACTACACAATGAATGCCTCATCCTACAACAAGCTGGTCTCACCTACTTAATGCACCTTTTAAGCTCAACAAGGTTCTCTAATTGCCAATGCCCTATGCCAGCTTGTTTTTCGCTCAAAGTCTGAGCGTTGCCTGTGTTTAAATGTGTTAAATCTTAACTCTCTACAAAACATGTTACTGTTATGATGTGTGTCAGCTGTTCTGACAAATTTATTTGTACTCTCACTGTATGTCCTACTTTACCATGTAATCCTGGGTCGCCCCTGAAAAGGGACCTTCAGGGCTCAGTGGGCCTACACTGTCACCAAAATTTAATAAATAAAATAAATAAATAATGCTCATCTGCAGACAGGAGTGCATTACAGTTGATGCTGTCAGTAGGGAGGGAACTGTTAAAGATGGGAAATAATAGGGGACCCAGAATGGAGCCTTGGGAGACACCTGTGGAGATGGGCAGTGCAGGAGAAATGGCAGGACCTAGATTCACAGATTGGGAGTGGCCAGAGATGTAGCTCCAAAACCATTCAGAGGACTCAGAGCAGCCAAGCAGGTGGAGTTTGGTATAAAGGAGAGAGTGTCTGACCAGGTCAAGGGCCTTGGCCAAGTCCACAAATACAGCAACAGCTGCTCTCCCCAATCCATATTCCTAAGGACATGGTCAGTAAAGTGCACCAGGGTGGTTGTGGTGCTATGGTTTTGTGGAACCCATGCTGTGACTGCACATTAGGTTGTATTCTCGATGTGATCAGAAAGCTTGGGGTGGACTACTTTCTCAAGGAGCTTGCTTAACTGGGGAGGATGGAGATTGGCCTATAATTGTCAGAGGAGTGGGGTCCACAGCTTTGAATACAGGTACCACCTTGGCAGTTTTCCAACACTCTGCAGGGTTTTATTTAACACTAAAAATTGATTAGCTGTTTTCTCATAAAAGTTCTAAAACATTGTGAAAATGCATAGCACTTGCTCTCACTTTGTTTAACAAACATAACATTTTAGAAAACCTGTATGAATGCTTTCTGTACAGTTAGTATTGTCCCAAGAAAAAACTGCTAATCAATTATTTAAAACCCTGCTCTGGCATGTTATATTGTGCTACATGAATATATCAATCTATCTATATGATGTGTTGTGGTATGACTGTCAAAGTAAACTTTATTGCACTTTAATATACTGTACAGTTCCTTGAGCATTTTTATGGAACAAATTCATAAAAGTAAATCCTTGATTGATTTACTCTCATCTTTCCAGTACTGCTTGTATTACCATTTCCTATATCCTTCTTCAACAGAAACCCTTTTGCTTGCCTATATCTTCTCTCACCTGTACTACAGTAAGTCATTTCTCTCAGGAGGCAGTATAACATAGTGGTTAAGGGCTCTGAGCTGCCAACCTGGAGACCTGAGTTTGAATCTTATCAGCCCCACTTGCATACTGTGTGACCCTGAGCAAGTCACTTAGCTTTGTGCTCCTAGATCATACCTGGAATCAAACTCTGGCTTAGTGTGCCTTTTCTGGTCAAACAATTTCCTTCCTTTCCCTTCCCCTTTCCTTCCTCTCAGAACTTTCCAAGTCCCTCCTTTATCAATAATAAATTGTTTAATGCAGATACTCATTTGCTCACCCACTCCTAAAATTAAGACCCTATGAATTCAATCCTCTATCATGTCCACTAACTTTTTAGTTCAACCCCATGTTTACTATAAAGCTGCCCTGCTTTTAAAAATTATTCTTGCCTTCACTCACTCTTATCATTCTAGAATCATCATTGTTTACTCGTATAATTTATTTGAAAAGATTTACCGGAATGACAGACTGAGCTAGTTATCAGTTTGTTTCGGATGTGTCCTGGCAGAGTCCATGCTCACTGTTTGACAGCACAAGGCAGACTTCTTCACAATTCCTCCTAACCTGCTCTCGACTACAGTTGGCAAAATCCCATACAGACTCCATATCTAGCAGTCTACTTACTGCTGAAAATGTCTTCAGAATGATCCTTCTGATCTGCAGTCTCTTTCCCATCCACCTTATCATGTGGGACTTCCTCAATCCTCTCCAACAGTGACAGCAGTTGCTCCTTTGGGATGTTGTATCCTGAACATTGGAAAGAGCAAAACTGAATAATATGAAAGTTATTTACAGCTATATAAAATCCATGAACTATACCTGTAGCTGCTCATACTTGAAAACTGACAGATCATGATCCATAACCACAACAGTATTCCATAACAGATTATAGCCTATAGGTAACGATTGTTCACCCTGAAACCAAATTACTACTTTGCATACTTGCATATTCCTGAATCTTGTGTCTCTCCTTATGTACATACTTCCACACACCCTGCTGTCTTCATACTTACATATTCCTGCAACCTTGTTCTCTGTGTTAAATATTACTGCACATCTTGTTCTTCCATGCTTACCTTACCATACCACTTGTTGCCCCTAACTTGTACAACCTCTCCTGCAGGGTATACATGTTGTACACATCTTAGGTTCTGTTTGGGCCTGTAATCAAATGGTTAATATGCCTCTGCACATCTGAGGTTATCAGAAGGCGTGGGGTATGAAGCAGGGTTTTTGCATGAAGTGAGGTCCACATCAACTTTAGAGGTGGCATCGGAGGACTGCGAAGAGTGGGGCAACTGCCTGTTCTTTGGGAGATCCGTGAGTTCTTTAAGTGGCAGAGCCAGCAAAGTGTGGTGAGTGACATAGTAGTGGCCCCAAGTTGGGTCAGGAGCCTACCCTGCTGTGGTTTCCCTTGCAGAATCCCCTCCAGCAGGACTGTTGCCAAACTGGCAGGAGACACAAGAGCAGTCAGGGACATCTGTGCAGCAGGAGGGGAGCCACGAGTGTCACTAGAGGAAGACAGAGACTGGTGGGAGAGGACAGACCAAAGGAGACACTGTGGCAAGTGTTTGTCCCAAGTAGTAATGCCATCCCGGTTGTCGTAGATCCAGTGATGCTTGGGGAAGCAAGCAAGAGTACAAGAGAAAAGGCATAGTGCCTAGAGAAGAGGAAGGCCAACCTGGTTGTGCCACGAGTCTGGTGAAATCCACCCTGGTGTGCAAAGGGAGTGGCCTGCCTAGGTCCAGTTCTTCTGAAGAGAGATGAGGGATAGCTCAGAAGTAGCCCAGAGCTGAGACAGCTATTTCTGTTGAGCTGTCTTGAACAGTGGGTATGAGAGAGAGAGAGAGAGAGAGAGAGAGATGGAATGATGGGATGCTGC
This sequence comes from Neoceratodus forsteri, assembly GCA_016271365.2. Lineage (NCBI taxonomy): Eukaryota > Metazoa > Chordata > Ceratodontiformes > Ceratodontidae > Neoceratodus > Neoceratodus forsteri. The sequence continues at coordinate 43,253,335 of CM057455.1, forward strand.
TGCCTGTTTAAGGGTCATGTTCGGCCCTGAAGAAATGCTGCCCAGAACTGTTTTACTAGCCATCTCGGATCAGTGGATCTGTGCCCAGAATATTGATGGTGGCCACATCAGCCATGTCTAACCACTGCTTTCCTGTAATATGACCCCATGGTCCAGACTGTAAACAGACTGTTTAAATGCGCCATGAAGTTCTGGTTAAAAATTAAATGGGATCTCTCTGAATGTTGCCTTGGTTGTGGACCTCTGTTATTTCATTTAGGAATTAGAGAGCTGCAAGCAAACATCAAGATTTATTGCAGCCCAGCACCAGAAGATGGCAACCTCTCCTGCTAGTGAATCCATTCAATGCCAGCCATCCCAGTAAGACAAAAAATCTTAGAACTGTGTTTCTACTGCTGTGAGCACCCCTCCCTTTAAGTAACATCAGATATCCCCTAGATGGGGATTATGGATGTGGGGCTAGTTGGGATTGCATTTAGGGGTGACTGGACAGTTTGGACCATCTAACTGGCTACTGGGCAGGGCCTGAATTGTATTGGACTTTTGGTCTGAGTTTTGTTGGGGAAAATATGTCCTCAGTGTGAGGAATTCTGCATCTGTTGGAGGCCATGTGGCACCAGAGATTTAGAGTGGATACTCTTCATGAGGCAGGACATGTGCCGTTTATGAAAATGCCTTGTGACACCTCATCCTGACTGGACTAGAGGGATCATTTGCGGTGGAAAGAGCCATTTTGCCACATTGGGAACTGTGTGTAAGAGGGACTCATGCCAGCTCTGGTAGAGGGAGCAGCACCACAAAGTGAGAGAGAGGAGGACTACTGCTAATTTTCAAGATGGCTAAAGTTCCAGAAGCCTCAGATGAAACTATCCCATCTGCTATGCTCCAGTGGCTTTGGGACACTGTTGAGAAAGCCACAAGGTTCAAATGTGTGCTGTGTCAATTCGAGGGTCCAGGAATGACTGTTGCCGATATGCACAATGTACCAGAGAATGAGCCCTTGATTGTAGAATGATGTTATTCTCTCGGCTACCAGATTGGTGACCTCAACTAAAATAGCCTTTGATGACTGGGAGGAGATGAGCCCAGTTGGGTGCATCAACAATGCTGAAGTGGGAAGAAGCCAGCCATCAGCCTAGTAGCCCCAGAAGACTCTGGTGTCTCATGGAGGGGCTGAGCTAGAAACCATCACTCCACCCGCAGGGTTCAGTACTGGTCCAGTCCTTTTAATGTCTTTATAAGTGACATTGCAGAGGGACTGGAAGGAAACATATGCCTCTTTGCAGATGACACAAAGATCTGCAACAGGGTTGATACACAAGGAGGCATGGAAAGGATGAGAAGGGACTTGGCATGGTTGGAGGAATGGTCAGAAGTATGGCAGCTAGGATTCAATGCAAAGAAGTGCAAAATAATGCACCTGGGAAACAAGAACCCAGGGAGGATTACACAATGGGGGCAAGTAATAACAACAACAAAAAGCAAAGGGACCTGGGGGTAATCATATCAGATGACCTTAAGGTTAGCAAGCAATGTGAGAAGGCAGTAGGGAGGTTGGGGCTATACTGGGATGCATAGGAGAGGCATCACCAGCAGAAAACAGGAAGTTGTTATCCCTCTGTACAGAGGGTTGGTGAGAGACCCCATCTGAGTACTGCGTTCCAGTTCTGGAGACCCCATCTCTGCAAGAACATAGACAGGATAGAGGCAGTCCAGAGGAGGGCAACAAAATGGTGCAGAGGAGACTAAAGGAGCTTAATATGTATACCCTTGAGGAAAGACGGGAGAGGGGACATGATAGAAACTTGCAAGTGCCTCTGTGGAATCAACAAAGTCCAAAAGGGTAGCATCTTTCAGAAAAAGAGACGTGCAAGAACAAGGGACACAATTTAAAGATGGGAGGCGGTTCAGGGGCAATGTGAGTAAGTATTTTTTCACAGAGAGGGTAGCGGATGCATGGAACAACCTTCCTGAGGAGGTTGTGGGGTCTAAAACAGTGGAAGAATTCAGAATGCATGGGACAGACATAAGGCAATTCTTGTCAGAGGTAGGAAGAAATAGGCTGTTGGTTAACTAGGATCTATGGCCTATCCTATAGGTAGGAAAAAAGCAGACTAGATGGGCCAGCGGTCCTTATCTGCCGTCAAAGTCTATGTCTATGTTAACTTTAGTAGCCCCAAGGATGGGATCGGGTTATGCGGCACTCATTAACTTAAAACACAAATTGCACATAACCAAGAAATGCAAAGCATCATGGGAAGAAACATAGAAACATAGAAGTTGGCGGCAGATAAGGACAGCAAAGCCCATCCAGTCTGCCCATTTCTTTTCTACCTTATAAATGTGCCATCGAGCCTTTGCTCTGTCAGTGACCTATCTATTCATAGTCATTTGTATTGCTCCCTTATGCCTATCCATGCCTGTTTGAAGCCTGCACTGTATTCATAGCCACCACTTCTTGTGGTAAGCTATTCCATGCATCTACCACCCTTTCTGTGAAAAAGAATTTCCTCACATTCCCCTATAATCGGCCTCCCTCTAATCTCATGCTGTGTCCTCTTGTCCTGCTATTTTCTTATATTTAAACATGTTAGACTCTTTCACCTTGTTTATGCCCTTAAGGTGTTTAAATGTCTCGATCATATCACTCTCTCCCTCCTTTGCTCAAGAGTATACATATTGAGCTCCGTTAATCTGTCCTCATATGTCTTCTGATGCAGTCCCTACACCATTTTAGTTGCCCTTCTCTGGACTGCCTCAATTTGGTTAATGTCCTTGTGAAGGTGTGGCCTCCAATACTGCAGCTACTCCAGATGAGGCCTAAGCCTATGTCTTGTACAGAGGGATTATTACTCCCTCTCACGACTTGTGATACCCCTACTAATACACCCTAACACCCCTAGCCTTACCTACTGCTTTAGAGGTCTGCTGGAAGCATATGCAAATGGCCATTAATTAATTTAGACTGGCTCAACATTAAGCAGAATTGTATCGTGCCAGAAGGCTTCACAGTAAAATCAGCAAAGGTTAAAACTAGCAGACACAGATACATGTTTTGTCCTCATTTAGACTCACCAGTGTGTCATATCTGTACCTCAGTCCACATGAAGCTGTTAACCCCTGATGATTTTAAACCAATGGAAGAACCCTCCAGGAGTGCTTCCAGAACCATTGTGTGCATCTACCCCAGGGTCACCTGAGACTGAAGAGAAGTGACCAGAATCCAGCAGTCCCCAGTGCTGCTTCAGAGAAACCAAGTGACTCCAAAGTCACAGATGTGATGGTGGAGGGTGAAGCTGAACTGAGTGGCGATGACCTGGAAAGGACATTCTGTCCCACTGCGTAATCCATCTATCTGACTCCTTGAGAACAACATGCCCACCCAACTACAAAATGCCAGTGAACGTGAGAAACATACGATGGAGAAGGAGATGCTACCCTGAAGTGAAATGGTATCAGGAGGGTGTGGTTGCCAGATGGCCAGGCTCCAAGATCACCAATCCACAGCTTGACTGAGTGAAGCCAACCGAGAGAATCATAGGAGGAAGATCCATCAAGATTACATCCAAGTTGTGTACCAATATCTCCTGGAACACATAGGGGACATCAACGAGGAAAATCATAATGACTGGTGTTTTGAGGCACCTTGGACCAGCTGTATAAGAAACATAAGCTGGACCCCACAAGCTATTTGATGGTGCTCCAAGAAATGCAGAGAATTGCCAAAAGGAAGTGTGCCTGACATATGTATGAAGGATCTGCTCTTTTGGGACCTTTCCGTTGGTGCAGGACCTGGGAAGAAAAGAGGAGCAAATATTGTGTCAGCAGCGTGGACTCCTTTGGACAGGCAACTACCAAGCCCAGCCTGAAATATTACTGTAGAACCACAAATAATGCATGCAAAGTTTACTTCGTTAATGACATCTGACTTGCATGGTTGTGCCCACAAACTTTTGTGGGCAAAGGTCTTTAACATCTGACTTCAAAATGAGTTGTTTTTTATTTATTTACTTATTTCAATCCAGGATTAGAAACTACCTTTGAGCACAGTGGAGCTCATTTACAAAGATTCCAGTGTCAATAATGGGAGGGTTACAAAACAGACAGAGTATAAATCACAGTAACATGTAAAGATAATATAAAATACAGCAAACAATAGAACAGCACAATACAAGTAAACATAGGTGATTGCAATTAGATACATAGTTGGCATTTTAGGAGTTTTATCATGGACGTGGGCAGGTAATCCCATTTGGAAACCGGAAGGTGAGTCAGGGAATGAAGAGTAGCAGCAGGACAGAAACAAGGGGGGAATGCAGTCAAGGCATTGTCACATGTTGATGAGGCAGGAAGGGGGTAGAACGGGTGGGAACGGAGGCGCTACAGAAGGGGAAGGAGACAGGAGGGAGGGATGGTGAGGTGTCAGGGAGGGAGGGATGAGGGAGGAAGAAAGTGTGGAAAAAGTAAGTCTGGGGTCATAGCGGGCGGAGTTAGTGGGACAGAGTAGGAGGTCAGGGCGTGACAGGTAGGGGAGGTGAGAGATGGGCAGGGGAGGAAGGATGCAGCTAGGGGCCTTGTCAGGGAGGCTGGGGGCATGGGTTGCCAGATGAAGAGCAAGTTGCATGCCTAATTAAAGCAGGTACCTCACTTTCTCGAGATGTGCAGATGCAGGAGACGCTTGAACTGGGTAAGTTGAGGTATGCTAGTCAGTTCACAGCTCAGGCCATTCATCCAGTTAGGAGCTCTGTAAGGGAAGGATTGCTGGCATTGGGTGGTCCGAACCCCAGGAACGTGAAAGAGTTCAGAGACAGAGGACGGGTGTGACCGACCTTTGAGGCTTTAATAGAAGACTGGCGATGCCCTTGGCAGGGCTCCAAGCAACACTTGCGGCAAGTATACATGAGTGGTACTTGATGCGGTCTTGTAGTTTGAGCCACCCAGTTAGGGCAAATAGATCTGAAGTATGGTTGAGGTAGCTGGCACCAGTGATAAGTCTACCAGCTTAGTTTAGGGCAGTATTTAGTCTTTTGAGAGATGTAGCTGTGGCAGCTCCTATATATAACCAAGCCGTAGTCAATAATGAGATAGTACCGAGCTGTGGATTGCAAGTTTAAGTGCTTCTGAGGTCAGACTTCGCTGTGTCTGTACAGCAGTCCTAGTTTAGCATTTACATTCTTAGCAACACTATCAATGTGTTGCTGAGGTAAGGTGACAGTCCAGGGTTACCCAAGGTATTTGAAGTGCTGGATTTGTTCAATGGGGCTCCTTGGTTATTTTTAACTGTGAGGGCATGTGACTTGTGTTTATGGCGGGAGGATGAGAACAGCATAAGTTTTGTTTTTGTAGTTTAGAACTAGCTTGTGGGATTGGAGCCATTTTTCAACTTCAAGGAACCCATGTTGTAAGTTGTCTTCAAACACGGTGGGATACGGGTGACTTGCAAAGATGACAGCGTCATCTGTGTAAAGGAGGGTCCTTAAATAACAGGCCTTTGGTAGATTGTTTAGGAAGATACTAAATAGAAGGGGTCCCAGGATGGACCCTTGGAGTCGCCTGATCTGATAGGCGCAGTTCTGAGATGGAATTTGAAATCTTCACCCTCTGTGACCTGTTGGCAAGGTAGCTGCTGAACCATTTTAGTGCATTGGGTGAGAGACCAGTCTTTGCGAAGTTGGTCAAGGAGGAGTTTGTGATTCATGGTGTCAAAGGCCTTAGTAAGGTCTATGAACACCGCACCTACCAGACTGCTATGGTCGATGGACTGTTGGATGAAGCAAGTGAATTCTAGCAGAGCTGTAGAGTGCTATGCTTTTTCCTAAAGCTGTGCTGCTGTGTGCACTGCAGAGAGTACTTATCAAGATAATTCACAAGCTGGTTGGTTACTATGCATTCCAGAACCTTTGGCAGTGGAGGGAGGATGGATATTGGTCTGTAGTTGTTAGGTTTAGATGCGATCACCTGATTTGTGCACTGGCATGATGACTGTGGATTTCCAGACTTCTGGGAACTGGGACAGAGTGAGGGATAGGTTGAGTATTTTAGTTATAGGCAGGAGAACCTCTTCTAGGGTAAGTGCAATAAGTCTGAGGTCCAGCGAGTCCCCACTATGTCTGCTTTTCCCCAATACTTTGGATAGTAGTTTCCTGTTCTGGGCAGCAGAGACCTGTTTGAAGTAGAGCGGAGGGTGATCAGGCTTCTCTGCATCCGAGCATGGGGCAGCCGATGGGGAGCATCTTCAAAGAAGTCTTTAGGGAGGACCTCTGATAGATTAGTGAAGGCAGTATTAAAAGTATTTGCAGTTGAGAGAGGGTCAGTAATGGGATTGCCTTCAAAATTTAACGTAGTCTGAGAGACCTTCTGTACTTTGCCGTGACGTCTTATGTTCTCCCAGAATTTCCTGCTGTCACCCAGGAATTTGACAGAAGCTCTTTATGGTGGTTTTGTTTTGCATGACGAATCACCCTTGTACAGGACTTTCTGGCCACTTTGTACGCCTGAGAGTCATGCTGCCTCCTGTTGACTTGGCAATGAGCCGGAGATGGTTACATTGTTTCATTTTGGTAATGAGTTCTGGTGAGATCCAGGAGTTAATAATTCCACGGACCTTCTTCTTTCTAAATGGAGCATGGGTGTCACAGGCCGTGATGAAAACCTTGATGAAGTGATCAAGAGCAACACTGATGTCACTGACAGAGTCCAGGAGGGACCAGTCATGGGATTGGAGTTGGCGCTTTAGTAGATCTAGATGTCCACGCTTTAACATTCGGTTGTAGATGGTTAGGGGTGGGGGAGTGGAATTTATTTGACCAGCTTACGTGATAGGGGAGTGGTCACTGATGGAGTCAGGGTGAACTCTCACATTAGAGATGTGATCAGGATGACTTGATATAATCCAGTCAATGGTGGTGCTAGTACCTGTTTTATAGTTTATCCTGGTGGGTGAGCTGGCGAGTTGAATGAGGTGTAGGGATGCTAAGGAATCCTTTATAGCTCCATTTGCTGATGACAGCCAGTTTATATAAGTCCCCATTATTACTGTCTCAGTAAGGTGCTTTTCCTCCGAAGATGGTCAGAATATTGTGTAGGCGGGGTTGGGTCCTTAGAGCGTATATAGACAGAGAATACAGTGAGAGTTTTATTGTGTGCACCCAGGAGCAGTTGAACAGCTAGTACCTGTGCAGGGCATCCGAGGTCCACCTGAGGTAATGCCAGCCCTCTAATACTATTTTTTAAGTATATTGTGCAGCCCCACCACGCTTAGAGGATCTATCAGTCGATAGATCGTATAGCCTGGCAATGCTACTGCTGCATCCGGCACTTTGGGTGACAGCCAGGTTTCAGCGATGGAGAGTATGTCTGGGTTGTTCATGGTCACCCAGATTTTGAGGTGTCAATTTTGTTGAGGAGACTACAGATGTTGATAGTGGCCAGCGTAATGGAACTCTGGGGGCCCATTTATTAGGTTACCTCCTTAGGTCCAGTGTTTGAGTGAATGTTTCTCGATAGCATCATTAGCAAGAGGGCTAAGCTACAGAGGTACAGTCTTTGAAGTTTGGTTAAGTGTTTGGTGCGCCTTCTGTAGCGGAGGTATTTTTCTTTTTTTTTTACTTGACTCGAGGATGAGGTAGAGATCCAGGCAAATGTGGTGGCAGGTATGCTCTGCCACCACAGTGTTGAGGTTGTGAAAAGAAAGGGGGACCAAGAACCGCAGTTTAGAGTGAAGAAATTTCCTGTTGTGCAGCCAATAGTGTAGTAAGGGCTGCTAGCCATATATTTGTTTGTCAATTGAGTGATACCTGGTGGTTAAGTCAAAACCAAAAGAAATGATCAACAGCTGGGGTCCAGAGTCACAGAATGTGTTAGAATTCCAGAAGGTGAATAAATATGCCTTTTGTCTGTATGCTTCTTTGTCATTCAAAGAGGTTGCTGAAAAGCCCACACACAAAACATGGAGCAGGTCAGGCGAAAAATGTGGATTCAAGCAGGACCTAGAGTCACTGATTTTGTCTGACTTAGTTGCTTCACTATGCTTTGCTTGGGATAGCTTCCAAAAAGTTGATTTTAAAATGAAAAAGCAGATACCTGGTGATGATGTATTGCAGAAATCCAGTCCAGGAGACTTTCACGGATGTAGTGAGCAAGAATGGTGTAGTTACTCCAAGCCGAAAACCATGTAAATCCACAAAAACTAAGCTACAGACACAGACAAACACAAGCAGCCACCGCACAGACCCAGGAGAACTGTTCTTGCTAACACTGAGCACGATCAGCCTATAATGAAGTCGAATTACAGCAATATTTTACCTGTCAGCATGCCTCTTGTAAGGTGGCTAAACTCACCTAGTGCCAAAAGATAGAAAAGAGACTTCACTGCTCTTCAGACGCCGTCATAGATGCGAAGTTCTAGCTGTGACAGCAGGCATCTCTACACTGATGGCGGATCGGTTTCCACTGAGCTGTCTGTTGCCCCCACCAAAAACTATACTGTTCATATGAACATACAAATCTGCTAGCAGAAACAGACCTCCTGGTCTATTAATGTCTGCCTCAGCATGTAGCTAGCCCCTAGTTTACAGCTGCCCCAACCCCTCCTTCTGTCATTCCCATGACATCCTCATCCCCTCCATCCAGACCCTCCAGTAGTGCTCTGTCCCATGCCCTCTTAAAACTTCCTACTGTCTTACATGATACCAACTCACCCAGTAGCTTGTTCCATTTGGACACCACTCTCTTCATGAGTAATGCCTCCTCATCTCTCTCCTAAATTTTCCACCTCAATCTTAGTGTGTGCCCCCTCATGCCCCTACCCTTCAGTTTAAACACCCTATCAGTGCTAGCTTTATTTATCCCCATCAAATACTTGGACGTTTTGGTCATATCCCTCTATCTCTCCTCTCCTCCAGCATGCACATATTCAGCTCATTCAGCTTGTCCTGGTAGGCCTCGCCCTCCATTCCCTGTAACATTTTGTTGCCCTCCGTTGTACTCCTTCCAGTAATTTAATATCCCTCTTCAGATCGGCCGCCAGTACTGCACACAGTACTCCAAGTGCAGCCTGACCAATAATCTGTATAGGGACAGGATCACCTATGCCTGAATGAGAAACCCTTGCGATACAGCCCAGCATCCTGTTCGCCTTAGCTGCTACTTTCCTGCATTGGGCAGAGTTGTTCATGCTCCTGTTGAAGGACACCCCTAGTCCTTTTCTTCTTTAGTTATCCCCAGCCTCACCCCTCCCAACCAAAGTCCCTCCTTTGGTTCTTTGCCATGAAGTACATAACCTTGCACTTTGTTGCACTGGATCCCAGCTGCCTTCTCGACCATTCACCCAGTTTGGTTAGGTCCATTGTAGTTTTTCCATCCATCCTCTTCATCCACTACCACCCCATTTTGGTATCATCTGCGAACAGCGCCCTGCTCCCAAGTCCGTGTGCAATATCTGAGATAAAGAGCCCAAATAGCACTGAACGCACTGAGCCCCATGGCACACTGCTTGTCGCCAGTCTAGGTGTCGAGAGCTCCCCCACCACTGTTGCAGCCTCCCCAGCAGCCAGTTCCTTTTCAGTTCACCACCTTCATCCCACCCCGACAGCAGACAGCTTCCCACTAGTCTCCCATTAGGCACTGAACTGAAGGCCTTGCTGAACTCCAAATACAAGAGATCTATAGCATGACCCTATCCAGCTCTCTTGTTACTTAGTATAATATTCTAGTAGATTGATCTGGCAAGACCTCCCGAGATGGATCCATGCTGCTGCCTATCTTGGAGGTCATTACCCTTGAGGAATGACACCAGCTTCTGCTTCAGTATCATCTCCATAAGTTTACCCACTGTGGAAGTGAGACTGACAAGCTGATAATTGCCTGGCTCATCCCTAGAACCACTCCTGTGTATAGGCATATGGGCACCCATCCCATGTCCAGGAGGTGCTGAACAGGTCCACCAGCAGGTCTGTCAACACCTCCGCCATCTCCCTCAGCACCCTGGAATGGATGCCATCAGGACCTGGTGCCTTGTCCACCTTAATGCCTTCAGACCATCTAGTACTCTACCCCTCAATCATTCCATCCATCATCTCCTCCCCCAGTCCCACCTTCCCAGTCCATGGTGGTAGTGGACCATCCTTCTCCTTTGGAAGCGAGCAAAAGTATTCATTTAGTACTTCCACTTTGTTCCTCTCCCTTTTCCACCTCCGTCGCCACTTTATCTTCACTATGGGGTCTCTGCACTTCCTCATTTCCCTGACATAGCTAAAAATCCTTCTTCCACTCTCTCTTAATGCCCGTGCTAACGTAGCTCCCTGGAGGCCTTGGCTACCCTCACTCACTTGGTCACCTCCTTGGGCAAACTCACATAACCCTCCTGTCGTCTTCCTTCCCTGTTCTCCTGAACTTCTGATACACCCTCTCTTTGCCCTCAACCCTCTGACACTTCTCTGTTCAGCCAGTATGGTTTCCTGGCTCTGCACTTCTTGCTTCTAGTCCTGGTGCAAGCTTTCGTAGCCTCTGTTAGCCCAGTTTTAATAATTTCCCACTTTTGCTGTGTGGCCATCTCTGGCCTAATACCCTGAAGTCTCCTCTGCAATATTTCACTCATCTTCTCAAGTCTACCCTCCTAAAATCCACCACCTTTGTTATTGAGCCTCCAGACTCCTGCCAACTTGAGAGTGAACCACATTGTTTGGTGGTCACTACCAGTTATTGGATCTTCCACCCTTATTTCCCTCACTGCCTCCCCACTTGACAGCACCAAGTTCAGCAGGTTACCTAGTCATGTTGGCCCACTGACCAGTTGCATCAGGAGACCATCCTGAATTGTGTCCAGGAGCACTTGCTCCTGGCACTGGAAATGACGGATAGCTCAATCTACCCCAGCAGACTGAAATCCCCAATCACCACACTCCCCTTTCTGCACACCCTCCTTATTTGCTCAGTTCACTCTCTGTCTAGTTCCACTGATTGGGCTGGGGTCTGTACACCACTCCCAGCCTCAGCTTTCTACCCATGGAATCCAGAGCTGCATCCATAGTGCCTCTGTCCTCCTTTCTTCCTTACGTCCCTCATACACCTGATCCCTTCCCTCACATAGAGTGCTGCCCACCCTCTTCCAACCCACAGTCTTTTCTGTAAATGTTACACCCTGGGATTGCCAGATCCCAGTCATGGTACTGGCTGGCCCAAGTCTCAGTCACTGCTGCAACATCCACACCCCCTCAGCAATGAGCGCCTGAAGCTCCACTGTTTTATTACTCAGGCTCCTTGAGTTTAGGAGAACACCATCCACCCATTCCCATCTGTCTTTCCCCCTCGGCTCCTTGGTCTGCCCACCTTCTCTCAGTGGTCCCCTTCCATTACCTTCAACATTATCATGGGGGTCAGTGCATTCAACTCCATATCCTAGCACCCCTGCATGCCTAGCTGTGCACTCGCCTCCCCACTACCTAGTTTAAATATCCTCTTCAGAAACAATATAATCCTCTGATTTGCTCTTTAACACCCCTTACCACTGCCCCATTCAGGTGTAGACTGTCCCTTACGTACTGTTCTCTGTTTATCCATGTATCTCCCCATCCTCCTACTAACCCACACCCTGTGCCATAAACATAGATTGCGGGGGGCAGAGGAGAAAGCGGCCCCCTAAGAAATTAGACCAGGACTTTTTTAGGAGCCCAGCCACCGTTCTCCGGTTATCATTTTTTTTTTTTTTTTAATATTGAGATGGGCTCAGGGCTATGCCCGGACTGCCTGCCCTCTCCGGGGGAGGGAGTGGGGTGGCAGGCGTAGCACCGTGTCTCTTAAACAAAAACTATCCCTTTTCCGATTGGCTCTCAAGCCTGCAACCATAATGTAGCCTGCCATGTTACAGCCAATCAGAGGGGCTGCTGCAAGCTGGCACCATCGCATAGAGCAGTACTCAGTGGCGCCAGTTAGTCTGTGTGCCTTCCATGAAGAACGCAGCAGCAGCATCCATATAGCGTAGGGCTGAGGAGAGATAGCTATTCGAGGATGTCGAGGCAGCAGTCGTTGGTTATCTGTCAGGTGTCACCAGTGTCTTAGTCAGTCTAGTGTTCCCACCCTCCTCCTGTCCTGAACAGCCCAGTTTAAATATACCTCACCCGAGTCCTCGACTACCTACTCTCTGTTTCTCAGTGCAGCCAGCTGTGCTCTGGGCTCTCCCGCTACACACCTAAGCCTCCCATCCCTGAGAGCCTAGGAGGCCTGCAGCACAAGGCCTCTACCACCGGACAGACCAGGCGGAGGTGGGAAGTACAATTACAGTGAGTCTGAGGCACGGGAGCTTGCCTGCACCCAGCTCCTGTGTCCAGCAGGCCAGAAAAAGATTTACCTTGTTGTCGTGAGTCCCACACCGCCCGTTGCCACCAGTTCCACTGATCCACAGAGGGACTATTCAGGCCAGTGAACAGCCAGGTCCAGAACAGTGAAGAAGCAGGCAGTCATGCAGGCTATAACAGACCCATAATGAACACATTCATCTGGTGTCAGAAAAATGAGTTACTGTCTCATCTGGGGATTAATCAGGAGAGGAACAGGGCTGTTGGGAGAGACTACGCTATCTGATTCTACCTTCTTACGTCTTGCTGTGCCCTGCTGCATTCTGCCCTGTCTGTGCCCTTACCTGATTTGGTGATAACTGTACTGCAAGCTAGTTGTGGAAATTAATACCAGTCACATCCTAGAAATGTGTCTTTGGAGGTGCTTGGCCATGGCCATGTGTCTTGGGGGTGGATGAAAGGTTTGCTGTCAGCTTGTGTTTCTTTGGGTGGGAGGGATTTGCTGGCTGTTGAGGCTGTCCATGTTGGTGGGGTGGGTGGGGGGCCTATTGTTTGGTATGGTGTGGACACTGGTCATGTTGGTGGGGTGAGGCACTCCAGTTACTGTGCTACTGGTGTGGTGGGGTTTGTTGGAAATCTCACTGGACGGTCTGTGTTTGGTGGGGCTGGGGGATGGTCTGTTTGTGGGGTTGGGGTGGAGGAGACAGTCTATGTGTTTAGGGCTGACTCACTGAGAGGATGGTCAGTCAGATTGGTGCTGGAGGAGGGCCCTCGTTTGGTGGGGCTGGGGTGGTTAGTGTTTGGGACTGGGAGGGTGGTCAGTGTTTGGTGGGGCTAGGGGACAGTCTGTTTTCTATTCTAGGGTCTGGTGGGGTGGAGACACAGGCCATGGTGATGTCGGGACACTGGCTGTGATGGTGGGGTGGTGACACTATGCCATTGTTTAGTGGACTTGGCTGGCCATTTGTCTGGGGAACTGTCCATGATGGTGGAAAAGGGGACTGTCATGTTTGCCTGCCGGGTGTCTTGTGGGGAGGGGGACTATTTGCTGGTAGGGTGTCTGGGGGGATCTCTTCCATGTTGGCTTATGGGGGTGAATGTCGGTGATTGCTGATCAGGTGTCTAGAGACGGACTATCAATGTTGTTGAGGAGGGGAACTCTCCGTGTTTGCTAACTAGTGTTTGAGGATTGTTCATGTTGGTGGGGGGGGAAATTCTGTGTTTGCTAGCTGTGTGTCGTGGGGACTGTCCTTGGTGGGACATGGGACCATCCATGTTTGCTGGCTGCCTGGTGTCTGGTGGGACTGTCCTTGTCGGTTGGGAGGGGGCCTCTATGCTCGCTAGCCCGGTGTCTGGTGGGGAGGGGACTGTTCAGGTGTCTGGGGGACTGTCCTTGTAGATGGGGTGAAGAAGGGACTGTCCATGTTTGCTGACTGGGTTTCTGGTGGACTGTCCGTGTTGGTTAGGAGGGGACATTCTGTGCTTGCTGACTGGGTGTTAGCATATAAACATAAGTAAATGTTAAAATGTAATTTCCACCTCATCCTTTACCTGTCAAGGAGATATATCTCACTGACCTGTGCCAAGCTAGCATCAGAAACATTAGTAAATGTTGAAACATTATTTCCCCCTCATCCTTTACCTGGCTGTAAAAGTAATCTTTCACTTTTTGATTTCTCCGATTGTCCACTGTGGAGGTGGAAACAGACAGATTCCTTGGACTTGCTGCTCTGTCTTCATTGCCTGGCAAACACAACCAAATGGGTAGCTTTTTGTGTTCTCCCGTGCAGTGTTACAAGACTAGCAAAAAGATCTTGCACTAAAACATGCACCCTAAAATGATTATACTACTACCTGGCTATTGTTATAGCGACTACTGACTGGCCTTGATTTTTTTGGGGTTGGAACACTGGTTGTGTGTGTGGCTGGGGTTGGGGACACTGTTGATCGTGGTGTGTGTGGGGTTGGGGACACTGCCAATTGTGTGTGTGTGTTGGGGGTTGGGGACACTGCTGGTCATGTGTGTGTGTGGTGTTGTGGACACTGGTCATTTGTGTGGGTGGGGTTGGGGATACAGGCATTGTGTGGGTATGGTGGGGGGCAGTGTTGTGTGGGTGGGTGGAGGCACTGGCATTGGGTCGGTGGGGTGGAGTTGTAATTGTATACCAGGCAAACTGTGCTGACGGTAGCTCAACATCTCTCTTTCCAGACAAAGAAAAACATAAACAAAATGCAGTACAAAATGTGGTTTTATTTACTTTTGTGTGCCTGTGATGGGAGGCACAGACCTGGATGCCTGGAGCGGATACCAGATAAATGGAGCTGAAATGGTGTTGGTTGGGTGGGGTGGGAGAGTGGCTGTGCAAGTCCATCAGGGTGCAGAGAGTAGCTGAACTGGCCAGTCTGGGTGGAGATAGTGGCCTTGCAGGTCTGGGGTGGGAGAGTGAGCTGTAGCTTTTGCATGGACATTTAATTCACTGTTGCTTGCTGTGCCTTCTGCTGCCCTGCCAGCTTTGTGCTGCTGTGCTGACCAGGGCGGACTGGTACACATGCTGAAAAAATGGTTCTGGCCACTGGTGATGGAGGAGGGAGGGTGGATGGGCATACTGGCACAGAAATATTTTTTCAACATGTATGCCAGTCTGCTGGGTCCATGCCATGCTTCGTCCCTCGTACAAGGGGCTTCTGAGCACTAAAGATAAGCTTCTGTGTCAAAATTAGGAACTGTTGGAAAGTATGAAATCCTACAGTATAAAAATTGTGCATGTTTATGTAGTTTCACCTTACTGTGTGGTTCGACAAGATGTTCTGTGGTCTCCTCCTCATTTAGCACCTGACCTGTGACCTAGCCATCCCCCAGGGCAGGGAAGGTCCGTTATTTTGTGGTCTTTTGGTGGTTTGTTGGGCATTGTAAAATGCATTGTTTCATTACTGTGTTGTACTGCCTGGACCTGCTTTACCCTGTCTCTATCCTGAATGTAAACATGGTATAAAAAGTTCATTTTGGTGGTGTGTGTCTGTCTGTGTCTGTGTGTAGAAGAATAGACACACACGCCAGATAAAAAAACTGTATTGAACCACATCAAACTGAAGCAACCGTGTTTTCATTTGTGCCCTTTAAAACTGTCAGATGAGACGATTTTGAAGTAGTCTGTGGGGAGCATCCATGGTAACCTGGGCTACCACAACGCGCCCACCACACACTGTCATAGGTGATGCTAATAAAAACCACCAACCAAGTACTTACCTTTCAGGATGGGTCCTGAGAGGCTGTGCACAGGTATCTGGAGTCGTTGTTCCATCAAACTTCCTGTGGCGTCTGTTCTCTTAGATTATGTGATCGACCACTTTTGTGCCAGGGCAGTCCGTGTTTGCTTGGATGGGGTTGTGTAACCCTGGGCATGGACAGAGATGCATATTCCTTAGGAGCCCATGGGGAGGAGAGTGGTAGGGGTTGTGGTGTGACCACACCATGCCCATGATCATCTTGAACAATTAGGGATTTACATTGTTCTGTTGCACTGTCCCAGGTACATCAGCATGCTTGTTAAGAGCACCACCTGAGGGATATCAGCAAGTCCCATGCTTATGTATGCAATGCTTGCTTGCTTGAGGAGAGCATTATCCTCTTAACACCTTACCTAACCAGATTCAGGCATGTGACATTGAATAACATGGGATGGGATGGGAGACTAGTGAATTAACTTGGTTATAACAAAGAAAAGTGTAAACACTGGGTGCAAGTAAGCAATAATGCCTGACAGGGCGTGAGTCATGCTGGGATAACGTCATGCCTCAGGTGGTTGGGCACGAGTGCATCCAATACATAAGGCATGACGTTATCCTACCATGTACACACACCTGGAGGAAGCATTATTGCTATCATACAATGGCGTGTTGTTATACAGAATTAAAAAATTATTTTAAAGATGTTTTACTTGGTGTGGAAAAATATTTTTAAGAGAAGATACAAAAAACCACACTAATGCTAACAATCATCAAGAGGTTCACGGAGAGGCTGAGACTAGACCTGTGATGAATCGGATGTACTGGGATAACATCATGGGTCTAGCTGAAGACTGACCAATCAGAGGCCAGCATTCATTCTTGTCATTGTATAATTGCATTTTTTATGTAATCTTTGTAAATAAGGGCTCATGCTGTGAGGATGCACATGCTGGGATGATTCCCATGCCATCCATGTTTATAGGTATACTGAGGTGGCACAGCCATTTGCTGCACTTCCTTGAAACATGCTTTTGCACTCCTCAAGGGTGTGAGGGCTAGCTCAACAGACATTTCAAGAAGTTCAGGATCCACTATAAGGGTTGGACTTGGAAGGGTTATGTAAGCAGCAAGGGGTGAGAGACCAGTGAGCTATCCACCTGGAGGTTCAGGTGGGGGCAACATTAGGTCAAGACTGATTTGAATTGAAGCTGAGGGAGGTCCTGTCCTCTTGAGAAGGAAGTTAAGTTCCTTACATATTTTCAACTTTACAAGTAAGTCCTCACTCCCAAGGCAGAAGAGCGAAGAACTGAATACAAAACAGATCTTGGTCAGTTTTGCGACTCTGGTCTCCAGGAGCAGTTGGGCTGAGAGCAGGCTGCAGTAAAACTGGTGGGGTGGGAAGTGCTCTGACTTGGCCTGGGCTGGTCCCTCCAGGAGTTATTCAGCTGTAGTCTCAAATGTTCTTTGGGCATTATTTGATGCTGGTTGATTTGTTTGCATTACAAGCCACCCGCCCTCTTCACTGTAGTGATCTGCGAAATCAGGACTTTTTGTTACTTTATCCCCCTGTAAAATAACAAACCTACGCCCCTGCCCTGTGCTTTGCACCACTCTCTCAGCCAGGAGTTAAATTCCACTATCCTTTCCTTTCTTGACCTGTTAGCCCTTGGGACTGGTAGCACCTCCGAGAATGCCACGGAACTCCCCACTTCGGCGTAGCTGCCCCAGTTCCTCAAGCCTCTCCGGTACAAACTCCACTGTGCAGCCCCAGGTTGTGTCCACATGTACCACCACATGAGGCTCCTGGCATCCTCCCTAACACACCCTCACAGCATGCCCTGTCCTGTCGCTATGTACAGAAAAAAGTTTCTGGAAACCAGCCACTCAGTTCATCATAAGAAATGTAGTTTTATTTTGATGATATTTTCTTAGAACACCATGATCCCCTAAGTGCGTAGCGTTTACCCAACACTGGGCTTCCTCAGGGGCTTAGGATCTTGTGTTCCTAAATCAATCGTTCATTATTGTCTTTAGAACAAAAGGATTCAGTTTCCTGTTTGTTTCTAGCTTCAGATGATAACTTTTTTAACTGAAACAAGTTACAGCCACTTGCAGTCTGTGCTTAGTTTCATTTCAGACTGCCGAGTACCATTCAAACTTCCTTCACTCAGATTTCTAGCATTAAAATGCTCATTTCTTGCCTAAGCTGAACAGCATGTGGTGCAGTTTCAATTCAAGTGTGTCTGCTGTCGGGCCGGTACAGGTTCCACCAAATCCAACTGCATCGTTCACCCTCCCCGCCTGATCCCTTTCAGGATAGAATCCCCTATCTACTACAATTCCCCCCGCCCCACCGCCCTTCTGGCTGCACCCTCCCTCCCACCCCCCTTCTCATACCCTTTGTTCCTTCCCTGTCCCTTATAGGAAAACTCCACCCTCATAGCTTCTAAATGTTATTTGTTTCCATGTCAATAGACAACTCTTTTCATGTATCTGTACGGATGTATGCAAATGTTTTAGTCTGTTTTACAGTTCATACTAGGCCCTGTGACTGCTCTGGGAGTCTCCATTTCATGGTTGTTGAAATCTCATTGTCCCCAACTGCTGTATTAGCATATGAGAACATGAAGTGTAACCACCCTTTAAATTCAGGTCCTTAAGCTACTGAAAGCCCTCAAACACAAAGGCTCTGGTGGCCCTGATGGAATCAGCCCTAGGCTACTCAATGAAGGTGCCCAGCCCTTGCCAAACCTCTGACCTGGATCATCAACAGGTCTTTACTGGAAGGTATCGTTCTGCACCGGTGGAAGGTGGCCAATGTGGTCCCCATTTACAAGTAGGACTCTTGTGAACAAACTGGCAATTACAGGCCCATCTCCTGCTGTGCACCCTGGCCAAATTGCAAGAAAGGCTAGTTTATGGGCAACTGAGAGACTACCTTGAGCTCCACCAAATCCTAGCCCCTTCACGGCATGGCTTTCAGGCAAACCATGGACAGATACGGCACTCATCAAACCCACCATTGTGATCTGTACCACTCCCTCAACTTCTTCCTCCACAATCGGAGAATTCTACACAGTGCTAAGTTCATCTCTAAATTCTGGCTGCTGCTCCCCACTTACATCACCTCACCTCCTCTCCTGGTACCCCTTCCCCTCCTTTACCACCTTAGATCTCTTGCTGACACTCGCTGTAGCAATCCCTGGCAGAACCACATCCTCAGGACAAGCCTTCTTGTATCCCTGCCTAAATTGTGGAATTCTCGCCTCCTCAAATCCAGCTTCCTCCTCCCCCTGTTTTCTCTTACCTCTGCTCTACACAACTACCTCACCCCTTCCTGCACCTGCTTCTGACCCCTCCTCCCCTAACTCCTGCCCACCTTCTCACCTGCCCCTACCTCATGCACTTACCTCACCCCACCCCTCCTAGTTTGCACTTAACCTAAGACATGTTCCTCATAGGAAGGTTACTGTAACTGCTGCAGTGTACCTCCACAAATCCTGTTAGAGGTGCATGGCTCAGCACTGCACTTAATTGTATGTAATATGCTTTGTATACTTGCCACCTATCAAACTTCCTATATTGCAAATGCTGCCCTCACATGAATGTACTTCTTACCATGTATGTACTGTACTGTATCTAGTGTACCACTGTATTACTGCATGTTAATCCCACCTCTGTACCACTGTATTACCGCATTTATTAGCACCTCTGTATTGCTATACGAATTGTCATTACTACTGTCCTCACCCCTTCCCCAGAATGCCGTGAGATGGAGCATTAAGTTGCTCAGTGTGTCTTTCCTGGTGAAACATTTCAATAAATAAATAAACTCACAGTGGGCGTATTCAGGGCAATGGATGTAGGCATGTCGGTCGGTGCAATCTTTATAGACCTGTCAAAGTGTTTGATCTTGTGGACCACAATCTTCTTCTTACAAAGCTTCAAGGTATAGATCTTGATGCCCAGGCCAAAACTGGTTCAAGAGCTACCTATCAGGCCGCTCCCAGAGGGTCATTTGGAAGGAGAGCTATCACCCCTCTACCCATCAAGAAGGGTGTGCCTCAGGGCTCAATTCTTGGCCTCCTCCTGTTCCCCTCTTCACAAACAACCTCAGCCCGTCACTGTGGGGTAACTCAGTAGTTCAATACGCTGATGATACTGTTATCTACCGGTCCAGGTCTACATCACATTATCTGTGTCCTCTCCTCCAAGGGGACCTAAATACATTTGAGGCCTGGCTCACATCTAACAGAATGATCCTCAACACAGCAAAAATAAAAGCCTTGCTGTTTGGCCCTAGATCCCTCTGTCAGGACAGGACCAATTCCTTACAACTTACTTCCCTTGCAGGAAAGAGAATAAGGCGTAGTAGACAACATAAAATACCTAGGGCTAACTACTGACCAAGGTCTCACCCTTAAGCCCCACGTAGACCAGGTAACTAGGTCTATCCACATCAAACTTGGCACCATGTACAGGCTAATGAGGCAAGACAAGCAATCGCTTCAGTGTCCTCCTACCTACATTAGCATTATGCGCCCCTGTAATTCAGGGTATGACAAAGGGTGAGGCTGACAGGCTTCAGGTACTGTACAACAAGGTGGTGAGGTTTGCGACAATGAGTCACCCAAGAAGCCACCCCTGCATCTTGCCAGCACAGCTGCACTAGTTCTCCTTCAGGCCTGCTCACAGTATCCCCTGCTCTGCCTTGCATACAAATTGCAGAGCCTGGCTGCCCCACCAAGCCTAGCAAGAATCATCACGCCAAGCCTAACCCTCGATACTCAGGACCTCGGGTCGGTCCCTACTGGCAATCCCCAGAGTCTAGACTCACGGGAGGCAAATCTCCATCTCTCACTGCCTCTAAGCTGTGGAACACTCTCCCATCTTTAGTTCAGGAAGCCCCTCACTGCTAAACTTTCACACAAGGCTCCGTCCCACTTGCTTGGGGCAAGCTCATGCCATTGTGAGGTATATGATAATCACCCGTCCTAAACACAACACCAATCCCCTCTTCTCACCACAAACTGACACCAAAATCATGCATAATTCTCTCAGTTGTTGCACTTATGGTCTATATATTGAAAAATTGCCTTTATTATAATTTTCATTATCATGTCTACTTCTCATTACCATGTAACACTTGACTGTATTGTTATTATACGGTTTCTGATTCCCAGGTTGCCCCTGAAGGGACCTTGAGGCCCAGTGGGCCTACCGGTCATCAAATTCAATAAATAAATAAACTCCCCAGTATGCCTGCCTAATTAGTCTTAAAAGAAACAAGCTGCAAAAGGTGTGGAATACCACATTTACCTTCAGTGAGCTTTGCAAACCGAGTTATAATGCAGATTTTTTGCCTTTAAACTTCCCTCAGTTTGAGTTTCCAAAGAGTTTTGCAGGTATTTGTTATTCGGCATAAAGATACATGATATAAATGGCTGATCTGACATCATGTTCTCATATGCTAATGTAGCTCTCAGGGACAATGCAATTTCAGCAACCATGAAATGGAAACTCCCAGGGCAGTCACAGGGCCTAGTATGAACTGTAAAACAGACTAAAACATTTGCATACATCCTTAACAGCTACATGAAAAAGAGTTGTCTATTGACATGAAACAAATAACATTTAGAAGATATGAGGTGGAGTTTTCCTTTAATTCCTGGAGCTGTTCCCATTTATCCTTCTCCTCCTCCCCTCCCATCCAGCCTCCTGTCCACACAAGCACCCTCTCTCTAAATGACCGTCCTCCTGTAGTCCCCCCATCCCTATGCCCCCATGTCACCTTCCTCCTAGGTGCCCCCCTCCTGCCATTGCCATGTCATTTCCCCTCTCCCAATGTATCAATGTCACCCCTCTGTCTTGCGCCCCATCCCCTCTGGACACTGGCCCTAAGCCCCCTTTCCTCTCCTAAGCATCCCCCTTCTCCCTTCTACTTCAGTTGCCAGTACTCATGCCTCCTGCATGACCATAATCCCCACCCATCTCCCTGTAGTGTCCTTGCTTCAGCTCTATATTTCTCCCTGGCATTCTCTCCTCCCTTGTGCCTACCTGCCCCCACCTGCTCAGACCATGTTCCTTAACCTCCTTATCTCCTCCTCCATCCTCCGAATCTCCCCATAGGTCTCTTATCCTTTGACCATATGGGACATTCCCGTAGCCTCCATAATGTGCCCATCCAGACTGCCGACCAACATCCGTTGTAAATTACTAGCCTGTCCCCCTGTTCCCCACTTCTGCCCTCACTCCCCTGGAGCCTGCACCCCATTCCTCTCGACCTCACCACCTCTGCCTGCTCCTGTTGACCAACCCCTCCTCTTCCTATGTCCCCTGGTGTCTCCACCTCCCTCCCTTCCCATGCCCTCCCCTATTTCTGTCCCTATACCCGCCATTAAATGTACTGTGCCTTCCTTTGTCTATCCACTGATGCTTAGAGCAACAATGTGCGTACTGACCTATCTTCCTAAGCCACTACCATTCCTTCCCTTGCATTACATAAAAACCTCCCAAGGACCCTAGCAGTTTCAGTCTCCCAAATAAATACTCTAATGCGTTATAACAATCCCTAATGGAAATATACAGTTCTTTACATTTGAAACATTGCTCACAGTTAAGGTACAGATGTAGCAACTAAAATGTAAATTAAAATTCGGACCCATGCATTTACAATATCCCAGAGGTAAAAAGTGGAGTCCTAGTGACAATAAACTCACATTCTCTTGGTACCCCAGCTTAACATATGCCTCCTTGAGCCTCAGTGTCCATAAGATCACCCTCCTCTTGGGCTCTTAAGCCCAGCTTTGAACACAGCCCCAGCTTACAGCACCGCCCCAGGAACCAAAGAAATTCCATTTCTCCTATAGCCCCATCATTAACTCCTATCCTCAGATTAAAGAAAAGGCCTAGTGCCCCTTCGAACACATTCACATTGAAGCCCCCAGTTTGTGCCCAGTCTCAGGTCTTTTAGAGT
This sequence comes from Neoceratodus forsteri, assembly GCA_016271365.2. NCBI lineage: Eukaryota > Metazoa > Chordata > Ceratodontiformes > Ceratodontidae > Neoceratodus > Neoceratodus forsteri. Next base: position 43,275,832 of record CM057455.1, read on the forward strand.
CTTACAATACCTTTCCTGATGTCCAAGTATCCAGGCAAGCTTCTGCCTCTTCTGTTGGCCTCCGCCCACTGCTGCACCTGATTGGTAGGGTCTTCTGCTGGGGTGACTCAACTCCTTTTTAAACTGCAGGGGTGTGGGGTGAAAAATTCAAAGCTCTGTTTATTTCTGCTCCTGATGCCGCTGATGCGGCCACCCACTGGTGCAGCTCTTCCCCGAACAGAAGTACTAAATCTCTTACGGACGGGCTGTTTGAAGACCTGCTGCAGATTCAAATCTGGCGTACTTCCATTGCCCAGCTCTCCGATTGGTTCAGAGCCAGGACTGCCCAAGCGCTCCCTGATCAAATGCAGCTCTTTCTACTCCCAAAAACAAGCCCTTTCTCCTCCCAAAGCTCCATTGTGGCTCCCTTCTCCTTTTCTGAGGATGCCAAAAATTCAACGCCCTATTCTTTCTGCTCCTGATGCATGTCTGACGCCCACTGATCAGCTCTTCCTGAACTCTCCGGAGGTTAGATATGATGTGGACAAATAATCTTGCGATCACGGCATCATGAATGCTGTGCGATACTGAGAGCACAGTAAATTAATGAAAGCACTGTGCGAACCTTTAACCAGGACTATCTGGCAAAGCTAAGAACAGATCCTGACCCAGAAAAACTTATTTGTGAGCTGCCAATATAACAGAGGCCGTGTATACTCTTGCTGGCAGACACAAAATGTGAGCTAAAAACAATGTCAAATCTCTGAGCTCCAAGGTGCTGTCACAAATGGAAGGCTGCTGATAACTACTGTAAGAGGTACTGTTAAAAGCCAAAAGCCCTGAGCTGCTAATTGAGAATGGTAGTAATCTCTCTTTCACCAGAAAGTAGTCCTGACTGTTCCTCAACAGAATAGGGTACAGCAGAGAAAAGACAAAACGGCCAGAAAAGTGCCAGTAGATTTTACATCTCTCAAGTCTGGCTTTCTGGAGCCATATATCCACTGCTGCCCATCAGGAGCTGACCCCCAGCATTAGTCCTAAGTGTTAATGAGACAGGTGTAAACCTCATCCCATATTCAGAATGGACAATGGAAAGAAACAAGTGGAACTTAGGGGTTTGGGGGCCAGCAGCAACATTACAGCTGTGCTTTGTACTCTGCCAGACCACCACCTACCACCAGGGATTTATCAGGGTCGCATTGATTAATGCCCACCCTGCCTACCAGTTCCCCACCAACTGGCATGTCATATATACAGAAAACCACTGGGAAAACTCTGAAACAATACAGTTTGTGGAGTCTGTAATCGCTCCATATGTGGACTCAATAAAAGAAAATGTGCAGCTTCACAGTGTGCAGTGGTCTCTTCTCATTTTAGACCTCTTCAGGGGCCACACCACAGATAAGGTTATCAAATGTCTGGACAAGTCGACATTATCCCGTTTATGTGCTAGCATCTTGCATTGACCGGCTGCAGCCTTTTGACATCTCTGTGAACAAAGTGTTCAAAGAACAGCTGGAAGTGCACTTCACAGAGTGGTAGGTAAGCATCCGAAGTGTCTAACAAAACTGCAAGCATATAGTGGTAGTGAGTACAGCAAGCTTGACATTGACCTACTGACCACAAACATAAAGAACCATCACGTTCAGTGGCTAGTAAGCAGGTTCACCAAACTGTCTGCAAGAAAGGATGACTACAGGTGAGGATTCAAGCAGGTGGGCATTCTGAGAGCCCACACGGGTTGTCTAAATGATAAGCTCACAGATATAGTGCTGTTTAAATGTTATCCCTGTATTTCAGTCATATACAATCCTAAAATGTGCTCATTTTAGTTCAGAGACTGAAGAAGACATTGATGGACAGAACAGAGCTGCTGCTGCTGTGAAGTGAAGCGATAGCAGAACATAGCAAGAGCTGGGAGCTTGCAAGCAGCACTCTAACTCCCTCAAAAATTTTTTTTCTTTCTTCACCACATTGAATAAAGATGAACTCATCAAGCAAACTGTGGTTGTTTTTTGTGCTGCCAAACATAGTCCCAATAGAAAAATTAACCATTAAAACAAAACAAAAAATGCTGACAGGCGGAAGTGAAATTGACAGACCATATGGCCCAATAAGCGGAATCGGATCGTGTGCTTAGTACCTGCCCACCATTGGCTTCTCAGACCATGAACAAGCCTACAGTCAGGGAGGCGATGTACTGTAATTCTGGAATAAAATGCAGATTGTACCATTATTACCAGAATGTTTCAGCCGTTTTTCCTGTAGGTAATAATGCCAATCTTTTAGATTTTGAATTTGGATTCCAGCCAGTATGTAGCGTGCATGGTCTCATGATATCGAGTAGTATATACTGAGCACTAAGTACAGTATTGCAGCCTGTAAGCACAGTGCAAGTGCTCACTTTCAGTTTTTCAGTTACATTTCAGTAGGAATTCTGCTTGACCCCAATCTCTCTTATCGGCTCACATTGACAGGTGGCTAGAAGTTGCCACACACGCCTTGGATTACTCTACAAGCACAGGCAGCACCTCACACCAGAGGCCCTGAAGATTGCCTGAAACTAACTAGCACAGTTTCAATAAACTTCTACAAATCGATAAGTTCAGCCAAAATAAAAGACACCTGTAACTGTCATTAAGTCTCTTCCTTCCCCACGTGTGCCATTTTTATCCACTGGTAAGGTATAATTGTTTTGTCATATTAACTGCTTTCCTTCCCTTCTACTCCTGGCTTTATCTATGCTTACGCTCCACTGCTACTCTATTAAATCCTCCTCCCCCATATCGGGTTGGAGTCTGTTGTTTGTTCTAGCTGCCAAAATATATGTATTGCACACACCAGTCATCATGTTTCATTTATCAGTATGCAACCTAGTAATACTCCTGTCTCATAATAATGTTTACCACCTGCGGTCACCCTATGTGGTACCCTTGTATGTATATCCAGCCTGTATCATGTAACGTGCATTTCATGTATATACTGTTATTACCTATCTATGTTTGTACTTTAAGTGTTTATGTCATAGGACCTCCTTGTGAATGAGCTTGCTCAATGGAGTTTTCCTGCAATAAACTTGAAACTTGAAAACTTGAAAGATTGCCATCCAGAGCTCTGTGGTGTCAATTATTGATTATGGCCTCATTATCTGTGGCTCCACCACGACGTCCACCCTCCGACATATAACAACTGCACGTAACAAAGCATGCTGACTCACAACTGGTGCCCACCCTCACCCACACCTGTGCCGGGCGGGAAAGGATTCTTGATCCAACTGAAATAGTAGACATTTTTGCACTAGTTAGATTTGCATAAAGAGTACTGTATGTAACCCTAGATGGCGCTATCCCAGGGCTACTACCCTGCCTGATTTGCCACTAACAGGTTGAGGGCCTGGATCCAATGGCGGTGCCTCCACCCAGAGGTCAGGGTTTGCAATAGTTAAACTAACTTGGTCACAGCCCTCTGGGACACTGCAACCCCTTTCTTCCACTAGTGGCCCACACAATATATCAGAATTACCTTCACAGTATACACTTACCCCAGGTCTGGTTCCGCACTGGGACCTCCTGTGAAATGAGATACAGTGCAACAATCACAGTACAGTACTTTAATATAGACAAATACCTCAGGCAGTATAACTTTGCTGGAAACAAGCAGCTCTGATTTATTTAGGGGGATATAACAAGGACAGGGAAATCAGGTTAATTAGCTTATCACTCTAATAATCTACCTATGGCTCTGTGCAGAGGCCTATCCCTATCAGTTACTGTCCCTGGGTACCCAAGCCCCAGTGGCTAGTCCAAACCGTGGCAGCTAGTGAGGGCCCTTTCACCACAGAAAAGGAGAATTAAACAGTCAGCAGTACAGTAATTCCATTTGGATTTTATTGGCAATTCAACAGGAGCGACCCTGAATTAGTACTCACGACCTCCAAATAAGATAGGGTCCTTCAATGTCAGCAGGGCTCACTTGAGGTACACAAACCTCTTCACACATCCATATAAAAGAAAGCACTATACCAGGCAGGCTGCATCTGTATCCGATCGTAATTACTGCACAATACCCAGGAGAACACACAGCAGATTCAGTTCCTGACAGACCGAGGTGTAATTTTCAGCAATTCCTCCAGTCTTCTACAGGGTGAGCCTGGTTTCTACTCTTCAGAGATCCTTTGATTCTTTTCACAGGACGGATTCAGTCCTAACAAGCTGCAGACCGGAACTCTGGGCCTTACACACGCGTTTTTGACTAAAACTGCACACTGAAAAGTACAGGGCTCCTTCCTTCTTCACTGCCAAAGCTCAACAGAACTCCAACCGACAAAACGGGCACTTCCTTTGAGTTCCTCCCAGTTCTTGACTGGATTGGCTGTCACTCACAATAGACTGCTGCTGTTGGTCCAAAAGGCACTGAAGTCTAAACTACATCTCCCAGAGTCACTGCCCATACAATCCTCTTGTGGCTGGCTCAGATTATGAGTCCAAGTTCTGATTCGTCCAAGGCACCATTTTAGAGCTAGCTTACCCCACACTGATTGGTCCAGTTCAGCAGTTCAAAACTAGAATGGGGAACTAGCAGACACAGTTCTGACTGCAAAGAAAGCAGGTTAGACAAACTGTAATTTCATTATTACTCTAAATAATTTCTGGTAAACAGTTACATCTTTCAGATAGGTTCCTTTGCACTCCTAGTGACTGCAAAAATTAAGTGAATTGGCAGCAGCTCGGTGGTACTCAGAGAAGCACACAGTCCCCCATACAAACTAATTATGTCTGCAAGCAGACAGCTCTTAAAGAGACAGTACCAGAGGCTCTAAAACACTCACTGATAAATGGCTTAAATGCCAAACACCATTCAGGCTTGGAGCATTCAAGCAAGCTCCTGGAAGTCTTTTGGGAACCCCCATTTGCAGGGGTTTACACCTTCCTGGCCTGGAAAGCAGCGTCGCGTCAAGCAAGTATACCGTAAGTTTCAACTGCAACCATATACATTTGCATTAGGCTCCATGTATAATCATCAGTCAATATATCATTTTACCAAGAACACATTTCTGAAACATTGCAGTACGTCACTCTTTACACAGTATTACATACACATTGTACCATAACTCAAGTTATTACCTCTTGTACATGAAACCTGAAGAGGGCCCTTCCTATCAGTTACCTTGGGGCTGGATGGGGCAAGGGCACCATACTAGAGGGCAACACAAGTAACTTGGAGTTAGCACTGATGCTCAGTTTGGGCAGTGAGCTCGGGACACATACACCTTTATGGACAACATTGAGAGGCAAGTCCACAGGCCCCCAAGTGAATCATAACTGAGGTGCACCACAGGCTTTACAGCTCGACCAGTCTTTCTAGGGGAACTGTTATAGTCTCTGCACTCTGAGCCTCATTTCAGCATTGTCCCACTTGTCAGGGAGTCTCCATGGGGGTAGAGGCTAGAACTTGGGGCACTTTCAGCTCCAGGAGTTACAGTTTCTGAGTCCACAACATTTGGCTCGCATGGAGAGCTTTCGGACACTGGCAGTGGACTGTCAGGGCACTCAAAATACTCTTCTTGTTGATTGTATCACCAGTCTGCCCCAATCTATCATTTCCTCCCTGAAAGCTCAAACAGTTCAACCATGCACAATGATTCCATTTCATCTGATCTGATGCTTTGCACTTCACTTTCTGGGAGCATTGGCTCCAGGGATGAAGCTGGGGGCATAGACAGTCCAGAAGGCCCAGCTTTGTCTCCAGTATTGACTAGGGATTGCCCCAAACAATTGACTCAGTTCGTAAGAAGGATAGTATTCAAAGTCACTCTCACTTTCTTCCGATATGGACTGACAGTCATGCTCAACTGGGACTTGTGGAGGAACACTTTAACTTTGCTTCTGTAGGTGCAGACTTTCTTGATCTTTTCTTAGCAGCAGCTCTAGTCACTGGTCCAGAGGGGCATCTTCTAGGGCTCAGACTCAATTAAGATTTGTCCAATGGGCAGTAAATGATTTCTATGTATTGTTTTACATCTTTTGAATTATTCTCAGGCCTTACTTTGTACACTGGCAGATCATCTAGTTTGCCCACTACAATGTGAGGGAGATGGTGCCATCGGTCAGCAATCTTGTGCTTGCCATGCAGTCCCAGATTTCTTAGCAATACCCGATCTCCCTCCTGGAGTTCCTAATCTTTCACCTTTTATCATGCCTTTCTTTGTTGTGATTTCTTTTGGCAGCCATGGTTTGAGCCAGTTAGTACGCATGAGTTAGCTGGGCCTTTAACTTTTGCACATACTGTAACAGTTGTCAGCTTGAACCCCATCAGAGAGACCCCAAAACACATCTACTGGTAGTCGAGCTTCTCTCCAAACATCAGGCGGTAGGGGAGAATCCAGTGGCATCACTTTGGTGCAGTTATAAGCATGTACCAGGGTGCTAATTTGTTGGCTCCATCTAGGCTTGTCCTTTGGGTGCAGGGTGCCTAGCATATCTAGCAAAGTGCAGTTGAAACGTTCAGGCTGTGGGTCCCCCTGGGGGTGGTAAGGAGTGGTTCTGGACTTTAGCACTCCCCACAGAGAAAGCATCTCTTGATCAGACGACTCTCAAAGTCTCCCTTGATCAGAATGGATTCTTTGTGGAGCCCATAGTGAACAAAAAGTTTTCTACAAGTACTTTGGCCACAGTGGATGCTTTCTGGTCTTCTCGTGGGAAAGCTTGGGCATATCTCGTGAAATGGTCAGTGACCACCAGCACATTACTGATATTTCTTTGATCTGACTCAAACTCAGAAAATCAATACAGACCAGCTCCATGGGTGCACTGGTGGTGATGTTAACAAGGGGCAGCCCTCTGGGAAAAGCTTTCCTCTGTAAGCAGCGACTCACAAGTTCGAATGTGTTGCTCCACATCAGCCCCCATCTTAGGCCAATAGAATCTGGATCTCACCAAGTCAAGTGTTCTGTCTATACAAGGTGCCCCATGTGGTTGTGCAAGGACCTCAGTACTGAGTCTCGAAAGGCAGTGGGCAGCACTAGTTGTTGTTTGTCTACTTGTCCCCTCTGTCTACTGTTTCTCTGTAACAGTTTATTGATCTAGTTTCAACTTAGGACCTTCTTTGTATAACAGTGCAGTTCTCAAATCAGTGGGCGAATTTGGACACATCTTTTCCTGCATAGAGGGCTTCTAAAGCTGCTTTGATCATGGAATCGTGAGATTGAGCCACGAATACTTCATTGTCCAGCTGAGGCAGTGCACCAATGTCTATTGCAGAAAAGTGGCAATAAGCAGCAGGTATGCAATTCTCAGAGGTCCCAAGCAATCACCATGCAGTCCACTGCGTCCGTGGACATTGTTCCTCCCTGTCAAACTTCCGGCAGAGTGCCCGAATGTCAGGTTCTGCCAATCGGACCCAATCATTCTGGGGAACAGGCCTCCGGGAGAAGCATCAGCATCTATGTGGTTCAGACCTGCTCGTATTCGAGCATAGTCATATGTAGATAATGCAGAAAGCCACCTATGGCCAGTGGCATCCAACTTAGCTGAGGTCTGCACATAGGTCAAAGGATTATTGTCAGCTTTTACTAGTATTTTAGCCCCATACAAGTACTCATGGAATTGGTCAACAATAGCCCACTTCAAAAGCTAGGAACTCTAACTTATGTACAGGATAGTTCTTTTCGGATGGGGTCAGGCTTCTACTGGCAAAGGCCACTGGTCTCAGGCCATTCGTGCTCTTGGTACAACAAGCCCCCAACCCTTGCAAGCTAGCATCAGTGTGCAGGACGAAGGTTTTCTTGGATCGGCATAGGCCAGCACTGGAGCATGGGTAAGTTGATATATGATCTCATGAAAAGCAGTCTCACAATCAGAGTCCAGCAGGCCCCAAATACTTCACTCGGATGAAATACACTCTTTCAGTCTTGAGGGACGCTGACTTTTGGTATTTTTGTGGGTTGGGGATACCCTTGAGTAAGGTTAAGTAAAGGTGGATCACTCTTGAATAGTCCTTGATGAAGCGCCGATAATAACCACAGAATCCCAGGAATCTTTGCAGTTCTTTTAGATTTTTGGGCTGTGGCCAGGTGTCAAGGCCTCAACTTACTTGGTCGGTCTCTATTCCTCGTGGATACTATGTGTCCCACATACTTTACTGATGTTTGAAAGAATTGACACTTATCAATGGACAGTTTAAGGCCAAAGTCCTCCAGTCGGTCCAATACCTTAAATAATCTGCTCTCATGTTCCTCCAGTGAGCTGCCAAACACAATAACATCATCTAGGTATACCAGGCACTCTAGTAAGTTCATGTCCCCACTGCACGCTCCATCAATCGTTGAAAAGTGGCTGGGGCACCTGAAACCCTTGAGGCATCCTCACTGAATTCATAGAAGCCAAGCGGACAGATAAAGGCCGTCTTCTCCACGGTCCTCTGGGGCCATCGGGATCTGGTAGTACCCTGCGGAGATCCAGCACAGAGAACCACTTGCTCCCGCTTAGGCAGTCCAAAGCATCCTGAATGCGGGCATTGTGTACTGATCAGGGATAGTCCGCCGGTTTAAGGTGCGATAATCCACACATCCTTACTGTTCCATTCTTTTCCTCACTACCACAATGGGGAAGCATAAGGGCTTCTGGATTCTTGTATTACACCAGCAGCTAACATCTCTTGCAGATGCCGCTCACATCATCTATGTCAGCAGGTGCCAGGCGTGAGACCTCTCACGAAATGGTCTTTCGTCATGCAGCCGGATATTGTGCTCAGCTCCTTGACGCATCTACATCCCATTCCTTTAAAGAAAACACCTGGTCTCTGGGCAAGCTTCTCACTGATCCTCACTTTCCATTCAGCTGGCAGCGGGAGTCGCCGAAATCAAACAAGTCAGGCGTTACTCTGTCATTCTTCCTTGAACTCTTGCTGCTGGGTAGCACTGCAGTGTCTGCACAATGCACATTAGCCAGGATGCAACCTCTGTTTACTCGAATGTCTCTTTCAGACACATTATGAACTTGGACCATTACCCTTCTGGCATAAGCATGGGCTCTAGCGGGCAAAATACTAGGCTTGACCAGCAGTCCCTCTGGCAATTTTCCATCGCCTGGTGCATCCAACATTAATATTTTATTCTTAACATCCTTTCTGATACGGACCTCTCCTGCAAGGTACACTGGGCATTTGGCGCCAGGATCAGAGACTCAGGATCCTTCTTCCATACAATTCCGACCGGTTCCTCTGGTTCTGTTTTTTCAGCATCTCTCTGTGCCTCATAGGCCTTCTTAATTAAAGCCGGAACTCTTAAAGCTCTACTAGTCTTTGACCCTGTTTTCATAACACAACTGTGCCAGCCTTCCAACATATGAGCATTTGTTCCAATCAACAAAGGGACACCATCATACAGTCCAGTGGGGACACACTAAGGCTAGGGTCTCTACTTGTTCGCCACTCCAGCCACGGAGGTGGGGAAAGACAGCCAAATTCGATATACCCGGAATAGGGGTAGGCCTTCTCACTTAACCCCCATACATGCAGTCCTTCTAATGGTTGTAAGGGTACTTGACAAATGCTTCTGATACCAATCCTGGAACATAATTGTCACTTGGGGCCACTGTCTAATACAGCTCTTGTAGACACTCCATTCACCTTTACAGTGGTCTCCATGGAGGGACCCACTATTCTGGACCAGTCTGGAGAGGCGGTGGTGGGGGCCTGGGCAACTGACTCTGCCACAAAGGACGTGAATTAGCATTTTGGTGCCCTCACTGGGATCATGTCGTAGCACCTCTTAACCACTGATTTCTTCTCCGAAGCTCTCCTTGTAGCCTATATGCAACTTTGTCAGTGTCTTTGGGGACTGGCATTCCTTTCATGTGCCCATCTTTCCCACAATTATAGCAAAACATACTTTCTGGAGTTTGAGCTGGCCGAGGCTACACTGGGAGCCAGGGCGGGGTATTACTAACTGGAAACCTGGGTGCCATCTCTGTCTGGCGTGATAAGCATTTGGAGACATCTCGTCAGTTTCTGCACTTCCATGGTCAAGGAATTGAGTTTGGAGCTGTTATCAGCAGGAGATACATGGTGGGTACCCCACCCCCATAGCAGATGCAGTCAGATATAGGTCAGGGCCCGTGCTTGCAGGCGTGGCCTTCATAAAGGACTGTTTTGAATTCCGGATCTCTCTCAACAGTTCGCCCCCATTGTGGCATATCTTTTTCCTTGTCAGAGCACTCATTGACTGTCAACCTCTGCCCTGAACTTCACTTGATGGGTCACCTCAGTCACTGGTCGTAGCCACAGCTGTTGGTGCAGGTACCTCCGAGGTCGCCTTTCTCAACTCCTCGAATTTCTCTCATTAACTCATCATAGAGGGTGGGGATTCCAGTCGATTTGCTAGGCGAACTGAAGCAACAGCAGTTCTGAGAAGGGGGCAGACTTAAGGATTCTGTCCAGTCTGGTTCGGTCTAGTTCAATCGCTGGCAAACCACCCTTTCTGAGGCATTCTTGCAACAATTTTTCCAGCCGAGACATACACAGACAACAACTCCCTTGGTACTGTTGTGCATTCTTACTCTCCACCATAGGTCCTCATCAGAATCTGGGCTCCCATACACATTCTCCAAGGCCTCAAGATAGGCCTGTGCAGTCGCTGGGTTACTGGCCGTTGCTTAGCACGGATGGTAGCCAGGGCAGGACCTCGGAGGCTCTCACTAACCCTCTTTTCGCCGCCTTCCCGAGCATTGCCATTCTAGCACTTGGGGCAACATAGTTCATCCAGGTCTCCCAGTCATCCTCCCTTGGGGGTGGGAGGGTGCCAGAGAGATCCTCAACCTTCGGTAAGAGTCGTGACTAATGGCAGGTGCAGAAATAGGAGTCTGCATTGGTTCAGCCACCATTACGGGCACTGGAGCAGGAGAGGGTGTTGGGGAGGAACACCCCAGGTGGCAGAGAATAGTTTCTTCAAGTCCTCCACAGTTTTCCTCTCCCAGCAACCATTCAGCAAATTTCTCCTCAAAGTTTCAGATAGTGGTGGGGGCTGATTCCCCGGTCTTTACTGTCCTTAGTTATCACTCTCCAAGCAGTGAGGGCTCCCTCTGGGGTAATGGTCTGTGGCACTTTGGAGCTATCTATGGGATCCTTAAACTCTACTAGGGCCAGAGAAAGTGTGGGTGAGCAGATTACATGCCGACCCACCACCACAGGGTTTTGTAAACCTTCCACCTTGGAAAGTACTCCTGCACAGTGTCCGTATTGATACCCAGGGGATGTCCAGGATAAGCATAGCATTTGGGGTCGATCTCCTCCCAGTACACCACTCCACCAGCCGGTGCACAGCCACTTCTGTCGGGTACCCATTTTTTCTTAACAGTGGTTCAAATATGGCCACTAGAGGACACACAATCCCAGCGGTGAGCCTCCAAGATGTAACCCCAGATGGCGCTATCCCAGGGGCTACTACCCTGCCTGATTTGCTACTAACAGGTTGAGGGCCTGGATCCAATGGCGGGTGCCTCCACCCAGAGGTCAGGGTTTGCAATAGTTAAACTAACTTGGTCACAGCCCTCTGGGACACTGCAACCCCCTTTCTTCCCACTAGTGGCCCACACAATATATCAGAATTACCTCACAGTATACACTTACCCCCAGGTCTGGTTCCGCACTGGGACCTCCTGTGAAATGAGATACAGTGCAACAATCACAGTACAGTACTTTAATATAGACAAATACCTCAGGCAGTATAACTTTGCTGAAACAAGCAGCTCTGATTTATTTAGGGGATATAACAAGGACAGGGGAAATCAGGTTAATTAGCTTATCACTCTAATAATCTATTTATGGCTCTGTGCACAGGCCTATCCCTATCAGTTACTGTCCCTGGGTACCCAAGCCCTAGTGGCTAGTCCAAACCGTGGCAGCTGGTGAGGCCTTTCACACAGAGAAAAGGAGAATTAAACAGTCAGCAGTACAGTAATTCCATTTGGATTTAATGTGGCAATTCAACAGGAGCGACCCTGAATTAGTACTCACCACCTCCAAATAAGATAGGGTCCTTCAATGTCAGTAGGGCTCACTTGAGGTACACAAACCTCTTCACACATCCATATAAAAGAAAGCACTATACCAGGCAGGCTGCATCTGTATCCATCGAATTACTGCACAATACCCAGGAGAACACACAGCAGATTCAGTTCCTGACAGACCGAGTGTAATTTTCAGCAATTCCTCCAGTCTTCTACAGGGTGAGCCTGGTTTCTACTCTCAGAGATCCTTTGATTCTTTTCACAGGACGGATTCAGTCTACACAAGCTGCAGACCGAACTCTGGGCCTTACACACGTTTTTGACTAAAACTGCACACTGAAAAGTACGGGCTCCTTCCTTCTTCACTGCCAAAGCTCAACAGAACTCCAACCCGACAAAACCGGCACTTCCTTTGAGTTCCTCCCAGTTCTTGACTGGATTGGCTGTCACCACAATAGACTGCTGCTGTTGGTCCAAAAGGCACTGAAGTCTAAACTACATCTCCCAGAGTCACTGCCCATACAATCCTCTTGTGGCTGGCTCAGATTATGAGTCCAAGTTCTGATTCGGTCCAAGGCACCATTTTAGAGCTAGCTTACCCCACACTGATTGGTCCAGTTCAGCAGTTCAAAACTAGAATGGGGAACTAGCAGACACAGTTCTGACTGCAAAGAAAGCAGGTTAGACAAACTGTAATTTCATTATTACTCTAAATAATTTCTGGTAAACAGTTACATCTTTCAGATAGGTTCCTTTGCACTCCTAGTGACTGCAAAAATTAAGTGAATTGCAGCAGCTCGAGTGGTACTCAGAGAAGCACACAGTCCCCCATACAACTAATTATGTCTGCAAGCAGACAGCTCTTAAAGAGACAGTACCAGAGGCTCTAAAACACTCACTGATAAATGGCTTAAATGCCAAACACCATTCAGGCTTGGAGCATTCAAGCAAGCTCCTGAAGTCTTTTTGGGAACCCCATTTGCAGGGGGTTACATGTATAAGTTGAAAGAGTTAGCAAAAGTATAAGTGTAGAGGAATTCTATAGTTTCTATGTCTTACAAGCATGTACTCTTGATGATTGCTATTGTGGAATTTAACAAAATAAGCATTTTAATTGTATTTATGAATATTGTATGTAACAAACACTGTTTTATACATGCTGTTAATAAACTTTAACCTAACCTAAAACCCACACCTGTGCCCTTTATGAACAATCCGGATGGCTCCAAATCTCGAACCGTATAAAGTATCTCACCGTGCTATGGCGGAAAAACCAACCTTGGCCTCACACCCAGGAGTTACTGCCTAGTTACATCAAAATACTAACCAACAGAACACCAGAGCCTCGACAACTCAGATTCCACAAGTTCCTCGCCAACTACGCAGGGCCAATGCTCCTTTGCCTATAGAGCTTCTATGAATGAATGGTCTCAGCCACACCATCTCCTCTGCCTCAACACTAGGTCTGTTCAAACCAGGCTCGGGCCCATCTCATTGCCTCTAGCTCCTCGCTGCCTCTCCTAGCTGATGACCTACACAGCTTTAATCCTAACTTATACAGTATACTGCTTACCCTCAGGCCCCCAGTCCCCTCCCCAGCTCCTGAGGTGCCACTTCAAATCTCAGGTCTTCATACCACCTCATTAGTCTCTCCTTGCCCCATTACAGCACTTATCCCCCACCCACCCTGCCCCTTTTCTCTTCTATCACTCCTTCCCATTTATTTTTCGGCAAATGCCTCCGGCTGCATCTTCATCCTCCCTCTCCTCTCATCCCTGTTTCTCTGCCACCCCCAGGCACCTGACCCTTCCCATTCCTTGTGGGCACATGCGCCCTAGCTGTGTTCACCATTTTACTGTAGCTGCCTCTGTTAACTACCTACACTTCTCCTCCTCTACACCATACTCTTCCTATAATTGGTCCTTTCAATAGCACTATAGTATATGGTTCGGGCTTATAATGAATAGAAAGCTGTGGCTTTCAAAATCTTGTTGTAGGACAGTTCAGTATCAGTGTTGTTGTACTATCAGTCTGATCGTCACATCGATAGTACAACAACTTTTGCCTTGCCCTGCCACCTGATTGGCTTACTTAACAACACTCTGAAGAGAAAAATGTGGAACATGGCAGTGCGATTAAGCAAGCGCCAGTCTGGGGACCTGCCTTCTTGACACGGAGAGCCTCTAAGGCTCTGTGTCACTAAAGTGAATCGCTGTTTTTTTTTTAAACTATGTGGTGCCGAGCTAGCAGGATGGGGTGAAGCCGACCTGAGAGCGGGATGAGTCGAGCGGGAGCAGCATGACATTACGAAGGTAACTGTCTACTTGGGAAAAAATGAAAAAACACACAAGCCAAGAACCATATACTATAAAAATAGTGGATGGTTAACCATTCTAGCTGTGTTCACCATTTTACTATAGCTGCCTCTGTTAACTACCTACACTTCTCCTCCTCTACACCTTACTCTACCTATAACTGACCCCTTTCGATAGCACTGTTGTACATGAATTATTTACTGTTATTTCACTGTTACTTCCTTGTTTGTTATTTCTGACATGGAACCTTTGAAAAAGCCTTGGCTCAAAGGTACTTGTAATCCTAGAATAAATAAAACAAAAAAATAACGTTTTCAGCTAGAAACATACCATACAGCAGTATAATACAAAAAAGAAACGGGAAAATGAGCAACAGGAATCAGGAGAAGCCAGAAGGAGAAGGAAGGAAACATATTCAATTCAGTGCTTTAGAGTAACTGGTAATTGGTATTTTTCTTTAAATTTAGATTGTGGGCTTGTAGTAAGACACTATGCTTTCTTTGTTGTCTTTACTTATAATTGCTTTTGGGCTGTTGAAAATTTAAAACATAGTGGTGGTGTAATTCTGTGCTGTCTTTAATTGCTGCAAATTTTATCTTGGCTTGTCTGACTGCCTGTAGTTGGGTGAAGGGTGTTAATTGTCTGGCCTCTGACCTCAACTCGTGATAACTGGAGGTGGGCTAGTAAGGTTGAGGTAGCAATAGAGTTTTATTTTCTCCCTTCCCCAACTCTTAATTATATGCCCTGATAAATCTGATTGACAGGAGCTAAACACAGGGTATAGTAAGAGGTGTAAGTAGGAGGGCATAAGGGAAGAAGCCCACCTCAGCACAAAGTGTTTTGACTCATTTATTTATTTATTGGTTTCTTTTTCCTTAAAAAAAAAAAATCTGAGGATCAGTTACAGGATTTTTAGTACTGTAAATTAATAAAAGAGAACTAAGAGAGTTTCAGTAGCAGACAAGTAGTGGAATTGCAGTATAATGTGGGAGTGGTACAATGCAGTGGCTGTGGGGCTGCCATATTCAGGCAGACCTTCTGGACACTGAGGTGCTGCCCCATCTGCATGCATCTCTGGACCACGGGATGAGGTAACCAGACTCAGAGCGGAAGTAAACTGGGTCAGGAGTACCATCACCCCTATCCAGGGACCGCCCAGTCCAATGCAGCTGCCTCAAAGGATGCCGAACGAGGAGCACTTGGATGACAGTGGGCTCAGGGAGGGTTAGAGCAGTCAGGCAGAGGCACATCCCAGATCCTATTCCTCTCAGAACTCATATGCCACACTGGCAAATGAAGACAACCAAACAGAGTACCCAGAGAAGTGGAAGGAAAGGATGTGAGGTTAGCCAAGAAGGTGACCTCAGTGGGGAAAGCAGTGGACCCCAGAGGAGGAGAGCGAATCCTGGTGGGGACTCCATCGAAGAGGATCCAGCTAGGAACACAGGAGGGGAGGACAGGGAGGTGAGGTGCCCACCAGGTGCCACAGCATGGAGGGATGGAAGGAAGATACTCAGGGATCACTGGGAAGGCAAGAAGGGAGGGAGGAGCTGGATGTCATTATCCACCTAGGTACCAATGACTTGGCAAATGGGGAGTCAAAGGAAGTTCAAGAAGAGTTTAGAAAACTGGGGAGGGTCTCAAGCAAGTAGCTACTTCTGTCACTTTCTCAGAAGTACTACCTGTGAGAGGCAAGGAGAGCATAGGAGTGCATGCATTAGGAACTTTAACTCATGGTTGAAGAACTGGTGCTGTGAGGAAGGGTTTGGATTCATTGGTGACTGGGGACCCACCTGAAGGGATGGAGGTTTGTTCAAGCCTGACGGCCTGCATCCATCCTGGAGGGAATTCAAGCACTCAATGATAAGTTTAAATCTGCCATTGACAAGCATTTAAACTAGCAAAGGGGTGGCAGGCCAGCCAAGGAGGGTAGCTACTTGCTCACCCCACAGCTAGCAGTGGAACCAGTGAACCAGAGGAGTGGCGATCTCTGCAAAGCAGTGTGCAAAAGATGAAGATTAGTGACCAAAAGGTGGATAAGCAGAAAAGGGCAAAATTCAGCAGAAGGGCAGACAGCAAGGAGAACCAGGGATAAATGACAACCAAGGAAGGGGCTGGAGTAGAACAGTGAAGCAGTCTAGGGAGGTCAAATCATGGAAAGCCATGTGTGCAAATGCCAGGAGCCTTAGCAACAAGATGGAAGATCTGGAGGCTGTCATGGTACAGTCAGACCTGGACATTGTGGCCATCACTGAAACCTGGTGTAATGATAACCATGACTGGGAGATGGCCATACCTGGCTACAACATATTCAGAAGAGACAGAGCAGGCAGGAAGGGAGGAGGAGTGGCACTCTATGTGAAAAATGACATAAGGGCCACAGAGATCCAGGAGGAACAAAATGGGGAGAGATACTGTGGGTAAAGCTGGAAAGGAAAATGGGGCCAGCCATCCAGACAGGTGTGGTCTATAGACCACCAGCCCAGGAGGAAGAAACAGATAGAGTTGATGCTACTATCCAAAGGATGGCAGACAAGGGTGAGGTAGTACTGCTGGAGACTCAATATTCCAGACGGGACTGGAGCATCCCAGCAGCAGCATCAACTAGGAGCAGATTTATCCTGGACCCTCGACTCTTCAGGGTGCCTTCCTCAAGCAACTGGTCATGGAACCAACTCGCAGAAGGCAATACTGGACCTTCTGCTCACAAACAGGGACAGTGTGATGGGGTAACAGTGGGGAGCACCTGGGTAACAGTGACCACCAGTCATTGTGGTTTGAAATCACAGAAAGAGCAGAACCAAACCACACAAAAACACGTATCCTGGATTTTAGGGGGGCAGACTTTGGGAAAATGGGAGATACTTAAAAGAGGCATTAAGGGAATGGGACAGGAATCAGGGGTTGAGGAACAGTGGGCAGTATTTAAAATGGGATTATAAGAACAACAGAATTATGCATTAAGCAGGTTAGCAAGAGGAAAAGGAAGAAGAGACCATTATGGTTTTCCAAAGAGGTAGCAAAGAAAGTGAAAGCCAAAAAAATTGCATTCAGGCAATACAAAAAGAAACACGCAGAAGAGGATAGGGAGAAGTACCAGGAGAAACAAAGGGAGGTAGGGAAGTCAGTAAGGGAAGCAAAGCTCAGACAGAAGAACACATTGCAAAATCAGTGGTTAAGGGGACAAAACCTTTTACAGGTACATAAGTGAAAAGAAAAAGACAAAGGGAGGGATAGTGAGACTGAAGGGGAGGATGGAGTCGCGTGGAGGATGACAACAGTAAAGCTGACATATTGAACAGGTATTTCTGCTCAGTCTTTACTGAGGAAGAGGAGGATAATGGGTCTGACGGGAGTACAATGGGTGAGAATGGTGCAGAAATGGACACAAGTCCCTTTACACGAAAAGGGTCCTGAAGGAACTGGAAGTAATAAGAGTTGACAAAGCAATGGGGCCAGATGGGGTGCACCCCAGGGTCCTTAAAGAACTAAGAGAGGTGGTGGCTGAACCTCTGGCTATCCTGTTTAGCCAATCACTGGAAACAGGGAGGTACCCAAAGACTGGAGGACAGCAGATGTAGTCCCCTTATACAAAAGTGGGAACAAGAGGAAGCAGGGAACTACAGACCAGTCAGCCTCACCTCGGTAGTGGGGAAGATCATGGAAGCACTACTGAAGGAGAGATTGGTGGAACATCTAGTTGTCAATGGACTACAGGACCCAAGGCAGCATGGTTTCACCAGGAGAGGTCATGTCAGACCAACCTCATTGAATTTTTGACTGGGTGACTAGGGAGGTGGATCAGGGAAGGGCAGTGGACATGGCCTATCTGGACTTCAGCAAGGCCTTTGACACTGTGCCACATAGAAGACTATTACACAAACTGGGGAATATGGGTGTGGACAGGACAGTAGTGTGGTGGGTAGGTAACTAGCTGGGTGGCAGGACCCAGAGGGTGGTGGTAAATGGCTGTCACTCCACAGAGGGAAGAGGACCAGTGGGGTACCACAGGGATCAGTGCTGGGACCGTCCTATTCAACATCTTCATCAATGACATTGCACAGGATCTAGAAGGCAGAATTTCACTGTTCGCTGATGACACAAAGCTCTGTAATAGAGTAGACACACCAGAGGGTGTAGACAGAATGAGAAGGACCTGCAGAAACTTGAAGGATGGTCAAGGGTTTGGCAGTTGAAATTCAATGCAAAGAAGTGCAAGATAATGCATATGGGGCACAAAAACCCTGGCACAATATATCAGTTGGGGGTGAGGATATAGCATGCACCAAGCAGGAAAGGGATCTTGGGTTGTCATCTCTGATGACCTCAAGGTAGGAAACAGTGTGACAAGGCATCAGGTAAAGCAAATAGGATGTTGGATGTATAGGCAGGGCATCACCAGCAGGAAAAGGAGGTCATAATTCCGCTATACAAGACACTAGTGAGGCCCCACCTGGAGTACAGTGTACAGTTCTGGAGACCATACCTACGTAAGGACATAGACAGGGTAGAGAAGGTTCAGAGGAGGGCAACAAAGATGGTGCATGGATTGCATCACAAGTCCTATGAAGACAGGTTGAAGGAACTGAACATGTACTCCCTGGAGGAGAGGGAGGGAGAGGGGATATGATAGAGACATACAAGTATCTTACAGGGAGAAACAGGGTGCAGGAAAACACTATTTTTAAGCGAAAAAGATGTTCCAGGACTAGAGGGCATGGGATGAAGTTGAGGGAGGACGATCTAGAGGAAACATGAGTAAGAATTTCTTCACAGAACGGTGGTGGACAAGTGGAACACCCTGCCAGAGGAAGTGGTGGGGCTGAAACAATCACAGGATTTAAGAATGCATGGAATAGACATAAAGGAATTCTAGAGGTCAGGGGTAAGGGAAACGGACTTCTAGGAAAACAAACTGAACTTACAAGCTCAAATGGGCAGACTGGGTGGGCTATAGGCCCTTATCTGCCGGGCAACTGTCTATGTATCTATATGTATCTATGTAGAGGCACAATATTCACTGTAAATATAATATTGCTGAACATTCCTGACCAGTGAAGATAGCGTTATTATATTTACAGCAAATATTTTGAGTTCTACAGTGTTTCCCAACACACGGAAACATTTAAAAATAAACTAGACATTTTGTTTCGTTCTCATCCATCAAGTTAACTCAGGTAAACTACCCACATAGTGTGGGGGACAATCACGATGGGCTTTCAGCTTCTTTGTCCTTACTAACCAAGTAAACCAAGTGAAGGGACTGACGGACTTTTGAACAGTTGTCATTCTGCTGCCCCCTGAATAAACAGATGTTCTCCCCGAGAGGTGATGCCCCACTGACTTCAGTCTTGTCGAGATGAAGTACTTGGACTGTATGGACTGCAAAGTAAATGGGTGAGATAAACCCTTTTTTTTCTGTTTTGTTAAAATTTAGTTAAAGTAACATAGCGACTGTTGGGCATATGGACATTACTATGGACACCGATTGGACTGCATTGTGCATTTAGGGGTTTGACAGCAGGGGTAAAATGTTAATGTTACTCTCTGCATAGGTTCCATAGTGCTGTTTACACTGTTTTGCACACATGGTATTTTGTATTGTAGTGTTAAAAAGTGAATTACTGCATTGTGTGGGAATCCTGTTGTCCCTCCGCAGGGCTGTTGCCAAAGTCCTGAAAGGAAATAGAAAAGCAGTCAGGGACAGGACAGTGCAGCAGGACAGAGAGAGAGAGTAGAGAGACTGAGACTGGAGGGAGATAGATCCCAGGAGACATTGGGACAGGTGCTGGTCCCAGAGCAGTACTGCCAAACCAATACTAGCAGCTCCAGTGGTGCTTGGGGAAGCAAGCAAGAGTAGAAGACAGAGAGCGAGGACAGAGGCATGGCACCCAGGGAAGAGGAAGGGTAACCCACTTGTCCTGTGAGCATGAGGGGTCTGCCCTAGTGTGTGAACAGGGCAGTTACCTGCATAGGTCCAGTTCCATATCCGAAGAGAAGGTGGGACAGAAGAAAAGTAGCCCGAGTTGAGACAGCTATTTCTTTGAGCCTGTCTCAAACCCAAATGAGAAAGAGAGAGGGATGGAATACTGGGTTGCTGCTGCCTGTTTGAGGGTTATGTTTGGCTCCCAAGAAAAGCAGCCCAGAACTGTTTTAGCGGCCATCTCGACCCAGAGGATCTGTGCCCAGAATATTGGTGGGGGCCATGTCTAACCACTGCTTTCCTGTGATGCGACCCTTGTCTGACGTAAACAGACTGTTTAAATGGCACCATGAAGTTCTGGTTAAAAATTAAATGGGATCTCCCTGTTTGAATGCTGCTTTTGTTGTTGAACTCTGTTACAGTATTTCATTTAGGAGTGTTGCAAGCTAACTTAAGATTTATTGGCCCAGCACCAGAAGGAGACACTCCCTCCTGTTAGCAGACCCATTCAATGCCAGTCATCATGGTAAGTGAAAACAGAAACATAGAACGTTTTACTGCTGTGAGCACCCTCCTTCAAGTAACATCAGGCATACCCTAGACACCCGGATGGGGCATACACTTGCATATTCTTGCACAGCCTGTTCTTCCATACTTATATATTACTGTACCCTGTTCTAACCATACCTACATATTCTTGAAACCCTCTTCTCTCCATACTACATATTCCTGCACTCTGCTTTCTCCGTACCCACATATTTTCATCCCTGATCTCTCTGTACTTAGATACATCTGCACCCTCTGTTCTCATCATCTTATATATTCCAGCACCACCCCACCTCTGTTCATTATAAAATGAGAAAATACAAGCTGGCCCAGTGGTGCAGAGGGCCAAGGTGCCTTGCGCCTTACTTCTTACCATGCAGCGACCTGGAGTCAGGGAGCGAGCTAAGGCACCAGGGGTTGGATGAGAGGAGAGGATCAAGTATCAGAGGACTCGCTCCTCCCTGGGGTGGGGGATGGCGTGGTTTCCCAGCTATCGGTGACACCCTCACGAGGCTGGGTGCAACAACTCATGCCACTTACAAAAGGAGAGGAGACAATGGTGGCTGCCCATGGGTCAGGTGCGAGCACACCCATCTCAGGCTGGTGTCACTGCATGTCCGCACTTCTGGTAGAACACCTGAACATGCAGAAAATCCCTGGCTGGAGGAAGAGGTCACTCAGCCACCACGTCCACTGCTGGATCCTGCCCTTCTGGGTCCTGACTACCTCCTCCTTACCTCCACCTGCAGGGCACTGGATTGTGATGGATGCCGTGGCACTGAGTCATGACGGAGGTTCCCCCAGGTGAGTTACTGGTAGGTCGGGATGAAATCCAGGACCACAGGCAAGGAGGATCTGAGGCTTCACTGGGAACTGGCAGGAGCCAACTGATGGAGCCCCAGCCAGTGGCAACCAGAGGAAAGAAAGTTGAGAAAAATACAAACAAATAGGCATAAAAGAGCAAATCCATCCAGTCTGCTCTGGCCCAACAAACCTACACTCCAGCCTATCACTTGAGTGGGTGCAGTTCCAGACCCTAGTATCAGCTTTGTCTGATAAGTATGTTTATCCCACCTCCTTGCTCCCACTGCTATTACCCTTATTTATGCCTGTCTTCTCAGCCTTGACTCCCTACATCATTCCACTTGTCTGCCCTCTCTATGAATAAGTATTCCCTCGCTTCTTTCTTTGAACTTGCCCCAGGACAGGTTATATCTGTGTACCCTTGTGCAGGTCCTTAGGCCAGGTTGTATCTGTGTCCCCTTGTGCAGGTCCCAGGCCAAGTTGTAGCTGTGTCCCCTTGTGCAGGTCCTTTCTTGCCCCAGTACTGGTTGTATCGGTGTCTCCTTGTGCAAGTCCCAGGACAAGTTGTATCTGTGTCCCCTTGTGCAAGTCCCAGGACAGGTAGTATCTGTGTTCCCTTGTGCAGGTCCCTTTCTTGCCCCAGGCTGGCTATATCTGTGTCCCCTGTGCAGGTCCCAGGATAGTTTGTATCAACATCCCTTGTGCAGGTCCCAGGACAGGTTGTATCTGTGTTCCCTGTGCAGGTCCCTTTCTTGAGTTTAAGCAATTGCTAACAATACATCCTGTTGATTACCTTGAGGTAAATAACTGCATCCAGTCATTTCTCCAATTTTCTTTCAGGCCTCAAGTGAGTACTCTGGCCAGTGATTATGTTTACTGATCGCCTAAAAGGATTTTCTACACTGGAGGAAGTGGTGACATACTGTAAATGGAAGCTAGAGGAATAGAAATCTCCTTCTGTAGCATCAGCTGGAGCAGCAGACAGCCATTGCCTTCAAAACTCTATTTGGTCTACAGCAGCGACTGGCCCTGATTGTTGAAGAAAGAGCCCCACCGTGCTGGCAGAAGTATGTCAGCTCCTTCAGACATTCAGCAGGTCGAGTCCTTATTTGAATGGAACTACGTCCATTTTGTTTTCTCTTTTCGCTTGCTATTGACTCTTAACCGTGAGATGTCAGCTTGTTACTTGGGGTATTTCTGACTTGTTACATATACCCTATCATATGCTCCGAGAGACCCTTGATGACAATTAGCACCCAGGTGCAGGGAAGGGGAGCCTAGACACATTTGCAATATATTGAGGGGGCCAGACTCAATGGGCCAGAGAGGTCCTTTTCTGCTGACAGATTTCTATGATTCTATGATGTGCGAGCCCGCTTTCACCTAACAGCTTTCAGTTACAGAAAAGTTACTTGTTCATGCAAAGAATACCATTTCCTACTGAACAGTAAAGCAATACTTTTCAGGAAGGACAACATTCTGCTTTTCCCGTAAACATAAAAGTAAATTTTAAAAATCTATGAGTGGCAACTGGGAGAGACCACCTTTCGATTAAACCTAGCTCTGATTAAATGGTTGATTGACTTGTCTGACAAACTACATACAGTGATCCTAACTAGATACCTTGTGGCTGTTCCCCATTCTAATTAGATCTAAGACTGAGGAAGCACCATGGCCTACTCTCCATAGGAGACTTTAAAGGGATACTGTCAACCACCTTAGGCCTCAAAGTGTCCCTAGTATAAAAATTTTTTATGACTGTTCACATTCCATAGAGACTGTTTATGTGGCTAGTAGTTTGATTCAGATCCCTTTTTCTTTTAAAAAGTGAAAAACTGCAGCCCAGTGGCGTAGAAGGCTGAGGTGCTGGCGCCTTACCTTGACCACGCCGGCGACTCGGGTTCGAACGGACTCGGGATGCCGGGGTCGGCAGGGGAGGATAGGATCGAGCAAACGCTGGACTGCTCTCCTATCATGGGGTGAGTTCAGGATGGCCCTTACGGCAGCGGCCCCCAGTGGAGACTGGGGGCACTACCTAGCCATGGGGAACCTAGAAAAGCAGAAACACTGCTCGCTGGCTGCCAGATGGCGTCTCTTAATCTCCAACACCTCCAGTGCATTTCCGGGGCCTCCTTCTCCTCAGCAGCATCCCTGGGCCCTACAGAGTGTGCTGGACTATCCTCCCCAGGTGCCTTCCCACTCGGAGGAGTGGGACCATTGACGAGAGGATATGTCCGGGATATCCCAGGGGACTGACTGCTATATGAGGAGTCAGAGAGGCTCGGGTAAGGACAGTGGGGCCGGAGAGGAACTGCAGAGCCTGAAGGAGAGGGTCACCGAGCACGGAGGAGAATAAATAAGATGATGCAAAAAAAAAGTGAAAACTGAGTGACCACCATACTAGTGTTACTAAACCAAAACATGTTTGTTTATATTTCTTGATCGACTTCCACTGCATCTTTCCTGGAGTCAGAACATCCCCAAAGCTATCTAGCCACTCAGTATGCAGCGAGTAGAAGAAACAATTGTATCATGAGTGGCTACACTGTTTGAGTGTGTTTCTCATGTTCAGGAAGTATAAAATAAGAGTAGCTCAGCGATTTGAAGCAAAACAAGGCTGGGTATAGCTATGCATTGCCATGCATTTCAGTTCTGAAGCAAGGAAGCAAATAAAACAACCAGCAATATCAGTGACATTTAGCAAAGGCAAGCAATCATAAAATGTGGGTTTTTACCAAAAATCATATGATGCAAAAGGTTGACAATTTACTAGTTGTTTAAAGGGACACTATCTCCCCATAAATTAATCCCTCCTATCTTTGGGAAGCAGCACAATCTCTCTACTTGCAGAAGAAATTAGGTACATCGAAACGAGAACTCTTTATGTTAAGATGACAGGGGTTCAGTGGAGACAATCATTCCTGTTGTCAAACTGAATCGGCTGTCATATAAACAACGTGACCCACAGGAAAAACAATCTTCTCTTATGCGTATTTTAGCAAAGTTAGGATGACTTCACTGGTCAGACAGGAGGGTTTTTGAGTTCCCTGCAAGATGAACTACACATTCCACAAACCCACATTCCAACAGATCAATGAACTAAAACTTGCTCCACAACATGAAGTGCAGTGCTCAAATTACAGGGCTTTGGAGGGCCCCTGAGTTCTGTGTAACTGAAAGGTGCAGGGCGGGGGACATGTTTGCCCCTATTACTTCTCACTGCTGAAGCTGCCAATCTCCATTTAGTCAGGAACACAAATTGCAGCAGCCCTCCTTGAATTAAAAATAGTAATTAACACAATGTTTAAGTAATATACCATGCCAGGGTGTATGTTATTCTAGGTTTGCAATGCCTGTGTGTCGTTTAGACACAAGGGCGCATGAGCAAGTGAGCAAAACACACCAGGCATGATAAATCACTTGCATTAACCCACATCCTGGAGTGGTATATTGCGATCATACAATGGTTCCCTTTTTGAGATATAAAAAATAAATTTGTTGTGTGTGTGTTTAGTTTATTTTATTGCATTTGTTAGTGTGCCACAAAACATAGTCCTTGGTTTCTAGGGCTACTGTCATGACTGCCAATTTGCAGGCAGAACAGAGGATTTGAGAGAGGTTGCTGTTGCAGAAGTAATGGCTGGAAGAGGAAGGTCAGTGGAGTATCTGGATAGAACATGTCAGGGTACTGAGACAGAAAGTCTTAAGGTTAGCACCTACTTGTGTATTGGAAGGGCCCTAGCACAACCGTCAATGAGCTTGTTCCGACTAGCTCAAGGGCTGCTCTGCAAGGACTTTTGGGTGAATCGGAGATAGCAGAAGGCACTAAAGGAAATGTGGTTATACCGTCGATGAGCACTGTTAATTGCTCTTTGTTGAGGATCGATTTACATGATCAGAGGGTAAAATGGGTGAGAGGGTGAATAAGTGAACTGGAGCAGTCAGACCAGAAACATTCATCGACAACACTCCAGGCATGTTGAGCCATCAATGAGCTCTAGAGCCCAGAGGCTCATCGGCAGCTACACTCTGCAGCTTTCTGTTTTTTGGGGGTGGCTGAAAGTGGGATTTAGATATGGAGAGGGTTATTGTATGGGAAGTGGCAACATAGCCAAGTGGACTATTAAAGAATAATTAGGAAGTGAACAGGGTGGAGTTCTGCATCATTGGTTGCAAACTTGCTATGTTTACAAAGTGCTGGATCTGTAGTGCTCACAGTGATTTCAGGGAGTCACTGATGCAGTACACTGGTGGCTGGCACCTCCTCCTGTTGGTACTGTTGATTTACAACAGGGAAGAGGTGTCAACTGACCAATCATAGAGTACCCTTCTCATTCCCCATTGTATCATTTCCCTTTTAATGGCCATCCAGGAAAACAATAGCCTGCCAACCATAGCCACACAAGCCAAAGTGTGTTAAGTGATACCTGAGACAGATATTTATCTAAAGCTGTATTTACACAGCCATGGCGCTGTTGCATTTGCGCTGCCTTCCTTCCTGCTGTGCTGGATACTCCCATCAATTTAGTATT
Source organism: Neoceratodus forsteri (assembly GCA_016271365.2). Taxonomy (NCBI): domain Eukaryota; kingdom Metazoa; phylum Chordata; order Ceratodontiformes; family Ceratodontidae; genus Neoceratodus; species Neoceratodus forsteri. Next base: position 43,301,936 of record CM057455.1, read on the forward strand.
TACACAGCCCGTCTTCAAAGCACTACAGGTCGCCCAAGGAGGAGAAGCTTTAGATTCAGTGGAGGATGCTGGGAGACACCTGGACAGAATGCTTCCCACTGGAGTGAGCACATCAAAGGGTTTATAACGTCAGTTCACATGCATGCTCCGATATGGTACCGACAATTGAGTTGCAGCAGGAAAGGGATCCAAAGCACACTTACAGCTCTCTGGAAAGTGTCTACAAAGCCAACTTTGCAGCACATCAACCTATGTGCATGGGTTGATGCAATCCCCAAGTCTGCAGTTTAAACAAGCCTTAGAGATAGCATGCCATTGCTCGACTGCTTTGATGGCAACGTTCTAGAAAACAAACAAGTGTCTCTCACAGCTAAAAGTAGTACCCATAGCTGGCACCAAATTAGTCCTTCACAAATACTTTAAAGGGTGATGCATCAGGCCAGCCTGATGGCGCTGTGTGCTGAGGCACTGACCCTTACCTCACACTCGCCAGTGACTCTGGTTCAGGAGCGACCTCCGTCACTGGGGAGCCAGCACTAGGAGGAGTGGGAGTGGGATTAAGCAGCCGTGAGGCAGCTCTCCCCTCCTGGGGTGGTTGTCCACGCCCCTCATAGTTCCCGCTCCCACTGGGTGGAGGTCTAATGGGTAGCACAGCAGAGGGTGGTGGCGGCAAGTGCCAAGGATGGGGCAGAGCTGGTACCAGGTGTGCATGTGCATCTCCAAGCACATACGTGTCTGCAGGGGTCCGGGTTCTGGGAGTAAATGGGGAAAATATAATACAAAATAGAATATAAAAAATACATGGGAATCTTTGCAATTTGGGGGTTATACAGGCCACCTATACAAGAGTGAGGAGGAGATCAACAGTTAATTCAGGCAGTCACAAGGCTGGTCCAAAGAGAACTACTGCTGGTGGGGACCTAAACCTCCCAGATGTAGACTGGGAAATCCCAGATGAAGCATCGTCAAGGAGCAGGAGATACTAGCTGCGATGCAGGGGCATTCCTTCAACAGCTAGTCAGGGAGCCGACAAGAGGCAGCATGCTGGATGTGGTCTGACAAATGGAGAGAGTGTGGAGGAGGTACAGGTGGTAGAAGCCTTTGGGTAACAGCAACCACAGCACGGTAAGGTTCAGGGTCGGCAGGAGGGAGACAAGTAAAAGCAGTACTACAGTCAGATATATGGACTTTAACAAGATGAGAAGGATATAAGGAGACAATGCGGTATGGAGAATATATGGGCAGTGGAGAAGTTATGGGAGGCCATCAAGGTAGGAGTACTGCAACTGTGGAAACGTTCACAAAAGGTTAGAAAAGAGCAAGAGGGGAGGAGACCGCTTTGGTTTACAAAGGAGGTTGTGGGAAATCTGGGAAAGGAGGAGGCTTTCAGAAAATTTAAGAGGACCCTGACCAAGAAGGATAAGGAAGAGTATAGGAAAGAGGAGTCTGGCAGGGAAGATAATCAGAAGAGCAAAAGCAGATACAGAGGAAAATATCAGAAAAGGCCAAAGGGGGTAAAACCTTTTTCAGATATGTGTGAGGAAGAGGGCAAGGCAGGGATTACTAGGGCTGAGGGGGCGAAGGAATAAAATTGGAAAGGGACAGTGAAAAACAGAGTTATTAAATAAGTACTTTAGCTCAGTATTCATAGAGGAGGAGGACGGTAGGGGACCTAAGCTAAAGTCGAAGGGAAAGGAGGGCAAATGGGTGGATCTGAGCCATTCATTGTGGATAGGGTTAGGGCAGGCGAGATAGATTGAGGTGGAAAAGGCAATGAGGCCTGCTGAGTTACACCCCAGGGTGATCAGGAAACTGATGAGAGTTGGCTGCACCCTTGACAAGGCTCTTCAGCTTGTCCTTGGATACTGGGAGATTGCTGGAGGACTGGAAAGGGTGGACATAGTTCCTTTACACAAGGAAGGGAGTAAGGAGGTACAGAAGAACTAATAGCCTGTCAGCCTCATGTCAGTGGTGAGGAAGGTAATAGGGTATCCATCAAGGAGAGGGTGGTGGATTACCTGGAGGAGAGTGGCTTGCAGGACAGCAGACAGCATGGCTTCACAAAGTGAAAGTCTTGCCAGAAAAACCTAATTCAGTTCTCTGATTGGGTGACTCCGGTATTTGACGAGGGGCAGTGAGCGTGGCCTATCTAGACTTCAGTAAGGCCTTCAATACCATCCCCCATCGGAGGCTGGTAAGTAACATGGAAAGCCTGGGGTTGGGTGAGAAAATAAGAAGCAGGCTGCAGCCAGTTCTGAAATCATTGGACTAGGGCATAAAACTGCAGAGAAACATGGACCTTTGATGTTTCTTCCTTTAGCAGCTGTGTAGTGAAGTCCTGATCTTTTGCTTGCCAAATCACTCAGTTGTACACTTCTGTGAGCAGCTCAGTGCAGAGCAGCATTTGCGTAACCTGCACTGGCCTGTCAGTGATTTGTTGCTTTTTATTTTGTCTACTTTTCTATTTGCAAATTATACTGTAAAGCCAGTAGAGGGCAACAACACGTGTAGGTTGCAATCGTCTTCCTACTCTCCCTCAACACTTCGATCCCAGGTCATTCATACCTAAAGCAAATTATCAATGTCCTAACATTCAGTGGTGTGATCTGAATCTGTAAGCCTGTAAAGCCTCTACTACCCTACCCAGAAGGGTCTCCATCTCCCTCCTACTCACACCCATCCTGGTTCTCACCCTTATCCCAGTCTCCCCCTCTACACCTATTGCCACTTCTCTCTCCCTTCCCTTCCAGATACCTCCTTCATTCTGTCAATCACCCCACAGCTGCCCTTGTAAACAGACCCCACTTCCTACTACCCTCCAGCCTCTCTGTTTTCCATTCCTAGTCACTCTGCCTTTCTTTGTTTCTTTATCTCCTTCACTCCACCTCTCCCTCCCTCTTCCCTTCCTCCAGTATTTCCTACTCAATAACAAAAAGTCCTGAACTTCATTATTTCATCCTTGCCCTCCTCTTTCTTTCATCAGGAACATCCACCCAACCCTGCCCTATTTCTTCTCCTACCCTTGCTTCTTACCCAAATAACATGTATCCAAACCCCACTTCCACTACAACCCTCCCTAATGGGTTGAAGCTCCTCCACCTGAACATCTGCAGCCTGCTACCTAAAATCGACCTCCTACAAACTCCTATGACTTCACACACCCAGACATCCTAATTATTACTGAGACATGGCTCAAAAAGCACCCCTGACAGTGCCATTGCTATCCCTGGGTATTCCATCTCCAGACAAGATCCTTTCTCCCCTTGAGATCCCATTTCTCAGCTCCTTCACCCTACCTGGTGACCCATTTCCATATCTCTAGCCCCCTAGAAGAGTGGAGACCATGTCACTCATTTATCGTACCTCGTGACTGCCCCTTTTTCCAAAATGTCAATGCTATAGCACTAAAAAAGAATTGTAGTACGGTGACAGAAAGAGAAAACAACTGAGATTCAGGAGAATAGATTTAAAGAAAGAGGTTATTGCACATACTCTGTTAAAAGCAAGGGCAGAATGTGGGAAAATCACAAGAGAAGATTTTGAAACAAACCAGAAAAGAGAAAGATGCTTGCAATAGATTAATTTTGTCACCACTTTTAGTTCAAGGTCCTGGAAGGTTAGGGATATAATTAAATAACACTGGAAAGTCCTAGCAGCAGACCCCAGACTGAGAGCCACAGCACAAACTTTACCTAGAATGTCATACCATACAGAAAGAAACCTTAGAGATATGGTGGTGAGTTCAACACAAAAAGTAGAAGTTCCAAGAATCTGGTTACCACCACCACCACCACCACCACCTCAGGGGTGCAGAAATTGACAATTGGTTGTAATGTGGTTCATGAATGTAGCATGTTTTGGAATCCCCGACAGAAGGCATACTACAATCAGCTGATTACCTCGTCTGCTGACAAAGTGCGTGGTCCTGGTACTCTCCCAGTACCACTGGTTCCAGTTAGACAACAGGGCTCTGATAGGTTTGGTCTTTTCTGCAAGTTCTGACATGAGCATTCCTAATTGGTTCCCTATGCCTAAAACTTCTTATCTCAGGGATACAGGAAGTGGATCCGTCTTCCATATGACTACCAGCTCTTCAGGAGCAGGCTTCACAACTCTATCTGAAAAACTGTGTCCCAGAAATGTGACTCTGTGCTTCAAACTCACATATCTGTGGGTTGACGTTAACCTGCAGCCTAAGTTTCTCTGAAGAACTGCAGTAACCGCTTGATCATGCTCTGTTTTGTGCTGCAAAGATTAGCATGTCATCTATATGACAGATGACTCCTTGTAGACTTTCCAGAATTATAAACATTCCGTTTGAAAATGCTCTGGGTCTGAGGAAATTCCAAGGGTAATATAGAAACATAGAACACAGAAACATAGAATTTGACACGAATAAGGACCGCTGGCCACCCAGTCTGCCGTTTCCCTACCTACTGGATAAGCTGCAGATCCTAGTTAACCAGTAGCCTAGTTCTTCCTACCCCACCACCGCCCCTAGAATTGCCTTATGACTGTCCCATGCATGCTTGAATTCCACCACTATTTTTGACTCCACAACCTCCTCTGGAAGGCCATTCCATGCATCCACAACCTCTCTGTGAAAAATACTTCTTAAATTACCTCTGAGCCGCTTCCCCATATCTTCAAATTGTGCCCCTTGTTCTTGCACACCTCTTTTTTGAAAGATGCTACCCTCTTGGACTTTGTTGACTCCTTGAGGTACTTGAAAGTTTCTATCATGTCCCCCCTCCTCCTTTCCTCGAGGCTATACATATTAAGCTCCTTAAGTCTCTCTTCATATGTCTTCCAGTGCAGACCCCTGCACCATTTTAATGCTCCTCTGGACAGCTACCATCCTGTCTATGTCTTTGCGAGCTGGGTCTCCAGAACTGCACACAGTACTCAGATGGGGTCTCACCAGCTGTCTGTACAGAGGATAATAACTTCCTGTTTTCTACTGGTGATGCCTCTCCTATGCATCCCAGTATCCCCAACCCTCCTTGCTGCCCTCTCACATTGCTTGCCCACCTTTAGGTCATCTGATATGACTACCCACAGGTCCTTTCCATTTTGTTGTTGTTAGTATCTCACCCCATTGTGTACTCTTCCCTGGGTTTGATTCCCAGGTGCATTACCTGCACTTCTTAGCATTGAATCTAAGCTGCCATACATTTGACCATTCCTCTAACCTTGCTAAGTCCTTCTTATCTTTTCCACCCACCTTGTGCATCAACTCTGTTGCAGATCTTTGTGACACCTGCAAAGAGACATACTTTTCCTTCAGTCCCTCTGCAATGTTGCTTATAAAGACATTGAGGACCGATCTAATACTGAACCTGCGATACCCCACTAGTAACTCCCCTTTCTTCAAGAGTGGACTCCATTTACTATTACTCTCTGTGTACTATTCTCCAGCCAATTCTTTACTGAGCTGTCATCTTGGGACCCACTCCCAGGCTGGCTAACTTGTATATTAATCTTTTGTGGGACTGTGTCAAATGCCTTGCTAAAGTCTAGGTAGGCTATGTCCCTGCCCTCCCTGATCTACTGCTTTGGTCACCCAGTCAAAGAAATCTATCAGATTCGTCTGGCATGACCTTCCTGCTGTGAATCCATGCTGCCTTGGGTCCTGTGCCCTCTGGGCTCTAGATACTCAACAATTCTTTCCTTCAGATGATTCCATCATTTTCCCTATCACTGAGGTTAAACTAACTGGTCTGTAGTTTCCTGCCTCTGCCCTGCTCCCACTTTTGTGAAGGGAATGCATCTGCCCTCCTCCAGTCCTCGGGTACCAACCCATCCTCCCATGATTTGTTAAAGAGGGTAGTCAGTGGTGTCACTAGTTCTACCCTTAGTTCTTTTAGAATTCTGGGTTGAATTCCATCAGGCCCTATTTCTTTGTCCACCTTCAGTTTTAAGAGTTTTTCAGAACCCTTTCTTCTGTAAATAGGCTGGTATCAGCTTCTGTATCCAGAGTGTTTCTACTGTTTGTTTTAGGTACCTCCCCTCTTCAATTGTAAATACTGAGCAAAAATATTTGTTTAGTATCTCTGCCCTTTCTGAGTCACCCTCTGCCCACCCTCCTCCCTTTATTAAACCCTCACTATCCCTCCTTGGTCTTCCTTCGCTCCTGATGTACCTATAAAGGTTTTATCCCCTTCTTAACTGAGTTGGCTATCTTTTCCTCAGTTTGGGCCTTTGCTGTTCTGACTGCCTTCCCAGCTTCCTTTTGCTTTAACTGATACAGTTTCTGTCCTGCTCCTTCTGTGATTCCTTGTACTTCCTGAATGCTTTCTTTTCTCTTGAACCTTCACTGCCACTTCCTTTGAGAACCATAGTGGTTTTACATCATTTTGTTTTGTTTATTTGCTTCACACAAAAGCTTGTTACCTCTGTGATGGCAGTTTTATTATTCCCCATTGTTCTTCACCCCTCCTTCCTGCCCATTTGCTAGTGCATTCCTTTTGAAAAAACATTACTGTCCAGCCAGTGTGATGAATGTTGTTAACTTTGTTAAGGACTCCAAACAAGCAAATTTGCCAGAACTACAGCATTAGCACCTAACTGCGAATAATTTCAAATTTCCCAGAATACCAAGGGCCACATATTCAGACTGCACCTGCAGTATGGTGCAGAGTGGGGCGCAGCGCAACTGAATCTTGTGGGGCCAGGACAAGCGATATTCAAGGTGATGTGCAAGGCACATCATCTTGAATAACTGAAATGTCAAGCGCCTAAGCGGCGTGAACAATGCTCGGCGCATTCCCCAGACAGGGTGGACAGGAATGCTCCACAAGAATGCAGTTGCGCTTGTGCGCATCACCCACAATATTCAGAGCTGTGTATGCAAATAGGGTCAAAATATATGCATGGCGTAACTGGGTCCATTTATTTATTTAAATCTAGGATTACAAGTACCTTTGAGCCAAGGCTCTTTTACAAAGGTTCCACATCAGTTTGAGGACAGTACTATGAACTACAGCAACGCATGGTAATACATCAAGCAAGGAATTATAGGCAGGATAAACAATCAGTTACCAGAGGAGAAGAATGCATACACTTTGGAGAAGACAGTTCAAGGGCAGTTAAGGGTGTACAACAGTATTACAAGACATGGGTAGGACACAGGGAGGTAAGAGCTGCCAGAGGCATTGTCACACCACATAGAGGTGCAGGTAGCAGGGGTAGGAGGAGGGGTAAGGGGAAAGGGAGGGAGGGTAAGGGAAGGAGGGAGGAGAACAGACAAGGGAAAAAGGTGGGTAAAAAAAATTAGATGGGGGCTGAGGCAGTATTGAAAGGGTAGCTAGGAGGGCTGGCTAGATGAGGCATTAGCTTGATCTCCTATGTTTTCCATATTTTCATCGTAGAACCCATGCGTAAGCCAGTAGGCGTTATGGTCAGAAACCCTGACACTGTGGCGATTCTTGGTATTTTCACTCCCAAGTTTTCAACATGGGCTTTTGTGATCGCACCAGAAAAGTGACACTATCAGTTTGTGAGCGAAGGTGATTTTGCACAGTGAATCGCCACGTAAAGGTAATGTTGAAAATCTGGAGAGAAAATATAACAAAAAATTGGTAAAAACACGGCGTGCGTAGAAACTGTGCAGTACACACCTGAAATGAAATTATTTGGGGATTTTTACACCAGATTTTCAAAATAGGCATTTGGGACCTCTGCTTATGAACAGTGGCACTGTGATTTTCTTAATCTGTCCCAAACATTGATTTCCCACAGTGACCATGCTATTCTGTGCGAAAGTGCGAAAACACATTTCGGTCAGGATGTGAAAAATGACAGCTGTACTGTTCATAAGGAGGTGTGAAAAAATGCCAGTGTTGAAAATCTAGATTGAAAATATTACAAATTCATGAACTTACATGTGTGTGTGGAAACTGTGCAATGCAGTTCATAACACAAGTCATTTTTGGAATTTTCTCACCAAATTTGCAACATAGGCATTTTGAGAGCCCACCTCATGAACAGTGACACTTTTATTTCGTTAGTCATTCCTAAAAGGTGATTCCACACAGGACCACAAAATCACCTTTCAGGACCGAATAACGAGATGACAGTCACTGAATTCATGAGATGGGGTTCCAAGAACTCCATGTTGAAAATTTGGTACAAATATTCAGAAAAATGGCGAGATATGCACCAAGTTGAAAAAAAAAACATTTATGCCATTATACAGCTTACAGGGATTTCTTCAGTTAGTGGTGCGAGCTTTGAAGAGTGCAGATGACACAGACAATACCTCACCCAGAAGCTTTCAAGGTTGCAGTCCTGAGCTCTGTGATCTCTGTAATAGACTATGGTCTGATCATTTATGGCTCAGCTACAACCACAACCCTTAGGCGCCTCTCAACTGCCTTAAATAAGGCATGTTGGCTCATCACTAATTGCTCACTGTCTCACCCACGTGACCTGTATACCCAGACCGGCTGGCTCCAACTATCAAACCACATAAAGTTTATTACCTGCTCCATGGTGAAAAAAATCTACCTTGGCCTCGCGCCTTCTGGGAGTCTCAACTCTGTTACAACACGAATTAACAAATGGTGCCTTCAGAAGATCACGCTACAGCTACTGAAAGTCCCCCAATGTCACACTTCACAGGGACAATGCTCTTTTGCTTATCAAGCGCCACTCTGGTTCAATGGCCTCAGCCCCACCATCTCCTCTGTCCCAACAATTGCTATGTTTAAAACTAGGCTCCGGGACTATCTCACTACCAACAGCTCCTGTGACTGTCCAACTTAACCTTGTTTCTCCACTTCCCTGCCTGCTCTAGTGGTCCCCCACCCTCACTGGTTCTACCCTCACATCTTGGTATACCCAGTGCTGCACTTTTCCCTCTCCCCACCCCTTCCTACATTCCTTCTCCCCCATGACTCCGACACTTCTTATCTGTTGTCTATTTTCTCTGACAAATGCATGAGGCTGCCTTGCTTATAATGCTACCCCTGAATTGTATTAATCTGTACTCTGTTTGCAATGTCCACATTGTTGTAATGTCTGTCTTGATGTTCCCCATAATTTGTATTTCTCTGATGTGGAACCTTTGTAAAAGAGCCAAGGGCAAGGCTCAAAGGTATCTGTAATCCTAGACTTGATAAATAAATAAAATAAAAGATGTATTCCGGTCCACCAAAGATCCTCACACAGGCTCATGAGTAAGCTTAGGGTGAGGGTGTGTGTGTGGAGGTGAGGCGTGCAGAGGGTGGCTGCAGGTTCGGGAGGAAAAGAGACTCAACGAGGACCATTTTTTTTTTTTTTTTTTTTACAGGTTTAAGACAACGCAGGACTCCTAAACCTCCCACCTTAAGACTATGTCCCTTAGTGTTATGGCTGCCACTCAGCTTAAAGAGACTCTCCTTATCATTCTTAATTTATCGCTTTCCAGTACTTGAAGGTCCCAATTATGTCCTCTCTCTCTCCTGTCTTCCAGGAGTACATGTTCAGTGCCCTCAACCTCACCTCATATGCCTTACCCTGCTGACCAGCTGTCATCTTTGTAGCCCTCCTCTGGACCTTCTCCAGCAGGGTAATGTCCTTTTAGGTATGGGCACCAGCACTGAACTCCATACTCTAGATGTGGTCTTACCAGTGTCCTGTACAAGGAAGCATAACCTCCTCTCTCCTACTACAGTCCCCCTAGATATCGTCCCACATATGATGTATACTGTATATATATATATATATATATATAATTTCATGTAAAAAACTCTGTTTAATGCATCAGTTAGGATTGTTCCACAGTGACAAAAGCGAGGAAATTTGATGTTAGGGTCCCACCCTTGCACTTCACCTCCACCAACAGGCATCGGGGGAGTGCATTGGGGTCATCGGTCTAACTCTCCCCATCCATGTGTAAACAAGTTGAGGTGATGCAGTATGGGAGAATGGGGTGAAGTTGGACCGATGACCCCAACACACACCCGATGCCTGTTGGCGGGTGGGGAGTGGTGCAAGGGTGGGAACCCTAACATCGAATTTCCTCACTTTGTCGCTGTGAAAGAACCCTAACTGATGCATTAAATGGAGTTTTTGCCATGAATTTCCCTTCTTTTGAGAATGTGCAGCATAAATAATGAATGGAATGTGGCAGTGTAGTCGCGGGAACCTTGATAACAGTAACTCAATTGGAAACAGAAGCGGTTACGGTAACAGCAAGGAGGAAACCAAAGGGAACAATGGCAGAAATGGAAGCGGAACCGCAAGCATGTAAGCAAAGCGCCAAATCATTCGCGCACAGTCACAGTAACGCAATTGGAAAGCATAAACACGGTTACAGCAACAATGATGATAAAGTAAACAGAAATGCAAATGGAAGCGTGCATAAGCGCAAACAACAACGCCTGCGGTGGCATAAAGAAACAAATGCAAAAAAAAGAAACAGTAGCCGAAATGATAGTAGCAACAGTAATGCAAATGCAAGACGAAAGGGTAACGACACGTGACGAAAGGAGACGCTAACACAAACGGGTCATGGAAACGTGAAGCGAAACACTAACTGTAACAGTAACGCTAAACACACCCACTTTTTGTCCCCAAAAGTGCATTCAGAAGCACAGTGAATACAAACACTGTATGCATAATAATGGTCCTTGGAGCAGAAAATGAACACTTGAATACTAAATTGCTTATATCTCAGAACCGTACAACATAGAAAAAATTAAATTTCATACAATTTATGACTTTCCTGGCTAGTTTTTGCTTAGCCCCTAGAGGCTAAGCATTTTCAGATAAAAGTCTGTATCTCAAAGCGTTTCGAGATACGGGCCTCCCAGTAGCGGATGCCGTAATGTTATCCTATGGGAAAAAGTTTCAGCTTTGGAGTACTGTAACTTTGCAGCCCTGTAATATTTGTTACCAAACCACCAAAAGGCACATCTGTGGGATCTTGGCTATCGTCCCTCAAATTTCAGCCCAAAAGACCAAACCATTCTTTTGCAGCAGGATGGCAAAATTTCCTATTCTTTTGGGCGAGTGTCGGAAAGAAATATGCAAATCATTTACACTTCCACAAAATATCAAAATGTTGCAAGTGCAATACTACTTTCATGACACTCACAGTTTACAAAAATTTGAAAAACATATTTCTGGGCTGTTTAACCCCCAAAAAGACATGGCTAGCATCCTCAGGGCTCGACTAGGTGAACAAAAAGAATTGTGTCCTAGAGGGTCCCAAATTTAAATATCCAAGCATTTCTGTGACCAGTAACTGAAAAAAAAAGAAAAAAAAGGCTCACTCACGACACTACAGGGGTAATTTGCGACACTAAAAACTGCATTGCGACACTGTTGAACTTTTTGTTAACTTTTCCCATTGACTATAATGGAAACTTGTTTTGAATAACTTTTGAACCGTTTAATATTTTTCTACAAAATCTTTGAAAGGCACATGGGGACCCTGGCTGCATGTTCCCTGAAGGTTTCGGACTCATCGTGCAAACCGTGCGACCTGTAGAGTGCGAACAAAGAATGCGCAAAAAGCATAATGCAACTTTATGTTGCACTTTATAGTTCATAACCGTCTATCCGATGTTACAAAACTTGCAGATCCAGAGATCTATGGTACTGCTCCATGCCTGCAAATATCAGGCAAATCCGTCATATGGTGCAAAAGTTATCAAGCTGCAAAATTTCAAACTTTAACCTTAAATGGGGTACTCAACCTAACTATATTTACATATAATATATAGGATACATGATGGGCAGGAGTGAGATATGGAAATATTCTCATTTCTGCAGAGTGGCTCTGTATTCTCACAAGTGCTGAAGACACAGAGTGAGAATGCACAGCTCACTCTGCAGGAGTGAGAATATTTTCCATTTCTCACGATCTGCACATCATCTGTGCTATTATACAAATGGGGTGAGAGCGTATGAAGTGTCATGTTTTGCTGTATCTTTTTCCTGTATCTATGAGCTTTTTTGTATGAGTTTAGTCTTTAGTAACTAATTTTGGTAGGCAGGTGAGTTTTTTAGGAGTACTGGGAAGTTAAGTGATTTGTTCAGATTTACAGTATGCAAGTGGAGGCTGTGAGAATCAAACCAGGTCTAGTCTGCTGACTGTATCAAGCTTGTTCAGAGCTCATTACTCCAAGATCTAGGCTGTACTAAAGCAGTGTTTGTCTGTGGTCTGAGAGTGTGGTAGTGTTTCTGAATGGGCCAGGATTGTTAGAAGCACTGTGGAACACAGGTGAATGTGTTTGGCTGTGCTAACTGTGTTAGTTGCAGCTTGCAGTGAGAAGAGAAACTGCTTTGTAAATGAGTTTCATTTGAATTCAGATTGCTTTTATGCTGAGAGTAGCACATCAATGGGTTAAGAACAAGGCCCCTGGAATTCCTGCGATTCTGGGTTGCGAGATTTTCCATAATTGCGTTATGCATGAAATATATACAGTGCCATGAAATTCATTGTTTTTGGTGAATTTCCATTCAAATGTATTTTTCATAGTGTCAGACTTTGTTTCCCATCTCGTTTATCCTGAAGCGCCTCCTCTATGCTCATCATATGATGTCATTGATGACATCACATAATATTTAGCCAATGGCAGGACTGCGTTCTGCCCAAGAAATGAATAAATCATGCGCTTGAAATCAGAAAATGCTGCAAGAACCCCTGCATGAAAATCAGAAAATTCTGCTGCAGAGCAGTGTTGAAAAGTTTGGAACACAGGTAAGTGTTTTTTCATGCTGTTTGTGTTAGTTGCAGCTTGCAGTGAGAAAGAAATTGCTTTGTAAATGAGGTTCATTTGAATTCATGTTGCTTATATGCTGAGATTAGCATAGGATTGGGCTAGGAGGGTTGGAAATTTTGGAACACGGAAGTGTGTTTTTCTATGCTATTTTTGTTAGTTGCAGCTTGCAGTGAGAAAGAAACTGCTTTGTAAATGAGTTTCATTTGAATTCAGGTTGCTTTTATGCTGAGATTAGCACAGAAATGGCCCAGGAATGTTGGAAACTTTGGAACACAGGTAAGTGTTTTGCAATGCTAACTGAGTGATTTGCAGGCTTCAGTGAGATAGAAACTGATTATTGAAGCACTTTCATTTGGAATGCTAGCTTGAGTGAGTGGTGATGACATCGGCAGAATATATCTCACTCCACTGATGTCATCAGCATTTATCTCACCGCCGTGAGCATTTATCTCACGCAGTTAGAATATCTCAATTCATTGCACAGGAATAGCTTTCACCCCATTGTGTGTGTGTGTGTGTGTGTACATATGCATACATACACACACACACACACACACACACACACACACACACACAGTAAATCTGCACAAATACTGCAGACTTATAAAGTGAGAAAACAAATATGGTATGCCTGGTAACAAATTATTTAAAATGAGTTAAGCTGCTGCTGGCCCATGCACGAAGGGTTGAGGCACTGGATGCCACACCTCATGCCACGCGGCAGTCTGGGTTTAGGAATGGACTTGGGCGCCGGGGCTGGCAGGGGAGGAAGGATTGAGCGTCCCACGACTGCTCTCCTTCCACTGGTGTTGGTGGCTGCAAGGCATCACGCTGCAGCAACAGCTGGCGGAGGCCAGCTGCACAGTAGTTGTGCACCAGTGGTGGGAGCATGGTGGACAGGGCACTGCGTGCCTCCGACACCGTGCGCCCAGCTCCCAGGAGAAAATGGAAGTGGAAAATAGCAGGCGATCTCCTGGCTGATGGCTGTGCCCTGCACCCCCAGACACAGGCGGGTTTCCCTAGAGTAAAGCCAGCACCATGGCCTGAAAGGCAAGTTTCTTATGTGCACAACATGGTCCGAGATGCAGGAGCCAGCGGCCGAGGTCGGTGGAGCTAGCCCGCCTGTGGAGGAAAAACAGTGACATGATAAAAAATAAAATAAAATGAGTTGTTAGTTTACAAACCACTATGTTTTATCACTTTTAAAAGGGAAGATGTGTCATTAGTCTGTAACTGCTGATGTACTGTGATTGATGGCAGGAGTAGTTCGAAGAAGGACTTTCAGGTTAAAGAGAGACCTTGTGCAAAGTCTGAGAGGTCAAGGCAAGCTGTGAGGTAGTTGTTTAAGACTGTGTTCTGCAATAACAGTTCTGAGTTTACATCAGACTGGGACTCCTCATCTATGTAAAGAACCTAACACCACAAAGCACATCCCTCCTTACAATAAAGATCCACTGCTGACACTGGGTCTGTCCTTACCTACTGACACCATGTTTTCATAATTCTGCACCATCACTTCCTGTGAAGCTCCTTCTCCTGTTTGCTCAGAATCTTCCATTCCTCTTTGGAAAATCAACAACATCTTCAAAGGTCTCTGGTATCTGCAAGGACATGAGGCGGGTTTAAGTCTCTAGATTTCATTGCACCCATGGATAAATCTACCACTTTTCAACAGTTGTGTGTGGTTGTGCATGCCTTTTCTTTTTCATCTGGGGCCCTGACCAGCTGCGATGTGGCCTACCCAGCAACATTCAGGCTAGCCCACGCCACTTCTGCCCTGGATACCCAGAGTGCGACTGTGTAGGGACTAAAAAGTGCCGCATACTTGCCTGACTAGATCAGTTATAGAATCATTCGACCTGATTACGCCCTCCCTTGCTCAAGTCCCTGAATGAATCAGATCTCTTTTGCATTTAATCCGACTGTGGTTCCAGTTTGTACAAAAAAATTGTACTGTACTACTGTTTTTGCCATGCATTACCTTGTTTTACAGGGGGGGTCTCCGGGTCGAACTGATGGAACCAGTCCTGGTGGTAAGTGCAAACAGTGTGGAGATTTGTATGCTAATAGGGATTACTGTGAAAGCATCTGTTGCATATTGTCTAGGCCACTAGAGGGAAGGGGGGGTTACAGTGTCCCGGAGGGCTATTGCCAGAGTTAACAGCTACTAACAACCTATCCTCTGGCTGGAGGCACCTGTTTCAATGTACCCAGGCCCTTAACCTGCAACTAGCCAAGCAGGCAGAGGTATTAGCCCTAGGGTAGGTAGGTAAAATTTTATTTATACAGAAAACTATGCCATTAGGGATTCAAAGATCCCTATTTACAAGGCATCACTGTATTAAACAACATACTTATACATATAACACTAATCATATCATAAAAATACATTAACATACAATTAACTCACAAACATTTCATTTATAAATACATCCATTCATCATAATACATTACACTCAAGTAATACATACAAACATTTCATTTATAAATGCATTCATTCATCGATAATCAATTCAAATATCACCTATTACACAAACATTTAAAAAGCAACTCTCTTTTACTGCCAATTTAAATCCTGATAATGACAGGCTTGGGTCCCTGAGGAAGGGGTAGCCTATTCCAGGTTTCGATACTTTATACTGGAGGGTCATTGTACTATATTTATTTTTAATTTTAGGGGTAAGAAACTCTTTCTCCACAATTTCTTAAATTTAATCCATGTTCTGGTTTTTAAGTTACACAATAAATAATTTTGTGATTTATTCCTATGTAAACCCTTTAATTGAATTAACCAGAAACCTCTGCCCTCTGTTCTAAAGAGTTCCACCCAATCTTGAGTACATATCACAGTAATGAATACCAAAGTCACACCTCAAACGAATCTGGCTAATCTGTTATATAGAACATCCAGATTATGTTCTTGTTTTTCAAAGTATGTCTGTAAATGTAGGAACCATAATCAATCACAGGAAAAGTAGTTGATTTACTATATTCTGTCGCATCTCCCTTGTTAAACACTTGATATTAGTCTCATAACCTCTAATTTAGAATTAACTTTTTATAAGTTCAGTCACATGCTGGTTAAAGTTTAATTCTTGATCGATTATGACCCCAAGTATTTGTAATACCTGGTTTGCTCTAGTATTTCCCCTTCTGTGTCCTAATTAACAAATTTGTTCCCACACTATCCTTAACTGTACCGAAGTACATAGTTTTTTTTTATTAATCAATAAACCAAGTTCTGAAAATGTTTTGCATATTTGAAAAATCTCTCTGTAATTTTGTTCTAATTCACCCACATTTTACGGATGTAACTAAAACAGTATCATCCATACAGTCCAATATGTGAGTTTTAATTACACCAGGTAGATTGTTCAGATATACCAAGAATAAAGAGGACCCAGGATCGACTCTGGGGTACACCTAGTAACCAAACCCAAACTAGAACTTTTACCATTTACTGTTACAAACTGAGTTCTTTCCTCTACATAGGATGAAAACCAATCACATGATACATCATCACTCCCAAACATCTTAATTTATCAATCAAGATATGGTGATTTACTAAATCAAGCATGCTTAGATAGGTCCACGTATCAGCATACGACCTCCCTCCTCCAGGGGTGGCAACTAAATCAAAAGATCAGTAGCGCAGTGGCACGTGGACCTACCTTATCTGAAGCCCGACTGAAAAGGGGTGATTTTTGATATTTCTCCAAGTATGTAATTAATTGCCCATGAACAATCCGCCTAGTAATTTTGAGATTGTTGACAATAATGCGACATGGTAATTGAGGTGTCCAGTGAATCCCCTTGTAAATTGAATTAGTTTAGCCTTCTTCCATGAGATAGGATACAATCCCTCTTTAAGACTCCAATTAAAAAGATCTCTTAGGACTGGGGATATCACTTGGGCAGCTTCTTTAGTAACCTATTTTCTATTTTGTCAGGGCCACATGCTTTATTTATATTTAGGTTTCTTATTAATTTACATACTTGACTGTGGTCACTATTTTAAGTCGAAACTTTGGGGTCTGACAACTTTCTAAATCAATTTTTGTTCCACTGACTGAATTTTCCCAGAGGGTTTCAATTCCTGCCTTTAGATCTGGGAGGTCAATAAAGTAGTTATTTAAATGTTCTGCAACTATATCCACTTCTAGAAGTTTTCCATTATGTTTCAATTTTATTTCTACTTGACTTTTAACGGATCTACTAAGTTTTTATCAATGTCCAGTAGGTCCTAGGATCTGTAGCTTCTTTAATTTTCTGTTTATAGTAATAGGCCTTAGATTTCCTTATTTCTTGGACAACTCTATTCCTTACCTTTTAAATTTTCCCATACGTCAGGACTTAAAGATTTATTTGCTTTTTCCATAATCATTTTTTTATCTAATTAACTTTCTTATGGTTACAGTTACCCAAGGTAAATGAGTTTGTCTTTGGTTAACTTTTTCCATGGCAAGCGTATCACATGCCTCATTAAACATTGTAGTAAATTCCTGAATAGCTAAATTCAAATCAGGAATCAAAAAAGTCTATGCCATGGTAATCCCTTTAAATGCTGCATAAAACAAATATCTATCATATTGGGCATAGTTTCTTTTATATGCTACAGATGTTTTAGTTACCGGTTCTTTTCAATTCTAAATTTATTATACACCTTACTACATTATGATCCCCAGATTTGGCTCCTCATATCCTTACTTATTATGACCATTTCTGTGAAACAAAACACAAATCCAATATATTCCCTTACTGGTTATTTTCCCTTTCCTTGTGGGTAAATCAATAATTTGCAACAAATTCAAACATCTCATTGAATTTTCCAAAGCCCGCCCTCTTAGGCAACCCCAAGCAACATTAAAATCACCCATTAATACAACATTTGTCTGACCTATATATTCCATAATAACATGAGAGAACGTTTCAAAATGTTTGGTATTTGTTCCGGTGGTGAATATACAGCACCCACAGTCAGGTTAATCATCTGAAATTTTAATAATAAACATTCTATCCCTTCGATTTTTCCAGAGTAAATTATTTCAGAGGACCTAATTTGTGCCTAAGGTAAATTGCAACCCCGTGACCCACGATCCTGTCTAAAACAATAAAAATCATGCAATTCTACTTCTGATTGAGAATTTCCTTTGTTAACCAAGTCTGGTTAAAATTACTATATCAGGATTTTCTAAATCAACCCATGTTCTAAATAGGTCCATTTTTTACTAAACTTCTGGCGTTTTCTAAAATAATCATAAAATGTTAGAGATATCAAAACAGCCTGATCATAGGAAAAGATTTTACCAGGAAAAACTGGCCTATAAGTATTAAAATTTGCTGCCTTACCAACTTAAAACAATTTCTCCTCTTGTTAACTTGTTTATACTTAAGATGTTATTATAATTGACTGCATTTTAAGTATAAACTATTTTATTCTTTGTATCCCCAGGTGTTTCTGAGCCAGTAAGTATCAAAAAATATGCCACACATGACAGAAATACCATTGTTTTTAAAAATACCCTTCATTTTATAATCTGAGGGTACAGCTCTTAATTTTAAAATCCTAATGCAGTCACAACCCTTTTAAATATTAAATTTCCTCTTTAAAAACTTTCTCTAACTTTAATTTTAGGCAAAAATACTACTAGTAGATGTTGTTATAAACAGAAAATGCTACCTTAGTAAAACTTTCCTATAGCTGGAACAGGCTTTTCAATTTATAAGTTCAACACAGTTCTGGTTGTAATTTTCCAACTCAGTGGCGTACTTCCCTCACGCTTCGCTGCGCTATCGCTTGAACAGCGCGAGCTTTTTATATGGTGCAGCCCCTCCTCCTTTGGTGGCGTTCGGTTTGTCAGTTTCACTTCCTCGTTCCTCCAATAATTTAGGGAGACAGCATGCAAGTAGTTGTTAGAAAAGCCAGTTCCTTCTGTCAGGGCAGTGTATCAGGTAGAGTTCTCTTTACTCTGGGCAGCAATGTAACTTAGCCAATGCCTCAGCGTACCAGTAGGGATAGTGACACCTAGAGGTTTCATTCAAAATAAGGTTCCGCACCTGTGGCTCCCAATAGGCGTAACTGCTGTAAATCACCTTTCAGGATTCTGTAACAAAATAATAGTGCCACTGTTTGTGAGATGGGGTCCCAAAAAGCCAATGTTAAAAAGTTTGGAGTGAAAATACCAAACACTTGGGTCATTAAGGTTTGCAACCAAGCACCCACCCTGTAGAGACGGACAGGCGTTGGGGGCGTAACTTGGGTTAGTCAGCCATAATGTTTACAAATTCTACCCCCACCCTACAATCACTGACAGTCATGGAGGTGTGCCTTGATTCTGCCACCCTAATGTTCACCCCATTCTCCTATATTGCACCCATCTCAGCATATTTCCTTATAGAATGGGGTGAGAATAGAGCGAAGACTATGCACCCCGACACTTGTCGATTCTCTGCAGGATGAAGTGAGGTGGAATGGCGTAAGTGTTATGGCTGACCTAAAGCCACACTCCCAATGCCTTTGAGTCTCTGCGGGCGGAGGGAGGGGGGTGTTACTTCAGTACTACTGTCATCCTATTTTGCATTTCTAACTCCTGCACTACCAGTGCTAATGCCAGCAAGCCAACATTCGGCATTGACAAATGCTTATTTTGTAGTGTGAATCCAAAATAAGTAGTGATTTGACACTACAGGACTTTTTACTTTTATTCATGTACAAATCCATTCTCACAGAAGGGAGGTGGTTGTTGCTGCATATGAGACGGAAGGTATGGTCAGCATAACTAGGAAGGGTACTGGGTCATGAAGTGGGAAGGAAGATGATGAGGGTCACGGAAAACTAACAAGTGGTAAGGGCTGCAAGACTGGATGAAATGGAGTACAAAAGGACAGGACACAGATGCAGTAAGGAGGCAAGGAGGAATGGCGAAATGTGGTGCCTGAGCATGAAGCTTGGGCAACAAAACTAGTGAGTGCCAGGAGGTGGTGGCAGATTACAAACTAGGAATGGTTACCATAACAGAGACATGGATGACAGGAACTTGGTTGGGATCTAGTTATCACAGGTTATCGCTGTATAAGATGGACAGGAGTCAGGACAAGGGGTGGAGGTGTAGCTCTCCACATTAAGGGCACTGAGACCATTGAGCATAGCACTATCAAAGTGGAGAGAGATAAGAGTCAATTGGAATGCAGCAAAGAATAACTGCAGGGAAAAATATAAGGGCATGAGAGGTTTACATGCTACCAGTGCAGAGGAAGGAGTGGGCAGAAATTTGAAGAAAGACAGCAAAGGGTAACTAGAGAATGATGGTGACCTAGACCTACTGGACACCGACTGGACTACCCAACAGCAAAGAGTGCCAGCAGTCAGGTACTGCTAGCTACGATGCAGGACTGCTTCTTGGTACAGTGGGTCAGTTACTGCTAGACACAATGCAGGACTTCTTGGTACAGTGGGTAAGATACTTACGATAAATGCAGGACTGCTTCTCGGCACAGTGGGTCAGATACTGCTAGATACAATGCAGGACTGCTTCCTGGTACAGTGGGTCTGGTACTGCTAGACACAATGAGGAATGCTTCTTGGTACAGTGTGTCAGGTACTGCTAGACACAGTGGAGGACTGCTTCTTGGTACAGTGGGTCAGGTACTGCTAGATACAGTGCGGGACTGCTTCTTACAGTGGCTCAGGTACTGCTGGATGCAATGCAGGACTGCTTCTTGGTACAGTGGGTCAGATACTGCTGGATACAATGCAGGACTGCTTCTTGGTACATTGGTTCAGGAACTCACAAGACAGGTTGCCATCCTTGATATAGTTTTTTGTTGTGTTTTTTTTTTTATTATTCTTTCATAGGTTCTAAAAGGGGTAATGGTGAAAGATCCAGTGAGCTCCTCAAAGACTATAATCTTAGACCCATAAAGGGCAGTTCGTAAAAGGAGGCAGAGGGCTAAGGAAAACCAGAGGTGTAGAGGGGTAAAGCATTAGAGGAAACATGAAGTAAACAAGGCCCTCTAAACACTAGGAAGTTTAAAGTTTTAATTTAGAATGGTTCAAAAGACTGTGTTGGGGACTTCTGGTGATGTCACTGACCGTTATGGCACCCTGAAAGAGGGCTACTCGATCCCAAGATAACAATCCTTTTAACTGCTCTAGAAGAATGGCATCTCCGTGAAACAAAAGCGAAATAAACCGGAAAGCCTCAGACTACCCCTATGCAAAAGTTGAGAGAGATGATCCAAGCAGATATCGACGCACTGCCAGAGCCTCGAGGGGTGCAGTTGGACCCACAGCAGGCCTCACCATGCGTGATCATCCACCAGAAGATATTGTAGAGATGATAAAACAGACAGCTTGAGCGGTGGCGAAAATAGACCATACCCTTACAGATCTTCGCTCAGATCTAAACCAAATAGACCATAAACTGAACAGCTGGAGCTGGGGCTCACACAGACAATGGAGCAAACCGACAGGCAGGACTGACTTATCCTTTACCTACTGGCCGAGATCGCGAACTCAGATGGCTCGATGACCTGGAGGAGAAGCAAGCGGCACAACATTTGTATATATGGAGTCCCAGAGGGTCTAGAAAAAAGGAGGATATCATCACTTTGTACAAGCCCTCCTTGAGAGTCACTAAAACTACCAAAGAGCTGGATCTCAAATAGACTGAGCCACGTTATCTGGTCGCGCCCCAGAAACACAGATCACCGAGGCCTCGATCATTCATAGTGCATTAACGTCAATAGATGAAAGAAAGAAATTTTGAGAAAGCCTTGCAGCAAAATACCTCCTGTTCAGAGGTCACAGAATAGCTCTGGATAATGACCACATGGCTGAAGTGCAAGAGGCGAGGAAGACTATCTGGCCAGTGATCAAGCAACTGCGAGCCAAAGGCCTTAAGGCACAAGTCCTGCACCCAGCTAGAGCAAAATCACCACCCAGCTAGGCAATAAGATCTTCAAAGACCTCTGACAGCGACCCCTGTACCTGGAGGGCCTAGGCATTACCACTCCACAAATGGCAAAGGAGAAGCTGGAGAGGGACCTTCTTTCCTCGGCATGGCGATAGCACAGAAGGGGACAGCAAGAAAAGGCTCCACACAAAGAAATCCAAACACAACCCTCCGTGCTGATGTCACCTCGATGATTCAGAAGTATGGCAACTCGGCAACAGTGAACAAAGCAGCACAGCATCTTCAGCAGACAGAACTACCAGAAGAAGAGGGAAGACACCCTCCCCAAGTAGAGGAAGCTCTATGGAGGAACAACAGGCTCCAAATGATTTGTGCAGCTCAGAAATCTTGGTGAGCCTTGAATTTACCTGCACTCTGCACGAATGGCTCATGAACTCCTTTGCTCCCGGTCCAATCCCTGAACACCCTGACCGACACTGCACCTGGTCCTGTCTTGGTTCTTGACCGCCTTCACTGATGCTGCACTTGGCCTCCGGATGACTAGCTCCTGAACAACCCTGTTTGACTCTATTAAGAGTAAGTACAATCAGGAACTGAAATGCCCAGGGTTGAAGAGGCCTAGTCAATTGGTACAGACTGCCCAGAAATCCTGCTTTAGTAGAGCCAGAGAATACAACTTGAAGACGGGAAGGGGGAAGACAGGAAGGAGGGAAGAGGGGCGGGAGGGAAGAGGTGGGGAATAAAGCAAAACAAGCCCTGAAGGATGGTCTTGAGTTCAGACTGGCTGCAGATTTGCTCCCAGAGAGGCTTCGCACAACAGATTCCCTCCGCCAAGGCAAAGGAGAACTGGTAACAGACTTTAAAAGTTTTCTTTTCACATGAGGCTGAGACTAATGTTAATGTTAAAAAAATATGATATGAGGGGCTGACGAAGTCTCTTACAAAGGGAAGTTTTGGGCTCATGGGTCTATGGCGTGGGGTAAAGGGAGGTGGGGCCGTAAAATATGAAGACTGGGGCGCGGCTACCTAATCCAAGGCAAGAAGCGGGTGGAGCCCTGTGCTGTTGACCCCAAAATGTAAACATGCACCGTCTCTAGCCTCGCCAGGCAGGACCCCACCCTTAAAGAAAACAAACTGAATCAGCACAGTGAAGTGAGGGGGGGCCTGCCTTGTGAGGTTAGACTGAGGCCTCACCTGACTTGAGGAAATAACCTGAGGGTTTAGCTGTAGGGTCCTGGAGCTGCAGACCCCCGTGAGAGTTCCCCAGCAGTCAGAAGTCAAAGGCCCTGCCCTTGGATGAATCAAGAGGGGCCTGGTCGTGTGGGCGAGGACTCGTCCTCCAGGGATCCTTGGAGGAAAGAGACCTACCGTGGCATGCCCTGGGACTGCGAGGCCTTCTGGTGTTTTCCGGTCCGGGGATCGCAATGGGCGGAGTGATGCACCGCTGCTGGGCCTCGTAGAGCACAGATCACTCCGTTAAAAGATTAAAGAAACCTGAGTACCTTGTAAAGTTAATAGATGGAGGTAAAAATTAAATGTAATGCATGGAGGAGAGCGGATGCTGGGGCCATGTTTGAACTTGAGGTGGGGGCTGCCCTTGCTGGCACATCATCTGCGGGTTGAGACTGCCTTCTGGACTCGCTACAGGCGCCCCTCAAACACAACACAGAATGCTAACCAACACAAGGTGAGGGAATGGAGACCCGGGATGGAAGGAGGTATAGGAGGGAGAAGAAGGTAAATCGTGGTGACATGGGATGAAGAAGTTAGGAGGAGGAATTAAATGAAGGACAGCTCGAGGTTAGGGCCCCGGTGAGATCCGTCATGAACCGCAGATAGCGGTGATGTAAAGCCTGTAAACAGACCCAGGGATGACCCTGCCTAACAGAGATGCTCAAGTGAAGCATAGCTTTAAGTAAGAATAATGACCTGAGCAAGGGAACAGCAATTGAACTAACCACGGATACAACATCGACCACAGAGTCAAGGGAGGCGGGATGGAGGGTGAGGGAAGGGGGAGCGAGGTGGGAAGGTAGGAAGACAGGCGGCTAGGCTGGACTAGGAGATAGAATTTCATGGCCTGGGGTGCTTTTGGAGGCCTCCTCTGCTTCATGAGGGGGGCCCCTCGGGAGGGAAGACAAGATTTTACGGGCAAAAAACACGGTGGCTGAGCGCACTTGGGGCAGATCAGAGACACCTCACCATAAATGAGGCAGAGATTAAGAGGATCGAGGGCAGGGTGTGGGACTCAAATAAGGGAGATCCAGGGGATAATGGGGAAAGTCATGAATACGGAACCATAGGTTAAGAGAGCAAACCAAAAGCTCCGAAATAACGGGAGATGCCACAACAGGGTAAAGTGGACCCTTAAATACCCGCTTACCTAAACAGAGCGATTCAGACTTTGCTCTCCCTCCTCCCTTTCTTCACCTGACCCCTTGAGTCGGGGAAGAGGTATGGGATGAATAGTTTCTGGGGAGGAGGCATGCCTGAAATTATGCCATGCCAAAGAGGTGATATGAAGGAGAATGACCACACCAGAATTTCAGATGGGGTCAAAGGAGGTCTCATTGCACTGCTGAGCCTCCTCACAAGTCAAGTAGGGACATCTCCTCCTCCACTGAATTTCATCATTCAGTCACACCTAGGAAGTTCATTAGAAAGATTCAAGATCTTATGGCTTGAGTTTCTCTGGCCATGGATATAAGTTCACTGATTTTGCTTAAGGCTCGATGTTGGATGAGGCCAAAGCAATGGTTTACTTGTTTAATATACTTGTAACCCTTGCAAATGGGGGTTCCCAAAAGACTTCCAGGAGCTTGCTTGAATGCTCCAAGCCTGAATGGTGTTTGGCGTTTAAGCCATTTATCTGTGAGCATTTTTAGAGCCTCTGGTACTGTCTCTTTAAGAGCTGTCTGCTTGCAGACATAATTAGTTTGTATGGGGACTGTGTGTTTCTACTTGAGTACCACTCGAGGCTGCTGCCAATTCACTCCATTTTGCAGTCACTAGGAGTGCAAAGGGAACCTGTCTGAAAGATGTAACTGTTTGCCAGAAATCATTTAGAGTAATAATGAAAATACAGTTTGTCTAACCTGCTTTCTTTGCAGTCAGAACTGTGTTTGCCTAGTTCCCATTCTAGTTTTGAACTGCTGAACTGGACCAATCAGTGTGGGTTAAGGTAGCTCTAAAATGGTGCCTTGGGCCAGATCAGAACTTGGACTCGTAATCTGAGCCAGCCACAAGAGGATTGTATGGGCAGTGACTCTGGGAGAATGTAGTTTGACTTCTTGCGCCTTTTTGGACCAACAGGGGCAGTCTATTGTGAGGACAGCCAATCCAGTCAAGAACTGGGAGGAACTCAAAGGAAGTGCCCGGCTTTGTCTGCTGGAGTTTCAGTTGAGCTCTGGCAGTGAAGAGGGAAGGAGTCCTGTGCTTTTTCGGTGTGCAGTTTTAGTCGGAAACGTGTGTAAGGCCCGAGTTCGGTCTGCAGCTTGTAACTGCTTGTTAGGACTGAATCAGTCCTGTGAAGAGAATCAAAGGATATCTGAAGAGTAGAAACCAGGCTCACCCTGTAGAAGACTGGAGAAATTGCTGAAATGTGCTCAGTCTGTCAGGAACTGAATCTGCTGTGTGTTCTCCGGTATTGTGCAGTAATTGCGATCGGGATAGAAAGCAGCCTGCCTGGTATAGTACTTTCTTTTACCTATATAAATGTGTGAGGAGGCTTGTGTAGCTCAAGTGAATCCTGCTGCCATTAAAGGACTTTTGCCCATTGCAGTTTGTCATATAAATGTGTGAGGAGTCGTGGAGCTCAAGAGTAGCCCTGCTCACATTGAAGGACCCTATCTTGTTTGGAAGTCGTGAGTACTAATTCAGGGTCGCCCCTGTTGAATTGCCACATTGAATCCAAATGGAATTACTGTACTGCTGACTGTTAACTAATTTTCCTTTTCTCGTGTGAAAGGGCCCCTACCAGCTGCCACGGTTTGGACTAGCCACTAGGGCTTGGGTACCCAGGACAGTAACTGGTAGGGATAGGCCTGTGCACAGAGCCATAGGTAGATGAGTAAAGTGATAAGCTAATTAACCTGATTTCCCTGTCTTGTTATATCCCCTAAATAAATCAGAGCTGCTTGTTTCAGCAAAGTTATACTGCCTGGAGGTATTTGTCTATGTTAAAGTATTGTACTGTGATTGTTGCACTGTATCTTCTTATTTACAGGGGTCCCAGTGCCTGAACCAGTCCTGGGGGTAAGTGTATACTGTGAAGGTAATTCTGATATACTGTGTGAGCCACTAGTGGGAAGAAAGGGGGTTGCAGTTTCCCAGAGGGCTGTGACCAAGTTAGTTTAACTATTGCAAACCCTGACCTCTGGGTGGAGGCACCTGCCATCGGATCCAGGCCCTCAACCTGTTAGTGGCAAATCAGGCAGGGGTAGTAGCCCCTGGATAGCGCCATCTAGGGGTTACATACTTATTGTTAAAGTTTACAAAAAGTTGAAATGTTATGAAGTTATATGGTTTATAGTATTGCATGGTACTTATTTTGACCAAATCCTTTACCTCAAGAGTGTAAGGTATTTGAGATTAGCAGTGAGATAAACATATATACAAATGGTTGATCACCTATCAAAGATAGTCTCCTTTAACATAAACGGCTGTACAAGCCCTGTTAAAAGGAAGAGGTTGCAGAGACACCTGAACTCCCAAAACTGCAACGTAGTATTTCTGCAAGAAACACACCTCACCCTGGAGGTCCAAAAGCTGAAGTGCAGGACTCTGCCACAGCTTTTTCACTCTTCCCTGGAGGGGCAGAAAGAGGGGTGGCCATTATGCTCTCAACCACTCTGCCCTTCCAACTTCATGAAGTGATTGAGGATCCTGGTGCAAGGTACCTACTGGTAACGGGAACAGTACAAGACCAGTGGATCACTTTGGCCAATGTATACATTCCTCCAGGGTCACAGACCTCCTTCTATATGTCCCTGCTACAACTAGTGGAGGAGAAGGTGAAAGGAACACTTGTAATGGGGAGAGATTGGAACATAATCCTTAACAGGAGATGGATACCACATCTCAAATACCTAGGCCAGAACATAATAAAGCCAAAGATTTAAGACGCTGACGCAAAAATAGGTTTGGTTGACATTTGAGGAAAATACCCTACCAGCAAGGAATTCACATGCCACTCTCCGAGGTTCCATATTTACTCAAGGTTGGATATGTTCTTTACTTTTCAAGGATCTCTCTCCTTTGCCTCAATGTGGGTGGGAACCAGTGTTTTGTCGGATCATAGTCCATTCTTCCTAGAAGCAGACCTAGGGTTATCCAAAAGAAAACTCTCTGGAGACTGAACACCTCTACTCCAAGATAAAGAGATAGTTAAAGAACTCAAACAATTCCTCAAAAGATCCATGGAGGAAAACAAAACCCGGTATGTTCCCCAGATCCTCTGGGATTCCTTAAAGCAATTGTCAGAGGGAAGTTGATTCAAATAGCCACCCACAAGAAAAGTTGATAACCAGAAGCAACAAGAACTAACTTCCCAGATTAAAGACTGGGAAAAGGACCAGAAAATCAAATAGGACCCAGAGAGAGAGAAGAAATTAATTGAAGCCAGGAACCGCCTGCAAAAATACAAAAATTAGAAATAAAAGCCTTATTCTATTTAAAGCAAAGATATTATGAAGGAGGACCCAGAGGGACTAAAATAGTAGCCTACAGACTTAGGCAAAACATAGCACGGGCGACAATCACTAAGATAACCTCTCCTGATAACAATCGAAAACCACCCAGGCCCCAAATAGCAAAGGCCTTTGTGGCATACTACTCTAAGTTATATTTCCCAGGAGGAAACCTCCCTCAAGAAAAAAAATACTTAGACTCTCTCTCACTCTCCCTCCCTTGTTCCGGCTGAAGCAAAGACCCTTACTAGACCCATCACTCAGCAAGAGATTAAAATGTAATAAAAATGTAAAAACAACAAAATGTCCAGGACCAGATGGATTCAGCGGAATTCTATAAAACCTTTGAGCCAGAGATCTCCCCACTCTTTTGGAGGTCTTCACGGTGTGTGGACTGGGAATTACCTATACTCCCTCTTGGCAATATGCCGCCATTTCAGTTATTCATATGAGGGAAAGATCCAACACTCTGTGAATCTTACCGCCTCATCTCACTACTAAATGCAGATTACAAAATTTTCACAGTTATAATAGCCTCCAGGCTAAACCCTATACTACCTAGATTAATACATTTGGACCAAACGGGCTTTATCACGGCTGTCAGGCCCCGACAGTGTCAGATCAGCGATAAACCTGATAGATACTGTTCAGAGATCTGGTACATCGACATGCTTGATGAGCCTAGACGCCAAAAGGCCTTTCATAAAGTCTCCTGGAGCCCTTATTTGCTGCATTAGAACACAGAGGTTCCCAATCATTTATTAATGCCATTCAGATGCTCTACTCTACTCCGCAGGCCTATGTCTGGGTGGAATGGGCGGAATATCGGAGAGGTTTGGTCTGGGCAGAGGAACACGTCAAGGATGTCCTTGTCCTCACTGCTCTTTGCTCTATATATCGAGCCGCTTGCAGAGGCGGTCTGCAGAGCGGAGGAAGTAAAGAAGAGATGGTGGGAGACCTGCATAAAAAATATTGCTCTATGCAGATGATGTGCTCCTTGAGTCTCACACAACGCCAACAATCTACAAAACAAGTCTGGACTATCCTGTCCGAGTTCAGCAGAACACGTGGATATTCACTTAATAAAAATAAGACAGAGGTGCTCACTTTTTCTATAAACCTAACCCAGAACTATGCAATCTTTTCCCAGTAAATTGAAGGCGGTTAAATGAAGCATGTAGGCACATGTATCACAAAGCAGTATTCCCAACTGTTTGCCGCGAATTATGCCCCCTAATAAATACCCTACAAAAGATTTTGAGAGATGGTCCCTATTGAATCTCCCAGCATACGCTAAGATACACACGCTATGTAATGAACATGCTTCCCAGGTTTTGTATTTGTTTCAATGCATTCCACTATATATACATAAATCGATCTTTCAAACATGGAACAAAATGATCTCCAAATTCATTTGGAGCTCTAAGAAGCTCCATAATAAATTTAAGAATCCTTCAAACACACCGAGAAAAGGTGGACAATCCTCCCGGATCTTGAGGACTACTTTTACGGCTCAACTAAAAATGCCATAATGTGGTCCAACCTAATGCCACAATGGGTTGGCAACTCATGGAAAAGAAAGAGAGAGGATGGGCTACAGCCCCTAGAAACCAGATTACTGGTCTCCAATATAAATGGATGTCCGCACCCGGCTGACCTCGATTAGAGACCACTCAAAATCGGCCCACAGAATATGGCAGAAATATAAACTTAGAAATTCCATTTGGCCCTTAAAAGGCTAGCATGGACGAGATTTTCAACCTGGACGCCTAGACAGAGGATTACATACATGGGAGGAGAAAAGCCTCAGATGTCTCGCACAATTCTGGCATGGAGATACTTTCTTGGACTTGAATCCCTTAAAAAATAAATATGGACTGCAAAATACAGATCACTTCAGGTACTTACAGGCTAGAAATTATATCTCCACGCTAAGAAAAAAGACCTAGATTCGGATAGGGCCCAGCAGATTCTCAGGGCCATCCAGGAAAGCTACAGGGCTACTAAGCAAAGAGGTTGATCTCCTTCCTCTATAAAGCTCTATCGACGTTTAAAGGGACCCACTTAACAAAATCAAAACAAAATGGAGGGATGAAGCACCCCAAGATCCGAAGAACTTAACTGGGACCGAATTTTTTCTTAACTAAAAACGATTCAATCACCAGATAGCAGGAATTCTCGTATAATTAAGGTCCGATATTTCTTTGACCCCCCATATAATAAGTAAAAGAGATCCAAATGACATAGCTCAATGTTGGAGGAGGTGGGTGCAGAAGCAAACCATTTGCACATTTTCTGGTCCTGTACAGGTCTGCAGACTTTCTGGGGTGAAACAGTGGAGGCATTTAAAGACATATTTCTGGTACAGACCCCACTAGACTGGCTTAGAATGATTCTGGGGCTCCTCCTGAAGAGATACAAGACATGGATACAATGTATCTCTGGTTCATATTAATAACAGCAGCACACAAGACTATCATGAAAAGGTAGCGGTCCCCTACTCCCACTACACAAGAGTTGATAAAGATAGTAGGTATGATAGCAGAACTGGAATAACTTACTTTCAAAATTAACAACCTAATTCCCACTTACCTGAGAAGGTGGACTAGATGGGAGAATTGGTGCTCTTCAAATGAAATAGTACATGAAAGATCAAAAGTTGATCTAGGGTGGAGAGGAGAGATCCACTACTAACAGAAAAATTAGGAGGACGGAGGGAAGAAAACCGAAAACAGGAGGACGGGCTTTGTTCTGGCTAGGTTGAAGAGGGATGGTGATCAATTTCCTTGAACTCCAAAATATAAAGGAGTTTTGCTGCTAAGGAAACAATAATACAGTATTTATTGAACTGTTGACATGGATGAGATAATTTTAAAATGTTCCATCCAATTTAATTCATAACTTGAGAAAAGTATGGATATCAACAGAATGTATAAACATGATGTACCTGTTTGTTGTCAATAAACTTGAATAAAAAAAAAAAAAGTCGTCCAGATTGCACGATAAAAAAGCCTGCTAAAATCCTTGTTCTAAAACCACATTCAAACCCTGTTCAGAGGTAGGCTTCAGCATGGTTTTAGACAAACACAGCTGCCTTTAACCATATTAACGGCAGCCTGAATGAGATCCATGCTGCAACATACATGCTAAGTCTATTACAAATAACCTGCACTGTCTGTGTTTGGCCGCTTATGGCCATAAAATTTGAAATGACAGCTGAGTGCACAGTGAGCGTTCTTGTGGATACCGACTTTTTGTGGTAATTCTTGCTCGATTATAGTGCTTTGCACTAGTATCCCAATGCTGCCTGGGAACTCACTCAGGCTAGCACAGTGTTGAAGCACAGTCTGGTCTCTCAAGTGCAACAGTTATAAAAAAAAAAAAATTATGGGCTGGATATTCAAACTGGCGCATTCTCAGGCACAAGGCCTCGTGTTGCTCAAAAGTTGTGTTGGTAGGGTTGAGGATATTCAACGGAGTTGTGCTATTGAGCAACTCCTTGAATATCACCCCCAGCCACAGCCACTGTGCATGGTGCAGTGGAACTTGCGCCACCGCAAGTGGTCAGAGTGGAGCATTCAAGATGCGGTGGCGCAAGTTCCATTGCGCATGCGCCAAATTTCGATATTCAAAGGTGACATGCAAATGGGGCCGTAATTCATGCAAGACGCAGGGGGCCATTTGCATCTACTTATAGGCCCCATTTGCATGCCATTAGCATGCAGGTGCGCCGATCCCCGACGGCTTGCGCCAGCGCCTGCCAGGCAGCAGCAGCAGTCGGAGACCGACGCCTGCAGCCCGATCGCGGCATGAAATCTTTCGACTCTATTCGGCAACACGGAGTAATCACCCGACTGGTTCGACAGGCAACACAGTAATTCCCACCTACTGGCCTGATCAGGACAAAACAGTAGTAATTCCCAGCCTCGACTGGTCCGATACACAGGCATTAGAGTCAACCCCCCAGGTCCAAGTACCCTGGTCCCTGATGATCTAGTGGCCTGACTCACCCCCCCCACCCCGCCAGCCGCGGGTGGCAGCACCCCACCCGCTTGCCGCCTTCGCCGCTTGCCGACTGACTGTGCCAGGCTGCACGCCCATTGGTTCAGAGCAAGAGCCAATGGGTGTAGCTCTATATCATAAGGCAGTCCAGATATGTGAATGAATTACATATCTGACTGCTTTATATGGATGTGCACGCCCATTGGCTCTGCTCTGAACCAATGGGCGGCAGCCCATCCGCAGTCAGTCGGCGGGCGGCAGGCGGTGGTGCTGCCGCCCGCCAGCTGACGGGGAGCGGGTGGTGGGCCCGTGGTGGGTGGGGTCCACTAGACCACCAGGGTACTGGAACTGGGGAGTTGACTTAATGCCCGCGATCGGCTTCGTGTCCACTGGACCACCAGGGATATTGTTCTTGGGGGTTGAACTTGTTCTGCCCGCGATCGGGCTAGTGGGGGTGGAATTATTACAGTTTTGCCCTCGATCGGGCTAGTGGGGTGGAAGTACTATTACTGTTTTGCCCGCGATCGGGCTAGTGGGGTGGGAATATTACAGTTTTGCCACGATCGGGCCAGTCGGGGAGGGATTATTACAGGTTGCCCGCGATCGGGCCAGTCGGGTGACTATTATGCCCGCGATCGGGCTGCAGGGGGCACAGGAGAAGTGGAGGCCACCCACAGGTGGCAGCTGCTGTGTTGCGCCTGCAATGCGGCAGCTCACTCCAAGGGTGGTGGCCCTCGACTTACTCTTTTTTTTTTGCTCAAAGTTGTGTGAGACGAGGTTGGGGTTGCGCCACACAACTCTGCACACAACCCGCTGAATATCGGGCTGTGCAGTTTATGCATGGTTCCTCCTCCGGTTCAGCATGCCTTCGTTAGCATTGTGCTGTTGCTCAGCATGACTTAGGGGGCGCAACTGCTCCTTGCTGAATATGACAGAATGGCGCACTGACTTGCGCAGGCGCAACCTATTAAGAGATGGCACAACCCTTTGAATATCCAGCCCTATATGTTTTAGCCATTCTGGAGGTGACTGACACTTGTATGAGGAACATTACTAAGAAGAACAAATATAAAAGGTCAGTTTGGTTCTCAAAGGAAGTGAGGGAGTGGTGAGGCCAAACGGAGACCGCAAAAAGATAAAAAGAAAAACAAGGAGAGAAGGAATAGGGTAACTTTAGAAGTTAAAGGATGCAAAGGTTGGTTAGGACAGCAAAGGCAGAAATCCAGGGTACTCCACCGAGGGGGATTGAGCATAGGGCAAGACAAATAAAGGCTACGTGAACTATTTATAACAGTTCATCTTGTACCAACAGCACAATAACACACTTAAAACTGGCTGCAAAATTACCAGCTTTAGTTAATATTTCTCAGCTTACTGGTAAAAAGACTGTGCAAAACTGTGGCTGTGCAAAAATGGCAGAAAAGTGTAAAATACTGAATTTCCCACAACAAAGTAGCATCAGTTTTTATTAAAACATCTATAAGTTTACCACTGGACTCCAACATTCAGACTACTCCATGCCACCGCCAGACACAGAGCTGCACACTGGGTATGGGGGGGATTTAGGTATTTGTTCCAGGAAATAAAAAGACAAAGGAGAACTCAGACTATCTGACTGGTGATGGTAGTGTTTTGTTTTATTTTATTTATTGAGAAGTTTCACCAGAAAGGCACATTGAACAACGAAATTGCTTGCCTCACGTAAAAGTCCTGGGGAGAGGGGAAAGAGAGACGAGTATACAGAGAACATTTCCATATAATAAAGAAAAAAATAAATTACATTCGGAGATAATTACAGGGTATGAGCAAAATGCATACAGAGGAATTACACAAAGATACATGGTTTAAGCAGATACAATACAATATCTATGATGCAGACAGATTTGGTGCCAATTTGACACTAAATGCTAGAAACCGTTGTAATACATGACACTATGCAGACAGAAGTCAAGGTAGTAGAGCAGGGAAGAGCTTCTAGCTCTTTCTTTAATCTGTCGACTGTGACCACCACCCATCCTATTTTCTGCATACCCCTGGAAGGAATCCTAATAGCACTTTCTGGTGGTGGTCCTCACCCTCCACCTTGAATACTGAGCAGCAGTAATTATTCATAACATTAGCCTTCTGCTCATCATCCTCCGCTGTGATGTAGTTTATAGTGCTGCTCCAGAGTCCTCCCCAACCAGACTGGACTCCCTCTTCCGCTTTGCCCTTGACTCTCCTCCTTGCACTCATCACTGCAAACTTTACCACTCTCTAGCCTTCCTTCACCACCAACCCCGCCTTACCACATTGCAAAGTGTGCCTTTAAAGGCTCAGTGGGTCTACCCGGTCATCAAAATGTGACAAATAAGTAAGTAAGAAATGCAAAGGCTCAAACTGAGGTTAGATAGTTCAAGAAGTAAACTAGCATTTGTCAATGCAGAATGTTTGCTTGTTGGTAATTAGCATTGGAAATGCAGGAGTTATAGACAGATGCAGAGTAAGAATGGCTATGAAGTAGTGAACTTCACGCCAACCCGACTTCTACCCTGCATTGATGGACAGGCATATTGGTATGAGTTTGGGTTGTCACCACAATGGTCATGCCATTTCAAATCACCCTATCTTGCAGACACCAAGTGTTGAGGTGTGCCTTGGGGTTTTGGCTTTACAGTCATCCCACTCCCTTAAGGACATATGCTGAAATGGGTGCAATATAGAGAATGGGTGAACTCTGGGCTGAAGAGTCCAAGGCACACCTCGATGCCTGTCACTGGCTGCAGGGTGGGAGGTGGGGTGGAATGGCATGAGCATTACAGGCATTTTAGGACCTCTGCTCATGAACAGTCACTGTGATTTTACATATGAACATATGAATCTGCCAGAAGAACAGACCAATCGGTTTGTCTAAGCTAAGTGTGCAGCTAGCACCCTAGATTGCAGCTGCCCCAGCCTCCCCCTCAGTTTCTCCCCCTTCTCCCAGGCCCTGCCCTCTAACTCTTCCTCTTGCCTTCGCTGCTGCTCTCTTGCATTGGGCCGAGTTATTCATGCTCCCAGTTACCAACATCCCCAGGTCCTTCTCCTCCTCTGTAATCTCCAACCTCACCACCACTAACCAATAGTCCATTTTGTGATTCTTAGCTCAAGTGCATCACCTTACACTTTGCTGAATCTTAGCTGCCACTCCACCAACCATGTCTCTAGTTTGGTTAGGTCCCCTGCAGTTTTCCCCATCTGTCCTCTTTGTCCACCACTGCCCCCAATTTAGTATCATCTGCAAACAGACTAACCCTGCTCCCCACTCTGTGTGCTATATCAGAGATAGAGTCCAAATAGCACCGGCCCAGCACTGACTCCAGTGGCACCCGCTTGTTACTGCTTTGGATGCTGAGAGCTCTCCCACCACCACCTCTGCACCTCCACTGTAACCAGTTTATTCATTTAGTCAGCTTTTTTCCCCACTCCCACTGCCGCCAGCTTCCCCAAGTCTTCCATGAGACACTGTATCAAAGGCCTTACTGAAGTCCAAGTACAGGACATGTACCATAAGGCCCTGTCCAACTCTCTTATCACCCAGTCATAATACTCGATTAGGTTAGTTTGATGAGACCTCCCTGAGATGAACCCGTGTTCCACGCATCTTGGAGGCCATTACTCTCTAGGAATGCCACCAGCCTCCTTCAGTATCGCCTCCATAAGCTTACCCACTATGGACATGAGACTGACTGGCTGATAATTTCCTGGCTTCTCCCTAGACTCCACTCTTGTGTATGGGCACCACATGGGCCACCCTCCAGTCCTGAGGCACACACTTGTTTCCAGGGAGGTGTCTGAAGAGATCTGCCAGCAGCACAGCACAGCTCTGCTATCTCCCCAGCACACTGGGGTGGATGCCATCGGGACCTGGTGCTTTGTCTACCCTTACTGCACTCAGCCCTTCTAGCACCCTACTCCTGTGATCACTTTGCCCATCACCTCCTCCCCTCCTTTCCCCACCCACCCGCCCATGTTGGTAGTGGACCATCCTCTCCTTAGTGAAAATGGAGCAGAAGTACTCATTTAGAATTTCCGCTTGCTCCTCCCCTGCTTTCCACCCAATCCCTCCCTTTATCCTCACAATATGTTCCTTGCACTTCCTATTTTCCCTGACATACCTAAAAAAGTTCTTTCCTCTCCCTTTATGTCCTGTGCTAACCTTAAATCCCTGGAGGCCTTAGCTTTTTCACCCCTCCCACACCTCCTTGACCAACTTCCATAATTCTCCTTATCTCTCCTTCCCTGTTCCCTGTACTGCTGGTATGCAGCCCTCTTGCCCTCACCCCTTGCCACACTTCCCTGTTCAGCCAGCATGGTTTCTTGGCTCTGCTCTTCTTACTCCTGGCCCTGGTGCAGGCTATTGTGGCCTCTGTTAGCCCAGTCTTTATGACTCCCACTTGTTCTCTGCATCCATGCCTGGCCTTATATCCTGGAGTCTCCCTTGCAGTATTGCTCCCATCCTCCCAAAGTCCACTCCTATTAAAGTCCACCACCTTAGTGCCTGTGCCTCCTGTTTTCCTAACCAGCATGAGAACAAGCCACACTGTTTGGTGGTTGCTACCAGCTAGTGGGTCCTCCACCCTTACCTCCCTCACCTCCTCCCCATTTGCCAGTGTAACCCCCCTACAAATGGGGGTTCCCAAAAGTCTTCCTTGAGCTTGCCTAAATGCTCACTGCCAGGCTGTTGTCCTGTGTTTTAGCAGTTTAAATGTGATTACCAGAGCCTGTATAGCCTCTGTGTACTGTCTCTAAGAGCTGCCTGGCTTGCAGCATAAGTAATCTGAGAGGGAGCTCTGTTAAAAGATGTAACTATTTGCTGAAAATCATTTACAGTGATAATGATAATGTAATTTATCTAACCTGCCTTTTTTGCACCAAGGACTGCTTTGTTTGTCCCCACTATCTTGGTCTGGACTGTAAATTGGACCAATCAGTACTGGTGGAACCTAAAATGAAGCCGGACTACAGGAGCTGTCTGGAGTCAAAATCTGTTGGAATTGTAGTTTTGGTGCCTTTTTGCAACTGAAGGGGACTCTTGTTGTGACTGACAGACAGATCAGCCAACTGAACCTTTGGATCTTGAAGAAATCCCAGACTGCTTGCAATGTTTAGGTAGATCTAAGCTGAAAGCTGAGGAAGAAAGAGCTCAACTGATTTTGCAAATAACTTTATTTTATAACAAACACAACATACAATAATCAATTACAACCCCCACCAATAACAGGAAACTTTACAGAGTAGGTCACAT
This sequence comes from Neoceratodus forsteri, assembly GCA_016271365.2. NCBI lineage: Eukaryota > Metazoa > Chordata > Ceratodontiformes > Ceratodontidae > Neoceratodus > Neoceratodus forsteri. The sequence goes on from CM057455.1 coordinate 43,338,519, forward strand.
TGGATCACAACAAGGTGGTGGTAAGAAAGGAAAAAAAAAAAGGGGAGGGGGACCCTCCCCTTCCGCAGCTTTCCATATTGGTTATTTAGCAACTAGTCTTATTAAACAGTTAAAAATTGAACCTATCCTAAACTAAGCTGTTAAATAATTCATAAAAGGTAGAAAGAGAACAAGAAGGAAGAAAGAAGAGTCTATACCGGTCTAGATTTGGCAATAAAGAGAGAAGGATATATAACAAAATATCTAAAGGAGGCTGAAACCCTGACCCTTCTAGTAGCCATATCTGTCCTTCAAACCCTGGAAAAGGTTACCCCAGCATCCCTGAAACTTCCTAGCGACTTATAAAGGGTAGTTACGGCCCTTTCCGTATTCAGAGCATTCAAAAACTCGTTCCACCATTCTTTAAAGGAAGGAACCGTGTCACCCTGCCAATGCCGGAGATCAGCAACTTTGTCACTGAGGCAACCACAGCCATTTGACATTTTTGAGATACTAATGGAATTTGAGTAAACCTTCCCAGTATGCAGACCTCAGGATTAAAAGAAAGCTGAGATATCACAATAGGGGGCTTATCCATTGCCTTACCGATTCCCAGAGCTTGACCACCTTGGGACAATCCCAGAGCTTATGGTAAATGGTAGCTAAGGAGGACCAAAATCTTTACTCCATTCGTGCGCTGGATCTGTATATCCGAGAAAGTTAGTCGGAGAAAGGTGAAGATTGTGCAATATGTTGAACTGAATGCCTCTCATTCTATCTTGTTTGATATATGCATATATATCTGTCAAACTCTTTCCAGATCTCTTCAGACCAACCCAAAGATAGATTGATTTCCCAATACGAGGAACTAAGGTGGCCTTGGATACCGTCCTTGATAAGATTAAGCTTATATATTTTAGAGACCAATTTCGGACAGTGCCAGGTCTCTCAACTTCCTCAAAATGACCCAGCCTCCTTACTCCTTTACTACCCATCAGAAAAGAGCAAATGCTACTTGAATCTGGTGCAGTCTCAACTGATCGTATGGTTCGGATTCTCGAATTTCTCCACAAAACAGAAAATGGAGTAACTGAATCAGAGTGTCACAAAATCCTCAACTCTAGGTTTGAGGAGGAAGTTACCTATACACCTCTTTATAGGTCGGTTTCCAATCAAAGATTAGGATTCATAGAAGGGGTTGTGTTAGATCTCCCACATAGAAATACGCCAACAATGAGTAAAGCTGATGCAGAACATGATGTCCCACCCAATGGTGTATTCCTTACTTTAGAGGGAATCTTGGCTCAAGGGTGTATAAAAGGATTCCAGATCTAAGTTAACACTCTGGGCAATTGATCGATCCAGAATATATCCAGTAGAGGTAGTTTCTGAATCCATCGTCCATTGAGCCAGTCTCGTCGCATGAATGGCTAAATAGTAAGTATAAAGTCCGGTGGCTGCCGACCTCCTGCCTTCCGCTGAGAGATAAGTTTGATAAGACCTACGAGCGGATCTCCTTCCATAAAAAGTCTGAATAGGATTTGTAAAGTGGTTTGAAAAGAGACTTTGGGAAGGTACACGTTAAGGTTGAGAAGGGTAAAGAATCTTGGCAAAATCATCATTTTGATTGTGTTGGTTTCCCCAAAGTCAAAGGAAGTTTTGTCCACCTTCCCAAATCTTCTTAATAGACTTAAACAAAGGTTTAAATTAAGGCTTGCCAGACTGGCAAGATCCTTTGAAATCTGGATGCCTAAATAGGACAACGATTTGGGCTGCCATTGCCAGACCCAGGGTAGAACACCAGCCTCGTTGTAGATGAAAAGATAGCGGTAAACGTAGTTTTGTCTTGTTTAACCTGTAGCCCAAAAGGCACTGAAACAAGAAATTATTTGCAACAAGTGTGTGCAACTTCTACTGTTCAATATGCAGCAACAGCTCATCAGCGAAAGCAGATAGCTGGTACCGGACTCCCTATAAAAACCCCTTGACTTGAGTATCCTTCTTGATAGCCCTTATTAAAGGTCTCTATATAAATTAAATAAATACGGAGATAGAGGGCAGCCCTAGCTGCATTCCCGCAACAGAGGAAAAGCAAACCAAATAAGGTTGTTGCATTGAATCCTTGCTGATGGACACGAATAAAGAACCAATATAGGTAAAAATTTTACGGGATACCGATTGCGCTAATAACCCCAAACATAAAATCCCACTCCACCCCTATCAAATGCCTTTTCTAGTCTAGTGATACCAGGGATGCTTCGATTCTGGACTCGTAGACAGAAATTAAACAAAAATAACTTTCTAAAATGATCCGCAGGACGCAATCCACTGGCCACAAATCCTGCCTGCTCTTGGCTCCAGTAATCCAAGCCAGGAAGCCTTCATCCTAGTAGCCAAAATCTTGGCATAGATTTTAACATCGATGTTTAACGAGGAGATTGGTCTATAATTACCTACAAGATCTACTGGCTTCTCTGGTTTGGGTAGCAAAATTATCCTCACCTCAAAGAGACTGGTCCCTAATCCCTGCTCATACCAAAACAAGTAGAGTTGTTGCAACAAGGGCACCAGGTAACTTTAAACGCTTAAAAAAAAAAAAAGGCTGTAAACCCGCTCTGCCCAGGAGCCTTGTTCAACTTTAATGAGTCAATGGTCCTAGAAATCTCTTCCTGTGAAATAGGGCTCAACATCTGTCTGAATTCCTCAGATATTTGGGAAAGGAAATATTCGCTAAAATTTTTTCCTCTTACTTACATTCTCCGAGGAAGGCGGAATATAAGTTTTTGTAAAAGTCTAAAAATATCTAATATATTCTTAGGATCTGAGATTAGTCGCTCTGGCTCATGGATGCCTTAATGTGGCTAACGCCTGGTCAAGGCCCATTGTTTCAACTGCCAGGCTAATAGTTTGCCCACCTTGCTGCCCTGTCCTATGTAGGAAGCCTTCAGTCTGGAAGCCAAATTTCTTACCCTCCCGCAATGTACGTGACATACCAAGCCCTGAGAGTAGCAAGCCTGTTTCTGGTCAGAGGACCTTGAGCCCTCCCCCATAGCGCCCAGGGCCTTAATTTTATTCAGGCAATTAGTTAGTAAAAGCGTATTTTTCGATTACTAATTGATGCAAGCCTAATCAATTCACCCTCCAGACAGATTCAAAGCCGACTCATGTCTGGTCAATGCGTAATTGACCCCAATTGGATGCAATAAGTGGGATAGAAATGTTTGAAAATGGCCTACCAGCTGGGGATCCTCTACAAACTGTTGTTCAAAGACCAGGAGCAGGACCTTAGAGGAGTGGATAGTGGCAAACACCGAGTCTAATGGGAGAGTGGTCTGAGATTATTGCATAGATAGTAACTTCCTCCACAAAAGACAAAATCTGTTGACCGACCAAAAAAATCAATCCGAGAATAACTTTGTGAATGGGAGAATAGAAGGTGAAGTCCCTGGTAGTGGGATGACTCACTCCAGGATCCACAAGACCTAAAGAAGAGGTAAGTTCCAACAGCGCCTTTCTGAGACGGAGAGACTGATGTACGGCCTACACCACTTAACGATCCAAACGTGTTGGACTGCACTAAATTCCAATCACCTCCCAGAATTAAGGGCATATCTGAGAGGGGGCTAGAACCATAGCTAATTGAGTAAAGAAAGAAGCAGATTCTTGATTGGGACTATAGATAGACCCCAATACTAGACTGGCACCCCCACCTTACCTACAACAATAACGCACTTGCCTTCGGATCGGAGATAACCTCGACTAGGAAAAGGAATTCCTTAGCCACTAAAACGCTACCCCTGCTTACTTGGGGAGAACCTAGCTCCATCATCAACCTATCCACTTTTTCTCAAAATAGTGGAGCTGATCCGGGAGCATGTGGGTTTTGGAGAAAACTATTGAGGGGTTGAATTGTGCTAGATGATTTAAAATAATATACTTTTTTTTTGTTGCTCTTCCTTTTATATTCCAGGATATAATGTTCAGGTTGTTAGCCATATGGCAGCTCTAAACCAAATATAACTCCAACTGAAAGCTGCAAACCTCCCCTCAAAACCCCCAAAATAACAAACCCACCAAAGAGGCCCCTCATTCATGAAAACTCCCCACGACTCCAAAAACCCCCCTATGTACAAACACCTGCCCAAGGCCGACTCCAACCACTGGCCCATGGCACGCCCCTAAAGGCGGGCCTCCCCTCCAAAAAAAAAAAGACAACGTTTACATACCCAAATAACTCTAGATAGCCTTGCGAAACCCTTGAAAAGGAAAATCACCACATGTCACTCCCCAACCATATTTCTACATTAACTACTCCCTCCCTGGCCTAACTTAAAATTAAATCATGGCCAAATCATGGCCCCTAAGATCAACCCAACTCTGAGGGCCAGTGAGAGGTCAAAAGGAAAACAGGAATCCATATAGAATATTTTTAAAGATGAACCCACGTTCACTTTATCCTCATCGCCATGTAAAAACGAGAGCTATTTAGTTAAAATAACATTACACTACCATAAGCCCCAAAAGTTCCCAAAGCTCAGTCCAATAAATGGGTAGCTTAAATAAGTAAACATAGATTCCAGTTTAAACTAGGTAATGGGACCAATCTGACATCTAAACAATAAACAGTATAATCCCGTCCCTTGCCTGGAACTTAAGATTTAAATTAACATCAGGCTATCTGCCTTAAGTTAACTACAAATCAAAACTCTTTTATACCAAATGGCAACAAAGGAAAAATATGCCTTTTAAATTGGACCCACGACCTGCAACTGATCGGACTGTCAGCATCCCTGTCCTTAATTAGTTGTCTGGGTCCTCTAGTGTCAGTAATCTAAATAGCCTGTGTATCCACTTTCCCTCGAGGAGGCTCTTGAAAATTAAACACACCAACCATTTAAATCGTCCCCCTATCGAGCCTCCTAACTGGCAACATAAAAATGTAAGAAAAAAATAAACTGCAGGGGTGGAAAAGTCCCTCAGAATCACTATAGAGTCCATTTATTGTCCCATACAAACCTCGATTGACTACAAAACAGAACACTTTCTCCTTATAGCATTGGATCGATCCACAACTCCAGTCCTCTTCATCCTTTAGGGAACAGATCTGGCAAGTAATTTTTGAGTGTCTTTAGAGCCTCCTCTGCCGACTCAAAACGCTAATTCCATCCTTCAGTCACTTCAAGTCTGGCTGGGTAAAGCATACGATGTTTAACCCCAGCAGCCCAGAGCTTGGTCGTGATGGCGAAAACAGGATCGCCATTCGGACCTTCAGTGTCAGATCAGGGACCACTGGATTTTCTTGCCCTCCCACAGTATAGCGGACAGCTTTTGCCTCCTTCCAAAATATGCCTCGATCTAAGTAGCTAAGGAGCTTGAAGATTACAGGCCTTGAGGGTCTGTTAAAGATGGTTTAGCCCTAATGCCTCGTGGCCTCTCTCACTGTACGTATTCAGGCCCGATAGGTGAAGGCTCCACCGCTTTCTTAAAAACTTTGGAGAAAAGGATTGCATTGGGCCTCATCTCCTCAGAGTAGCCCCAGCAGAACGAGATTGTTGAGTCGTCCTACCTCTCAAGTCCGTCTAGACGATCTTCTAATTTAGATATTGCCTTCACATTCGACTACAGCTGGCCGCTGGAGTCTGCTCCAGCGAGAGAGATTCCTGGCTTGCATCTGTTACCCGCTCAGCCAGCTGAGTCAGGGCAGGTTTGAAATCAGCAACCTCTTGATCACTTAAAGAGTGCCTCTTTTGTTGTAGATAGCTCGTCGATACTCTCAGATGGTGTTAGCTCATCTTGTGGGGTCACTTGCAGAACTACATCGGGACGCTTAGCCTCAAGCTCCTGACCCGCCTTCCATTCTGCCAGGTAAACGGGAAAAGGTTTAATGACACAGTCTCTAGCCTTCGATGGTAATTTGATAGGATATGGTGCAGGAATGCATAAAAAAAAACGCGATTTTACACGGGTGGAGAGGGAGAGTCCCTGAGCAAGCTGCTATTCCTCTGAGCGCATCACGGACTCCAGAGCTCAACTGATTTTGAGCAGCAATCCTGAGTGGATTTGCATGGAGAACAGTGAAAGGGCAGAGTTTTGGCCTGCATGTCTGCCTGCTGCCCTGAGAGGAAGAGAAGAGAATTATTTCTGGACCAAATTCATGTTTGTGAGAATGAAGCAAGCCACTGATTTTTATACCAAGCTCATATCTGAAGAAGACCAAGATTTTTTCTGAATGTAGTCCGGGTGCTTGTGAATCTCCAGCTGCTCTTGAATCTCGGTTTGTGCAGACTTTATGCATCATGACTGGAGAGCAGTCTATTGGTACAGTAGAATTTCATATGTAAATGTGCTATATGGAAAGTGGGTTGTGATTTGTCCCCACTGTGAACTGTTGTTCTTGCTTTGCTGGAAGCTGTATCCAGCTCAAACAGACTATATATCCAAATTTGTCTCCATTTGGTCTGGGCTCACACTGGCCCAGCCAGACTACCCATGCACAGAGAAAGCTTACCGACGAGAGACTCACCCCTGTGATTGGGCCCTGCTCATACCTGAACAGAACGCATGCCTCGCAAAATCTTGTGGGCCCTGCTTCTCCTGGTACCTCCTAGATTAACCACTTGCTGTTTGATTTTCATCCAGCCTGTGTCCAGTCTTGGTATTGAGTAATCATCAGGGTAGCTCCTGCAAGTACAACAGCCCTAATCTAAAAGTGTGTCATCTGATTGTCTTTTGTTTTCTTTTCACGAACTGAGCCTTCTGGCTCCAGATTAAAATAGTGTGTGTTGTGCATGTTTTTTCTTCCACTGGTGACCCCAACCAGCTGCAACGCTTCCTGGCTAGCACACCATTCTCCATCTTCGCCCAGAGTGTGTGACTGTTTATAGACCCTGAATTATGCATAACTGTTTGAATGATAAAGTCTTTAATTAAATTAACCTGATTACGCCTCTCTTGTTCAAGTCCCTTAACTAACCAGATTAACTTGTTTTGTATTTATTTCTGACTGTGTCTGTTTGTGCAAGAGTCTGGATGCTGTTATTTTGTGTGTAATTTGTTTTGTGGGGGTCCCCAGGCCAAGCTAGAAATGCTGGTAGGTGCAACAGTATTCATACTAGTGTGGTGTATTGGAGGTATTGTGTGCGTGATTATTGTGCATTGTTCCAGCTTTACTAGTAAGGAAAAGAGGGGATTGGGAGGTCCCGAGGGCTATGTCCAAGTTAGCTTGACCAGCACCAACCCTGACCTCCTGGTGGAGGCACCCAATTCAGAACTCATGCCCTTAACCTGCTACTAGCCAAGCATGCAGGGTAGTAGCCCTGAGCGCCATCTAGGGGTTACATTTTGGAGGCTCACCACTGGGATTTTGTGCTTCTAGTGACCAAAAATTATGAATTCTTGTTAAAGATTAACTACTACCCCAGTAGAAATGGCTGTACATCAGTTTGGTGGTTGGGCAGGATTGACCTCAAATGCTCTACTTATACTGGATATTCTCTGGGTACCAGTAAAGACACTGTAGAGGGAGCACTTCCAAAGTTGAATGTTTAAAAACCCTGTGGTGGTGGGTCAACAGGCTTATTTGATTGCCCAAACTGTCACAGCCTTGGTAGAGTGTAGTGACCTGTGGACAGCCTCTAAAGTGCCACAGACTATTGCCCCAGAAGGGATTTCAGCTGCCTGGAGAGTGATAAATAAAAGACAGTAAAGACCCTAGGAGTATGAGTCTCACCATTATCTGAGAGACTTTGAGGAGAAAATTTGCTAAGTTGTTGCTGGAGGAAGAGAAAACCGAGAGGACTTTAAGAAACTATTCCTGCCACTTTGGGTATTCCTTCCCCACACCCCTGCCACTCCAGCACCTGTTACTGCCCTGCCTTTCTGTGCCGTGCCAATGCTTGGCCCCTATATCTGTATTCTGCCATAGTCACGATTCCTACTCAAGGCTGAGAATCTTCTGTGTTCTCTCACCCCCCAGGGGAGATGACTGAGACCTGATAGACCATGTTGCTCCCTCTAGTATCTTGAACGGCAATGCTCAGAAGCAGAGACATGAAAGAAGTGAGTGAGAGCCTCCCGAGGTCCTGCCCTGGCTACCATTCGTGTTAAGTGACAATAACCCTGAAGCAACTGCACAGGACTATCTTGATGCATTATAGAATGTGTATGGGAGCCCAGATTCAGATGAGGATCTGTGTGAGAGTAAGAAATGCTCAGCAGTACCCAGGTGAGCCACTGTCTGTGTATGTACCGGCTTGAAAAGCTACTACAAGAGTGCTCAGAAAGGGTAGTTTGTCGTCAAATGAATTAATTCAAACTAGGCTGACTGGATCCTTAAGTCTGCCTAGTTTTCAGAATTGTTACTGCTTCAGCTGCGCATGCCACTGTAGACTGGAATCTCCCCCTCCCAGACGAGCTAATGAAACAAATTCGGAGGTTGAGCTTAAGGCTCATTGGGAATTGCACCCATATCTGCTGTGAATGACCAAGAGTGATTAGCCAAGTGAGGCTCAGGGCAAAAGTCGGCACTTAATGAGCACCTGAGAATGCAAAGGACTTCCCACCCCGGCCCAGCATTGGAAAGATGAGCTACTAAAGGAAGTCTGAGAGTTGAAGATGGTGCTCTGCAAGGGTTTCTCCCATGGAACAAAATTCCTGTCCTTTCAGGACGGACTGCCATGGGATGGGGTGCACCTCAGGCATTCGCTACCGAGGGTGGCTTCAAGGCTGAGATCACCGGATTGACTGCCACTCTAAAGGATCTGTTAAGACACGCTGCACCACTCTCATCACTGCAAGCAGAAACGACCCCAATCTCTTACTACTGCTTCAGTTCCTCATACGATGTTCTCTCCCAGGATGACCCAGGAGTCTATCATTTGTTACCACTGTGGAAAGGATGGCCATACTGAAAGAGAATGCTGGTCTCAGAAAGACTTACAAGGAGCAGTAAACAGACTCCAGCGGAGCTCGAAAACAAATCAATGGCCGAGGGTGCCTGAAATGACTGCAGTGAGGGTTCGAGAAACCCTAACTCAAATTTCTTTGTGACTAAATCGCCTGTCCAGGCCTCTGCTACTGCCTCCTGACTGGGTCCAAAATAGTGGGCCCTTCAATGGAGACTACGGTGACTGTGAATGGTATTCCTACTGCTTGCACTTGACAATGGGTCGCAAGTGACCACTGTATTCCAGGACTGGTATGACAAACACTTGTCTGATGTGTCTTTGCAATCCCTGGAAGGCCTACATGTGTGGGGCCTGAGCGACAAGTCTTATCCCTATCTAGGGTATGTCCACCTCTGGTTGTTGTTTCCTGCAACTGTAACTAGTGTAGAGGAGCAAGTAGAGACATTAGCCCCAGTGTATCCCCCTCATTGACTGTATGATGGGGTCCTGTTAATTGGGACAAACGCCCATATGTTTGGGAGACTGGCCCCTGTCACAAGAAACAACGGCGACGGACTGGGAAGGCCCCTAAGAATTCTGGCTCTGTTCAAGAGGGCCTATCATTTGCAAACAGAAACCCGAGGAAGTAGACCAGGATGAACAGTTGGGGATCGTGGTGGAAGAAGGATCCTGATTCAATGGTACTGGCCCCAACGCCCAGTGTACCATTCAAGAGGAAGTCAGTCTCTGAAAGATGTCAAGAACAAAATGCTGATGTTGGATGTGCCAGGCAATGGAAAAGTGCCACAAGGATTACTGGTCGAACCTAGCATCTTTCCTGCTCATGCCCATGTCTATGCATGACAAGTAATGGTCCAGATTCACAATGTGTCAGATCAGGAGGTCCGAGTTAACAAAGGGTGCACCCTAGGTGTGGTACACTGTGCAGACACTGCAGTATTGCCCAGCAACAAGCACCCTGGTGAGAAGGAGAGTGACCCCAGACATGTTTGACTTTGGTGACTCCCGCTGCCAGCTGAATGGAAGGCTAGAATTAGAAGAGACTTGCCCAGAGAGACCAAGTGTTTTGATTGAAGGAATGGATGTGTCCAGGGTGCAGACCATCACACGCCTGCACGATAAACGGCCATTTGAGAGCGGTCCCGACACCTAGCCCCAGCAGAAACAGATGATGTGAGAAGACACATGCAAGAATAGCTCACTGCTGGCGTGATACAAGAATCTAGGAGCCCATACACCTCTCCCATTGTGGTTGCGTGAAGAAGAATGGGTCTGTGAGGATGTGTGTTGATTATCGAACCCCTGAACCAGTGGAACATCCCAGACCAATACACTATGCCTCGGAATCAAGATGCCCTGTACTGCTTGAGAGGGGAGCAAATGGTCTCGGTGTTGGATCTTCGCAGTGGATACTACCAGATCCCGATGGCCCCGAAGACCATGAGAAAACAGCCTTCATCTGTCCACTGGGGTTCTAAGTGAGTTTGAGGATGCCAGGGATATCGGCGCCCAGCCACCTTTCAGCGACTGATGGAACGTGGTGGGAGATATGAATATGCTGGAATGCCTGGTATACTTGAGATGATGTCATTGTGTTTGGGAGCACCTTTAGAGGAGCATGAGAATCGACTGTTTAAAAGTCCTAGACTGACTGGAAGACTTTGGCCTCAAGCTGTTCTATTGATAGCGCCAGTTTTTCCAAACTCTCGTGAAGTATGTGGTGCACACAGTATCTGCTACAAAAGGGATAAAGACTGATCCCAGTAAGGTTGAAGCACTGACTACCTGGCCCCAGCCCCATAATCTGAAAGAACTACAACGTTTCCTGGGGTTCTGTGGCTACTATCGCAGGTTCATAAGACTATTCCAAGGTGATTTGCCCACTTTTGAACCTTACCCAGGGTTACCCTTCTACCAATCATAAATACAAAAGGGTCCATTAAAGAACCAGAAAAGTATACTTCCACCCAGGTGAACTCTTCGGCCCTGCTGGATGCCCAGCTGTGAAGCAGCCTCCATGAGATCATATACCAGCTCACCCACGCCCCATCCTCGCCTATGCTGGACCCCACCAAACCTCTATGTGCTGCATAAGTACGCTAGTCTGCAGGGTCTAGGAGCAGTGCTGTATCAAGACCATGAGGATGGCCTGAGACCAGTAGCTTCACCAGTAGGAGCTTGACCCGTCCAAACGAAACTACCCTGTGCATAAGTTGGAGTTCCTTGCATTAAAATGGGCCATCGTTGACCAGTTTCATGAATACCTCTATGGGGCAAAGATATTGGTGAAGACTGACAATAACCCGCTGACCTATGTACACACTTCAGCTAAGTTAGACGCCACTGGGCACCGTGGCTTTTATTATCAACCTATGATTATTCTGTCGAATACAGACTGGGCTTGAACCATATTGATGCTGACGCCCTATCACAAAGGCCCACTTCCAAGAGTGATTGGGTCAGGCTGTCTGAACTTGACATTCAAGCACTGTGCCAAAAGTTTGATAGAGATGAACAGATGTCTGCGGACACAGTGGACTGCTCAGTAGATTGCTTGGGTCCTTCTGACACCTGCATACCAGCTGCTTATTGCCACTTCGCTGCTCTAGACATTAGTGCACTACCTCAATTTGACAATGACAGCATTCAGTGGGCTCAATCCCAAGATCCTATGATTCAGCCAGCAACTGATGCCCTGCGTGCGAGGGAAAGATGTATCTAAGTTACGTTCCACTGACTTGCGAACTGCTTTATTGTTTAAAGAGGCCCAGATTGAAGTTGCTCAATCAGTTGTTGAATAGAGAGACAGTAGATCATAGTGGCAAAGTAGACAAGCAAACAACTGGTCCTGCTCATGGCCTTTAAAGATTTGGTGGAGGTCCCTCCACAATTACATGGAGCACCTCGGATTGACAGAACCCTTGACCTGGTATGATCTCGCTCTACTGGCCCAAAATGGGGCCGATGTTGAGCACCATGTAAAGACTTGTAGTCGCTGCCTGCAAAGAAAAGCCCTGCCTCAGAGGGCTACCCCTTGTTAATATTACTACCAGCACACCCATGGAACTAGTCTGCATAGACTTCTTGTGTTTAGAACCTGATTAGCGGAACATTGGCAATGTGTTAGTGGTTATGGATTATTTTACATGGTATGCACAAGCTTTTCCTACTAAAGATCAAAGGCATCTACCGTGGACAAGGTGCTAGTGGAAAATTTCTTCATCCACTATGGTGTCCCCAGCGGATCCACTCTGACAGGGAAGAGACTTTTGAGAGTCGACTAATCAAAGAAATGCTCTCCTATGAAGTGCGAAAGTCAAAGAACCACCCCTTATCGCCCGCAGGAAGACCCTCAACCAGAACGTTTTAACCGCACCCATCTAGACATGCTGGGCACCCTCCACCTAAAGACAAGCATAAATGGAGCCAGCAGATTAGCACTTTGGTACACGCATACAATTGCACGGAAAATTATGTTACGGGTTCTCTTCCCTACTGCCTCATGTTGAGAGGCTGCCTGCTGATGTCTGTTTTGGGGTCTCTCCAGATGGGGTCCAGACTGAAAACTACTTACAATATGTACAAAGTCTGAAAGCTCAATTGAACCATGCCTATCAACTGGCCCAGACAATGGCCGCCAAGAGAAATCTAATCAACAAGAGAGGCATGATAAAAAGTAAAGGCTCAAGAGCTTCGACCTGGAGACCGTGTGTTGTTATGCAATTTGGGACTGCATGGTAAAACAAAATTGCTGGTCGATGGCACCATCTTCCCCCATGTAGTAGCTGGAAAGTTGGATGATTTACCTGTGTACAAGGTGCGCCCAGAGAACAACTCCAAATCCAAGTTTGTGAGAATGAAGTAAGCCACTGATTTCTTATCAAGCTCATACCTGAAGAAGACTGAAGATTTTGCTGAATGTGATCAGCCTGTCAGGATTTCCAGCTGCTTCTGAATCCCCAGTTTGTGCAGAAACTTTGCGATCATGACTGAAGAGCAGTTTGATTGGTACAGTAGAATTTCCTTACATGTAAATGTGCTGTATATGGAAAGTGGGTCATGATTTGGTTCCCCACTGTGTGAACTGTGTTCTTGCTGGAAGCCGATCCAGCCCAAAACGGACTGTATCCAATTTGTCTCCATTTGGCCTGGGCCTTGCCACACTGGCCCAACCAGACTACGTGCTGCACAGAGAAAGCCATCGACGAGACCTGCCTGAGGATCAGCTCCTGCTCACGCCTGAACAGGAATGACACTCGGCGAATCGTGTGGGCCTACTTCTCCTGGTACTCCCAGATTAACCACTTGCTGTCTTGATTTTGCAAGCGATTATGCCTATTGCCCTCTTATGAACTGAGCCAGCTGTTTCGAGGAATCCTATGATTAATTGTGAGGATGAAGCTGGGCCTTCTGGACTGCCTAACCCCCAGCTTTTGTCCTTGGAGCTAATGCTCCCTGAAAGTGAAGTGCAAAGTATCACGTTTGAGGATGCTGAGTCTCTGTGTTTTGTGGAACTGTGTGAACTGCCGAAGAAGGGACCGATGGTTACAGTCTCTCTGGTGACACACCAGAACCTGAGGAACAGTATGAGAGTATTGACAGACCCTTTCAGCACCTCAAAGTTTGATTGTGCCTGAACCTTCATAAAATGAACCAAGTGTTGTGGAACCAGAGCCTACAGAACAAGGAGCTGACAGTGCTCCCAGCTTGGACATTCCCTTCATGCAGAGGCACCCTCACAAGTGATGAAAGCTCCAAGACAATTGCTGAAAGTACAGAGACTGTGGTTGTTCACCCCAGAAAGACTGGCCGAGCTGTCAAGCCAGTGGTGCACTTCAGTTACGATTCCCTGGGAGGCCAGTGGATTTGCCTCTCAATGTAGTCCACAAAGGTGTTTATGTCTCTCAGAATTCACTGCCCAAACTGAGCTTGATAGCCCATTCCAGGTTACCTGTTTTGCCCTCCCACCATGGTGCCTCTGCCCCATCCAGCCCCAAGTTAGCTGACAGGGAAGGGCCCTCTTCATTGTTTAGAGTACAAGAAGTTATTACAGGATTCTGTATAGTAATGTTCAGTTTACCTGTGTGAAATACGCATAATGTATTGTCAGAATGGAAATGATATAGTGGAGTACACTGAAATGTATAGTAAAGTGACAAGTTATGCCAATTGAAGAATCAGATAGTACTTGTATAGCATGCTAATGGTATAAATGTCCTTACATGTTGTATTTTCAATGTTATAATGGCACAGAATTGACGCAGATGCCAAGTTTTCCCAAGCAGGAAAGGTGTAACCCCCTACAAATGGGGGTTCCCAAAAGTCTTCCTTGAGCTTGCCTACATACTCACTGCCAGGCTGGTGTCCTGCTTTTAGCAGTTTAAATGTGATTACCAGAGCCTGTATAGCCTCTGTGTACTGTCTCTTTAAGGCTGCCTGGCTTGCAGCATAAGTAATCTGAGAGGAGCTCTGTTGAAAGATGTAACAATTTGCTGAAAATCATTCAGAGTGATAATGATAATGTAATTTGTCTAACCTGCCTTCTTTGCAGCAAGGACTGTTTTGTTTGTCCCCACTATCTTGGTTCTGGACTGCAAATTGGACCAATCAGTACTGATGGGACCTTAAATGAAACGGATTACAGGAGCTATCTGGAGTCAAAATTTGTAGGAATTGTAGTTTGGGCTTTGGTGCCTTTTTGCAACTGAAGGGAGCTCTTGTTGTGACTGACAGACAGATCAGCCAAAGAACCTTTTGTATCTTGGGGAAATCCCAGACTGCTTGCAATTTTCAGTTAGATCTAAGCTGAAAGCTGAGGAAGAAAGAGCTGAACTGATTTTGAGCAGCAATCCTGAGTGGATTCGCATGGAAGAACTGTAAAAGGGCAGAGTTTTTGGCCTGCATGTCTGCCTGCTGCCCCTGAGAGGGCGTTAGAAGAGAATTATTTTGGACTAAATCCAAGTTTGTGAGAATGAAGTAAGCCACTGATTTTTTACCAAGCTCATACCTGAAGAAGACTGAAGATTTTGCTGAATGGGATCAGCCTGTCAGGATTTCCAGCTGCTTTTGAATCCCCGGTTTGTGCAAGAGATTTTGCGATCGTGACTGGAGAGCAGTTTGATTGGTACAGTAGAATTTCCTACATGTAAATGTACTGTATATGGAAAGTGGGTCATGATTTGGTCCCCCACTGTGTGAACTGTGTTCTTCTTGCTGGAAGCTGTATCCAGCCCAAAAAGCACTGTATCCGAATTTGTCTCCATTTGGCCTGGGCCTTGCCACTGGCCCAACCAGGCTACCAGCTGTACAGAGAAGGCCATCGACGAGAGACCTGCCTGGGATCAGCCCCTGCTCCATGCCTGAACAGGAATGACACTTGATGAATCGTGTGGGCCCTGCTTCTCCTGGTACTCCAGATTAACCACCTGCTGTCTCAATTTTCGCCCAGCCTGTGTCCAGTCTTGGTATAGAGTAATCATCAGGGTGCTCCTGCAACAACAGCCTAATCTAAAAGTGTGTCATCTGATTGTCTTGTTGTTTCTTTTCACGAACTGAGCCCTCTGGCTCCAGATTACAAATAGTGTTTGTTGTGCATGTTGTTTTCTTCCATCACAGGGCTCCAACCAGCTGCAATGTTTCCTGGCTAGCCACCATTCTCCATCTGGGTACCAGAGTGTGTGACTGTTTACAGACCTGAAGTGCATGCATAACTGCTTGAATGATAGAGTCTTTAAGCAAATTGGCCTGATTACGCCCTCTCTTGTTCAAGTACCTTAAATAAATCTGATCTAACTTGTTTTTGCATTTACCCTGACTGTGGTTCCAGTTTGTGCAAGAGTACTGTACTGCTGTTATTTGCTGTGTACAACCTTGTTTTACAGGGGTCCCCAGGGCTGAACCAGAGGAAATCCTGGTGGTAAGTACAAGCAGTGTGGGTACTTGTTGGTGTATCAGAGGTATTGTGAAAGTGATTATTGTGTATTGTTCCGGCCACTAGTAAGGAAAGAGGGGTTACAGTGTCCCGGAGAGCTGTGCCCAGGTTAGCTTGACCACTACCAACCTGGCCCTCCGGGTGGAGGCACCCGCTTCCAGAACCCAGGCCCCTTAACCTGCTACTAGCCAAGCAGGCAGGATAGTAGCCCTTGGGATAGCGCCACCTAGGGGTTACACCAGTAATAGGTC
This sequence comes from Neoceratodus forsteri, assembly GCA_016271365.2. Classification (NCBI taxonomy): domain Eukaryota; kingdom Metazoa; phylum Chordata; order Ceratodontiformes; family Ceratodontidae; genus Neoceratodus; species Neoceratodus forsteri. The sequence continues at coordinate 43,354,586 of CM057455.1, forward strand.
CAGAGTGCTACCAAGCCTTGTAGGCCCACTTCCCAATTGTGTCAGAAGGCCATCCTGGAATGCATCAAGGAGCACCTGCTCCTGGTACTGCCAGTGGCCGGGATGCTCCAGTCAACCCCTGGTAGGTTAAAACCCCACTATCACTGCACTCCCCTTCTACACACCTCATCTGCTCTGTGAACTCCGTCCAGTTCCCCAGATTGGACTGGTGGTCTACACGCTCCAGTCTCGGCTTTCGCCCTTGGAGTCCACGAGCTGCACCCCATGCACCTCTGTCCTCTCTCTTCTCCTTCGTCCCTTATGCATTTGATCCTTACCTCACATAGAGTGCAAGTCCCCCAACCCCGGTCCCTCCTGTATATTCTGCATCCCAGGATTGCCAAGTTGCAATCATGGTACTCTATGGCCCAAGTCTCTGTCACTGCAGCAATGTCCTTCTTCCCTCTGAAAGGAGTGCTTGAAACTCTGCAATTTTGTTCCCCAGGCTTCTTGCATTGAGAGAGACCACCTTCCACCTGTAGCCCTCCTTCTCATCCTCTTCTCCTTGGCCTGCGTCCATCCTCCTGGTAGCCTGCACCCTTTTTCCTCCTTATTCTTACTGGGTGGTGGTGCCTCTGTATTACACTCAGATCACTCTGCCGCCCCTCCTGGGGTTACTACACCTCCACCTTTACCTATATCCAGGGGTGAAGTGAACTCATTAGGCTCCCCTGTCCAGACCTTTCTACCAACCTCAGTCTTTTGGCCACCTCCCCAATAGTTTTAATCCACCTTAGTAGAGATATACCCCTCTAATCCGCTTTTAATACTCCTCTCCCTCCTGCTCAAGTGTAGCCTGTCCCCACGTACAAGTCACTATTCCCAAGACCCTACCCCAGTTAGTCACTTGACCCATAATTTTTGGTGTGGCACCAATCCCTCAGCCACTCGAACGCCTCGATCCTACCCTTCCTCCCGTGCTTGCACATGATACGGAAGTACCTCCAAGAAAGCCACCCACTCCCCACCCCTCACACTGCCTGCCCAACTGCTCAAACTCCCTCACTACTTCCACAGTCTCCCCACCAAGTCGATTCACCTACTTACAACACTAAACGAGATTTCTTCCTCCCTCTCACTGCACACTTGAGCAGTGCCTGCCCTGTCCCTCCTGCAGTCAACTTGAGATATCTTCAATCCAAACACGGCTGTGCCTTTCCCTTCCACCGCATCTCAACCCATTCAATATAGAATGCCTCAAGATGAGTAACCCTCGTCCTTACCCATTTCCCTTCTAGTGCCCCTTCCACCACCCCAGTATTCATTCTTCCTGCCCCTTACCCCGCCAGCTGCACCCTCTGTGATTTCTGTATCTCACCCCTACTTCGCCTCACCTTTTCTCTGCCTTATTCCTCCATCCCCCTTGAACTCCTTCCCAGCCTGACTACTCTACTGGGCTTCCAATGTCGATCTCCTCTCCTCCCTGCTGATTTCCAACCCTCTCCTATCCCTACTTTTGTCTATTTAGAGCCCCCATTCCCTTCGACCCAGACAGTGATGCCCCTCCCATCCTTCCCCCTTCCCACAACCTTCTCTCCTCCAGTTACCCTCCTTCCTTACTAGCCCCTTCTACCCTTTCGTCCCTCGCTATCTCTTCCCCTACCTGTTGCCCACTTGTCCTCCATCCTCAGTATGTTCCTGCTCCCCTCTCTCCCCCATAGCAGAGGCTTGAATCTATTCCAGTCGATACCCTCCTACATCTCTTCCCTATCATTCCCCCCCTCCTACTTGTTACCCTCCATGCCCCTCTGGTCCTCCTACCTGCAGCCACTCTGCTGTCTCCTGGTGCCCTCGTGGTCTCTTCCTCCCCATCAGGAGGCCCCCCTCGCCTCAGGCACCCCTGTCTTCTGCTCTCTTTTCTGCTAGTGCCTCAGATGCAGGGGTCGGTTTCAGTCCCTAGTTGTTCTTCCCGTCCCCCTTGCCATTCCCTATCCCCCCAGCCAGGATGTCTACCGTACTCATCTGCCCTGCCACTTACACTCCTCCCTAACCAGTTGTATACAAACCAACAACCCCTCCTCCAAGCCTAGTCCAGGATCATGGCAGACCCACACCCTGTACACCCCACCACCCTTCCAAAGATGCCCACCCTATTGACATGTGGCACCTGCCCCATTGTGGCCACCATCTTATGTTACGGGCTCTTACTCCCATTTCTGTACCCTACTACAACCGTTAGGCCCCTATGTACTCAAATTCCTGTTCCCCCACACTAACCCCCTACTCCTTGCCAACCTGGATAATTCAGTTTCAAATCTCATCCATTAGATACTGTATACTGTAGCAATCCTAAAGCCTCCTAGTCTGTTTTTCACCCTCAGCTGACATATTTTTTGTTCTCAGCCTCATATAGTTTCACTTAGCCCAGTTAAAAATCCTATTGCACTCCAAGTATTACTCAGTTCAGTTAGAGAAATAAACAGAACAAATATATATATATATATATATATATATATATATATATATATATGTATTATTACAGCAATCCTAACAGTATAGCTCACTAGAGAAATTAACAGAATTAAATCTGTATTATTACAGCAATCCTAAAAGTATCCAGTCATTGCTTTGACTCCACCCCAGAGACCCTGCTGTAATATAGGACCACACAGGACACTGGGCAGGAGGGTGGGCAACTCTAAAGTCCCGACAGAACTCCATTGAGTTTGCTCACTCCCCTCTTTCACTCGCTTGTTCTTAACCTGTCCCAAACATTGATTTCCCACAGCTGACCGTGCAATTCTGTGCAGAAGTGCACAAACACATTTGGCCAGGATGTGAAAAATGACAGCTGTATTGTTCATAAGAGGTGTGAAAAATGCCAGTGTTGAAAATCTGGTGTGAAAATATTACAAATTCGAGGTTACAAGGGTGCATGGAAACTGCACAACACACGATTGTAGCACAGTCATTTTATGGACTTTCGTTCACCAAATTTTCAACATAGGCATTTTAGGACCTCTGCTCAAGAACAGTGTCACTGTCATTTTCTTAATCTGTCACGAACACTGATTTCCCACAGCAACCGCTGTATTCTGCACGGAAGTGTGAAACACATTTCAGTCAGGATTGTAAAATGACAGCTTTACTGTTCATAAGGAGGTTTGGGAAAATGCCAATGTTGAAAATCTGGAATGAAAATATTACAATCCAGCAGTTATGAAATGTGTAGGAAACTGCACAATACAGCGTAAAACAGTAATTTTGATTTATTTCACCAAATTTGCAATATAGGCTTTCTGAGAGCCCACCAGCATGAACAGTGGCACTGTCATTTCATTAATCAGGTACCGAAAGGTGATTCCAGACTGTGACCACAAAATCACCTTTTGGGACTGAATAACGCCATAGCAAGTGATTGAATTCACGAGGGGGTCCCCAATAACCTCATGTTGAAAATTTGGTGCCAAAATTCCCAAAATGACCAGACATGCACCAAAGTTGAAAAACCCTATTTATGACATTATACAGCTTACGGCATTTCTTCAGTCCGATCGGCTTTGAAGAGTGCAGACATGTTCCCGGTCCACAAGTAAATCGGCGCCGGGCTCCAGATACAAGTATGCAGTGAGGGGTGGGAGGTGATATGCAGAGGGTAGCACAGGTTGGGAGGGGCACACAGAACACTTCTAGGGACCGTTTTCTCTTTTACAGGGGAAAAAACAAAACACAAACAACGGACAACACGAGTTGGTTTTCTTTTTTCTGGGTGTGTTTGGTACACTGGGGTGGGCTCCCAGTGTACCACCTGTGGGGAGGGACCGAAGTCGATGAGATTAGGCCCCATCGGCACAGAAGCGTGAGGCATGCATGATGCCGAGGGGATGGGCACCCTAAGCATGCAAGCACTGGGGGCCATTATGCCAATGGGGAGGGGCTCCCTTGTCAGCAACTGGAACTGGGAAGGATGAGACTGAAGCTGACGGGACTGGGCCCCTGTCAGCACCGAGCATTGGGGAGGCAGCGCAAGATGCCAGGATTGGGCACCACCGGCATAACACCGAGGGGGGTACCATGCCAACGGAGGGCTCCCCATCGGCAAATGAACTGGGGTCGGAGCATGCCGACAGGGGATTGGGCATACCCATCGGCTTATTGCCTCCTGAGGCATCCTGTTACACCTGGCAAGGTACCTCCCTGTAATGACAGGTCTCCCTCATTGCAGCGAATGACTGACGCTGCAATGATGAGGCGGCCCCTGACTGCAGTGGCGAAATCCTTACAAGTTGGTGGCACTCTGCGAACCAGTGTCATCAGGACACTAGCCCTGCATTAGCCAAGCACTGCCAAGCCCAACAATGCAGTGCCAGCACTGGCTGCCACAGTGCCGCACCTCCACAACCCGCTTCTCTCTAAGCTGCCACATAATGTTTCTTGCATCGCGCCAAAGCAAACATAAAAAGAGTAACAAAACCTTCTACAGGTACATACGTGAAAAAGAAAGACCAAAGGGGCACTGTTAGAATCACAAAAAGACAAACAAACCACACAGCAAGATGAGGAGAAGGCAGAGGCACTCAATGAGTACTTCTAATGAATCTTCACAGGAAGCAGAAGGTAACTCGACTAACAATAGGCATAAAGAAGTGTCTGTCTGAAGGAACAGACAACGGTCCCTTCACAGAGGAAAGGGTCCTGGAGGAAACACACACACATTAAAGATACATAAAGCTATGGGGCCAGATGGGATATACCCAAGAATACTGAAAGAACTAGGAAGGGAACTGGCAGCCCCTTAGCATTGCTCTTCAATAAATCATTAAGGAGCAGAGAGGTGCCATGTGATTGGAAGAGTGCAACAGTAGTACCACTCCACAAGGTGGAAAGCAAGAACAGCCAAGTAGCTACCATACGTTAGTCTAACATCACTTGTGGGAAAACTGATGGAGTCCTACTGAGGGAAAGAATCATAGCTTTTTTGAGCAAATTGGTCAGCTTGACAAAAATCAATACAGTTTCATGGCAGGGAGGTCCTGCCAGACAAACCTGGTTGATTTGTTAAATTGTGTCACCAAAACAGTGGATCAGGGTGGGACAGTGAATGTGGTTTACCTGGACTTCAGCAAAGTTTTTGACTTAGTTCTGTACAGGAGACTAGTCAAAAATGGAGAACATGGGAATTGAGCCTGAGGTTACAAACTGGGTCAGAAACTGGTTACATGGGAGAAGCGGAGAGTATTAGTAAATGGCACGCTGTCTGTGGAGGGAGGGGACTAGCAGGTCCCGCAGAGGCTCAATTCTGGGGCCGATCCTCTTCAACATATTCATCAGTGACATGTCAGGGAGGGAATGGACAAGGATATGATAGAAGGCATACTTAGGATGACAGAGAAGGGAAGATACTATTGATAGGGGACCGTAATATGCCAGATGTTAACTGAGCACCTATGCTGCAGCCACATCCAAAAGCAGGGCCATTCTCAATGCCCTTCAGGTGGCATGCCTCAGATACCTAGTTTTGGAACCTACTCATGAGGGAGCAATCTTAGACCTTGTATTCTCAAATGGGGACAGTGGGAGGATCTCAGATCTAAAAGTGGGTAGCCATTTGGGAACAAGTGACCACCAAACAGTGTGGTTCACAATAAACTCAGCTACAGAGTCAAGCCATACAAAGTGAGGGTTCTGGACTTCAGGAGGGCTGACTTTGGCAAATGGGAGAGTGCCTTAGAAAAGCACTAGCAAACAGGCTAGAAGGAGAGGTGGAGCAACAATGGGAAATGTCAAAACTGCCATAACAGAGGCAACAAGCCTTTGTGTGAAGCAAATAAACAAATCAAAAATGAAAGAAAAAGCCACTATGGTTCTCAAAAGAGGTGGCGTGTGAAGGTTAGGGAAAAAGATAGCATTTAGGAAGCATAAAGAAACACAGAAGGAGCAGGACAGAGAACTGTACCAGTTAAGACAGAAAGAGGTAGGGAGGAAGTCAGAATAGCAAAGGCCCAAACTGAGGAAAAGATAGCCAACTCAGTTAAGAAGGGATAAAACCTTTTATTGGTATATGAGGGAGCATAGAAAGACAAAGGAGGGATAGTGAGGCTGAATAGAATGGATGGTGGGTGGACAGAGAGGGACAGTGAAAAGCAGGGATACTGAATGAATACTTCTGTTCAGTATTCACAAAACAGGAGGTGGGGAAACCTAATCAATTAACAGAAGTACTCTGGATAGGGGGTCACACCAGTCCTTTCACAGAACAAAGGGTTCTGAAAGAACTCCTAAAACTGAAGGTGGACAAAGCAATGGGGCCAGATGGAATTCACCCCAAAATTCTAAAAGAATTAAGCAGAGAACTAGTGACACCACTGACTACCCTTTTAACAAATCATGGAAGAATGGTGTGGTACCTGAGGACTAGAGGAAGGCAGATGTGATTTTCCTTCACAAAAGTGGAGCAAGACAGAGGCAGGAAACTACAGACCTGTCAGTTTGACCTCTGTGGTAGGGAAAGTGATGGAATCACTTCTGAAGGAAAGAATTGTTGAGTACCTAGAGGCCAGTGGGGCACGGAACCCAAGGCAACATGAGTCTGCCAGGGAAGGTCATGTCAGATGAATCTAACTGATTTCTTTGACTGGGTGACCAAAGTAGTAGACCAGGAGGGCTGTGGACATGGCCTACCTAGACTTTAGCAAGGCAACTGACACAGTCCCACACAAAAGATTAATAGTCAAATTAACCAGCCTGGGAGTGGGTCCCAGGGTGGTAGCCTGAGTAAAACATTGGCTGGACAACAGGACACAGAAGGTAATAGTAAATGGAGTCCACTCGAAGAAAGAGGGGTTACTAGTGGGTACCACAGGGTTCAGTACTGGGTCCAGTCCTTTTAATGACTTTATAAGTGACATTGCAGAGGGACTGGAAGGAAAAGTATGTGTCTTTGCAGATGACACAAAGATCTGCAACAGGGTTGATACACAAGGAGGCGTGGAAAGGATGAGAAGGGACTTGGCAAGGTTGGAGGAATGGTCAGAAGTATGGCAGCTTGGATTCAATGCAAGAAGTACAAAATAATGCACCTGGGAAACAAAACCCAGGGAAGATTACACAATGTGGGGAGGTAGTAACAACAACAAAAGAAAGAGAGGGGTAATCATATCGATGACCTTAAGGTTGGCAAGCAATGTAAGAAGGTGGTAGGGAGGCTGGGGATACTGGGATGTATAGGGAGGCATCACCAGCAGAAAACAGGAAGTTGTTATCCCCTGTACAGACAGTTGGTGAGACCCCATCTGGAGTACTGCGTCCAGTTCTGGAGACCCCATCTCCGAAAGGACATTGACAGGATGGAGGCAGTTCAGAGAAGGGCAACTTAAATGGTGCAGGGTCTGCAAGAGAAACCATATGAGAAGAGACTAAAGAAGCTTAATATGTATACCCAAGAGGAAAGAGGAGAGGGGACATGATAGAAACGTTTAAGTATCTCAGTGGAATCAACAAAGTCCAAGAGGTAGCATCTTTGAGAAAAGAGATGTGGAAGAACAAAGGGACACAATTTGAAGATAGAGAGGTGGCTCAGGGGCAATGTGAGTATTTTTCACAGAGAGGTGGTGGACACATGGAACAGCCTTCCTGAGAAGGTTCTGGGGTCTAAAACTGTGGGAGAATTCAAGAATGCATGGGACAGACATAAGGCAATTTTTGTGGGGGTAGGAAGAAAGAGTCTGTTGGTTAAATAGGATGTGCAGCTTATCCTCTAGGTAGGAAATGGGCAGACTAGGTGGGCCAAGAGGTCCTTATCTGCTGTCAATGTCTATTTCTATGTTTCTATTGGGATGAACTGGAGGGAAAGGTGTGTCTGTTTGCAGATGGCGTCAAAAATCAGCAACAGGGTAGACACAACAGAGGGGCAGCAAAACATGGAAGCTGATCTCCGAAAACTGGAGGAGTGGTCAAGACCTGGCAATTGAAATTCAATGCCAAAAATGTAAGATCATGCACCTGGGAAAGCATAACCCAGGAAACTGTTACTGAATGGGAGGGAGCAGCTGGTGGCTACCAGGCAGGAGCGAGACCTAGGGGTGATCATATCAGATGACATAAAGGTCAGTAGACAATGTGAAAAGGCAGCATTAACAGCTAGTGTTGTCCTGGGATGCATAGGAAGGGCATCATGAGCAGAAGGCATGAAGTAATCATGCCCTGGTCAGGCCTCACCTGGAGTACTGTGTCCAGTTCTGGAAGTCATACCTACACACCCACTCCCCCCAAATCCCTAGCCCTTCTCCCTTTCCCTAATTGCCTCTCCTTACTGGCTCCATTGATCTCTCACAGAACCCTGGATGCTCTCCATGGGTCCCTCTCCTCCCAAAGGAGCTTGTATCTCTCATCTACTCCCTTCCTCCACCATCTTCTAAAGGGTTTCTCTTGGGACACTGTCTAACCCCTTCTCTGTTTCCCCAGTCCCTTGCAGGGTTCCTCGCACCCTGAAGGGGTCTCCAGGACACAACTCTTCTCCCTCCTCCCCACCTCACCCCTCCATTCCCTCCCCCCATTTCTTTCATGTAAGCACTTGTTCACTTATCAACCTGGCACTTCTTTGGTTCACTCTTTCTACAGGTTATGCTCAACACTGTTGTAACACTGTTTGTAACACCTGCCTTATAACTGTATGTTTAATGTTGATCTTGTAACTTGAATGTTGAATGTCTCATTCCAGTTGTACACGGTCACACACCAGGAGACGAGTGACTTGTTGTTCAGTGTGCCTTCCTGGTCAAACATTTCAATAAATAAATTACCTCAGGAAGGACACAGATAGGCTGGAGACGGTACAGAGAAGTGCAACAAATATGGTGCAGGGCTTGTATCAGAAACCATAATGAGGCAAGACTAGATGACCTCAATTATACTCCCTAGAACAATGCAGGAATTGTGGGGACATGATAGAAACATTCAAATACCTTAAAGGCAACAACAGGGTGCACGTGCAGAACCTCTTTCAAATAAGGACTACAGCAGGACTAGAGGGCACAACCTTTGACTCAAGGGAGGAAAGATCAGAAGCAATCAGGAAATTCTTCTTCACAGAGCATGTTGTAGAACCATGGAATAGCCTGCTGGAAGGGGTAGTGGAGCCAAGACAGTGGGGAAATTCAAGAGGCATGGGACAGACACTGTGGGATACACAGCAGGCAGCTAAGTAGGGGGTAGGAAGCCAAGGGCAGACTTGATGGATCATACAGTCCCCATCTACTGACAACTTCCATGTTTCTAAGTAGTTATCATCCCTGACGCTGCCTCCTCCAACAAGTCACCGCCTCTCCTGCACCTACCTCCCCAGAAATCCCCCACTGACTGTTCCACGGTGGGGCCAGGAGGAAGATAGCTGCCCCTCCACTGAGCCAATATCCAGATATGGAGCAGGAGTCCAGATGATGAAGCAGGTCAGAGCTGACTGCCCTCCCCAAGACTATATCCAGATATGGGGCAGGAGTTCAGCTGATGGTGCGAGTGAGAGATGGCTACTCTCCTCTGACACTATATCCTGATATAGGGCATGAGTCCAGGTGACGGCACGCTTGGTTTGGAGATGGCTGCCCTTCCTGAGACTATATTCAGATATAGGGCAGGAGCTGAGCTGTTGGAACAGCTTTGAGATGGCTGCCTCTCCCTGAGGCTATATCCAGATAGGGGCACAAGTCCAGGTGATGGCACAGGCTAGAGATAGCTGCCCTCCCCAGGACTATATCCAGATATGGAGCAGAAGTCCAGATGATGGAGCAGGTCGGAGCTGGATGCCCCTCCACGAGACTATATCCAGATACGAGGCAGAAGTCCAGGTGAAGTGGGTTGAAGATGGCTGCCCCACTCCCAAGACTATAGCCAGACAGAGCAGGAGTCCTGGTGATGAAGCAGGTTGGAGATGGCAGCCCCTCTCCATGACTATATCCAGATATAGCAAGGGTCAACCTTAACCTTTTTGCACTAGCCAGCAAGGCAAGTTGATTCAAAATTGCACTAGCCCGAGATGGTTGCACTAGCCCTTAATTATAATGGTAAATTTTGATCACTTATACAGGAAACAATGCAAGCAAATCCAAGAAATACTTTTGATTACTGCACATTTATCCTGCTCCACATTGCTTCCAGCTCCCCAGCAGAAAAAAAGACTGCAATGCCATCACAGACAGTGAGCCCCTCATTGTTTTGTACCATAGCCTCGTCTGTTCCTCTTTCTGCCCCCCACACCAAACAGAGAGAGAGGATATCACAACAGCAAATGTTCTATCAAGCAGTCTTAGCTCTGCTGCACATAGCCGACATCAACATGCACCTCACCACACTGTCACCACCAACCACAGGCAATGAACAGAGTCGGGCAGAGAAAGACACTCTCAGTCCTCACCCTACAGTCAACTGGAGACCTGCACTTTTGAAAGTTTTTGTACAGTCTCAAGTGAGCCAGGAGCACATCTAAGATTTCTTTGGGGTGAGGTAAGACAAACCTAAGGGCTTGGGAAATGGAAAACTGACATTTTTATTTGTAAAAGCACTGATTTTAATATGCTCTGCCCCAACAATAACATATTTTCTTTAACATTGTCCTTTCATCAGCCCAGGAAACAGTACACAGGCATACCACTACTATTTCTATTTCTGTACAGGATGATCTATGCCCCCAGGAATGCCTATTTCAAGGTTTCAAATTATGTATTTTATCAAGGTTTATTTTGTACCATACATGATCCAAAGCTTTGTTTTTAGGCTGAAAGGACATGCTGAGTGGGATAAAGGTGGAACTGTATGGATGGTGATGGCTGGCATGGTCCATTTAGAAGAGCTGTGACCCCTACACTTGCCAGTAATGGCAGCTATGGATATGGATGCACTCAGAGTCTGGTCTGTAGTGGTGTCCCAGGAAAGAACAGAGTTAAGAGATTTGGAGGGAAGAGGGAAGTTATGGTGAGGTTGGGATAAACCCACCACCTGCAGGGCGATCCTGTATACCTCTTTGCATTTTGTCACTGAAATGTTGGATACAAACACTAAAATGTAGAGGAATGAGGGCACTGATCGTAATAATATTGACAAACTGTTAGACATAGACACATTCAGAAAACTGCAACCTAGTAACTTAACAGCACTCTACCCTTGATCACACCCAGACACTAGCTGAAAGTCTTAACAGTAGAGTGATAATGACTCACATTGAGTCTTTTGTGGATCCTCTCTTGAACTGCCAGATAACTGCAGCTTTTAATGAGCTGTTAATCACACCTGGCCATCTGGAACATTGAGAGAGATAGCAGGAGGACTAGAGAATGCTAAAGTAGAGACTTTTTAACTTCATTAACAGCCATGAAAATCTGCACTAGTCAAGATGGGCAAGTAGAGTTAGCTGCACTAGCCCTGGTCAATTTGCACTAGTGTTTGGCTAGTAAAACAATGTTAAGATCGACCCCTGAGATATAGGGTAGCAGTCCAGGTGCTGGAATGGGTCAGAGATAGCGCTCCACCGAGTCTATATCCAGATACGGAGTAGGTATCCAGGTCATGGCATAGGTCAGAGATGCCTAACCACCCCCAGTCTATATCAAGATATGGAGCAAGAGTCCAGGTGATGGAGCAGGTCGGAGATGGCTGCCCTCCACCAAGTCTGTATCCAGATATGAGGTAGCTGTCCAGGTGATGATATGGGCCAGAGATGGCTGCCTCCCCAAGTCTATATCCAGATATGAAGCAGGAGTCCAGGTGATGGTGCAGGTTGGAGGCAGCAGCCCTCCCGATACTATATCCGGATAAAGGCAGGAGTCCAGGTGATGACACGGGTTGGAGATGGCTACCTTCTCCAAATCTATATTCAGACATGGAGCAGGAGTGCAGCTGATGGCACGGGTCAGAGCTGGCTGTCCCTGCCCCAAGACTATATGCAGATATAGCACAGGAATCCAGGTGATGGAGCATGTAGGCATTTGCTGCTCTTCCTTGAGACTATATCCAGATATAGAGCAGGAGTCCAGGTGATAGCACAGATCAGAGCTGGCTGTTCTCCTCCTCAGACTATATCCAGATACAGGGCAGGAGTCTAGATGATGGCATGGGTTGGAGATGGCTGCCCCTCCCCAAGAGTATATCCAGATATAAGACATGTAGTCCCCCAAACTATATCCAGATACAGGGAGGAATCCAGGTGACTGAGCAGGTTGAGCTGGCTGCCCTTCCCCTAAGACTATATCCTAATATAAAGCAGGAGTCTAGGTGATGGCATGAGGTGGAGTTGGCTGCCCTCCCTGACACTATATCCAGATATGGGGCAGGAGTCCAGGTGATGGTGTGGTTGGAGCTGGCTGCCCCTCCCATGAGGGAGTGTCCAGATACAGAACAGGAGATGGAGCAGGTCAAAGATGATTGCCCTCCACGAGTCTATATCCAGATATGGGGCAGGAGTCCAGGTGATGGGAATGGGCTGGAGCTGCCCCCACCAAGACTATATCTAGATATGGGGCAGGAGACCTTTCTGTTTTGATTTTCCGTGTCCTCCAATCTTTATTATAATCTGCATACTACTGTAACATTTTCATTATCATTTCTGTCAAGCAATTGTCTCTCCATCCCTTAAGTATAGGTAGTCCCTCTGAACTTTTGCTTCATCTGCGTGTGCTCACATGCATCTTGTGTGTTTAACTGTTTTCTCCCGGTCGTGCCTGGAAATAGGCATTCTTATGCCTAGTGCAGTTACCGTTACCAAAAGCAAAATAAATAAATGAGCAAGTCTGAGATGGCTGCACCTTTCCCAAGACTATATCCAGATATTGGGCAGGAGTACAGGTGATGGAGCGGGTCAGAGCTAACTCCCCTCTCCGAGACTATATCCAGTTATAGTGTAGGAGTCCAGGTCATGGAGTGGGTCAGAGATGGCTGCCCCTTGCCCAAGACTATATTCAGATATGGGGCAGGTTCAGGTGATGGAGCGGGTCGAATATGGCTGCCCTTGCCTAAGACTATATCCAGATATGAGGCAGGAGGCCAGGTGATGGCACAGTTGGACAGGCAGCTATACTAACATGCAATACAATACTTTTCCATTTTCTCCACAGTTTCCCCAGCTGCAGCAGGGATGACAGTGCATGCCACATGGAGCACACACTCACTGCATCAAACCACAGGCCTCTCTGTGTGCTGCCCATGCCTGCATCAAACCACAGCCCCTCTGTGTACTGCCATGCCTGCATCAAACCACAGCCCTCTCTGTGTACGCCCATGCTCACATCAAACCACAGCCCCTCTCTGTGTGCCGCACCTCTGCATCAAACCACAGCCCCCTATGTGTATTGCCCATGCTTGCATCAGACCACAGCCCTCTATGTGCGGCCCACACCTCCATCAAACCACAGCCCCTCTATGTGTATTGCCCATGCTTGCAGCAAACCACAGCCCTCTATGTGTGCGCCCACACCTCCATCAAACCACAGCCCCTCTATGTGTATTGCCCATGCTTGCAGCAAACCACAGCCCCCTATGTGTGTGCGCCCACACCCATCAAACCACAGCCCCTCTATGTGTATTGTCCATGCTTGCATCAAACCAAAGCCCTCTATGTATTGCCCATGCTTGCATCAAACCAAAGCCCCTCATGTGTATTGCCCATGCTTGCATCAAACCACAGCCTCTATGTGTGCGCCCACACCTCCATCAAACCACAGCCCTCTATGTGTGTATTGCCCATGCTTGCATCAAACCACAGCCCCTATGTGTGCGGCCCACACCCCATCAAACCACAGCCCCTCTATGTGTTGCCCATGCTTGCATCAAACCACAGCCCCTCTATGTGTGCGCCCACACCTCCATCAAACCACAGCCCTCATGTGTATTGCCCATGCTTGCATCAAACCACACAGCCCTCTATGTGTGCGCCCACACCTCCATCAAACCACAGCCCCTCTATGTATTGCCCATGCTTGCATCAAACCACAGCCCTCTATGTGTGTGTGGCCCACATCCATCAAACCACAGCCCCTCTATGTGTCTATGTGTATTGCCCATGCTCGCATCAAACCACAGTCCCTCTCTTGTGCCGCCCACACCTCCATCAAACCACAGCCCCTCGGAGTGCCACCCATGCTTGCACTACCAGCAGGCCTCCATGTGGTAGCAGCAGACAGCAGGATACAGACCTTTCCTACCTGGAGGAGAGCAGTCCTCTAGACACTCTCTCTCTCCTCCTCAGCTACGACAGCAGGATACAGACCGTTCCTACCCTGGCAAGGACAGCAGTCCTCTGAACACTATCCCTCATCCTTAGCTGACCCCAGCAACCCAAGTCAACTCTTGAACCTGAGTTGCTAGCACAGTGGTGGTAGCAATACCCGAACCACGGAGTCTGCTCCATCTTACCTCCACTGTAGATAAGCTAATGGAGACCCTGGTCAAGTAAGCAATAATACCTGACAGGGTGGGTGGTATTGGGCTATACTGGACTGCCCAAGGATGTAATGAGGCCTGATGCTGCAGGCAGAGGGCCTTATAGCCCTGGAAGGTCCAGTGTAACCTATACCACTCCACTATGTCTGATATTATTGCACTTAGAAATGGGCAATAAACATGCAGTCATCCTTTTTAAAGTTTGTAATAGTAAGAAGAATTTATTATGCTTTTAAGCTGATTAATTGTGATAAGAAAACATAGGCCCTTTCTTTAAAATGTGATAGGCAAAGGAAATAAGCACAGAAACCCCACAAATGCACCTTCAGATTCAGTGGCAACCAAAGCAATATACAGAGACCACTATCTGCTTGCAGAGGTGAAATTAATTGGGGCATTAAATGTACAGTTCACAGGATTTAAGTTTGATTCTGGAGCTGCAGGTTGGGGAGTCCTGAACTTGCAGTGACGTGCTTGCTCCTGAAGGTGGCATGCTTGCTGCTGGTTTAACCGCAGGTTTGATCCTCACAGAATTGCACTCCACTGTTTGCTACTGTCCAAGGATGCAGACTGGTAGTGCCCCAGTCTTGCTTCACATCTATGGCCAGTGACGCCAATAATGTCACATGTTGAGAGCCCTGCTTTGTTTAGTATAACGTGTGGATAGTTCTGTCTCTGTACTGAGCCTGGACATTATAATTCCCAAGAAATTCTTCCCCGCTGCTTAATGCGTGTAACAGAACTGCTGTGTGTCAAGGCAGGTCAGCTGGTGTCTTCATGTGTGCTGGTAGAAAGCAGGGGTGTCTGTTGATAGTTTTTCAAGTATTTAATGAAGAGTGCACAGGACAGAGAGGTTTCAGGACCATCATAGATGAATCTTCTGGGATTTTCTTTTTCATTATGAGGTAGGGTTATGTACTTTAACCCGTTTTGTCTGCCTTCACTACAAAAGAGTTTGGTAGGAGTTCACGTGCCTTCTCTTCTGCAGTGCACCATATGCAGCTGAAAGTCAAATCAGGCCTCATGGACCAACCCTGGCACTACATTTGGCGACACTGCTGGTGAGCTTCTCAGTTTGTAAGGTCGATTTCTGTCACAGCGAGGTAGTGGCAGCCATGTCCTTTGTTGCTTCTTGAGCTTTGTAACATCGAGGTCAGTGCGCTGTTGCTGGAGTGGAATGCTGGCTCTGATAGCAGACTGGTATTGCAGCCTATTTCAGCGAGTTCAAGTGTCTCTTGATGCTTGGTTACATAGCACAGTACTCTGACACTGAGTACAGCTTCCAGCTTGCAGTTTGGGCTCCTGTATAAATTTCTGCAGATGACAGTTTAGTGCCTTAAAACTGTCTTGTCACCTAGTTAACTGTCACGTTCTTTTATCCGCCCACTCAGTAAATACAGACACTAGCAACATTGTGACATTGTATTTTTTTTTTTTTTTTTTTTTTTTATTTACTTCCTCCTCTTGCTCTCCATTTGATTAAGCTCTGTGGTACTTCCTGAGCCAAAACAGAGGTGTTTTTCATTTTTGTTTTTAGATTTTCCAGGCTGTGATGAAGATTCATCCTCCTCCTTTTGAGAGTCTTTTTAGGTGACAGGCTAAAGTTAACCGAGATGTATCTGGGCATTCCTTTTTTTTTTTTTTTTTAAACAGTGGTCTCGGTGGTAACTGACAGAAAAAGCCTACCTAGATGAAAATAAGATAGAGGACTGCAGGCCTACATGTGCAGCAGTAAGCCAACCTAGATACAAATAGGATACAGGACAGCAGGTCTGCAGGTGCAGCAGTAAGCCTACCTAGAACAAATAGGTTACAGAACTGCAAGCCCACAGGTGCAACAGTAAGCCTACCTAAATGTAAACAGGATACAGGACAGCAGACCTGAGGTGCGGCAGCAAGCCTACCTAGATACAAACAGGATACAGGACAACAAGCCTGCAGGTGCAGCAGTAAGCCTACCTAGATGCAAATAGGTTACAGGACAGCAGGCCCACAGGTGCAACAGTAAGCCTACCTAAATGTAAACAGGATACAGGACAGCAGGCCCACAGTTGCGGCAGTAAGCCAACCTAGATACAAATAGGATACAAGACAGCGGGCCCAGGTGCAGCAGTAAGCCAACCTAGATACAAATAGGATACAAGACTGCAGGCCCAGGGTGCAGCAGTAAGCCAACCTAGATACAAACAGGACACAGGGACAGCAGGCCTGCAGGTGCAGCAGTAAGCCTACCTAAATGTAAACAGGATACAGGACAGCAGGCCTGCAGGTGCAGCAGTAGCTCTGCTGCTGACATTCCAGCGACCCCAGTTCAGTATTGGAACCCAGGTGCACTGCAGACTCAATAAGCATCTGAAGAACTGCTCTCCTCTTACAGAGGGGAGTGTACAGAGCCCTGTGAATGCCTGGCTCATAACAAAGACTATGGAAAGGCAACTCAGAACTGACACAGTGCAAGATGGGATGGCAGTCGGCATGCACGACATGCGCTGTGACAGCACTGTATGCTGTCCCTCAGTGGAGGAAACAGAGAATACCGGCCAGCAGAATGACTCTGGATGACCGCAGGCCAGCCACTGAACTATCTGGGCCAGCCAGGCAAATCAGAACCCTCTTGTGGCGAGACTGGAGAACATCTAAGGACCCCGCCACGGGGATAACCATGGAGGCGAAGGCTGGTAGTTAGGACATCGGTTGACAGGGCTGGTATATCAGAGATGGGATCCCCTTGAGGGAGAGAAAGATACCCTAAAAAAAAAAAAAAATGAGTTACAGGACAACAGGCAGCATGGCTTCATGGTAGGGAGATTATGGCAGACCAACTCAATAGGTAGCTGATAAGAGGGCAGGCGACAGATTTGCCCTACTTGATTTCAACAGAGCTTTTGTCTCAGTGCCACACAGGAGGCTGCTATGAGAAACTGGCAGACCTAGGAGTGGGTAACAAAATAGTGATAGGGAACTGCTAATGCACACACTGAGAGTCACTGCTGAATATTGCAGACACAGAATTAAGAGTGCTCTGTTTTCACACCACACTCACTTTGTGGCTCTCACTTTACAAAATACAAACCTGTACAAGTTTACTGGCACTTCAAGGCCATGAACTCAGTCAAAAGAGATGAAGGGACAACAAGATTGATAATTAAGTACTGGTTTTACACTTGTCTATGTGGTTTGATAGATGTGAATGTCTGTTTCTTACAAAGATGTGTACACCTAGTTGTAAATGTTGTATTATACTCTATACTGTTGATGTCTATACCACACACTATGTACTTTGTGCTGTATTGTAAATATCAAAGCATTGGTTTTCTTTCCTAGGTACATGAAACTAACCCCGGTCGCCCATGAAAAGGGACTGTCAAGGACTCAGTGGGCCCATCCGTTACCAAAATTGAAATAAATAAATGTTACAGGTGCATGCCTGGGAGGAGGGTCACTAGGAATTGTCTGGTATGGTAAATATTCCAAATATTGAAAAGAAAAAAAAACACTGTACATTTTAATTTACTGCATAAGCAGGCACTGTGTATATAACTGACAGTAATAAAGGTGTCTGCAGGTATAGTTTTAAATGGCAAAACACAGTCCGCTAAAACTGACACTGCCCTTTAGTATGCTTAATGAGACACCACTTCAATTTGCAGATGAGCTCTGCTCAATGTTTCTATCCCTAATAAAACTGAAATATAATAATACTTTCTGCACACATTTATAAATACATCTGATTAGCAAAGCAGGTCAAAAATAATCTGTTTGTTTACACAGCAACTCAGCATTCCTTACCTCCAACTTCATGATCCTCGGTTGCAGTCTCCCAACACCTCAAACTGCACTGTTCGAAACACAAGCAGCTTCTGCTCTTCAGAGTTCGGAACTAGAAGAACAAATGTCATATCTAACCACAGAAAAATACAATTCCTCTCAATCTCCCGTGTTCAGCTCTGTTCACCCAGCTCTAGCAGCCTTTAGAACCTAAAGTTCACTTCCTGTCCATCTCTGAAATACATCTCCCCACCCCTTCAAAGCAACTCATTAATATTCATCTTATGCGGCAGCAAGGGTGGAGCAAGAGGAGGATACTTAAATATTTAAAGTGGCAGTATAGTTGTATGCAGCTTTGACTTCTCACTGTTAGCAGTACTTACAGTTTAATTTAAAATCTGACTGCTAAAGGTACACTGTGACAAAGCTCAGTTCAGTGTGAGACTCAGAGACTGACCTTAGGAGAAGCAAGTCAGCAGTTTCCATTAAATCCTTTGAGAAGTGAATGCCTTGATCAAAAAGACAGAGGCACCCATATTCAGATCTGACCCCGAACATGTGCAACCTGTAGTGGTACTGTGCCAAAACAGAGCACAGACAACTTTGAGCTATGTTCAGTCAGTGCAGAGGTGTAGCCAGGAATTTTAAACTTGTACTCGAGAGTTAATGGGACTGTTGCCCCACGCCCCCATAAACGCAAACCAAATGATGTGCTGCTCCTCCACACAAACATTTCTACACCCATTTCAGTCAACGATGGGTAGTAAGCCAATGATCTAACAGATTTGCAACATTTTATTTTATCTAACAAACACACTAGCAATTAGACAGAGGTTCGCTGGCTTTTAGTTACAAAATCACTCACAAACTCCTACTACAACACCCAAGGAGAGGAAAACGGTTCTTCAGGCACATCAGGCTCTGTTTGTGTTTATTGCCCTGGCCTGAGGCTCATGTTGCCCTGGATTTTCCAGATTTTACTGTACTCAGCAAAGTACACTGAGTATGCCTGACGACACCCATGAGTCAGTGTGCACAAACATGGTGCTAACTGACTGAATATTGAGCCATGTTAGGATAGCGCTAAGTGGCTATAGGCTGCACCAACACCCAAGGCTGCATATGACCCACAGGAGATAGTACTCCCAACATGGGATAGCTCAAAGGCTCCATGAGACTATAACTAGTCCAGGCATACAAATGACCTCATTGGGCATGCAAGGCATTAGAGATCATCCACATGACCATCATGGGTTCATTTGGTCCCTATTGACGGTGTGAACTAGTCCAGAAGATGATCCTCCCATTTTTGACTACTGAGATGTAGTCTATGGTGCCACTCCCACATCCTCCCTAACCAGGCTGGACACTCTCTCTAACTCCTTCTGTCGTTTTTGCCTTTGATGCTCCATGCACATATTTCTGGGACCTCTACCACACCCTGTCCCTTCCCCGCTTGCCAAAAGCACCTTACTCATTGTGCCAAACTCACTTCTAATTTTGGTTAGGAAAACTTCCTCCTACCTCTTATGTTCACTCTCTCTCCCCACTCCCCTCAGATCCTCGGACACTCGCACTTTGTTGGTCTCCCATCAACTACTCTCATGGGTCAGTCAGGCTTCACCCACCATTTCCCACAAATCTGGAACTCCCTTATCCACACATACGGCACTCTTCCTACTCCCTTGCCTCTCTGCCTTACACAGCTTCCTCTCATCTAAATGCTCCTGCTTTATCCCTCCTTAACCGCTCTCCTATACTTCTGCTCCTTCCATGACTCCATCCCTATTAAACCTTCCTCCCCCAAGCCTGCTTCTTAGCACGCCCCCTCCCATCATTGCTTACACCCTCACTCCTACCTAACCTTCTTCCATTACCAACTTGCCACTGCTTAGTTTTGACCTCTGGCAAGGCTCTGAACATCCTGTGGACATGGCCTACCTAGACTTTAGCAAGGCATTTGACACAGTCCCACACAAAAGATCAATATACAAGTTAGCCAGCCTGGGAGTGGGTCCCAAGATGACAGCCTGGGCAAAGAATTGGCTGGAGAATAGGACACAGAGAGTAACAGTAAATGGAGTCCACTCTGAAGAAATGGGGGTTACTAGTGGGTCACCGCAGGTTCAGTATTAGGACCAGTCCTCTTCAGTGTCTTTATAAGCGACATTGCAGAGGGACTGAAGGAAAAGTATGTCTCTTTGCAGATGACACAAAGATCTGCAGCAGAGTTGATGCACAAGGTGGGGTGGAAAGGATGAGAAGGGACTTGGCAAGGTTAGAGGAATGGTCAAATGTTATGGCAGATTAGATTCAATGCTAAGAAGTGCAGGTAATGCACCTGGGAAACAAAACCCGGGGAAGCGTACACAATGGGGGTGAGATACTAACAACAAAAATGGAAAGGGACCTGGGGGTAGTCATGTCAGATGACCTAAAGGTGGGCAAGCAATGTGAGAGGGCAGCAAGGAGGGTTGGGGATACTGGGATGCATAGGAGAGGCATCACCAGTAGAAAACAGGAAGTTATTATCCCTTTGTACATACAGTTGGTGAGACCCCATCTGAGTACTGCGTGCAGTTCTGGAGACCCAATCTCCTCAAAGACATAGACAGGATGGAAGCTGTCCAGAGGAGGGACTAAAATGGTGCAGGGTCTGCACCAGAAGACATATGAAGAGAGACTTAAGGAGCTAAATATGTATAGCCTCGAGGAAAGGAGGAGAGGGGACATGATAGAAACTTTCAAGTACCTCAAGGAATCAACAAAGTCCAAGAGGGTAGCATCTTTCAAAAAAGAGGTGTGCAAGAACAAGGGGTACAATTTGAAGATAGAAGGGGAGAGGCTCAGAGGTAACTTAGGAAGTATTTTTTCACAGAGGGTTGTGGATGCATGGAATGGCCTTCGGAGGAGGTTGTGGAGTCAAAAACAGTGGTGGAATTCAAGCATGCATGGGACAGTCATAAGGCAATTCTAGGGGTGGGGTAGAAGTAGGCTGCTGGTTAACTAGGATCTGCAGCTTATCCATTAGGTAGGGAAATGGGCAGACTGGGTGGGCCAAGCGGTCCTTATCTGCCGTCAAAATCTATGTTTCTATGTTTCTAAGTGTCAAGCATGGGCAAGCCCCCACACCACCAACCTGTCCTCGCTTAAATCTGCCCTCTGTCGGGATTCTTAGCACCCTGACATTGTCTACTCTCGGTAAGTTTCTTCTGTCCCTCCTTTTTTTTCTTTCCTCTTCTATCCCTATATTTCCTCTGCCCAACTTGTCCTCCTAATTCCATCCCCGGCAGGGTTCTCTGCATCCTGGAGGGCCCAGCACTGGGCAATCACTCTTCCTTCACTCTCCCATATCCTTTCTACCCAACTAGTCCTCATCAGATTCTGCACTCTGGCAGAGTTCTCAGCATCCTGGAATGGCCTAGTCTTAGGCAAGCTGCTTTTCTCCTCCTCTTCCATCCTTTCCCTTCATCTCTTTTTTTTCTCTTACCAATATGTCCTTGTGATGTAGACAGCCAGCTCTGATTGCTGTATCAATTTTTTTTATATATAAAATATGTGATGGGAAGGGCAGTCAGAAGACCCATAGTCTTGCTGAACTGACACATCCCAAAAAAACAAGGATAAGTTCAAAAGAACAGGAGGTATTTAAACTACAGAGATCTGAGGTTCAATTAGCATGTTAAATTTGCTTTGATCCTGGAAATGAAATTAGCCATTCATGGTATCCCCAGGGAATTCTTTGATTTTGTCTAGGTGTCATATGAAAAGAGCATGCATGGGTTATGAATAACCTTCCAGGAGCCAGCTCATTTCATCAAAGAGACGAATTTGAAGGCCAAATATACATTCCAGGGAACCCTTGAATTACATCAGAGAGACCTTTGAGGTGTAGATTCCAAGGCCCTGACAGGATTAAAGAGACACATACACTTTTGCTTTGAATACAGTGACTTAGATCAAAGAAACTTTTGAGATGTATGTGTAGCAGAGCACAAACCAGTTTTGTCTGGTTAACCTGAGGAGAGGAAAGTCAGTGAGGTCACCTATTATGGTTTTTTAATATTTTATTTAGACATCCTGTGTTATATAAAATATAGATTTTGTTACACTAAGGTGGAGTTTGGTGACCTCAGCGAAGGCCGGCTCAGAATTGTGTTTAATTGCAGAGAGAACCTTGACAGAGACACACAAGACAATATTTCTGACTGAGAGAAGAAGGACAACATCAGCACTGTAGAAGAGAAGTATTATGTAGATAAGAGAGCATAGTTTGTACCTTTAAAAACCTGTTTTGTTTTTAAGATTGTATGTGTTTGGGATATTTGTTCTGTATTGATTGTTCTGTTTTGATATTTTAAAGTAAAGACATATTTGTACAACCGAACTGTCTGGAGTGCCTTGACATTTCTTTTTATTTAAGTGGAGCTTTTAAAGGTTATAAGTAATCCTGTGTATGAGCTTACTGATCTGAAACTGAAATGGATAGGTTCTCAGGGTCATTTGAAAGACCTGGTTGGGTGCCCATAGGAAAAGATATCTGGCCTCTCAAGACAGAATTATCTGAGCCTCGATAATTGGCACGCTAACAAGAGGTTATCAGTTTGAATCCCTCCAGAGCTTGAGACTAAGGGACTTGAACCCAAAACAGACAAGAGGGTTACCTTGTTCTGTTCACTGTACACAAATCCTACGCTCAGAGGTTGGCACTTTGGGAGTAGAGGCTGACCAGCTGAGCAAGTTTGTGACAGTCCTCACCTAGTTCTGCCCCCCGACAGGGATCTCAGCATCCTGGAGGGGTTCCAGCACTGTGAAATGACTCTTCCTTCCCTCCTCTTTCCCTCCATTCTTTCTACCTAACTCATCCTCGCCTGACTCTATTCTCGGCAGGGTTCTCAGCATTGTGAAGAGGCCTAGTCTTAGCGCGTTTCTCCCACCTCTCCTCCTCCTTCCTTTACCATCCCTCTACTGTCTCTACTGAACTTGTCCTTGCCTACTCCTGTCCATTACTCTAAGTCCTCACCTCATTCCAGCACTGGTAGTGATCTCTGCATTCTGAATGGGCCAGCTCCAGACATGACTCATCCTTCCCTACCCTATTCCTTACCCCCACCTCCCTCCTGCCCCTCTCTACCCCCCCACTTAAACAAAGGAATTGGTTCACTTGAGCTAATAACTTGCACTTTTGTTCTGAGGTGCTCCCAGATTGCACTAGCCCTTTGTTAACTTGCCCCCACTACTGATTTTTTGCTCACTTTGTCCAGTAATGTTCCCCCATCGTTATCCTCTCCATCCCCAGCTGTTTTCCCTGTCTCCCCTCTACCCTCCTTGATGTCCCCCACTGCATCTTATTCATTCAATAATTCCTAAATTATCTGCCTCTTAACTGTGATCCATTCCTGTAAGGATTTGGCTCCAGGTTACATTCAATTTCTTTACTATGTTCCTCAGATATGCCACTTGTATTTAAATGCATATTCCACAGGCATGATATATTTAAATGTATGTTATGTCACAAAAGCGATTGTACGATTATTTATGATATATATTGTTTTAACTGTATGTCTTGTTACAAATGTGATTGAATGTTTAGTTTCTCGGATATGTTAAATGGTAAACTGTATGTCTAATTCTTTATCCAATTGTATCCCCAGGTCGCATAGGGAGATGAGCAACTTGTTGTTCAGTGTGCCTTCCTGGTGAAACATTTCAATGAATGACTAAATAAATGAATTTGAAAGGGCGCAGCAGACCCCTAGTGCCAATGCAGGGCGGCAGCAGTAGAAATTCCCTAGTAGTCTATTGGACACTATCCCAATCCTCCCAGTGTGTGTATATTCCCATTCTCCATGCTGGTCTATGATTGTCCTAGATCCCATGTATAGCTAAGATGCCTGGTGGGCTGCCACTTCCCCAACACCAAGTGCCACCAACTCCCCATGCAACTGACACTGCCCTCCATTGTGGGACCATGCCCTGTACCCCAAATCCCAGTTATCACTCACCCAAAACTCTGTATCAGACTGGTGACCATCACAGCCATCGCTCACCTCCTGGGCTGGCCACTGTCTGACAGTCACAGAGCGTAATCAAGAGTATGGTGTATACTCGTGGTCATGCTCACGTACTGTCAAATGGTAGCTAGCCCATCACGCACACTGTCTGACAGTCACAGAGCATGATGACATGACTGTACATACTCACAGTCAAGCTCCAGAACTGTCAAATGGTGGCTGGACATGGAGATGAGCAGAAGGCTGTGACAGCCACTGATCTGGTACAGAGTTTCAGGAGAGATGACCAGGGTGAGGGTGCATTACAGGCTCAGCAGGTGGCAGTGTCACTCAAATGGGGGATCAAGGCACTCATTGGTGGGAGGATGCTAGTCCACCAGGTTCTTAGCTGTACATGGGGCCCAGCGAGGGGGTCCACTAGACTGCCAGTTAGAATGGAAACATACATAGACTGGGCAGAGGGTTTGCCAGACTACCAGGGAGCTACTAAATAAACATAGAACAGGCACTTGGGGAGGGGCCCAACTAGACACAGGGGCAGGAGGCTACTGTCGGCTGCCCTTCCTTCAGGGGCATAGGTTGTGGCCATATGCTGCATTAAGACATGTTTTTCAGCTGTGGTAAACAGTGCTTTGCTGGGGCTGTTTAATGCCACCAAAGCCTGCGTGGAGGCAGTATAGCACAGTGGTTTAAAGCTCTGAGCTGCAATTCGGAGACCAGGGTTTGAATCCTACAGCCCAAACTTGCATACTTTGTGACCCTACACAAATCACTTAATTCCTTTGTGCTCTCAGGTTGCACCTATAAACAAGCTTTAGCTTAGTGTGTCTCTTCTGGTAAAACAAATAATAATGTTTTAGAGGGCATGGGATGAAGTTGGAGGGAGGACGATTCAGAGGAAACATGAGAAAGAATTTCTTCACAGAACGGGTGGTGGACAAGTGGAACACCCTGCCAGAGGAAGTGGTGGGGCTGAAACAATCACGGGATTTAAGAATGCATGGGATAGACATAAAGGAATTCTAGAGGTCAGGGGTAAGGGAAATAGACTTCTAGGAAAACAAACTGAACTTACAAGCTCAAATGGGCAGACTAGGTGGGCCATGGGCCCTTATCTGCCGACACTGTCTATGTATCTATGTATCTATGTAAGCCTTTTGAATAGACTGCTGCGCCCTTATGTATATGGAATCCCTCATCTGCATCAGACAACAATATGTTTAGCGGGACTGTGCTGACAGGCCTGGGCTGTGCTTTGGGGACTCTATTTATTGATTTGAAAGGTTTTACCAGGAAGGCATACTGAGCTATAATAGCTAATTTCCAGATCCTTTCCCTGTTAGTCAGTACTAGATCTAGGATAGCCCTGTATCTCGTGGCTTGTTGTACCAGTTGTTTGAGCCCTCCCCTGCAGGGAATCCACTATGTGTCCAGTTCTGGCAGATGTTCCTGCTGGTATTGACCAATCTGTATCTGGCATGTTGAAGTCTCCATTATCAGAACCTCCCTTTAGCTGTCATGTTTTGTATATCTTCTAACTGTAATGTGTCTATGTCCCCTGGTCTGGGGGCCTGTAGACAACCCCAGTTCATATGGCTGTCCCATTTACTGTTTCCAGAAGGACGCTCCCATCACCTCTGCAGGGGCACAGTGAGGTTCACCTCTGTAGAGGTGTAGTGAAGATAGTGAAGGCCTCTGTTGTGTGCCCTCCCTTATGGCCTCCAGCAGAGTACATGCTTGGTGCTCTGGAGTCCACCCTACTAGGAAATTCCCTGTTGGCACTGAATCATTTAAGTTAGAGACATTGGTGATATGCAGAAAAGGGCTATTTGCCCCATGCAGTGTGCCCCAGTGTTCCTTGCCTGTTCCACTTCTGCACACCCTATCTGCTCTCTGGTGACCCTCCCTCCTTGTCTCTGTTTCAATATACAGTACCCTTATTTTTATCCTATGTATGCATGAAGGCCCCAACGTTCTAGCCTGTACAACTTCTGCTGGCAGTCTAATCCCAGCATCTACCAACCTTTCAGTGAAAAATATCTTCTCACAGCTCTCCTGAATACCCCCTCCAGCTTTATCTTATGCCTCAGCCCTAGTTCTCTTCCTCGTTTGAGAAACCCCATCTGCATTTACAACACAAATGATCTGTTTGCCCTCCTTGTCCAATCAAAGATTGTGATTAATATTTTGTCACATACTAGTAGCCCGTGTTTTGCTATCGTATTTCTTCTCATATCTCGATTCTTGACAATGTAAGGGATTGTTGCATGTCATTAATTCTGGGTCACCCCTGAAGAAGGAACTACTATATGTCAGTGGGCCCCACTGGTTAACTAAGTAACTAACACACGTTATTACAATGGCCTTTTTGTTCTCTAATCCTCCACTCAGGTTGTATATATAATGAGCAGCAGCTCAGGGCTTTTCATGAATGAAATTAAATAAATAAGTTAAGAAACCAGTTGAACTGCTTGTTTTAGTACTGTACCTAAATAACAGGTTTAGATATATACTATTTAAATACAAAGGTAATTGTTCCCCTCTCATATATCTTTGAATGAGATGTAAATGCAGGGGCTAACATTACCTGTATCATCTGTAGTGCTAGCCAGGAGGCCAAAAGACCAAACACATAAGCACTTGACTACAGAGTCCTGACTCAGAGCAAGTTAGAAAACCTCCAGCTCCTTTCATCTCTGTTCTTTTGTCACTGTATTGCTACATCTGGGCACCACCAGGGCTACATAACATTACAATGCTGGTGAAGTTCTTCACTCCTGCTGCATCCTGGTGTTAAAGGCTTTTACTGCTGGACAAACACAAATGATCACATCACTGACATCAGCTTGAAAAAACTTCCTGTTGATAATTGTCTTGTTAAAAGAACATCCACACCCAAATGAAAAGCCTGTTAATTTACACTGGCTGGGTTTACATTCAAATCAGCAGTGAATGAGCATGAAGAATCCTACCAAAAAAACAAACCTTAAAGGAGACCTGCCCTCAGGTTCCTGTATGTTATGTGTTCCTGGAAGAAACTGACTTTCAATACTACTTCCAAGTCTATTACTGCATCATCTCTATGGGCTTTTCTTATCCTAGTGTTGTTTCTGATTTACTCCCTGGTAGTAAGTATGATGTGGTTTCTGTCCTCACTCAGCTCTTTCATTGCTGGCACAATGCATCCATGTTCTACTGTAGAACATTCTAACCAAAGAGACATAATGGACCTTCCCGAGGCCTCGATGGGGAGCGTGATTGCAGTGTCCGTGCTCCTCCCCTCGACTGGTGAAATTTCCACGGGGTCAAGAAATGAGATCACTGGGTCCCAGTCAGGCTCCCGTCATGCCCTGGAATAATGAGGTATCGGTGTCAAAGGCCCCTTGGGTGAGGGCCAATTGGGGGAGGTTCTCAGTGGCCACAGGCTAGGGTTGG
Organism: Neoceratodus forsteri; assembly: GCA_016271365.2. NCBI lineage: Eukaryota > Metazoa > Chordata > Ceratodontiformes > Ceratodontidae > Neoceratodus > Neoceratodus forsteri. Next base: position 43,382,206 of record CM057455.1, read on the forward strand.
GTGGCCAGGAGCCAGGGTGGAGTGTTGGCAAAGGGTATAAGGAGCTGCAGACAAGCTGTGGTTTCTTTTCCTTGCACCCTGCGAGCAGAAAGTGACAAACGTGCACAGCAGAAGCATTGGGACTGACCACGGCAGGAGTATGGGCCTAACAGGAGTCAGGATTAAGAGACTGGGAGCACAGCAGTAGGATAAGTATTTTAGAGAAAAAATTGAAGCAGGCTTACTGGGGAGGCAGGAGGATGGGCAACATCGGATGGCAGGATTTCTACCTAGCCCTTCCCTCAATGAGGCATTTAACATCTTTCACAGCCCTTTAGTCGGTCTAATAGACAAATGTGCCCCCTAAGGCTGATCAAGTCCAAGAAAAGATCTCCTGGCTGGTTCTCTCCCATCCTAAAGAAAGCCCTCAAGGATAAAGACTTTCGGTGGAAAAGAGCTAGGAAGTCTCACTCTGATGCCGACTGGCTTGCCTTTCGATGTCTCTAGAAACGCCTGCACCAAACTAATTAGGTTTGAAAAGCTAGATATTTTCAATCAGCCCTGGAAGACAATAAAAACAATACTGCCAAGTTCTGGAGCATCCTCAAAGAGGTTGAGGGTCACACCACCAATGCCTCCCTTCCAGCCAAAATAGTGTCCGGTGACACCTCTTTAACGGACAGAGCAAATATATTAGAATAACTCAATGAACACTTTGCCACTGTGGGGTTGGCCTTGACGCCTCTCAATCAGTAAGATCAGCCCGCATGGGGATATCATTGATGCCTCTGGCTCCAACATCGGCACCAACCAGTGTTATTCCTCTCCTTCAGCTTCCGCCCTGTAACCTTCAAGCAAGTAGAGGACCTCCTACTGTCATTGGATACAAAAAGAGTGCTGGTGCCAACCTCATCGAATCCTTCTTCCTAAAATTAGATCTCTACTACCTGAGCGCCCCATTGCCCACATATTCAACACCTCCCTGGCCTGCATTGAGGTACACTACCCAGGCCATGGAAAACTGCCCACATCATCCCCTTGTTCAAGTCTGGGGATCCGGCGACCTGAACAACTATCAGCATATTTCCATAAAATCCACCCTTTCAAAACTGCTGGAAAAAATCATTAACACCCAAGTCAGGGGCACCTAGACTCACAGAAACTACTAAATGCCGCTCAGTTGGGCTTTAGGGCCAAACATAGCACAGTTTCTGCCCTTACAAAATAACCACCAACTGGCAAATTGCCTTGGACTCTAAAGCATGTGTAACCCCCTACAAAGAGGGTTCACAAAAAGTCTTCTTGAGCTTGCCTAAATGCTCACTGCCAGGCTGGTGTCCTGCGTTTAAGCAGTTTAAATGTGTTTACCAGAGCCTGTATAACCTCAGTGTACTGTCTCTTTAAAAGCTGCCTGGATTGCAGCATAAGTAATTTGAGAGGAGCTCTGTTGAAAGATGTAACTATTTGCTGAAAATCATTTAGAGTGATAATGATAATGTAGTTTGTCTAACCTGCCTTCTTTGCAGAAAGGACTGTTTTGTTTGTCTCCACTATCTTGGTCCTGGACTGTAAATTGGACCAATCAGTACTGGTGGGACCTAAAATGAAGCTGGACTACAGGAGCTATCTGAGTCAAAATCTGAAGGAATTGTAGTTTTGGGCTTTTGGCACTTTTGCAACTGAAGGGGAGCTCTTGCTGTGACTGACAGATCAGCCAACCAAACCTTTTGGATCTTGGGAAATCCCAGACTGCTTGCAATTTTCAGTTAGATTCTAAGTTGGAAGCTGAAGAAGAAGAAAGGGCTCAAGTGATTTTGAGCAGCAATCCTGAGTGGATTCGCATGGGAGAACTGTGAAAAGGCTGAGTTTTTGGCCTGCATGTCTGCCTGCTGCCTGTGAGAGGCAGAGAAGAGGTATTTTGGACTAAATCCAAGTTTGTGAGAATGAAGTCAGCCACTGATTTTTTTACCAGGCTCATACCTGAAGAAGAACAAAGATTTTCTGAATGCAATTGGCCTGTTAGGATTTCCAGCTGCTTTTTGAATCCCGGTTTGTGCAGAGACTTTGCAATTGTGACCAGAGGCGGTTTGCTTGGTACAGTAGAATTAACACATGTAAATGTGCTGTGTAAGGAAAGTGGGTTGTGATTTGGTCCCCACTGTATGAACTGTGTTCTGCTTGCTGGAAGCTGTATCCAGCCCAAAACGGACTGTATCTGAATTTGTCTTCATTTGGCCTGGGCCTTGTCATACTGGCCCAGCCAGACTACCGCTGCACAGAAAGCCATCGAAGACAGACCTGTCTGGGGATCAGCCCTGCTCCATGCTTGAACAGGAATGACGCCTCGGTGAATCGTGTGGGCCCTGCTTCTCCTGGCACTCCAGATTAACCACCTGCTGGCTCTATTTTGTCCAGCCTGTGTCCAGTCTTGGGTATCGTGAGTAATCATCAGGGTAGCTCCTGCAACAACAGCCTAATCTAAAAGTGTGTCATCTGATTGTCTTGTTGTTTTCTTTTCACGAACTGAGCCCTCCGACTCGGATTACAACTAGTGTGTGTTGTGCATGCTGTTTGCTTCCATCACAGGGCCCCAACCAGCTGCAACGTTCCTGACTAGCCCACCAGTCTCCATCTGGGTACCCAGAGTGTGTGACTGTTTATAGACCCTGAAGTATGCATAACTGTTTGATACTGCCTTTAAGCAAATTAACCTGATTATGCCCTCCCTTGTTTAAATCCTTAAACAAATCAGATCTAACTCTTTTTGCATTTACCCTGACTGTGGTTCCAGTTTGTGCATGAGTACTGTAGTGCTGGTATTTGCTGTGTATAACCTTGCTTTACAGGGGTCCCCAGGCCAGGCCAGAGGACAGCCCTGGTGGTAAGTGCAAACAGTGTGGGTACTTGTGTGGTGTATCAGGGTTGTTAAAGTGATTATTGTGTTTGGTTCGGCCACTAGTAAGGAAGAGGGGTTACAGTGTCCTGGAGGGCTGTGCCAGGTTAAGCTTGACCACTACCAAATCCTGACCTCCGGGTTGAGGCACCCGTTTCAGAACTCAGGCCCCTTAACCTGCTACTAGCCAAGCAGGCAGGAGTAGTAGCCCTTGGGATAGTGCCACCTAGGGTTACACATATGTTTGCACTCTTCCTGGACTTTAGTATGGCTTTTGATGCTGTGGATCACAAGATTATGCTTAATGCATTGAGTAACATCGGTCTCTATAGTACTGCCATTAAATCGTTCACCAGCTACCTTACTAACAGATTACAACAAGTCAAAGCTTTGGGAGAACTGTCTCCACTAAAACACTACCACAAGGTGTCCCTCAAGGCTCTATTTTGGGCCCAATCTTATTTGCAATCTATATCAATAACCTTGATTCACATCTGTGCACAGCTAATGTGCACCTATGTGCAGACGATACTGTCCTGTACACCTCTAACTCTTCTTTGGACATGGCCCATGATGATTTACAGTGAGATTTTATCTCTTTTCAATGTAATCTTATGAAGCATAAGCTTGTACGCATAAAAGACCAAAGCCATGATCCTCTCACGAATGCAGCCCCAGGACCAATATGCAGCCTTAAGATTCTAACTTTACTGGGTGAACCCTTGAAACTGTTGATACCTTTAAATACCTAGGGTTCTGGTTGACAATAAGTTTAACTTTCGTGCCACCTGAATGAGTTCTCAAAAAATTAAAACAACGCTTAGGCATATTCTACCGTATTAAGCACCTTCTCACCAAGGAAGCCAGAAAGACTAGTGCAATCCACTTCCCTGCCCTTACTGGATTACACTGACTTCCTCTACAACAATTGCCCCTCTTCAGTGCTCTGTAAACTTGACACTCTTTATCACCGGCCTTGAGGTTCATCCTCAGTCTGCCTTTTCGCACCCATCACTGCCTGCTGTACCAAGAGATAGGATGGTCCTCACTTCCTACAAGGAGGAAAAGAAATGCATTCCTCTGGTTCTATAGGGCTATGTCTGATAAGCTACCAGCATACATCTCAAGCTTCTTTGAGAGTGCCAAGGGGTCGTACAGTTTGAGATGCTTCTCCCTACTCTGCTTCCAGATACCCAGAGTAAAATCATTTCATGGCTTGGCTGCAATTAATTTCTCCTTTCCTTCCTTATGGAATACAATGCAAAGATCTCTAAAGCTCTCAACCCTCCTGGTCCATTCACCTTCAAAGCACTGATAACTGAATACCTGAAGGAAACCTGCAGCTGTCATAGGTGACCTATACGCCCTAGTCTCTGGTGTCCCACAAGCATCTTCTGACACCTAAGTAAGCTTAGCTGCCATCTTCCCTAATAGGGGAGCCCCAGCACTTTGCAACCTCTTTTCTCAACCCCTGGCCCTCGTCACCCTCACCTCCCCATGTCTCCTATACCCTCCCCTCCCTACCTCTCCCCTCCCAAGTCCAACATTGAATACCCACTGATCTACATATACTAGTGAGTGTCCAGGGTTGAACCATTCTAAGTTTTTGACCTACTTGCTTGCTTGTTTAGTGTGCTACAATTAGCATTTAATGGTGTTTATCCTTGAAGGCATAGGCCTGACATCTCTTGCATGTACAATGTTTTGTTTTGCCTGCCCTATACCTGCCTGTGATTTTTTGATGTCCAGGACCACTTTGAAATGAGCTTGCTAAATGGTGTTATGCCTGATTAAATAAATTTTGATTGATTGATTGAGTTAGTGTCTGAGGTAGCAGGCTGAGCGAGGAAGCTCTTCCGGAGGTCCGGTCAAGAAAAGCTCAGAGCCAGGTGGAACTGAAGCAGAAGAAAGAAGGAAAGAAGGAGAGAAAGAGAGAATGAGAGAGAATGAACCAGCAGCAAGCTTATTGAATTGAGCTCCAAGAGGGTAACTGGCTTTGACCAGAGTAGGAGGGCCTGTGGCAGAGCATGGTCCCTAGGTGGTGTCAGGTCATTCCCTGGAGGATAAAGGGTGGCTCAAGAGTCCAGGTTAACTATAAATAAATAAATAAATAAATAAAGGTTTGAGACAATTGCTGGTTAAAAGGGCAAGGTCTGGGGAATTTGCAGTTAAGACTGGAGGCGACCATTAGTGACTGGCGGAAGGTGTATTAAAAGGGGGTCTATTAGTGCAGCAGACCAGGTGGCAGAGAACTTGCAAGGTAGCTCCAGTTAGGGCGGAGTGGAAGGGTAGTGCCAGTGAGAATTAAAAAAACAAACAAAAAAAAACGGGACAATGGCAGGTAAGAGGAGCGGATCAAGTCAAGTAGAGTGGCACTACTGGCCCAGCTGGAGAGGATGGCCGAAAGAAGGGGAAAAACAGGGCTTGAGGCTTGCTTGGACACACCAGAGGACCATCAGAGATGTCAAGCAAGCGGAGACCAAAGCCAAGGTGCAATCAAAGTTAAGAGGATAAGCAAGATCAAGGGATATGGGCCTGGTTGTGGGTACTGGCAGGGCACCCTTCAGTACCAGTGTGGGAGAAAAATAGCTCGGAGGAGGAGACACCAGCGGATACCAAAGGGTCATCCCAGGAGGAACTGGCCAGGAAAAAGCCAGGTAGGGGCGGGCCAGGTTGGGGCAGAAAGGGGAGACTGGGGGGCCCCTCATAGGGATGGACAGCGAGATTAATGTTTCCCTCCCTGTCTGGGGCCATGTAGCCACGTCACCAGAGGCTGCCATTGCCTAAGAAGCTATGGGTTGGTATGACATGTCCTAGAAGAGGAGGATGAGGAACCTCGGGTGTGTGAGAAAGGGAAGAAGCAGAGATCAGGTCAAGACCCCGGCCAGGTCCTTCCAGGCCTGGTGAGGACTAGCCATAGTCAGGCCTCCTTTGCCAAAGAAGCCCAGAAAGAGTCGAGTCATCTTGGGATGAAGGACTAGGTAAGCCACCGGGTGCTGGGGAGAGGGAAGAAGCCCAGAAGCAAGGGACCTCGCCTGGCCCCTCAACATTTGAAGACTCCAGCTGCCACAGATGTCAAGTAGTGAATCAGAGAAAGAGTTCATGGGTGGATGAGGCCAGCCACCAAGCAGACCAGTGGTAATTTCTGATTCAGAAGGGGCACCGGGGGACAGTCAGGGTGGGAGCAGGATAGAAGAGGTGTTAGGGTATTGAGAAACCTGGCAACAGGTTCAGGAAAAGGGGTAGTACAGGAGAAAGAGGGGAGAAAGGGTGGTGCTACCACATCTGTACTCCAGTGTGGAGGAGGAGGTAGGGGCACACCTGTTGGACAAGACCAGAGCAGTATTTCACAGGAGAAGTTGTGGATATCTTCACCCTATTGCATAGGGAGAGGAGGAGGAGGAAAAGAAAGATAAGAACAAGGAGAAAAAACGCAGGTGGAAAATAATTTTGAGAACTGGTTGGAGGGTACTTGATTTACGTCGCACGCCTTGTGTCTGGAGAAGCTGGAGCTTAGCTGTGGCCTCCTTAGTCATTGGGTGAGGGCCATGAGAGTGCATCCGGCCAAGGGAGGGGGTCGGCTTGGCTCCATTATGATGAGGTGTTCCAGCTCTGCCTACATTAGTACCTGGGGTGGGAATGGGATGCAAGTGGACAAGTCTCTGTGAACAAGGCATACGTTCAGTGAATGGATTGTGGCCTCCCTGAAAAGAGGGATCCAGGGGAGGAGTAAGGAACCAGGGAGGCAAGCTAAAGGGGACAATCAGTGTTATCGATTTAACAGGGAGACATGCATGCAAGCAAAGTGCAAATTACCCATGAGTGCCTTGCCTGTGAGAGGCCTCATTTATTTATTTATTTATTTATTTGAAAATGTTTCACCAGGAAAGATAACATGAGCTGTAAAACAGCTCATTTCCAGAAGCCCGTGGGTGGGGTAAGTATTACAGGAGCTGGTAGAATTAAGATAATAAGCAATGAATTGAACAATACAACATAACAGTTATAGATGAAAAAAATTGAAACATGGGTATGGTATCATGTGACTGTATCAGGACAATAAGCTACAGCTGGAAACAGATAAACACTGGTAAGGTGCAATTATGTATCAGAGAACCCCGGTCTAATGGCTAGGATGGGCAATATCAAACATGAATGCAAGGTATACACTGGAACAATGCTCAAGATAAGTGCTAGAGCTCAAGGTACTAGTATTAGCCTCAAGTGCTTTTTGTAAACCCTAGGTAGGGTCAAATTTAATACAAGGTAGGGGAAAATATGGGAGTAAGGGGAAAATCAGGAGGTAGGGACGGGGAGAAGAGGAACCTGGAAGGTCTGTATGCCAACAGTGTGCTAGGACCTCAGTATGGGGAAATGTGACAATGCAGGGGAGAGGAGTGAGGAGGGGAGACAGTTGGAGGTGGTGGAAGGTGGCACAGAAGTAGAGGAAGGATGAGAGAGATTGGTTGAAGGAGTGGGGAAAGGAGGAAGCCAGTCTATAGCCCCACTACCAGGAGTCGAACCCAACGAGGGAGCTGGATTGGCAAGTGGGGGCAGGAGGTGAGAAGGAGGAAGGTAGGGAGGGAGCCAGGATCTCAAAGTGCCCCAAGGATGCAGAGAACCCTGCTGGGGACTGAGCCTGGCAGAGAGGAGGGGAGAGAGAGAGAGGGGAGACAGGAACAGTGCCTCCCAGGATGCTGAGAACCCTTCATGAGGACTGAGTCTGACAGAAACTAGGGGACAGATTGAGCCCTGAACAGCACCCCCATGGTGAAAAGGACCCTGCAGAGTGCTAGGCCAAGAGTTGAGGAGGGGGTGGTAGGATGGGGAAGGGTGAAGGAAGGCCAGTGTTAAAGTGTGAGACAACTAGTTGGTAATTGGATGGTGGTAGTAATAAAAGAGATAGGGAAAAAATAGGACAGTTAGGTGATTTGTAGTGAAGCAGGGTTGAGAGAAATTTTGAGACTGGGAAGGAGAGATTTGGGGCTTAAAACAAGTACAGTTATGGGAGAAGTAATTGTGTAGGGCTAGAGAGATAGAAGAGGTGGACGAGGAGCGCCTGATAGGGGTGGTAGTAGTTCAAAGTTTTGGGAAGCGGTAGGAGAAGGCCTCCTGGTCTACAGAGGTAGAATGATGTGAGATGGTCAGGGACCATGCATCAGAGGATCTGAGAGTGTAGAGGGAATGAGGAGGAGCAGCTAGAGAGGAGGAGATGTACAGGGAGGGATCCAAACCAGAATCTGGATGTGAACTTGGTACAATGAGAGAGGCCCCTGCACTCAAGGGAGGGAGAGCTAGAGAGTGGTATAAGATGCAGTGATGTGCAGGGGATTGAGAGCGAAGCAGCACGATGCAGTGAAAAGAGTATTCAACCTGGAGGGAAGACTTAGGAGCAGCACTGTAGACTATGTCACAGTAGTCAATGATGGGAGTGTCATTTTCTGAATGAGATCACGACTAGTTGGTAGTGTAGGAAACTACGGTTCCTGTAAAGGACACCAAGCTTGGGAAGCATTTTTTCAGGATGGCGTCGACATGTACAGAAAAGTTAAGAGAAAAGTTTAGGTAACCCCTAGGCGGGCGCTATCCCAGTGCTACTACCCCTGCCTGCTTGGCTAGTAGCAGGTTAAGGGCCTGAGTTCTGAAATGGGTGCCTCCACCGAGATGAGGGGTTGGTAGTGGTCAAGCTAACCTGCACAGCCCTCCAGAACACTGTAACCCCTCTTCCCCTCTAGTGGCCTGGAACACTGTACAATGATCACTTTCACAATACCCTGGTACACCACACAAGTACCCACACTGTTTGCACTTACCACCAGGGCTGGTTCCTCTGGCTCGACCTTGGGGACCCCTGGAAAACAAGGTTAAGCACAGCAAATAGCAACAGTACAGTACTTTGAGCACAAACTGGAACAACAGTCAGATTACATGCAGAAAAGTTAGATCTGATTTATTCAAGGGACTTGAACAAGGGAGGGCACAATCAGGTTGATTAGCTTAAAGCTGCACTGTCAGCATTTCACCATCGTTTTGCTTTTGTCATTGTTTGATCAATTTTTATAATTTTCTAAATGTGCTGTCCATCCCTTACCTTACTGTTTCATTTCTGTGCGATGTTTTCATTTTTCTTTCACCTATTCTTCGATTTATCCATGGCCGCTAATAAACCTCCCTTGCTCTTGTTCCAGCCCACACGCAGCTCGTCCATGCTATCACGCTGGGACAGTGTCGGAGCATGCATATAAATTCTGTTCTCACCTGCGTGAGCATTACCGTCTCCTTAATTGTGCTGATGTTGAGCAGTGCCTGTTCTCCTTGGTTCCTGCTCCATTTCTCAGTAAGGTGAGTTCCTATGACTCAATCCACCTGATTCCTAACAGAGTAAACTTGCTTTTTTTTTATGATTACAGGCATTGGAATATGTTATAAGAGGTGCTTGCACCGTTAGTACTACTACTGCCTATGACATTTGGTGTCATTTATATGTTTGTCAACACACTGCATTTCTTGCAGCTACACAGGATCTCATGTGACTGTATCGTCTCGATTGCCATTTGCTTTTTGACAGTAGCGCTATAGTGATGGGATTGCAACATTTCGGTCGTGAGACATCAGTTGGTGTGAGCCACTGATGCATTACTTCACTATGACAACAGTTCAAAGTAGCGCTATGTTTGCACCGCTAATACCCAGCTAGCTAAATCTGCCAATAGAATTCCGTTACAGAACTATGTCATTCAGATTCCTTGTTCATATGTGTGCAAACGTACATGGGTATATCCATAATAGTAGAGCAACTTTTACAGACACCTGGCTAGTCAATCTGTTCGTTATGGTCCTTGCTAAGTCACAGTGACCATGATAACATTAAATCCCCTGCACTACTACTAGTTTTGCTTCTGTTACATTATCGTACACCGAACTACTACTACTAACATCCTAGACTATTTTATTCTCCTTATCCTTGCAGTCTGCTCCCATTACAGTGCTAGGGATTTACTTCATCTAGTGCCCAAGTTTTCCAGCAGTGTAAAGAAATTGTAAATTCAACCCCACCCACCCAGCATGAGTCATGAATGGCACTGTGTTTGAATACAATGAATTTGGAGAAGTTGTCACTCAAGGCAGCCCTGCCCACAATACTTCAAGGCCAGATGAGTTTGCCCTTCTCAGTACTTTCCTTTGCTCTTTCTCACCCTGTTGTAAAGACAAGGATGTCTACATTAAATTATTACGTTACTAATTACAGTTTCTTGAGTCCAGTGTGCCAATATTTCATTACTGGGAATACATGAGCTGTGCGATTGGTGCTATATGCCTCGTGTTGGTTTTGTGGAGTGTGTGTGTGTGTGTGTGTGTGTGTGGCGGGGGGTCGTGGTGCAACACGATTGTAACAGGCTGTATAAAACCCATGCTACGTATACAGTGGTAAATCCACAACATCTACTGTGTGCATGTTTTAGTCCCTTTTGCTAGTCTGCTTGCTACATTTTCCCTTTCATAGTGTCATACACAAGTGCCACATACCTCATTTGTCTGGCGATGCCATCACCCTTGATTTTCACATTTGGTTCTTGCTCCCTCTCATATCGAATAATGTGAGTTTGGAGTATTTATGTATTAAAGTTGCTCTTAACCAGGTAACACACCGTCTATTTATTTCTATCGGTGTTCATTGAGAATGGGCATAGAGGAATACATTAGAAAAGGAGGGTTACTAATTGGGGAATACCGCGGGGTTCAGTATTAGGACGGTCCTCTTCAATATCTTTATAGCGACATTGCGGAAGGACTGGAAGGAAAAGTATGTCTCTTTGCAGATGACACTAAGATCTGCAACAGAGTTGATGCACAGGGTGGGGTGGAAAGGATGAGAAGGGACTTGGCAAGGGTTAGAGGAATGGTCAAATGTATGGCAGCTTAGATTCAATGCTAAGAAGTGCAAGGTAATGTACCTGGGAAACAAAAACCCAGGGAAGAGTACACAATGGGGGTGAGATACTAACAACAACAAAAATGGAAATGGACCTGGGGTAGTCATATCAGATGACCCTAAGGTGGGCAAGCAATGTGAGAGGGCAGAAAGGAGGGCTGGGGTTACTGGGATGCATAGGGAGAGCATCACCAGTAGAAAACAGGAAGTTATTATCCCTCTGTACAGACAGCTGGTGAGACCCCATCTGGAGTACTGTGTGCAGTTCTGGAGACCCAATCTCCGCAAAGACATAGACAGGATGGAAGCTGTCCAGAGGAGGGCAACTAAAATGGTGCAGGGTCTGCACGGAAGACATATGAAGAGAGACTTAAGGAGCTTAATATGTATAGCCTCGAGAGAGAAGGAGGGAGAGGGGGACATGATAGAAACTTTCAAGTACCTCAAGGGAATCAACAAAGTCCAGAGGGTAGCATCTTTCAAAAAAGGTGTGCAAGAACAAGAGGGCACAATTTGAAGATGGGGGCGGCGGCTCAGAGGTAATTTAAAGTATTTTTCACAGAGGGTTGTGGATGCATGGAGCGGCCTTCAGAGGAGGTTGTGGAGTCAAAATCAGTGGTGGAATTCAAGCATGCATGGGACAGTCATAAGGCAATTCTAGGGTGTGGGGTAAGAAAGTAGGCTGCTGGTTAACTAGGATCTGCAGCTTATCCAGTAGGTAAGGAAATGGGCAGACTGGGTGGGCCAAGCGGTCCTATCTGCCGTCAAATTCTATGTTTCTATGTAGTTATGCTATTTTATTACTGTGCAACAAATTAGCAGAGTTAACCTATCGGTGTGGCGTGATCTGTAATTCAGTATAAATACTGATGCTCAGTTTTTGAACGGACACCACCGGTTGACAGACATGGGGAGCAGTCCATGTGCTGCTTTTCCACACCAAGAGGCAAGTGCAAGAGTGGTGGTAGTCAAACCTGTGACCCTCCCACTTCACAGTCAATACACTTCAATAACCACAGGATTGCACTGTGTGCTTTCGATGACAAATTTTCTCCCCAGCCCTCTCTCTGGTAAAATTCTCTGCAAATTATAGAGTTCAAGCATAGAGAGAGACTGAAAAGAAAACACCAGAAAATTAAATTGGGACAGTAACTCCTGGTATAGTCTATTATGCTGCTGTATCTCGACTTTTGAAGCCATGTAAACAAATCAAACATTAGTGTCTTATTAAAGCTGCACTGTCAGCGTTTTGCTTTGTCACTGTTTTGATCAATTTGTATAATTTTCTAAATGTGCTGTGATCACACTTTCACACATTAATAAAAATAATTTGTGGGAACTGAGGAGCTGGAGGCTGCTGTGATGCTGTCTGATAAGGGTCAAAATGGAGACAGCTAGGGACTAGGTGGGTACCGCTGCACAGCTGTGTAATCTGAAGTGTGAGATGGGGCAGCTGAAATGACCTGCTGCATTTAGAGCTGCTGTGTATGGTCACACAATAGGACACGAAGTAATAGTAAATGGAGTCCACTCTAATGAAAGGGGGTTACTAGTGGGGTACACTTGAGTTTCAGTATTAGGACCAGTCCTCTTCAATGTCTTTATAAGGGACATTGCAGAGGGACTGGAAGGAAAAGTATGTCTCTTTGCAGATAACACAAAGATCTGCAACAGAGTTGATGTACAAAGGGGTGGAAAGGATGAAAAGGGACTTGGCAAGGTTAGAGGAATGGTCAAATATATGGCAGCTTAGATTCAATGCTAAGAAGTGCAAGGTAATGCACCTGGAAACAAAAACCAGGGAAGAGTACACAATGGGGGTGAGATACTAAAAACAATAAAAGGAAAGGGACCTGTGGATAGTCATATCAGATGACCTAAAGGTAAGCAAGCAATGTGAGAAGACAGTAAGGAGGGCTGGGGCGTGCTGGGATGCATAGGGAGAGGCAACACCAGTAGAAAACAGGAAGTTATTATCCCTCTGTACAGACAGCTGGTCAGACCCCATCTGGAGTACTGTGCAGTTCTGGAGAACCAGTCTTCATCAAAGACATAGACAGGATGGAAGCTGTCCAGAGGAGGGCAACTAAAATGGTGCAGGGTCTGCACGGAAGACATATGAAGAGGCGAGGCTTAATATGTATAGCCTCGAAGAAAGGAGGAGAGGGGGACATGATAGAAACTTTCAAGTACCTCAAGGGAATCAACAAAGTCCAAGAGGGTAGCATATTTCAAAAAGAGGTGTGCAGAACAAGGGGCACAATTTGAAGATAGAGGCGGCTCAGAGGTAATTTAAGGAAGTATTTTTTCACAGAGAGGTTGTGGATGCATGGAGCAGCCTTCTGGAGGAGGTCGTGGAGTCAAAAACAGTGGTGGAATTCAAGCATGCATGGGACAGTCATAAAGGCAATTCTAGGGATGGGGGAGTGGGAAGAAGTAGGCTGCTGATTAACTAGGATCTGCAGCTTATCCAGTAAACAGGAAATGGGCAGACTGGGTGGGCCAAGCGGTCCTTATCGGCCGTCAAATTCTATGTTTCTATGTCTGCTTCATTATGGTCTAAACAGGTTTACTAAAAGTGGCAAGTGTGTGTGTGTTTGGGTGGGGGTGAGGGGTGTTGACCAGGAGGGAGGATGGAGACTGTGTGTTGTGTGTGTGTGTGTGTGTGTGTGTGTGTGTGTCTGTGTGTTTCTGTTGGTGCCAGCAATCAGACAGAAACAAAACTGCTCACCATCAAATTAAATAAAATAAAAGATGCTTATCTGTTCATATGGCGATTTAATGCACTCCCTTGGTATTGGTTGCTTTCATAAACCACTTGGGCTTTGCCTTCTGTGTTTGTGTTGCATCTCATGCCTTGTGTGTACATTAAATAGAGAATAATGGCTATGCAACTGTGTTTTATGTATTTTGTTATGCTCCGAGGTTTATGATGGCATGGCACACGAGGGTGAAGATCCCTGGAAGAGAGTATGGACGGTGGTGTTGGTGGGTGGGTGTGACATGACAGATACCTATACATGCCTCACTAAGTATTTCATTTCTGTGATGATTTGAAATTATTTAAATGCACATTTTATAATGCAGTTCTTTTAAGTGCTTTCATTCCTCCACTTTTTCTGTGACTGGGATTGTGATAAATCTTTGCTTTTTTCACTTTTTTCTCTTTATACACCATCCTTCAGGGCACTCTCTCCAGCAGCCTTCACCTCACTCTGAGCTCTACCTCACACCTGAAAAACCTTCTCTCACTTGCCCCAGCCCAATGTAATCTTCAGTTTGCCCCCAGTGAGTCAGGCCTATCCGCCCATGGTGCTCTGTCCAGAACCAAGTGATCCTGCCCACGCCATTGGCCATGAAGAGGAGGAGCCAGCGACCTGGAGTGTGACCAGTGTTGCTGAGATATCATTGCTTAACACAGATGATCAAGTCACTGTCACCCTCCACCCTCCGCTCCTCAATGTATGGCTCTTTGCTAGTCATACCTCTTGTCTCCACCGATCCAACCGATGTGCCAAGCAAGCGCCAGATCCCACCCAGGGCAGGAGACTAGTTCATGGGATGCTCCATCCTCCCTCCCTCCCGCCTGCCCCGCCACCGAGTCTTCTGAATATGGTTCACCGTGAGAAGCACACAAGGGTGGAAGACACACCTGTTCCTTCTTAGGGTTTCACGGCAATACGGGACAAGATGATGACCAACACAAAATTTAGTAAGACAATAGTAAAGTTAAAGGTGCACATTGAAATTTACCACAAGTTATCTGTTGTGGACTGCAGACAGCTCACATCATTAATAGTGGTGATAGGGCTTTCATTCTACAAAGAAGTGCTAAAAGGTTCTGTAAGTTCTGGACTGCAAGGCTAACTAAAGAGGACAAAATTAATAGTGGGTAACGTGTGAGAAGGGAGATGGTAAATGAACACTTCAGTTCCATCTTGGATTCTTTGATGTCATTAGTGTTCTGAAAGTATTGAGGACACTTATGGTTGACACAGAAACTGTATCAGATGCCATGCACCCAAGTGTACTAAGACAGGTAGTGTGGATCTAGGGGCAAGGATGGTTTACTGTCTTGGGCCTTGATGACAATCCCTGTGCTATGCACAGCAGCATCTTACTGGACATAGTTGCAGCACCTCTGAACTGAGCAAAGCTGTTCGTGCTCCCCATTACTCTGACTAACAGCTCCTTCTACTCCTCAGTGAGCCCTCACCTCACCACACTCAACCAATATTTACTCCTTTGTCACCTCAACTTGGGGTGCCTAGTTTTGCACTCCTTTGCATTAACCACAACTGCCACCATGCTGACCTCTTCTCAAGTCTGCCAATGTCACCCTTTAGCCTCTACCACCCCTTTAAAGGTACACTGTCAACATGTTTTCATTATATATATATATATATATATATATATAACCCTAGATGGCGCTATCCCAGGGGCTACTACCCTGCCTGATTTGCCACTAACAGGTTGAGGGGCCTGGATCTAATGGCGGGTGCCTCCACCCAGAGGTCAGGGTTTGCAATAGTTAAACTAACTTGGTCACAGCCCTCTGGGACACTCAACCCCCTTTCTTCCCCCTAGTGGCCCACACAATATATCAAATTACCTTCACAGTATACACTTAACCCCAGGACTGATTCCGGCACTGGGACCTCCTGTGAAATAAGATACAGTGCAACAATCACAGTACAGTACTTTAACATAGACAATTACCTCAGGCAGTATAACTTTGCTGAAACAAGCAGCTCTGATTTATTTAGGGATATAACAAGGACAGGGGAAATCAGGTTAATTAGCTTATCACTCTACTCATCTACCTATGGCTCTGTGCACAGGCCTATCCCTATCAGTTACTGTCCCTGGGTACCCAAGCCCTAGTGGCTAGTCAAACCGTGGCAGCTGGTGGGGCCCTTTCACACAGAAAAGAAAAATTAGTTAAACAGTCAGCAGTACAGTAATTCCATTTGGATTTAATGTGGCAATTCAACAGGAGCGACTCTGAATTAGTACTCACGACCTCCAAACAAGATAGGGTCCTTCAATGTCAGTAGGGCTACTCTTGAGCTCCAAGAGACTCTTCACACATTTATATGGTAAACAGTCACAGGCAAAGTCACTTAATGGCAGCAGGATTCACTTGAGGTACACAAACCTCTTCACACATTTATATGGTAAAAGAAAGCACTATACCAGGCAGGCTGCATCTGTATCCCGATCGATTACTGCACAATACCGGGAGAACACACAGCAGATTCAGTTCCTGACAGACCGAGTGCAAATCAGCAATTTCTCCAGTCTTCTACAGGGTGAGCCTGGTTTCTACTCTTCAGATATCCTTTGATTCTCTTCACAGGACGGATTCAGTCCTAACAAGCAGTTACACAAGCTGCAGACCGAACTCTGGACCTTACACATGTTTTTTGACTAAAACTGTGCACTTAAGGACAAGGGTTCCTTTCCCTTCACTGCCAGAGCTAAACTGAAACTCCAACAGACAAAACCGGGCACTTCCTTTGAGTTCCTCCCAGTTCTTGACTGGATTGTCTGTCACTCACAATAGACTGCTGCGGTTGGTCCAAAAAGGCGCCAAAGTCTAAACTACATCTCCCAGAGTCACTGCCCAGACAATCCTCTTGTGGCTGGCTCAGATTATGAGCTAGCTTACCCCACACTGATTGGTCCAGTTCAGCAGTTCAAAACCAGAATGGGGAACTAGGCAGACACAGTTCTGACTGCAAAGAAAGCAAGTTAGACAAACTGTAATTTCATTATTACTCTACATGATTTCTGGCAAACAGTTACATCTTTCAGATAGGTTCCTTTGCACTCCTAGTGACTGCAAAAATGGAGTGAATTGGCAGCAGCTCGAGTGGTACTCAAACAGAGAAGCACACAGTCCCCCATACAAACTAATTATGTCTGCAAGCAGACAGCTCTTAAAGAACAGTACCAGAGGTTCTAAAACACTCACTGATAAATGGCTAAGCGCAAACACCATTCAGGCTTGGAGCATTCAAGCAAGCTCCTGAAGTCTTTTGGAACCCCCATTTGCAGGGGTTACATATATATATATTTTTTTGCGCCTTCCCTTCTTCCTGCTGCCCTCCTTGGGTCTCCATCACCCCTACCAACTGCTTGCTCTGATTCCCACAACCAACCGGCCCGCGATTCCCCGTGTAACCCTCGCGCATCCCTCTGCCAGATGGGTCCCCTCCTCCGAGGGGAAAGGTACCAGTGTGTGTGGCCAGCATGCTACTCTATTGACCCTGGGAATCGCTGAGGTGTGTCGGTCATGGGATCAGCGGCAGTGGAGGACAGAGACCATCATCCATCCAGCCAGGAAGCATTTCCTGGTTTTCTGTGGTGACGACATCCTGACGTCAAGGCATCGCCAGCGTCTGTCACTCTCCTGAGCACTGAACCCAGATGTCTCTGCTATACTCCCGGCCTCTGCCAGGAGTCAGCATGCATTGGTGCACATCCCCAACCTCCCCAGAGAAAGAGGCTGTCCATGGACGCTCCATCCTTCTCCCTCGGACTGCCCTCCAATGAACCGAGTCCATTCCTGAACCCGGGTCGCCAGTGTCACCAATGAAATTCAACCGCTGCGCCAGAGGCCAGCATCATCATATTATTTCTAATTAAAAATCTACATGTAATCCCTAGGTGGCGCTATCCCAAGGGCTACTACCCCTGCCTGTAACTACTAACAGGGTGAGGGGCCTAGGTTCAATGGCAGTGCCTCCACCCAGAGGTCAAGGTTTGCAGTAGTTAAACTAGCTTGGTCACAGCCCTCTGGGACACTGTAACCCCTTTCTCCCCACTAGTGGCCCACACAATGCATCAGGAATATCTTCACAATGTACACTTACCCCCAGCACTGGCTCTGTCGACTGGACTCTGGGACCCCTGTAAAACAAGATGATACAGTGCAAAACCACAGTACAATACTTTAACATAAATGAATACCTCAGCCAGTGCAACTTTGCTGAAACAAACAGATCTGATTTATTTAAGGAGCTGTAACAAGATAGGGGAATCAGGTTAATTAGGTTAAACACATTAATAATCACAGTACTGTGGCATATTCAGAGTCCCAAATTGTCACTTTCACTGGGTACCCAGGATGAGGGCTAGCCAGGATCGGTGCAGCTGGTTGGGGCCCTGTGATGGAAAACACTGGCACAATACCCAAATTGTAATCCGGGCCGGTTGGCTCAGTTCATGAAGAAATGAAAAAAAAAACAACAATTAGATGACACACTTGCAAATCGATAAACAAATGGTAGGAGCTACCCTGCTTTGTACTCACAAACTCAATGCTGGGAATTGGATGGAAAGCAGATTGTCCTGGATTGCCAGGAGGAGCAGACCATGCAGACAAGGTCCTTGTGATTGGACCCCACTGCAGTTTAGAGCAAATGGATGTAGTCTGGATTAAGCTGGAGTTTACTTCCAGCTCATACACTCAGTTCACCGTACAGAGGATTTGAAACACGATTCCCCATGAGCACTACACACATTTATATGTAAAAGGAAAGTACTATACCAAGCAGGCTGCTTCTCTATCCCGATCGTAATTACTGCACAATACCGGGAGAACACACAGCAGATTCAGTTCCTGACAGACCGAGCGCAATTCAGCAATTTCTCCAGTCTTCTACAGGGTGAGCCTGGTTTTACTCTTCAGATCTCCTTGATTCTCTTCACAGGTCAGATTCAGTCCGAACAGGCGCTTGCACAAGCCGCTACACGAAACTTAGGGGCTTACCAATTCCGCACTAAAACTACACACGAAGAAGCACACAACTCTTGTCTCTTCACTGCCCAAACTGATCTGGTCTTTCCAGTAGACAGAGCTGGGCATTTCCTTTGAGTTTCTCCCAGTTCAATTGGCTGGTTTGGCTGTCACAATCAGACTCCCCTGTTGGTGACAAAAGGCGCTAAGTCCATACTACAATTCCCAGAGGCATCTGCCATACAGTCCCATTGTGGCTGCCTCAGCTTAAGAGTCCAAGTTCTGAATTGCCAGCAGCAGGCTCCATTTTAAAGGTCCCCACCTGATTGGTCCAGTTCAGCAGTTCAATTCCAACATAGAGGGAAACAACACAGAGTCCCAGCTGCAATAAAACAAGTTAGATAAACTGCAATCTCACAAATGCTACTAAATGATTACAGGCAAACAGTTACAGCTTTCAGATGGGCTCCCTTTGCACTCTTAGCGACTGCAAAACGGAGCGAATTGGCAGCAGCCTGGGTGGGATTCGGGTGTTAGAACACACAGTCCCCCTCCTCAATTAATTATGGTCACAAGCAGGCAGCTCTTAAAGAGACAGTACCAGAGGCTCTAAAAGCACTCACACTCAAGCAGCTTAAACGCTGAACACCTCCAGACTTGGAGCATTCAAGCAAGCTCCTGGAAGACTTCTGGGAACCCCCATTTGCAGGGGTTACATACATTTATGATTGCTTACCTTCTCTAAACTTCATTGATGTTGCTGTTTGTTTAATCTGACTCCTTGTTTAGTACAACTGAAATGCATGCTAATGTATATTTATGAACAACTTGGGTTTGTTTATGATCTATGATCTGTTCTTACTGCATACATCCTGATCATTAGAAACACCCCAAACAGTGCAGTCACTCATGATTCAATAGGTTCCTTTCCTCCCACTGCATCAGTGAGTGGCTCGACTGTGATGTGGATGTTCCAAGTCCAGGAAAGAGCAGTTGGAGCTGATAATGAAATTGAAGCAAACTTGGTTTTGTGATAACAAAATTAGTGTGTGCAGTCTGGTTTTCACTTTTTAAAGAAAAAGAGTCAGAATCAAACTACCAGCTACATTTGCAATCTTTACAGAATGTTTGCTATCATAAAATGTGTTTGTTGTAACCAGGGACATTGTGAGGCCTAAGAAGTGATTGACAGTGTCCCTTTAAGTCTTCCACCACATCTATCATCTTGGTCTCATCCACAAACAGACTGATAGTGCTCCAAACTGCGGACCTACTGGCACACTGCTGCTCCCCACTGGTGACTCACTTGGGAGATGAGAGCTCATAAACTACACACCACCACACCCACAACCACCCATTACAGTTTATCTCCCAGCGAGCCATCTGAGTCCACAGCCATACATGTTCCTGCTTTTGCCACAGTCACATATAATGAACATAATCAGAGGCCTTGCTGTAATCACAAAATAGGACATCCACTACATGGCCCTTGTCCAAGTCTTGTCACACTGACGTAGTATTCTATAGGGTTGGTTTTGCATGCTCTGTCAGAGATTAAACCATGCTGCTGCCCATCCTCAAGAACATTTCTCCTCGGAAGGCTACTAGTGTCTACTTCAAGACTGCTTTCACGCCAGCTGGCCAGTGCAGCAGTAGGGCTACTGTCGCATCGCCAGCAACCCGTGTTCATGAATGGACTCGGATTGCAGGAGGGTCTGCCGCAGGTGGAGGAGAAGGATTAGGCGCCCAGGGCTGTTCTAGTTCTCCAGGAGTGGCGGGCTGCTTGTTCCCACTACACAAAATGCACAGGCATGCAGTATGTATGTGTGTGTGAAGTGAGCTTGAGCTCTGACTAGATACGCTTTCTGAGCTCTAATCCATTTTTCTGAGTTTTAATCTGTTTTATTTATTTTTCTTTTAGTGGTTTCTTTGTTTTGTTCGACTCGGTGAGCAGCGCTGTGAAACCTTGATAAAGCGAATGCTGAGTTGCCCGTTTGACCGATGCTGAGTGCGGTATTTGTCAGTCAGGAATCCAGGCACTGTGCTTCAGCGTAGTATGGACGCTGAAATGCCTCACTAAGCCACTGTGGCAGTGATATCGTATGTGTTGGCGCCTGGTAGATTTGAATTTTGGTCAGACTGTTACATCTGGGAAACTGTTTGAGGTTGGAACTGGGGAATCCTCAGAGTTTGGGGTCCTGGATTTTGTGTTTGCTGGACTAGCTGAACTGTTTAAGAGCTGCTGCCCTGCTTCTGGTTTAATTTTGGGCACTTGTGGGATTGACTGCTGAGTGCTGAGATTTGAGGGACGATCGTTGACTCTTGGATCTGGATTCCCTGGGCTGTTGGACCTGAGTTGCGGGATTGGTCGGCAGCTCACCCTCGCGCCAGTTTCTGGTCGGCGTGCTGAAGTGATGTTTGGGAATTATCCTTCTCGGCGATTGCCGTTTGTGCTGCTGTTTCCCAGTTTGTCTTGAGGAGGAATTTCTGGAGTCATGGGAGCGATATATTTGATGTGAATTTGAAAGCCTGCAGAATTGCCAGTGGAGTGGCGGTCTGTGTCTGGTCTGGCAGGCTCTGGTGGTGGGCACCTGGTTTGGGGACTCCCGTGGGGATAGAGGGCACTAGCTGAGGGCTGGTGAAAACTCTTTCTTCTGCACTACACTATGGCCATCTAGTTCATCTGGGTGACTCTGTTGGGTTAAGTGGGGTGTCTCACTTCTAGGAACCTATCTCTAGGCTGTACTGGGCCAGCAAAATCTGCATCAAGGTTGTTTTCTCCTTCTGAACTGGCTATTGCTCTCCCATTTTGTTCGGATCAACCTTTTGGCAGTTGGATAAGTTTCCATTTAGTGGAAACCTGATCAGGTTCAAAGATTTGGAATTATCTTGCTTTGCTGCAGAGGAGGCCCATTCGTTATTTTGATGTTGATAGTGAAAGGATTTTGTTTACAAGGACAGCTCAGGTTTTTGGTGGCTTTAACTTTGACTTTATTTTACTTTGAATTTGGATTGAAGAAACTGGACTATTAATTTTTTATCATTTGGACGACCGGGTGGTGAGAGGACCTTGCGTCCATGTATTTTATTTATTTTGTTTATTAGTTTTGCTGTTTATGTTATTTTATTGTTTGGCATTGAGAGTGCTGCCTCTCTCCCCAGTGCTGAGAGGACTGGGTGGGGAGGAATTAATTAATTATTTTAGTGTATATTACTTTTACCTCTCTTCCCCAGTGGTGAGAGGACTGGGGGAGGGAATTAATTTATTTTTGTTGTATTTTGTTATATTTTGTGTTTGGGTTTAGGGGTGAGAGCCCTTAAATCAACATTTGAGACTTATTTTGTGTTTTAATCTAGATTTTTATTTGTTGTTACTCGCTTAGGGTGCTAAATATGTGTTGGGATGGTACAAGGACAGTCGGAGTATTATTCTCCCTCCAGGCTCAGAGGCCTCTGTCCTTTTCCTGTCCTCTCCTATCACCAGAAGTATACAGGCAGTGTAGGGCTTTGGGGATTAGTAGAAAAGGAGGAGGAGGAGGATGAGGGCTGGGCCTGGAGAGGGATCGGAAAGGAGTGGGCGGATTGGGATAGTGAGGACAAGAAGACTCCCTACGGCAAAATGGGTCCAGGAAAGGGTCCTCCTGTCTGGTTCCCATACCCAAGGGTTCTGCTTGTAATCAGCAGGTAGACGGTCATCCTCGGATGCTCATCCTACTGGCGGTGTTGTGCAATGCCAGTCTATTAAAACAAGACCACTATTATAGCTGATTTTGTTGGAACATCTGACCTGGCGTGCATCACTGAGACCTGGCTGGATGAGAATGCTGGCCCAGTTTTGGCGGCATTAATTCCAGCTGGATACTCAGTGACACACTGCCGAGGTTGGATCGTAGGGGTGGGGGTGTTGCTATCTGTTTTAGATCAGAACTGGGCCTAATGGAGGTACCAGTGGGAACTACCAACTCCTTTGAATGTATCATGGGCGAGGTGTGGGGTGCAGGATACTTCTCGTTTACCGTCCACCAGGTGGCGGAGAATGCTTTCCTGGGAAGTCGCAGACTTCATTGTCGACTCACATTGGGATCCCCAGATGGTTGGTTCTGAGGATTTCAATGCCTGGGTCAACGATGAACTCTCACAGTTTGTCAAGACTTCCGCCAGTTAATGACTTCACTGGGCTTCCACAGGTTATTTCCTCCTCGACCCACATAGGTGGACATTCATTGGATTTGGTGTTCCTACTGGGATGGAGATATCCGATTTGGTGGAGGAGTGGAACCAGTTGGATCATCACTCCATTGGGTTCAGTTTAAAGGCCACCCCTAGTAGCTGGCCCCTATGGAGATGGTCAGGACTGCCCTTTGAGAGATGTTTCCCCAGATGGCCTGATGGTGGTGCTGGACCTATCGGGCTTACAGAGATTGCATGGATCCAGGAGACTTGGTACTTGCCTATAACAAGGCGGTGGCAGGGCCCTGGATTCCATTGCTCCTGTTCGTGTTTAGTCCCTCACTCTTCGCCCCAGGTCTCCTTGGCTTGATGAGACTTTTAGGGAGTTGAGGAGAGTCGGATTGAAGGTTAGAGGGTGCTGGCGGAGGTCGGGCCTGGATTGTGACAAACTTAGTTTGATGGACCACTATGTGGTCTATCAATCCATAATCTCTCGTAGAAGGCAGAATTCCTGTCCAGAGAGATTGCAGCTGTACAGAAGAGACCAGTTCAACTTTTTGGACTGTGGACAGATTGTGCAATCCAATCTGTCTTCAGCCCAGAAGAGACTTTTCTCAAGAACGGTTTGAGAAGTTTGCTCAATTCTTTTCAGATAAGGGTTGCCACAATCAGGTCTGATATCCGTTTGACCCTTCCTATTGGAGTTGTGTTGGTCAGCAGGAGATGTCAGACACCCAGTTTATGGGGTCTGACTTCAGCCTTCCCACAATCAATGACATTGTGATGATCATCAATTATTGCGACCGACCAACTGTGGTTTGGATCTGGGCCCACACGTCTCTAGTGGGCTGTGTGGATAAAATTGGTCTAGTCCTTGCTGAGATAGTCTGGAGGTCTTTAGAGAGGGTTTTCCAAATCCTCTGAAGGAGGCTGTGGTTCAGCCATTCTTAAGAAGTCCTCCTTGGACCCGGACTGTCTGGCTAACTACAGGCCTGTCTCTAACTTGCCCTTTGTGGGTAAAGTTATTGAGAAGGTGGTAGCATCGCAGCTGGATGATCATTTGACCAGCCACAATGTCTATGATTCTCTCCAGTCTAGATTTAGGAAAAGACATAGTACTGAGACAGCTCTTGTCCGGGTACTAATGACCTCCTAATAGCGAGAGATCGAATGACTTGTTCTATCTTGGTCCTTTTGATCTCCCTGCAGCATTTGACACTGTGGACCATGGTGTGCTATTGGAGCACTTGCGGTTTATCTGTGGGCTGTCTGGTACAGTCTTCAGCTGGTTTCAATCTTTCCTCGAGGTAGGACTCAGAGGGTGGTGTCTGGGATTTTTTCCGGCATCATTCCCCATCCTGTGGCGTCCGCATGAGGCTCCATTTGGCGCCCATGTTGTTTATGTGTACATGCTGCCATTAGGAGCGATTATTAGGTGGTGCGGTCTGAGTTTTCACTGCTATTCAGGTGATACTCAGCTGTACATGTCCTTTGTGCCTGGCCAAGATGCTGCCTTTTCAGTCTTTAACAAATGTCTGGCCAAACCAGGACTGGATGAATGTGAGTTGGCTGCGGTTGAACCCAGATAAAAGCGGAGGTGTTGGTTGTGGACCAGGATGCCGGAGGCGGATCTGTTGGCTGGATCACCCTCGGGTTTATGGCTTGGGTTGTCCAGCTAACTACCTCAGACCAAGCACAGAACCTGGGCGTTGTGTTTGATGACTGTTTGACACTTAAATCTCAGGTGTCGGCAGTTGTCAAAACCTCTTTGCCATCTGAGGAACATTGCCCGGCTGAAGCACTTGGTTCCTCCTGACGATCTTCCTACTTTGGTCCACGCTTCGTTACCCCGCCTTGACTACTGCAATGCCCTTTACCTTGGGTTACCGGGGTTGAGATTTGCCACTTGCAGCTAGTGCAGAATGCGGCAGCCAGGCTGATTGACTGGTTCTTCTGGGTCCAGCCATATAGCATCGTGCTCCATGAGACTGCACTGGCTGTAATTGCTGATAGAATCACCTTCAGATCAGTTTGCTGACCTATAAGGCCCTACATGATCAGGGACCTGGCTACCTGAAAGATCTCCTTCGTCCCTACTTTCCCTCCCGCTCTCTCGATCCACTGAAGAGGGATTGCTAGAGATTCCCAGGGTTAACGTAAAACTTCAGGGGCCAGATCTTTTAGCTTTATGGCCCCAACTCTGTGGAATTCTCTACCTCGTCAGATGCGAGATTGCCCAACTGTCCAAAGCTTTAAGGAGGCTTTAAAAACGTATCTTTTAGCATAGCATATAATGATTTTTGAATGCTGTTGTCAAGTCTATTTTAATATTGTCTTAATTATTTATTGTTTTATCATGCAATGTACAGGCGCCTTGGTTTTGGAAAGGCGCCTTTACAAATAAAGATTGATTGATTTACCACCATCTGTGTGACCACAGGTGGTAGGTGCAACAGAACGGGAGAAAGAAGGGAGGGAGGTCATTTGTCGGGAGCTGGAGCATATGAACGGCACGCGTGCCCTGGCCCTTGGCTCTCCTAGTGAACCAATGACCTGAGGGAAGAGGGACCAAGAAAATCAGTAAATACCCTTCCTCTCTCCAGTAGACAGAGCTCTGAGGCCCCGATCTCAATGCCCCTTCTGGCGCTGAGGTGACAGCATACCTGACGAAACACAGAAGCATCAGGGCGGACTGTGGGTCCTCATTCCATACCCGCCTGGTTGTACAGCCAAGGCTTCATGCAGGGGATGGTCTGCGGCAGGTGTCCGGTGAAGGAGCGGAGACGCACAAGGCTGAGTAGTCTCCAGAAGTGGAGCGTGGCAGAGAGAAGGGGCATAAAAACAGAGAAAAAAAGTTTGCTTTCATGACTTTACCTACTATATAAATTAGACTGACATATCTGTGGGTGCATGGCTTGTCCTTTGGGCTGCTCTTGTGGGTGAGCTACACATGAAATGAGCAAGAATACTGTGAGATGCACCCCGTGTCAAGGGAATGAGTTGAACAGGTCAGTCTGCATCCCAGCCAACTCATCAGCGTGAAGTTCATGTCAGACAAATCAAATTTATTTCTTTGTCTGGGTGACCAAAGCTGTCGACCAGGAGGTCTGTGGACATGGCCTACCTTAGACTCTAGCAAGGCATTTGACACAGTCCTGCCCAAAAATGATTTATAAACAAAGTAGCCAGCCTGTGAGTGGATCCCAGGGTGGTAGCCTCAGTCAAACACTGGTTGGACAACTGGACACAGCGGGTAATAGTAAATGGAGTTCACAGTGAAGAAAGGAGGGTTACTAGTGGGGTACAGTGGGGTTTAGTACTGGGCCGTACTTTTAATGTCTTTATAAGTGACATTGCAGAGGGACTGGAAAGGGAAGTATGTCTCGTTGCAGATGACACAAGATCTGCAACAGGGTTGATACACAAGGAGGCATGGAAAGGATGAAGGGACTTGGCAAGGTAGGAGGAATGGTCAAATGTATGGCAGATTAGATTCAATGCAAAGAAGTGCAGTAATGCACCTGGAAACAAAACCCAGGGAAGAGTACACAATGGGAGGGAGGTACTAACAACAACAAAAATGGAAAGGGACCTGTGGTAGTTATACCAGATGACCTAAAGGTGGGCCAGTAATGTGAGAAGGCAGTAAGGAGTGCTGGGTGGATGCTTTGATGCACAGGAAAAGGCATCACTAGTAGAAAACAGGAAGTTGTTGTCCCTCTGTACAGACAGTTTGTAAGACCACATCTGGAGTACTGTGTAACAGTTCTGAGACCCATCTCTGCAAAGACATAGACAGGGTGGATGCTTTCCAGAGAGGGCAACAAAATGATGCAGGGTCTGCAACAGAAGACATATGAAGAAAGACTAAAGGATAGCTGCGAGGAAAGAAGGGAGAGGGTGACATGATAAAACTTTTAAATACCTCAAGGGAATCAACCAGGTCCCAGAGGTAGCGTCTTTCAGAAAAAGAGATGTGCAATAACACGGGGCACAATATGAAAATAGAGGGGACAGCTCGGAGGTATTGTGAGAAATATTTCTTCACAGAGAGGGTTGTGGATACATGGAAACAGCCTTCCTGAGGAGGTTGTAGAGTCAAAAACAGTTGAAATTCAAGAATGCATGGGACATGCATAAAGGCAATTCTAGTGAAGTGGGAGGACATAGGCTGTTGGTTCACTAGAATCTGCAGTTTATCCCTTAGGTAGGTAAATGGGCAGACTAGGTGGGCCAAGCAGTTCATATCTTCCATCAAATTCAATGTTTCTCGGTTTCTATGTTTCATCCATCATTTCTCTCAACACCCTAGGTGCCTTATCCACCCTAACTTCAATGTAAACCTTCCAGTACCCTGCTTTCTAGAAGCACCAGGTTATGCACTTCCTTCGACACCCAACACACCACCCATGTGTTATGTCATATGTCAAATAAATGGCAAAAACTGAGCATGACAGATGAAAGGTCTGTGGATTGGCAGCTCGTGTTTCAACAAATGCTACCTTGGTCAATAGAGGCAAAGAACCAGCATCATGTCAGTTTCACCTCACCCTACCCATCACCAGCACAGTTCTTCACATAGAGAAAATGTTACATCTCTCGATATCTGTAGAGAAAGGTTCGTGTCTACTGTGTAGATTGTCACTTTGCACAATCAGTTTTATACTGAATATCTGTGTTTTGCAAACGTTGACAAAAATGGTTGCATTCAATGCCAATGGACTGACAAGGCCACTGTATATGTAACAGTTTGCATATGCTTAGGCAGTGTAGTTGAAATTATGTCAGGACATTTATCACCCAACTGTCTTTGTGATGGTTCTGTTGTCTCTCAGTAGATCAAAATGAAGCTGAAAACCAAAAGCAATTAGGTGATAACAGCCCAAGAATGAGTCTCAGTTGAAGTCTGAATGAGATACATGTAGTCAATCAAACTTTCATCAACAGCACAATTCAGCTCTGTCTTTGTGCTTGTCCTGTTCTCAGAGAAAAAAATTAAATGAAGCAACAATGACAGAAGTAATTAGGCATTAACAGTCATTCAATGAGACTCAGTGGCAGGCCGATTGAGCAATGAAGGTATTCAAACTGTAAACAACAGAACCTCTACACACTGACTTTACACACCCATTAATCACCAGCAATATTGTGCATAACAAAGAAAAGAGTATTATTTATATCCTGGGCAAATTGAGCTAGAATGTAAAATTGAGCACAAAACAAAATGTGTCATTTTAATTCTGAGCTCAGTAGACAGAAGTGGACAGATGAATATCTATTAAAACAGTACATGTAGAGCATGACATCCACAGTGACATAGAGACAGAAATAACTATGTCCCTATGTCCTTCATCATAGACATGAAGATCAATGACAACACCTTCAATGTGCCTCAAAGCAAAGGAAAACAAATGAAAAGGATGATGTTCTCGCCACTCTCTATCAACTCTGATCACTCATCCATGGCACAGGGCACACAGCATGAATGCAGAATGACAATAAACACAACAGCAGAAGCACTGTACGTTCTAAAGAGCGTGTGGACAGTCACAGCCCATGGCAGCCCATGAGTACAGAGCAAACACAGTGCAACAAGTGCATTGCATCTTATCATGTCTTGTGTCTGGTGCAGCAAAGAACTGAAGATCCTCAGCCCCTGAGCAGGTGCCCTCATGAGCATTATGCCATACCCTGTACTTATCTATGCAAATATCTGCTACAGTTCTTCTGCCATGCCCAGCACTCCATCTTGGGCTCCTCCTTAATACATCAGGACCAGGGGTGTAGCCAGGCATTTCAGATTTGTCACCAGCCTGCCACACTGCTACCCCCTCCCGTACTGTTGTTCATGCCTGCTCCCTCCCATGACTCGAGTCCAAGGTTCCTGGCTCCAGTCAGATAATTCCCACACTAGACCTGCTGTCTGTCTGTGCTACTAGTGTGGTGCTTGCTGCCCACTGGTAGATGCCACTGACTGTACCATGAGTCCACGATCATGGCAGACATTTCTTCTCTCTCCCCTGCAGGTAGGATTCACTCCACTTGCCACTCCACATGAAGTCTTTTTTCTTTTAGCTGACTCTCAGTCTTTTCTTCTGCCTGCTGATCTTCAGTTTTCTACTGCTTCTCTCACTCCCAGTGCAATCAAACTAATAATATGTGTAACCCCAAGATGGCGCTATCCCAGGGCTACTACCCTGCCTGATTTGCCACTAACAGGTTGAGGGCCTGGATCCAATGGCGGGTGCCTCCACCCAGAGGTCAGGGTTTGCAATAGTTAAACTAACAGGTCACAGCCCTCTGGGACACTGCAACCCCTTTCTTCCCACTAGTGGCCCACACAATATATCAGGATTACCTTCACAGTACACACTTACCCCAGGACTGGTTCCGGCACTGGGACCTCCTGTGAAATAAGATACAGTGCAACAATCACAGTACAGTACTCTAACATGAGACAAATACCTCAGGCAGTATAACTTGCTGAAACAAGCAGCTCTGATTTATTTAGGGGATATAACAAGGACAGGGAAATCAGGTTAATTAGCTTATCACTCTACTCATCTACCTATGGCTCTGTGCACAGGCCTATCCCTATCAGTTACTGTCCCTAGGTACCCAAGCCCTAGTGGCTAGTCCAAACCGTGGCAGCTGGTAGGGGCCCTTTCACCTGAAAAATTAGTTAAACAGTCAGCAGTACAGTAATTCCATTTGGCAATTCAACAGGAGCGATCCTGAATTAGTACACGACCTCCAAACAAGATAGGGTCCTTCAATGTCAGCAGGGCTACTCTTGAGCTCCAAGAGACTCCTCACACATTTATATGGTAAACAGTCACAGGCAAAAGTCACTTAATGGCAGCAGGATTCACTTGAGTACACAAGCCTCTTCACACATTTATATGGTAAAACAGAAAGTACTATACCAGGCAGGCTGCTTCTCTATCCGATCGCAATTACTGCACAATACCGGGAGAACACACAGCAGATTCAGTTCCTGACAGACCGAGTGCAATTCAGCTATTTCTCCAGTCTTCTAGAGGTGAGTCTGGTTTCTACTCTTCAGATATCCTTTGATTCTCTTCACAGGGAGGATTCAGTCCTAACAAGCAGTTACACAAGCTGCAGATTCGGAACTCTGGGCCCTTACACACGTTTCCGACTAAAACTGCACACTGAAAAAGCACAGGGCTCCTTCCTTCTTCACTGTCAGAGCTCAACTGAAAAACTTCAACAGACAAAACCGGGCACTTCCTTTGGGTTCCTCCCAGTTCTTGACTGGATTGGCTATCACTCTGAAGAGCTACTCCTGTTGGTCCAAAAAGGCGCGAAGTCTAAACTCACATCTCCCAGAGTCACTGCCCATACAATCCTCTTGTGGCTGGCTCAGATTATGAGTCCAAGTTCTGATTCGTCAAGGCACCATTTGAAGCTAGCTTACCCCACACTGATTGGTCCAGTTCAGCAGTTCAAAACCAGAATGGGAACTAGGCAGACACAGTTCTGACTGCAAAGCAGGTTAGACAAACTGTAATTTCATTATTACTCTAAATGGTTTCTGGCAAACAGTTACATCTTTCAGATAGGTTCCCTTTGCACTCCTAGTGACTGCAAAATGGAGTGAATTGGCAGCAGCTTGAGTGGTACTCAATCAAAGAAACACACAGTCCCCCATACAAACTAATTATGTCTGCAAGCAGACGGCTCTTAAAGAGACAGTACCAGGGTTCTAAAAACACTCACTGATAAATGGCTTAGCATGCAAACACCATTCAGGCTTGGAGCATTCAAGCAAGCTCTTGGAAGTCTTTTGGGAACCCCCATTTGCAGGGGTTACACCCTTCCTGGCCTGGGAAAGCTAGGCGTCCGCGTCAAGCAAGTACCCCACATAGTGTCAACTGCAACCATATACATTTGCATTAGGCTCGCACATGTAATCATCAGTCAATATATCATTTTACCAAGAACACATTTCTGAAACATTGCAGTCGTCACTCTTTACACGGTATTACATACACACATTGTATACCCCATAACTCAGTTATTACCTCTTGTACATGAAACCCTGAAGAGGGGCCCTTCCTATCAGTTACCTTGGGGCTGGATGGGGCAAGGGCACCATGCTAGAAGGGCAACACAAGTAACTTGGAGTTAGCACTGGCTCAGTTTGGGCAATGAGCTCGGGGACACATATACTCCTTTATGGACAACATTGAGAGGCAGATCACTGGCCGCCCAGGGAATCATAACTGAAGTGCACCACAGGCTTTACAGCTCGACCAGTCTTTCTAGGGGAACTGTTACAGTCTCTGCACTCTGAGCCTCATTTTCAGCATTGTCCTCACTTGTCAGGGAGTCTCCATGGGGGTAGAGGCTAGAACTTGGGGCACTTTCAGCTCCAGGAGTTACAGTTTCTGAGTCCACAACATTTGGCTCGCATGGAGAACTTTCGGACACTGGCAGTGGACTGTCAGGGCACTCAAAATACTCTTCTTGTTCTGGTGTATCATAGTCTGACCCAATCCATCTTTTCCTCCCTAGCTCAAACAGTTCAACCATACAATGATTCATTTCATCTGATCTGATGCTTTGCACTTCACTTTCTGGGAGCATTGGCTCCAGGGACGAAGCTGGGGCTTGGACAGTCAGAAGGCCCAGCTTCATCTCCAGTATTGACTAGGGGTTGCCCCGAAACAATTGACTCAGTTCGTCAGAAGGATAGTATTCAAAGTCACTCTCACTTTCTTCTGATATGGACTGACAGTCATGCTCAACTGGGACTTGTGCAGGAACACTTAACTCTGCTTCTGTAGGTGCAGACTTCCTTGATCTTTTCTTAGCAGCAGCTCTAGTCACTGGTCCAGAGGGGCATCTTCTGGGGCTCAGACTCAATCAAGATTTGTCCAATGGGCAGTAAATGATTTCTATGCATTGTTTTACATCTTTTGAATTATTCTCAGGCCTTACTTTGTACACTGGCAGATCATCTAGTTTGCCCACTACAATGTGGGGAGATGGTGCCATCTGTCAGCAATCTTGTGCTTGCCATGCAGTCCCAGATTTCTTAGCAATACCCGATCTCCTTCCTGGAGTTCCTGTGCTTTCACCTTTTTATCATACCTTTCTTTGTTGGCCAGATTTCTTTTGGCAGCCATGGTTTGAGCCAGTTGGTACACATGAGTTAGCTGGGCCTTTAACTTTGCACATACTGTAAATAGTTGTCAGCTTGAACCCCATCAGGAGAGACCCCAAAACACACATCTACGGTGATTCGAGCTTCTCTTCAAACATCAAGGGGGGAGAACCAGTGGCATCACTTTTGGTGCAGTTATAAGCATGTACCAAGGTGCTAATTTGTTGGCTCCATCTAGTCTTGTCCTTTGGGTGCAGGGTGCCTAGCATATTTAGCAAGTCAGGTTGAAACGTTCAGGCTGTGGGTCCCCTGGGGGTGGTAAGGAGTGGTTCTGGACTTTCTCACTCCCCACAGAGAAAGCATCTCTTTGATCAGACGACTCTCAAAGTCTCTCCCTTGATCAGAATGGA
The DNA here is from genome assembly GCA_016271365.2 of Neoceratodus forsteri. Classification (NCBI taxonomy): domain Eukaryota; kingdom Metazoa; phylum Chordata; order Ceratodontiformes; family Ceratodontidae; genus Neoceratodus; species Neoceratodus forsteri. Next base: position 43,414,468 of record CM057455.1, read on the forward strand.
TTCTTTGGGGAGCCCCATAGTGAACAAAAAGTTTTCTACAAGTACTTTGGCTACAGTGGATGCTTTCTGGTCTTTGGTGGAGAAAGCTTGGGCATATCTCATGAAATGGTCAGTGACCACCAGCACATTACTGATATTTCTTTGATCTGACTCCAAACTCAGAAAGTCAATACAGACCAGCTCCATGGGTGCACTGGTGGTTATGTTAACAAGGGGCAGCCCTCTGAGGTGAGCTTTCCTCTGTGTAAGCGACTTCTGAGATTGAATGTGTTGCTCCACATCAGCCCCATATCTTAGGCCAATAGGATCTGGATCTCACCAAGTCAAGTGTTCTGTCTATACCAAGGTTGCCCCATGTGGTTGTGCAAGGACCTCAATACTGAGTCTCGAAAGGCAGTGGGCAGCACCAGTTGTTGTTTGTCTACTTGTCCCCTCTGTCTACTGTTTCTCTGTATAACAGTTTATTGATCAGTTTCAACTTAGGACCTTCTTTGTATAACAGTGCAGTTCTCAAATCAGTGGGCGTAATTTGGACACATCTTTTCCTGCATAGAGGGCTTCTAAAGCTGATTTGATCATAGGATCGCGAGGATTGAGCCATGAATACTGCCATTGTCCAGCTGAGGCAGTGCACCAATGTCTATTGCAGAAAAGTGGCAATAAGCAGCAGGTATGCAATTCTCAGAGGGTCCCAAGCAATCCACCATGCAGTCCACTGCGTCCGTGGACATTTGTTCCTCCTGTCAAACTTCGGCAGAGTGCCGAATGTCAGGTTCTGCCAATCGGACCCAATCATTCTAGGAACAGGCCTCCGGAGAGAGCATCAACATCTATGTGGTTCAGACCTGCTCGGTGATTCGAGAGCATAGTCATATGTAGATAATGCAGAAAGCCTACCTGTGGCCAGTGGCATCCAACTAGCTGAGGTCTGCATAGGTCAAAGGATTATTGTCAGTTTTACTAGTATTTTAGCCCCATACAAGTACTCATGGAATTGGTCAACAATAGCCCACTTCAAAGCTAGGAACTCTAACTTATGTACAGGATAGTTCTTTTCGGATGGGGTCAGGCTCTACTGGCAAAGGCCACTGGTCTCAGGCCATTCTCGTGCTCTTGGTACAACACAGCCCCCAACCCTTGCAAGCTAGCATCAGTGTGCAGGACATAAGGTTTTCTTGGATCAGCATAGGCCAGCACTGGAGCATGGGTAAGTTGATATATGATCTCATGAAAAGCAGTCTCACAATCAGGGTCAGCGATCTAAATACTTCACTCGGATGAAAATACCTCTTTCAGTCTTGAGGGCAGCTGACTTTGGTATTTTGTGGGTTGGGGATACCCTTGAGTAAGGTTAAGTAAAGGCGGATCACTCTCGAATAGTCCTTGATGAAGCGTAATAACCACAGAATCCAGGAATCTTTGCAGTTCTTTTAGATTTTGGGGCTGTGGCCAGAGTGGTCAAGGCCTCAACTTTGCTTGGAAGGCGGTCTCTATTCCCTCGGTGGATACTATGTGTCCCATACTTTACTGATGTTTGAAAGAATTGACACTTATCAATGGACAGTTTAAGGCCAAAGTCTCAGTCGGTCAATACCTTAAATAATCTGCTCTCATGTTCCTCCAGTGAGCTGCCAAACACAATAACATCATCTAGGTATACCAGCTCTTAGTAAGTTCATGTCCCCACTGCACGCTCCATCAATCGTTGAAAAGTGGCTGGGGCACCTGAAATCCCTAGGGCATCCTCAGCAATTCATAGAAAAGCGGACAGATAAAGGCTGTCTTCTCCACGGTCCTCTGGGGCCATCAGGATCTAGTAGTACCCTGCGGAGATCCAACGAAGAACCACTTGCTCCCGTTTAGGCAGTCCAAGCATCCTGAATGCGGGCATTGTGTACTGATCGAGGATAGTCCGCGGTTTAGATGCGATAATCACACATCCTTACTGTCCCATTCTTTTCCTCACTACCACAATGGGGAAGCATAAGGGCTTCTGGATTTTGTATTACACCAGCAGCTAACATCTCTTGCAGATGCGTCTCACATCATCTATGTCAGCAGGTGCCAGGTGTCGAGACCTCTCACGAAATGGTCTTCGTCATGCAGCGGATATTGTGCTCAGCTCCTGCACGCATCCTTGTCCCATTCCTTTAAGGAAAACACCTGGTCTCTCTGGGCAAGCTTCTCACTGATCCTCACTTTCCATTCAGCTGGCAATGGGGAGTCACGAAATCAAACAAGTCAAGCGTTACTCTGTCATTCTTCCTTGAACTCTTGCTGCTGGGTAGCACTGCAGTGTCTGCACAATGCACATTAGCCAGGATGCAACCTCTATTTACTCGAATGTCTCTTTCAGACACATTATGAACTTGGACCATTACCCTTCTGGCATAAGCATGGGCTCTAGCGGGCAAAATACAAAGCTTGACCAGCAGTCCCTCTGGCAATTTTCCATCGCCTGGTGCATCCAACATTAATATTTTATTCTTAACATCCTTTCTGATACGGACCTCTCCTGTAAGGTACACTGGGCATTTGGCGCCAGGATCAGAGACTCAGGATCCTTCTTCCATACAATTCCGACGGTTCCTCTGGTTCTATTTTTCAGCATCTCTCTGTGCCTCATAGGCCTTCTTAATTAAAGCGGAACTCTTAAAGCTCTACTAGTCTTTGACCCTGTTTTCATCATAACATAACTGTGCCAGCCTTCCGAACATATGAGCATTTGTTCCAATCAACAAAGGGACACCATCATACAGTCCAGTGGGGGGACACACTAAGGCTAGGGTCTCTACTTGTTCGCCACTCCAGCCATGGAGGTGGGAAGAACAGCCAAATTCGGATATACCCGGAATAGAGGGTAGGCCTTCTCATTAACCCCATACATGCAGTCCTTCTAATGGTTGTAAGGTACGTCTGACAAATGCTTCTGATACCAATCTTGGAACATAATTGTCACTTGGGAGCCACTGTCTAATACAGCTCTTGTAGACACTCCATTCACCTTTACAGTGGTCTCCATGGAGGGACCCACTATTCTGGACCAGTCTGGAGGCGGTAGTGGGGGCCTGGGCAACTGACCTTGCCACAAAAGGCGTGAGTTAGCATTTTGGTGCCCTCACGAGATCATTTGTGCACCTCTTAACCACTGATTTGTTCTCCGAAGCTCTCCTTGTAGCCTATATGCAACTTTGTCAGTGTCTTTTGGGGACCGGCATTCCCTCTTCATGTGCCCATCCTTCCCATAATTATAGCAAAACATACTTTCTGGAGTTTGAGCTGGCCGGCGCCACACTGGGAGCCAGGGCGGGTCACTAACTGGAAACCTTGGTGCCATCTCTGTCTGCGGCGTGATAAGCATTTGGAGACATCTCGTCAGTTTCTCCACTTCCATGGTCAAGGAATTGAGTTTGGAGCTGTTATCAGCAGGAGATACATGGGTGGGTACCCCACCCCCATGTAATGCAGTCGGATATAGGTCAGGGCCCGTACTTGCAGGCGTGGCCTTCATAAAAGGACTGTTTTTGAATTCCGGATCTCTCTCAACAGTTCACCCATTGATGACATATCTTTTCCTTGTCAGAGCACTCATTGACTGTCAACCTCTGCCCTAGAACTTCACTTGGGTCACCCTCAGTCACTCGAATTACATGCACAGCTGTTGGTGCAGGTCCCTCCCAGGTCGCCTTTTCTCAACTCCTCGAATTTCTCTCATTAACTCATCATAGGAGGGTGGGGATTCCAGTCGAGTTGCCAGGCGTAACTGAGCAACAGCAGTTCTGAGAAGGGGCAGACTTAAGGGTTCTGTCCAGTCTGGTTCGGTCCAGTTCAATCGCTGGCAAACTACCCTTTCTGAGGCATTCTTGCAACAATTTTTCCAGCCGAGAGACATACACAGACAACAACTCCCTTGGTACTGTTGTGCATTTCTTACTCTCCACCATGGGTCCTCATCAGAGTCTGGGCTCCCATACACATTCTCAAGACCTCAAGATAGGCCTGTGCAGTGGCTTCAGGGTTACTGGCCCGTTTAGCGCGGATGGTAGCCGGGCGGGACCTCGGGCTCTCACTAACCCTCTTTTGCTTTTCGACTGAGCATTGCCATTCTAGCACCTGGGGGCAGCATAGTCTATCCAGGTCTCAGTCATCCTCCCCTTGGGGGTGGGAGGTGCCAGAAGATCCTCAACCTTGGTGAAGAGTCGCGACTAATGGCAGGTGCAGAGACAAGGTCTGCATGGTTCAGCCACCATTACGGGCACTGGAGCGGGAGAAGGTGTTGGGGAGAACACCCCAGGTGGCAAAATAGTTTCTTCAAGTCCTCCACAGTTTTCCCTTCTCCCAGCAACCATTTACAATTTCTCCTCAAAGTTTCAGATAGTGGTGGGGCTCATTCCCCAGGTCTTACTGTCCTTAGTTATCACTCTCCAAGCAGTGAGGGCTCCCTCTGGGGTAATGGTCTGTGGCACTTTGGAGCTATCTATGGGATCCTTAAACTCTACTAGGGCCAGAAAAGTGTGGGTGAGCAGATTAGCATGCCGACCCACCACCACAGGGTTTGTAAACCTTCCACCTTGGAAAGTACTCCTGTACAATGTCGTATTGATACCAAGGGATGTCCAGTAAACATAGCATTTTGGAGTCGATCTCCTCCCAGTACACCACTCCACCAGCGGTGCACAGCCACTTCTGTCAGGTACCCATTTTTCTTAACAGTGGTTAGTAAATATGGCCACTAGAAACACACAATCCCAGCGGTGAGCCTCCAAGATGTAACCCTAGATGGCGCTATCCCAGGGCTACTACCCCTGCCTGGTTGCCACTAACAGGTTGAGGGCCTGGATCAATGGCGGGTGCCTCCACCCAGAGGTCAGGGTTTGCAATAGGTTAAACTAACTTGGTCACAGCCCTCTGGGACACTGCAACCCCTTTCTTCCCACTAGTGGCCCACACAATATATCAGAATCACCTTCACAGTATTACACTTACCCCCAGGACTGGTTCCGGCACTGGGACCTCCTGTGAAATAAGATACAGTGCAACAATCACAGTACAGTACTTTAACATGAACAAATACCTCAGGCAGTAAAACTTTGCTGAAACAAGCAGCTCTGATTTATTTAGGGGATATAACAAGGACAGGGGAAATCAGGTTAATTAGCTTATCACTCTACTCATCTACCTGTAGCTCTGTGCACAGGCCTATCCCTATCAGTTACTGTCCCTGGGTACCCAAGCCCTGGTGGCTAGTCCAAACCGTGGCAGCTGGTGGGGCCCTTTCACAAGAAAAATTAGTTAAACAGTCAACAGTACAGTAATTCCATTTGGCAGATTCAACAGAGGCGACCTGAATTAGTACTCACGACCTCCAAACAAGATAGGGTCCTTCAATGTCAGCAGGGCTACTCTTGAGCTCAAGAGACTCCTCACACATTTATATGGTGAACAGTCACAGGCAAAAGTCATAATGGCAGCAGGATTCACTGGAGTACACAAGCCTCTTCACACATTTATATGATAAAACGAAAGTACTATACCAGGCAGGCTGCTTCTCTATCGATCGCCAGTGCTGCACAATACCGAGAACTTACAGCAGATTCAGTTCCTGACAGACCGAGTGCAATTAGCTATTTCTCCAGTCTTCTACAGGGTGAGCCTGGTTTCTACCTTCAGATATCCTTTGATTCTCTTCACAGGACGGATTCAATCCTAACAAGCAGTTACACAAGCTGCAGACCGAACTCTGGCCCTTACACACGTTCCCGACTAAAACTGCACACTGAAAAGCACAGGGCTCCTTCCTTCTTCACTGTCAGAGCTCAACTGAAAAACTTCAACAGACAAAACCGGACACTTCCTTTGAGTTCCTCCCAGTTCTTGACTGGATTGGCTATCACTCACAATAGACTACTCCTGTTGGTCCAAAAGGTGCCAAAGTCTAAACTACATCTCCCAGAGTCACTGCCCCTACAATCCTCTTGTGGCTGGCTCAGATTATGAGTCAAGTTCTGATTCGTCCAAGGCACCATTTTAAAGCTAGCTACCCCACACTGATTGGTCCAGTTCAGCAGTTTCAAAACCAGAATGGGGAACTAAGGCAGACACAGTTCTGACTGCAAAGAAAGCAGGTTAGACAAACTGTAATTTCATTATTACTCTAAATGGTTTCTGGCAAACAGTTACATCTTTCAGACAGGTTCCCTTTGCACTCCTAGTGACTGCAAAATGGAGTGAATTGGCAGCAACTTGAGTGGTACTCAATCAAAAAACACACAGTCCCCATACAAACTAATTATGTCTGCAAGCAGACGGCTCTTAAAGACAGTACCAGAGGTTCTAAAACACTCACTGATAAATGGTAAACGCAAACACCATTCAGGCTTGGAGCATTCAAGCAAGCTCTTGAAGTCTTTTGGGAACCCCCCATTTGCAGGGGGTTACACCTTCCTGGCCTCGGAAGCTTGGCGTCGCGTCAAGCAAGTACCCATAGTGTCAACTGCAACCATATACATTGCATGGGCTCGCACATGTAATCATCAGTCAATATATCATTTTACCAAGAACACATTTCTGAAACATTGCAGTACGTCACTCTTTACACAGTATTACATACACATTGTACCATAACTCAAGTTATTACCTCTTGTACATGAAACCTGAAGAGGGCCCTTCCTATCAGTTACCTTGGGGCTGGATGGGGCAGGGCACCATACTAGAGAGCAACACAAGTAACTTGGAGTTAGCACTGGCTCACATTTGGGCAATGAGCTCGGGGACACATATACTCCTTATGGACAACATTGAGAGGCAGATCCACTGGCCGGCCCAGGGAATCATAACTGAAGTGCACCACAGGCTTTACAGCTCGACCAGTCTTTCTAGGGAACTGTTACAGTCTCTCACTCTGGGCCTCATTTTCAGCATTGTCCTCACTTGTCAGGAGTCTCCATGGGGGTAGAGAGGCTAGAACTTGGGGCACTTTCAGCTCCAGGATTACAGTTTCTGAGTCCACAACATTTGGCTCGCATGGAGAGCTTCGGGACACTGGCAGTGGACTGTCAGGGCACTCAAAATACTCTTCTTGTTCTGGTGTATCACCAGTCTGACCTAATCCATCATTTTCCTCCTGAAAGCTCAAACAGTTCAACCATGCACTGATTCCATTTCATCTGATCTGATGCTTTACTTCACTTTCTGGGAACATTGGCTCAGGGACAGAGCTGGGGGCTTGGACAGTCAGAGGCCCAGCTTCATCTCCAGTATTGACTAGGGATTGCCCGAAACAATTGACTCAGTTCGTCAGAAGGATAGTATAAGTCCTCTCACTTTCTTCTGATATGGACTGACAGTCATGCTCAACTGGGACTTGTGCAGGGGAACACTTTAACTCTGCTTCTGTAGGTGCAGACTTCCTTGATCTTTCTTGCAGCAGCTCTAGTCACTGGTCCAGAGGGGCATCTTCTGGGGCTCAGACTCAATCAAGATTTGTCAATGGGCAGTAAATGATTTCTATGCATTGTTTTGCATCTTTTGAATTATTCTCAGCCTTACTTTTGTACACTGGCAGATCATCTAGTTTGCCCACTACAATGTGAGGGAGATGGTGCCATCTGTCAGCAATCTTGTGCTTGCCATGCAGTCCCAGATTTCTTAGCAATACCCGATCTCCTCCTGGAGTTCCTGTGCTTTCACCTTTTTATCACACCTTTCTTTGTTGGCCAGATTTCTTTTGGCAGCCATGGTTTGAGCCAGTTGGTACACATGAGTTAGCTGGGCCTTTAACTTTGCACTACTGTAAATAGTTGTCAGCTTGAACCCCATCAGGAGAGACCCCAAAACACACATCTACGGTGTCGAGCTTCTCTTCCAAACATCAGGCGGTAGGGGAGAACCAGTGGCATCACTTTTGGTGCAGTTATAAGCATGTACCAGGGTGCTAATTTGTTGGCTCCATCTAGTCTTGTCCTTTGGGTGCAGGGTGCCTAGCATATTTAGCAAAGTGGGTTGAAACGTTCAGGCTGTGGGTCCCCTGGGGTGGTAAGGAGTGGTTCTGGACTTTCTCACTCCCCACAGAGAAAGCATCTCTTTGATCAGACGACTCTCAAAGTCTCTCCTTGATCAGAATGGATTCTTTGTGAGCCCATAGTGAACAAAAGTTTTCTACAAGTACTTTGGTTACAGTGGATGCTTTCTGGTCTTTGGTGGAGAAAGCTTGGGCATATCTCGTGAAATGGTCAGTGACCACCAGCACATTACTGATATTTCTTTGATCTGACTCCAAACTCAGAAAATCAATACAGACCAGCTCCATGGGTGCACTGGTGGTTATGTTAACAAGAGGCAGCCCTCTGGGGTAAAGCTTTCCTCTGTACAAGCGACTACAAGTTTGAATGTGTTGCTCCACATCAGCCCCTATCTTGGCCAATAGAATCTGGATCTCACCAAGTCAAGTGTTCTGTCTATACCAAGGTGCCCCATGTGGTTGTGCAAGGACCTCAATACTGAGTCTCGAAAGGCAGTGGGCAGCACCAGTTGTTGTTTGTCTACTTGTCCCCTCTGTCTACTGTTTCTCTGTATAACAGTTTATTGATCAGTTTCAACTTAGGACCTTCTTTTGTATAACAGTGCAGTTCTCAAATCAGTGGAGCGTAATTTGGACACATCTTTTCCTGCATAGAGGCTTCTAAAGCTGATTTGATCATAGGATCGCGAGATTGAGCCCGCCGAATACTCCATTGTCCAGCTGAGGCAGTGCACCAATGTCTGTGCAGAAAAAGTGGCAATAAGCAGCGGTATGCAATTCTCAGAGGGTCCCAAGCAATCCACCATGCAGTCCACTGCGTCCGTGGACATTTGTTCCTCCCTGTCAAACTTCCGGCAGAGTGCCGAATGTCAGGTTCTGCCAATCGACCCAATCATTCTGGGGAACAGGCCTCGGGAGAAACATCAGCATCTATGTGGTTCAGACCTGCTCGGTATTGAGAGCATAGTCATATGTAGATAATGCAGAAAGCCACCTGTGGCCAGTGGCATCAACTTAGCTGAGGTCTGCACATAGGTCAAAGGATTATTGTCAGTTTTACTAGTATTTTAGCCCCATACAAGTACTCATGGAATTGGTCAACAATAGCCCACTTCAAAGCTAGGAACTCTAACTTATGTACAGGATAGTTCTTTTCGGATGGGGTCAGGCTTCTACTGGCAAAGGCCACTGGTCTCAGGCCATTCTCGTGCTCTTGGTACAACACAGCCCCCAACCCTTGCAAGCTAGCATCAGTGTGCAGGACATAAGGTTTTCTTGGATCGGCATAGGCCAGCACTGGAGCATGGGTAAGTTGATATATGATCTCATGAAAGCAGTCTCACAATCAGGGTCCAGCGGGCCCCAAATACTTCACTCGGATGAAAATACACTCTTTCAGTCTTGAGGGGCTGACTTTTGGTATTTTTTGTGGGTTGGGGATACCCTTGAGTAAGGTTAAGTAAGGGCGGATCACTCTTGAATAGTCCTTGATGAAACGCCAATAATAACCACAGAATCCCAGGAATCTTTGCAGTTCTTTTAGATTTTGGGGCTGTGGCCAGGTGGTCAGGCCTCAACTTTACTTGGGTCGGTCTCTATTCCCTCGGTGGATACTATGTGTCCCACATACTTTACTGATGTTTGAAAGAATTGACACTTATCAATGGACAGTTTAAGGCCAAAGTCCTCCAGTCGGTCCAATACCTTAAATAATCTGCTCTCATGTTCCTCCAGTGAGCTGCCAAACACAATAACATCATCTAGGTATACCAGGCACTCTAGTAGTTCATGTCCCCACTGCACGCTCCATCAATCGTTGAAAAGTGGCTGGGGCACCTGAAATCCCTTGAGGCATCCTCATGAATTCATAAAGCCAGCGGACAGAAAAGGCTGTCTTCTCACGGTCCTCTGGGGCCATCGGGATCTGGTAGTACCCATTGCGGAGATCAACACAGAGAACCACTTGCTCCCGTTAGGCAGTCAAAGCATCCTGAATGCGGGGCATTGTGTACTGATCAGGGATAGTCCGCGGTTTAGGTGCGATAATCCACACACATCCTTACTGTCCCATTCTTTTTCCTCACTACCACAATGGGGAAGCATAAGGGCTTCTGGATTCTTGTATTACACCAGCAGCTAACATCTCTTGCAGATGCCGTCCTCACATCATCTATGTCAGCAGGTGCCAGGTGTCGAGACCTCTCACGAAATGGTCTTTTACGTCATGCAGCCGGATATTGTGCTCAGCTCCGCATCGCATCCTATGTCCCATTCCTTTAAGGAAAACACCTGGTCTCTCTGGGCAAGCTTCTCACTGATCCTCACTTTCCATTCAGCTGGCAATGGGAGTCACCGAAATCAAACAAGTCAGGCGTTACTCTGTCATTCTTCCTTGAACTCTTGCTGCTGGGTAGCACTGCAGTGTCTGCACAATGCACATTAGCCAGGATGCAACCTCTATTTACTCGAATGTCTCTTTCAGACACATTATGAACTTGGACCATTACCCTTCTGGCATAAGCGGCTCTAGCGGGCAAAATACTAGGAATTGACCAGCAGTCCCTCTGGCAATTTTCCATCGCCTGGTGCATCCAACATTAATATTTTATTCTTAACATCCTTTCTGATACGGACCTCTCCTGTAAGGTACACTGGGCATTTGGCGCCAGGATCAGAGACTCAGGATCCTTCTTCCATACAATTCCGACGGTTCCTCTGGTTCTATTTTTCAGCATCTCTCTGTGCCTCATAGGCCTTCTTAATTAAAGCCGAACTCTTAAAGCTCTACTAGTCTTTGACCCTGTTTTCATAACATAACTGTGCCAGCCTTCCGAACATATGAGCATTTGTTCCAATCAACAAAGGGACACCATCATACAGTCCAGTGGGGGACACACTAAGGCTAAGGTCTCTACTTGTTAAGCCACTCCAGCCATGGAGGTGGGGAAAGACAGCCAATTCGGATATACCGAATAGGGGTAGGCCTTCTCACTTAACCCCCATACATGCAGTCCTTCTAATGGTTGTAAGTGCGTCTGACAAATGCTTCTGATACCAATCTTGGAACATAATTGTCACTTGGAGCCACTGTCTAATACAGCTCTTGTAGACACTCCATTCACCTTACAGTGGTCTCCATGGAGGGACCCACTATTCTAGACCAGTCTGGAGAGGCGGTAGTGGGGGCCTGGGCAACTGACCTTGCCACAAAAGGCGTGAGTTAGCATTTTGGTGCCCTCACGGGATCATTTTGTGCACCTCTTAACCACTGATTTGTTCTCGAAGCTCTCCTTGTAGCCTATATGCAACTTTGTCAGTGTCTTTTGGGGACCGGCATTCCCTCTTCATGTGCCCATCCTTCCCACAATTATAGCAAAACATACTTTCTGGGTTTGAGCTGGCCGGGCGCCACACTGGGAGCCAGGGCGGGGTACTAACTGGAAACCTTGGTGCCATCTCTGTCTCGGCGTGATAAGCATTTGGAGACATCTCGTCAGTTTCTCCACTTCCATGGTCAAGGAATTGAGTTTGGAGCTGTTATCAGCAGGAGATACATGGGTGGGTACCCCCACCCCATAGCAGATCGCAGTCGGATATAGGTCAGGGCCCGTACTTGCAGGCGTGGCCTTCATAAAGGACTGTTTTTTGAATTCCCGGATCTCTCTCAACAGTTCACCCCATTGTGACATATCTTTTCCTTGTCAGAGCACTCATTGACTGTCAACCTCTGCCCTGAACTTCACTTGGGTCACCCTCAGTCACTCGGGTCGTAGCACAGCTGTTGGTGCAGGTCCTCCGAGGTCGCCTTTTCTCAACTCCTCGAATTTCTCTCATTAACTCATCATAGGAGGGTGGGGATTCAGTCGATTTGCCAGGCGTAACTGAAGCAACAGCAGTTCTGAGAAGGGGGCAGACTTAAGGATTCTGTCCAGTCTGGTTCGGTCCAGTTCAATCGCTGGCAAACTACCCTTTCTGAGGCATTCTTGCAACAATTTTTCCAGCCGAGAGACATACACAGACAACAACTCCCCTTGGTACTGTTGTGCATTTCTTACTCTCCACCATAGGTCCTCATCAGAATCTGGGCTCCCATACACATTCTCCAAGGCCTCAAGATAGGCCTGTGCAGTCGCTTCAGGGTTACTGGCCCGTTTGCACGGATGGTAGCCAGGGCAGGACCTCGGAGCTCTCACTAACCCTCTTTTAGCTTTCGACTTCGAGCATTGCCATTCTAGCACCTGAGGGCAACATAGTCTATCAGGTCTCCCAGTCATCCTCCCTTGGGGGTGGGAGGGTGCCAGAAAGATCCTCAACCTTGGTGAAGAGTCGTGACTAATGGCAGGTGCAGAAATAGGAGTCTGCATTGGTTCAGCCACCATTACGGGCACTGGAGGCGGGAGAAGGTGTTGGGGAGAACACCCCAGGTGGCAAGAATAGTTTCTTCAAGTCCTCCACAGTTTCCCTTCTCCCAGCAACCATTTGAAATTTCTCCTCAAAGTTTCAGATAGTGGTGGGGCTCATTCCCCAGGTCTTTACTGTCCTTAGTTATCACTCTCAAGCAGTGAGGGCTCCCTCTGGGGTAATGGTCTGTGGCACTTTGGAGCTATCTATGGGATCCTTAAACTCTACTAGGGCCAGAAAAGTGTGGGTGAGCAGATTAGCATGCCGACCCACCACCACAGGGTTTTGCAAACCTTCCACCTTGGAAAGTACTCCTGTACAATGTCCGTATTGATACCCAAGGGATGTCAGTATAAGCATAGCATTTTGAGAGGTGATCTCCTCCCCAGTACCACTCCACCAGCCGATTGCCAGCCACTTCTGTCGGGTACCCATTTTTCTTAACAGTGGTTCGTAAATATGGCCACTAGAGAACACACAACCCAGCGGTGAGCCTCAAGATGTAACCCTAGATGGCGCTATCCCAGGGCTACTACCCCTGCCTGATTTGCCACTAACAGGTTGAGGGCCTGGATCCAATGGCGGTGCCTCCACCCAGAGGTCAGGGTTGCAATAGTTAAACTAACTGGTCACAGCCCTCTGGGACACTGCAACCCCTTTCTTCCCACTAGTGGCCCACACAATATATCAAATTACCTTCACAGTATCACTTACCCCAGGACTGGTTCGGCACTGGGACCTCCTGTGAAATAAGATACAGTGCAACAATCACAGTACAGTACTTTAACATAGACAAATACCTCAGGCAGTAAACTTTGCTGAAACAAGCAGCTCTGATTTATTTAGGGGATATAACAAGGACGGGAAATCAGGTTAATTAGCTTATCACTCTACTCATCTACCTATGGCTCTGTGCAGACCTATCCCTATCAGTTACTGTCCCTGGTACCCAAGCCCTAGTGGCTAGTCCAAAAACGTGGCAGCTGGTGGGCCCTTTCACTGAAAAATTAGTTAAACAGTCAGCAGTACAGTAATTCCATTTGGCAATTCAACAGGGAGGCGACCTGAATTAGTACTCACGACCTCCAAACAAGATAGGGTCCTTCAATGTCAGCAGGGCTACTCTTGAGCTCAAGAGACTCCTCACACATTTATATGGTGAACAGTCACAGGCAAAAGTCACTTAATGGCAGCAGGATTCACTTGGTACACAAGCCTCTTCACACATTTATATGGTAAAACGAAAGTACTATACCAGGCAGGCTGCTTCTCTATCCCGATCTAATTACTGCACAATACCGGGAGAACACACAGCAGATTCAGTTCTGACAGACCGAGTGCAATTCAGCTATTTCTCCAGTCTTCTACAGGGTGAGCCTGGTTTCTACTCTTCAGATATCCTTTGATTCTCTTCACAGGGACGGATTCAATCCTAACAAGCAGTTACACAAGCTGCAGACCCGACTCTGGCCTTACACACGTTCCGACTAAAACTGCACACTGAAAAAGCACAGGGCTCCTTCCTTCTTCACTGTCAGAGCTCAACTGAAAACTTCAACAGACAAAACCGGGCACTTCCTTTGAGTTCCTCCCAGTTCTTGACTGGATTGGCTGTCACTCACAATAGACTGCTCCTGTTGGTCCAAAAGGTGCCAAAGTCTAAACTACATCTCCCAGAGTCACTGCCCATACAATCCTCTTGTGGCTGGCTCAGATTATGAGTCAAGTTCTGATTCGTCCAGGCACCATTTTGAAGCTAGCTTACCCACCTGATTGGTCCAGTTCAGCAGTTCAAAACCAGAATGGGGAACTAGGCAGACACAGTTCTGACTGCAAAGAAAGCAGGTTAGACAAACTGTAATTTCATTATTACTCTAAATGGTTTCTGGCAAACAGTTACATCTTTCAGATAGGTTCCTTTGCACTCCTAGTGACTGCAAAATGGAGTGAATTGGCAGCAGCTTGGTGGTACTCAATCAAAAAACACACAGTCCCCATACAAACTAATTATGTCTGCAAGCAGACAGCTCTTAAAGAGACAGTACCAGAGGTTCTAAAACACTCACTGATAAATGGATTAAGCATGCAAACACCATTCAGGCTTGGAGCATTCAAAGCAAGCTCCTGGAAGTCTTTTGGGAACCCCCATTTGCAGGGGTTACATATAGCTTCTAACATTGCTGTGATATTTAAACTCACTGCGCCAGACTTGCTACCCCTCCTAGATGCCACAACCAATCACTATGCAGGCAGACCATGCGGACCAATTGAGACCCTCAACTTTAATGTCCATGGTCCACTTTGTCCACCCCTAAACAAAGCTGAAAGAGAAAGAAAAAGCCTGCAAAGCAAAAAGGAATTTAAACACGATGGACTACAGAGAGCAGAGCAATGCTGGTCAGCTTGTTTGCTACCCCCTGCTACTAAACTTGGTACACCATGGCTTACTTGGAGAATCGGTAGCTCGTCCTTGGTCAGGACCGTAAGATCATGGGTGGTGGAGTTGCCATGTATATTGTCACAAGTATCATCTACTCTATCTGAATCCTATGGTCGCCTTCTGCCCATGCACTTCCCCATCAGTGAAAATTTCCTTTCCTTCTCCCTTCCTATCCATGTCAGTGGTGTTTACTGCTGACCCTAACCTCTCAGTCTCTTTATTGTCCTCTGTCACTCATATCCTCTCCTCCCTTTACACCCTTGTTGCCCGTGAGCGTTTCCTCCTAGTGGATTTCAACGTTAATTGGCTGTCCGGTCCTAACTACAAAGTCTGCACCATGTCTCCTCACTTCATCTAAAACAAATTATTGCAGACCCTACATGTGTCAATCACAAGTCGGAAATAAACACTCACAGACTGGATGCTGACCTCATTCCAACACCGTGTCGTACATTTTTTAGTATCGTGCTGATGCCACAGTAACCATCCACATGGTCTTCTGTGTGTGGCACCAAATGTCCCTCTGGTCATCCTCAACTGTTGTTCTTCACTACCTCAACCTATCAGCCATCCAGTATAGAAACATAGAAACATAGAATCTGACGGCAGATAAGGACCTCTTGGCCCACCCAGTCTGCCCATTTCCTACCTGATGGATAAGTTGCAGATCCTAGTTAACCAGCAGCCTACTTCTTCCTACCCCCACCCCTAGAATTGTCTTATGACTGTCCCACATGCTTGAATTCCACCACTGTTTTAACTCACAACTTCCTCTGGAAGGCCGTTCCATACATCCACAACCCTCTCTGTGAAAAAATACTTAAATTACCTCTGAGCCGCCCCGTTCTATCTTCAAATTGTGCCCCTTGTTCTTGCACACCTCTTTTTTGAATGATGCTACCCTCTTGGACTTTGTTGATTCCTTGAGGTACTTAAAGTTTCTATCATGTCCCCCCTTTCCTCGAGGGCTATACATATTAAGCTCCATAAGTCTCTCTTCATATAGTCTTCCGGTTGCAGACCCTGCACCATTTTAGTGCCCTCCTCTGGACAGCTTCCATCCTGTCTATGTCTTTGCAGAGATTGGGTCTCCAGAACTGCACGCAGTACTCCAGATGTGGTCTCACCAGCTGTCTGTACAGAGGATAATAACTCTTGTTTTCTACTGGTGATGCCTCTCCATGCATCCCAGTATTCCCCAACCCTCCTTGCTGCCCTCTCATTGCTTGCCCACCTTTAGATCATCTGATATGACTACCCCAGGTTCCTTTCCATTTTTGTTGTTGTTAGTATCTCACCCCCATTGTGTACTCTTCCCTGGTTTTTGTTTCCCAGGTGCATTACTTGCACTTCTTAGCACTGAATCTAAGCTGCCATACATTTGACCATTCCTCTAACCTGCAAGTCCTTCTCATCCTTTCCACCCCACCTTGTGCATCAACTCTGTTGCAGATCCTTGTGTCATCTGCAAAGAGGCATACTTTCCTTCAGTCCCTCTGCAATGTCACTTATAAAGACATTGAAGAGGACTGGTCCTATCACTGAACCCTGAAGTGCCCACTACTAACCCCTCTTTTTCAGAGTGGACTCCATTTACTATTACCTCTGTGTCCTATTCTCCAGCCAATTCTTTACCCAGGCTGTCATCTTGGGACCCACTACCAGGCTGGCTAACTTATATATTAATCTTTTGTGTGGGACTGTGTCAAATGCCTTGCTAAAGTCTAGGTAGGCCATGTCCACAGCCCTCCCTGATCAACTACTTTGGTCACCCAGTCAAAGAAATCTATCAGATTTGTCTGGCATGACCTTCCCGCTGTGAATCCATGCTGCCTTGGGTCCTGTGCCCCTCTGGCCTCTAGATACTCAACAGTTCTTTCCTTCAGAGTGATTCCATCATTTTCCCTACCACTGAGGTTAAACCAATAGTTCTCAAACTTTATCACAGTGAGCCTCCCCAAATCCATGGAAAGATTTTGAGCCTCCCCAAAAAATGAAATAGTCTTGGGCCTCCCCAAAGAAAAATAACATACTGTGCTGTGCAGTACACCACGAATAAATTAAAACCCTTTTGAGTACTTGGCTCACATTCAGTTCTTTGTCTTATACTGACATGGAACCTTTGAAAAGACTCCTGTGCTCAAGGTGTTATCTGAATATCAAATAAATAAAATAAACACATATTATTCAGTTTATTGTAACCACCCCTCCCAGCCAGTCTACTTGCTCCACTATTTTCATTCTTGAGCCATTGTTACCTTGTTGCAGTGCCTTCATGGGTCAGACTACTTTCTCAGTTCTCTCTCTCTATATATGAAATAACCTTCCTACATACTCTCCCCCTCCATCCCTGCTCTAAGCAACTTCTCAGGGATTGCTTTACTCCTTCCTGCTGTTGATCTTAGCACTTCTATGCTCAACCCCTGTATTTGGGTTGTTCTACCATCAGTCTACAAATTGATTGACAGCTCATTATTAGTTTATTGTTCATATTTGTTTGCATTATTATTCATTGTGTATTTCTTGATTGTTTTGCAGTTACCTTTTAAATATATTCACTCCTACCCTTCCCTGGTACGCTAAAATGAGCCTTGGCTCATTCACCTTCCTTGTCACCTATTGGTACATAAATACATAAAATTCACTTACTATTATCCTCTTTCAGTTTGCTTCATCTCTTCACACAAAATATATAAAACTCAAAATTTAAATAGAGTACTTTTCAGACTTGCTTTAGCCTCCTGGAACAGGTTAGGGCCTCCCAGGAGGCTGGCCTCTCATTGAGAACCCTGGGTTAAACTAACAGGTCTGTAGTTTCCTGCTTCTGCCTTGCTCCCACTTTTGTGAAGGGAATCACACCTGCCTCCTCCAGTCCTCAGGTACCACCCAATCCTCCATGATTTGTTAAGAGGGTAGTCAGTGGTGTCACTGGTTCTACCCTTAGTTCTTTAGAATTCTGGGATGAATCCCATCAGGCCCCATTGCTTTGTCCACCTTCAGTTTTAAGAGCTCTTTCAGAACCCTTTCTTCTGTAAATGGGCTGGTATCAACTTCTGTATCCAGAGTGTGTCTAATGTTTGTTTTAGGTACCTCCCCTCTTCCTTTGCAAATACTGAGCAAAAATATATGTTTAGTATCTCTGCCTTTTCACAGTCACCCTCTGTCCACCTCCTCCCTTTATTAAGCCTCACTATCCTCCCTTGGTCTTCCTTCGCTCCCTGATGTACCTATAAAGGTTTTATCCCCTTCTTAACTGATTTGGCTATCTTTTCCTCGGTTTGGGCCTTTGCTGTTCTGACTGCCTTTCCAGCTTCCTTTGCTTTGACTGATACAGTTCTCTGTCCTGTTCCTTCTGTGATTCCTTGTACTTCCTGAATGCTTTCTTTTTTCTTGAACCTTCACTGCCACTTCCTTTGAGAACCATAGTGGTTTCATACCTCGTTTCATTTTGTTTATTTGCTTTACACAAGGCTTGTTACCTCTGTGATGGCAGTTTTATTATTCCCCATTGTTCTTCCACCCTCCTTCCTGCCCATTTGCTAGTGCATTCCTTAGGCACTCACCCATTTGCAAAGTCAGCCCTCCTAAAATCCAGTACCTTTGTCTTTGTATTGCTTGACTCTATTGCTGTGTTTATGTAGAACCATACTGTTCGATGGTTGTTAGTTCCCACATGGCTACCCACTTCTACATCTGTGATCCTCTCTTCATCTCCATTTGAGAGGACCAGATCTAAGATTACTCCCTCTCAAGTGGGCTCCAATACTAGTTGTCTAAGGCATGCCCCTGTGGGGCATCTAGAATAACCCCACTCTTAGAAGTGGCTGCTGCAACTGCACTCCAGTTAACATCTGGCATATTCAGATCACCCATCAGCAATATCTCCCCTTTATCTGCCATTCTAAGTATACTTTCTATCATTTCCTTGTCCATTTCCTCCCCATGACCTATCCAGTATTGACTGGTCACCAATCACATCTGCCTCCTCTGTCAATGTTTCACTAAGCAACTTCAAGTCATGTCTGAGGAATTTTGGCACCAGCATGCATTGGCTTGGAACCATAGGGTCCATGGCAACCGTGGTACAACACCAGGCGTGAAGCTACATATAGAAATCTTATCCATATAGAACTCTTATCTATCTATATATCTTCATATGGAACTCCGGCACTGACCCACCATGCACTGCTTCAGGTCACCATTCTCCATACAAGTTCCCTAGACGTGGAACTACATCCTACTATATAATTACTCCAATAATTGACATTACTCTCATTCGCTCCTCCTCCATAAACACACTGTTCGTTGTTGCAATTGCACTTAACATTCCTTGACTACCGCTCCTTAGCCCATGCAACCGTGCAGCACAACACACCCTTCATTGTCAGGACACACCAATCCTTGCTGCTCTCCTTCAACCACCCACTCCTACTCACCTTATGCTCCCACCCCTTCCGCTCTATCTCCTGCCTTCCCCCATCCAGTGGAGGATCTTTTGATCCGCTTGCAGTGTTATCTTCATCCTGGAGTGCGGTAGTTGACATGTCTCTCCTTCCCCATGCATCTCCCTCACCCTACCCACTCCTTTCCTTACACTCAGTGCTGTGCCTATCCACTAGCAGGGTTCTCTGCATCATGTTGGGCAGTTGATCTCACCATGTCTCTCTTTCCTCCTTATCTCTCTTCCCCCGTCCTTCCCCTCCTTTCCCTGCACTCAATGTTGGGCCTATGCACTCACAGTGTTCTCTTCATCCTGGTGATAGGTTGTTTTGCATGTGTCTCTTTCCTCCATTACCTCTTCAACCCCTCTCTTCAACCCCCAACTACTCTCCCACCACCCTGTACCTGGGTCCTTCCCCACTGTCACCATACCCAGCCCCTGTCGTTATCAACAATCTGAAGGTGGTTTGTATGGCTTCTACCTACCCATGCACCATCTTTGTGGCTCTTCTCTGTGCATTTCTCTGGCATCTATGTCTTTGTAGGTGAGTTCTCCAGATCAGAACACCATACTCAGGTGGAGCCACACTATGGAACTGTGAGTGGCATCATCAATTTGATGTAACATTGTGCTGTCCAGGCCACTCAAGTGTTTTCACCTCTCATGCATATGAAACATAGAAACATCAGCTGCTAGCTACCATATGGGTCACTTTGTTTGCCCATGTTCGGAACCAATGACACAACACAACACAATATTCTGCTTGATTTTAATATTGCCAATGAGGCACATTGGGTTCTATTCACAAATGCTATGTGCTGTACAAGTCATGCAAGTGGCCATCATGCATCTGCCAGCACTCATTGCTACCCGCCACCCTGTGCACGATTAGGATAAGCACACTTTACACACAACCCACAGCAAATTACAAGGTGCACACAATGCTGGACTGTGGAGTGGGGTGAGGTCCTGCACTCTGCGCGAGTCACGAAAATGGGACAAGACAGTCGTGCCACTTGCTCCCTCGAGCAGTGGTCATGATCCAGCCATAGCATCTCCATGGTGCAAGAAGCCTGATCCACCTACCCCCAAAGAGATAGATAAGGTGCTCTTGCCCCTCAGGCAGCGGTCCTATCCAGCCATAGCACCTCCACGGTGAAGGAGCCTGATCCACCTACCTCCCAAAGAGATAGATAAGGTGCCACTTGCCCCTCGGGCAGCGGTCACGATCCAGCCATAGCACCTCCACAGTTCAAGGAGCCTGATCCACCTACCCCCAAAGAGATAGATGAAGGCGATGCTTGAAAATTGTCATGATTTCTCTGGGCTGTGTGAGCAGCTGAACTGGATCATCACCTGCAATTTGCTGTTTTCAATTTCAGCACCTTCTCAGGGTAGCTATTGGCTCCACGCCTGTATAGAGCTCCCTGATTGGCTGGTCTCACTCACCTGAGACAGGAGCACCTGAGACGGTGGCTTAATGTAAGCCTGCATCCCTGTACTCGGCTTCTAATTTATATATTTTAATTTAGCCTGTTCTGCTCGTCCTGTGTAAAGTAACTTATCATTCCCCTGCTGCAGTTTCTGTCCAACTGTATGTGCACTGATTCAGTGCTAGCTCTGCAAACTTCCCTTGATTTTCGTCCACCCCACCTCTCCTCCTGGTCTCCTTTAAATGCACACAGTCTCTGCCTACCCTATCTGATGTTTCAATTTATTGGTTACTTATGCCAACAACTGCAATTCCTGCCATCCCTTTTGCAACTAAGCCTTCTAGCAGCTTTATCTCATTCTGTCTTGCTGACGCATACCATTTTGGTACTTTAGGTTTGCTTATTGCTGACTAGCATATCCTGTCTTGCTAAGGCACTGTTTTACTTGAAACATTCCTTTTATTGAAAAACGAATTAATGAACTATAACCGATTTGCCAAAAACTGTGTTTATTGTCTAAAATGTTCCCAGCAACCAACTGTCACAGCTCCTTTCGACTTTGTAGCTCTCTCAGACTGCAAGGTGCCAAGGAAATCGCAGGCTTTTCAGTTGCTAATTGAGCTGTTTTTCACTCAGACTGCTAGCCTTTGTGTTGCTCGCTATTAATTCGACTACTCTATCCTTTCTCTACGAGGCGGTATACATTTATCTTGTGTAACTCCATTTTAAACTTCCCCAAACAAGTCACATATGGAATAATGACCCTGGGACCTATATAACTTAGACAGCAGAAGCTACTCGATGCGCTCCTTACTTACATAAAGGGCAACCATGACAGGCCTTGTTTGGCTACACTTATGAGCAGCCTTTGTATAATACCCTATGTGGTTAGGCGACCTGACAAATTGATTCAACAAAGGTGCATGCTCTACCATGCTAGTCTCCCCATATACCAACACTATGAACAAATTATGCTGCCACTGTACGCCTTTGATCCTCACAGTTTGTGGAATCTCCTCAAGTGGAACTGCTAACCAATATCTCTACATGGTCCTATACCCTATCCATTCAGACTAGGTATGGCTTGGTGCTATTCTGCATGGATCCTAGGATATGTCTCCGTAGGGCAGCACAATAAGATGATTCAGTCTTTAGACCTATGTACTCAAACCTATACCAGATGTAAAAGACTCATGCCTTAGACTTCTCCTTGCTGCCTTGAGAAAATTGTGCTCCTTCTACTCCTATGCTCCAGGTGGCGTCGAGACTTAACCCCTGGCCTCTCGAAGTCTCTCATCTCCTTCTGAACTCACAACTTTGAAGAATTAGCTTCTTGCATACCAACGTGTGTAGTCTTTTAAAGAAGCTCGATTCAGTCCAGGCTTGGATTATTCATACTGCTCCAGACGTACTCGTGCTTTTGGAAACATGGCTCTGGCGCCACACCAGACAGAGAGGTAAACATCCCTAACTACCTCCTCTTCAGAACCGACAGGCAGATCAGGGTGGAGGAGTAGCCATTTATGTTAAAACAAATTCTCAGTATCTATATTAGATGCTACCTCCTTTGCCTGTGGATTTGAATGCCTGTCTCTTAAAGTCAAGCTTTCCCCATCAGTGGCGCCTCCGCATCATAGGCTGCTATAGACCTCCAGCAGCAGGACCTCAACTCTGACACACCTGTCATCCCACCTGGATACTACCCAATGGAAATAATCATACTAGATGACATTAACTATGATTGGCTGACTAAGGTCCTTACCGCTGAAACAATTCTGCGACTGTCATGGGCTCACTCAACATATTACTGAGCCTACTCGCATCAACAAAAACAAAACCAATGAACAAAAGAGTAAACAGGGAGGAGAGGCACTGGGTCACCTTGGAGACTGGAAAGGCACCACAATCCGCACAGGGTTGTGTACAGACCCCATGTCAGGGGAAGGAATGGACAAGGATATGATGGAAGGCATTCTTAGAATGCAGAGAAAGGGAGATACTGTTGATGGGAGACCTGAATATGCCAGATGTTAACTGGAGCACATTTGCTGCAGCCACATCCAAGAGCAGGGCCATTCTTGATGCCCTACAGGTGGCAGGCATTAGACAGCTAGTTTCGGAACCCACTCGTGAGGGAGCAATCTTAGACCTCATACTCTCAAGCAGGGGCAGTGAGGGATCTCAGATCTAGAAGTGGGTTGCCATCTGGGGACAAGTGACCATCAAACAGTGTGGTTCACGTTAAACTCAGCTACAGAGTCAAGACATACAAAGTGAGGGTACTGGACTTTAGGAGGGCTAACTTTGGCAAGATGGCAGAGTGCCTCAGAAAAAGCACTAGCAAACAGGCTAGAAGGAGGTGTGAGCAACAATGGGGAATTATCAAAACTGCCATCACAGAGGCAACAAGCCTTTGTGTGAAGCAAATAAACAAATCAAAGCGAAAGAAAAAGCCACTATGGTTCTCAAGAGAGGTGGCTGTGAAAGTCAGGAAGAAAAAGATAGCATTCCGGAGTATAAGGAAACACAGAAGGAGTAGGACAGAGAGCTATACCAGTTAAGGCAGAAAGAAGCAGGAGGGAAGTCAGAATAGCAAAGGCCCAAACTGAGGAAAGATAGCCAACTCAGTTAAGAGGGGATAAAACCTTTTATAGGTACATCAGCGAGTGTAGAAAGACAAGGGAGGGATAGTGAGGCTGAAAAGAATGAAGCGGTGGGTGGGCAGAGGGGACAGTGAAAAGCAGGAATACTGAACGAATATTTCTGCTCAGTATTCACAAAGAGGAGGGGAGAGTGCCTAATTCAATTAACAGAAGCACTCTTGATAGGGGGTCGATCCCAGTCCTTTCACAGAAGAAAGGGTTCTGCAAGAACTCCTAAAACTGAAGGTGGACAAAGCAATGGGTCCTGGTAGAATTCACCCAGAATTCTAAAAGAATTAAGGAAGGAACTAGTGAAACCACTGGCTACTCTTTTAATAAATCATGGGAGGATGGTGTGGTACCGAGAGACTGGAGGAAGGCGGATGTGATTCCCCTTCACAAAGTGGGACCAAGACAGAGGCAGAAACTACAGACCTGTCAGTCTGACCTCTGTGGTAGGGAAAGTGATGGAGTCACTTCTGAAGGAAAGAATAGTTGAGTACCTAGAGGTCAGTGGAGCACAGGATCCAAGGCAGCATGGGTTCACAGCAGGAAGGTCATGTCAGACAATCTAATAGATTTCTTTGACTGGGTGACCAAAGTAGTAGACCAGGAGGGGCTGTGGACATAGCCTACCTAGACTTTAGCAAGGCATTTGACACAGTCCCACACAAAGATTATTAGTCAAATTAACCAGCCTGGGAGTGGGTCCCAGGGTGGTAGCCTAATAAAACATTGGCTGGACAACAGGACACAGAAGGTAATTGTAAATGGAGTCCACTCTGAAGAAAGGCGGTTACTAGTGGGGTACACGGGAGTTCAGTATTAGGTCCAGTCCTTTTTAATGTCTTCATCAGTGACATTGCAGAGGGACTGGAAGGAAAAGTATGCCTTTTGCAGATGACACAAGATCTGCAACAGGGTTGATACACAAGGAGGCATGGAAAGGATGAAAAGGACTTGGCAAGGTTGGAGGAATGGTCAGACGTATGGCAGCTAGGATTCAATGCAAAAGTGCAAAATAATGCACCTGGGAAACAAGAACCCAGGGAAGAATACACAATGGGTGGGGAGGTAGTAACAACAACAAAACAGGAAAGGGACCTGGGGTAATCATATCAGATGACCTTAGGTTAGCAAGCAATGTGAGAAGGCAGTAGGGAGGGATGGGGGTATACTGGGATGTATAGGGAGGCATCAGCAGCAGAAAACAGGAAGTTGTTATCCCTCTGTACAGACAGTTGGTGAGACCCCATCTGGAATACTGTGTTCAGTTCTGGAGACCCCATCTCCGCAAGGACATAGACAGGATAGAGGCAGTCCAGAGAGGGCAACTAAAATGGTGCAGGGTCTGCAAGAGAAGCCCGTATGAGGAGAGACTAAAGGAGCTTAATATGTATACGCTTGAGGAAAGAAGGGAGAGGGGGACATGATAGAAACTTTCAAGTACCTCAAGGGAATCAACAAAGTCCAAGAGGGTAGCATCTTTCAGAAAAAGAGACTTGCAAGAACAAGGGACACAATTTAAAGATAGAAGGAGGGTGGTTCAGGGGCAATGTGAGGAAGTATTATTTCACAGAGAGGGTAGTGGATGCATGGAACAGCCTTCCTGAGGAAGTTGTGGGGTCTAAAACTGTGGGAGAATTCAGAATGCATGGGACAGACATAAGGCAATTCTTGTGGGGGGCAGGAAGATATAGGCTGTTGGTTAACTAGGATCTGCGGCCTATCCTGTAGGTAGAAATGGGCAGACTAGATGGGCTAGCGGTCCTTATCTGCTGTCCAAGTCTATGTTTCTATGTTTCTATGAGAAGCACCCTCTTGGATGTTGTTCTTGTTAACAGACCTCATTCCTTTTCCCATGCTGGTTTCCTCTTAGCAGACATTAGTGACCACTGCTTTATTGGTGGCATAAGAACTGTTACCAAACCTCTATCTACATCAAAGTTTTCCACTAAAAGATCCATACGGAACTTTGATCCTATTGCATACTTCAATGATCTGAAAACTCTTAGCTATGGCAGAATTTCTACCTGGCTAAGTCAGTGAGCGATGCCTGTGACGTTCTCCATGAAATCATATCCATCGCCCTAAACCGCCATGATCCCTGGTTAAAGCACGAATAAAAGCCAGACCCTGTCATTGGTTCTCACCGGATCTGAAGGCTGCCTTACTCAAAAGAGATTACCTCTGGAAAAAGGCTCGTAAATCTCATGCCAACACAGACTGGTGCCTCTTCAGGGCATCTAGAAACATCTGTACTAAGTTGGTCAGAGAGGCCAAAGCCAACTTTATCAAACCAAGCTACTCTCTGCATCAAACTGCCCTACCAAGTTCTGGTCCACCATAAAAGAGCTATCTGGCCACTCTCCAGGAAGTGCGCTTCCTTCCAAAATTATCACTGATATTATTATCATTAATGATAAATTCAAATACTGCAGGCTTTCAACAATCACTTTACCACTGCTGGCCTGGCGTTTGATAACGCACCTGTAAGTAGCCTTCTTCCTCAGACCAACACCCAGCCTCGGAACCAAGTAGCAATAACATGGACTTCTCCTTTTCACCTACCACCATAAAAGAAGTTGAAGATCTTTTCTGACTAGATACTAAAAAAGTGCTGGGGCTGACTCTTCGACCCATATTTGTTGAAAATAGCATACCATATACTTGCTACACCTATAACACACCTATTCAATCTGTCTCTAGTTACCACTCCTATTCTGGAGCCTTAACTGGATGATCTGCAGTTTAAAATGCTTGGCATGTTGCAGTATGTGCCCCAATCTCACACGGTTCAAATCACTAGCAGCTACCCCACCTTTCTGGTAAGCTTTCTGCAGAGCTCTTTCTAGGCAAGTAACATACACAGACAAACTTTCCCCTTCCATTGTTTGGTACCTTGAATTTCCACATCAGAGTCTCCCTGACTCAATGCTCCCAAAATTGCCTTCAAGTACAGATAGATACTTTTGAGCAGATGCATCAGGGTTGAGTGGACCTCAAAAGTTTAATGGCTTCAAAAGGAGCCCCTCAAACTTTCTATGATTCTTTTCCGCTTCTCAGCCTTTGCACACTGCCAGTCAGGTACCAAGGGCAACATAGTCAATACAGGTCTCCCAGTCATCCTCACCTCTGGGGAGTGGGAGGGTGCCCACAAGATTCTCAGCCATCGGTAGGAGTCGTGACTAATGGCGGTACAGGTATAGGGTCCAGTATTGGCATGGGCACAGAAGGTGGGGCAGTAACAGGTGCTGGAGTGGGGTGTGTGAGGGAAGGAACACCCCAGGTTGCAGGAATAGTTTCTTAAAGTCCTCTATGGTTTCCTTCCTCCAGCAACAACTTAGCAAATTTCTCCTCAAAAGTCTCAGATAATGGTGGGAGCTCATCCTCCCTGGGGTCTTTACTGTCTTTTGTTATCACTCTGCAGGCGGCTAGGACCCCTTCTGAGGCAATAGTCTGTGGCACTTAGAACTGTCCATGAGGTCACTACACTCTACCAAGACTATGAAAGTTTGGGTAATCAAATTAGCCTGTCGACCCATCACCACAGGATTTTTTAAACATTCAACTTTGGAGTGCTCCTCTACAGTGTCCTTACTGGTACCCAGGGAATATCCAGTATAAGAAGATCATTTTGGGTCGATCTCCTGCCCAGTACACCACCCCACCAACTGGTGTACAGCCATTTCTACCGGGTAGCCATTAATCTTTAACAGTAATTCATCATTTTGGCCACTAGAAGGCACAAAATCCCAGCAGTGAGCCTCCAAGATGTAACCCCTAGGTGGCGCTATCCCAAGGGCTACTACACCTGCCTGTTTGGCTAGTAGCAGGTTAAGAGGCCTGGGTAATGAAGCAGGTGCCTCCACCCAGAGGTCTAAGTTGTTAGTGGTCAAGCTAACCTGGGCACAGCCCTCCGGGACACTGTAACCCCTTCCTTTCCCTTCTAGTGGCCTGAATAATATACAATAATTACTACAATGACCCTTATTCACCAGGCAATTACCACACTGTTTGCACTTACCACCAGGGCTGGTTCCTCTAGCTTGACCCTGGGGACCCCTGTAAAACAAGGTTAAGCACAACAAATAGCAACAGTACAATACTTTTTGCACAAACTGGAACCACAGTCAGGTTAAAGGCAAACAAACTTAAATCTGATTTATTCAGGGACTTGAACAAGGAAGGGTGTAATCAGGTTGATTTGCTTAAAAGCTATATTAATCAGACATGCATGCAGTTCAGAGTCCTACACAATCACACACTCTGGGTACCCAGGTAGGAAAATGGTGGACTAAGCAGGAACATTGCTGCTGGTTGGGGCCCTGTGATGGAAGAAAGCAACATGTACAACACACATTATTTGTAATCTGGAGCCTGAGGCTCAGTTTCTGAAAGAAAGGCAACAAGACAATCAGATGACAACACTTTTAGGTTTAGCTGTTGTTGCAGGAGCTACCCTGATGTTTACTCATGATACCCAATACTGGACACAGGCAGGATAAAATTGAGACTGCAGGCTGTTGAGCTGGAGTGCCCGAGAAGCAGGGCCCACACGAATCACAGAGGCATTGTTCCTGGTCAAGGCGTTGAGCAGGGGTTGATCCCTGGCTGGTCTCTTGTCGATGACTTTCTCATGTAGCAGGTATTCTGGCCGGGCCAGTGTAGCAGGGCCCAGACAAGTGGAAATGGATACAGATTCAGTCCATGGAGTTGGATACAGCCTCCAGCAAGCAAACACAGTTCAGACACTCAGTGGGGAACCAAATCACAACCCACTATAACTATAAGCACACAGCACATTCACATGTAAGGAAATTCTACTGTACCAGGCAATGGCTCTCCAGCGCAATTACAAAGTCTCTACACAATCCGGGAGTTCAGAGGTAGCTGGAAGTCCTGACAGGCCGATCGCATTCAGCAAGTCTTAGTCTTCATCAGGCTAAAGCCTGGTCACAATTCAGTGGCTTAATTGCTCTCCAAATTGATTCAGTCCGAAAAAGCACAAGTTCCTTCTCAGGAACAGCAGGCAGGCATGCAGGCCAAACTCATTCTTTTCCACTGTTCTCCCTCACAAATCCACTATGGATTACTGCTTGAACTATATGGTTGGCTCCCCTCCAGGTTATTTTATGCAAAGCCCAAAACTACAATTCCTATGAGTTTTGGCCTACCAAGCCCTGTAGGCAGGCTCCATTTTATTTATATATTTAGTGATTCGGAAAAACCTTTGAGCACAAGCTCTTTTACAAAGTTTCCGATCATAGATTGCAAAGTAAAGTACAGTAGGAGAAAGCAAAAGTACATTACAATGAATGATACAGCTTGGATTCAGAACTTACAGAATAACTCAAAACATAGGTACAAGTTAAATAACAAGAAAAACACTTAATGAGGGTTGGGGATAAGCAGCCACAAAGTGCCTTGTCAGTATTCAGCGGGATGGAGATAGCTGGCAGAGGGTGAAGAAGGGAGATCAGAGAGAGAGGTAAGTACTGCGGTGGAGGTGAGAGGGTGGGGAAAAGGACGATAAGGTATAATGGAGAAATGATGGGGTGAAGGGAGGCTGAGCGAGAGTCCCAAATGTACTGATTGGCCCATTCTATAGTCCAGGACCAAGATGATGGGAACAAACAGCTATATTATTACTACTCTAACAAATGATCAGCAAACAAGTACATCTTCTAACAGAGGTCCCTCTCAGATTAATTATGATTGCAATTCAGTACAAGAGGCAGTACACAGAGGCTATACAGGCACTCTCTGGCAATGCATTTAAACTGCTAAAATGCGGAACACCAGCCTGGCAGTGAGCATTTAGGCAAGCTCAAGGAAGACTTTTGGGAACCCCCATTTGTGTTGTGTGTGTGTGGGGGTTACAGATAAGTGATGATTGTGAGTGGGTGAAGACCATGGTTCCACAATGGAAGGGTGTCAGTTGCATAGGGGAGTTTGTGGCACTTGGTGTTGGGGAAGTGGTAGCTCACCAGACATCTTAGCTGTACATGGGATCCAGGACAATCATAGATCAGCATGGAGAATGGGAATATACACACACTGGGAGGATCAGAGAGGGTGTGCAATAGACTATGAGGGAATCTCTATTGCTGTCATCTTGCATTGGCACTAGGAGTTTGCTGCGCCTTCTCAGATGAGCCCATAATGGTCATGCAGATGATCCTTAATGCACTGCATGCCCAATGAGTTAATTTGCATGGCTGGACTAGATATGGCCCGCAGGAGCCCTCAAGCTATCTATTTTGGCACGCTATCTCCTGTGGGTCATATGCAGCCTTGACCCGTGTTGGTTAAGCCTATATCCCCTAAGTGCTCTGCCACCTTGGCCGCATATTCAGTCAGTTAGCATGCGTGTTAGTGCATGATCGACTGAACAAAGCTCAGAGTTGTCTCTGCTCTGTTTGGGCACAGCACTATAGGTTGCACAGTGCTAGCGCCAACACTGAATATAGATGCCTCTGTCTCTTTTATTAAAGCATCTGCTGCTTTTAAGGGACTTAATGGAAACTGCTGACCTGTAACTCCTAACCTAATGGCAGTTATCCTGCCTATCAGTTATGAGCACCATCCTTCCACCATTGACTACGACCTGGTTGTCTGCAGTGCAGCATCAGATTCTGTGCTCAAGAGGCTGCATGTAGCTCTCAACAGGGCCTGCAGGCTCATCCTGAGCAGTGATTGAATGACCCACACCTGCTTCCTCTATGAACAGACACACCTGCTGTCTCTTGGGTGTAGGACTAAATTCCTCAAATGCCTCCTAGGCAAAAGGCATTACTGGAAAGTCCTCCTCCCCAAATATAGCAGGCATCTGCTCCCCAGGCTCAGAATATATAACCAGAAACAGAATGCAAGAGGCTCTCATGGTGCCACTCTGACACACAGCTCTCAGGAAATGCACCTTCTCCTACAGCGCCCTCTCTGGCTTAATGAGGTACCAGAGTCCATTCAGAACTCCACTAGCCTGTCCGGCTTCAAATCAGACCTTAAGCTCTGTATGCACCTGCTTCTCCAACAGCTGATAGACTCTGGATGACAAGGCCTGGCTCTGCTAACAGCAACTATTCTCAGCACAAGACAGAAGCCACTGTCCCACAATCTCCTGACAAAGCCTCTAAATCACTCTAAGGGGCGCTCCTGTCCCCCCCCCCCTCTCCCCCGTCTCTATGCTAGGGATGAGTCTCTGCCTCCCGGCCTCAGCCCTGCCTCCTTGACCACTTTTACTAGAGGTCC
Source organism: Neoceratodus forsteri (assembly GCA_016271365.2). Lineage (NCBI taxonomy): Eukaryota > Metazoa > Chordata > Ceratodontiformes > Ceratodontidae > Neoceratodus > Neoceratodus forsteri. The sequence continues at coordinate 43,445,099 of CM057455.1, forward strand.
CCATCTCCCCTACCAAACTCCTGTCCTTACTGTCCCTCTGCCCAGCCTAACCCGAACCTCTAGTGCCTCTGCACCCTACCTACACTTGTAATCACTAAAGGTGATGTCCATATGCTGTATAGTGTTTTAAATGTCTAAGAAACTCTGTAACCTTTTCCAGATTGTTGTGCTGTTCAGTGTCTCAAATGTCCTAAAACTCTGTAACCTTCTTGATTGAAAGTCTATACTAAATCACGTGACGTGGAACCTTTGTAAAACAGCCTTGGCTCAAAGGTTATTTTCAGAATACCAGATAAATAAAATATGTAGAATAATGGATAGGGAACTGTGCACAACAAGGCTGTGTTTCCATTGAGGTTGATGACATCATGAACCTCGAGAGCTGGCTTCGAGAGGTTCCTATGATATCATCAACCCCTGAGGAATGGCCTTGACGTGGTACCAGTTCCTATCTGTTATTTTATATAGTATGTGGTTCTCCACAAACTGTACCAGTTGAATTTCACAAGGATTTGTCACAGTTTCTGTACCTTGTCCTGACACTGCCATTTCCTCCGGTCCTCGCTGCAGTTCCGGCTCTGCTGCCGACCCGGCGGTACCATTTCTCGCTGTCGTCTGGCTTAGCTTTGTTCTCGGGACCACTGATTAATTAAAAAAAGACTTGACAAACTGATAGTTTGGAAACACAGTGCTAACTATGGCAGTCCGTGTCAAACTATCTGAGAAGCTCGTGTAACCACTAAGCTACCAGTGCCGCCATGTTGTACAGTATTTTTGTGAGCCCAATGTTTCAGCCAATCGGGAAACAGTTCGTTTGCGACGTCAGAATGATAGTACAACAACTTTTTACCTTTGAACTGTCCTACAACAGGATTTGGAAAAACATTGTTTTCCATCCACAATAAACCCTAACATATACTATAAAATAGTCTCTGGGCCCACACTGAAATGAGCTTTGTCTCAGAGTACCTTTATCAGCCATGAGATTATAAATAAAGTAAACTACAGTGAGAAGTCAAAGCTGCATATGCTAGCCTGTCACTTTAAATATTTAGTATTCCCTTGCTCCACCCTTGCTGCTGCATGCTATGAATATTAATGAGTTGTCTTGAATGGTGTGGGGGACACATTCCAGGGATGGACAGGAAGTGAAGTTTAGGTTCTGAAGGCTGCTAGAGTTGGGTCAACAGAGCTGAGCACACCAGTAGTTCAGAGGGAATTATATTTTCTGTGGTTTGATAGCTTTGTTCTTCTAGTCCCAAGCTCTAAAGAACAGTAGCTTCTTGTGTTTCTGAACAGTGTGGTTTGTGGTGTTGGAGACTGCAAGCGAGGATCATGAAGTTGGAGGTAAGGAATGCTGAGCACACAGGGAAGCTAGAGTGCGAACCAGTTTTCTGTAGATATCCGTTGTTATTCTAGTCCCAAATATAAAAGAGCAGCAGTGCTGAGCTGTAAAGAAACTAAATGCCAAGCTGAAGCTAAACAGAATGGGACTCTTTGACCTGCTTTGCTAATCAGAAGGATCTATAAATGTGTGCAGAAAATCAGACAGTATCACATTTCAGTTTTTAAGAAACATTGAGCAGAGCTCATTGGAAAAAGTGCAGTGCTGTCTTATTAAAGGAAGCTGTCGTTTGCAGCAGTTCCCACCCTTGCAAACTTCAGCCTCCGGTTAAGCTTTTGGCAGAAAAGCCTTTTTCATAATCGTCCCAAAGTAATTTAATTATAAAACTCGCTCCCGGAAGTATAGCGGAGGCTTGAGTGGTTTTATTAAGTGTAATGGTGCGGTGCCGCACCATGTGCATCTATACAAACGACAGCTTCCCTTTAAAGGTATCCCATGATATGGGCAAGTCAAATTAGTGACTTAGTTTGAGAGCCTGAAAGAATAGCGAGGAATACATAATAGCTCGAGCCGAGGGGGGCTTCTCTGCTGAGATGTGACACTGGCACTGCTCTTGGCTGGCCTCATCCTCTTCACTCATCTGCCGCTGCCCAGCTGCTGCTCGAGTGCGCTTTGCCAGCACAAGGACCACTCAGCTTGTATTTTGACTGGTCCTTCTACAGCTGTTTCTAGTCCTCCTTTGTCTGCTACAGGCCCCTTCTGCTTCACTGTTGGATTCAGCTCTACCCTGTATTTCTAGTGCTTGGCGCTCCTACTGCCACTGTTTACTGTATCTTCAGTGCCAGGCACTCCTTTTAACTGAAATTCCAGCACAAGGACCCTCTGTTTTTTTTTTTTGTTTTATTTAGGTACGTGGTGTGCAGACAAACTCATTGCTATAAGGTACTCTACAGGGGTACCAGTGGAGAGCTCCATTTGTAGGGGCAGGTCAGCAGCACGTGAATTAGTCGGCAGGCTGGCGATGACTCATGTTCAGCAGTTCGGGATGAGCAGGACAACTTTTCAAGGACTGGAGCCGCACCACCAGTATGCGCCTTGGTCTTTGAAGTTGCATTCTGTGTTGCATTCCGGTTTGTGCGTTCACACTGCTGTAGCTTACAGCAGTGTGAGCGTACTGTGCCAAACCTTCTTCTGCACAGTTGAAAAAAAAATGACTGGGGTGCCCAATCCTCTGGCGGCATGCCCCTTCCAGTTCATTCTGGTGATGGGGACCCACTCCCGTTGGCCCCAGTTACCAAAGACTAAAATAAAAATAAAAAAAATAAATAAAATAATGTTCCCCCTCCCAAATTTGTTGTGTGTTGAGGGTTCCTAATCCCTCGGCTGCTCCCCTCAGCACTTATATGTGCTGATGGGAGTGCCAATTCCCTATCGGCATGCCTCTTTCCAGTTCATTTTGCTGATGAGGGTGCCCTCCCGTCGGCATAATGCCCCCAGTTTCTTGTGTGCCGAGGATATACTGTTGATGGGGGACTGAATATGCTAGATGTTAACTGGAGCACCTTTGCTGCAGCCACATCCAAGAGAGGGCCATTGTTGATGCCCTACAGGGGCATGCCTCAGACAGCGAGAGTTGGAACCCACTTGGGAGGAGCAATCTTTGACCTGGTACTCTCAAACTGGGACAGAGAGGATCTCAAATTTAGGAGTGGGTAGTCATCTGGGAACAAGTGACCACCAAACAGTGTGGTTCATGATAAACACAGCTGTAAGTCAAGCCATACAAAAGTGGCGGTACTGGACTTAAGGAGGGCTGACTTTGTCAAAATGGGAGAGTGTCTTAAAAGCACTAGCAAATGGGCATGAAGGAGGGGTGGAGGAACAATGGGAAACATCAGAACTGCCATCACAGAGGCAACAAGCCTTTGTGTGAAAAAATAAATAAATTAAAATGAAGGAAAAACACTGGTTCTCAAAAGAGATGGTGGGGAAGGTTAGGGAGAAAAGATAGCATTCAGAAAGTATAAGGAAACACAGAAGGAGCAGGACAGAGAACTGCATCAGTTAAAACAGAAGGAAGCAGGGAAAGCAGTCAGAATAGCAAAGGCCCAAACCGAGGAAAAATAGCCAACTCAGTTAAGAAGGGATAAAACCTTTTATAGGTACATTAAAGAGAAAAGAAAAGACCAAGGAGAGGATACTGAGGCATAATAAAGGGAAGGTGGGTGGGCATAGGGTGACAATGAAAAGCAGGGATACTGAATGAATACTTCTGCTCAGTATTCACAAAAGAAGAGGAGAAGTACGTAATCCAATCAGTAGAAGCACTCTGGATAGGGGTCAATGCCAGTCCTTTCACAGAAGAAAGGGTTCTGAAAGAACCACTAAGACTGAAGGTGGACAAAGCAATGGGCCCTAGTGGGATTCACCCAGAATTCTAAAGAACTAAGTGGAGAACTAGTGACACCACTGACTACCCTTTTAACAGATCATGGGAGGATGGTGTGGTACCTGAGGACTGGAGGAGGGTGGATGTGATTCCCTTCACAAAAGTGGGAGCAAGGCAGAAGCAGGAAACTACGAGACCTGTTAGTTTGAAATCAGTGGTAGGGAAAATGAGATTCACTTCTGAATGAAAAATTGTTGGTACCTAGAGGCCAGCAAGACACAGGATCCAAGGCAGCATGGATTCACAGCGGAGACGGTCATGTCAGATGAATCTAATCAATTTCTTTGACTGGGTGACAAAAGTAGTAGACCAGAGAGGGGCTGTAGACATGGCCTACCTAGACTTTAGCAAGGCATTTGACACAGTCCACACAAAAGATTAATAAACAAATCAGCCAGCCAGGGTGGGTCCCAGGTTGGTAGCCTGGATAAAAATTGACTGGACAACAGAAAACAGAGGGTAATAGTAAATGGAGTCCTCGCTGAAGAAAAAGGAGTTACTAGCAGGTTACCACCAGGTTCAGTACTGGGTCTAGTCCTTTTAATGTCTTTATAAGTGACATTGTAGCAGGACTGAAGGAAAAGTGTGCCTCTTAGCAGGCGACACAAAGATCTGCAACAGGGTTGCTACAAAGGTGTGGTGGAAAGGATGAGAAGGGACTTGGCAAGGTTGGAGGGATGGTTAAAAGTATTGCAGCTGGCTGGCCCAGTGGCGCTGAGGGTTGGCGCTGGATGCCACACCTCGCGCTGCATTGACCCGGGTTGGGAGCGGATCCGGGTCGGTGGGGGTCGGCAGGGAGGAGGATGGAGAATCCACACGGATGCTCTCCTCCCTCAGGGTGAGATACCAGGGGTGCTGTTTAGCGCCCGGCGTCCCTGTGGGAGCTGGTGGATGCACCAACTCTTGAGGGCACAGCGGCTTTGTATCTCGGAGCCGAGGGGGAATGTCGTTAGGCGCTTGAGGCAAGCATGCCTCTGCACGTCGACTCTCTGCGCGGCGTCTCAGGGTTGGGTTACAGGAGAAGAGTTCAAGCTTGGAGGAAAATGCCTCCGGCCCCTAGATGAAGTTCTCTGAAGCCATTCTCGGCATCAGGCGACCAAAGGGCAGATCCGCTGTGCCTGCTCGCTGCAGAGGGCAAGAGGGGCGTGAGTGGGGATGCCTCTCCTCGCTCCACCAGGGGGTAATCCGGGCAGTCAAGTTGGGTCCCGATGGCGAGGGAGGCACTCTAGGGGCAGACCCAGATGGCTGAGGTTGATGTGGAGGATGTCCTCTTTGAGCACGGAAGGAGAGGGGGTGGGGATGCAAGGCGTGGATAAATAATAAGTAAAAAAAAAAAAAAAAAAAAGTATTGCAGCTTAGAGTCAGTGCAAAAAGTGCAAAGTAATGCACCTGGGAAACAAAACCCAGGGTAGAGTACACAATGGAGGGTGAGGTAATAACAACAACAAAATGGAAAGAGACCTGAAGGTAGTCATATCAGATGACCTAAAGGTAAGCAAGCAATGTGAGAAGGTAGTAAGGAAGACTGGGATACTGGGATATATAGGAAGTAGGGTTGTGACGGTATGATAACTCGAGGTGTGTGATACTGCAGTATAATGCATTCCAATGGGAAAACCTAAAATATTTTAAAAAATGCAATTTTAACCAAATTTTACATGTAAAAGCAGTTAAAATACTAGTAAATGACACATTATGAATTTAATGAGAGAAAAGAAAGATAATGAGTCAGTATGTGCAAGAGAAATATATTTTTATTGACTAAAAGACAGATTCCTCCTGACCTGATGATGGCGTGGAGCTTGAGCACTAGAAGTATATTTATTAATTTTTCATTTCATTGCAGCCTGACATGTACGTGACATACCATTATAAGTAGTGTTGTTTAGTTTACTCTTCGTTTACAGCACAAAATGCTACCAATACCAAAAGTACCATACCATACAAAAATAGCACACTGAGGAAGAGTAGTAAGTCGTTGGTTTGATTTACATTTTGTTAGATTAAATCATCATAACTTATAGATGACTGATGATGAAAGGAATGTCCACTCACTCCGTCCACTCCTGGTGATGGTGCAGACTAGAGTTGCAGATGCACTGATGCAGACAGAGCTGCACTTCACTGAAGTAGTGTGCTCTACTGCTACCAGCCTTAGAAGCAGGCACAGCAACAACACGACTAATAGAATTAGAAAAGTTCTGATGGGAAAATCAAGGCTCACTGTCGGAAAGTCAAGGCTCATAGTCTGGCTATGGCTAGGATGTGTGTCCCTCCTCCGACCTCACCTCACAGCCTAGGCTCCTTCTTAGGCCCAGTCCCCTCAAGTGGAGTTAGTAAAAGTAATAGTAAGTAGTGCAAATAAATTTGGAGAGAGATTTGTGTTCATTGTTACTTTTCAATGTAGTACCCACCACACAGCTGCCTGCATGGTATAGACATAAAGGAATTCTAGAGGTCAGGGTGAGGGGCAACAGACTTCTAGGAAAACAAACTGAACACAAGCTCAAAGGGCAGACTCGTGGGCCAAGGCCCTTATCCTACCGACACTGTCTATGTATCTATGTATGTATCTATGTGCCTGCGGGCCATGGCATAATAGGAAATAAGAGAACCCCACGCACCACCAGTGTCTACCACTCACACTAGTACTGCACTCATGCAGTGTCTGTCATGTCACACTAGTTGCATGGCATGGACTGCACTGCAGCACTACTGTGAGTGGTAGACACTGGTGGAGACAGGGGTCCTTCCTATTTCCTCACCCCAGTGGGCACAGGCAGCTGCTGCACCATGGTGGTCGGATGTGGTCCCTCCAAGCCCTGACTGCTGTAGATAGAATAACTGTTCTGTCATTCATTAGCCCTGACTCCTTCTGTCCCTGTGTCGTCCTGTCCTTCTCTCGCTCCCAGTCTCCCACCCAGAACATTCATGATCCAACCATGATCTCCTTGCCATCCTAATCGATTCCAACCAATGAGATCCAAATCTCAATTCCCAACCCTGAATACCCAGAGCTGGCAGTGCACCCACACAGCACACTGCACAGATGTGCACTCCACTGGTCCCCAATGACCCTCCTAATCCATACATACCTACATCCCTCCCGGCCCCCTCCCAACTGAGCAGTGGATGGGCAGCAGTGGCCCCTGGCCCCATCCAAAAGGCTGTGGTGCCAACAAAGGTCAGACCAGGACCACCACCACCAGTCCACTAGAACTTTTAATGGTAAAAGAAGACTTCAATCAAGACAGACAGTAGACAAGATAAGAACAGAACTCTCGCTTGGTTCACCTTCACTCCACACATGAGAAAAAATCAGACCATGACATCTTTTTTTTTTGACTATTCTATTCTGTTCTCTCTCTGACTGCGATTGATGAGATAAGTTCAAATTCAAACTTAAGTCAAAAAAACAGCCGGGCTGATAAGTTGTGCTTCACTGTATTGAAGTGGGTGATACTCTGCAGGTGGGTAAACAAACTGAAGTGTTCCTCCATGAGCTGCAGTTCTTGTTTTACACGTCGGCAGATAGGCTTCCCATCCTCATGCACGATACTGTCGCTATTTGTTTTGTAACCAAAATAGGTCCACATTGTGGATTTTATTATTTTCTGGGCGGAGAAGGTCACAGTTCTCATCCACTTTCCCATCAGACTCTTTTGTAGTCGGTGTCAGACAAAGGAGAAGGAAGGAGTTGGGCGTGTGACTCTGCTGCTGAGTCTGGTGATGGGCATGACTTTGGCTCTGACTACTACTCTGATTACGTGCTTTCCTCCTCCTGCTGCAACTCTTCCAATAACAGTACCAACTCCACATCAAGATCGTTTAGACTCCCAATCCTACAATTACAATACCAAGTGGTTATCTTACCAACGTAATCTAACCGTAAGAAAGATTACAATTTTCAGCAGCTCATGAAATTGAAGCAAAATGGATAAGACAAGAGGTACTTAAAAATGACTGACTGACTGTTGCTGACAAGTGGTACCATTGGCACCAATCGACCAGCCCTGATCATGAGCACCTGATATCGTCATGCCCACACAAACCTATGGACACAGTGACCATGCGGCCGTCACCACTCGCCAACCCTGGGTGACTTAACTTGACCAAACACTCTCACCACCACACTAGCCTCCATTGTCTTGGTTGGCATGGTGGGAGGAGGATGGCATCTGATGAGAGTTGGCATTTGGCAATGAAATCATAATATCAGAAGCAGAAACATAACAAAATACGCAGTTGCACTGCAACACCAGTCTGCCAAGACTGCCATGAGTCTGGACTGCAGCAGGCAAAGCAATCATGAGGGCACTGCGTGTGACTCAACCTGAACTGTGATGCATCATGCATGCATGCACTGCTGTAAGTTTAACTTGTTATACCTGTGTCTGAGTGACATTTTAGAATATAAATAACTACCAGTAGATAAAGTGCCACCCACCAGTCCACTGCCACCACGTTGCCAATCCCTGCCAATGCCAAATGCTATGCATTGTTTTCTATTCTGATCTCAGCCAGCCAAAGAAATGTGATGCATTCTCTCAAATAATGACCAGTAATATTTTTATGAATAATACCATTGCTTGCTCTATTACGTACCATCATAATATAGTGTATATTGCATTATTTAGTTTGCATAGTAAATATCATCATGTCTTAATGCTGAATAATGCCTGCTGTATCTGTATCTCATTCTTCTGTTATTCAGTCTGTTTATTATTTTACATTACACACAGCTTAGTTTACTGAAGGAAAGTAAAAACACAGGCAGGTGTCAAAGTGTGCTTACGTCTGCTCTGACAAAGCTGGCCCCCAGCCCACCCACACCCCTCAGAAGAACTTCTTGGGATCAGGCTGGTTGGCTTTTGTCTCAAGCTGCTTGCCTACTCTAACCCTTGATGCATCTGCCGCCCTCCTACTTACTTCAACTCCTTTCCAGTTGCCAGAGACTGCATGCAGTGCCAGTTCCAAACTGCCGCCCAGTGCCACAGTAAAGAGGGCAAACAACATGGCTGCTGGTGCCTGCTGGTTTGGTCTAGTAGAGGTGCAGACAGAGAGTAGGGGATGCTAGCTACTCTGAGTCTCACTCTCTAGCTCCTCGTGTGGACAGTGGCAATTCCCAACTTGCCAGCCTGTGGCTGCCTGCCAGAGAGGCAGTGGCACTTTGGGAAAACTCAAAACAGTGAAAAACTTTTTTTTTTTTTTTTACACACAATTCAACATCAGGCCAGGCTTCCTAGTTCCACAAAGTGGACTGGATCCATTCCATCTATATAACCCCCTCCCAACACCAGATCCACTTCAATCCGACCCCAGTTTCCTGCAGTCATGCCATCCCATCTGATATGTGCCGTGAATGATACCAGTCAGTGACTTAACTCACGGACTTGTGCCTGCTGCTGTGCTACCTCAAAGATCCTCCTGTTTTCAAAATTCAATCAGGCAATTTCCACTATAATAAAGCACTAATTTCCTATTAAGATAAGTAGTAGTAACCCTGATATAAATCCTCACATTTAATTCCACTCGGTTCCCAATTCCCACCAAGGATCCACCATCATCTCCTCTATCAGTATTATTTCCGTCCCCACCCAGTCTCAGTCCAGTGAAGTCCTATTCTCACATTTATTTTACAAGCCAACCGTTCAACTTCAGGCTAACCTAAAGAGGAACAGGTTTCCCTTCCACCAAGGATAGTAGGATTTTAGGATTAACAGGATGGATACAGGTCAGGAAGGAAATTATAATCCCTCTCCATTCCCCAATCACTTTTGTCCCCTCCCACCCCAACTCCTGAGTCAGTGCTACCGCCATGTGCCACCTGTGTCTGCTTTACCCACCCACCACCCACTTTTGTTAAAAGCAAAAAGAACAAGAACTGGCCTGTGTAGAAGCAGAGGTAGCCTCCTACAATCCTCTCCTCATCTTGACTCACCACCAGCTGGCCCAGGTCTCTCACCTTGTCTCTCCATCTGTCATAGTCTTTGCTGTGGCCTGGGGATTTGGGGAGGGACTCGGGACTCGGGGAGATGATTGGGATAGAGTACTCAGTTGGGAACTTGGGGCTCTGTGGGTCAGACTTCAAAATTGCCTCCATGTGGTCAGTGGGCCTAAAATAAATAAATTCAGTACCCATGCTGCACTCTGCACAAGTGCTCTCCTGGTCGCTGCTCTTTCTGGATCTCTCTCCCTCTGCATGTGAAGCCGCATGCAGACCACCACACTGAAGCGCCACTTTAAAATGGTGGAAGGGAATGGCTGAGTTCCCTATCTCCACCAATTGAATCATGAAAACAAATATAAACACTTTCAGAGGGCACACTGCCCATGTAGTGCACTCCTTCACACTGCAAGAAACGCGTGGTCGGTCGGGCACTGCACGTGCCTTACAGTGAGTCACGGTTACCATGGTTTGGAAAATTTATCACGGTGTCAATACTGTGTGGTTTTAAACAGCAGTATACTGTCACACCATTATACCATGATGACCTAATAGGAAGAGACATCACCAGTAGAAAACAGGAAGTTATTATCCCTCTGTACAGACAGTTGGTGAGATCCCAATCTGGAGTACTGCATGCAGTTCTGAAGACCCAGTCTCCACAAGGACATAGACAGGAAGGAAGCAGTCCAGAGGGTGGCAGCTAAAATGTTGCAGGGTCTGCACCAGAAGCCATATGAAGGGAGACTAAAGGAGCTTAATAGGTGTACCCTCGAGGAAAGGAGGGAGGCAGGGGACATGACAGAAACTTTGAAGTACCTCAAGGGAATCAACAAAGTCCAGGAGGGTAGTATCTTTCAGAAAAAGAGATGTGCATAAACAAGGTGGCACAATTTGAAGATAGAGGGGGATGGCTCACGGGCAATGTGAGGAAATATTTTTCAATCAATCAATCAAAATCTTTATTTATCGAGGCGGACACCATTGAGCAAGCTCATTTGCAAGGTGGACCTTGCATCACACAAGTCATAAACAATACACATAGTCATACATATGCACAGGCATTATGGCGTTACATGGAAATAACAATATAAAAATAAAGCTAAAGAACAGTAGATCAGAGAAAGAAAGAGACATAGTGCATATGGTCACACATAAGTGCAGGCAGTATTGGAGTACATGTTACTAGACCAAAAGAATAAACTAATGGGAACAATAATGTGATACATGAGGCACCTAAGGTGTATCTGGATTTATACATAACAGGTGGTGGAATAGGCAAGAAGCGAGAACTGGAGTCTCAAGATATAGGGTGCATGGGTGGGGAGGATGGGGCAGGGAGAGGGTGGTGGGCGCATGGAGCGGCCTTTCCGAGGAAGTAGTGGGGTCAAAGCGGTGGGGAATTCAAGAATGCATGGGACAAACATAAGGCAATTCTGAGGTGGGTAGGAAGAAGTAGGCTGTTGGTTAACTAGGATTTGCAGCTTATCCAGTAGGTAGGAAATGGGCAGACTGGATGGGCCAAGCAGTCCTTATCTGCTGTCAAAGTCTGTGTTTCTATGGGGAATGACCAGCTTCTATGATTAGCAATCATTGCTAATCAAACTGGCAGTTGACTCACATTTCCTGGTTTTGGGTCCAAATGTGATTGAACCCACGTTTTTATGCCTTGCTTGGTTGCCTTTCTTAGCTCCTCCTACAGACCCTTGATCTCCTTTTTAAGGTTCCCTATTTGGTTGCACACTAAACATCCCCCACCGACACAATTTTTAGAAAGACTGGAGCACCACAGTTGTTGCAGCAAACTATTCTACTTATTGCTCTCGTTGTCCACCAGTGACCCCCACCCTTCAGAAGAAGGATACCCAATGCTTCCCAAGTCTTCTCTCTCCCCCGATCATTGCAAAACATTTCTTCTCCGTTTCTCAATTTCCTTACCCCTTTGTCATACACTTTAACAGATTGAGCAGCTGCCTTTTAAGTTCCTATTCATCCTGTCCACACCCCAAATTAAACTGTAATCAGCTATTGCACAGCCTCCTTCTAGCTCCTGCCCTCCTTTTCACAATGCTAACACCAGTGCAAACAGGTAAAGATGAAAGCACTTTGTGTTGCAGTTACTTCCCTTCCCGAAGATAGCCTCACCAACAACGTGCCGATGTAGGTTTTCAAGTCAAAGAAAACAGCCCCACCAAAAGCACACCAAAATAGGTTTAAAATCCAAATAAACAGGCCTCCAATCATATAGCCCCACTTAAAGCACACCAAAATAGGTTTCAAAGTTTCAGTAGCCCCAAAACAGTTCCCTGCTAGCTCCTTATAAGCAGTAAGAAAAAATCGCCTGCTGCCAAGTGAAATCAAGAAGCAATTTAAAAGCAGCAATGAGCAGCTACTGCACTGAAATTAATCTGATTCCTTCCCCATCTAGCCTCTTTCGGCAGTAGTTATAGTGCTGTTCACTGGTTTTATAATCTTGATTTTTTTTCACTGTATTGTGTAAGCCACCATTTTATGTTGGCTGGCACACACAAGCTAACATCTTGCGGTAATAGCAGATTCCGGGAGCGTCCGTGTGGCGAATGCAGAGCACGCTTTAGTAGGTGCGTCCCTCATTCCCCAATAAGCCAGCATGCAAGCACTGACACACGAAATATGCTAAGTGGTCATGACATGTAAGGAAAGTGGCGCTGCAATGAGAGACAAGCTCGTCATGCAGCTCCCCAACTTGCCTCTCAATGTTCCTTTCTTGGTGAAGTATTTCAATGAACATGGCGGCTACTGCGCTGCCTGCCGCACAATGCTGACTTCAGGGGTGCCCAATCCCTTGTTGGCATGCTAAATAACCCCAAGACTGTGTGGCACACTGGGAGCCCACCCAGTGTGCCTGCCCGTAATAAGCTGACGGCATGTTCCGCCCGTCCCCATTCTGAAGACCTACTCCAGTGTGGCCAACATCACCCCCAAAGTCATGGGGCACACTGGAAGCCCACTGTAGTGTGCAGAACAGTTTTACACACCTGTAAAAAGAAAACTGTCTCGGTGTTCTTTTCCTTTTTTTTTTTTTTATTATGTACCTGGAAGAAAAAAATGGTCCAGCGTCTCTGTGGCACCTCGCCCAACCTCGTCCACCACCTCCCACACCCCCAACCCCATACTTACCTCTGGAGCTACGGCGTGATGATCTCGGTGGACTGGGAACATGTTTGCACTCTTCAAAGCCGATCACAAACTGAAGAAATGCCAGTAAGCTGTATAATGGCATAAATAGGGTTTTTCAACTCAGGTGCATATCTCAGCCATTTTGTGGAATTTTGCCTCGAAATTTTCAACATGGGGTGCTTGGGATGCCACCTCATGAACACATGCACTGTCATCTCATTACTCAGCCCGAAGGTAATTTCACAGTCACTGTTGGAATCACCTTTCGAGACTGATTAACAGAACAAAAGTGCCACTGTTCTTGAGGTGGGGTCCAAAACCTATCTTGCAAATTTGGTGGAAAATTCAAAACAAATGACCATGTTATGAGTGTGCATTGCGAGTTTCAACACATGCTCGTAACTTTAATAGTTCAGTGGGTGGTCTGTGGGCATCCAGTGTCATTCTGCTGGCTGGTATTTTCTCTTCATCAACTGAGGGTACAGCATACAGTGTTTTCATAATGTATGTCATGCATCAACTGCCATCCCCTCTTGCACTGTGCCAGTCCTGAGCTGTGTTTCCCATAGTTTTTGTGATAGGCCAGGTATTTAAAGGACACTGTGAACTCCCTCTGTAGGAGGAGAGCAGTCCTTCAGATACTTGCTGACCCTGCAGTGCGCTAGGTTCAATCCTGAACCAGTGTTGCTGGCACCGTGGAGCAGTGTAAGGAAGGTAATGTGTTAGTGCGATTTGCGTATGCTTTACTGATGCACATCGCTAGCTCATATAGATATATAACCTTGCTCAGTGGGCAGAAGCCTCGTTTTCTACAGTTGTTGCAAAGTGTGTGTTTCATACAGTAACCTTACCAGCTCACTCCACGTAGGCGATTGCATGATTATTACATGGTGTCAGAGTGGACCGCCTGCAGACTCCACGCTCTCAATTTACATGGAAATGCATCTGAAAACTGGAGAGATTTAAGATGCAATTTAAAATTTCTCAGTTGCCAGTGGACTCGCTGAAAAATCCCAGAAAATCCAGGCTGTGACCTTCTTGCATGTGGCAGACCCTGATGCATTAGAGGTATTCAGTACTTTGGTTTGGGAAAACGAGGGAGAGAAAAGGCAGCTGAATAAACTGAAGTCAGTGGAGGTGGAAGGAGGAAGCGGGGAAGAGAGAGCGCTAATTAAATCAGGCCTAAAGGTGGGACTCTGACCCATAGTTAGCAACAAATGCATGGATTACGCATAAGTTAGCGTTGGCTAATCTTCTGAAGCTATTTAGGGGATCAAACTTTGAAGCTTGAGGCTAGATTGTGCCTTGTTCCAGGCAGTCGGTAGGTCACGGCTTATGGCCATAGCTCCAAAGTGGTTGCGGGAGCCTGGGACGTCTAGCATGATATAAGAGCTACTGCGAAGGGGCAAGTACTGTTGGTCTGCTAAAATAGGTTTGAGAAGTGGGGGTGGGGGAGTTGTGACAGAAGGGCTTTGCATAGCCAGGTGACAGAGTGGATGAGACATCTGGTTGCTAGGGTGGTCCAACCAAAGTAGGCATAAAGGTCGCAGTGATGTATGGGGTGAATTAGAGATGAATTGAATATCCCTGTGATAGAGTGTGTCCAGCTGGTGAAGCAGAGAGGCAGAGGTTCTACCATATAGTATATCAGCATAATCAAGTAGAGGAGGAAGGTTGTTTGGACCAGGCGTAGCCTGGCCTCAGTTTTAAAGAGATTTATTTCTATATAGGAAACCAATTCTTTGTGAAGTTTCTTTGCTAGATAGTCGATGTGGGCTGAGAATAGTAGGTGTTGATCTAGAACACAGCCAAGGTATTTAAATTTTGTTGACTGGCTCGAGATCCTCATCGAGAAGAGTTTTGAAGGGTGGGATCAGGGATGTGAGCATGTTTGGGACTGATGTCAGGTGTTTGAAATAGAAGAACATAACGTTTGTCTTTTGCATTTAGTAATAATTTTGACTGTGCAAGACTGTGCGGAGAAGGTCAAATTAGGCCTGGAGTTCCATACAGGCTTCGCTACTGAGGGTCTGAAATGTATATCACTGTGTCTGCAAACAGATGTAATTTTGCTTTGCTAATGCTATTACCCATATTGTCGATATATAGTATGAAAACAGAGGACCCAGGATCGATTCTTGAGGTACCCTTCTCCTGACTGGGAGGAGCGGTGAGAGGAACTATCTGCCTTGAGCTTGTGGAATCTGTCTGACAGGTAACTGGTGAACCAAGTCAGTGAGGAGCCAGAGATACCGTGCCAATTTAGCATTTCAAGGGGCAGGTATGGTGAACTGTATCAAATGCTTTTCTGAGATCCAGGAAAACCGCCCCTGTTACAAGCTTCTTGTCCATGGCAAGTAGCCAGTTGTTTGTAACTGAAGCTAATGCTGATGTAGTGCTATGGGCAGGTCGAAAGCCAGATTGGGCTGGGTTTATTAAATTAGCTCTTTCAAGATGATCTCCTATTTGTGCATTTACCAACTTCTAGAAGTTTGGAGAGGAATGGTAGGATGGATATAGGCGGTAGAAGTTGAGCTGTCCTGTTAGTCTGAATATTTTCAAGTCACTCTATAACCGCTCCATGAAGGAATCCTGCAAATGTTTCCCACATCGCTAGCTCACCTATTTTCCAGTTTCCTCCTGCCCATCCTGCCTCCTGCCCTGCCTCTGCCTCTCTCTCCCTACCAAAATACCGGCTTCTCTGCCTCTCTAGCCACGGCCAAGTTCCACCCCTTCCCAGTATGCCAGTTAACTATTCCAACCCCGTCATTTCTTCCTAAGCTGGTATCCCTCTTCTTGCCTTTTCTCTCTCCTTTTAAGTGAACATTCGGCTGTACCCAGTTATGAGCCTATATGTTGTAAAGGCCCTATCACTCAAATGTTGATGTACATATGTATATTTTTCTTCTTTGTATAATATTGCATGATGTTTTACCATGTTACTGTACTATGATTTTTGTATGACCAGGTCCATCTTGCAAATGAGCCCTGCTCAATGATGCCCGCCTGGATAAATAAAGATTCTGATTTTTGATTGATTGATTGAGTTGTTCAGGTCAATATGTAACCCCTTGTTACCGGGGTTACTAGAATCCCAATAAGACCTAGTGGTAGGCAGGGAAGGCAGCTTGTGAAACTCAGTTAAATGGGTTTCACACTGTCTCACTGTGTCTCAGTCACAGCTGAGACTGAGAGATGACATCACCATAGAACTTTCACAGCTGCATAAGCCACATTGAAATCTGCCGCACAGGAGTGAGTTAGAACTTTGGGAGTTTTCAAAGTTCAGTTTGCTGTTTACCTCCTTGTGAGAAGGAAGTCTCCTGTTGTCTTAAAGCAGGAAGGATTGTCTTCTGTTTACCTCCTTGGGAGAAAGTTAAAGTCCAGCTTAAAGTGGTGGAGACCACTGTCCAGGTCTCAGTGCCCCCCTCCCTCCGAGAGGAGGGGAATAGAAGTCCCTCTGTGGATTCCAGGGCAATACCCTAATTTTTCTCTACAGAACAAAGCTGCCTTTTTACAGTTTCTGTTCTGGTATATAATAACTTGAAAGAGTGGTACTTCACCTGTGGGCACCTGCAACGGAAGGGTGAGTGTTTTGCTCTATTTGAGAGGGCAAACAATGTTTCTTCAGTTTGGAAAATAGGAAGAAAGCTGGGATGTGAACTACTATTTGGGAGGCCTATTGTACTAGGACAAACAAATGGAGTAGTTTAAAGTTTAAAGTCTGAATGGATTTCAAGTAATGTTGTAGAGGGGTGCTCAGGTCATCCACCATTTAATCTACATTTCAAAGTTTAAGTTTCTGTTTGTCCAGAGAAATGGCGGGTATGGACTGTGGGAGCTGGAGGTGGGAACACCCCCATCTTTAGTAACCAGGTCCACCTCTCTGATTTCTTCTGTGATTGCTACTTGCCCTCATGCGCCTGGCCAGTGATGAGGTAGGTACCAGACGTGGGTCACAAATTAGCAAATCTCTCTCTAGGAGTCGTAGACTCTAAGTGGTGTGGGGAGCCACTTTTGGGAAATCATTCTCCTTGTTTGATGGGAGTCACAACAAGTAATTTGGGTTCATCCTTTAAATGGACCATCAGTCAAGTGGCGGCAGGGGCAGGGCCAGTCGGGCTGTGTATCCAAAGCGCTTGCAAGTCCGGGCTGAGTGCCTGGTGGGTCCAGAGCCAGACAACAGTAGAAATGGGTTCATTCTTCAAGTGGACCGCCTTGTAGTCTGTAACCTGCATTTACAGTGAACGTAGGCCTTTGGGGGTCCATCTATGCTTTATGTTCAGCTAGTTTTGAATAAAAGCCACACTGAAAAATCCCAATCCTGGTTCTGGACATTACAGTTATTGCTTCCTGTAGTTGGATTTACTTGGGTGCCCTGTGCAGAGTAGCCAAACCTAGGTCCCTTGTGCCAGGTAACCTCATCCTCCCGAACCCAGGTCCCACCAGGTATTGCTGCCAACTCCAACAGCATGCCACCAGTCGCTTTAGTAAAAGGCAGGGGTGAGGGGTTACAAAAATGGAGGCACCGCTTTGGTTTGTTCAGGAAGGAAGGTGCTTGAGGCAAGTATAACATTTTGGCTATCTGGCAGTGGGTAGCCCAAAAAGTTGAAGCAATTTCCTAGTGTGTGGCTGTGTGCTGTGAATCTTGTGCTGCTGTTTAAAAATGCCAACTGCTTACCAAGGAGCTGTAAAGCCAAAGAGTGTGTCCTTGTCCTGCATCAAAAGTTTACAACTTTAAAATGCTTTTAAAGTGAATTCTGTGAAAGAAAGTGTGGAAAACTAGGGTAGCAACAGAGAAATTATACCCTGGACGTTGGAAATGCTTTCTGTGTAAATGGAGAGACTGCAGAGTTAATGGCAGTGTTACATGGTTGAAATGGACTCCACGTGGTGTCTGTTGAGAAAAAAAAAAAGTGCATTTACAGTTTGAATTTGCCTGCTGAGTGATGCCGTGAGGAAAGGAGCCCTCATGAGGAAGAAGAGCTAATTTGCATGGCGTCGTGTGGTTGGTGAGTTTGCCATTAGTCCCACCCCTCAGCCAGCTCTTCTGAGACTGCCTCAGCATTCGAGAGGAGACAGAGAGTAGTGGTGCGCTGGCAGTGGAGGAGCGTCAGCGAGGTATTCAAAACGCTGTAAACATTCAAAAAGTGACTTTTAAGTTTAAAATCGGGCTCAACCCACAAATCGATCGTGGAATTAGTGAATTTTGGTTAAACGACGATCGCGAGACTGCCCGCTCGCTTGCATTCAGAGGCCTTCAAAATCTGGCTGCAGGCCATTTTACCCCATCGCAAGTTGCTACAATAACAGTGAGTAAACAATTAAAAACTGCTCAAACAGTGATTTTCAGAAATGCCATATAAAATGTGTGTGCAGCAGTGTAGTCTTTTGCAAAGTAACGATTGTGTGATGTCCTGCCAGCAAGTGCAAGTCTGTAAAGTGATTAAATGTGTGCATGGAAGTGAAAATAGCCTCAGTTTAAACTTTGCAGCCAGAGAGAGACTGTGGGTTGTAAAAGTGCAACACTAGTAGAAGCAGGCAATCCTGTGCTGAAACCTGATGTTTTAAGGGACTGTAATTAAATGAATGTTGCCAGCATGTGAAAAGTCCAAGGAAAATCCTGTAAATGTGTGAAAAGCCAGATAAGAGCAAGTTGTGCAGTTTGAGTAAAAGTTATTAGTAGCTGATGTAAATCAAGTGCGATGGCTTGACCAGAGTCTAAATGTTGATGCACAGGAGTGCTGCCGCCCGCCATTACAGGGTGGGGTAGTAAAAGTAAACACAGCAGCAGAGGAGCCATTTTAAAGCTACAGAGTGTGTTCATTAAAGTGGGACTTTCAGTTACAGTGAACTTTGTTTATTTTCTGCAGTTATGGCCTCAGGACCAGCTCGTTACCGGATCATACCGGGTTGCAGTAACAGCAGCAGTAAATAGACTGAGAGATATTGAAAAGTGGTGCTATGGAGGGCAATTCCTCCTGATGTGGCAATTCCTAATTATCCAGTGCGTGTATGCCAGATATGCTTGAGTGCTGGAAGGATGTTTTCATGATTCCTCACTGTGCTGGATGTCTTCAAACATATGGCTTGTATAAAGCGCCTCCAATTCGTTTGGCTCCCACATGGACAAAATTCAGGAATCTGCAGTTGGCAGCACACAGCATCAGGCGGAACCTGTGGAAGAAGGTCCCTCGGGGTGGCACAAAGGTAGAGGTGCAGAATTAGAGACTGAACCTGAAGTTGAAGTTTTGGATGCTGGATCTCAGAAAGAAAGTTCGGATAAAGCATCAGTAGACCCCTGGGTGGGGGCCCAGCCCAAGTCTCTTAGGTGAAGATGAGATGTGGGAGGCCTTTGAATGGGAGGTGTAGGCCTCCGCTCCTAGTGATGGATGGATAGTCTCGGGGTGAGAGCGACTGCTCACTCCTGGGCTCAGATCCTCAGTGAAGAGGAAGATGAGGGAGAATCTATGTGGCCTTGTGAGAAGGAACGGTACACAGCCTCAGGATCTTGCCTCGGAGGAATGTGTTGAAGAAGGTGGTGATGCCACTGCCCTGGCTTTACAAGAGGAAGAAATCAGGGATCCGTTTTTAATTTATTTGAGGATGCAAGCTGGCAGAACCAGGACTGGCCACCCCAAGCCAGGCCAGCGGTCTCAGATTGACCAAAGCAAGTAAAGAGGAGACTGGTTCGTAGAAAGGCAAATGAGATCTGTGGTATGACCTTTCCTACCTTTCCTCGGAGAGTCTGGGAGGAGATTGAGGACTGCAGGAAATCCTGGATCTGGGATGAAGCAATGAAGCGGTGCATCCTGGGGCCAACCAGCATGTAAAAATAGACTGTTCCACGAAAAGTATACACAGTGGAAGAAAGGCAGGACACTGTTTATGGACAGAGTGAGAATAGTAGCGGAGAGGGACGTGAAGTCTCCCACTGTGTGAATTATGCGTCCAGGCGGGTAATAATTCAGGCCCTGATCCCGGTACTATTGGCCTCGGTGCAAGGACCTCCCAGTAATTAAGCCCGTGCCTACAAAATGGAGAGCGAGCAGTGGTAGTCAATACTGCCACATCAGACTGTGAAGTGCCCTTATTGATCCACCAATATGAATAACTAAGGACTCAGGTGCTCCACATTCTTCAGTCTACAGTGTACTGTCTTGTTCAGCAGCCATCTACTGGCCCACCAGATGACTTCAGATCCAGAGGACACCAGCCCAGCTGTTTCCTGTTCATCGCCTGGTAATCGGATGACGTCGGACCAGCTGTTTTTCTTTTGTTCCTGTTCTAAGGTTCCTTCTCCAGAGATGACATCAGCCCAGCTGTTCCCAGATGTGCCCTCTGTGGTTTCCGGAAGATGTCCGCCCAGCTGTATCAGAAGAATTGCTGCCAGGGAGAGTCTTGACCGTGGACAAGGTTGGTGCAAGTCGTATACTACAAATGGCTGGTAAGTCCGAACACTTTTCTATCTTTATGACATTGCAGTACACACCTACACTACAGACTTCAAAATGTGTGAACTGTCATAAAGACTCCCCTTCGGGACTTTGGCCTTTTAGAACTATGCTTCACGGGCTGCGGCCCAGGAGAGACTCTTTATTGGACTAGCCTTTGGGCCTTGTGGTCACTAGTTGGGACTTTTAGGGCACTCCATCACCCCAAATGTGTATTGTAAATAATGTCATTATTGTATTCTAATGTAAATACTATTTTTCTACCTTTTTCTAAAAATCTTTTGGGATTGTTCAGTGTTTTTTGTATGGTAGGGTTGTTTAGGTAGACTGTGTATGCAGATTAGGAGTGTGTTTTGTTTTTGTCTTTTCTTACAGGTGTTCCTGGAAGACAGAAGAGAAGACAAGAAGAGGAGGAGGGCTCATCGAGATTCCTCGTCAGTGCTTTATGTGTAGAATTTAAA
Organism: Neoceratodus forsteri; assembly: GCA_016271365.2. Classification (NCBI taxonomy): domain Eukaryota; kingdom Metazoa; phylum Chordata; order Ceratodontiformes; family Ceratodontidae; genus Neoceratodus; species Neoceratodus forsteri. The sequence goes on from CM057455.1 coordinate 43,465,914, forward strand.
GTACTGTGTTGTTATTGCTATGGTTGTTACTGTGTTAACCCTTTCCTTCCACAGGTGTGGTTGTGGGGTAGGGAGGAAGTATTAATTGGTATTTTAATGGTTGTGGTTGCAGGTTGCCCAAAGTCGGGAGGTCCCGGGTTTTGTTTTGTTTTGGGATGTTATGTTGGAGGCAGATAGGTTTTCCCTAGAGGGTTAGGGGGATAGACAGGCTGTGGTCCTGAGCGGCCGTGGGGACTGCAGTGCTGATCTACCAGGGCTATGCTCTGGATGGTTCTACCAGAGCCACTAGGTGTCCATAGTAAGTGGATAGAGTAGAGGCTGAGATGTCAGCTACAGGCCTCTAGGCCCTTAGTGTTGCCTGCCTGTGCTTGCACATGGTAGGAGGGGCCTGATCACCCTCTCACTTGAGTAGCACATAGGGTGGGATGGCCTAAGGCCGGGTGCATAATGACTGGGGACAGTCATTTTCCTGGTCAGGGTGAGTGTAACCCCTTGTTGCCGAGGGTTACTAGAGTCCCAGTAAGACCTAGTGGTGAGGCAGGAAAGGCAGCTCTGAAACTCCAGTTAAATGGGTTTCACACTGTCTCATTTGTCTCAGTCACAGCTGAGACTGAGAGATGACATCACCATAGAACTTTCGCAGCTGCATAAGCCACATTGGAATCTGCAGCACAGGGAGTGAGTTAGAACTTTGGGAGTTTTCAAAGTTCAGTTTGCTGTTTACCTCCTTGTGAGAAGGAAGTCTCCTGTTGTCTTAAAGCAGGAAGGAAGTGTTTCTGTTTACCTCCTTGGGAGAAAGTTAGAGTCCAGTTTAAAGTAGTGGAGACCGCTGTCCGGGTCTCAGTGCCCCCTCCCCCGGGAGTAGAAGTCCTCTGTGGATTCTAGGGCAATCCCCAATTTTCCTCTACAGAAGAAAGCTGCCTTTTACAGTTTCTGTTCTGGTATTATAACAATGAAAGAAGTGGTACTTAGCCTGTGGGGCACCTGCAACGGAAGGGTGAGTGTTTTGCTCTATTTGAGAGGGCAAACAGTGTTTCTTCAGTTTGGAAAATAGGAAGAAAGCTGGGATGTGAACTACTATTTGGGAGGTCTATTGTACTAGGACAAACAAATGGAGTAGTTTAAAGTTTAAAGTCTGAATGGATTTCAAGTTATGTTGTAGAGGGTGCTTCAGGTCATCCACCGTTTAATCTACATTCAAAGTTTAAGTTTCTGTTTGTCCAGAGAAATGGCGGGTATGGACTGTAGGAGCTGGAGGTGGAACACCCCCATCTTTAGTAACAGGTCCACCTCTACAGTTTCTTCTGTGATTGCTACTTGCCTCATGCGCCTGGCCAGTGATGAGGTACTGTAGGTACCCAGAGGGTCACAAATTAGCAAACTCTCTAGGAGTCACAGACTCTAAGTGGTGTGGGAGCCACATTTTGGAAATCATTCTCCTTGTTTGATGGGAGTCACAACAAGTAATTTGGGTTCATCCTTTAAATGGACCATCAGTCAAGTGGCCGGCAGGGGAGCCGGCCAGTCGGGCTGTGTATCAGCGCATGCAAGTCCGGGCTGAGTGCCTGGTGGGTCCAGAGCCAGACA